>OX336398.1:138242111-139492111 GCA_946902985.2 Meconema thalassinum | reverse complement strand
CTGGGAAAACTATTTGCGTCACACCACTGACAAATTGCAGTTCATGCATTTAACGCCGGCAGGATTTATCAAATAGGTAATGGAAAATACTTCCAACACCTGTGAAAAGGTTCGTTCTTTAATAATGAATTGCTGATGAATTAACTATTGATGACTGTCACTTCACGCAAGCAGTGGTACGACCTGGATTGGCTGGTGGAAGCCCCGCTCCTACAATATGATACAACTCTGTTCAAAAGAAATGCCTGATGCTGTATGGTAACTGAATGTCATCTCTTCTAACTTTGTGCGATGAAATAAGGAAAGTGGCTTCGGTGGCGTAGTCGGTAGCATGCTGAGCTTCTATGCCCAAGATAGCGGGTTCAAACCCGGCCGAAGCCATCGGATTTTTTAAGAGCGTTAAAAATCCCTCCGTATGCCTTCCTTCGGAGGGGAAGTAAAGCCGGCGGTCCCACGTCTTAAATTTATGGCATGTTAAAGAACCTTCCACTAATTGCACCTGTGTGAAGCTAAATTGAATAGGTTAAGAATGTAAACAACGCTCTTAGGTTTCTACGTTCGTTGCCAAGAGCCGACTGCGGTGGCGTCTAGTAGCTAAGTTCTGAACTTGGCCTAGTAGTCGTTGACGGTGGCGCTCGGCGGCAAAAATAAGGACCTATTTGAAAAATTCTAAGGTGCAGTACTTAAATTAAAAACAGATAACACACACTAACACAGTCATCACAATTAACACCGGTTATCAGACAGATTCTACACACACCCAAAGTACTCGGGGCTACATGACCGCGTTGTCGCAGCCCCTAAACTTACGAACCAACCGAAATAACTCGCACCGGTACTGTTTAATTATATTTATGATACCATGGCACACGGCAAGCATGAATAAAGCCACGATTTCCCTTTCTCTCATGCATATGTGTGTTCTGCAGTATGTATGTTTTTTTAAATACGAGGAAATAAAAGCAGGTTGGCTCGGGCAAGGAAAGCATTTCTATAAAAAAGGAATCTGTTGACATCGAATATAGATTTAGGTATTAGGAAGTCATTTTTGAAAGCCTTTGTCTGGAGCATGGCACTCTTATGAAAGTGAAACTTGGACTATTGGTGCAGGAGAACTGAAGCATTTGAAATGTGGTGTTACAGGAGAATGATGATCAGATGGGTATATATGGTTACAAACAAAGAGGTATTAAGACGAGTGGGAAAGGAGAGATGTTCCTGGCGATTACTAATGAAGAGAAGATATAGGTTGGTAGGACACATACTAAGACACCCAGGAATAGCAAGCTTAGTTACGGAAGGAAGGGTAAGGACAAGAGCTGTAGGGGTAGACAAAGGTTAGAATATGTTTAACAGATTGCCTCGGATGTAGGGTGTGGTAGCTATGAAATGATTAGCTCAGGATAGGGAGGCATGGACAGCTGCATCAAACCAGTCAAAAGAATGAAGACTCAAACAACAACAACAACAGGAGTTTCTAGGGTAATTTTTCATGTATGTGTTACTATTACAAAACTGAAGATGCTGGTGACCTACCACTTGCATTTCACATCTGGGAAACATTCTAATTAGAATTGGTACTGCATCAGTGTGGGGTTTACATCAAAGAGGATATAAAAGAGATGCATGTTAAATTTTGACAACATATTGCTCGGGGCATGTAGTTCCAATAGATAGCGTGGGATGGCGCGGCAATGCACTTCTGAGCGGAATCCATCCACCACCCTCCCTCGCCCCTTTTCCATCACACCCACAACTGTTTTATTCCTTCTTTACTCTCCCCTGCCTTATTACGGTCATGATTTAGTAATTATACTCTTCCAGTACTATATTAATAATAGTGATATTTATTTCTCTCTGCGGTATCAGCTGATATTTAAAGGCACAATACCTCATTAGGCTATTGTAAAAATGCATGAAGTCGTCAGGATATTGATAGCCACATACGCCTATTTCAAATGAAGTAACAACATTGATAATTGCACCTAATACATTTTGTCTGATAACTTACCAGTGCAAATATTACACCATTAGCATTCGAGGGTGCAAAAACTTGCCATACAGGTTGAGAAAAGTACACTCACAACATAGGCTAACTCATTAGGCTATTGTAATGTAAAAATTATTTTGAAAACACATGGATTAAGACATGCAACAAGCTCCAAGTACTATTGGAAAAATGGTTGGTTGGTTCTTAAGTTTAGGGGCTGCGACAACGCGGTCATGTAGCCCCGTGTACTTTGGGTGTGTGTAGAATCTGTCTGATAACCGGTGTTAATTGTGATGACTGTATTAGTGTGTGTTATCGGTTTTTTAATTTTAAGTACAGACTGCAACTTAGAATTTTTCAAATAGTTCCTACTTTTGCCGCCAAGCGCCACCGTCAACGACTACTAGGCCAAGTTCTGAACTTAGCAACTAGACGCCACCACAGTCGGCTCTTGGCAACGAACGTAGAAACCTAAGAGCGTTGTTTACATTCTTAACCTATCCAATTTAGCAGGTTTAATTAGTGGAAGGTTCTTTAACATGCCATAAATCTATGACATGGGACCGCCGGCTTTACTTACCCTCTGAAGGAAGGCATACTGAGGGATTTTTAACGCTCTTAAAAAATCCGACGGCTTCGGCCGGGTTTGAACCCGCTATCTTGGGCATAGAAGCTCAGCATGCTACCGACTACGCCACCGAAGCCGCCCTTGCAAAAATGTATAAGTTATTGTGTTGGTTAGTTATTTGAGTTTTAAGGGGCAAAACATCTAGGTCATCTGCCCCAGTTATTGTGTTGGCTTCATACAAGCCGGACATTTGTTTTAGACGATTGCCCTTGACCTTGAAGCCTGCGGGTGAGTCTGCACACAGTCACTCTCTCACCCTATCGCTTCACATTTGTCACCACCGATCTGATGTAATGGAATTTCAGACTGGAGCACGTGGCGACACCACCTTGCTGACAGTACAGTACAGTTCACGTCGAAGTATTGTGTGGCACGGAAGTACACGTTACTTAGTTACGAACAGAACGCCATTATGTTTGCCAATGACTGTACTTCAGCAGTAGTGTGAGACTGCTTTGTCAATCATCGGACCTCTTGGGGTAGCTGACAACAACACAGGTACTGTAGTAACTCGCCTCCAGGCTTCCATTAAGATTTTTCACGAACGTCCGTCCTGTAACAATGCATGGGAACTTAACAAGGGCAGTGATTTTATCCCTTTTTAACTTGTATTGTTTTCTCCCTACCTTGTCCATACAATAACAACTAAGTTAACTGATAATTTTGAGGCACATCACACGGCCTCTTAAAAAAAATAGCACTTGATGGTTGATATTGGCTACCCTTCAAGCTGCAATATTCAATATCAATGAAATATTATGAGTATAATGCTCAGACAACAAAATATGGTTTCAAAATATAACGTCACGAAGTGAAATTAAGTTTTGGATGAGGATATGTGAGTGATGACTAGGTTATTTCAGGAAAGTCACATGCGTGCTGTTGAATGGCCCGATTATAAGTTAGGCAGATATACTTGTTAATTTAGAAACTGTAGATAATCTGGAAGGTATCAACATGAATGGTAGGGAATAACCCATCTCTTTTGGGAAAAACTCTTGTTGACGGACTGAAAAGCATCAAACTTTCATAGGTCGACCTTTTGTTTCAATGTTTTTTCGACACTGCCAACTTCATCCATACTCGGTGAGCTACCATAATGGGATTGGCAGTTCTCGCCTCGCCATGTGGTCTGAGAACGAGGTTGCCAAACCGTACAAGCCAGAGATACAGCTGACCAGGCACTCAAGCACGCGAGCTGTAATATTGCAATGCATAGTATTATGACAACTATGCGAACATGGATTGGTCAAGAGGCAGAGGGGTGATGACCGACGTGGAATTTGCGGCTAAATGTCAATCCTATTCAGGCAGCTCACAGAGTATAGCTGCGTTACCTTGGATCTATCACTTTTCAGAAACGACCAACACTCCTGAGGGCATAAACATGCTCAAGTACAGGTAGGGAAAAACCTACATGAGCCCTCTCAGACAATCATTTAAAAATGAATGTTTCTCATGATATTGGTAGTATAAGCTACGACACAAAACATTAGAAATGCACAAGACAAAATCCATGTATGAAGCTACTACGAGGAAAACTTATATGAATGTATGGGCAGAAATGGCAATTCATCACTATACTCTGTATTACCAATAATGAACGCTGACGTCTGTCAAAGCCAGCACATGGGGAAATGCTGCGTTGCCACTGAGACAGTCATGACTCATAACATTCCAAGAGGCCTGCAGGAAGTGATAAATACTGGGGAAATTAGACCCCCTGCCTGGCGGTCTAATGACAGCGACGAGTCAAGGCAAAGTAGAACACTGCGTCAAACCGTGTCTTCTTTTTTATGTGTCTGCATACATTGCAACACTGCTCGCTGTTGCCATGGAGACCGTTACCTCTCTCGTCTCCACTCCTCACTTCACCCGACAAGCAGATGCCAGCCGTCACCATACACCTTTTGTAAATCCAAGTATAGTCACAAGCACCCAATTTATGTTAGCCTACAGCTGAAGATGTCAGAATTATTCTTGGATTAGAAGGTAGAGTCTAGGGAAACATAGTAAAAATAAATAAAAGAGCAAATTCCTGTGAAGGAGCTTATTTAATATCTAAAAATTCAGTACTCACCAACAAGTTAGTCATAAGGTTATGTTCTGCTTTACGATTCCATAATTTGGCAAACATAAAGAAATAACAAGCCGGAATATCTCCACAAAACTAGTTTTTGATGTTCCATAATTGTGGACAGTTACTTGTTAAGAGAAATCACAAATGTATTTATCACAATGCACTGAATTGTAAACCTACCACTGAAAAGTAGGCCATATGGGTAATAAAGACTAAAATATTACATCAACATGTATATCCTTGGTCATTTAAAGTAACAGTTTCGTGGAAACTAGTTGCCAGAAAATCCAAACATTTCATGCCTAGATACGTTGCTTCGCTTGACCTAGGCCACATAACCTACAAGTTTAACATTGTCAAATTACACTCCAAATAGTTGTCACTGCTTTGAAACATAATTAGAACCAGAAATCGTCGCTATTCACGGTATGCAAGTATAATAACGTCGCTGGGTTTTTTTAGGCATTTTTTTCGAAATATGCAACGCATACATTACGCAGATTTCCATCGGCACACACTACAGCAGTCACCAGTCATGAACGTGATATATTACGTTTTAACAAATTCTACGGATGATTGCCACTGCATCATGAAACAATAATGCACTGCATCAACACTAGAGATCAAAGAATAGAAATAAACATTCCGAACGAATGTAAATAAACGGTCCAATATTTAAACAATGATACGTACAGAATCGATACTATCGATAGACCTGAATCAGAGAGTATTGATCATTACGCATCCGGCGTTTCTCAAATGTATGTAGCCTATGTATGTCTCCCATTATTATTCCCGTTATTCCAACGGGGTCGGGGATATGCGATTGAAGTATTTGTGGCGATGGTTTTTACGGCCAGATGCCCTTCCTGACGCCAACCTCATGAGAGATGGAATGAAACTGGGCAAGGATGTGGAAGGAAGTGGCCGTGGCCTGTCAGAAGGTACCGTCCTAGTATTTGCCTGGAGTTGAAAATGGGAAACCACTTAAAACCAATTCAAGGACGGCCGACGGTGGGGCTCGATTCCACGCGTCTATCGAGTCAGCAGAGAGCTTTGCCCCATGACGTTACGCTGTGCTTTAGCGAGCGTAGCCACCACTGTCGGTCCGGCGTTTCTCAAAAAATTAGAAAGAAAACAAGACATTCTCCTTGCATTCCCATGATCAGAAATGCTCATATTATTTACAAAATACCCCTAGCCTCACCAAACACATTTCTCAAATTGGCACACAAACAATTATGTGGCAAGCACTAATGAGTGTGCCGAGTGCATTATGCCAAGGTGCTTGTTCCTGAGGGCAGGTGTACATAGGAACCACGAAGAGAAGAATGACCACCAGACTCTAGGAACACAACCGACACAGCCACCTTGGTCAAACTGAGAAATTGTCAGTCGCGGAGCATTCTCTCTTGGCCAGTCACAATGTACAGTACAGGGACACGGAGGTACTCTTCACTACCACGCCAGGCAACGGGAAGCAATAGAAATATTCAAACATTCCGACAACTTCAATCGAAAGGCAGAAATTGAACCTTGCCTAATACATGGATCCCGGCTCTTAGGAACACCAAAGCCAGGATATCACGCACACATCAACATGAAGAACCTTCCTGCTACAGCCCAGCAGTCGCACAGGTAACACCGGACCCTCACAAGTTAGGTCACCTCAGCCGGCAACATGTACGTGAGACCAGACGATCTAGCCGGAGTGCGCAGAGAACGCTCGGCTCACACGGTATAAATAATGCGAGCAGTGGAGCTGGTCTTCGAAGGTTCGTCTCAGACTCGTAAGAGGAAGGACACCTTGTCAGGAGCAGCAGCAGACCAGCAAAGTTGTTATAACAGCTCACCAGGATGGAGACTACGAGCAGCGGGACCATCGAGTGGAGGAAGCAGCTGAGGACCGGCTAGCCAGCCAAGGGGACAGGGCGGGCGCAACTGCGCCCGGAGAGGTAGAGTGCCACGATCGACAGGCTCCTTGGGTGGGGGGTTAACCTCCACAGGGCCCTCTCCTCCGGTCACGCGGGCACGCCAGCAGGCCCTTGGTGAGAAGACGCCAGCGGCGCAGAAGCCGCCAGCCGTTGAAGAGGTAGGGGTGCCTCATATCCCGGCTGGCGCACTCAACGCTGGAGTAGCTCCCGGCCCGGGGAGCACAGGTAGCCCGGACATAACGCAGGTGTCCCTGCGGTCCGAGTCAACCGACGCCTCCCCTGGGCCCTCTGAGCTAGCCGAGTCCGAGAAGAGTCGGGCGCCAGGACCGGCTAGCTCCCCGTGACCGGACAGCAGCAGTAGTCCTGACGCCAGATTCAGCTGGGCGAGCGATGTGAGCTCGGACACCGTGCATGGGCACCCTGAGGCCACTTCCCCAGGCTCCGAGCGAGCAAATTGCTACGACCCCAGCCTCCTGCCTCTGTTTGTGTATTACAGGCCAGGCGTCAACCAGGAAGAAGAAAGGGACGTCATCAGGGCCTACATGGACCAGGCCCATGAAGTCACGACGGGAGGAGCTGAACGTGTCCGCTTGGACATCGAAGCCTACCTCCCCACCGGAGTGCTGATCAGGCCACACAAGGACGTGGTTATCATCTACCTGGCAGCAATCTCCAAGATCTGGCAGGTCGCGGTGGTACCGGGCTGTGCGCCAGGTGCCTCTCCGCACATCCTCCGCCACGCGGGGGAGACTCGTCCAGACTTTGGAGCCTGGAGGGCCACCACGACGCAGGCAGAGGTTGGGACCCAGGTGGGCCCCCTGACCTTCTCCGAGACGACGCAGGAGCCTCTTCCAGCACCTCGGGCGGTGCCATTAGCGGGGCAACCCGCGCCCGCCATCCCGGAGGAGCAGCGACCAGAGCCCCAGGTGGGGCCTTTAGCGGGGTAACTCGCGCCCGCCACCACCGCCAGGAAGGGGACACCAGAGACGGCCGGGGCCACCAGGAAGGCCCCAAAGCAGCGGAAGGTCAACCGCAGCAGCCCAGAGGACCGTCGTCCGCAGCGCCCGCAGGAGGGGGAACCAGGACGCCGCGAGGACACCAGCCGCAGCCAGGGACAGCCGCTACAGCCAGGTAATATGAGGCCCCGCTCAACTCAGCTTTTACAGTGTTTCCGCTGTCTGAGATGGGGCCACTCCCAGGGATCCTGCGGCTCTCCAGTCCGCTGTAACCGGTGTTCAGGTGGCCACCACCACACCGGCTGCACGGTGCCGCGGGACGCGCCGGTGTGCGCCAACTGCAAGGGTGACCATCCGTCATCCCATCGCAGTTGCCCTGTCTACAGGTCCATGGCAAGAGCAGAGAGGAAGGTGGCTCGTTCCCATGGACCGCCCACTGGGCCCCTGCTTCGGCAGGCGAGGCCCCCCCCCCTCCACTCTCCGGTGACGGAGGCTCGGTACCAGGGACCCCATGGAGATCGGGTAGTGGCGCAGGTTCTCCGGATACTTGTACCATTGCTCGGTAGCCGGCAAGGCCCGCGCTGATCCCAGCAGTGCCGAGTTCTAACGGATTCCCCGGAGACGAACTGGCGAGAAGACGGACATGGATCTGGTGCATGATACCTTCTCCCAACTAACATACCTACTCATTTCCATACCCACATTATCCTTGCATGTGGCAATAACCAAGCCGCCAGGTTTCACGTGTAGGCAATCTTTCCTTTCTGCCTATGCGGTTTTCCCTGGCCCTACAATCTTACCCTTATATATGAGTACATATTTATATGTGCTCATATATAATATATACCTATGTTAATATCTATTAATTATGCCTGGTGGATCGCGACCGTGATGGGACAGGCACTAAGTCCTAAAAGACATTCCTTTTATTCAATCCCCTAAACTTTCTCTTCTACTATCGTAGATTAACTGCATGTCGGAGGCACCAGTAGTAAGGTCGGGTGTCACGCGGGGGGTGTGGGTACTCTTTACGGGGCCCCCCGAAAAAAAAGCTCTCCTTCATTCCACTGCTGAGCAAGGAAAGGAGCGGAACCCTTGATAATGCCGGACGCAGTTTCCGGTGAAACGTCGGTAGGTATCCAGTCTGGACCACGTCCTACAAGTCCGAACAACTTGCAACTAATTATGAACGCCGGCCGTGAAAGCCTAAGCTGTTATAATGGTTTCAGTATCAATTTCACATGTACGAGGAAAATAACTGGCATAACTGCTGACTTTAGTGCAGTCATAACCCCCTATACTCACCATGTTGGAACCTTCAGAACCGACGGCAGGATTTAGACTAAGTCCGTACATTGCCAATGCGCTAGCAGTTACACTCTCAAGCAGATGAGATGAGAAGATACCAACACACAACAATTTTCTGTTGAGAGCTGAGCTATTTATGTTGCAAGAGCAGAACATTCGATTGAGCGAGTAAGCAAAATCCGAATAATTTTCTATTATGTAATAGATAATAATGTTGTTTTAAGGGGCCTAACATCTAGGTTATCGGCCTATTATGTAATAGATAATGTGACCAAGATACAGGAGATGGACATTTTATCTCTTCAGGGTGTTGCATTTAGGTAGATTTCATTAGAAAGCTAACTATTGCAATGGGTCCCATGTTTCGACTTCCGGAAAATTTCGACATATCTTCGCGTTTCACATCCCCCAGACCCCAAAACCATCGTCAGTTCAAAAGTTTATATATAATTTATCTATATATGTATATATATATATATATATATATATATATATCAGTTTCTTGTGGACACGATAATTGCCGTAATTTTGCACCAATTACTTTGAATTTTTTATCGAAGATGTATACCTATAAAATCTCGGTCGAGTTCGTTACTGGGCTAAATCGGTCGAAGGGGGTGAAAATGGGGGGCTTTTTTTCGAAAAAGTGAAATATTGCTATAACTCTCTTAATATGTGAAATATCGAATCCGTTCAACGTTCATATTATGTGTCGGATAAAGCCCAGAAATGTATGTTTGAAGAGTTTTTTTATAGCACCAACCATTGACCAAAGGGGTGGGAAAAAGTGGGTATTTCGGGAAACATTACTCATATCTCTCTTAATAGGCACAATATCAAAACCGTACAAAATGGACAATATTCCCCTAATAATTACCTAAAACTTTTGTCTGAACGAATTTTTGATATGACCCACCATTACGCCAAGGGACGAGAAAAATGATTTCGGAATTATAAGATAATGCCAAGAGCTATCAGTGGTTGCCATGGCAACACTAGTAAATTGATGAGGCATGGGCCATCAGACGTTGCCATGACAACGCACTTGCACGAGATCAGATTCAGTATTTCCATCTGACTAAGTGGTTGGTTGGTTAGTTCTTAAGTTTAGGGGCCGCGACAACGCGGTCATGTAGCCCCGTGTACTTTGGGTGTGTGTAGGATCTGTCTGATAACCGGTGTTAATTGTGATGACTGTATTAGTGTGTGTTATCTGTTTGTTAATTTAAGTACTGCAACTAACAATTTTTCAGATAGTTCCTACTTTTGCCGCCAAGCACCACTGTCAACGACTACGAGGCCAAGTTCAGAACTGAGCTACTAGACTCCACCGCAGTCGGCTCTTGGCACCGAACATAGAAACCTAAGAGCGTTGTATACATTCTTAACCTATCCAATTTAGCTTCACACAGGTGCAATTAGTGGAAGGATCTTTAACATGCCATAAATCTATGACATGGGACCGCCTGCTTTACATCCCCTCCGAAGGAAGGCATACTGAGGGATTTTTAACGCTCTTAAAAAATCCGACGGCTTCGGCCGGGTTTGAACCCGTTATCTTGGGCATAGAAGCTCAGCATGCTACCGACTACGCCACCGAAGCCGCCTGACAAAGTGGGAAGCGGCTTCGGTGACATAACTGGTAGCATGCTGAATGTGTATGCCCAATGTCGCGGTTTCAAAGCCGGCCGAAGTCGTCGGATTTTCTAAGAGCGCTAGAATCCCTCAGTATGCTTTCCTTTGGAGGGGAAGTTCCAACGTTCGTTGCGAGTTGCTGGTTGGGGTGGCATCTAGTAGCCAAGTTCACAGCTAGGTGTCGTTGACGGTAGTACCTGGTAGCAACATTAGGAACTACTGCTTGAAATTGACCGTCTGCAACACTTACATGAATTAAGACTAATACAGCCATTACAATTCACACCGTGTATCAGACAGATTCTACACTCACCCAGAGTACCCGGGGTTAGATGACCGCTTTGTCGCAGCCCCTAAACTGAGGAACCAACCAGAGGTAGATTTCATTAGAAAGCTAACTATTGCAATGGGTACCATGTTTCGACTTCCGGAAAATTTCGACATATCTTCGCGTTTCACATCCCCCAGACCCCAAAACCACCGTCAGTTCAAAAGTTATATATAATTTATGTATGTCTATGTATATATATATCAGTTTATTGTGGACACGATAACTGCCGTAATTTTGCACCAATCACTTTGAATTTTTTACCGAATATGTATACCTATAAAATCTCGGTCGAGTTCGTTACTGGGCTAAATCGGTCGAAGGAGGTGAAAATGGGGGGCTTTTTTCGAAAAAGTGAAATATTGCTATAACTCCCTTAATATGTGACATATCGAATCCGTTCAACGTTCATGGTATGTGTCGGATAAAGCCCAAAAATTTATGTTTGAAGAGTTTCTTTATAGCACCAACCATTGATCAAAGGGGTGGGAAAAAGTGTTTTTTTCGGGAATCATTAATCATATCTCTCTTAATAGGCACAATATCAAAACCGTACAAAATGGACAATATTCCCCTAATAATTACCTAAAACTTTTGTCTGAAAGAATTTTTGATATAACCCACCATTATGCCAAGGGATGAGAAAAATAATTTCGGAATTACAAGAAAATGCCAAGACCTATCAGTGGTTGCCATGGCAACACTACTAAATTGATGAGGGATGAGCCATCAGACGTTGCCAAGATAACGCACTTGCACGAGATCAGATTCAGATTTCCATCTAAGTGTGAAGCGGCTTCGGTGACGTAACTGGTAGCATGCTGAATGTCTATGCCCAAGGTCGCGAGTTCAAAGCCGGCCGAAGTCGTCGGATTTTCTAAGAGCGCTAAAAATCCCTCAGTATGCTTTCCTTTGGAGGGGAAGTTCCAACGTTCGTTGCGAGTTGCTGGTTGCGGTGGCATCTAGTAGTCAAGTTCACAGCTAGGTGTCGTTGACGGTAGTACCTGGTAGCAACATTAGGAACTACTGCTTGAAATTGACTGTCTGCAGTCCTTACCTGAATTACAGACTAATACAGCCATCCCAAAGTACACGGGGTTACATGACCGCGTTGTCGCAGCCCCTAATCTGAAGAACCAACCAAAATCTCTGCGGGGGATATAATTTTGCGTGAAGAAGTAACAGACCGTTACATAGTTACACATCAGTGTCGAAACCTTGCATAAGGATAGTGTGACCACAAGTATAAAAATAGACCCCAAATGACAAGAAGGTTACCGTTCCCATAAGACAATAAAATGTTTAAAATAAGCATAAAATGACGAAAAACAAAGTTAATTAAGCTCCAATTATAAAATACCTTCTCGCAACAAATGAGGTCTGATCCTTCTACGAAAATCTGCATATTCTGCCTATTTTCGCCTATCCCCAAGTTTGTCAGGTGAAATCTACCTCCGCCTTGCGGCGTGCCGAGAGGACTTTGTTTGTTTTGCCGCTTATCTCGCAAGTGGGAGAACATGGAATACGGCTTTACTTACAAACACAGACCTAATCTGGGGCTTACACCCCAGACCCCATTGCTTGTAGTAGGCCTAGAAGCAGTAATTTTCGCTCATACCATTATCTGACCAAGTAGTTTTGTTTCACCCAACGTTACTATATCTGTAATTTACGTCCAGACAGTCGTCTAACCTCACTACAGGGGAGTGCGGTGAAGCGCATTATTGCAGTCTGTCGTAACCTATGAGATATTGTTGATACTCTCTGAAATTTAGCATCTGGGACGCATGCGCAGTGCGTATCCTGTGCGCATGTGCAGTTGAGTATTTTACGGACTTGTAATATAGTTTTCTTGTGAGTTGGTCAGCTGCTATGACAACTGTTTATTCCCCGTAAATTAAAAATAAAAATAAAAAATCTTTAATCTTAATCCCACCTTATTTACAAAAACAATTTAAACCACCATCAAATTATACACGCTGCCGACACATCGCTTGCGGCGGTAAAAATTATATTTTTAATATTAAAGAGCTTACCAAATTCATAAATGAATCTCAAATCTTACTTCCTTAAAATAACATACACCAGGCAGGGTAGCGCATAGACACAACGGTACCTGGTCCCCTAGCGCCGCTGGTCTGCTCGCTTCGCTCGCAGCCAGCGGCTTCAAAACAGATTAGCAGCTGGCTCTGCGAAAGAACAGCCTTATCTTAAAAGTGTCAAAAATACCCAGTCCCCAATTCATGGGTTAAACACTGAAGATAATCCCCACAGCCAGGTCAGAAATCAAACCCACAAACTTTCATGTCAAAGCATAGAATGCTAAGGACCTCTGGATGCAATCGTGGATGTTAAATGAACAAAATACATATCTGCAAATTTGCTTGTATAACAAAGGATCCCTCCTTGGTGAAGTTTGGCTCCCTGGTGTGACATAGCAGTTATTATTTACAAAAGTCGTTGCCTGGAGGTAAGCAAGAGGTACATTGCATTCCTCTCTCACCCAATGACTGGACTGACACAGAAATGCGATTGCACATGTCTATGACTGAGAGGTTCACAATTTGTTTCCCGTAGTAGAGTATCCGCAAGAAGAGCTTGCCGAAACTCAACGATGCGCAGAAACCGATATCGATCGCCGTATTTTAATGGTAATTGCGGGGCTCCTGTATGTCCCCCGAATGCTGACTACCGGGCTCACTCAATTCTTCAAGCATGCGGCTCGCTCCGAGACGCGGTCTACAGCTATTTTATGTATATTACGTAGCTGAAAGTGTGTTTGATGTATTGTATACCTCAAGCCTTGAAAATTGTGTATAATATTCAGTGTTGGCTACTTAGCAATACCACAGTTTTGCTCTAACTTTACAGCCAAACCAGGGAAGTTATTTATAATTTGTATAAATTCACGAAAAACGGAACACATCCCATTGGCAACAAATGCGCAATTCAAACGAAAGTGGCTGAAGCAACAGAGTGTCGGAAAGGTTGGTGCGGAATATAATACAAGGCACCAACAAAAAATTGAAAGTCGTGAGGTGGATTCATTTCAACGCCTGGAAAGAGGAGGCCAAAATCTGTCAAGAAGTGTGAATTAGACGATTGTGATAAATGCGTGGTCAGGCGTACAATTCATAATTTTCACAATACCAAAGGCGAGAGGCCAACACTGGAAAAGATCCGTAGGAAACTGGTTGAGGACATACATTTTAAAGGTGGTGTACGAACATTAAGAAAGATAGTTCGAGGCCTAGGTTTTAGATGGAGGAAGACAGAAAACATGCGTAGAATAGTTATGGTGAAGCCTGCCATAAGGCTCCTACGTATGCAGTACTTACACAGCGTAAGACGGTAAGACAACAGGGAAGGCCTATTGTTTACACACTGATGAGACATATTTGCATAGTTCGCACAGTAAGCCAAGTGCTTGGAGTGACGGTTCTCTTCATGGACTGAAGTCGCTTATCTCGAAAGGGCAAAGATTAATAGTGGTACATGCCGGTTTAGATGCAGGTTTCATTCAAAATGCTTTGTTGGTTTTCAAAAAGCAAGCTTGTAGTTTAACGTGACCATTAATCACAAGAACATGAGCCACGGGACCTCCTTTTTACGTGGAATCCGAACCACAGGACATGGCATTTCTCTTCGAAAATCTCACATGCATTGAACGGGAATCGAACCCAGTCCACCTTGGTGAGAGGCATACAGCTTGACCGCTGCGCCACCACGCCCCCTGTTGGTTTTCAAATCCAACCAAACAAGAGGGGACTATCACGATGTGATAGACTATAGAAATTATGAAAAATATCTGACAGGTAAATTAATTCCTAAGTTGGCACCCAACTCTGTAATCATGATTGACAATGCCTCGTAACATAATGTCCAATGTGAGCGCGCACTCACATCATCATCCCGAAAAACAGTTATGCAGGATTGGTTGACCGATAAGGGTATTCCATTTTCTACAGAGATGATAAAACCTCAACTGTATGCTTTGATTAAATCCCACAAACAATGATATAAGACATATCAAATCGACAGACTACTTGCTAACTATGGACACACGATATTGGGTCTACCACCCTGACTTGAACCCTATCGAAATGATTTGGGCTCGTGCTAAAAATTATGTAGCAGAAAAGAATGCTACTTTCAAACTTGATGACGCAAGAACATTGCTTATGGAAATAATTGCGTCAACTGGAGCAGAAGAATGGTCGAGTCGGTGTAGTTACACAATAGGCATTGAGAAGAAGTACATTGATACCGATCACATAATGGATGAAGTAGGCTATCAGACCGCATAATCATTAATCTGGGGGACGATAGCGACAGTGACAGAGAGTGTGTTAGAGCTCGCGTCAGCCCGGAAGGCGGACGGCTCTGTGGGATTTGAGCAGAGAGAGAAAGAGATACATTTCCACTGTTGCAACAGGTCCACCATGTCAGAGTTCCCACACCGCAGGCTGCTGCCATGAGTTCCTGCGGTATGACAACACCGTCGCTTACCTCAACGAGCTTGTCTCCTTCACGCAGCTTTACGCTTAGCTCTCCTGACAACACACTAGCTCAGATTCTCAAGCCAGATTGACTGTGATTGGTGGGATGGAAGTGAGGCATGACGTAATGGTAGCGTTGTGTTCTGCGCACCGCCTTCCCGGCTGGTTCGGGCTCTAGTAACGTCAGCACCAATATCACGGATGACAGTGAAGGTGATACGAGTCGGCTTTCAATCTCTTTCAAAAGACGCAGACTAGTATCGGATTTTTATATTATGGGTACTCGAGTTTAGGCCTTAATTACAATTGTTTCCTTCATCTTCAACAATAGGTTACTGTGTCCTGGCTCAGGTTATAATTACTGTGTAAGGCATTACACACACGCGCTGAGATCTCACTTGAACCCCAGTCACAGTTCAGCCAAGCCTGGGCAGACGATCCGTTCACAACGGCTGCCAGCGAGTTACTGAGCGAAGTGGGAGGGGCGTGTTCTGCCACTTCCGAGCCCACCCGAACATTGCTGAAGATCTGCGCAGCGTTCTGCGGCAATCTCTTCTCGCACGTATTCTAACAGATGGTAGCACTGAATGAAAGTAGAACGAGCGATAACTTTCTCTACAGAACATGAATTTGCCAAAATACCTTATCAAACGATGAGAAATAAATCAGCGAATGATGTTTTAATAAATGTTTCCTCGTCCACAGTCTGTAACCCACCCAGCCATCCCAAATAGGATCACGACATATAGCCAAAATTACAGCGGTGGCCACCATTAGTCCAAATGAATCATCAGTTGCGGTGGTGAGTATTTGAGTCGCTTTGTTAGCCCCGCTGGTCTGTCTCTAAGCACTATTATCATCAAAACAGTACTGCCAACCTCGCCCTTACGGTACTATATAAAACAAAGAAGCGTCCAGTTCCTTCTCTAGTGCGCATCATTCGTGTGCCATCGTGAAGTGGAAGTTGGGAGGATAAAACATAACCTATATGTAACATGCAACCAGAGGATACCCGGACATCAAGGCCGCACCTACACCTGACCATTCTAACGTTCGTTTTGTCCAATCCAATAGTTACAGCCTAATACACCCAGATCGGTTTTGAGTCAACCGTGCCCTGATAGTTGCACGCGGCCACAATTACACCCAACCATTCTAACCTTCGTTTTGTCCAATCCAATGGTTTTCGACAATGGTTACAGCCTATAACGCATCCCGGTGATTTTTTTTACAACAGTAATTTAGTATCCCACATGTTGGCAACAATATGTGTGCCTCGGTGTGTACTGCTAGAGCGCGCCTGTTGAACAAGATGCAAGCGCTGTTGGAACATGGCAGCCGTTTTTACAAGAGCAATAAATAAAAACACAGATTTACGTACTTTAGCACATATACTAGGTGCAATAGTGACCAGGGTTCCTAATTTCAATATGTAATATCGCCCAGAAGATGAAACAGGGTCACAAGATATGTAAAAGGCACATTCATGTCAGGTGTAAGTTTATAAGCAGCGTTCTACTTTCATTCAGAATTAATAGAAAACCTGGCTCAAGGTTCTCAGAAGAAAAGCACGACCAATATTTTAAACCTGGCTCAAGGTTTGCTGAAGAGAAGAACGATCAATATTGTAAACCTGGCCCAAGGTTCGCAGAAGAGAAGCACGACCAATATTTTACAATGTTTTAAAGACCCAATTAGGTCTATCACGGCCGAA
Source organism: Meconema thalassinum (assembly GCA_946902985.2). Classification (NCBI taxonomy): domain Eukaryota; kingdom Metazoa; phylum Arthropoda; class Insecta; order Orthoptera; family Tettigoniidae; genus Meconema; species Meconema thalassinum. Next base: position 139,475,039 of record OX336398.1, on the reverse strand, counting down.
CACTTTAAATATTCCTGATATACATATATATATATATACATCAATTATATATAAACTTTTGAACCAACGATGGTTTTGGGGTCTAGGGGATGTGAAACGTGAAGATAGGCTATGTCGAAATTTTCCGGAAGTCGAAACATGGTACCCATTGCAATAGTTAGCTTTCTAATGAAATCTACCTAACACGTGGAATACAAATTATCGCATAGGTCTGGTCTGTATAAAGATTAATGATGTGTGAGTGCCCCACCAGGGGTGTATATATGGCTAAGGCTGCGCTACCTATTAATTATTGGTCTGGATTCAACAAATTTTACTATTACATAAAACACTACCGGTAATTCATTTAGCATTACCTAAAGATTATTGATGTGTGACTACCCCACTGTGCGTGACAAAAAAAAAAGGGCTTGATGGACACAGGGTACACTGGCAAAGATGTTGAACTGTCTGCTGTTCTCCACAATCACATAAGGATGAATCAGTTGAAAAACCCCTATTCTACAGATTCATCTTGATTCTACTCACTGCTATTCAAAGTCTATTCAGAGCCTTTCATGTAGGCCATTCCTCCTTGTGACCAGAAGGGAGGCTTTCTTTTGCAACTATCCAGCTTGAAAGATAGTCAGTTCTTTCCTTCCACATTTTCATTCTGGCAGGATGCTGTCCTTTCAAGGTCAACCGTCGATTTAAAAAAGCTATTACAACCCAATTATAAAAAGCGTGGAAGGTAAGTTGCTGTAGGCATACAGATACACATAAACTGCTTGTTGTGCAAAACCATCTACAAAGGTCTTGAGTCCCACCTATAAATATTGTTCACTGAGTCAATGATATCTTTATTGGAGTGGAATCTTCTTTCCTTTATAATTTTATTAATGCAGCCAAGAGATTTTCAGGATGCGCTGGCTGCGTGACACAGCAGTAGCGTTCTCGCCAGCTGTTCCCAAGGTTGCAGGATCAAATTCTGGGAGTCAGCTGACATTTGAGGGTGCGCAAATGTGAGGGAGCCGTGTCAGTAGCTTTACTGGCATGTTAAAGATCTCCTTTGGGGCAAAATTCCGGCAATCCAGCGTCTCTAAAAGCCAGAGTAGTAAAAAGGGACGTAAAGCCAATAACATTATTATTATTACTTTTCAGAATTGGTCAGAGAAGAGATTTTAGAAGTAAATTGGCAGTGGACCTATTGAAAGGAACCATCCCGGCATTTGCCTGGTGGTGCAAATGGGAAACCACAAAAACCATTTTCAGGATGGTCGAGTAGATATTCAAACCCATGCTCTCCTCATGCTAGTGAGGCACGAATTAGTACTCTCGGCACCATGGCGGATTTTTCTCTCATTTAGACTTTTTGCAAAGTGTTCAAACAAAGATGAATTAGCATGGATAGGATGAGAGGACCTGTAGCCCCCAATCAAGATAGCTGTTTTCAGGAACATTGGAGAACATTCACTGCCTCACCATATAAACTTTCTTCAGATTATCCCCAGTACTAGGGATTGCCAAAGCCAACCTTGCTCACTTTGATTTTGGCTAGGCATTTAAGACCCCTTTCTGGACAACACAGCATGTTTAGGTGAAAATTCCATCCCATTTTGTTATTGCTATGATTCAAATTTAATTTTTGGTGAAATTCCATGTCACCATGCCATATGTTTTCACCTTCTCACTAGGGGCAGATGACCTCGTGGTTCTCACTGATTAATAATGATTAAAAACAAGCAAGGAAGGGAGAGGCATGGTGTAGTTAGGTCACAATTTATAAAGTTTATTTGGGAAGAATTACTTAATGTATCTCAATACGTAAGCCTCCGTGGCTTAGGCGGCAGCACGCCGGCCTCTCACCGCAGGGTCCGTGGTTCAAATCCCGGTCACTCCATGTGAGATCTGTGCTGGACAAAACGGAGGCAGACAGATTTTTCTCCGGGTACTCTGGTTTTCTCTGTCAAAATTTAATTCCAGCAACACTCTCCACTATCATTTCATTTAATCATTGCCCCAGAGGAGTGCGTCAGGCCTCGTCAGCCGGCACAGTTCATATCCTCGCCGCTAGATGGGGGCTTCATTCATTCCATTCCTGACCCGGTCGGAGACTGGAAGCAGGCCGTGGATTTTCATTTCATCTCAATACGTAGACTTTCATGACCACTAAATGACATTGTAATATTTAATTTGGGGATATTAGGTCGCCTGTAATATATATACAGCTGACGCGTTTGCATGTTTGCTATGTATTAATAACTTGTAACCATTTTTATTTTGTGTTTAGGTTGACCAGAATCGTAATGTCTCGAGCAGTGAATGTTCCTGTCCTGCAGGCGCCAGAGGAACTTGCAAACAAGTAGCTGCAGTAGTGTATTTTGTAAATAATGAAAGTGTTGTCTCGAAAACAGACCATCTGCAACAATGGGGAAAACCGAGTCCGAAAACAGTGTCAAAAGAAAAATATAGGAAAGGCAAACGCGTAGAAGCACTGTTCGGAAAAAGACTTTAGAGACATCTCTTCCTCCCTTTGAATTAAGTGAGGATATTTTAAAACACAACCCTTGCAGTCTTCGTGCAATACTTCGAGCAGAAGCAAGAACTGAAATCGAACAATCGTGCAGGGCCGTAGTCAGATCGTTGACTGACAGGGTAGTGAATGATGTGGAGTGAGAATAATGTGAGGAAATTGTGACACAGCTAGTACATTTACAAGTCTCTAACGCCGATGCGCTCACCGGCCAAATACACCTTTCACACTGTGAGTGACGAAATGTTTTTTTACCAGCAAAGTTCAGGTTGATACAGATCAGATAATTAAAATCTCCCTGGAAACTGTACCTCAATCACGAAGCCCTCGGTGGTTTCAAGAAAGAAAGAAAGAAAGAAAAAAAATATCTGCTAGCACATCGGATCAAAACTAGGAGACATAACTTTGGTACTTTAGCTCTCGCATTTGTAACTGATTCACCAATTGGGGGAGCTGCTTTGAACAATCTTTCTTACGTAAGTGAAATTGAAAGTGAGGCAATAGAATGTTATGCAAGTTCATTCAGTGTTCGTGTTATTCGGTGTGGGTTAATAATCCACCAAAAAAAAATCTTGGATTTGTGGCTCTCCAGATGGCATAGTTCTCAAGGGGAATGTAGCTGACAGAGTGTTAGAAGTTAAGTGTCCATCTTCCTGTAAAGATAAACCAATAGTTGATGAGGCAGGGAATGTGAGAATACGTTATCTTTATGCTGACGGGCAAAAAAAAAACATACATTTAAAGACAAGCCAAATGTATTACACACAAATACAAATACTGATGTACATAACTGGCTTAGAGAAATGTGATTTATATGTATATAGCAGAGCACAACAGTTGACAATACCTGTTTATAAGGACAATAAGTATGTCGAGGAATGTCTCACCAAAATTTCAAAGTTCTTTTTCAGCAATTACTTGCCAAAAATTAGCGGTATTCCTAGTGATAATTAAATAATAATTTGTGCTTGGTAAACACTGAAAAGTTCAATATAAAACGAAAACAAAGAATATATAAAACAAACTGATGGTAGACAAATTCTCGAACAATTCTTTAATTATTGGAGTTTGCAAATTTACTAACACGCAACACATATGCACAATGTCATCTATGTACTGAAACAGTTCTGTTGGTAATTTCTGTAATATATTGTATATTTTGATTCTTTGAATACACTTTTCTACATGAATTCTAACACTCGCAATATTGTAAGTACTCTCAACCTCCTCAACTGTTAATCTCCCGTCATGTAAGAACGGTTGCGTCACTATTACGACACCGCGGCCAGATAAGTTAGTTCTGATGCCAGGAAATCCTTTATCAGCCATGACCTCATCGCCAGGTTGAAGTAAAATTAATAAACCACTGTCAGTTGTTATGAATGAGTCGCTAGCTCTTCCACCTTTACATTTCGATTTAAAGGCGATCATACCACTAGGCGTGATAGCAATTAAAAGTTTTGCAGTGTAGCAAACCTTGTATTGAGAATAGAAATACACTCTCTGATCTACTTGGGGAGGCTGTTCAACCCTAAATTCCGTGCAGTCAATAAAGGCTCGACAACTATTGTAATTTCTCTTAAATGCTGGAGGCATTATTTCTTAAACACTTTCCTTACTAGGCCAGAATATGAAATTTTTCGTACGCTGCGCGAGTTGCATAAGAACTGTCGTAAAAATACGTAAAATTGTAGTCCTGTGAACACCGAATAGTACTATTAAAGCAGAATAGGACAGTCCAGTTTTCATTTTCATTAGGAAAATTAATAATCTGGTTTCTTTACATACTTCGGAAACGTTACAGTTTGGTAATAACTACGTGGAAGTTTACACCTGTTAAATCATGCATTTGTGTATTGTTCCTTATGGAACTGTAAACTTGGAGACCTGGGCTCGTGACATCTGCATGATCGTCTTCCGTTCCACACATTTGATCATGTTTCGAAATGTTCATTCCCAGACCGAAATTAAGTGGAATACATGCTTGTGTATTTACGTCGTTTACATTTACAGAACAAGTAAACATGAAGTCTGAACAATGAAAATCAGATGCGTCTGTTCCCACGGATGCATCATTGGTTATGTTACTTGCGCAAACTGTAGCCGAAACTTTTCCGCCTGATTCTTCCTTTTTAATCGTTTAAGTTTTCTGTGAAAGCGCTGTAATCTAGGACCCGGCGAAACATTCCTCTTCTTGTATTCATCAGGAAATATTGACGGAAGATAGGCTGGACTTAGTGGGTGTCCAGATCTTCTGTTTCCGATGAAATGTGCACTGCATATTCTTGACTATGTCTTAGGTTGCCAAAGTGATCCATCAATACTAAAAATTAACACCAAAATGAAATTAGATCGGGTCAGTTGAACTTATTGCAAATTTGTGCAGTATGTACGTGTACTTACTTCCTTCGGTTAACAGCCTGTATTCATCGCCTCCTTCGGTCCACTTCTATCGCTCGTTTTGGAAAACAATAAAATTGTATTTCACTTCCCACGACAATTGCGTTTATTGATCTTCGTTTCTCTGCCATTATCGTCGGAGTGACTACACGCTCATACCATAACAGAGACTGCGAGCGTAAGGTAATCTGTGTTGCGAGCCTGGAGTCTGCCTCACCTATAGTTCTCCACCCAGCCGCTAGAGCGACACGCACGGTGCCTATAGGAATTTGTACTTACCTAGTTCACAGCTGGTGCTGAAAATGTTCGCCATTCACTGCTACACATCGCTGGCACCTTTTTATGAAACTGGCATGTACTCTCTGAAGTTCCTAAGCACCGATTCACTGTATTTCAGCTGTAATATAGTCTTTAAGCTCATTTATAGTGGAGGGTTTCTCGCATACACTCTATTTTTAAGCGTCCCCCACAAATAAAAGTCACATGGTGATAAGTCTGGGCTTCGCGGGGGCGTTCCGACTTATAATCCAAAATACCAAAAATGCGACGCAATTTTGTCATGGATGCTTCGTCAGTGTGAGCAGTGGCAAAATCTTGTTGAAAATAAGTTGACAATCGCTCTCCGTAAGTGAGTTCGTCAAAAAAATTGGTCAAGGATCACATTGAAGTACAAATTTAAGTACAAATTCCTATACCCAATGACTCAATGCCGCGTCAGCGCCGCATAACGGCAAAGTGCCTGGCGAGAGACAGGCTCGCGCCGCGGGCGAGCGGGCTAGCGAGGGTCTCCGATACCTCCAAACTAACCTCTCTGTATCTAGCGGAGAAGAAGAGAAGCCAACTGTAAAACAAACAAAAAATCGAATATCGTTGCACATCCAATCTGTAGATTAACAACGACAGGAAAGTTACCCAAAATATCGTTCGGTATGAAACAAGAAATCAGAGAAACGAAAATGAACAAATGATAAGCTACATAAATATATATGCTTCACGTTCATATTGAACGTTTCTCTTTTTAACTACCAAATAACTTTGTTCCACCAACACGGATTGCATGCGAGGCACCATTATGTTCGATTTACGGAACACAGTGCCCTAATCTCGCACGTACTGTGCAGTATGACCGACATCAAGATGCTCTGAGTGAAGATTCCAATTCAAAACAAGAAGTTCCGTGACGAACTAAAGAGCCTACTTTTCTTAAAATTTAAAATTCATGCCAAAGATTGATCTATATGGACCTAGGCTATCTAGAATAATGACGAAATAAAGTTGGTAATATAGAAATTTCTAATTAGTTCGAAGTATACCTGGCTTTATGAAGCCTGATAGAGCACTACAGTTGGCAGCCCTGGTGACTGAATATATTCTTAGTTCCATCTCTTAAGGTACAGAATACAAAATTTGGTTGGAGTCCAATGGATAGCATGGTACACACATCAAAAAAAGTTTTGCATCACCTCGGTTCCAAGAGTTCCGGAACCTTTAAATACAAAGGGAATAGAGATCAACACAAACAACATTTCAGCTCGTTTTATTGCTCATGAGACCCACACATTGCATGTTGTACCATCATACAGCTAGACTTTCAGCATTTGTGGTCCAGATTGCAGTACACACCACTACCTCTAATACCCAGTAGCACGTCCTCTTGCATTGATGCATGCCTGTATTCGTCGTGGCATACTATCCACAAGTTCATCAAGACACTGTTGGTCCAAATTGTCCCACTCCTCAACGACAATTCGGCGTAAATCTCTCAGAGTGGTTGGTGGGTCAAGACGTCCATAAACAGCCCTTTTCAACATATCCCAGGCATGTTCGATAGGGTTCATGTCTGGCGAACATGCTGGCCACTGTAGTCGAGCGATGTCGTTATCTTGAAGGAACGCATTCACAAGATGTGCACGATGAGGTCGAGAATTGTCGTCCATGAAGACAAATGCCTCTCCAATATTCTGCCGATATGGTTGCACTATGGGTCGGAGGATGTCATTCAGGTATCGTAAAGCCGTTTCGGAGCCTTCCATGACCACCAGTGGCGTACGTCGGCCCCACATAATGCCACCCCAAAACATCAGGGAACCACCACCTTGCTGCACTCGCTGGACAGTGTGTCTAAGACGTTCAGCCTGACCAGGGTGCCTCCAAACACGTCTCCGACGATTGTCTGGTTGAAGGCATATGCGACACTCATCGGTGAAGAGAACGTGATGCCAATTCCGTGGGGTCCATTCAGCATGTTGTTGGGCCCATCTGTACCGCGCTGCATGGTGTCGGGGTTGCAAAGCTGGACCTCGCCATGGACGTCGGGAGTGAAGTTGCGCATCATGCAGCCTATTGCGCACAGTTTGAGTTGAAACACGACGTCCTGTGGCTGAACGAAACGCATTATTCAACATGGTGGCATTGCTGTCAGGGTTCCTCCGAGCGGCAATCCGTAAGTAGCGGTCATCCACTACAGTAGTAGCCCTTGGGCGGCCTGAGCGAGGCCTGTCATCGACAGTTCCTGTATCTCTGTACCTCCTCCATGTCCGAACAACATCGCTTTGGTTCACTCTGAGACGCCTGGAAACTTCCCTTGTTGAGAGCCCTTCTTGACACAAAGTAACAATGCGGACGCGATCGAACTGCGGTATTGACCTTCTAGGCATGGTAGAACTACAGACAACATGAGCAGCGTACCTTCGTCCTGGTGGAATGACTGGAACTGATCGGCTGTCGTACCCCCTCCGTCTAATAGGCCCTGCTCATGCATGGTTGTTTACATCTTTGAGCAGTTTTAGTGACATCTATGAACAGTCAAAGGGACTGTATCTTGGATACAATATACACAGTCAACGTCTATATGCCGGAGATCTGGGAACCGAGGTGATGCAAAACTTTTTTTGATGTGTGTATTTACATGCAGTTAAACATTGGACTTAATGCAGCGTACGTAAAATGATGTTGGCAACAATGTCATGCATGTGTTGGTCAGAAATAATTTGAAATATTATCATCTATTGTTGTGCCAATTTTGGATGAAATCCATTTGTTAGTATAGTAGTTACTGGTATTTTAAAATTGGACCTATCCGCAGGCTTAGAATGATGTTGGTAGCACTGACGTACATTGTTGCTCCAAATTAATCTAGAATGGCAGGTACTATATGTGCGCAAAGTTTAGAGCTGTTGGCTTGCAAACTTTCTGATAGCCTATATTGATATTAGGGTAAACAATATAAACAGCATTTATTAACAGTTGGCAGCCCTGATTGCTCTTAACAATACGCATAGTCATATATGTTATGGTACACATAGCACATACGAAATTTGGTTGAAATCCAATTGATAGTATAGAAGTAACATATATTTAAAAATTGGTCCTCTCAGCAGACTTAGAATCATGTTGGTAGCACTGACATACATTGCTCCAAATTAATCTATAATGTCAGGCACTATACGTGTGCCAAGGTTAAGGCTGTTGGTTCGCATACTTTCTGGTATTTGGATAAAAAAATAGAGAGAGCATTTATTGACAGTTGGCAGCCTTGGTGGCTCTTAAGAATACGCTCAGTCATATCAGTTTATGTACACATAGTACATACGAAATTTGGTTGAAATTCAATTGATAGTGTAGGAGTTATATGCATTTAAACATTGGACCTATCAGTAGGCTTAGAATCATTTTGGCAACACTGTCATGTATGGCCTCCTGAAAATTAAACTGAAGTATTATTATCTATATATGTGCCAATTTTGGAATAGTTCCCATGTATATATTCCATGATATCCAACATGGAGCTGAAATTTCAATTATGATTTATCAGCAGTTGGTAGCACTGACATCATTTTCAAGTATGACGTTGAGATGTCCCGGTATAGATCTTTACTCATACCAAATTTGGTTTCGATTGCTGCAGCCGTTTAGGAGTTGATAGGGGGGACACACACAGACAGACAGACAGACAGACAGGACATACAGACAAACAGACATTTTCCCGGATCGATCTCATAAGACTACTTTTTCCTCATTTTTGCAAAATGTGAAAAGTAGGCTAAAAATGCCACTTCATTTCATTTCTACGCCACTGGGAGTAACCGAAAGGGTCTCGATACTAAATTGCGTTATTAACTCAACTGTTCACACAGCAGTGTCCGCCAAGGATAGCTTGGCGATAACGTTGGACACTAATTGACATAATTTCCGCAATATCAAAATGGAAATGGTGTTACAAGATAAAATAACGTGGTATTAAATTCAGTAAGAAACTAGACATACCGTACCTTGCACCTTATTAAAATAGAATTCCAGTAAGTTCACTCGAATGTTATTAAACTTCAGAAACTATCCTCCTGAGCGGTTTCTACAGAAGCAACCAGTATTTTGGTTGCGCAATAATATCAAACATCGGTGAAAAAAAAGTAACTGTAATAACGCTGGCACGTCCGTTTAGACTGGCCTCGTCACAAATTGATAACTGTAGAAGTGGAATTTTGATCACAACATGAACTAGTTTTGAACTTATAATATCTAGTATCCTACATTTCTCCCAGGAAAACATGACCCGGCTTCATCAACGAAGAGCTGAATAACCGATAGCAGTGACTCGAAAGCAGGTTTTGGGAGACTTGCAGTTTTCATTGCCGGCAAAGATATTGCCGAAACTGTCATTTGATGATGATTATGATGATTGATGTTTTATTTCACAGCATTATTATCCATACTTTTCAAGAATGTGTCATTCCCTCAAGGGTTTGTTGCTGGAAGGCCACTACCGTTCGTATGTGGCTTTGGGGTTTCTTTCATGTTTTATAGTACAATGTCGTATTGTACAATTGGCTCAGGTAATGCTACCTTGAGAAGCTAAATATGTTATCAAATTAACACCCCCTCCAGTTGTTAAAGATGGATGTTAAGATAAGTAACTTTTCCTTCGGGTAGTAGGTTGATAAATCATTTGGAACCTCCTGCCTAATCTATGTACACTTGTCGACATAGAATATGGGATTATTTAAAATTCATCTCTTTCGAACTAAAATAACCAGATGCCTGTTTTCTTTGGACGACGCTGAAAATACCGTTTTGCTAACGTATTTTATTTTCAGATTTCCCCTCGATGATATAAGTATAAGAGATTCGTCACTTTTGGTTATAAAATTTCCGAGAGAGAACACCGCCTGAGGCTATGAATTGTACCAGCAAGTCTGCCAACATAAGAAATAAAAAGCCACATGAATGTAGCCTTTATTACACGTAATTGAACAGTATGATCTGCGATGAGTTAGCGATTATTGATGAAAATAACACAAACATAACTGCGCCTTTCGCTAGGCGCAGAAATATGCGTCCAGATAGGAATATAATACGTTTTGATATATATCAATATTGGCAATAGATTTGTCACGAAGGAAAGAATTATGCCGTTCTAGAGCTTAATTCATCTTTAGGCTAATTAAACATTGCTCTCCTACTCTACAGAATTGTCGGGATGTTAGATGAATATAAAAAACTGCCCAAATGAACATTACTATATTGCCATAACCTCACTTTTCGTCCATTATACTAGCTGCCCTCCCACCCCTCCCCAGCCACCCTAAACCACAAATTTAATTGCAATGCAAAGGAGAATGGGTAAGAAAAAAAAACAAGAGATGAAATGAACACATTTATTCTCAATTTTTTTAAATCACAATGGACAAAACATATATTTAAGATTAGTCCATATTGTCCACTCATTTTACACATGGTGAACACACCAGGTAACTCGTTTCCGAGTATAATGTTTTTCCTAATGGTCCTTTCCATCAAATGTATGTACACAAATATAAAAGGCGCACACAATTTTGAAATATAATTTCAGTGTTATTCTTTCGACAAATGGAAGACGTATTGGAGTAGCCTATGTATGTATTGCATATTGTGTTAAGACACTTGTTCTTCTCGATTGCAACTCGATACTCACACACCTTTCCATTTTATTGCCAGCAGCAGGGGCTCCAGAACCTGAAAGAAAATGAAATATGATATCTCTCACTGTAGTTCAGTGGTATCGGTAGTCTGATTTGGTGGCCCATATCTTAGAGGGGGAAGAGGGGGAAATTTCAAGAGTCTTCTATGCAAGTGCATACTATCAAGTTGCCAAAACTTCAGCCTACTAAACTGGCTACCTGGTGGCGCCTTCATGGGTCAGCGAATGCAGATAGAACCAATCTTCGTGCTTTCGTAGTAGAGAGCAATTGATTCCTGATGGCACAGACCTGAACGGACTTGAGGGCTTGGAGGGGAAGGTATGAGAAGGCAGGCAGTGGTGGGGGCACTGCTGCTGTGCTACTGGGAGTGAAACAGAACCTCCTGTCACCAGCTGTAGCCACACCAAGTTTAGAGAGTGATATTTTGTCACTTGAGATCTTAACTCACACCGAGAGCTGACGCAAACGTTCTTTTATCAATCACGATGAAGCACAAGGACTCACCTGAATACGAGATTCACTGTGTGTGCAGCTGAGGTTTAGCGCCATCAGGTATTAATTGCAGTATACAACAGTATATACTGTGCCACATGTTGCAGCTACTGTGACAGAACACATCAAGTGGGAGTAACTTGCAGTACTATGCGGTGCTGTGGGGGCCACCAGGTCAGACTAGCACTGTAGAAACAACATATTCACTAGCTTACAAGGGGAGGATACAATGCATGGGTCACCGATTCGAACCCTCTTTAGTACACGTGTAGGACATGACCAGGCGTATACCAGGTGCAAGTAGTAAGGTGCGCTTCTCAGCAGTTTCCGAGAAATTAATTAATTGTAATTGCAGTGCGGCGTCTATGTGCGTTGAATGCTAGCAAGAATCCAACGAGCGCGTGATGCAGCGGTAAGAGCCCTGCTTCGTAAGCGCAGGATCGCTGGATCGAATCCCACCGGCGAGCCGTTGAAGTTTGTTGTGTTTTTGTAACCATTGGCAATTTCCAACCAATACTGCTTGCGGGGTACGGGGTGGTCTGATGGTTCACAAACGTGCAATGAACGGAACAGCCTGGGCCTTCAATGTATACCGGTACATACAGTATAATAGAATACACCTAACCGTGTATATAACAATACCAATGTATTTGCAATGCCAATACTGTACATTATGTAATGTGACAAACGTTGACCCCCATACCATTATTTCAGAATCCCTTTTCCTGCTCACGTAAAACGTTATTACAATTGACTGCAAAATAAACAATGTTCACGACACCCAAGGTTAGTATATAGGAAGTTGTCTCGTTACGCGCGCATGCGCTCTACACCCCCAGCTGATGACGTATTGCTCAGACCCGGCAACAGCCAACGCCACAGTCTCCAGTAAGCTGGCTGTATCAGCTATTCATTATGGTGTTTTGTTGATGAGTTTATCTATTCCCGTTACATGTCATTATATAGTGGTGTTTGATAGTGCTTCATTACGTACTGCTGTACAAGTTTCCCCAAGTAATACGTACCGGTAAGTGTTCGTTAAATGAAAGACCCATTTGTGTATTATTAGTTTCGTGGTACTACCTTATAGTTTTGACGTTTTTTAGCCTATTTTCAATTTTGAAAAAAAAAATAGGCTTATGAGATCACCTTTTGTCCGTGTGTGTGTGTGTGTGAGGTGTGTGTGTGTGTCCCTAATGAAATCTAAACGGCTGGAGCGATTTAAATGAAACTAGGTAAGTTCATGGCGCTATTCCCGGCGACCTCGACCGTTCCCTTCAAATTTTGTTACGTCTCACCAATCCAACATGGCGGCTGTGCGAAATATTTCACTAGCATTCAATATCTCCGAAACTATTACCGATATCGCCCTGAAATTGTGCACGGTGATAAAGGGCACTACTAGAAGTTCACCTATGAGACTTTCAAAAACCTGGTGACTATAAAGCCAACATGGCGTCCAAGTGAAGTTGAGACTTTTAAATAGACTTTTCTCGCGATTTAACTACCGAAACGTAATGAAACTGGGTACAGCAATTGTTTATACACATTGTAAAGCACTGGAGTCTAATTTAGTTCAATTGTATACATAACCTCAAAATGGCGGCTGTGCGAAATATTTCACTGACATTCTATATCTCCGAAACTATTACAGATATCACCCTGCAATTTTGTACGGTGATAAAGGGAACTGATACAAGTTTACTTATGTATATTTCAAAAACCTGTAGAGTACAAAACGAACATGGCGACCAAGCGAATTTGAAATATTTTAATAGACTTTTCTCGTGATTTAACTCTCTGAGCGCAGTGAAATGTGGTACAGTAAATGATTTTGCAGATTGTAATGCACTGCCATCTATGTAATTTAATTCAATTGTTTACATAACCTCAAGATGGCGGCTGTGCCAAATTTTAAAATTATGTTTTTATTTCTTGTGTCGTAATCATGCGATCGAAGTGAAAGTTTGAATAATGAACCTAGGCAATAATTGTCCTTGAATGGTACATAACTCTATGGCCTATACATATAACAGTCCTAAATGGCGAGCTTCCGAAATATTTAGACGGTTCTCAATATCTATGAATCTTTTACAGCAACCAAACAGATTTTTTTTAATGTTCATAGAGACTATGAACATATGTTCACCTATAGGACTTTGAGTAACCTGGTGAGCACAAATCCAACATGGCGGCGACGCGAAGTATAAATATTTAAATGGACGTTTCTCGCGAATTAACTATCCGAGTGCCGTGAAACGTTGCACGTTAAATGCTTATACAAATGTTGATCCACTGGCATCTAATTTATTTCAATTGTTTGCATAATCACAAGATGGCTGCTGTGCGTAATTTTGAAATCTCGTTTTTACTTCTTGTGTTCTAATCATGCGATTGAAGTTTGAATACCACACGTACACAATAATCTTAATGTAATAGTACAAAAATAAAAATCCAACCTGGCGATCATCTAAAATATTTAGACGGTTCTCAATATCTACGAATCTGTTACAGTAATTAAACTGAAATTTTGTATGTCGATAGAGGCAATTAACATGAGCAGGATATATGAAAATAGGCTGTATAGTTCTTCACGGAACTACTTGTTTTTCTTTCTTTCAGTTTTCTGCGATGCCTGGAATGAGATGCACGGTGGATTTGTGTACAAACAGTCTTATTAAAACGAAGCGGGATCCCGGGAGTGCGCATATAAAGTATCATTCATTCCCTAAAGACAATTTAGTTAGGCAAAAATGGGTGCCGTGTACTAGAAGAGGCGGAAAGTGGAATCCTAATACTTCACAAATATGCTCTGAACATTTTACTGAGGATGACTATGAGAGGGACCTGAAAGCAGAATTATTGAATTTAATTCCTAAGAAAAAGCTGAAACAGACTTCTGTGCCTTCACTTAAATTAGGTAAAGATACCTACCCGAAGAAACCCAGCTGCAGATACGTGAACGTGAAATATGTAGTCGTAGTGAGAAGAGAGAAAATAAAATAACTGTTGATCAAATTTTAGAAAGCTCGTACTCTGTTTAAGAAGTGTGTGATGACGTCCTAACTATAACGGAGGAAAATCAAATAGATGTTTTGAAGATGGAAAATGAGAAGTTGCGACAAAAGAACACAGAGCTGAGAAGAAACTCGCACTGAAAAGCCAAGAAATTGGCAGGCTTAAAAGAGAACTTTGTAAAAGTGTGCGTAAAATGGCCCAGGAAATACTCGGTTCAGTTTTCACCGAAAATCAAATAAACATCCTGATAAGTAAGAAGGAGAAAGTTAAATGGACAAACGATAACATATCTCTTGAATTTTACCTGAGATAGGCTACATTAGTAAGCGTTCATATCCTTTTCTAAAAAAGAAAATAACATTCCTGCCTGGACTGCCTACACTGCAACAATAGGCATCAACAGTCGATATGAACAATGGAATTCTGTACTGTCCTTGAGTTAAGCAGTGTATTATGAGATCAAAGCATGTGTTATACTATGGTGCCTATATTGTATAATACTAAAGAAAGCGTGTATTTACACGCTCTAATTATATAAAGTTCTATTATGTTAAACTGCACTTATAGCTAGAAGTATCACGAGCTCTTACGTTGTACATCAACCCCTTGGTTACCTGCTGCATTCGTGCAAGGCTAGCCGTAACAGTAGTCCCATCCGCTCTGCGCGGGTCGGCTGATGACGTTACACAGTAGGGGAGCGCTGTTACCACAGACCTTATAAGAACGAGGCAACCTGTTCTCTACTAGCCTTGCACGACACCTACATTTGTAGGAATTGCTAATGTTTACAAAAACAAACCACACTGCAAAAGCTCACCGGTGGGATTCGATCCAGCGATCCCACGCTTACGAAGCAGGGCTCTTACCGCTGCACCATGCACTCGTTGGGAGTCCCATCTGTAAAATAAACTAGAAAATCAAAACAACGATCAGTCATGGGAAAACAAAATGGTACTAACTTAGCAATGTATTATCCAACCAATTAGGCTATACTCTGAAGAGTATATCTCACTTATTTAATTAAGGATTGATATGTTGGCTGTACTTTTTCAGCCCATAAGAATTAATGTTTCAAATTCATTCTATTCTTAATGTTGCTGGCTCTGGTAATATGATCAATTGTATTTTTCACTGAAAATCTGCTAACAGAAAGGTAACAATGACAACTGAAAAGGCGTGGGTCAAGTACCTTGCTCATCCAGATGAGCAACATCAGTGGTCCTCTCCTTTTCCCCAGAGGCAATACTGGACTTATATCAATGCACTAGTTAAGAAGGATTCAAGGGAACGTGTTTCATTATGGATGTTTTATTTGGTCTAATTTTTTTACATGCGATTAAGACACGTCGTCATTCGAACATTAACTAAACCTATACACAGCCCATAAATTCTGTGCTTTCCATGGCCATCGATGAGGGAAATGTATTGTGACAGGAACCAGGTTTCGCTGGAAGCACTGAATGAAGATAGAACGTGCGATAATATACAGCACATGAATTAGCCAAAATACCTTATGAAACGATGAGAAATAAATCAGGGAGTGATGTTTTAATAGATATTTTCTCCTACACTGTCTGTGACCCACTCAGCCATCCCAAATAGGATCAAGACTTATATAGCCAAAATTACAGCTGTTAGCCAACATTAGTCCAAATCAATAATCATCGGTTGCGGTCGTGAGTATTTGGGTCTCTTCGTTTGCCCCACTGGCCTGTCATCAAAACAATACTACCAACCTCGCCCTTACGGTCGGCCTACTATGTAACACGAATAAGCGCCCAGTTCAGTCTCTAGTGCGCAACATTCTTGCGCAGCACTCAGTTCATCACTCTAATTAGGCTGCCAATAGAGGTTGTCACATCTAAACAAGCATAACCCAGAAGTAATCCAGTCAAGCTTTACAGATAATATGAATTCTGTGCTATATCAATAGCCTACTAAAGAGTATTAGCACAGACATACTTGCAGTATGGTACGTCCAATGTATTTTTATGCTTACGGGAATAAAACTGATTATGATATGTGACTAGTCCTTACGAACTCAGAATCAAACCTGCAATCCAAAGTTCTGAACAACTACACCAATGAACCAATATTAGAAGAGAATAGTTACTGTTGAGTGCCATCCCAGTACTGGACGTTCTCCCTTACAACACTGAGGCAGCACTTGTAAGGTCCTTCAGGTGAAGAGTGTTTGTCCTGGCGGCCAAGGGTTGCCTGGAACTGTTGTCATGTGAACCGCAGGGCACAGTCGCATTGTTCTAATGAGGTGTAGTAATGTAGTGTATTTATATTCTGTGTGTTATTTAGGTTAATATATTAGTGTTTAGTAAAGTCAGTGTTGTTATTTTAGGGTGATTTAAATATTTGAGCTACCAGAGAGGTGTTGTGATGCCAGCAACAACATTTTTGGTCCACCACGCCGGATTTCTAAATCAACGTGACGCGTGTGTACTTGTGAACAGTCTACTTCCACATTATATTCGAGTGATTTTCCTCGTTCAGTTGTATGGCCACGTTAATTGATATAATTTGCAACGACAAACAAGATCGTGATTATATTAATTTACATTTCATGCCTTGTAGTCCAGGCACTTGTACATGAGATTGGCGCGAATCACCATGTTGCTTGCGGTGTTGCCGGGCATCAGTGTTCAGCCGCAACGGAACTGTGACAGTGCAGCCAACTTCGGACATCACGGATACGGATAACCTCAACTCAGGACCTGGGCACCAGAGTGCAGTGCCGGCGTATTCACGTGAGTAGTAAGTACAGTCTGGTTCACTTTATTATTCCTTTCCTGTCTATGTCACCATGGAAAAAAAAGTCTACAGCGTGCATTAGTTAAGAAAAGGGCCGTCATCAAATCTCGCGTGACTCGGGTAGGCAATTTTATCACGGATTTCCATAACATTAGGGTAATACAAAGGCTTCTTGAAACTAGCATAGGGGAATACAACGGCGTACAAGATCAGTTGGAAGTTAATGATGAGGATGTTGCACACGACGTAGACAGGGAAACATTCGGGGAACTGTGTTTGGAAATTCAATCCAAAATTGAAACACTACTGGCAGATGATGCAGCTCAGTCATCAACCCCTATCAACAGTTCATGTTCTACCATCAGCCATAATCTTAAGTTGCCTACAATCGTACTCTCCAAATTTACAGGCTCTCTTATTGACTTTATGCATTTTCATGACACATTTCAATCCTTAATTATCCACAATGAGTCTCTGACCGACATTCAACGCTATTATTATTTATTATCGTGTGTATCAGACTAGCCACACAAACTCATTGAAAACCTTCCAGTCACTCAGGACAATTTCAAGGTGGCATGGAATTTAATTTGCAATCGATACCACAACCCTAGGCTCATTCTAGATCTCCATGTCAAAGAATTGCTGTCGCTGCCTACCGTAAAATCGGAATCACCCAGAGACTTGCGACAACTCATCAATCAGTTGAGCAGCAACCTGAATGCCATTGAAGCCCTGCATACTGAGACCCCATTGCATGATGTCCTCTTATCACACTTGGTTCTGGAACACATCAGTCTAGGCTTGCGGAAGCAATGGGAGAACAAGACGTCAGGCGATACATGTCCCAGCTTGAAGGATCTTGTTTCATTCTTGGAGAGCAATTGTCAAACATTAGAGATTGTTGCCTCACACAAGCCACCAGTAAATAAACATGATGCGAATAAAGTCAGCCCAGCCTCAAAGAGTCCATGTCGTTCATACATGTCAACTTCTCCCGGATGTGAATCGTGTAATGAACAACACACTATGTCAAGATGTCAAAAATTCAAGGAAATGGCAGTGAATGATCGCATCAAGTTAATTCAAGATCACAAACTGTGTTACAATTGCTTGTGGCGTGATCACATGGTATCAAATTGTAATGCTGGTTACTGTCCAACTTGCAACAAGAAACACCACACATTACTGCATAACCATCAGGACAGTAGTACATTAGACCATTCCTCTCAACAGTCATCCTGCTGATTAAATGGGTCTTATCTACAGCACGAAGTTCTTCTCTCAACCGCTCTAGTTCACATCAAGGATAATTCAGGTCGAATTCACGATTGCAGAGCGCTATTGGACAGTGGTTCTCAGCTGAATTTCATGTCTAGGGAACTTGCTGATCGTTTGGGTCTGAAATTGAGTCGCTATGCCATGCCCATCAGTGGTATTAGTAACACCAAGGCAGTTGATTCCTCACAATCTGCCAATTAAACATATCTTCCAGGGTGAGTGATTACAGAAGGCCTATTGTGTGCTCCGTGCTGCCTGAGATCACAGGTCAGCTTCCTACCTCACGTATCAACTGTGATGATTGGCAGTTACCTAGGGACATCACCTTGGCCGATCCCCAGTTCAACCAGCCTCGTCAGGTTGATATTCTTCTAGGAGCAGCTGTCTTCTTTGACATCTTACGGCCCGGTCAGCAAACGCAGGAAGGTCATCCCATCCTTCAGAACTCAGCGCTAGGATGGGTTATAGCGGGCTGCATCCCTACCCACTCAGTGGAACAGCGAAGTAGTAGGAACAATACGTTGTTTGTCAGAACTGACCCATTAAACTCTCAGGTGGAGCGGTTCTGGGAACAGGAAGAGATAAGAACACATCCCCAGTCAAAGGAAGAGAAACTATGTGAAGATCATTTTGCAACATTCACCACCAGAGACGAAACAGGACGCTTCGTCGTAAGATTGCCCCTTCGTTCACCACAAATGGAACTAGGAGATTCGCTGCATAATGCCAGGATGCGTTTCGGCTACATGGAGAGGAAGCTTCAAAGACAGCCTTCGCTAAAGAAAGACTACGTCAAGTTTATGGACGATTATCTTCAATTAGGTCATATGAACATCGTTGAGCCATCCGATCAGAATCATTATTCATATTACCTGCCACATCATGCAGTCGTGAAGGAAGACAGCACAACCACCAAGCTGAGAGTCGTCTTCGATGCATCTGCTAAAACCACATCGTCATTGTCTCTCAATGATATGATGATGATTGGGCCTACAGTGCAGCAAGATTTATTTTCAATCGTCTTACGTTTTCGCAAACACAAGTACGTCTTCACCGCGGAAATTGAGAAAATGTACCGCCAGGTTCTTGTGCATCCTGAAGACAGAGATTTGCAGGGGATTCTGTGTCGAAGCTCACCTGACCAGCATTTGCAAGCATATCGGCTTACCACTGTCACATATGGTACAGCAGCAGCCCCATTCCTGGCCACAAGATGCCTAACAGAGTTGGCAAGAGAAGGACAGCGGACATATCCGGTGACTTCGGAGATAGTAAGAAATGATTTCTACGTAGACGATCTGCTTACCGGAACGGAGAGCATCCAAGATGCTATTAAACTGCACAGAGAACTAACGACCCTACTGAAAAGTGGAGGATTTCCCATTCGCAAGTGGCGTGCCAATCATCCGGATATATTAGCATCTATTCCTGAGTACCTTCGTGAGAATCAGCTCCCATGCAAATTGAATTTTGAAGAAGATGTAGCCAAAACACTCGGCATACTCTGGCACCCTGTTGACGACGGGTTCAGGATCGAAACTACAATCAAAAACAATTCTCAAGGATGGACAAAACGTACTGTCCTGGCTAAGGTTGCATCCTTCTTCGATCCGCTAGGCTTAATAGGTCCAGTCATTGTGCGGTGCAAGCTATTCATCCAGATGCTGTGGCAACTACGGGTTGACTGGGATGAGCCACTTCCTGCGGAATTTGAGAATGTCTGGGTGCAGACCCACCAGTATCTCTCCTGTCTGAGCAAAATCGACATACCACGGAGAGTGACCTGCGATGGCAAAATAGTCAGTGTGCAGCTGCATGGCTTCTCAGATGCATCGGAGAAAGCTTACGGTGCGTGTGTATACTTGCGTTGCACCAACACCAATGACAACATCACCGTCTCACTCTTAACCTCCAAGTCAGAGTCGCTCCCCTCAAACAAGTCTCATTGCCTCGTCTGGAACTATGCGGAGCTCTGCTACTTACACGTCTGATGAACAAGGCATCAACAGCCCTTAATATGAACATCCAGGCATGTCATTATTGGACAGACTCGACGGTCGTACTTGCTTGGATAGCAGGATGTCCCACTTCATGGAAAACGTACGTGGCCAACAGAGTTTCATAGATACAATATCTCTCTAGATCGGAAGACTGGAAGCATGTTGCATCTCAAGAAAATCCAGCAGACGTCCTCCCAAGAGGACTTGAACCACAGCATCTTGGACTGACGCGGCTATGGTGGACGGGGCCCCACTGGCTGCACAAGCCCCCTTCTGCTTGGCCAGAGAAGAAGGCAACTGCCGACAGCTCAACTGAAATCCCTGAGCAGCGAAAGGCAAATGTATGTCTGCTGTCAATCAACCCCGACGCAGAAGAACACATTCTACGATTCTACAGCTAGTCAAGACTCCAACGAGTGACAGCCTACATGCTCAGGTTTAATCACAACCTTCAACGCGAGAAGAAAGAGAGACAGCATGGACCACTAACGACTGCCGAGTTGCGCGAATCCTTGAAAACTATTGTTCGCATCGCCCAGCATGCTACATACTCACAAAACATTCAGAAACTCCAGAAGGAGAGAACCATTTCTCCAGCGAGTAAGCTTGTAAACTTGTGCCCATTCCTTGATCAGGAAAAGTTGATTAGGGTGGGCGGCAGATTGGAAAATGCTTCTACATCTTATGATCAGAAACATCCTCTAATAATTCCACCGAACCATCACGTCACCAAACTCCTCATCAAGCATGAACACCACAGACTGTTGCATGCGGGAAGCTAGCAGGTGCTAGCCACACTACGTCTGAGGTTCTGGTTCAACAATGGGAGATCTGTTGTGAGGTAAACCATACACAAGTGTCTCATCTGCTTCAAGCTGAAAGCAGCAACAGCGAATCAACTCATGGGACAGTTGCCTGCTTCACGAGTTACACATAGCAAACCATTTTCGAATTGTGGAGTTGACTATGGAGGCCCCCTATATATCAAGTATGGTGCCCCCAGAAGTAGGACGCGCACCAAGTGTTACATTGCCTTGTTCGTGTGTATGGCGACAAAGGCAGTTCACATCGAACTACAGTGATTTGTCCAGTGATGCGTTCATTGCAGCCCTGCAGAGGTTCATCGCAAGACGCGGCCGATGCAGCAATATATATAGTGACAATGGGACTTGCTTTGTCGGAGCTAGGAACAAACTAAAGGAGCTGCTCCATCTAACAAAATCACCTCATTGTCGGGCTGCCATACAAGAATTCACTTCCAATGAGGGCATAAATTGGCACTTCATTCCACCTCATGCACCCCACTTCGGAGGTCTCTGGGAGGCTGGAATAAAATCCGTTAAAAACCGTCTCAAAAGGATCGCTGGTGATACTCTCCTCACCTTCGAAGAGCTCTACACCCTTCTAACCCAGGTTGAGGCATGCTTAAATTCACGGCCACTGTCTCCCATACCTAACTATCCTGATGAGTTTACCTTCCTGATTCCAGGACATTTTCTCATTGGAGAACCCTTTAGCTCGTTCCCTGAACCAAACTGTCTTGCTAGCTCATCTTCCCACCTGTCTAGATGGCAACTGGTTCAGCGCTGTCGGCAGCAGATTTGGAAGCGGTGGTCGTGTGACCACCTCTCTCAGTTGCAGCAGAGAGCCAAGTGGCACACCGCCCATCCCAACATTGAGATTGGAACACTGGTGATCATCAAGGAGGACAACCTTCCACCGTTCACATGGCGGACGGGCATCATCGATGAGGTTCATCCTGGACCTGATGGCCACGTGCGAGTTGTATCTGTGCGATCAGCTAAGGGAATGTACAAGCGGCCAGTGACGAAGATATGTCCTTTCCCAAGTGAATAACATTATTTCACATCTAGATTCTGGAGCTACCCACTGTGGACATTGAACTTCAACAGGGAATATTTGTGATCATGTGTTTGTATCTTTTTTCAGCCTTCTATTGTATAATTTGTGCCAAATTAGGTGGGCGGAATGTTGAGTGCCATTTCAGTACAGGACGTTCTCCCTAACGACACTGGGGCAGCACTTGTCAGGTCCTTCAGGCGAAGAGTGTTTGTCCTGGCGGCCAAGTGTGGCATTACCGGGCGAGGAATAACGGTTGCCTGGAACTGTTGTCATGTGAGCCGCAGGGCACAGTCGCATTGTTCTAATGAGGTGTAGTAATGTAGTGTATTTATATTATGTGTGTTATTTAGGTTAATATATTAGTGTTTAGTAAAGTCAGTGTTGTTATTTTAGTGTGATTTAAATATTTGAGCTACCAGAGAGGTGTTGTGATGCCAGCAACAACACTTACCAAGTTGAGAGTTGGTTCTTGTTCTGCGCTGTCCTCGTCAACACGGAAGCCATCAAACCTAGCGAGACAACTTCTTTACAGGCAGTGAGAGCAGATTGGGATTGCCACAATTCTGGACCCAAACACGGCGCCTAGGAGAATAATAGTAAATAGAAATTATGAGACATATGTCCATAAGCCTTAATCCATTAACTGAGATTTTGCCAACCACCAAGCAAGTAGGCTATTGTCATTGCTTTTGCTTGGAGACATTTATATACTTATAACAAATTATATAAACCAAATTTTCAATAAAATTACTAGTACTAAATATGCAGAGCAACTGAAAGAATAGTACGGAAAGAATTCTAGCGAAATAAGGGAAGGTTTTGAAACAGTAATTTACTTCGTAACTTTGAACTCACCTTACAGTAGGCCTATCCTTCGGGAAGAAGAAAACTGCCGTATTGCGTTTACCATCATTGTATTTCTTCCTCCCTTGCTGTGGCATGATTGACTCTCAATTCAATTCAAAGAAATAATCAAAATACCGAACAAAACAACCAACAACACGAGGAAAATCAATCAAAACAGACCACAGACTGCATAGACTATTCCCGCTAGTCGGTTTGGTGTGAGCGTTAGGTGAGTGCCAACTACGGAACCATAGTACTAAAATTAATTCTTCATTGGTTTGGCAGAACTGCTGGTACAAGTCCTTACCCCGACCCACGCGCTCCCTATGATCTGGCATCCCCCTGGAGTCGCTAGTGAGCGACAGAGCAGCAAACATGTTTTAAGCCCATTCTCCGGATTTAAAAAATTCATAACTTTCGAATAAAAATAACCACATGGCTCGTTCTTTCGGAAGACGCTGCAAATATCGTTTCTAGAATATGCTATTTTCCACAGTTTTTTTTGCTCAACGCATAGGGTCACTTCGTAAGTGAGCGACAGAGCAGCAAAACTTGTCTTAGACCATTTTCCAGCTTTTCTTTTTCATGTGAGCGACTTTGAACACATTGAAAGAAAAATCATAAATTCATGCCAAGTTAATATTCCGGTTCTCGTTCGATCACCGCAGTTAAGCAACATAGGGACGTAGAAGGGAGACCGCCTAGGAACACCGCGTGCTGTTGGCGACTGTATGTTTTAATATATCACTATCACCAAATTCATCAATTGAATTATGTTGAAAGGCAGTGGCGTGGCGTGGAATTTTTTCGAGGGTAAGCTGCGAAGAAGACTCAAAGTATAGGGTTACACCATAAAGCAACTTCAGCACCCGGTTCCTGCTACGCCCTTATCAATGTAGAGGTTGATATCTGAAGTAGCAACAATTAACTCTACACACATAAGTATGAGTCTTTCACATTTAAAAAAATAAAAAATAATTGTAATACAGCACAGCTCATTTTTCCCTTTTTAATTATAGGCATACCATTCCATGGACGGTACATTAAGTGTGGAGTAAATTATTCAACAACAGGGTTGGCGAGCTTTTCTTATCGTGTATCATTTGACGATTGAACAGTGTGGCAAATTGTCTTTTTGTTGCTCGCATTTCTCGGTCTAAAGAGATAAACGTTTAGGTTATTGCCCGTCGATTTCTATGATGGCTGGCTGCGTGGCTCACCGATAACGTTCTCGTTTGCTGAGCTTAAGATAGCGGGATCGAATCCCGTCGCAGTCAGTCGTCATTTGAGGGAGCTGTGGCACTAGATTTACTAGCATGTTAAAGATTCCCTTCAGGTCGAAATTCCCGCACCTCGGCGTCTCTAAAAGCCTCGGTAGTTGACAGAGACGTACAACTAATAACATTATTATTATTTTCTATTATGAGACATAAGTGCACGTTAAAATAATAAACATGCAACTAAATCTCATGGCATTGTATTGCATGTTCAGTTAATATTTCTTTGCAAATATCACTCAAATTGTACTGATGTAGGCTTTCACGGCTTAATTAGTTTGAATTACTTAATTGGAGCGTATGGGGAAGTCTTTAACCTATGCAATCTAGTACTAACAATTCCGGCGTCTAGTGAATCACTGGAAAGAACGTTTTCTACCATGAAACGTATACAACCCTTCACCCGAAACTCAATGCATCAAGAAAGACTTTCACATTGTTTCACGACCGCGTAATTGATGAATTCACTAAGATGGAGGGGAGAATAATTGAACTTCGCTACAATTGATCCGCCGAGGTAGAGTAAATAGTGATAATAATTTTGTACAAATGAGAACAGAATGCACTTGATACCGCAATAAGCAACCATTTTTTTAAATTAATGTGATAGGTCTTTGAGCCTCCGTGGCTTAGGCGGCAGCACGATGGCCTCTCACCGCTGGGTCCGTGGTACAAATTCCGGTCACTTCATGCGAGATTTGTGCTGGACAAAACGGAGACCGACAGGTTTTTCTCCGGGTACTCCGGTTTTCCCTGTCACCAATTTCATTCCAGCAAAACTCTCCACTGTCATTTCATTTGTCATTCATTTAATCATTACCCCAGGGGTGTGCGACAGGCTTCGGCAGCTGGCACAGTTCATATCCTCGCCGCTAGATGGGGTTTCATTCATTCCATTCCCTGACCCGGTCGGTCGACTGGAAGGAGGCTGTGGATTTTCAATATGATAGGTCTTGAAAATATTATTCAAATTTTACGGATGTACTTACGCTTAAAATTATCAATCCCTTGCAGCTATTCTTTGAATATAAATTGAATGATAATCACAGCAAATTTTCGGGTTGATGGGCCACTCTGAAGATTCCAATGCACTATACACTTCAACACAATAATATCTAGTTACGGTATACTAAATTTTGCTATTTGCACTGAAAAACATAAGAGTTGTGAGTTAACCGGACGCAGGCACGGATCTAGAGTTTGGCTTAGGGTGTGGGGTCAGAGAATCGAAATTGTTAAGAAAAATGGTATCACTAAAAACGCAATCACAAAATAACCAAACGTACAAAACCAGACCAATTTTTTGCTAGCTACATGGATAGAAATTTGATGCGTTAGGCGCACCAAAAATATTCGTACAAATTGCAACGGCGTGTTTTGCGACTTTTACTTCGAGCTTCGAGAAAAGTATCAAGGTACGTTACAGTTTCGGCAAGTCGAGTTGGTATCGACAAAGGGAGATAGTCACAGCTTAAATTGCCAACCAAGCTTGCAGTTTGGACGTCGGCAAAAATGTTTGGTGCGAAAAAAAAACGAATTCCTATCCATGCATTGCTGCACATTCATCGTGACATCACTATAAACATCGATTCGGTAATCACAAGGTTTGCTAAACAAAATAGACAAGTTGATTTTGTTATATAATTAATCGTTTTTATATAACAGGCATGAGGTTGTAAACATGTACAGTTGTAACAGAACATAATAATTGCAATAAAGATATTTTCAGTATTGAATAAAATAAAAAATAAAGTTTTTTAGTTGAAATTCGTTGTGTTATTTGTCTGGTTATTGTGTTTTCGTTTTTTGAGTTTGCAAAAAATTTGGTCTCCGGTTGGAGGGGGTCATGACCCCCGTGACCCCCCCCCCCCCCCCCTTGAATTCGCGCCTGACCGGACGAAGCAGAATTGCAACTACAGCGCCCAGCAAAGGTCGGGTCTGATACTCAGAACTTTCTTTTGGGTTGAACAACCGTGATGGAGGGTGGGCAAGGATTGAGAGGGGACTGGGCAAGCGCGCCAAATTATTTTAAGCAGTGCTGGTGCTCCATGCTCACTAGGGTAAGCCGTCCGAATCGAAGCAGACCCTGCTACCAGATTTGACTTGTCCCTTCGATAGCCATGTGGCTATGGAACGCCACACCCCCTGTCTTAGCCAATCAAGGACGACCTGGCGTTGTTGGTGTACTACTCCATCGACCATAGCGGTGTTTCGGGCTCCTGGAGGTACACAATTCGTTGTCATAGCAACCGGCCGCGTTCTTTCCTCTTTCTCTATAAAGTAGTAGCCTAGTGGCTGATCGTGAAGAACTGGGGTAGAGAACGAGGAACTTCAAAGCATAGATTTCGCTGTTTCGCACGCGATAGAAAGTCATAATATAAACTTTATTTTAATGAGAATATACTAGGTAAGCGGTGCTTACCCCGTGGTATTGGAGAAAACACCATTGGTTGAAACAATGCTGCCTTCGGAAGCGTAGGGACAATGGGAATCCCGTCAAGCCACCCGACGACGATGCAGATCACTGCGTCAGCATGTTGGGCACACGGCCGCAAGGCACCTTACTCCCGCCGTTTTCCCGCGCTATGACTTATTCAGCGACGCCCACCAGAACCCGAACAGCTCGGCTGAAATCCTAGCAGCTCCTAGGTACTCCGACGCTTAAGGGCAGTGTGGATCTTGGTAGACCACCTGGATGGCGACGACAACAAACGGCACATTGCATCCCGACAGCCATCACCAGACCCTTGAAGCTAAGACCGACGGGAGCCCACCAGGCGCTTCGAATACGGGAGCCATCCCCAGGCCCTTCGAGCGAACACCAGCAGGATACCAGCAAAAATGTTCGCAGCTCCTGCAAGCACGCACTCAACCGGGGTCCCATCGAGCGAAAGATAATCCAGGCATTTCCTGCGAACATCAAACTCCACTATCGGGCACGAGCGCACGTGCTCGACACACCCGGGGCCCTTCGAGCGACGACCCACACCAGCAGGAGCTTAACACCGACGTCAAGGTAGGGCACTTACGTACTCGCCCGGGGTCCCAGGAGCTCGGCAGAAATGCACGCACATCAAGCGAACACAGACCTACAGACATCCGCGTCGCACGCACGCCAGTCCAAGCAGAGATCAGTAGGAGGGTGCGGAGCGTCGCAGTGTCAGTATGCAGACGGAGAGCGACCCACATTTTATATCCGTCCAACGGCGAAACGCTCCTCGGAAATTGGCCCACCTTTCTAGGCATAAAAAGAGTTTAAAAATTAACAGTATATAAATAATAAAAATAATATTAAAAATATTTTCAAAATGCTTCCCGGCATCTTACGGAAAGGAGGCATAAAAAAGGGAGGTCGGGAATTCAGTCCCGCCTCCCTTGGCGACTTTTCTAGACATAAAAGAGTTTTTAAAAATAAATAAATAAATAAATAATAATGAGAAAATAATTTCTAAATGCCTCCCGGCATCTTACGGAAAGGAAGCATATAAGGAGGGAAGTTGAGACTTCAACCCCGCCTCCCTTGGCGACCTCCCGAAATGGGAGACACACGTAGAAAGAACGTACTGTACCTTCATTCTCATGACTGGAATGCCTTTATGGGAAGGTAATATGTTTTTACCTGTGAACAAGAATGGCGAGACAGGATCATATGTTTCGCGACCCACAAGTTGACTTTGGATAGCGATCTCGACGAGAGAAGCGGGGCGCATGCGTTGCATGTACTGTCGTCACAGCTGATTGGTTAGGAGTATTGATTATTTTATCGATTAGCAACAAGAGATAGACTATGCTTTTGCGGTAGGGAATTCAAGTATTTTATACGTTCGGGCATAGTTTAACATGTCTGTAATTATAGCAGGTGTTGGATTATTAACTTCTTTCAAATAATTGTACTCTTAGGAACCCGGAAATAAGATATTTGCATCTTATCAGTTCCAGTTTTGAGCGCTCGTGGCGCGACGGTAGGTGATCTGGCAGTCGCGTTCTGACGTGAACAACGAGTAGAGTAGATTGGTTTAAGCCACGCACGAACACACATGTTTTGAGATATACCGGTGACCGGCAGCGAAACGTCACGTGCACCGTGAGTGAAAGTTTGTCTTGAGTAGTGTACTATCATTGTATCGAGGAGAGTTGCCTTAGTGACGGAAAGGACTCCAATTTTAGTTCTGGTTAGGAAATGGCAATCGAAATGAAAACGCAGCTTGTCTTGATAGATAGCTGTTCTTTATAGGCCAGCCATATAGTGTTCGCATGAAAGGTGATACTTGCTTTAACAAGAACACAGTCATAATGTTCTTTCAGTAGACATTCTTCGCGTTGGAACTGGCTGTAACGATACACTTACTTCGTGTGTGTTGTCAGAACAATTAGCACCTTCATTTGATAAGTATTTCTCAATACAAGTGCTTGGATATTGTATATACTTTTTATATTTATAATTGGCCTAACTCATATGTCTGTGATCTTGCAACTATGCTGAGCAAGTTCTTGTCGAAAGGAAAGGCTGTTATGAACTTCAGTGACTTAAACATGTGCGGCTAGATGTTTTAAACATGAGTGTCACTATGCGAGCGAAGTTACGTGCATTCCGATGCTATACGTCGCGCGGCCCGTGCTGGTGACTGCGAACACAGCTGTTGTTTGGCAGTACAGTGTGTATCAAAATGATCCGATTACGCGGGGCCGATGTACTTTGGTGTTCGGGCCGATATAGACATCATTGCGTGCTGCGGTTGATGGGACGTTATCCGAAGATGAAAGAAACTGTCGTTGGTATTAGAGTGGAACATTCAGTCTGGATGGGCGATGTCTGGAGATCCAGGGTTCGTTTCTCGCTTTCCTGGACAGTGAAGACTTCCATTGCTTGCATGGAGGGTACAGTCATAATGGACATGACTGTGTCGTGTCGAGATCTACAGGAATCATCTAAGGTACTGAATTAACCATCTTCAATCGTAGCTAAGCATGTTCATTCTAACGTTGTCTCCCTGCCACATTTATTTTCTTTTTGGGAAATTTCGTAGAATGTCTAAGAATGGAGTTTAGGCTTGATCCCAGTGTCAAGACTGATTCTATTCTGGACAGGGTTTTGATTCTACTAAAAGGATGCGCCCATTGTAATTAATTGCATTATAGTGTAATTTTCTATTGATTACTGTAAATTCAAGTTCATTTTATGGGGATTTATTTAATGTAGAGAAGAGGAACTTTAGGCCACTCTGAATTAATCAGTTTTCGTGTTTGATTTATATTGAAAATGAACACTAGTTTTATGCCTTCATATGACATTACTCGAGCTTGAGTAGACTCAATTTGGAGTTTCTACTTCCGTAAGCCTATTTAGAGGACTGTTATACACTCAAAAGTGAAATTTCAGTATTCAGGTTGATTTTCGATTATTGCAGTAAGCTGTAGGAAGCGAGTTCAGTGAAGAAAGCGGATCTGCTTTGATCTGCAATTTTGACTTGATCCAGGTTCTTTCTAACGTATATTTTTTTTGAGATCTTACATCACGTTTGCTTTATTAGAATCGATCAAGATCCATTATTAATGGACTAGACAGATGTTTTAAACACAATTTGAAGACATTTGAATACATTCACCCTATGTTATTAACGCGAATCCCAGACTAGATATATGTGGAAGTAGATATATCGACAAAAATGCAATTGTTATTTAACACTTACTAAAATCTATGCATATTGATCGTGAATAATAATAACATAAGAGCAAATGAAATAATAATTTAACAGTGATTAATTGAACTGTAAAGAAAAGTGTATAAATTTAGCAACAATATTTCACTGTGAATGTGACTTGTCAATTAAGCTGAATTTTTGTTCACTAAGAAAGATAACTAGTTGAAGCGCTAAAGAGATAGTAGTAATGCCTGATAATATGAATAAGACGAATGCTTAATATAGCACGATATTAAATGGCAAAGCCATGTTAAGGCTAATGTCCTTGATTATTAAAAGGGTATTCAATGGAATATTCCAAGTTGTAATATAGAAAGTAATCCACTCAGATAGA
Source organism: Meconema thalassinum (assembly GCA_946902985.2). NCBI lineage: Eukaryota > Metazoa > Arthropoda > Insecta > Orthoptera > Tettigoniidae > Meconema > Meconema thalassinum. The sequence goes on along the minus strand of OX336398.1, from coordinate 139,444,594 downwards.
TTGTGAAATTAGGGCAATTTACTTCACTATCAGTTCAAGTAAATAATTTGTTGTGAAATTCATGCATTTCAGGCATGTTGAAATAAACCTATCTGGTAAAATTTTCGATTATTTGTATCAATGCAATGCTTAACAGGCGTTTTAAGAATCACTAATTCCGGTCTGGCGAGGACAGTTCATTTGAAGGGTGTTAAAATTAAATGAAAGAAATTAAATTTTTGACTTAGCTTTATTGTTCGGTCAGAAGAGATGAATAAAATCAGAAAAAAAACCAGCAAACATAAATATAATAAATTATGTGGAAGATGTCACTTCTGAATCCTATAAAAGAAACACGCTAAGAAGGTGTTACAAAAATGACTGTACATTTGTAATATAGCTTTAAATAATTTTTTTTCCAGGGTATAAATTGATATATGTCTTGTAAATATGAAAATTTCCAGGCTTCATTTTTAAATGTTGCAATTGCTGTCAGCATCTATGTTGGAATATACATATGATTGGTGTTCACCATTCTTGGGTAAAATGCTGTCAATGACATTGATGAATGTGGGGCTAGTATATATATATTTTTTTCTCCATGTTCATGAAACTTCGGATGGAAGTTGGGCACTTTGCTTTGAAGTATATTATAGTGACTTACACTATATATTCATTTCCTGAATGAATTTTTCTTTGATCAGTTTAAAATCTTCGAAGTGTGGTACTTCATAGAAACGATAAGAGAACACGTTAAGAAGGCCAGTGGTGGGTATTTCAGTGGTTTTCCCACACACCTGAGATTGCGTTCATTGTTATTCTTGTGCTTTTGAGTTTTTTTTATGCCGTTCACCTTGGTTTTTCTTAACGTAGTCTCAGTTAGGAATTCCTGTACCCCATTTCCTCTTCTCATGTTGGGTAGAATCTGGCAAATTTTATAGCCGGGGTTTCCAGGCTCTACGATCCAGCTGTCTTCGTGGGATTCCAACATGCTGATGGTAGGTATTTCGGGTACATAGAAAATGGCTTCCAACGCTCAGGGGCGAGAATTTACTGGAGTACCATTAAATTCCATGGTTTTTAGAGACCAATGTTTGGAAGAGATATAAATGGAATGAGAGAGAGCCATAGCTTATGGGGACTTAGACAGAGATGTCATACTCCATGATGGTTCTATAGGCCGGTTGAATGACGCCATTTCATGCTAGTGTTCGACATTGCTGTCAAACGCTTGGAAGGAGTCATAAACGGGTATACTCTGACGCCATTACATCGATCATTGCGAATTCTTTGAATGAACGTCAGAAAGTAATGGTGTACTGACATTTTTAGCACAAAATGCCGGAATTCACTTGTGAACAAAGCGTATATGAGGACACTCAATTTGCATGGCATACATGTAGATACGCAACCATTAATAGATTTTCTTTTTATTAATAGTGGTGCTACACTTGTTTGTAATAAATATACGATTGGAACATGAACAGTGAAAGGAATTCTCTGGAATCTTTACTGACGTGTTTGGTCGACTGGGGCATTGGATGTAGTTCTCGTTTGAGCTGCAAACACAGTGCTTGGTGTAGTTAAATCTGGCTGATGAGCATTTTTGAACTCATCGTAATTAGGAGGGTTTTTATTCATTTAAATAATGGTCAAATTAGGATCTATAATATTATTATCGTCGATATAAAGCATCACACGTTTAGGAGTGGAAAATTTCATATTTATAGCTGACTTTATTATTAGTTATGTTTAAGTTAGCCTAGTTATAAGGTAATGCAATACATTAAATAAATTCCCATGTGGCAGTGGATTTCATTGGAATGTTCGTGCTTTGCTTAGTTATAGTGATACTCATGTTGTTTGTCTTTAGTGAACTATATTAATTATACCATGTCTGGAGAAGAGGAGGTAGTGGACCTTAAGTCGTTATACAGTATGTTACAAAATAAAATCGATGCCATACATGATCATTGGACAAATACAAGTAAAAGTCTTATACAAGATGTAGTTGCTGAGAGTCTCAGGCAAGATATTACGGGCATCCAAGGTACATTAAAGGAACTACAAAATAGTTCTAAAAGAGTAGAAACCAAAGTGAATAGGGTAGATGAAACAGTAGATGAGGTCCAAGTGGACGTAAAACAAGCCCATACAGACATTCATAAAGTACAAACGGACTTAGGAGCAGTTCAAACTGGACAAATGAAGCTAGAATTATGCGGTAATAAACTTCAATCCACAGTTGATGAGCTTCAATTGAAAATAGGTAAAGTTGAATCTAGTCAAGATAATCATCAACGAGAACTAAGTAAAATTAAAACTAGCCAGGATAGCATTAAATTCAGTCAGGATTGTGTTAAACTTAGCCAGGATAATCTTGAAACAGAACTAGGTAAAATTAAAACTAGCCTAGATAAAACAGAAACAAAGTTACTTAAAATTGAATCAACACAAAGCCTGATGCAATCTACACAGTCAAATATACAAACCAAGATAGACATAGTAGATGCCAGTCAGAAATTGTTTCAGGTCCAGTTGAATGAAGCTGAACAATCCAATAAAGATTTTCAATTAGAAATGCGATTGGAATTATCCAATAATAAGAGGGAATCTAAAAATAATATTGAAGCACTTCAATTACAAGTGTCAAATGACACAATTCACACCCAAGCATCTTTAGAAAACTTAAAAGAAGAGTTATTGTTGTTGCAAACACAAGTTAGGGACCACGATAAACTTATTAAAGACGACTTTGATGTCGATATAAAAGGAATCATAAACGAGAATGTTGTCACTTTAAGGCAAGAGATGACTAAAATTAATGAAGACTATTTCAAAGACTTCAAATTAGAGGTCAATAAGAATATTGTAGAAGGTGAAATTAGATCCAGCAAGGAAATCACAGATGTAAGGGAGGACCTGATAAAAAGGTTGAATGTTATTCAGTCCAATCAAACTACAAACCATGGTAACATGGAGGATAGAATTCAAATTTTAGAGGTAAAATTTGATCAAGGCAAAACGGAATTAATTGAATTGCGTGAGAAAAAGACTTCGGAAATCAACCAAATCAGAGATCAACTTGAGAGTTTAACAATTGGGGACGGTTTAGATCTGGTTTCCAGACCACGATTAAGGAGATTAATCTCACTTCACATGAAAGGGAAGGAGGCGATAAATATCCAATTCCTATGGCAAATAGTAGTCCACAGTATCAAATTAATCCAAATTTGAGCTCAGCTAATCCACGTGTCCAAACATACACGTCACCGATGACACATACAGGAACGGGAGCCTACAATCTGAACACATCTAATGGGGCAGGCCACATTACAATTATTAGGAATTTTGAAGATAAGCCTCGTCGTTTCAATAATCTTGATGGGACGACACCTATAGAATTCATAAGAAGTATGCGTGATTATTTTACTGAATCTCACGTGCCAAGGGAAAGACAACTACGTGTGGTAGAGCGTTTTCTTTCCGATGCACCGCTTCAGTGGCACAGGGCGTTTAGATACACGTTTAACGACTTCGAGGAGTTTGCCGAAGCATTTATCAATCGTTTTTGGTCTACGGAAGTTCAGAATAACGTTCGTTCCGAAATCTATTCGAGCAAGTACTCAAGTACTGGTCCGACCAGTTACTCGGAGTATTTTTCTTGTCAGTTATCGAAATTAAGATTTTTACAGCCTCCGTTAACCGAAGAACAATTGATCGAGGCGATATCTCGACAGTTTCCTGTTGACGTAAGGAGGAACATAATTTCATCCGGAATCACTAGTTTAGCCGCGATGGACGATTTGTTGAGACGTCTGGACTATGTGAGTGCTGTTACGACACCCATAGTGGTGAGAAACAATCGACATGAACACAGATCCGTGAATACTATCGTCATGGACAGAACACAGCAAACAGACCCAGCCAAACCAGAAAACAGAAACTATGTTAAACCAGGGTGGAATAGGAACAATTACCAAAGGAACGATCGTCAGATCGATCGATACGCAGAACGAAATGAACAACCTTGGACACGAAAATACGAAGAAAGAAATTTCTATCGTCGGAATAATGAATATGATCGAAATAAATACCGAGATAGACCATACAACCCCAACTATAGACCACGTACTGGTTATAGCAGATACAAAAACTATAGGACGGAGGAATTTGAACGAGATCAAGAGAAACAAAGGCTCAGAAGCGAGCAGGAAAAGTCTAAAAATAATAGACAAAAAAATTCAGGAGAGAGGGAAAATCAGGAGATTGATGAACGAGAAAATAGACCGAGTACAAGTCGTCAGGGGAGCATCGAACAGACTCCTGACGAAGAAAAAAAACGCCAATCTCGAAACGCAAGTAGGAATTCAGAATTTGACACTTCCATATGAGATAACTATAAATGAAACATTCAACGTAGCGGACGAGGATCTCTTATATGAAGAAGGAGGGAGAGAGGAAGGAAGGCCTACTGAACTACCGGTGATCCAAGTACAAGTAGGAGAGCAACTATATAGAGCTTTAGTTGATACGGGGGCTATGATTTCGATCATAAGCGAGGATTGTTTTGAAAGATTAAAAAAGGAAGATCCTTTTGTCATACTGCCAGCGTGCTCTATGAAAGTTAAAGGAATATTTAAAGACAGGTCGATGAAATGCAAAATTCAAGCTCTGATGAAATTCCGGATAAACAACAAGCTATATGAGAATATATTCGTCGTTGTGAGGAACATCAATTTTGATTTAATCATTGGGATGGACTTTATTATCAAAGCTAGAGCTGTGATTGATATGAATAAAAGACTAATAAAATTTCATGAAGATGCTACAGATCAGGTGGCAATAGAAGAACAAGATATAGATAACATTAATGATGATCACCCTAGATTGGATATCCTAGAAAACATAGTCAATGAAGTCGAGCAAGAGAGGGAGCAGTATGCACTCAAAGCCGAGGGATTTGAGGACGTTGAACAGGAGTTCAAAGAATTAATAGAGAAATATCAGGACGTTTTTGACGACAAACCAGGAATGATTAAGGATTTTAAATACCGGATAAGGTTAACTGATAACTCTCCATACCAGGCGAAGTTGTACCCAATTCCGCAGAAATACTATGATGAAGTCAAAGTCATCATTAGGAAAATGGAGCAAGAAGGTATTATTAAGAAACAAGCATCCTCATTCCTCAATCCGATCACGGTAGTGAAGAAAGCGAATGGACAACTGCGATTATGTCTTGATGCACGGAAAATTAACACAAGAATACTCTTAGAAACAGACCGACCACCTAAGATTCGTGAACTTCTAAGGAAGTTTAAAGGAAAAGCTTGTTTTAGTGTATTAGACCTCACTCCGTCATTTTACCAAGTTGAACTTGAGGAAGACAGTCGCCAATACACAGCTTTCCTTTTCGATCAAACCACGTATGTGTTTTGCAGGGTCCCATTTGGAATGATTAACAGTGGCCCAGCACTCATACGAGCTCTCGACGACAAGCTAACTGATGCTGTGAAAGAACACGTAATATGTTATATTGATGACATCATTGTATCATCAACAGACGCTCGGGAACATCTAGGATATCTCAGACAGTTGTTTGATAATTTGCGTCAGGTTAACATCAAGTTGAACTACGACAAATGTAGATTCATGCATGAGCGCATAAATTTCCTGGGGCACACGATAGACCAGAAGGGTTATCATCCTAATACTAAAAAAATTGAGGCGATCACTCAATTCCCTAGGCCTATGAAGATCAAACAATTAAGAGAATTCCTAGGCATGTGTCAATTCTTGTCTAGCCACTGTCCAGGATATTCAGTGACTATGGCACCTCTTTATGAAATTCTAAAAAAGAACAACAGATGGAAATGGACAGAAGAAACAAACCAAGCATTCGAAGCGGCTAAGGACATGTTAAGGAACTGTATTAAATTAGAATATCCGGAGTTCGACAAGACTTTTTATATTGAATCTGATGCGTCTAGAATAGGCATAAGTGCAGTGCTCTATCAGAAGGATAGCGAAGGCAAGAAACATTATTAAGATTTTCATAGTAGGAAGTTGAAGAACCATGAACGAAACTACTTCACTACTGAATTGGAAGCACTTGCTTTCATTTCTGCTTTGCAGAAATGGAAAAAGATATTGATGGGTTATCAAGTGGTTATCGTTACTGACCACAGAGCGCTTCAGTTTATGCTGAAAACAGACTTATCCAGTGACAGGTTGACGAGATGGACATTGTTTCTTCAACAGTTCAATGCCACCATCGTGCACCAGCCTGGTAAGGACAACCTGTTAGCTGATGCCCTTTCAAGAAATCCTTCAAACAATATCCAGATTAACACTGTACAGTTGGAGAGGGAACATGTGGCTACCCTAGAAAAGCTAAAGAAGATAGCAGTGTCACAGAAGAGACACAACTCAACTAGAGCTATGTACAGGTTTTTGAAAGGGTATATGGATGACTCCGATCCGAGCTATCAACAGGTTAGAAAGCGTTCTGTGAAGTATCTGATCTGCAATGACACCGTGTGTAAATATATCGACAGGGAGAGGACGGAAGTCAGGATTATAGTCCCTCCAAAGATCACTTTGGGTCTGATATGGTTGGCTCACAACATCACTGGACATGAAGGGTTAGATAAAACGTTTAAAACGTTATTAGAAACCTTCACATGGAACAGGATGAGAGAATCCGTAGCAGACGTGATAAAGACGTGCCAGGAGTGCCAACGAGGGAAATACCCCTCAGCATTATCAAAGGAGGAACCTTGAGCCATTATTCCTTCAAGGCCAAGAGAGCTGTTGGCATGCGACCTGTTCGGTCCTTGTCCAAAGGGGGCTAGGGGAAACCAATTTATCCTAGTTACTGTCGATGTGTTTTCCAAGTACGTGACCCTTGATCCCATACAGAAAGCCACATCTACACAGGTCCTTAGTCGATTGGACAAGAGAGTTTTTCCTAAAGTCGGGAAGCCCGAATCACTGTTGTCTGACCATGGAACTCAGTTCACGTCTCAGGAGTTCGAGACGGCCATGGAAAGATTGGGTATAAATCACGTATTCTCCAGTATACGATACCCGGAATCGAACGTCTCGGAACGTATAATGGGCGAAATTTCGAAATACGCACGTTTATATTGCCCAGAAGATCATGCGAGTTGGGTTAAGTTTGTACCACTTATGGAAGAGTGCATGAACTCCACATTCCACGAAAGTATTGCAGATGTGCCCATGACTGTGCACTTCAATACAAAACCTACCAGAGTAAGGAGCGAGATCACCAACTATATTCCCAGAGATCTAGAACCAACAAGGGAAGAAAGAATACTTTCTGTTCGTGAAAATCTCATGAATGCGGCTGAGAAACGGCAGAAGCGTGTTAGAAACAAGCGCTATCGTCCGCCGTTCAATAGGAATGACTTAGTCTTGATAAGAAGACCTACGAAAGCAGATGTTCTCAGGAAAAAGTACACGAAATTTGCTTATGTCTTCCACGGTCCACATCGAATATCTCGTGTCTTTGGTAATAATTGCTACGAAGTCACTAGTCTGGATGGGAGAGATACCATTGGGCGCTTTAACGCGAAAAACATTAGAAAATATTACAAGAAGATTATATGAATAAATGAGAATGATGTTCCATTATTTTGAGAGGTTTGTTTTCGTATACATATAAGTCTGTTCCGACATTATGTATCTTGTCGAGAGGAATATGTACCTTCATTCTCATGACTGGAATGCCTTTATGGGAAGGTAATATGTTTTTACCTGTGAACAAGAATGGCGAGACAGGATCATATGTTTCGCGACCCACAAGTTGACTTTGGATAGCGATCTCGACGAGAGAAGCGGGGCGCATGCGTTGCATGTACTGTCGTCACAGCTGATTGGTTAGGAGTATTGATTATTTTATCGATTAGCAACAAGAGATAGACTATGCTTTTGCGGTAGGGAATTCAAGTCTTTTATACGTTCGGGCATAGCTTAACATGTCTGTAATTATAGCAGGTGTTGGATTATTAACTTCTTTCAAATAATTGTACTCTTAGGAACCCGGAAATAAGATATTTGCATCTTATCAGTTCCAGTTTTGAGCGCTCGTGGCGCGACGGTAGGTGATCTGGCAGTCGCGTTCTGACGTGAACAACGAGTAGAGTAGATTGGTTTAAGCCACGCACGAACACACATGTTTTGAGATATACCGGTGACCGGCGGCGAAACGTCACGTGCACCGTGAGTGAAAGTTTGTCTTGAGTAGTGTACTATCATTGTATCGAGGAGAGTTGCCTTAGTGACGGAAAGGACTCCAATTTTAGTTCTGGTTAGGAAATGGCAATCGAAATGAAAACGCAGCTTGTCTTGATAGATAGCTGTTCTTTATAGGCCAGCCATATAGTGTTCGCATGAAAGGTGGATACTTGCTTTAACAAGAACACAGTCATAATGTTCTTTCAGTAGACATTCTTCGCGTTGGAACTGGCTGTAACGATACACTTACTTCGTGTGTGTTGTCAGAACAATTAGCACCTTCATTTGATAAGTATTTCTCAATACAAGTGCTTGGATATTGTATATACTTTTTATATTTATAATTGGCCTAACTCATATGTCTGTGATCTTGCAACTATGTTGAGCAAGTTCTTGTCGAAAGGAAAGGCTGTTATGAACTTCAGTGACTTAAACATGTGCGGCTAGATGTTTTAAACATGAGTGTCACTATGCGAGCGAAGTTACGTGCATTCCGATGCTATACGTCGCGCGGCCCGTGCTGGTGACTGCGAACACAGCTGTTGTTTGGCAGTACATTGTGTATCAAAATGATCCGATTACGCGGGGCCGATGTACTTTGGTGTTCGGGCCGATATAGACATCATTGCGTGCTGCGGTTGATGGGACGTTATCCGAAGATGAAAGAAACTGTCGTTGGTATTAGAGTGGAGCATTCAGTCTGAATGGGCTATGTCTGGAGATCCAGGGTTCGTTTCTCGCTTTCCTGGACAGTGAAGACTTCCATTGCTTGCATGGAGGGTACAGTCATAATGGACATGACTGTGTCGTGTCGAGATCTACAAGAATCATCTAAGGTACTGAATTAACCATCTTCAATCGTAGCTAAGCATGTTCATTCTAACGTTGTCTCCCTGCCACATTTATTTTCTTTTTGGGAATTTTCGTAGAATGTCTAAGAATGGAGTTTAGGCTTGATCCCAGTGTCAAGACTGATTCTATTCTGGACAGGGTTTTGATTCTACTAAAAGGATGCGCCCATTGTAATTAATTGCATTATAGTGTAATTTTCTATTGATTACTGTAAATTCAAGTTCATTTTATGGGGATTTATTTAATGTAGAGAAGAGGAACTTTAGGCCACTCTGAATTAATCAGTTTTCGTGTTTGATTTATATTGAAAATGAACACTAGTTTTATGCCTTCATATGACATTACTCGAGCTTGAGTAGACTCAATTTGGAGTTTCTACTTCCGTAAGCCTATTTAGAGGACTGTTATACACTCAAAAGTGAAATTTCAGTATTCAGGTTGATTTTCGATTATTGCAGTAAACTGTAGGAAGCGAGTTCAGTGAAGAAAGCGGATCTGCTTTGATCTGCAATTTTGACTTGATCCAGGTTCTTTCTAACGTATTTTTTTTTTAGATCTTACATCACGTTTGCTTTATTAGATTCGATCAAGATCCATTATTAATGGACTAGACAGATGTTTTAAACACAATTTGAAGACATTTGAATACATTCACCCTATGTTATTAACGCGAATCCCAGACTAGATTATGTGGAGGTAGATATATCGACAAAAATGCAATTGTTATTTAACACTTACTAAAAGCTATGCATATTGATCGTGAATAATAATAACATAAGAGCAAATGAAATAATAATTTAACAGTGATTAATTGAACTGTAAAGAAACTTGTATAAATTTAGCAACAATATTTCACTGTGAATGTGACTTGTCAATTAAGCTGAATTTTTGTTCACTAAGAAAGATAACTAGTTGAAGCGCTAAAGAGATAGTAGTAATGCCTGATATATGAATAAGACGAATGCTTAATATAGCACGATATTAAATGGCAAAGCCGTGTTAAGGCTAATGTCCTTGATTATTAAAAGGGTATTCAATGGAATATTCCAAGTTGTAATATAGAAAGTAATCCACTCAGATAGATTGTGAAATTAGGGCAATTTACTTCACTATCAGTTCAAGTAAATAATTTGTTATGAAATTCATGCATTTCAGGCATGTTGAAATAAACCTATCTGGTAAAATTTTCGATTATTTGTATCAATGCAATGCTTAACAGGCGTTTTAAGAATCACTAATTCCGGTCTGGCGAGGACAGTTCATTTGAAGGGTGTTAAAATTAAATGAAAGAAATTAAATTTTTGACTTAGCTTTATTGTTCGGTCAGAAGAGATGAATAAAATCAGAAAAAAAACAGCAAACATAAATATAATAAATTATGTGGAAGATGTCACTTCTGAATCCTATAAAAAGAAACACGCTAAGAAGGTGTTACAAAAATGACTGTACATTTGTAATATAGCTTTAAATAATTATTTTTTTTTCCAGGGTATAAATTGATATATGTCTTGTAAATATGAAAATTTCCAGGCTTTATTTTTAAATGTTGCAATTGCTGTCAGCATCTATGTTGGAATATACATATGATTGGTGTTCACCATTCTTGGGTAAAATGCTGTCAATGACATTGATGAATGTGGGGCTAGTATATATATATATTTTTTTCTCCATGTTCATGAAACTTCGGATGGAAGTTGGGCACTTTGCTTTGAAGTATATTATAGTGACTTACACTATATATTCATTTCCTGAATAAATTTTTCTTTGATCAGTTTAAAATCTTCGAAGTGTGGTACTTTATAGAAACGATAAGAGAACACGTTAAGAAGGCCAGCGGTGGGTATTTCAGTGGTTTTCCCACACACCTGAGATTGCGTTCATTGTTATTCTTGTGCTTTTGAGTTTTTTTTATGCCGTTCACCTTGGTTTTTCTTAACGTAGTCTCAGTTAGGAATTCCTGTACCCCATTTCCTCGTCTCATGTTGGGTAGAATCTGGCAAATTTTATAGCCGGGGTTTCCAGGCTCTACGGTCCAGCTGTCTTCGTGGGATTCCAACATGCTGATGGTAGGTATTTCGGGTAGAGTACCGTAGTGGTTTTTTGGTTTTTGATATTTTCATTTTTTCCTCGCCGCGCCCCTTCAGTCCCGGGCGTCGCCCGCATGCCGTTTGCGGACCTTCGGCGCAAGGAAACGCTGAGCAAGAATGTATAAAAGCTAGTTTATACGGAGGTCGTCGTCCGACCAGACGAATTCCCCAAGTTAGGGTTGAGTCTCAACAGATCGCAGCGTGGCAACTAATCTATCAAGTACAAGATCCCGCCCGGTACCTAAGTCGTCTACAGACAATTCCGAGTCCTGACATTGAACAAAGGCATTCCCATGATAGACCGCTAGGAGCCGGCTGACGGAAGAGATAAATCCCGACACGACCGCCTGGTTTGCTTCATTCGGCAAAGTTACAGGGCCTGTACGGCGCACCCCACTCACGAAACAAGCCTAATAAAGTCACATTGTTTGGAGCGTTTCGACTCACGGGACTCCCGAGATATATCGTTGCCAACATTGTCAAGAAGTGATTCGGCGTTAGAGACGTTCAGGTTTAATCCCGCGGATGGTAGCTTCGCACCACCGGCCGCTCGACCGAGTGCGTGTACCAAATATCCGAACCTGCGGTTCCTCTCGTACTGAGCAGGATTACTATCGCAACGACCTGTCGTCGGTAGGGTAAAACTAACCTGTCTCTCGACGGTCTAAACCCAGCTCGCGTTCCCTATTAGTGGGTGAACAAACCAACGCTTGGCGAATTCTGCTTCGCAATGATAGGAAGAGCTGACATCAAAGGATCAAAAAGCGACGTCGCTATGAACGCTTGGCCACCACAAGCCAGTTATCCCTGTGGGAACTTTACTGACACCTCTTGCTGGAAACTTTCCAAGCCAAAAGGATCGATAGACCGTGCTAATATTTGTAATTTATCGTCTTCGAGGACTGGGTTTGATTACCTGTTCAGCGAAGTAATTTAATTCTGATCTCACGGCTGGATAAGGGTACACTAAGACTCGCATGGCAGAACTGAGCACAGGTGGCGTCTTGTCTCACCTTGACCGATCAAATACTGGGAAATATCTAAAAAAAAAAGGCCTCCTACTTTATTCTTAGCTCCAATTATGTATTCACTAATACAGTCATCATAATGACACATATTAGAAAGAATCGACATATTACACGAATGAAAACGCGGATACATGACAGCTACGTAATTCACAACATGAACTAGAACTTCCTGCTGAGATTATTATTATTCAGAGCGAATAATTAGTATAAGTGCAGTACGTGGTAAAAATCCTAGGACAGTTCCAGAAAAAAGTGCAAATAAGTGAAATAAATAGTATACAGCTGATTTGTGGCTTTGTTTTATTTATTACAATCGTCTTTAGCACTTGCAACCCGACATTTTTATTAGAGAAAATACTGTTAAAATCGCGTTGTTTAACACTTGCTATGCAGTGTTGTTTTTAACTTTACGAATGCTTGTAGCAGTCTGCCGTGAGGAAGTAATATCAAACACACATTTAAAACAAAAAAAATGAGAATTTGCGTTAAAGGCATGGTGGTATCAGTGTCGAGGCATAGTGACAAGGGATATATATCAACGAAAACCAGTTTTCAGGAGCAAAAGGTAAGGAAATTATTCAATATAGTTGACGACATCAGACTACAGCAAATATATTCAATTGACATTTGGGACTCATCCCTGAGGGAAGATTGCAATAGCTCCTGCCTTGCACAAGGATAAATTATAAAATCGTGAACAGTACGACAGGATGGCGATCTTTTCCATTCACCATGACAACGAACTAAAAAGCATCTACCTATTTAAAAAAATACGTTCTATGGATTCAGGCTTTCAAATGATATATCCCAGGATCTGCTTTCCAGCCTGATAAAAACGCATGCCAACGGAAACTATTAGCTAAAATACGAAACTGGAGGAAAAGTCCTTATTAACTGTCTGGTCTTTACACTGTTTAAGTTTACAAGTAAGATATTTCATACACGTTTTCTTAGCCAGGTAATAAATGTAATAACATTTCTCTGCAGAATCCAATCAGCATATATTTCACTACTGCGCTTTTTCCTTCTTGTGAATTAAAAAATGATATTTTAATTTTCGTTTGTTCTTGAACTGCTTTCCACATATAGCACAAGAGTATGAATTAGCACAGCTATGATTTAAGGTATGTTTCTTAAATTGACCTTTGCGGACGAACACCTTTCCGCATATATCACAAGAGTATGTATTTTTACAGCTTTGATTTGAAGTATGTCTTCTCATATAATATTTATGAGCGAACTTCATTCCGCATGTAGCACAAGAGTACTGCTCTGTACCACTATGGCTTAGAGTATGTTTCTTTAAATGGTCTTTCCGTTCAAACCCCTTTCCGCATGTTGCACAAGAGAATGGCATAACACCGCTATGGGATATAGTATGATAATTTAAAAAGTCTTTTCGCTTGAACTCCTTTCCACAAGTTGCACAAGAGTATGGCTTAACGTCGCTATGAGTAAATACATGTCTTCTTAATACTAGCTTCTGCTTAAAGTTCCTTCCGCATACTTCACAAGTGTAAGCTGTCTCATTACTGTGAAGTAACATATGTTGATTCAGATTAAACTTGTTAGAAACGTACTTTCCGCACAATTTACAACAGTAGTTCCTAGGGCCGTTATGCGTTTCTATATGAATGTTCAAACTACACTTCCTGCTAAAACCCCGACCACATATTTTACAAGTGTGTGGTTTCATGTTGCTGTGAATGATCATATGATCGCGCAAATAACCTTTCAAAGCAAAGTGCCTTCCACATAATTCACATGAGTATTCTTTCAGGCCACTATGAATTCTGGAATGTTGAGATAATCTCGAAGCACTTTTAAATTTCATCATGCATACATTACATGTATGAACCATAGGGCCATTACTGCGGATTTGAGGAATGCCAGATTCTGATGTCTCGATCCAGGTGTCCCTGAAAAGAATTATAAACTTAATTTACAAGAAGCCATCATGACAAATGATAACCAAATATCTTGAAGTCACGATACCTAATTCGGAGAATTTCACAGACACACTTATTGAAATTGAACGCTTGCATTTTTCCTTAACGACTACTTTCCATTAGCATTCTGCTTCTCCACGGCGATGTTCTGCAAAGTACATCTCCTTCGACAAAAGATTCAAGTTTTCAGTCCATCTTTCACCTGAAATTTGTACACGAATGTTCTTTATCGGTCGAATATCAGGTGGTATTTACTATTGTTGTCCTCGGGCTAATAGTTCTTTTATCGAAAGGGAGTACTTACGGAACCTGTTTAGAGTTTAAACGCACACCAATGATTGGACGGACTTCCATGAATCTCACGTGTCTGATGAATAAATGCGAGAAAACATCCTTCTCTCTGCCATGATACTCTCAGAAGGATTACATTCCGGGTAACAAATGGAGTTCTAAGTGGATATTCTAAGTAGGAAACTCTTTGGAAATCGGCATATTACAATTTTTATATTATTTATTATCATCTCCTTTGGTTTCCTAATGGTATTTTGACATTGACTGACCCAATACCACTTATTATTTTTCTTGAATAAATTCTTCAGAAATTGATTGGCAGTGGATGGTGAAAACCTGGCACATTCTTAAGACCTGTCGAACATGCTTAATTATGTGAGGTTTCGGTAAACTAACTGAATTCAATCTTTATCGGATTTGGTCTATATCCCACCCGATGTACATGTCCTGTCCATAATATTTCAGTATGGTAGAAATGCATTTCTACACTTTTAAAACAACTAGAGGATCAGGTGAGATATCATACAAAAGAAAAATATGATAACGTCTTTTATTCAGAGTTCGCTTACAATTGTAATTCGTGTGTGCTACAGTACGATTTTGTGCTGTCTCAACTCTTTACTGGAGGTTTACATGGAGTTTACATAGAGCGAGGCACCTTGAGACAACCATAATAACGAAAAAGTATTCTCGTTGCACTGTAATATGGCGTGTGACCACCTCGGACTGCCAGGACAGGTGCACACCTGCGTGGCATAGGCAGTATGAGGTTCTCATCAGCTCTCGAGGGATATTTGGCCATTACTCCATGAGTGCAATATCCAGCTCGGCAACCGTTGTGGGAGGTGCAGGTCTGGCTGCAATGCGTCTGCCAAGTACATCCCAGACACACTCAATCGGGTTTAAGTCCGGTGAACAAATTGGCCACAAATTCGTTCAATACCCTCGTCGTCAAGCATGTTGTCCACCAGTGCAGCTCTGTGGGGCGTGCGTTATCGTCCACCAGAATGAACACATCGCCAATGGTACCAGCGAAGGGCACAACAATCGGTCGAAGGATCTCCTGTCGATACCTCTGAGCAGTCGAAGGGCCATTCTGAACGACACAGAGGTCCGTACGTCCACCAATACGGACTCCTGCCCACACCATTCGTCCACCACCATGATACGGTGCTGTTTCTGCACATAAGCGGGATTGTTTCGATTTCCACGTTTTCACCAGATGAGGGACCGACAGTAGTGGCTACGCGGGCTAAAGCGCTGCGTTAGGTCAAGGGGCCAAGCTCTCTGCTGACTCGGTAGAAGCGTGGGTTCGAGCCCCACCGTCGGCTGTCCTTGAAATGGTTTTCCGTGGTTTCCCATTTTCAACACCAGGCAAATGCTGGGACAGTACCTTCTGACAGGCCACGGCTGCTTCCTTCAACATCCTTGCCCAGTTTCATTCGTCTTCATCCATTTCATCTCTCATCCCGACGCGCAGGTCGCCTACGGGCGTCGACTAGAAAGACCTGCACTCGGCCTCTCAGGAGGCTACACGACAACAACAACCAGATGAGGGAACGACGATTGTCCGGCAGAACACAAACTAATGACTCATCTGTGAACGGAACCCAGCGCCATTTGTTTCCACGCCAATCCGCCCATATTCTGCGAGCTATACGGTGGAGTAGTTTTAATAGGACACACACCACAGCCCACCGTGCGGAGAGGCTACTTTCCCGAAGGCATATCGGACTGTTTGTGTTGATACTGCGCGTCCTGTTGCCGCCTGGAGGGTGCGTTGCAGCTGAGTTGCATTCAGCCCCCTGTCTCGACGGGCTGTTAACCGGAGATAACGGTCATCTCTTGCTGATGTTACACGTGGACTACCTTGGCCTGGCCTTATTTTAACGGTTCCAGTTGTCTGAAATAGCTGCCAGGTCTGGAAATACACTTTGGGACACTCTAATAGCTGCAGCCACCTCTCTCTGTGTCTGTCCCGCTTCCAACCTTCCCATGGCTCTCCATGCCATACTTTCGGGTAAGTCACATTGTTGTGGCATTACTTCACCTGCTCACTACACCATCCGAACCCAACTGCTAGTTTCATTCGATTGGTAGAGTAAACACACGTCCACACCAACCCCCTCAGCAGCAACTTTCTGTTATTACCACACTCCCGGGTGTCGTAATGTTGTTGTCTCTACTCCGTAAAATCGACAGAAAGGCGGCGAACCAATTTAGGTCATTCTACCGATGACAATACGTCAGAACCTAGATATCTCAACTGATCCCCTAATTGTTCTGACCAGTGTATTTAGCCCAGATATAGGAATTATCAAAAGTTAATAAGTAGCCTATTCAGGTGCGTTGATTTATCTCGTATCTCAAACAAAAAAACAAAGTCAACCCCTGGCACTATCCAGCCCATAACGGGCTAAGGCCGACCAAGCGACCGCTGCCCAGCCATTTGGCCTGCAGATATTGGGGTGACGCGTGATCAGCGCGTCGGGTCCCCTCGGCCGTTAATCTTGGCATTCGTGATCGGGGCGCTGTCTCACTGTCAGACAGCTACTCAATTGTCCTCACGAGTCTGAGTGCACCCCGTTCCAACCCTCACGTCAGTTTTAAAATCCCTGACGGAGCCGGGGATCGAACCCGGGGCCTCCGGGTGAGAGGCAGGCGCGCTACCCCAACACCACGGGGCCGGCTTTTATCTCGTATCTAGTATTTTTAAATAATGGCCTGCGTGAATACGCCAGGCACTTTGCGACTGGGACCAAATAGCTGTAGCCTAACAGGTGCAAAAGATGAGCCATGTGACTGTACTGTGTTATAGAACGGCATTATTATTTCACCCTTTCAGTTCATTTAGACATGCGGAGGTGAAAGAACTAATCTCGAAGAGGCGATCTACACAGTCCCTACCTAATTTGTCAATTCGAGAAAACACGTGGAAAAACAGTATATTTAAATTTCTTTGTTTCCAAATATGCAGAATACCTTGGCTATGTGGATGCAAGGCATTAAATAAACTTTGCAGTTGCCCTTGTTTACTATTTTATGTTCAGAAAAATGTTTGGAATAGCAGTGGCGTAGCTGATTCGAATAATTTAGGAAATGTATTATGAAAGCGGCATCAACAAAGTTAGAAACACATTGCAGCAGCAATCTCCCTCAAACAATTTCAACACTCAGATACTAGAATTGAATGTTGTCTTAGCAAAGCCTTTTAAGTCAACAGAAAAAAAACAATGAGAAATTAAAGGGTAGAAGGTACGTTATAAACGTTTAGTAGTTGCTACTCCTAGCACTTCAGGAGCTACGTTTTCCAGGCCATAATAAAGGTAGTTGCAGGGAGTCAATTCAATACATGGCAGAACACGACGTGAATTTGCAATATCACTTAAATATTGTACTGTGTTCACAAGCTAAGGCTCCATGTAAGAAAATGACTTAATCGACGAAATGCAGAAAATGAAAACCGAAAACTCCGTGTTGTAATTACTGTCAAAGAGACATTGGCGATATCTAGGAAGGAGCAGTTAAATATAATGTTCAGATATATTGATCCTAAGGGGAAAAATCAAGAAAGATTTATAAGATTCTTTGATTTAAGTGATAACAGAAGCGCTGAGAGAATAGCAACGCATGGCTTTAATCATTTAGACGAATTTTCATTAGTAAATTAATAGCTCAAAACTATGATGGCTCATCAGTCAATACTGAACCATACTTGCCAAGCTGCGAAACTAAAGTCAAAGTGTCCACAAGCATTGCTCACTATCTCCTATGCACACAAACTAAATGTAGTATTGGAAGACTATGTTAAAGTGATCATAATTTGAAAAGTATTTATCTCGACCGTTCCCGGCTTCACTTCCTTGTTCTCCAATTCAAGCAAAGAACTCATGCTTTTGACGAGATAGTAAATGCCCGTTTTATTCTCTTGCTCCAACGAGGTGGTTGTACAACCATAGACCAGTGGAGATGATTTATAGCCAGAATACAGAACTGATTCAGTTGATCAGTCATATATCGGTAATTGAGATATACATAATGTCGTTCGATCCTGAAGCACGATTTTGTGGTAAAGGATTTCTTACGAACCTTCTTCATTTTGAGTTCAATTTTTTGTCATGAATACTTAAATACAACATAAGAAATATAAAACCAGTTGACTAAAGATAAAATATGGTTTCATCCTACCTCGATTCACTGTGATTGGTTGAATATGTTTCTAGAAGTGGTGATTGAATTTCGAGTCCTCTATATACTGTTACCTTTCCGGACAGCACACAAGAGGACTTCATTCATCGTACTAGACCGCACTACAATTTCCACTTTCATAAATATATCCAAGATATTCAACATGGGTTAGAATAATAAATAATGTTCTTTTGGATCCGCATCAATGTTGCCATGGTTGTACGATGACAGGAATTACATCTTCTATGCGGACATTTGTTGACAGTTGGTGGGACCATATCGTGATTTAGCAACAGGACAGAAAAAAAGCAGTTTGTTGCTTTAATTTTAGACCCACAGTGTATAGTTTGTATAATTAAAAAGTTAATATACATTGAGACAAGTCCCAACTCAAGAAAGATATACTTCCGATACTGAATTTTCTTTATACACTTCACAGCATTATTTGAAACATTTGAAACAATCCTGACTTTCTGACAGTATTATTACATTCAAAAGATGTAAGTGGAAAAAGCCCAGTATGCAGATATAATCTGGAAGTGTAAAGGAGCCATGAATACAGACATGCACACACAACCGATTCTTTCATAAGACCGTAACTCATATAAAAATAATGGCCCTATAAACAGGAGTGGTTTTAGAAAACCAATCAAAAGTATTCGGTATCAAAAGATTATACCGATCTGTGACGAACTAAGATCATTTACTTCTCGGCAATTGACATGCATTCCTGAAAAAAATAAAACCATTATTCAAACATAAAAGAGCAGGTTAGCTACTTACTTATTTAAATGACATCCACTTGCTTCTCTTTCTTTATCCTTGGTTCCATCTTCTACAGCCTAAGAAATAAAATGAACTACATTTTTACAATCATCTTACACTTTTACAAAATAAATAAATAAATAAAGACAAATGAAGGGACCCCAAATCAAAAATTTCCTGCTACTACTTCACAACTTATTGCTACTTATGACTGTTACAAAAGTACAAACAAGAACCCACAAGGCAGTATTCTCAGTTCTAAACCACCCAAATCCCCATCAAATCCATCCTTTATATAACAGACAATGCCAGATGTGAACTGCAAACGAACATGCAACATGCGCTCCCGGAATTTTACAGTACTGTAATGATCCTTCCATGATTCCCACTTCTTGGAATGACCAAGAAATATCTATTTACTCGGCACTAGCCATTTTCTTGTATGCCATTTTGAGATCCTTGCTTGGTATGGCGAACCTCTGATAGCTCCCGCTATTGTTAGGACCTCCTTTTAGCTTTCAGCTGTGGATATGTTGGCTAATAGCCAGCCTCGGTCATTTCCTCAGTTCCTTCAACCTAGCAACTCTGATCTCCGGTTGAGCAAACAGGACATCTGAGCAAGTTAAGTTATTGAGTTGGAAAATAGGCAAAGTCCATTATATCAATCGCTTGATGTTGAAAGGGGACTTCTGATATTTTCTAGACATTACAGGAGAAGGAAAAAACAGTGTAGGCAATGGAAAATTTTCTGCCAGTGCAAGATGCGTATAATAATGCAAACTACAGTGGACGAAAATTCAAAATCCAATTCATAGATTATGAAAAAATAACAAATGTAAGTATTGTAAATGTCCCCTTTATACATCTAATGGAGTGAACTTTGGAACTTTGAATGCCAAGTTCCACATAAAATAAAATTAAAAATACAAAATGTATTTTTATTGCTTTTTAAATGTATTAATACAATTCTCAGTATGAACACTGAACCGATACTTAACTTAATAGTAATATGAAAATGAAGTACAATATCAATGCAAGAATCATTGAAACACAGAAAGCAATAATTCCAATAACAGCAATTAAATGTAATGAAAAAATGCAAAAACTAAACTGATAAAGTGCACAAAGACTATACGCGGAGATTTGACAAGCTCGGCACAGCCGTGGTGTGGACTGCAGAAGTCTAATTTGAACACTAAACGGTGGCCCTACCTATCGTCTGTAGTCTAGCATCAAAAACTAATATTTCGCAAAACCTGCAGAAGTTCCCTTTTAATATCAAGAAATTCATATACAAAGCCTATCTCATTGAAAGGAGAGTTCATTACAATATATGAAAATAGGTCATTAATTCGTAACCAAACTTCCTGTCTAAAGCATTAAGTTAAATTTATAGAATTTCGGAGTAGAAAGAATGCAGCTGTGACCTAATGTTAGAAATCATTTGCCTCAGGAAGTAATTAACCTCATATAACCACTTCCAGGATTGCCAGAGAGGTATTTGAATCCACCCCTCCAAATTTATTCATTCATTATTTATTTACCATAAATCTTAACAGAAATTATGGGCGGACAGGGGTAAAGGGAAAAGCTCAATGCACAGAGTGTCCCGTGATCCGTATTTAAAAAAATCAAATATATTCACATTTTACAATTTAGGCTAGGAAGTATGAAACATTTACCTATGCACCTAGGTATATTAAGGTATATCTCACTCACACATAGTACCGGTACTAAAGGAAAGGGAAAACCACGGTGGTGGTGGAAGGTGAATGGTACCTATAAGTGACTTACGTAGCAATGTGACTTCAATTTGTTTGCACAAGGAGGCACCCCACTGGAGAACAGCTGTTCTTGTTTATTAAATACCTTTCCCTGATCACTGGAAATAAACAATACCTCATATGATGTCTGATTTCAAGAGAGAATATTCCCAGGTTTACAGCCAAGTCAGATAATACATAATGCAATGTAGACTTTCATGTGCAGTGTGAAATCTTTAGAATGAAGGCTCGGCAGATCTTCTGGGCTTGTTATATGTACCTGAAGCAATTGAGGCTGGCATTTTGAAAGATATATTCCGAACGATTTGAAGCAGCAATTGTCACAGGTTTATATGGGTTGTTGGAAAGTTCACGAATGAACACAAAATATGGTGGAGATATTCCCGGTTCCATTTGGGCATAGCGAAGTATATTCTCTATGTGATTGGTCTGCTGCATGGGATGCGCCACTCAGTGTTTGTTTTAGCAGAAGGGACTGGTTCGTCTTACAAAAACCTGCCTGCCAGAAAATTAAACTTCTGGTTGTGGTTTACTGGTAGATGCCAATTTCTATCCGTGAGTTATTGAGTATGTTATACATTTAAATTACTTCTCTACGGAGTCTCGTGCACTAGATAAATGTTCTAGAGAGTATCTTTGTGTCTTGTAATCAAAATATATCATGTTAAGCGACGGCAGATAATTTTTTTTCTTCTGGGAGAGTGCAGTGTCTAGGAAGTTCTTTGATGCATGGCCGTGCCAATATACACTTTAGGGATAATAATATTTCCATGCCAGACCAATCTGGGAAGCAATTTAAATTCAACCACATAGGGAAATAGAATGGAGAACCACAATGTGAATAGATTTTCAAGGTCAATATGAAGCCGCAGCCATGACATGAAACTTCATGAAAGCAGACCTGACACGCAAACTAACTTCTTTAGTGAATAATCTCTATTTGGGGCGTCCCACACAGTAAAAAACAATCACATAAGACAAAACTTTGCTACCTTTTGGGGAAATTATGGGACCGTCGACATAATTATTGATTTCTATTTTTACATATTGTGTTAAGTACTAATCATCTATACTGCCTTCATAAACTAAATCACAAACAACGTATCTTTAAAACTGACTGCAGTACTTTCTGGTGACATATAAGGCATACAGAAGAATATAACACCGTCTGAGAACCCAAAATTAGCTTTGAAGCTCAGAAATTAAGTTACTTACATCTCTCACATCACCGTCTCGTGATGAAAGTTGTGTTTCCTTTTTAATGCACGTAACTAGCTCTAATATGGTTCTCTCCTCTATTTCAATATACTTTTTATCTTCATCATCTCCCTTCAGGTGTGCTCCCTACAAAGAAGCAATAAAATATACACTTTGTTAACATACATCTCGGAAGGTCAAAGAAAAATCAACAGTGCAAATGTATTAGTACGTTATATTTATGTACGGTACATGAAAAACTATTAAAAACCGACATCTATCGACAGAGACGAGTTTACGGTCTCGCTCCCTCGACATATATTAAGACCCTTGCAACTTAACTTATGGGTACTAGAGATTAACGGAAGGCCAATTATCGTTTTGAGGAGAATTACTGAACGCAGAAGTACGCCAACAATGCATGATTCCTGGAACTGAAATTATATTTGTAAATTGTGTAATGGTGTACCTCCCTGCCCTGTCGTCACTAACCCCGCCCTGAGACACGTAGAAGTCCGAATTTCGTCCCGTGACAAGATTGTAACGCATTCCATGCAAAATCCTTCGTTTCCCTCACCTGCATGCTTGTTACCATATTCCAGTGGGTACAGCCTACCAGATCTTCAAATCTACACAGCTAAGTTTTTCCAAAGTCTTCCAATTCATTGATTGTTTGTTGACCTGTGTTGAAATTCTCTTCTCACTGCTATGTCCTCCCGCTTTCCGTGTTACATTTTCCCTTGCGTGTGTAGATATTTTCCGTAATGGTTTAGGCCAGCTTAGCCTTCGTTTTTCATTCGGCGTCTTGTGAGTGAGGGGATCCAGACGCGGACCGGGGCCGCGGAATTTTAGAAATGTGAGGCTTTAAATAATGTAAGAAAATGGGATCGCAATTAAAGCAGTGTAAATCTTTGCTATAATGTATCTCCGACATAAATTGTTTCGGATTTGAAATAAGGGGCCTTCCTTTTCAAGTATGCATGCGCTTGAGATGATCTATGTCGTTATTTATGAAGGGGATAAGCGTTCTTGGGTCACGGGTGTTGGGTGTTGTACATTTTAACTTTGGAGAACGTATTTGTATTTTTCTTATTCCTACGTGTCTTCAACGTTTGCGAGAGCCTAGAATTGAAATGATGTAATGCAAATGTGTTCTTGCAACTTCTTAAATCTCTAGGGGGTTTTGCGACTCGTGGGGAAATGCTAAGATTTGATGCAATTGTTAATTTTGTTTCTTCTTAAGTTAGAGTCAGGTCGTTGCACCTGGGACCGTGTGTGCCCGGGACTTTTGAGTTCGGTGTTTCGTCCTAATTCCCGCAGATAAGCATTTGGCTTTACTTTTCTTTTGAGAGGGACGGACATTCTAGGGTAGTTGTAAGTGAAAGCAATACTCTTCCTTCATAATTCTGGTTCGAGGCTAGTTTGCTATTTTTTTTTTTTTTTTTTTTTTGCGGGTGGCAAAGACTATCTAGTATAGGTTCATTTGGCGAGCAAGGATCTAGCCTTGTAGTCCTGATTATGTAGTGTTTGTTACAGCTTGCCACTCGAGAGCTACTGTATGCTGAGATTCTCATTGAGGTTAGGTGTTCTTATCTCGTAGAATCTCCCGAAAAGAAGGTTTACCTAGTAGAGTTATTGAAACTATGCAATGTTTCTAGGATTGTAATGTGTCTTGTGTGGGGTTTCGACTAGGACACCAAGCCGGCCATCAACGGGTACTTGGTGTCCCGGCCCGGTTCCCCTCAAAAGTAGCGAACTGCGCACTACCTCACCTTTTATGAAGCACACCTGAACCTCTTTACCGCGAGAACTAAACGATCAAGCAGCCACAACCTCCCCATGATGGCTTCCTAGCAGATGGTATATTGTGGGGGTCTGGGCGGGGACACCAAGATCCCACTCATGAGTCAGCATGGTGACCTAAGCGAAACCCCACCCAAGACACGGCACAAACCTAGAAAAATTGCTGAGTTTTATTTCACTGGCCTTGAAAGCCAATATACCATCTTTTTTGGAAGCCTTCATAGGGAGGTTATGGCTGTTTGAGATTTCAGTTCTCGCAGTAAAGAGGCGCAGGTGCGCTTCATAAAATGGGATGTAGCACGCAGTTCGCTACTCCTGTATGGGTGCGGTCGGGGACACCAAGAGCCCGCCGATGAGCCAGCTTGGTGTCCTAGGCGAAACCCCACACAAGACAAGGCACAAATCTAGAAAAATTGCTGAGTTTTAATTCAATAGCTGTGAAAGCCAGTAAACCATATTTTTGGAAGCGTTCATTGGGAGGTCATTGCTTCTTTAGCTTTTATTTCTCGCAGTAAAGAGGTGCAGGAGCGCTTCATAAAGAAGGGTGGTATCACGCAATTCGCTACTCCAGTGGGGGTCCGCGCGAGGACATCAAGAGCCCGCTGATGAGCCAGATTGGTGGCCCAGGCGAAACCCTATAAAACACACGACAGAAACCTAGAAAAATTGCTGAGTTTTAATTCAATAGCCGTGAAAGCCAATATACCATCTTTTAGGAAGCCCTCATAGGACGGTTAGGGCTGCTTGAGCTTTTAGTTCTCGCAGTAAGAAGGCGCATGTGCGCTTCATAAAATGGGATGGAGCGCGCAGTTCGCTACTCCTGTGAGGATCCGGGCGGGGCAACAAGAGCCCGCTGATGAGCCAGTTTGGTGTCCTAGGCGAAACTCCACACAAGACACGGCACAAACCTGGAAAAATTGCTGAGTTTTAATTCACTATCCGTGAAACCTATACACCATCTTTTTGGAAGCCTTCTTAGGGAGGTAATGGCTGCTTGAGCTTTTAGATCTCGCAGTAAAGAGGCACAGGTTCGCTTCATAAAACAGGACGTAGCGCGCATTTCGCTACTCCTGTGGGGATCAGTGGGTGACACCAAGAGCCCACTGGTGAGCCAGCTTGGTGTCCTAGGCGAAACCCCACACAAGACGCGGCACAAACTTAGAAAAATTGCTGAGTTTTAATTTACTGGCCATGAAAGGCAATATACCATGTTTTTAGAGTTATTGAAATTCAGCTCTGGAGTTTTTTAGGGGTTAGGTATGTCATGTCTTTCCATTTGTATAATTGAAGTATAGTTATGACATAAGTTTCGTGTAATATTTAGTTAGTGATATTTCTTGGCTTTTATTGTATCGTATGGTGACATCCCATTGATTTTAGGGTGGGTTTGGTTGGTGGCAGTTTCTAAACACTGAATGTTCAGTACGTAGTTGTGTAAAGCATGCTTTCTTGCTGGTTTCGTCGGCAAGCCTGTAGTGGGGATAATCTATTATCAAACAATTATTAATTATCCTTGAATAGGTAGGAACCCCCGTTAATTTGAAGTCATAAGGCGATCCCTTAACCTAAATAGATTGTTAGGGCAAGTCTATAGAATTGTGGAGTATATATATATATATATATATATATTAATTTAGGAAATATTGTGTTTTTATATGTGTAATTTTTCAGCTAAGTGCAACTGCAATTTAAGTAGACCTAGGTTCCGCATGGTTCAAAGGATCCAAATTACTGAAAAGAAATTCCATTTAATTGTTTCATTCTCATTTCACTTTCTCCCCCTTTGAAAAAAAAATCCACAGCCTGCTTCCAGTCTCCGACCGGGTCAGGAATGGAATGAATGAAGCCCCCATCTAGCGGCGAGGATATGAACTGTGCCGGCTGCCGAAACCTGACGCACTCCTCTGGGTCAATGATTAAATGAATGACAGATGAAATGAAATGATAGTGGAGAGTGTTGCTGGAATGAAATTTTGATAGGGAAAACCGGAGTACCCGGAGAAAAACCTGTCTGCCTCCGTTTGGTCCAGCACAGATCTCACATGGAGTGACCGGGATTTGAACCACGGACCCAGCGGTGAGAGGCCTGCGTGCTGCCGCCTAAGCCACGGAGGCTACTGCTTTCTCCCCCTTTACCGTTTTCAAACTTAGGATGTGGATCCTCGATCATTATATCAATAATGAATCATTTGAAGGCTGAAAGCTTGTAAAGCCTATGTAATTTATAGTGGCCTCTAACCCAATTGTGAATTAGTCGAGTTCGCGTCACTATTTAATATTTGAATTTTATGTTTAATAAATGACTATCCTTTTGGTTCTCGACCCCTGTGAGAGAGATGTAATTTTGTAGTTCACATCCATCATATTCAGTCTGACTATACTTGATACATTTCCGTTCCCTGGCCCTCTGAGTGTCTGACCCTTGTTTTAGGAACGCATCTGTCCTGGGAGGGCCGTCTTTTGCCACCTTCAGTTGGCGAATCTTACTGCATAAGTGGATTGGCCGGTCGGCTCTAATGATCTGAGGTCATGGTTTCTGTTCCCGACGAATGTAGGTCTGACAGGGTTGACTGTCGTTCTGAGTCCTCCCTTTTAGACCTGCTCAATGTGACGACCATCTGCATCCACGACAGCCTTGAATCGCAGTAGCGAATGCTCCACCACTGCTCGCAACATCACAAGTGGGATGTTGGCTACCTCCCTCGCGATGATTACCTTCAATCGCCATGTGTCAGTTTCCTGTTGATACTCCCTGTCCTTAAGGTAACCCCAAAACCAGATATTACACGCGTTCAAATCTGGGGATCTTGGTGGACACGATCGGCCGATGATGCGGTTTCAACCTGTTGTGGACGTAGATGGTCGTCACATTAACCATCGTTTGTAACCTGGACTCTCAACATGGTACGCCATAAACACCTGTTACCCGCTCATGTGGAAATAAAAATGTGTTCCTTTCAATGGTTTATTCGTTATGTCTCTTCAGCATGTACAGCCAAAGTTTTCCAGACCGTCTTATTGTCCTCGGAGCAACGTTTGTCCGGGGGGTCCTCGCAAGTACCGCAACTTTAATTATAACCACCCTGTGTTCTAGGTCGACGATATAAGAAACGCCCTCAAGAATGTTAAGGTCTAAAATGATTGACATTTTAGTTAATTTTTCAGGCCAAATTGCGCGCAGTATTCTGCGCCAGCACCAAAGCTTTAATGCATCATTATGCTAAAACTCTCTGGCATTGAGAGTCCTTGTATCGTAACCATAGCAGAAGGGGGAAACCACGAGTGTGTAAACAAGGTGGATGTCTGTACTACTTGTTATCGCACTGTTCAGCCAGATCTTGGAGAGTTTCTACGTTTCCATATGTCATAACGTAATTCACCGCATTGTCTCATCATCAACATTTCCCGTCCTGATGATGGTTCACTCGAGATAGACGAAGGAATCCACAAACTCCAGTTGACTCTAACGAACCAGCAAATTGGGCTTGTGCTCCTCAAATATCATGATTTATGACTTCCTGAGATTGATGACCAATCCATACGATACGCTAACATCATTCAAATTGGTTAGTAAGTTTCTATTTTATGCTATCTACAATTATAGCGTTATCGTCAAATCGCATGTCATCGAACGTTCTTCCCCGTATTGAGCTGCCATAAGTTCAACCAGCATTCTGACTTATTTAGCAGAGCTGTAGTACATTAAGCTGCATAGGACACAACACTATCCGACACAGTTCAACATATTGAAGATATCAGAGGTGCCAGGACTTCCCTTCACTGGTGCGATGTGATTGTAGAATAAATAATTAGTCTATAATCGAGCCTGAACATGATAAAATATAAACTTATATTGCATAATCATTACCTGGACAAACAACTCTGCATTATGATGCTACTTCAATTCTGAGTGGGATATTTTGGCTCATGACAAACTGCTTGATACCAGTAACCTTCTTCAAGGTTCGGAGCTGCAAGATTAATGCTAAAGAAAACAAATATATATTAAGGTGAGACCAAATGCCATATCTCGCCAAAGTTAATTTAGGATATTTTATCTCCCATTTACTGAGAAAATGTTCGAGATAAATTAATGAAATTTATGCAGTATATTCACTAATTTGAGCTAAGTGCTAGGATCTACACTTGGAAATGAGGTTCAATAAATGGGCCAGTGACGATTTTTAGCCACATTTTATTTTATAAAAAAATAGGCTGATGAAATCACCTTTTGTCCGTGTGTCTGTGTGTGCGTGTGTGATTCATGTGTGTGTCCACCCCTAATGAATTCTAAACGGCTCGAGCATTTTCAATGAAACTCGGTAAGATCATAGCAACATATCGGCCGACCCCGACCGTGCCCTTCAAATTTTATTACGTCTCACGAACCCAACATGGCGGCTGTGCGAAATATTTCATCAGAATTCAATATCTCCGAAACTATTACCGATATCACCCAGCAATTTTGTACGGTCATGAAGGACAATACTAGAAGTTTACCTATGAGACTTCCAAAAATCTGGTAACTACAAAACCAACATGGTGGCCAAGTGAAGTTGCGACTTTTAAATATACTTTTCTCACGATTTAACCATCCAATCGTATTGAAACTTGGCACAGCAAATGTTTATACACTGGCGTCTAATTTAGTTCAATTGTTCACATAACCTCAAAATGGCGGCTGTGCGAAATATTTCACTGGCATTCTATATCTCCTAAACTATTACCGATATCAACCTGAATATTTGTACAGTGATAAAGGTTACTGCTAAAAGTTTATCTATGTAACTTTCAAAAACCTGTAAAGTACAAAAAGAACATGGTGGCCAAGCGAATTTGAAACGTTTCAATAGACTTTTCTCGCGATTTAACCATCTGAGCGCGGTGAAATATGGTACAGTAAATGAGTATACCTATTGCAATGCACTGGCATCTTATTTAGTTCAATTATTTACATAACGTCAAGATGACGGCTGCGCAAAATTTTAAAATTAAGTTTTTCTTTCTTGTGTCGTAATCATGCGTTCGAAGTGAAAGTTTGAATAATGAAGCTATGCAATAATTTTCCCTTAGTGGTACATAATTATATTTCCTATACATATTAGAATCCAAAATGGAGACCATTCGAAATATTTAGAAGGTTCTCAATATCTACGAATCTTTTACAGCACTCAAACTGATTTTTTAATGTTCATAGCCCTTCATAGAGGCTATGAACATAAGTTCACCTATACGACTTAGTAACGTGGTGAGCACAAGTCCAACATGGCGGTGACGCGAAAGTTTCTTGCGATTTAACCATCCAAGTGCAGTGAAATATTGTACGTTAGATGCTTATACAAATGTTAATCCACTGGCATCTAATTTTTTTCAATTGTTTTCATAACCACAAGATGGCAGCTGCGCGTGATGTTAGTATCTCGTTTTTATTTCTTGTGTCCTTATCGTGCAATTTAAGTTTGAATACCACACGTACACATTAATCTTCATGTAAAAGTGCATAAATAAAAATCCAACATGGCGACCATTTGAAATATTTAGACGGTTCTCAATATCTACGAATATATTACAAGAATCAAACTGAAATTTTGTATGTTGATAGAGCCAATTAACATTAGTAGGATACATGAAAATAGGCTGTATAGTTCATCACGGAACTGTTTGTCATTGTTGAAAATATGTATTCTAATAAACAATTGATCTATAAGGCATTACAAGATGTTCATCATAATTGCCTGCCAAGAAGTCATGTTGTTACTTTGTTTGGTTTTGGAGAAAAAGGAAGAATTATTAAAAAAATGTTTAGTTTCGAGAAAATCAACTTCAAAGTTGAAGAAAGAAAAAAGTATCATAAACCCACACTAAATTGTCTCCTAGACCAACTAAAGGCATCCATCTGATCCTTTTCTCTTCTTCCTTGTTTCCTTTAATGCCAAATTTGCTGCAAATTCTGCTTTTTGCACCCTCAACCTGTCAAGTGCATTCAATCCAGATGTTGTATTTTTTCGTAATTTTTCTCCCAGTTCTTCAAGAACCTTTAGTCTGCCTCCATTCCCATGACTGAAAGTTATTACAGAATCTGAAACCCCTAACTTTATAAATTACATCCCACAAATTCATTCTTGGGAACATATGAACAAATTAAATTAGATTCTTTGTTCACATTCTGGGTTTTCCAATGATAAAATCTTAACAACTCAGCGTTTACCAGGGTCCTTGTGTATGGACTTAATAGCTTTATAGGTTCCATTAGAGCTAGAGGTATGGAGTATTTACGCTGAAATTTGTCGATGGTACCCTATCTTCGGCCTTCTTATATTCACATCTGGAGGTGGTGGGCAGAGATGGTGGACTGGTTCATGGTCTGTTGATATCCGGTGAAAGTAGGTGGCCCACACTGCCCTCTTCATTGCAACAACAGTATATTATCAGGATTGCTTTAGTAGCTGCACCATAATGTTTTGTACAAATGTGTGCTCCATGACATTGTAAAATATATGAATAACCATTAAAAAAAATATTGTGAAACCAAAACAAGAATTCAATAAACATATACATTTATTGCCAATTAAATGTTTGAAAACAACAGAAGGCAGACATCTTTGACCACGAGAGAAGAGCCCACATCCGGAACAATTAAAATGAACTGAGCCACAGTCTTCAAGGTCAAGAACTTCCTGACATATCAACGATTATGTAAATTGACGCCAAAATCCATCTAAGGTAGACATTACTTTTAAAAAAACTTTATGATAAATACTTCTAAGGGGCATTTTTATACATATGATACATCAGAATGTTTGTAAAAGTGCCAGTTGTAACATTGGTCTCACCTTAATTGATCCTACCCACAACAAGTATATGATATTACAAGTTCGAAATTGGTATGATTCCTTCTCAAGTTACAGTGGGAGTTACTGCGACAAGAGGGTATTCCCAGTTTTAAAATGAAACAGCAAGAAAAAAAAAATCTTATCGAGGAATTAGTGTCTATAGTCACCTGGAATTCAGGTTCTTCTTTAACAACTGTAAATTCATCTGTGGCAGTAGTATCTTCAAACACATCATTAGAAGCGTCTTCCTTCAACTCTGCCAGCCAATCAGAGGGTAGCTGGTCAGTCATAACCTATGAAGTGATCATGCATGTAAGACATACAGAATAAAGTAATATAAACAAAACAATTTGTTTATTACCAGTCTTAGTTACTTATTGAGAGGTATAAACTCACAATGCCAAATTCCTAATAATTACTGAAATAATTCCCAGTTTCAATCACTAATCTTGCGATGTTACGTTATATATGAAACTAAAATCCAACTTACATCATTTGAGACTTCCTCTGGTTCTGATTTGATGCACGGTTGTCCCTCCATGCTGTGGAGTCTACTGTAGAAGACAGGATGATACAATAAAAACACTTATATTACAACATTAAATGTAAATCATTGATCTAATTTCAATATACACTGCAAATATACAATGTAAATGTTAATTATGGTGAAAAATGTTCCATAGGACCTGAATATTAGGAGCTCAAGCTGAGCCAGAAACCTTTCCACGAGAAATCTTTATATTGCTGAATGTCATAGTGAAAACTGCTTGTATGTTTAAATGTGAGAGCAGTGGCGGTTTCTGTAAACGAGTGCTAAGGGAGGTGGTTGATTACTATAGATACTCTACAGGCAAGGTATATTGCTGTAGCACAGTAACCATAATACAAGCCAGTTGTAACCCAGGCGCTATTGGACGCGTCGCTACTCCAAGAGGAGCATTAATACAAGGTGTCCACGTTAAAGGTATGATAATATAAAATTTAATAACTTGAGAAATAATAGAGATATTTTTAGGCGTTTTTTTTCTGCAACTAGGGTAAGTCAAAATGTGTTCTGTGTTTGCTTGCGGTGGTACCACATGCGCAGGTGCGTAAATGCATTGTTCACGAGAAGCGCGCCAGTAACCATGAGGACTCCACAGCAGAAGGTGTTCTGTGTGCTTTCGCTCGCGGAGCTAATATCCGTTACACTAGTACAACGAAGATTTCGGCGTGAGTATGGACTGTTACCAACTGATGATGTTACCACTAACGTAACCATTAAGAAATGGGACAGGCATCTTCAAGAACCTGGAAACTTGCTGACTATATCGGGCCGCCACGCCAAGCATGCAGTTTCAGAGGCTACTGTTGACTTAATACGTGAGTCCTTCAAGCGGACCCCTTGTAAGTCAATTCGACAAGCAAGGAGTCAGTTACAGTTACCTCGTTCGACAGTACACGATGTCGTCCACAAAAGGTTGCGCCTACGGGCGTACAAACTGCAAATTCGTCAGACAATCAAACCTTAGGACAGTCCGCCACGGAAGGCATTCGCGGAGACAATTCTGGCAAAAAATGATGGAAACGAGGCATTCCTCGATTCGGTCTGTTCTTGAACGAGAATACATTCCATATTTGCGGCTCGGTATGTAGGATAAATAAGGCGGTTCTGAGCCAGGGGCTGATGCGCAAGATGGCGACCGCGCGCAACTCCTCCATGCTGTTGTTATGGAGGGATAGTCATAGCTGGGCTAGGGGGTAATGCGCAAGTGGGCCGCCATACCCTGAGGCAGTAGGATGACGTCATAAATAATGTTTACGAGGAGACAGATGACCTAGTAGATTTGAATATTTTAAAGCAATGACTAACAAGTAATGTTACCGTGTCTTACAGATTTATGACCTACCGTACCCACAACCCTCTGACAGAGGACTGACATACAACTAGTCAAAGCTTGTTCAATCAGACAGTTAATTATCTGTTTGTAAAACAATTACACTTTCGCTAGACGGTGTATAACAGATTCTGTATACTATGTCAATGTTACCTTCATTGTAATGGCGAGCGAACACTGCAAGTCTCAGACCATTAGAAGAAAGAGAGAGAGCGGGTGTGCTTTGGTATGCGTGCGACAAACTTGTTAGAAGCGAAGGGAGGAGAAATAATCCGTTAAACGTTGCTGTTGTTGTTGTTGTTGTTTCATTTGAAAGGTTTGGACAACGTGATCATTTTACCCCGTGTACTTGAGTGTGGAAAGATGTCAGATAGGTACCATCTCAGCATTTACCTTGAAAACCATGTCCTGGATGGCTGAGGTAGGAATTGAACCCACCTCTCTTCAGTTTACCATTACGACTTTGAGTGTTTCCCTGTTCCAACCCAAATTTAATTTCTTGGAATCGAACCCGGACCTCTGTGCGATAGCCAAGAACACAATCCACTACACCACCAGAGCCGTTTATCGTCTAACCACTTAGTAGATGAGGCCATGGTGATTGTTGTGACGTGCAAACCCCTGTACCATAACAAATGAACTAATATCCCTTTCTCTCTCACATGGTAGGATATGTTTTACACACATACTGCAAGCCAACCAGAGCGTTAGAAGGTAGAAACCGCTGTTAACATCACTGCAAGGGTTATAGCCTTGTCTTACAGAGATGTAGCCAGTACTCTACAACCCTCTGTGAGGGGTTTAACATCACCCAGTTAAAGATCGAGTATGCCATGATGATGTAACTCCTGTATGTTAACTATAAATGCTATACGTAAATTCTGATCTCAGGTGTATCAACAAGCTTTGCAAACTTCGATGACGAATACACCTCAAAGGTCTACTCTCCCTTCGTAAAGGGCACCACGCATTATAGTTAAGTATACAGAAGCTAAAATTTTACCAAAACCGAAAACTCCAGTAAGTTAACTATAAATGCTATACGTAAACTCCTATCACAGGTATACCGACAAGGTTAGCAAGCTTGAATTACAAATATACCTCCAAGGTCTACTCTCCCTTTGTAAAGGACACCACGCATTATAGTTAAGATTAATGAACTAAGAGCTTTTTATTTTTGTGCCTCTCCTCCTTTTTCCGGGCTTGACACCGGCACTAAGGCATAAGCCTAGAGGCGGAGTTAACACACACACACACACACACACAGGCTTACTGAGAAGTTAATCTCACGCCAGAGGCCTTTTCATTCACACACATGCTTACGGGGAAGTTATTCTTACGCCAGAGAGCTTTTCATTCACACACAGGCTTACGGTGAAGTTAATCTCACGCCAGAGACCTTTTCATTCACACACAGGCTTACAGAGAAGTTAATCTCGCGCCAGAGGCCTTTTCATTCACACACAGGCTTACGGAGAAATTAATCTCACGCCAGAGGCCATTTCATTTACGGCTGAGATGAAATGTTGTGTGGCCTTTGAAGAGGCCTGGTGCAGGTCGTCCAATGGACGCCCGTAGGCGACCTGCGAGTCCGAATGAGGATGAAATGATGATGAAGACGGTGATTACAGCCAGTCCCCGGGCCAAGAGAATAAACCACAAGGAGGATTAAAAACCCCGACCCGGCCGGGTATTGAACCTGGGACCCTTTGGGTCAACGAATAGTGCGCTAACCAATTAGCCACGGAGCCGAACATTTGTGGCTTGTTATACTTAACTTATTTAACGGTGTTGTAATGACCATAAGCATATGTAGCTATATCATTAGAAGCAATTACTCTTTTATCATCATGAGGACACAATGCAATTTTGTTTAGTGTTACGATGATAGGTTATGCTGTTTTGAAGTGATAATGTTCATAGGTAATCTCTTCACCTCGTTTTTCATGATACAGTTTTTGATATCTAGAATACTTATAAATTTTCTAACAACACCTCTGCTAATACCTTTAATCTTCTTTAGTTCTAATCCATCTATGTCTAAAGGGTACATTTTAGCTCTAAGTCCAACAATTGTTTTAATAATACGTCCACAAGCCTCATCCTTAAAATCACCCAAAGTTTTCTTTTTGATGAAGAGTTATGTATGTGATTAGCAGGATAATCAGATGTATCCAGGTGTTCAAGATAATTCAACTTGACTTGATAAACGTCTTCGGTGTTTGCCAATAAATGAAGGAATCCGTGTCTATGTACATGAGTGTGATTTTTGATTCCATAATGGGGCAGCAGGACATCATAGTGATGTGAATACATTAGAGTTTTAGAGACATCTAGTATACACATTCCAATATATATAGGCTTATTGAATAGAATGCTACGCTTAGCCATGTGGAAAGCAGCAAGGTTAGGACCATAAATGGTTCTGTCTATGAATGTTGGTCTAGCTATTAGCTTTTCAGCCATTTTGCTATCGGTGACAAGACGTAAACCTATTCTTTTACGAATATTTTCCTTTGATTTACCAAATATTGCATTGTTAAATAATTTGTACAAATGTTTTTCAAAATCATTTTTGGCATGTTTTCGAAGGTTGTTATTAAAATCAATGTATGACTTCAGCCAAGGTGATTATTTATATCTTAACACATGGTGAATTTTTATCAACTTAAGTCCATGATCCAGAGCCTGTTTAAGAGTCATGTAATGAACTACGTATCGCATTCGATTTCCAAGATGAAGGATTTTTAAAGAGGTTTCTTTAGGTTGCATACACTGAGGTAGGAATGGTAAATCGTTGTGAAGGTCATGAAGCTCAGAGGGATAATTAACATCAACGTCTAAACTGTATCCAAGAGGATCATTTTCCTTTAACATTTATAGGTCAACGAAGTCTGGAGACGCGTACTGAAATCCTCTGTATGGGAGGGGATGACACATAGCCCACCCGTATTGGTTGTTGGCATCGTCATAGGTAATAAACTGTGACGGTTTCTCTGAATAAAAGGTGTCCATGTATTTATTGTTAGCTGCAGCATACCGATGAGAAACCTGACATAAACCTCCACGTAATCAAGATTCTATTAAAAGAATGTGATCGTAATCCTGCATCTACTCGAGTTCAATTCCAGTGTAACGAAGAACGGCGTCAAAACTTAAACCAGATGAAGTTATAAAGTGTGCTGCATCAACTTTGAGTGTTTCTAGTGTTTTCTTTCTGAAAAGTTTCAACATCTGCAAGAAGGAGTACATCCGAAGTTAGATAAAGGTCACTATATTCCCCTAGAGTTTAATTTTAAACTGATTCCATACATTTTTTGCGTGTTCATAGTCTACATCACAGACATCTTCTTGACTTAATTTGTTGAAGAATGCCTCTTTTGCCGGTAAACAGGTTTCACTTAATTTTCCCCATGAATCAACATAATCATAAGGGAATATACCTTTACGAGTCATGAGCGTTGCATTCTCTTGTCCAAAGTACTTGACTGTTTCAGAGTATGATGTCAAGTTTTTAACTTACTTCTCAAAACTACTTGGCATCAACCGAAACGTATCCACAGATCGAAGCTTAACATTTCCTACATATTTTGTGAAAGATATGTAATTTTCCTCAGAGTTAGGGATAACTTCTACTCTCTCAGCTGTACACCCCAACTGTTATACAATGAACGCTACATCATACCGACTGACATTGTGGAGAAATACAGGGACTGGATTGCATGTTTTATATTTCAAATTACAGTTATTATAAGCGCTCCCACGGTATTCACCTGTAATATGACATTGATCTCTAACTTTCCAGTTCTCTTCAGTCTAATTTTTATGACAAAAATAACAAGCTGCAGAGGATTGGAACTTTGCTTCTTTATCTCCCTGCTGACTGGTTACATCTTGTTTCTGTTGTTACGTAACACGGAAGAGAGCAGTGCACTGCCAGTCGCCCAAGGTCGACCCACAGGTCATGTCGATGGCTTACATCCTAGAATCTTTTCGGATAATGTAAATAATTCTTATAATCTTTGCCTTTCAACCCACTTAACAATAATACAGTAATCCTTTGGTGTGATACATTATGTGAGATGATATCAAGTGTCTTTTATAACTGAAAATTAACTATATTACTAGTTTAAAGTAATATAAACGGCGTATCACTCATACGCAAGAGAGCATTCAGCGAAAGTTATAAACAGCGATAATTTAGCAAATTCAACTTTAGTTTGAGGTAGTAAAGTGACCCTAACAAATGACCATCTGGAGAAAGCTAACAATAAGAATAGACTTATACTATAAACGCTGCGTAACATTACATAATAAGTAGCTTAATCTAGTCAATATATAACTTAAGGGGCGCTTGGCGCATCGGTCCAGCTGTTAGCCTCTCACCTTGGCGGAACGGGTTCAACTCCCGATCAGCACATATGAGACTTTCAAAGTAAAATGCAGTGTCCTGTGGTTCGGATTCCATGTAAAAGGAGGTCCTGCGGCTTACAATTGTGAGATTAACGGTCACGTAAAACTACAAACTTCTCCCAGGGGCTCACAACTTGTAGGGCATGGGTTGGCAACCACGGGACCCCAGCTGAGTTCGGCATTACTTCCACTTACTTGTGCTGGGCTCCTCCCTGTTATTTTACCTGTCGACCTCCCTTGGTCACCTCTTGTTCTTTTCCGACCCCGACAGTCTTCGGGTATCCAAGTAAGAAGCGCGTCTCCAGTTTGTGAAGTGTAATTTCTAACTCGTATTGAAACTCTGCATCGTATAAAATATGTATCAGGTTAATGCATATCTTCTAGTAGGTAGTAATAATAATAATAATGTTATTGGTTTCACGTCCCTTTTAACTACACTGGCTTTTAGAGACGCCGGGGTGCCGGAATTTTGCCCCGAAGGGGATCTTTAACGTGCCAGTAAATTCTTCTAGTAGGAGTTCAAGCCCAGGGTATATTAGGAAAAAGGGATGACCCGGCTTGAGTACTGTTAGTTTGCTGTGAACTACCGAGCTGATCACATCGTGATAACCATTCTAGGCTAGCATTGTAGGTAGCTGATTCTGTACTGTAAAATAATACATGTTCAGATTCAAACACAATACTGTAGTCTCATTTTGCCAGTCGAAAGTTTTTTCTTGTATTGTTTCTGCTAACAATAAGTTTCTCCGATATTATCTTCGGGTGAGGGCTTGATAGGGGGTGGGTGTATTACTCGGAGAAGTGGGGTTTTGAATTGTATTCACCTTAAACACCATATTATTATTAATTTTGTATAATTAATAGAAAGCAATAATGTTATGTATTTATTCTTCTTATCTTCTTTCGATTCGGCCATCTAAGGACCACGTCATATCAACTGTTTCTTGTTGCATCAGGCTTTAGCATCCTCCCAGTACTTTCGCATTAGTTCTCGATGCTGTTGTTTCCTTTCTGCAGTCCACTTCTTGCCAGTAGGAAGCTTTGGCTTTTCTTGGAAACATCAGTGTGCTGTTAGTTTTTGTTTAAGGGTGGCACGTACCCAAATATCGTTGCCTGTAATTCCCACTTCTTGTAAATCTTTGTCCACCTCAGTGAACCAAGCTCCCTTGGTTTCCTTTTTGAGAAAGTAGGTGAAAATTCTATTTGTCAATCGTGTTGGGTTCATTCTTGTTATATGACAGTAAAAGGCAATTCACCGTTTCCTCATGGTATCAGTTATATTTTCCACACGGGTGTAAAGTTCGTGGTTGTGCCGTCTCCTATATTCCCCATTTTTATTTACCGGACCCAAGAATTTTCTTAGAATTCTTCTTTCCTTCACTTCCAGATTCTCTGTTAGTTCCTTGCGATGCATTGCAAGGCACTCTGCAGCATACAAACCTTCTGGACGGATGACTGTTTGGTAGTGTCTTAACTTGGCATTTTGTGATATGGATTTCTTCTTGTAGATGGCCTTTGTTAGATTATATGGCATTTCCATTTTCCTGATTGGTGACTCGAAAGCTGCCTTCTCGGAGAGATTGGGGTCTATCCACTCACCCAAATATTTGAACGCTTTCGTTTACATGATTTTCCCCTGTCCTACATCCAGCTATTTTGGCGCTAGATAGATATAAGTGATGAATTCCGTTTTTTCAAAGGAGATCTTAAGGCCCGTTTTTGCTGCTTAAATCTGGAGTTCATTAATTTGTGCTGCGGCTGCATCGAGGGAATCTGAAAAAATTGCGAGGTCATCTGCGAATGCTAGGCAGTCAACTATCAGGTTCTGTTTTTTTGTAGCCCAATCTGACTCCATTTTCAGACTTGTTAATGTACATTACTTTTCGCCACTGCCGGATGACGTTTTCGAGCACACAGTTGAAGAGCAAAGGTGACAGTCCATCTCCCTGTCTTACACCAGTCTTGATTTCGAAGAGCTCTGAAATTTCTCTCCTGAATTTCACTTTGGAAGCAGTGTTGGTTAGGGTTTTCTGAATAATTGCTCATGTTTTGTTGTCCAGTCCAAATTCATTCAGTATTTCAAATAGGGTGGGTCGATCGATAGAGTCAAAAGCCTTTTTGAAGTCAATGAAGATCACTACAAACTGTTTCTTCTAAGCTTCAGATATGAACGAATAGATTTAAGGATCAAAATCTGTTCGGCACATGATCGTCCCTTCCGAAATCCCCCTTGATATTCCCCTAATTGTGGATCCAATTGTTCCTCTGCTCTAGTTTGAAGGGCTTTGGAAGGATTTTGTATGTTATTGCAAGGAGGGAGATGCCACAATAATTGTTCACATTCGTTCTATCACCTTTTTTGTGAAGAGGGTGAAGCAGAGCCGATGTCCAATCAATGGGGAGTTCCTCCTTTTCCCATATCTCAATAATTATATCTGTTAGCTTATCGATAGCTACGTCACCAGCATGCTTCCATAATTCAGCGATAATTGAATCCTCGCCTGGTGCCTTATTGTTTTAAAGTGACTGAAAGATCTGCATAACTTCTTCTTAGGTTAGTGGTGCAGAGTCCGGGTTTGTATTTGCGTTGTCTTCAAATGAGAATGAGGATCCTAGGCTTTCACAGTTAAGGAGAGTCTCAAAATAATTTGCCAGGATAGTGCAGTTGTCCTTGTCATTATAGGCAGTTTTTCCCTCAGGATCTTTGAAGTGTAGGCTAGGTGGAGTGTATTTAGTGAGATTAAGTCTGAAGGTTCTGTAGAAATCTCGAGTGTTGTTCTTCTTCTTGAAGTCTTGTTAAATCTTTTCCAACAGACTTTTGTCGTATGCACGTTTTACCTCACGTATGGTTTTTGCAGCATGTTTCCTCACTAACAGAAAACTCTCCCAGTTATCTGAATTCTTCTGAGAGTTCCATCTCTGCCATGCTAGTTGTCTCTGCCTTATTGCTGTTTCACATTCACTGGTCCACCAGAGATGTTTCATTCATTTTGTTAGCGGGACAATCTCTTTAGCTGTTCTCACCATGCAATCTCGTAGTTGTTCTCAGTTCTGTGGATCCAAAGTTTCAGGCTTCTCAGTAAACTCGTGATTCAAGTGTAGCTTCTCCGTGTCAAACCTGTTGATCTCTCTTCGGCAGACCCTCCTGGTATTTCTTGGAAGACGTTTAACCTTGATTTTGGAAAGGTAATGATCAGAATCAAGATTTACACTTCTCAGGACGTTTACATTCTGGATGTCTCGGTGTGCCTTGCGTGAAATAGCCACATGATCGATTTGGAATTCACCAAGTTTTGGATTTGGAGAAGTCCACGTTTTCTGCTTTCTTGGCAGGTGTTTGAAAGCAGTAGATTTTATAACAAGGTTGAACGCTTTACAGAGCTCCAGAAGTCTCTCTCCATTGCGGTTGGTTCTGTAATGAGCTGGGTAACTTCCTACAATGTTTCGGAATTTCCTTTCACGGCCTACTTGTGCATTGAAATCGCCAAGCAAGATAATCATATGTTTGTCCGGAATTTTAGCCATTATAACCTCCAGTTCTTCCAAAAATTCATCTGTTCCTTCTCTGTCTTTTTTGTTTGCCTCATTAATTGGCGCATGCACATTAACCATAGTATACATTTTGTTCGTGCATCGGAAAGTGAGGACTGCTACTCGGCTGTTAGGAGAACTGAAATCAATAACCGAGTCCAAAATTCTTCTATTTACAATGAATCCCGTGCCAAGGTGAGGGATGTTCTTTGCAGCACGCTTACCAACTTTGCCTTTAAATTTATTAAAATTATTTATTTATTTATTTATTTATTTATTTAAACTTATTAATATTATTGTTATTATCTAGGCTACTGTATAGTTTTCTAAACAGAGCTGTTGACAAAAATTATTTCTTCAAAAATTTAATTAATAGCAATATACTGTTAAGAGCAAATCATAGATGTTTGTATCAGGATTGCAGAAGTATTTAAGAGCGTTCAGTTCAATGCAATCGCGTACAAGAAGAATACCGTACTGGTAAGAGGCGCGCACCGGTTTATGAAAAATAACAAAGCTTGTGGTTAACACAGTTGTTAATCTCGTGATCATGAACCATAGGACCTCCTTGACATAGCATTCCACCTTCAAAATCTCACATGGATTAAACAGTAATCGAAACCAGACTGTCTTGGTATTATTAGTATGACCGTGAAGTTGTAGAAAAACTAAATTCTGGGGTAGAATGAGGCGTCAATCAACAGTTTACTGTTAACTGTCAAGCAGGTCACTTCGTGTTAAGCGTTCTAGGCCCCATTGTACTACCCAATATTAGGCTATACAGTATCTGATTCCGGCTAAAATGATACATGGGGTAGTATCGGATCACCAACTTACGGGTACCTGACAGGATTTTAATTATAACCAACGTATTTAGGTGATATATTTCCGAAACAAAACTTCAAGATTTATATCTGTATCAATAATATTTTAGCTTTTAGGGGCCTAAATCTATACCATGCATTTCATATGGTTGATATGGTGCGTGTATATTCTCTTTTACTCGTATTATCACAGGCTCACTTTATGGGAGTGCAATGATTAACTTGTAGTGTAACGCCTCTGAGA
This sequence comes from Meconema thalassinum, assembly GCA_946902985.2. NCBI lineage: Eukaryota > Metazoa > Arthropoda > Insecta > Orthoptera > Tettigoniidae > Meconema > Meconema thalassinum. The sequence goes on along the minus strand of OX336398.1, from coordinate 139,402,687 downwards.
GGGGATAAAGCCAAAGGGCTTTAGTATATAAAGAAAGACCTGGGTTGAATTTAATATTAGTTTACTGTAAACTCTCAAGCATATCACATCGTGTTAAGGACTCTTGCCCTAAGTACCATTCTACTGCCTTGATTTACACACAGTAAGTAGCTGATTCTGGTTAACATAATATGTAGGGTAGCACCTGACCTCCAGTTTGGAAACAACTAACAAGATTAAATTATAATCAACTCCTAATTTTACCTCACCTTGTTCCTTCCCTCAAGCCAGATTTTTCTAAAAGCGAAGTCAGGGAAAATCAAACGCGGTTATAGCACGACTGTCAAGGATACTTGACTAATATAATGTTAGATTTTAAGCAGTAAACCACAAATTTACATTATTATCAGTTTTATTATTATTATTATTATTATTATGAACGACAGCGGTAGCTACGCTCAGTAACGTGCAGCGCCTGGTCTTGGGGTCAAACTACCTACCAACTCGGTAGACGTTGGGTTCGAGCCCCCCACCGTCAACGTCCTTGAAATGGTTATCTGTGGTTCCCTCTATTTTCAACTCCGCGCAAATGCTGGGACGGTATCTTCTAATAGGCCACAGCCGCTTCCTTCCACACATCCTTGACCAGTTTCATTCTTCTTCATTCATGTTATCTCTCATTAACTCCTCCATGAAGTTGGTGTCAGGAAGGGCATTCGACCGTAAAAACCACCCACCACATATCCATTCATCGCATCTCATCCTCGGCCCCGTTAAAAACGGAAATACATTATTATTATTATTATTATTGTTATTATTATTATTATCAATGCAAGATTATAAACAGGTCTGACAACAGCTCTCGACATCAAGAGAACATGTATTGCTAAGAGGTAATGACAGTCATGCCCTGCCTACAGTACACTTGTTACTCTGATATGTGCTGTTTTGCCAGCCAGAGACCTGGGTTTAAGTGAATCAAGGCTAACCCGCAGTGGTAATGCAAGAAATTGGTTACTTATATTGTTACTTATATTGCTATTATTAATAATTTATTTAGGGGGTTGGGACATCTTGGTCATCAGCTTCGTGTACTTGTGTGTGTTGAACATGTCTGATAACCTGTATCAAAATATTTATCTATCTTGTCATGTTTTGTAAGAATTAAATCACAGAATTACATTTATTATTATTATTATTATTATTATTATTATTATAAGGTTAATGTGAAAGTAAATAGCTCTGCCTCTCTCTCTTTTACAGGTGTGTGTTATTTCTAAAAGAGCAGCTATTAGCAGAAAACATCATCTATCATGGAGCAAACTATTCCGAGCTATATATGTAAAGGGTGCGGAAAAGCCTTTCTTCGGGACTATGATAGGAAGCGCCACGAAGTATCGTGTGGACAATTCCATCAATGTAAAAAATGTGGAAGCAAATTCAACAAAACATCACCTACTGTCAAAGGTTCCTGATAATGATGGGTTAACTGAATATGATACGTCTTTTGAAGGGCGTCTTAAATCCTATTTTGTACGTTGTGATACGTGTAGGGATTTAATTTCATACCTCAATGAGTCCCAACAACGAACAATTCATGCTATACAAAAAGAACTAGCAAACCACAAGTCTTTAAAAATTAATATTTTAGCAGAGTGTAGATTTATCTATTTAGTCGGTGTGGATATTACATATCGCGCATTTAAAAAACACAAAACCAGGCTGTATTTCTTGAAACAGACTTAAACAGTTCCTTGGAAGCTCAATTTAAAAAATTGACAACGGAAATGGATGAGTCTCAGCTGAAAGGGAGTAATTGGGTTCTGCATGCCGTTGAGGGGGGGGGGGCGATTGAGAATAAATAAGTATATTCCCTTGCGTGCTAGTACATTTATTCCTCTACCTGCTGTTCTGGAAGCAAAAAAGGCATGCATAAATCCTCAAAATTTCAAAGACAATAAGTGTTTCATGTACGCTATTTTAGCAAAATTTGTTAAATATAAAGCTCATCGCGTCAGTAAATACAAGGACATACAGAACAAGCATGATTTCTGAGACGTTTTGTATCGTACATCGCTAGCTAACATTACCAAATTTGAGAAAGCAAACAACATATCCATCAACGTACTTGGACTCGAAAAAGACACCAAACTGTTTCCTCTTAAGGTTATCGATCAAGAACTATCAGATCACCGTGACCTTCTCCTGCTAAGTTGTTCATCTGGTCAAAATCACTATGTTTTCATCAAAGATTTCAATAAACTAGTAAGACATTAGATCACCCGCCATGAACATAAGATATATACGTGTAAACGGTGCTTTTCCCACTTTCATGATCAATATGGTCAACAAGGGCTAAATAAATTGAAAGAACATAGATCTTTGTGTATCCTGCGTGACATTGCAAGGGTTCAAATACCTATTAAAAACCGGATACTGAAATTTACTAATGTGGAAAAAATGCTTAGAGTACCTTACGTAATCTATGCAGATTTTGAAAGTATACTCCTACCACATCAAACATGTTTACCTAACCCTGAGGTGAGTTATACAGTCCCATACCAGAGTCATATTCCCACGAGTTTTGGTCTATATGTTAAACCTTCACCAGCTGAAGAACACATAAATACAAACCTCCCGAGTGAACCTTCTATTTATCGTGGTCCTGATGCATCAAAAAAGTTCATGGAATATTTAATATCAATAGCTAATGGAGTCTATCGCCTTTACTCCTTAGATGTTCCAATGGTATTAACTGAAGATCAAGAAGCAGAGTTCCAATCCTCGGCAGCCTTTTATTTGTGTCATAAAACTTTGACTGAAGAGTACTGGAAAGTTAGAGATCATTGTCATATTACAGGTGAATACCGTGGGAGCGCTCATAATAACTGTAATTTGAAGTGTAAAACACGCTATCCATTCCCTGTATTTCTGCACCATCTCAGTCGGTATGATGTAGCGTTCATTGTAAAACATTTGGGGTGTACAGCTGAGAGAGTTGAAGTTATCCCTAACTCTGAGGAAAATTACATATCTTTCAAAAAATATGTAGGAAATGTTTAATCTTCGATTTGTGGATACTCGGTTAATGCCAAGTAGTGTGGAGAAGTTAGTTAAAAACTTGACATCATACCCTGAAACAGTCAAGTACTTTGGACAAGAGATTGCAACGCTCATGACTCGTAAAGGTATATTCTCATATGATTATGTTGATTCATGGGGAAAATTAAGTGAAACCTGTTTACTAGCAAAAGAGGCATTCTTCAACAAATTAAGTCAAGAAGATGTATGTGATGTAGACTATGATCACGCAAAAAATGTATGGAAGCAGTTTAAAATTAAAACTCTAAGGGAATATAGTGAACTTTATCTAACTTCGGATGTACTCCTTCTTGCAGATGTCGTTGAATCTATCAGAAAGAAAACACTAGGAAAACACAAAGTTGATGCAGCACACTTTATAACTTCACCCCGTTTAAGATTCGAGGCCATGCTTCTTTATACTGGAATTGAACTCGAGTTGATGCAGGATTACGATCAAATTCTTTTAATAGAATCTGGAATACGTGGAGGTTTATGTCAGGTTTCTCATCGGCATGCTGAAGCTAACAATAAATACATGGAAACCTTTGATTCAGAGAAACCGTCACAGTTTATTACCTATGACGATGCCAACAACCAACACGGTTGGGCTATGTGTCATCCCCTCCCCTACGGGGAATTTCAGTGGGTCTCCCCAGACTCCGTTTACCTAGAAACGTTAAAGGAAAATGATCCTCTTGGATACATTTTAGACGTCGATGTTAATTATCCCTCTGAGCTTCATGACCTTCACAACGATTTACCAATCCTACCTAAGTGTATGCAACCTAAAGAATCCTCCTAAAAAAACTAATCCCTCATCTTGGAAATCGAATGCGATAAGTAGTTCATTACATGACTCTTAAACAGGCTCTGGATCATGGACTTAAGGTGATAAAAATTCAGCGTTTGTTAAGATATAAACAGTCACCTTGGCTGAAGTCATACATTGATTTTAATATCAACCTACGAAAACATGCCAAAAATGATTTTGAAAAACATTTGTACAAATTATTTAACAATGCAATATTTGGTAAAACAAAGGAAAATATTCGTAAAAGAATAGGTATACGTCTTGTCACCGATAGCAAAATGGCTAAAAAGCTAATAGCTAAACCAACATTCATAGACAGAACCATTTATGGTCCTAACCTAGCTGCTTTCCACATGGCTAAGCGTAGCATTCTATTCAATAAGCCTATATATATTGGAATGTGTATACTAGATGTCTCTAAAACTCTAATGTATTCACATCACTATGATGTCCTGCTGCCCCATTAAGGAATCAAAAATCTGAAACTCATGTACATGGACACGGATTCCTTTATTTATTTGGTAAACACCGAAGACGTTTATCAAGAAAAGTTGAATTATCTTGAACACCTGGATACATCTGATTATCCTACTAATCACATATGTAACTCTTCATCAAACAAAAAATCCTTGGGTAAATTTAAAGATGAGGCTTGTGGACGTATTATTAAAACAATTGTTGGACTTACGAGCTAAAATGTACGCTTTAGACATAGATGGATTAGAACTAAAGAAGATTAAAGCTATTAGAAGAGGTGTAGTTAGAAAAAGTATAAGTATTCATGATTTAAAAAACTGTATCATAAAAAACGAGGTGAAGAGATTATCTATGAACATTATCACTTCAAAACAGCATAACCTATCATCGTAACACTAAACAAAATTGCATTGTGTCCTCATGATGATAAAAGAGTAATTGCTTCTAATGGTATAGCTACATATGCGTATGGTCATTACAACACCGTTAAATAAGTTAAGTATAACAAGCCACACATGTTCGGCTCCGTGGCTAATTGGTTAGCGCACTAGGCGTTGACTCAAAGGGTCCCAGGTTCAATACCCAGCCGGGTCAGGGATTTTAATCCCCCTTGTGGTTAATTCCCTTGGCCCGGGGACTGGGTGTGTACACCGTCTTCATTATCACTCGGACTCGCAGGTCACCTACGGGCGTAATTTGGAAGACCTGCACCAGGTCTCATCAGGGGCCACACAACATTTCATTTCAGCCATAAATGAAAAGGCCTCTGGCGTGAAATTAATTTCTCCGTAAGCCTGTGTGTGAATGAAAATGCCTCTGGCGCGAGATTAACTCCTCCGTAAGCCTGTGTGTGAATGAAAAGGTCTCTGCCGTGAGATTAACTTCACCGTAAGCCTGTGTGTGAATGGAAAGGCCTCTGGCGTGAGATTAACTTCTCTGTAAGCATGTGTGTGAATGAAAAGGACTCTGGCGTGAGATGAACTTCTCCGTAAGCCTGTGTGTGTGTTAACTCCGCCTCTAGGCTTATGCCTTAGTGCCGGTCTCAAGCCCGCGAAAAGGAGGAGGCACAAAAAAAGCTCTTGCTTCATTAATCTTAACTATAATGCGCGGTGCCCTTTACAAAGGGAGAGTACACCTTGGCGGTATATTAGTAATTGAAGCTTGCAAACCTTGTCGGTATACCTGTGATAAGAGTTTACGTATAGCATTTATGGTTAACTTACTGGAGTTTTCGGTTTTGGTAAAGATTTAGCTTCTGTATACCTAACTATAATGCGCGGTGCCCATTACGAAGGGAGAGTAGACGTTTGAGGTGTATTCGTCATCAAAGTTAGCAAAGCTCCTTGATACACCTGTGATATGAGTTTACGTATAGCATTTATAGTTAATTTACAGGAGTTACATCATCATGGCATACTCGATCTTTGACTGGTTGATGTTGAGTGTTGTAGAGTATTGACTACATCTCTGTAAGACAAGGCTACAACCCTTCCAGTGATGTTAACAGCGGTTTCTACCTTTTAACGTTCTGGTTGGCTTGCAGTATGTGTGTAAAACATATCCTACCATGTGAGAGAGAAAGGGAAATTAGCTCATTTGTTATGCTACAGGGGTTTGCACGTCACAACAATCACCATGGCCTCATCAACTAAGTGGTTAGACGATAAACGGCTCAGGTGGTGTATGGATTGCGTTCTTGACTATCGCACAGAGGTCCGGGTTCGATTCCATGAAATTAAATTTGGGTTGGAACAAGGAAACACTCAAAGTCGTAATGGTAAACTGAAGAAAGGTGGGTTCAATTCCTACCTCAGCCATCTAGAACATGTTTTTCAAGGTAAAGGCTGGGATGGTGCCTATCTGAGATAATTCCACACTCAAGTACACGGGACTTAATGATCACGTTGTCCAAACCTTTCAAATGAAACAACAACAACGAATAACGGATTCTTCCTCCTCCCTTGCCTTCTAACAAGTATGTCGCACGCATACCAAAGCACATTCGCCCTCTCTCTTTCTTCTCAAGATCTGAGACTTGCAGTGTTCGCTCGCCATTACAATGAATGTAACATTGACATAATATACAGAATCTGATATCAACACCGTCTAGCGAAAGTGTAATTGTTTTACAAACAGAGAATTAACTGATTGAACAAGCTTTGACTAGTTGTATGTCAGTCCTCTGTCAGAGGGTTGTAGGTACGGTAGGTCATAACTCTGCAAGACACGATTACATCACTTGTTAGTCATTGCTTTAAAATATTCAAATCTACTAGGTCATCAGTCTCCTCGTAAACATTATTTATGACGTCATCCTACTGCCTCAGGGTATGGCGGCCATCTTGCGCATTAGCATCTGGCCCAGCTATGACTCTCCCCCCATAAGAACAGCATGGGGGAGTTGCGAGCGGCGGCCATCTTGCACATTAGCCCCTGGCCCAGAACCGCCTTATTTATCCTACTTCGGTAAACAAGCACAAGTACCGCATACGGGGAACTGAACCCTCCCCCACGTAGTGATAAGAGTGGGAGAGAAGTGGAACACAGATTAGATGTCTGTCATGCCATGAATGGTGCACATATCGAGGTGTATTAGGTATGTTAAAAACATTTTGTGTCACCCTATTCGTAGAAACAAACCGCCAATAAATATCTCCACTACTTTTCAAGTTATTAGATTTCATTTTATTATACCACTATCCTGGACACTTTGTACATGGCATATTATTGACCAATAATACCACTTTATATTAGGTACTGGTAGAAGTATGTAAAATAGGCAACTCATAACACCTCACTAGATGACGAACTAGCTACCGGTAAGAGCATGTTCAAAACGTTGAGATATATGTCAGCAGTTTCAGATCCAGTAGAGATTTCGTAGGTTGATGTATAACTGCTCTATTACCCCCTTGAAGGTAGATAGATAGATTTTTAATAATTCCATTTGATCAAATACATGTATACAATATATTTTTGATATAGGACACGTCAGAATTTACAACTATAAAATAAAAGTACTAATAGGTATATAATACTAATACCGTACTATAACTATTTATAACTTATTATAATAACAGATCTTAAGAGATACATTCTTATTGGACAACTATTTACAATTTACTCTATTATCATAATATGAAAATTTAATGCTATACATACAACAACTTACAGCTAGGTATTACAATTAAAATAGAAAAGTAAAATATAATTATAGATTTCATCGCTCCTATACACTAAGCTATTCAACTACAGAGTAAAAACAAAGGCACTGCAGATAAGCTTTCAACATTCTATCAAAAGTTTTTATTTTTGTGGCAAGTTTTATAAACTGGGGTAGTTTATTGTATAATTTAACTCCTCTGTGAAAAGTTCCTTTGTGATATATGCTTGTGTGTGTGTGTGTGTGTGAAATATGAATGTTTTGATTTTGTCTTGTGTTATGCCTATGAACATCATTGTATGTTTTAAGGAAAACATCCTTATTCATTAAATTCTTAAAAAAAACATAATACTTTCAAAGATATATATGCAGGACAGTGGGAGAATGTTTAAATCTTTAAACAGAGGTCTACATGATTCTCTAGTGTTTACATTTGCCATAATTCTAATCGCCCTCTTTTGTATCCTAAACGTGCTTAGTACATCTGGCGACATACCCCAAAATTTGACCCCATATCTTAAGTATGACTGGAAATAAGCAAAATAAGTATTTCTTAATGTGTGCATGCTAGTGCAGGTTTTCAAAATACGTAACGCAAAGCACATCGAGTTCAGTTTAGTATTCAGATATTGTATATGTTTATTCCATTTCAAGTCATGTTGTATCCATAGTCCTAAAAACGTTGTTTCTGATTTATTTTCTATTTGATGACCATTGAATGTTATATTGGGCTTCGCAGGATTCCTATTCTGTATAGTGTGGGAATTAAGACACTGTTTTTTTTATAGTTTATTATGAGGCGATTATCTTGTGACCATTTGGTTAACTCTCCTGTAACGGAGTCAGCAGACTGCTGTATGACCTGTTTAGTTTCACCTTTTATTACGAGTGTTGTATCGTCCAGAAACAAAATTTCCTTATGTGATTGAACGTTCTGTGTTATATCATTGATATATAGAAGAAAGAGTAGTGGGCCCAAAACCGATCCCTGGGGTACTCCAAATTTAATAATTCCCTCATTGGACAATGTTTCATTAAGTAATTTGGTTCCATCATCCTTGTGTCTCAAGCTTACTATTTGTTTACGCCTTGTTAAGTAAGACTCTATCCATTAATTAGCTAGACCTCTAATACCATATTGATTTAGATTCGTAAGGAGGATTTTATGGTCAACAACATCAAATGCTTTCGATAAATCCAAAAATAGGTCAGGTACATGTTCCTTATTGTCAGTTAATTTCAGTATACTATTAATACAATCATAAATTGCTGTCTGTGTAGATTTTTCCGTTCTGAATCCATGTTGTGAGTTTGTTAATATTTTATTTTTTTCTATAAAACTTATCAGTCTCTTATACATGATTTTTTCCACAATTTTTGCAATATCAGTTGGTAAGGTAATAGGACGATAGTTATCTAATTCATCCTTTGAACCGTTTTTGTGCACTGGAATTACTTTTGATAACTTCAAAATATCCGGGTAAGTTCCTGAGGGAATTGAACTCTTTATTATGTGTGTAAGTGGATTTATTATATTTTCTGCACATTTCTTTAAAATTGCATCAGGGATGCCATCAATGCCAGCACAGAATTAATTTTTAGCACTTTTATAACTATTCTTACCTCTTCACTTGTGACATGATTTATAAATAAAGAATCACTGCATATATTTATTTTATTATTAGAATTTAGTGTATTTACCTGTGATTTATTTAATAATTTTTGTGGAATTTCCAGAAAATAGTCATTAAAAGTGTTTGCTATTTCCTCTGGATTATTAGTCACTTCATTATTTCTGGTCGGTGTAATGTTCCTTTGTATTTTAGCAGATTTTCCAGTTTCTTTCTTTATCACGGACCACATAGCCATGTTTTTATTAGATGATTGGGAAATAAAATTATCATTATGCATTTTCTTTGCTAGTCTTATTACGTTATTTAATATGCTAGTGTATTGTTTGTAGTATAAATTGAATTCAGGTGTTGTGTGGTATTGTTTATATAATTTGTGTAGACATTTCTTTCTTTGACATGAATTTATAATCCCTGTTGTTATCCAATTGCTAGTTTTGTTATTTTGAACAGTTCTTTGTCTAAAGGGGAATGCATTTTCAAAATAGTGTTTTAGGGTTCTGTTAAATGCATTAAATTTATCATTTACATTTTCTAGTTTATACATTCCTGACCAAGTTTCCTTATTTAATAAGTAATTGAAATATGTAACTTTTTTTTCAGTGAATGACCTGCACTTTGATTTTACTCCATTATCATTATTATTGATTGTTTCGGGTACTTCAAACTCAGTATTTGTCCATGGTGGTCCCTAAAACCCGGACAATAGACTTCTATTGAATGGTGATATTTATCTCTATTAAAAAAATGATCAGGAGTGGTTTTATTAAATGTTGTTATTCTTGTTGGGGTATTTACTATAGGTTTCAGTCCATAGGAAATTAGTAACTGTGTTAATAATTCACAATTTCCATCAAATTTTAAGAAATCCACATTTACATCCCCACAAATTATTATATCGACATTTACTTTGCTCATGTTATTGAGTAACAATACTAATTTATCTATAAATAAAGGAAACTTTCCTGACGGAGAACGTTTTACGCTTACAATTATTAACTTAAACTGCTGTATTTTTACGGCAGAGAATTCAAAATCCTGTTCCATAATTAGATAATCATAAGCTGTTAACTGTTCATGATCTAAATTATTTCTTAAGAAGATACAAGTACCACCATGGCTAATATTAGTTCTAGAGTATTTACTAGCTTGTATAAACCCTGGGAATTGAATTAATTCGAGTTGTTCCTCTTTCAGCCAATGTTCTGAAATACATAGTGCTGAGATGTCTTTAAGTTAATTATTAAGCATTAGATTTATGTAATCAATTTTATTATAGAGAGACTGGACATTCTGGTGGTAAATTTTAAATTTGTTACCTTTGCAAGCTTCTGTTGGTGATTTATTTACATTATTACTATCATAATTATTATTATTGTTGCTAGGCAAATCCGAAATACCATTGTTGGACTCAGTTAAATTTGACATCAAAAGATCTGAATGCCAAACCTCACGTTTGGCTTCTTTTACCAGTTTCCCTGCTTCCACACTAAATATATTACTGTTGAACTATTCGTACCATTTGAATTTACAATTTTGCCGATTTCATCACTAAGATACTCTTTTCCTAACATATTTAAGTGTAGGCCATGCCGAGTGTGGAACTTCATGTCTAATTTACTTACATCTATAATTTGGACAATTGGAAAACTCTTACAAATTTTATGAGTTTTTCCATTTGTAGCCTCTATTTCTACATTTACACATGATTTGGGAATTAAGTCGTATCTCTGCGGAATGTTTAAAATGATGACATTTGTGTTATGCTGGATGGCAATGTGCCCTTTAAATCTTTGATTACCTTTTTATTCTCGTCTCTATAGACGTCGTTTGCTCCAGCGATAACTGCGTAGTCCTTTGAAGTAAGGGATACACACTATTCTACCATCCCGTTCGTGACCGCTGCAATGGGTGCTCCTGGCTTTACTGTCGAAGTGACCTCCATTTCTCCGCTTCTCTCCAATACGCTTGCTGCTACATCTCGCCCGTGACTATCCGCAAATATCCGCATCTTCCTGGATTTTCTCTTTATCACTTTCTTCTTTTCTTCTTGAAGAAAGTCATCATTTTCTTCGACGAGCGTTCCAAATGAATTTGAGACGGGAATTTCAGTTACATGTACAGGTACTCCATTTATAGGCCTAGGCATATTCAATCTTACCTTACCAGCAACCAATGTCGACCAAGTTTCCTTGTTTTCCTCTCTGTTCCTTTTTAATCTATTCAACTCTTCCATTAACTAAGTAATATCTTCCTTTAGCAGCTTTATAATTTCATCTAATGAGGACAGTTCGTTTCTTAGGTTATGACATTCGCATGCCGGTACCGGTAGGCCTACATTACGACAATCGGTTTCACTTTACTCCTCAGTCAATTTTACCTGATATCTTGTGATGATTTTATTTGGATTTTTTACTTTTATTTTGCACGACAAGTATAAATCCGTAACGGTTACATTACCTGACGAGACACTAACACTGTTTATTGCCGACATACTAGAGATCTAAGTTAGCCTTGATGTTTACACCAAATTAAACTAAATTTATTTTAATTATTACTACCTAAATGAATTAATCTAATTACCTACCAATAAAGAAGAATGTGAAATACGTATATCTTCCAATCGGGTGAAAACACGTAAAAGCACCACTGCTCTACTTGGTTCAAACAGTGATTCAAGAAGTCACCGAATCTTTGGGTACACGTTCCCACAACTTCGTTTAAGTTTATTAAATTATCAATAAGAATTTATAAATACTATCAACATTCCATATTTCACTTGACCTAAGGAAAGTAACTTTATAGATTTTAAACCTCTGTTATAATATTTTACCACTTTTATCAAATATTTACACTAGCTGCTATTTCACTACACTTTCACTGTGACGCCATCTTGCCAGCTTCAAAGCTTTGTGTGAGATTAATGATAACCAAAATTAACATTCACCGATAAACCCAGTTCAAGTATGCAATATTGCAAAGCACGTACCGGACCGGTAATAATCTCGTCTAAAACCTACACAGACAATTATTGATATATAAACTTGTTCTTAGTAGTATTATGGTTATTTATTTCGTGTCAGAAGCATTTGTGGAAGCCGAAAAAATTACTTGCTCAGTCAATCCTTTGAATTGGATTAGTGAGTGCTAGTTTGATAATTAGCCTAGCCTATACCATGACAGTCAGGGAATCTTTGGTATTCTATTAGAGAGCGCTTGGTTGATAATTAGCCTAGCCTATACCCAGTGGCGTACCGACGGGGGGGGTTAGGGTTTAAACCCCCCCACCCCAGAGACATTAGTTTACATGACTCCTTATATTGTCCCATCTATCACCTGGAAAATGTATTGAATTGCTGCCAGTGAGGCTTTTTTAGGCTACTCCTTTGTAATATATTTTTAATGTGAACACGTTCTTCACGTGGTAAAAGACCTCCACTCAACTCGCAACGAGACTTCTCCAGCTTTGGCGCTAGCTACTGGTTAAGGCCTGGGGTAAACACCCTTAAACTATATGTTAAAGGGAGCAAGAGGGGCAGATGACCTCGCTGTTCTTCCACTTAAAGCAATAATAACTAACTACACTAGGCGAAATATCAAAATTGTCGTTTTACTGTTAAAGTGTGCGATTGGTAAGTATCGTAACGCAGCTTCGTGCTGCTTTAAACGTGCATATCTGTGAACTGCCTGATCGTGAGTCGCACTTTTTTTCCGAGTTTATTTGAAATGCGTAATGGATCGATTTATTATTAAAAGACCAAGAGTAGATGTTACATGCAACACTGCCATTGCAAATAGTTCATCTTTAAGAATTGAAATAGAACTTGAAGAATTATTGGCTACTACCAAGCCGGCTACCGACCAAATACATCGAACAGACTTATAAGGTTATGCTGGCCAACAGGTGTGTTTACAATATGATTCATGATAATCGCTATTTCTGTAACTGATTTGCATTTCGATACTTTACCTATTATGTTATACCTGTATTTGTATGGCCTTGGCCTACGTATGTGTCGGTACATGTTAATTATTCCAATGTTGTGATTTACTTTTTTCTTTAGATTGATGATTATCTGAAAAACGAACTGTTGGAAAATGCCTGAACACCTGGAAGCAATTTTAATTTCCCTTTATCGGGTCCAAGGAATCTGAAATTTCAGTTGAACTGGTTATCAGAGTGGAAATGGCTAGTTTATTCTCCTTCAAAGAACGGAGCCTTTTGTAAATATTGTTCGTTCTTTTGCACCGTTGTTGGGAAACAGTCTTCATCGCCAGGTAAACTAGTAAAATTTCCTTACACGAACTGGAAAAATGCAAAGGAAGATTTCAAAAAACACCAAGAAGCCAAGTATCATATGGCATGTACGGAAAAGGCTGCGAACTTTCTCGCCATATACAAAGGTACAAAACCTGCTGTTGACGTAAGCTTGGATAGGAGTGTTCAATCCAACATATTATGCAACAGGGAGAAACTCATACCAATAATTAAATCTGTGATTTTCCTTGCTCGAATGGGCATTGCTTTCCGTGGTCACAGGGATTCGGGACTTGTAAATTTAGATGAGCCTCTCAAGAAAGGGGAGGGAAATTTCAGGTCTCTTCTCAAGTTTCGAGCAGAAGCTGGTGATACAATACTAAAGGAACATTTGATGACAGCATCCTTAAATGCAACATACGTAAGTCCACGGATTCAGAATGAAATTATTTCATCTTGGAATGACATTATATTGAAAAGGTTAGTCGATCAGGTGAAAAAAGCTAAATACTTTTCTGTTCTTGCTGACGAGACCACAGACATCAGCGGTGTGCAGCAAATGTCACTATGTGTCCGTTTCGTTCAAGATAATTCCGTACATGAGGAGTTTCAGCAATTTATTGCTATCAATGATGCTTCTGGGTTAGGCCTTGCGAATAGCATATTGTCTGGTTTGAAAAGTGTGGGACTGGAAGCAGAATATCTCGTAGGCCAAGGTTATGATGGAGCTAGTGCCATGAGTGGAACCTAGAGAGGTGCTCAGGCCATTGTACGAAAACAGTTTCCCAAAGCCTAGTATGTTCACTGTTTAAACCTGGCCATTTCTGAAGGGTGAAGTGTTGCAGAGATTAGGAACTGTATGGGTACAATTGAAAGACCTTATGCCTTTTTTAGTACTTCACCAAAGAGGCAGGCTGTGTTGACAAATGAAGTTGAAAGTATGGAAGAGAAACCCCGAGTGAGTAAACTCAAGAAGTTACGTCCAACGAGATGGATTGAAAAGCACGAGTCTGTTCGTTCATTCATTGAACTTCTGAAACCGTTATTGTTGGCATTAGAAAAAATAGCAGCATGGGTTGATAAGAAGGCAGCTACAGATGCGCAACTTCTTCTGTGCGCTATCAGCAAATTTGAGTTCTTGATAAGTGTATTTGTCATTCATGAAGCATTTCAAATCACACTTCCTCTCAGCAAATACCTTCAAACTGAAAATTTGGATATCCATGAATGTTAAGAGGTCTCTTGAAGAAATGAGGGCAGATGCAGACGCAAAGGTTTTTGTGTGCATATAATTCGGTTTTAGAGTTCTGCAAAGAATTTGGAGTGCCTGTAGTTCAGCCTCGAACTGTTGTTCGACAAACGATGAGGAACAACGTTTCATCTAACGATCCGGAAGAATATTGTAGGCGGGTTATTTTCATCCCATTTCTTGAAGAAACTATTTCATCACTTGATGATAAATTTGTCTCCCATAAAGAAACTCTTCAGCCATTGCAAACGCTAGTTACCACAACTGAAGACGAACTATCCAAGCAAAGCATAGCTGAAGTAGAAATTGTAGCTGAATTTTATGGACTTCCCCTTAATATTAGAGGCTAGCTACTTCTCTGGAAACAAACTCTTAAATCTATTGGAAAGAAGCCCAAGAGTGCTATAGATGCTTTATCAATATGCAATAAGAACATGTTTCCAGTTGTGTATAACATGCTTGTCATCATGGCTACCTTACCTGTCACAACCTGCTCGTGTGAAAGATCGTTTTCGTCCCTAAAATTCTTGAAGAACTATTTAAGTAATTCAATTAGTGAAGAACGCCTTAATGGATTAGCTTTGATGTTCATTCATGATACTGTTGATATTTCAATTGAGGAAGTACTGAATGACTTGTCTGTCACCCCTAGAAGGCTAGATATACGATTGAAGTAGACTTGTCTAAGTCCTTCAACAATTTCCAGGGCAAATATCTACTTAATCAGATTCTTTGGTTTAGCCCGATTGACAATTTAGACATTTCTTTTTGTCCGTTTGTATCTAGTGCAATATCTATATTGGACTAAACTCTTTTCCGTATTTTTAGCCTACTTTTCACATTTTGCAAAAATGAGGAAAAAGTAGACTTATGAGATCGATCCGGGAAAATGTGTGTCTGTCTGTCTGTCCGTCTGTCTGTCTGTCCTTCTGTCTGTCTGTCTCGCTGTGTGTGTGTCCCCCCCCTATCAACTCCTAAATAGCTGCAGCAATCAAAACCAAATTTAGTATGAGTAAAGATGTGCACCGGAATATCTCACGTCCATATTTGAAAATGATGTCAGTGCTACCAACTGCTGAAAAAACGCACTAGAAATTTGAGCTCCATGTTGGATATCTTGCAAGGTATGCATGGGAGCTATTCCAAAATTGGCACACATGTAGATAAGACTATTTCAGTTTAATTTCCAGGAGGCCAACCATGACAGTGTTGCCAAAATAATGTTAAGCCTTCTGATAGGTCCAATGTTTAAATGCATATAACTTCTACACTATCAATTGGATTTCAACCAAATTTCGTATGTAATATCTGTACATAAACAGATATGACTAAGCGTATTCTTAAGGCCACCAGGGCTGCCAACTGTTAATAATTGCTCTCTCTATTTTTTTTTCATCCAAATACCTATATATCAGAAAGTATGCAAGCCAACAGCTTTAAACTATGCACACGTATATTCTGACATTTTGGATTAATTTGGAGTAAATTATATACGTCAGTTCTACCAACATGATTATAAACCTGCTGATAGTACCAATTTTTAAATACATGTAACTTCTATACTATCAGTTGGATTTCAACCAAATTTCATATGTGCTATGTGTACCATAACAGATATTACTATTAGTATTGTTAAGAGCAATCAGGACTGCCAACTGTTAATAAATGCTGTCTATATTTTTTTACCCTAATATCAATATATCAGAAAGTATGCAAGCCAAGAGCTCTATACTTTGCACACGTATAGCACCTGACATTCTAGATTAATTTGGAGTAATTAATACAAGACAGTGCTGCCAACATGATTCTATGCCTGCTGATATGTCCAATTTTAAAATACATGTAACTTCTATACTAACAAATGTATTTCATCCAAAATTGGCACAAAAAGATATCATAATATTTCAGATTATTTCTGACCAGCACACGCATGGCATTGTGGCCAACATGCTTTTACGCGTGCTGATAGATCCAATGTCTAACTGCATGTAACGTCCATTGGACTTCAACCAAATTTTGTATTCTGTACCTTAAGAGATGGAACTAAGAATATATTCAGTCACCAGGGCTGCCAACTGTAGTGCTCTATTAGGCTACATTATACCAGGTATATTTTGAACTAATTACATATTTTGATATTACCAACTTAATTTCGTCATTATTCTAGATAGGTTCATATTCTGTAGAATAATCATTTGGCATGAAAAGTAGGCTGTATAGTTCTTCACGGAACTTCTTGTTTATTAATCTTTTATGTTTTCAATTGTGTTTGTAATATTGTTTAAAGTGCTGAAAAATGTAGTTAAAATAGTTTTCATGCAAAGAGAATCATACATATATTATTTCATTAGTATAGATCCCTCCTGTGGCGCTCACAAGCGACCGATCGTGCCAAATGAGCATTCAAATGAAAGAGAATAGACATTACAGTGACGAATTGCACTCTAATTTCCTAAATATCAATAATTTCTTTAAAAAATGACTTTTAAAAATTGTACGAAGTGTGAGATTTGTCGATACTGTTGCTGTAGGAAAATATGCTCCGTAATTGCTGTCCACTTCACATTTTGGACGCTGTGACGCCTGTTTCGTGTCATTTTAACATTATGAGGTCTTTCCTTTATCATTTTGCATGGATTTCAGAAACAGTAAGTCAAAGGAATAAGTTCTCAAATCGTACGATTTCAAAAATATCGAATAACTGGACTCAGCACACAAATGACATTAGCAGTGACGAATACCATTCTAATTTCATAAATATCAAATTTTTAGAAGTGTGCGATTTGCAAATACTGGATCTCTAACATGCTGAAGGATATCCTGCGTACGCCACTGCCTATACCATGACAGTAAGTGTTTGGTATTCTCTTAGTGAGTGCTTGGTTGATGTTTAGCAGAGCCTTTACTTATAACTGTCAGTAAATCCTTGGTAATTAGTGGGTGCTTGATTGATGTTTAGCCTAGCCTTTACTAATGACTGCTGGTCAAACAATATCATCATGTTAGCGAGTACTTAGATGGTGGTTAGCCTAGCGGTATCCTTGTATTCTCATAGAGACTGCTTTAAAGAATTTTACCATAGCCTTTACTAATGACTGTTGGTGAATCGTAGATATTCTATTGGTAAGTAGGCCTACTTGGATTATGATTAACCTAGCCTTTGCCAATATCTGGAAGTCAATCATTGGTATTCCGAGTGCTTGGACGAAGATTTGCCGAGTCTTTACCAATGGCTGTCAGTAATTCCTTGGTATTTTAAACGTGAGTGCTTAATTGATGATTAGCCTAGCCTTTACTAATCACTGTCGGTGAATCTTTGGCATATTGTTAATCAGTACGAGGATGATGTTTAACCTGGCATTTACCAATGGCCGTTGGCCATATCTTGGCATTCTATTAGTGAGTGCTTGGATGAAGATTAATCTGTTCTGATAAAGAGTACTTGGATGTTGACTAGCCTAGCCTTAACCAATGGACATTAAATATTCAATCAGTCAACTAAATAAAATCTCAATAACTGGCACATGAGATAAATAACGTGAAACAAATAACATATACGATTCAGTTGACAAACGAGCATCGTCCAATTATAATAAAGCTACAGAACACACCAAACCCATAATGACACCCACAAGCACTCAATGCCCACTAAATACAAAGAGCAGGGCTACATAATACAAAGTATGGCTACTATCACTGATAAATACCGGTGGTAAAGCAATTAACAAAGGAAACAACAATTCCTTTTAATATATTCATATTCGCAAGACTGGGAAATAACAATCCTAACAACAAACCTTTCGTCCCCGTTCCACGATCTAATCTATGAAGGTGTAGATTTTATTGCTTTGATACAGTTAAGCAATAAGTTCAAAACTAGAATTGTAATCCAGTAACACTGCACGAGATACGATCGTACGATAACATTTTATTATGTAGGCCTACTGGAATTAGCCAAATTACGTTTTTAATATTCAAAAATCCTCCGCTGACAATAAACCACCTACAATCACCCTTCTAGATCAAGATTTATATAGTAAAATTCCAGCTGTGTCTGCTATTATCCACGTGAATTATGCAAAACTATTTTAATGTCTATCCCAACAAAACCCCACCCAAGGATACGGTACTAATTATATTGGCGATCTAGGTAGCATTCTATGAGGGGGTCAAATGAAATGATATGAAATTGGTTACAGCCTAACATGTCGAAACCAAAGTTGTTGTTTTTTTTTTGGTACAATGGTTACAGCCTAACGTGACAATTGCTTTCACCTGCAGGCCGCGTTAGCCATATTTACACACCCCTGGCTTTTGTCACGCTCTAATAATCTTAAATAGTGTGGCGTATTTTTTATCCCACATGTTGGCAACAATGGTCGCACCTTTTTTGACATATAAATGAGAATCATGAGCTGTAGGAACATGGCTGCCATTGTTAAAAGAGCAATACATAGAAACACATACTTTCGTAAATTAGCACACATTTCAGGCCCGGTAGTGATCACGGTTACTAATTTGAATTGGTATTGTCCCCCAGAAAATGAAACAAGGTATGTAAAAGCCGCAATAACGTCTGATGCAAGTGTAAGAGCCAAGTTCAAGTCTCATTAATAACTGGGCTTGTCTACTAATAATGTGTTGAAAGATCTGATATGAAGACTTATCAGATCTGTGGATTGTCTACAAGCTACTCTCACGACCACTGTTAAAGGTAAAAACAATCCTTATGGGAAACGGCCCACAAATATCCAATATCCACATTAACTTTAGTAATTTGAGTTGGGCCTACTTTTATAACAGCAGATTGATATTGCAACTCTTCAGAGGTAGATCGCAACAAACCACATGTGCTATGTGTTCGATAACGTTAAACAATTACAAACACTGGTGCATATATGGAGTTTAATTTTATGTTTCGCTGTATAGAATTTGCATTTATGTTAATCTCCATTTCATTAACACAGACCCATTGTTATTAAAGTTATAAGCATATTGCGATAAACATTTATTTCCCACTTACCTTTCAGAGTAGAAGGAAGCTCTTCCAATGTAACTGTCTAATGTTGAATAAATAGCTATTCAATAAGTTCTTTCACAGGATATTGAGTAACTACAAAACCGAACCACCCAAGTTTTAGATAAGACGCCCACTTCAACATCAAACTCGATAGGTTGGTGTTGCTTCGTTCACTGCTTACAGTCTATGAAACAATTACGTTTTGGTTCGATTTATTCGAAATATCGTGCAACTGTCTGTGTTTTGACATGTCTTGCTGTCAAGCGTCAGACCAAAAGATCACTAACAAATAGCTCTACAAAACGCTACCGTACCCTTAATAACACTGGCCGCGTTTTTTTAAGCGAGAAATTGCAGCGCTGCATCAAAGGGAAGTAAATCGCTACATCGCAACTATCTGTAAATAAAAACGGTAAAGATGGCGCGAATTGGCGGTCGTTTTGAACGTGCTTCAGTCATTATTTCGAAATAAATTTAATGTAATATAACGATGCGTCCACTAGGAGACGAAAGTTATGATGAATGCATAGTTATATCACTCAATAAACAATTTCGTCAATTACCGTACACTAGGATTTCACCTTGCTTGTAATTTTTAGGTTAGGCCTAGCCCATGTCATTCGAGTTGCCTTCCACGAAGTAATGCCCTTGGCTTAGTCATCAAGTCGCATTAATAATGATCGTTTTACAAATGAAGTAGCGTATAAATAAAAATTTCAGAACTTAAGGTTACCATATCTATAATAATCAGCATAACTTTTATGTGGCAAGGTAACTTGGATTTAAAAATTGCAAAATGGGATGACCAAGCTTTTGACTCCTTTGCCTTCTTATAAATATTTCCTAACTAACCAACTGATATGCTGCTAATGGAAATGTAGGCCTATCATTGTGCAATATCATATGCTACTCCAATAGCCTGTGCATTTCGCTAATGATTTCCCCAGGATGGTCACTTGTGGGGCAGGGTATAGCCTCTTCAGAATTATGCAGTATGGTACTGTACCGTATATTTTCATAAGGTTTTGCCCAGATACTGTAGTGGAGACGACGAGAGACGCGATGCTGTTGAGCTCGTGAGTCAAGTCAGGATCTATCACGCCGTTAATATAAGAAGTGTCATTCGGTTCTAGATCGGAAAGTAACGAGTATTCCCGAGTGGGTGGACTCACAGATAGACCGATCAATAAACATTTATGTGACGTCATGTTATATATCGACCCAGGCTACAGGATTATCTTTATTGTTTTGAAGCGAATTAGACTATTAGACGACTTTTCAAAGGACGTAGAACGCAGATTACCATAGCAGAAAGCTATTTTATATGAGGAATATAATATAACAAGCGACGTGCAAGAATAACATCTATAATGATCAAGCCATAAGCGAGTTATTGACACATCGAGATATCGATGAAGGAAGGGAGTAGTGGGGGTTGCTTGCTGTGTCGTTTGGCAGCAAGCAAGGCGACTTCACTTGGACTTGTACTTTTGTATTCGGAGTGTCATATGTGTGGTTACGCAACTCGGCTAGTAAGCGAGATCGCAGGTGCAAGGCAGGCTGTGATAACTCCGTGTGGAGACGGCTCGCGTTTATACTCAGCTAAGTCGAACGGTCTTTTTCAAAGTGCGTTAAAAACGTGCAGAGTATTTCGTGTCTCGACAAGCGGACGTGTACCGTGCACAAGTACTTATTAAAGCTACCATTTTATAATGGATCTGAGATATTTTCATAACAGTTGTAAATGTATACTGCCATCTTGGTCAAGAAGAATTGTGTCGAAACGGAACGCGGACTGACAGTATGTCTCCGTCCAGCGGTGTCCATTATCAAGGCAGCCATTTCAAAACCTTTTGAGGTCTTCATCACGAGCAATAGTAACGTGTATGATTGTGCTGATACATGCTAACTTCAGGACTTGTTAAGCTGTACATTATGCAGACACTAGAACGCATATTATCGTCTGAGATGTCAGTGGGGAAGTTCAACGTTATAGTTATGTCCAGAATGGCAGGTTAGATTAAATGGGGTAGCTTCATGAGAAATGCTTAAGCGAAATGACTGCCACCCACAACTGCATTCTCCTTTTTGGAGAGGAGCATATTTTCACCGCACTCCAGTGGTTGTTTGCGAGTGCTTTCATGAGCTGCGTCATGCAGGACAGTGCTATTTCTCAGGCGGATTATAGTATTTCTGGCACGATGGGAGTAGGCTCGTATGGTCGTCTGACCAGTATGCGTGTGCGCTGCAGGCCCGGGTTCGATTCCCAGATCCAGAGAAGAAGAAGAGTGTATTATCTGGTGATACCCTGGATATTCATCAGATCTTTATATATCCCGCTTAAGACGCTTCAAGATGCAACAAAAGGTACTGGACCAGCAGACTCTCTAAAATAGCTTAGTAGAGGCACTAGTTAGCAATTGCAATTGTCATTTCATTTTTGTAGATTAAATGGGTATTCACAAATTTAGATTCGATGTTTCTGTCGAATCTGACTTGCTGTGTTCCCGGGATTTTGTATTCGCTTAACGAATTCATCCCTTGTGTATTATTAGCTTGGATCATTTAATCAGTAGAATCAGTAATTTCTTAGTAGTGCGTATTTTTATTTGCCGAGAAGAGAATTTAGGGGAAGATCTCCAATATTTTGTCTAAGCATAGTATTAATCGCGTTTCTTTCTCAGTGTTTGGAACACTGATTTCTTTGAGGCCAGTACATTTTTTTCATGTACTACTGTTCTGTTTGGAACTTCATTTTCTCGCAGCGATTTCAATCTTGGAAAGTTTATCTTGGTGTTCGTTGCATTTATAGTTTTAATCCACCTGTTGGATTATTTTATGGAAAGCAATTCGCTTTTGTGAGTACAGATTTATTAGTGGATTTACTTAATGATTGTCATTGGATTAACCTGATTAGTTAACTTGCTTTCATGGTGTAAGTTTTATCCACTGATACTTCGAAGCCCACCGAAGTTGGAGGCTATCCTGGTTCAGGAAAAGATCAGTTTTACCTTCTATTAGGTATTGATTTGAGATTAACTTAATTTAGGATGTCATTTTAAGACATGTATTTTCCACAGTATTAACGTAAATAATTGCATTTAATGCAATTGTGTGAGTGAGATATAGTATAGCAGTTTTGAACACCATTCACAAGGTTGACTAAATTATTCCAGGAAAGCTTGACTTGGAGTCAATAAAACTGAACAAGTATTATTAATATACATTATCGGGAGGCAAGATAGGTTAATTTGCTAGTGGAATGTTTCAGTGTCTCGACTTTGAACAACGTGCTTAAGGTTAGTGTGTGAGTTAAGCATGTTTGTAGCTCTTGTGTGAGTATTGCGATTAAATAATAGTAGTGTTTTGAAGGTTCGTATAACCTTGTTGCGTTGTGTTTTGGATTCACATATGGGATGATGCATATTTGTGAGATTTTATGCTTGTTGAAGCATTAGGCCAGTTTTAGATTGAGCCGGTAAGTGCTTTTCCAGCCGGTAAGTGCCGATCTGTTTGTGACTTCGAGTAGTCAACACCCGTGTTTGGTGTTACGTTAATATAGATGAGTTTTTCTGGTATATTAATGTCTGTTGGAGACATTGGCGTCGTCATTCTTATAGAGCGATCCTACATGCTTTTCTTCACCTAATCAAAAGGCAACGCTTGGATAATCTGTTCAAGCTACTTAAGACATTTCCACAGCATATAATCATTAAAACCTCTACAATTTTGTACAAGTTAACTTGAAATTTGAATCATGAACATTGTCGATAGATATACTACTTAGCTTAATTGCTTGATAAAAATTGGTAACCCGATGTATTGAATGTTAATTACACATCACGATGCGAATGTTATGGCCAAGATCAGCTGTTTAGGCTGAATCATGTGAATGTCTGAGGACATTTCTGTATATATTCTTATAAATACTTGTATATAATCTTGATATTGCTACACTTTTGGAATATCGTTTAAGACGATACACGTGTAAAAATTTTGATAATTCTTCTTTATTCATCGTCTAATATTTCATCCAGTCCTCCTAATATCATTAGGAGATTGATGTCTAATATCCTTGTTTCATAATGTGAGATATTATATTTAGAATCACCCCAGCGTGTAGGTGGTGATCGTAATCCATTTTTGGAATCATTTAGGATTTTCTTACTACAGTTGTGTTTAGCTGTGATTTTGTTTTCTTGACGACAGGGTATTAATATTTTATTTTCTTGTCTGTTACCTTGTTCTCTTGGAATAAATTGTTTTCCCAATTTTAAATCACAGTGTGATATTTTAACGAAGAGTTTGGAGGTCGTTTTAAGATGGCCATCGCTTGGATTTTCATTTTCCAGGGTTTTCCACCCTTGAGATAGTTCTTTTTAGAGTTGTTTTTCGTGTTCTTGAGCTAGTTTCTTATTTGTTCGTTCGTTGTAGCCATGGTCATTTTTTAACAGCCTGATAGGTTGACTAGTACCCCATTCATTCCTCTACTTGGTGGTAGGACCTGGGAGGGTTTTTCACCGCGCATTTTTCAGGTTCTACGATCCAGTGACCATCGAGGGATTTCACCAGGTAATGGTAAGTGTTTCGGGTACAGTACGTCTACACAGTGGCGGATCTAGGGGAGGGCGAGGAGGGCGACCGCCCAGAGCCCCGCGGTTTGTGGGGCCCCGCGCCATGGATTGTTTTAAATGTAATTGATTAATTAATTATACTTTTCAAACTAATTTATAATTCGTATTCTATTTTCAGTGCAGCTAAGACCTCCCATGACCGTTTAGCAAGTTTAGATTTCAGTGAAAAGATGGAAGACTTCAGCTGGGCAAATAGTCGCAAAGTAATATTTTAATATTTCATAGTTTACATAATCATCTTCAAGGGGACTTAGAGGTTTCTTTCATATTATTTAAAAAATGTACTGTAGTGTATTCAAAATATTGTAAACATTCTTTATATTATTATTATTACAAAGCTATTTTCTATTTGATTTGTTATTTTTGTTATTTCCTATAGTTGTGGGCCCCACCTTATCATATCGCCCAGGGCCCCGCAAGGCCTGGATCCGCTACTGCGTCTACATACTTGTGCCAGGCTCCTCTTTCATCTTACTGGCGATCTCCTTTGGTCAATGGGGCAGAAGACCTCACTATTCCACCCTTTAAACAATAACTACAACTCCCTTGGTCATCTCTAGTTTTCTTCAGATCTTCGAAGGCTAGGGAGTCTGTCATGGTCTTTCTCTTTACTCACTACCCCAATTGTTTTAAAGAGTCGAAATTTTTCCTTCTATAGCATAACTGTATGCCAACAGGAAAGGAGGCCTAGATGTTACACTCCTTAAAACATTCATCCCCACCACCACCACCTGTCCAGCTAGACAATTTTTAACCTTAGCCCAAATCATTTCGATAGGATTAAAGTCAGGGTGGTAAGGTGGTAGACGCAAGATCGTGTGTCCATAGGTAGCAAGCAGTGTATCGATTTGATGCATCTCATAGCGTGGTTTATGGGATTTAATCAAAGCGTACAGTTGAGGTTTTATCATCTCTGCAGAAAATGGAATACCCTTATCGGTCCACCAATTCTGCATAACCGTTTTTTGGGAAGATGATGTGGGTACGCGCTCACATTGGACATTATGGTACGAGGCATTGTCAATCACGACTACAGAATTTGTTGGCAAATTGGGAGTTAATTTCTCTGTCTGATATTTTTGGTTATTTCTATAGTTCATCTCATCGTTGTTTTGTTGGAAATGAAAACCAATAAAGCATTTGGAACGAAACCTGCATCTGAACCGGCATGTACCGGTAACACTATTAATCTTTGTCCTTTCGAGATAGGCGACTTCAGTCCATGAAGAGAACCGTCAATCCAAGCACTTGGCTTAGTGTGCGAACTATGCAAATATGTCTCATCAGTGTAAACAATAGGCCTACCCTGTTGTCGGTACCGCCTTATGCTCTGTAAGTACTGCGTAAGCTTACATAGGATCCTTAGGTCAGGCTTCTCCATAAGTATTCTACCAATGTCTTCTGTCTTCCTCCATCTAAAGCCTAGGCCTCGAACAATCTTGCTAATGTTCGTACGCCACCTTTAAAATTTATAACCTCAACCAGTTTCCTACGGATCTTTTCCAGCGTTGGCCTCTCGCCTTTGCCATAGTGAAAATTATGAAACGTACATCTTACCACGCATTTATCAAAATCATCTAACTTACACTTCTTGACAGATGATGGTCTTGTCTCTCCAGGCGTTGAAAATGAATCCACCTCACCACTTTCAATTCTTTTGGCACCTTGTATTATATTCCGCACTGACCTTTCCGACACACCTGATGCTTCAGCCACTTTATTTTGAATTGCGCATATGTTCCCAGCGAGATGTGTTTCGTTTTTCATGAATTTATACACATTATAAATAACTTCCCTAGTTTGACTGCGTAAAGTTTTGGCACTCCCTAATTTAGAGCGAAACGGTGGCATTGCTAAGTACACAGAATATTATACACAGATTTCAAGGCTTCAGGTATTCAACAAACGCACTTTCAGCTACGTAATATACATAAAATAGTAATAATACACACGTGTGATGCCTCCTGCACTCTACGCTTGGTTTACAGCTGTAGACCGCGTCTCGGAGCGAGCCGCATTGTTGAAGAATGGAGTGTGCAGTGAGGCCAGTAATCTGCATTCGGGGGACAGACAGGACCCCCAAAATGAGCATTAAATTACGCCGATTGATATTGGTCTCTGCGCTTCGTTGAGTTTCGGCAATCGGCAAGCTCTTCTTGCGTCTGCTCTACTATTGTCATCGCACCAGGAGATGGAAGTTCAGCTCACTGTGACGGGGTACGTGGGGTCTTGCAGTACGTATGCGCGGCCCTCCTATTCCAAACCTAAATATATCGGCTTCCCGCATGCCAATGGTTATCGCAGCAGACGACTCGCAGCCAGTGAAAAAGGAATGTGTTGAGTGAGTGAAGCAAGTAGTGGCCAACTAAATTTTTTTGGAATGCGCGGTACGCAGTGAGCGGGAAGACATCTCCAGTTCAAACCCAACTGCCATCTCCTGGTACGATATCAACACATTTCGCCTTGCGGATATAGTTTGCATGACTGTGTGGATAGCGGATAAGCTGCGGATAATATGTAGAGTAAATTTGCGATAGGTTTTAGAATAAAATATTGAACTGGATTTTATTCAAATAATTTTAGTTCTTACTAAGATCTGCGTCTTGCACGTTTCACGTTATTTCTCTATTTGCCTTCGGTTTGGTTGTAAGAGAATGAGAAATGAGAGAAGCCAGTCATTGAAATACCCTCAATTATTGTTGACTTTTGCCACACACAAAAAAGCTTTATACCTGCGTGGGTATATCCGATGACTATTAAGTGCTATAATTAGCCCCCCGCTGTTCCACTTGCCATTGTTCAGAGGGACAAAACTCGGTCGAAGGTGGACGAGAAAGTGGGTTGTGCTTACGTTATTGATGGTGCAAATACCAAGATCTCTTTGCCTGAGGCATGTAGTGTGTTTACTGCGGAGCACGTTGTCATCTATGAAGCTCTGCAGTTTGCACTACAGGATGCACGAATCCACTTTCTCGTGTGTACCGACTCTTTGAATTCGTTGCAGTCAATTGCTACATGTTTCCCGCAACACCCCCAAGTGCAGCGAATCCACGACCTACTAGCCGGGCTGTGCCATGCTGACACTCGAATCACCTTTCTGTGGCTTCCAAGCCACATGGGAATTGCGGGAAATGAGCTAGCGGATCAAGCTGCAAAAGAGGCGGTATCACTACCACCTCGACCAGTGGAGGTATCCGCTAGATATATTCGCTCTCAGTTACGCCTACAAGTTTTGGCATTTTGGAAGAGTCAGCGGCTAGCTGACCCACTGCCCAGTAAACTGAGAGCGATCAAGAGAACTACTAGGGTTTGGCAGAGCTCTTTCCGGTCATGGAGAGAGTCCGTCATTTTGTGTAGGCTAAGGATAGGTCAAGCAAGATCCACCCACTCGTACCTAATGAGAAGGGAAGACCCCCCACTTTGTACCTGTGAATCCGTTTTCACCGTGGCCCAAATTTTAACCGAGTGTGTGGATCTTAGTGACTGACGAACAAACCTTGATTTGCAGATGACACTCAAACTTATATCAGCCGATGACGCGGTGGCTGCTTATCGCGTAATCCGCTTTATCAGTGAGAGTGGGTTAGGGCCAGCAATCTAAATTTTCCAGTGAACATTGACTTAACGACTTGTTCACTTTTGAATGATAATTTCTTGTTTTTCCGTAATTTTAGTTTATTTTTATAATTATTATTTTTATTTAATATTTTGTTTTATTAATTTTAGGTCTTTTCAAATTTAGGTGTCGTCCTCTAAATTTTAAATTCAATTCCAAATTTCTATTATTTAATCTGTGTTAAGAGGGGGCAGATGACCTCGTAGTTCCGCCCCTTAAAACACACGCGCAGTTGAGTATTCCATAACCCAGGCCTCGCCAACTCAGGTGCTTCGCGAGCACCAGCCGTCACCTGGAAATGCACCGTGCTCTGTTGTAAGAGAGGAACTTGTAGTAGCAGCGCTTAGCGAGGCGAGAGTCGTGTTGTTGATTATTTGTGAATCAGGCTGGGCAAATCAGCGCGCGTCAGGTGGCGTACCGGTATGAAAACGAATAATAACAATAATGCTAATTGTGTTAGGATAGAAATAATAGTATTATTGCGCTCCTGATTTTGCACTAATTTTCAACATTCTTTCTTTATCTTTGGCATCGCTTTGAAGCCACTAATTTTCCGATATTTGGAACAATCGTTTTGGCATTTGCAATCCGAAGTATAGCTTCCAAGGAAGCATCAGACAAACTTGACATTGTTTTGTTAATGTTCATAATTAAAATATTTGTTCACAAACGAACGTTGTTCCGAACATAGCAACAAATTTCAGGGCAAGGGCATGAATCCTCGGGAATTATTTTCCACAACGCCTTTATATAATGAAATCAAATCACCGCAATATTGATAACAGCGGTTTTTCAAAATTGAATCGCACTGTAATTTTATCTGCTCAGCTTGGAGACTTGATGGGATATCCTCTGGGCATACCGAAAGAGTTGTCATAAAAACTTGGAGTGCCGGTTTTACATGTTTTATCTCTGCAATCCTATCTTCAAATTCATTATGCAATGACTAACGCTTTTGTGTACTCACTGATTGAAGCATTTTAGAGAGGGAGAATTGTCCCAATTTCCTTCTTGAAGCTGACTTTTAAAAAGCACAAGCTGCAATTTGAAACTTTCAATACGGACACACATAGTACTGATTAATTTATTTTTGCTTTGCAACGAGTTATTTAAATACCCCGTGATGTATTCCATGAAAGCGAGGTCAGCGATCCATTGCTCTTCATCCAAGTTTGACAGGAGAAAGAGGGGTCGGAGGGGAAAAGCACCGGGGCGCGCAAGCACCAAGCGGCCTGCCCTAACCTGTGCGCATGCTCAGTTGAGTATTTTACAGACTTGTAATATATTGGTTGTGCGTCAGCTCTGAGAACCTTGAGCCCTACAAACTATGTAGGCCTATTCTGATTGTGACTTGACAACACATACTGTATGCTTTGTTTTTCCATGGTGTCCACGGAATTTTCAATGTCAATTGTCCTGACTTTTTCTGACTTTTCCTGACCATTTATCAACAAAATTCCTGACTCGCGAAGTCATCGTAACATAGGAAAAAAGGTTTATTGAGCAAAAATATTTATATCTTTTTTCATTTGCAGAATTTGCCCAACGCTCACTTCTTTGTTCATTTAAAATAGAAAATAAGGTAAATTATAATGCAATAACACATAAATCAAAGTACTTAATGGGGGACATATGATCTCGTAGTTCCGCGCCATAAAACAACAATATCAAACATATAACCTATGTTCTTAATAACCTAAACCATAGGGACAGATGACCTCGTAATTTCGCCCATTAAAACAACAATAACTAACTAACATAAACTATAGTGATGGGGTCGCCACATCCCTACGCCATCGCAAAAAAAAAAGCGTACACAAAATAGGTAAAGGAGGTTTATCCTATGATGTACTGTAAAAGTGGAAACTTACCATAATGTCCAGTGAGTTATTGATTTTTATCTTCAGGGATTAGTTGAACTAGTAACATCAAAATATGACTGTAAAACACAAAATACTATATGGTTAATATAAAATTCCTGACTTTCTAATACTTTTCGCCATTTTTTCCTGACTCACTCCATTTTTTCACACTTTTTTCTGACTTTTCCTGACCAAAAACAAAATTCCTGGCTTTTCCTGACTATTCCTGACTTTTCCTGCCTGTGGACACCATGTGCATTCTCACAAACATTTACACTCCACGCATGAATGAAATGTACAAAGTAGTCAGTAAAATCAAAATCCCCTTCCCTAGGCCTTACAACTGTGGGAACATAAAAGGGCTACCATGATACTCAGGAATTATTTTCACCAACATAGATCGAGTCCCTTCTGTTTGAATGTCTTGCCACTGTTGTGGTCTAGAAGTATGTATTGAGATTGTTTGATTCCCAGCTCTGGAATATTGTTCTACTTTTGTGTAGAACTTCCCCCCGAGCCTCTTACATTTGTTCTACTTTTAGGTAGAGCTTACCCCG
This sequence comes from Meconema thalassinum, assembly GCA_946902985.2. Lineage (NCBI taxonomy): Eukaryota > Metazoa > Arthropoda > Insecta > Orthoptera > Tettigoniidae > Meconema > Meconema thalassinum. The sequence continues at coordinate 139,372,346 of OX336398.1, read as the reverse complement.
CGCCACCCCCTGTGTTCTACTTTTATCTAGAGCATGTGTTGTGAGTGTTAGGGCTACTTTTATGTAGAACCATTGTGTGCAAAGGGGCTGGTCGGCATTTCCAGTGTTTACTAAGTTTTGCTGGGCGCCTATACCAGGTGTGAAACTAGGGCGTGCGCGGAAGGGAAAGATAGTGTTTGGTGTTTTAGGGAGTACTGCGGACACGTCTAGAGAGCAATTAACGTAAGGGGAACTGGAGGGAGGAATACTCACCCTGCTTACCTTGATGAGACTTAGTAAGCCGCAGGCTTGCTGTGCACCGCCTACTGCTTGGCAGCGTTCGGTGAAGATCTTAAGCTAGATTCTAATCTAAAAGGAGGGGCTTCTTAACCTAAGCGAAATAACGAGATAAGCATTGGACTGTACGAAAGGGGTTAATTACTTAATAGTTGCGATGAAAAGAGGGGAGGATTGAAATAATAATTAGGAGGAAAAGGAGTTTAGTAGACACGTCTCTCACTCACCCTACCGTTCGTACCATGTGTCCTCGATGTCGTGTTGGAACCACCCCTCAGGGCAGCACCCTGAGGGGTTCTTTAGCGTAGCACTGCTCAAAGGAGCGTAATAGACTCGTCGATCTAGAGAGCCGCAGGTCAACGAAGAGTAAGAGAGCAAGAGAGCGCGCCGCGTGCTCGTACCTCCTATTTATAAGGCAAGTGTGCGGTGTCAGTCTATTCAGCGGTATTTGAAAGTGTTATGTCCGCTGTGTCCTCTCTAGCCTGCTAGCCGGTGGACTTAGGGCTATGACCTGCTGCTTACCTTGCAGTCGTGTTGCCATGCCGTTATTCACGTATTTTCTCTAGTTTCTTCTCAGTGGCTTGTGTGTAGGTATAGGCGCAGCCCTTGTATAAGGGCTGGGGCAGTAACAATATCACACAATGAGCCTCATAAGGACAATTGAGAAGAGGTTGGTACGATTCTTATGAAGTTATTACAGTTAAGTACATAATTAAGTGGCAGTGTATTTTAAGTGGGTCATGGCATCCTCGTTCATATCGCATGATACCATTATCACAAGAACTTCAGCACATAACAGTCTGGGCCAATATAAATGTGTATAATTGGAGTGAATATGAATACAGAACACAGAGTGGGAGGAATGGAAGACAAATGAAACAATTTGTATATCTAGTTCAAATGTACCTTAGAGAAAGAAAATAGGCTAGTGTCCATAATATCTTTCATGAGAAACCTAATAGAATTTGTCACCACCCGGCCAAGTACAGATTTTTGTTACTATACTGAGGTAGGGCCTCTGTACACCAACAAAAAAATGTTTGTAGACCGAAGACATAAAATGCAGTATTTTTTCGTAACGACGTACTGCATGTAGGATGCATTCGCAAATCTGCAAATTCTTATGGAGTATGGGAGTATAGGTTTTTCTCCATAGTACATAACACAGAACATAACGAAATAAATTTAATCATCAATTGAATACTCATGTGATTACAACTTTCAAAGCAATACTACGTCTTCCTAGGGTTGATCCTACTTTATGAAACTTGATATTCGGTCGTACACACATGCACAACAACACATTATAGAAAATCACACCTTCCAGAAAATCTTCAATTGGGGCCAATTTGATTATCGAAGCAAAGCAGCAAAGCAAAGTAGCCAAGTAAAACTACGCTGCACGAGGGCTCAGTGAGGGGGAAAATCGCTGCCAGAAGCAAAGAGTGCAGCATGATTAAAAGAACGCGCTGTGCGCGTCACTGCTGAATCGCTGCGCGTTCCGCTTAAAAAAAACGCACCCACTCACAAGAGATCAATGCCGCCTAAATAACAAAAGCAGGGCTAAAACCTACAAAGTATGGGAGCTATCTATATATATAAAGCTCAATGTTTGTCTGTCTGTCTGTTATGTATACAAATCCACACCGTTTCACCGATCTGAACCAATCTTTGTATACTTACCCTTTGGAACCCTGCGGGTAACCCTGTCAACTTGAAATTTCCGAAAAGCCACCCTATTCCCCGCATTTAGGCCCTTTGGGCCAAATCTACACCATTTCACCGATCTCGACCAAAATTTGTATACTTACCCTTTGTAACCCTGTGAATAACATGGTCCACGTAAAATTTCCGACAGACCACCCCATTTCCTGCATTTAGGCCCTTTGACAAACATCTACACCGATCCGAACCAAATTTGTATACTTACCCTTTAGAACCCTGCGGGTAACCCTGTCTACTTGAAATTTCGGACAGACCAATCCATTTCCTGCATTTAGGCCCTTTAGAACAAATCTACACCGTTTCACCGATCAGAACCAAAATTTGTATACTTACACTTTGGTACCCAGCGAGTAACACTGTCTGTTTGAAATTGCAGACAGAACACTCCATTCCCTGCATTTAGGCCCTTTGTCCCAAATCTACGTTTCACCGATCTCAACCAAAAGTTTTATATTTACCCTCTGGAACGCTGCGAGTAACACTGTCTGCTTGAAATGGCGGACAGACCACCCTATTCCCTGCATTTAGGCCCTTTGGCATAAATCTACACCGTTTCACCGATCAGAACCAAAATGTGTATACTTACCCTTTGGTACCCTGCGAGTAACACTGTCTGTTTGAAATTGCAGACAGACCACTCCATTCCCTGCATTTAGGCCCTTTGGCCCGAATCTACACCGTTTCACTGATCAGAACCAACATTTGTATACTTACCCTTTGGTACCCTGCGAGTAACACTGGTTGCTTGGAATTGCGGATATACCACCCCATTCCCTCCATTTAGGCTCCTTAGCTGAAATCTACACCGTTTCACCGATCTGAACCAAAATTCGTATACTAACCCTTCGTAACCCTGCGAATAACACTGTCACTTAAAATTTCGGACAGACCACCCCATTTCTTGCATTTAGGCCCTTTGGCAAAAATCTACACCGTTTCACCGATCCGAGCCAAAATTTGTATACTTACCCTTTGAAACCCTGCGGGTAACCCTGTCCACTTGAAATTGGGGACAGATCACCCCATTTCCAGCATTTAGGCCCCTTGGCACAAATCTACACCGTTTCACCTATCAGAACCAACATTTGTGTACTTACCCTTTGGTACCCTGCGAGTAACACTGTCTGCTTGAAATTGCGGACAGACTACTCCATTCCCTGCATTTAGGCCATTTGGCTCAAATCTACCCCGTTTCACCAATCTCAACCAAAATTTGTATATTTACCCTTTGGAACCCTGCGAGTAACACTGTCACTTAAAAATTTCGGACACACCACCCCATTTCCTGCATTTAGACCGTTTGGCACAAATCTACACCGTTTCACCGATCTGAACCAAATATTTCATACTTACCCTTTGGACCCGACAAGTAACACTGTCCACTTTAAAATTCAGACAGACCACTCCATTCCTTGCATTTAGGCCCTTTGGCACAAATCTACACCGTTTCACCGATCTAAACCAAAATGTGTATACTTACCCTTTAGAACCCAACGAGTAACACTGTCCACTTCAAATTTCGGTCAGACCACTCCATTCCCTGCAATTAGGCCCTTTGGCAAGTATCAACATCGTTTCACCGATCTGAACAAAAATTTGGAACCCGACAAGCAACAGTGTCCACTTGAAATTTCGGTCAGACCACTCCATTCCTTGCATTTAGGCTCTTTGTCACAAATCTACAACGTTTCACCGATATGAACCAAACTTTTTATATTTACCCTTTGGAACCCGACGACTAACACTGTCTGCTTGAAATTTTTGACAGACCACTTACTTACCCTGTCCACTTACACTGTCCAAACTGTCCACTTGAAATATCGGACAGACCACTCCATTCCCTGCAATTAGGCCCTTTGGCACATATCAACATCGTTTCACCGATCTGTACCAAAATTTGTATACTTACCCTTTGGAACCCGAAGAGTAACAGTGTCCACTTGAAATTTCGGAAAGACCACTCCATTCCCTGCATTTAAGCCCTTCGGCACAAATCTAACACCTTTTCACCGATCTGAACCAAATTTTACATACATATGTTTATAAAATATTCAATCTACTGGCATCTAATTTAATTCAATTGTATTTATAAACTCAAGATAGTGGCTGTGCGAAATTTTAAAATGTAGTACTCTATTTCATGTGTCCCAATCATGCAATCGAAGTGAAAGATTCAATAATAAACTTACCCAATAATCTTCATCTAATGGTACAAAACTCTATTGGCCCTACATATAGAACAATCCATCATGGCGACCATCCAAAATATGTTACGGTTCTCAATACGAATTTTTTACAAAAATCAAACTGAAATGTTGTATGTTGATAGAGGGCTATAAGCATAACATTACTTATGGGACTTTGCCACGGTGGGGTGAGTGGATAGCGTGTCGGCCTACTAACCCCAAGATTGCAGGTTCGCTCCTGGCCGTGGTAAGTGATTTTTGAAAGGCGGAAAAAATACGACACGCATGTCATACGATGTTGGCATTTCAAAGAACCCATTTGAATTCAGTAGGCAATGTTCATAATGGCAAAATTATCTCCGGAGTTTCCGCTAACACAAAATTCCTCATTTCTCTACTAGAAAGCGCTATAGTGTTCAAGGAGCTTAGATATCTAATCTCCTTGACTTTCATAGCGATTCAAGGAACAATGAAATTCGACATGCAAGCTACCCTCTGGGTGCAAATTACAAAGCTTGCACCCGGCACCCGAAGCCATACGATATTATTAATATTATATGAACATGGTGAGCAGAAAACTAAGACGGCGACCATACAATATATTCTACCTGTTCACAATATCTCCCAAACTATTTAAGAGGATCCAGATAGTTTCAAGAAGAGGAGGATCCAGATAGCGCCTCATATGGTCCAGGGATGCACTAGCTATATCAGAAGAGGTACCTCACCTGGTACTAAACTTTAAATGGCATTATCTCAGAACTAGTTGTTTGCACATAAAGGTATCTTTTTTTTTTTTCAGTTGTCACTATCACAGAAGTCTCAAATTTTTACTATCTTTAGCTTGGCTTGTACATGAGATTTTAACATGGGAATTGTTTTCTAGCTGGAATACATTTCGAAAAAAAAATGATATATTTAATTTTTTAACCAAAAATTTGAGATTAAATTTAAAAAAAATATTATGGTCACAGTAGTAGAAACATCGAACGCCCGTGTTAAAGTACTAGAAATGATCACTAAGTATGGAAATAAAATTTATCTAAATCTACCCAGTGGTTTCTATTAAGAGGAACATGTAGTTGTTGTAAATTAACATTAAGAACATTAACATTGGACCTCCCATTAACATGATCTCTGTTTATTTTCGCACATAATCGTTTAATAGCCCTCCTAGCTTCACTTCAAACGCTCATAGGCATATCTTCAACCAATACTATAATATTTGTATGATCAAATTTAATTACATGCCTCATTATACCAAACTTATCTACAGTGGTTCTTTAATCATACAATTGGCTTCATATTTCTTCACACACTCATGATCCCTTGATTACGTCATTAAGTTACAACATTTACTTTTACCAAACTTTATCCTTTTAATTATATCATCGAAGCGTATATAACAACCTCTCGTGCTTAGCTCATCCGTCCTAACTTATCCATGTGTTAAAATAAATAACAATCATCTTAGTTAAATGTTTAGATTATACCCAATCTAAACATTTAACTAAGATTTAACTAACATTTAACTCTGCAGCATTAGGTTAATTCGGTGCATGGCTTTAGTTTAAATGAGTTTCATCTGACAAATGTTCCTAACGAACTTACGGATATTACGGTGTAACAGTGACAAATTATTAACTGCGTTTCATCCATATCTCAATAATTTACTGCTTTCATGATTTAGTTATACTACTAATTAACTAGAATTACATCCACGATTTTCATGACTGCCTGTCATTTCTCTAGAAAATATGAAAAAGAAATGGTATTATGTTTCAGTGTCTAGCTCTTATAACTATAGATCCCCTTAAAGGATACCGCAATAGAATTTGATGAATGCTTTCCAAACCACTAAAATATACTTCACTAAATAAGCTAGACTTATGAATCATAGCGATGTTGTCAGTAACTGCAAATTCCTCTTGACGATGTCTGGAGTGATTGTAGAACAAATGGTGACTCCTCCGTCCATGAAATTTTCGTCTAGTTCTTACCCATCTCCAAGCCCCTTTGGTGGACTCGCGTTGGGTCGAGAGCCTCCATACTCGTCTCCGGAAGGGTCAGTTGTCTCCTAAACTACCCATGCCGCCAGCTTCTTAGTGACACATCCTGTGGTTTCGGAAGTTCATCGCAAGAAATGAACAGTCACTACGTGTGATGACCATAATGATCAAAGTTTCAAGAAAATTTCTGTCCGTATAACCTGATAGTTTTATGGGTTTCTTGACACATTCGCGCAATCCGCACCTTGATAAACTTATCGGTTCGCGAACTACGGCCGTTTCTATAAAGCAATGTTCGTACGAGATATTCCTGTGAAGTTCAACACCTCTTGCTTGTGAGTAGTCCAGCCTTGAAATGCAGATGCGAGGCGTACTCGTCACACCTGACTGGCATTGATCCACACATCTCGTCACAGCACTATCGCTTCCTCGCAACACCTGCTCGCCTCTGTCTGTTTACAGAATACTTATTCTATAAATATTTCAATGTCCGACGCGACACTATTTGCACATTCTACACGGACGTAACTCCCGTAAAAACCACTTGGCTATCATCGTACACGTACGCTCTACCCTTAGAACTGTAAAACGTTATAATACTGCGTAAACTTCGCGTTTTATAAGTCACTTCGGCTGGTTTTAAGAATCACTTCCAACACTTGCCATGATGACATTGCAATATGCTACTTTCTTCGCCACAAACCTGCATTCGAGTATGTGCTCGGTCCCTAGAATTGCCTTCACCGGTCAGTATGTAAGACGTAAGTGGCCGTCTCTCCGTGATCGGCTCACCTCCAAAACACGCTTTCCTGATAGCAGTGCCCTCTGTAGCGTACTTTCTGGTCACGTGGCCTGCTTCTTCCCCTTCTCATCTCACACGTTACCACGTCATTAGAGACTCTTCACAAATTCTCAGGCAAACATAATAAAATCATGAGCCATTTATTTTCAGGATCTACCACTTTTTGGTAAGGTAATTCAAGGTCTTCGGATGTCATAAAATTTAAGTGATCATAGCAGTGACGTCACAACTTTCATACTTGTAATCAATCCACCCTTAGTTTACGTGGTGCGTTCTGTCAACATGACACATGTCATATCAGGGACAATACCTTACCTGCTTACATTTTCTGTGCTTTTCCTACACTTTATTTCTGTTCCTTCATATCATAAAATACTGTTTAAATTTACATCACCATTTATTATTTACTATATATACCCGACATGCGTTGCAATGCCAATCAAAGGAAGATAATAATAAAGTGATTGGTTTTAAATCCCTTTTAACAACTGCGGCTTTTTGAGAGACTCCGGGGTGAAGGAATTTTGGCTCAAAGGGGATCTTTAACGTGCAGAAAGAAAGAATAAAAGTAAGTGTTTGAATTGTAATTTCATAACATCTAGGTCATTTCCCTTTAATGATGTAATAGGCTAATGAAAAAAAAACGATTACTGAACGAACATGGTAACATTTTCAAAATGATATTGGTAATTCAGATTTCTACCTTTGATATCTTCCCAGTCTCAACCTTATTTGCTGGCTTAAGCCGACACTCGTTGCATCTATGATGACACAAGTGTGATTGCAGGGGGGGGGGGGGGGAAATAAGTTATCAATTATATGTATTTTCCTCACTCCCGGTACATTTCTGAGGTGGTTTGGTATTAACTTTGTGGGGTGAATATATGTAAATTATTGCTGACACAGCCTAAAAATCCTAACTGCATTCTGTAAAATGGAGAAGCGGAGCATCTTTAACCTTGTCTAGAGTAATTTCCTGATCTAGTGTTGATTTTTATAACTTCCATCCCTCGATTATTTCTCATATGCAGCATTTTGCACATAAGCTCTTAATGCTACCGTACCAATTGCCCTCAAATGCATACATTTTAATATTGTTTAAGGATAAAGAGGTACAAATTTAGAAGAATACTTTCTAAACATTATATGTTTGTTAGAAATGTAATAACAAACTTCAGACGACCTCATGGTGTGGTGGCTACGATACTTTATTATCACCCTATAGGTCTGCTTTCAATTCCCAGCTCCGTCAAGAAATGTAGGTGGGTTTAACTCCCACCTGAGCCATCCTAGAAGTAGTTTACCATTTCAACTCCAGGCAAATACTGGAATGGTTCCTAACTTAAGGCATGGCTGACTCCTTCTCAATCATAGCCTCTATTACAAATTTAATACACACATTAGACACCAAAATAACCCATGCATACCTGCCAACTTTCAAAAAGGGCTTTCAGTAAAACTCGCGCACTCCAAAAATTCTAGCAAATTTCTACATAACCCCGCTTTAAACAATAATCCTCCTGAGCTACAAAATACAGCAATCCATGCTCTGAACAGGATATTTCAATAAAATCTTTTCTATTTGCATCACACGCCAAATATTTGTAGACGAGCATAACCCTCAAGAAGCAGGTGTGGTGAATTTTGGTTTGGAGCATAGATGTAACAGGAATTCCTTGAAATATTATACCTAGGTAATACACTTATCACTCATGGAAATTATTTGCACTTTTAAATTCATAGCTGTGGCCTTTTTTTAGCTTCGTGAAAAACGTCTGGAGAAAAGGTGCTGGCATAAAAGGGACCAGAACTACTGGTCTTCAAAATATAAATGGTTTCCAGAGTTCCATTGGACATCGATGATCTGAACTGAGTCATGTTCTTCTTAATCAGGCTAAAGATTCGTTCACATTCTGTCTTCGCAGTCAAGTACGGAGATATGTCGAGATGTTACACGGTCGGCGCTGGACGAGATTCCCGTAGTTTTCACGATAGAACATGGAGAAAAATCGCAAATGGCGACTTACATCATCGGTGTCACTTTTAGTCGTTCGACGAGATTTCCATTGTCCTTGAGATTGCGCACGGGAAAATGTAGCATTATTACGGAATCAGCGCCGCTTGCTGGCCGTTTGACAAGAATCCGGTTGTCCTCTTCATCGAATGCGTAATAATATCGCGATGTATCGCAATCGCTGCCGCTCTCGACCGTTTTACGAGATTCATGTTGTCCTCGCGGTTGGACATTGAAAACGCGTTAATATGCAATCGGCGCCGCACCCGGCCGTTCAACGATTGTCTGTTTGTGTATCTGTCCTGGCAGAATGGCGGAGACAAGATCGAGGTAGTGAATGGTTCAAATTCACGAGCAGTTGTATGGTAGGCGCCGTGATTCCCGCTGTCCCTATGCTGTAGTTGGGAGTTCACGGTGGATCTCGGGGAGAAATGAACATCGCGATGCTAGGTAGTAATTTTTAAGTGGATTAATGCACTTCTCGCTCCCCGTACTGTACCATTATACTCATATTGTTATGATGTATAGTGCAGTTTGAAGTATATGTTGAAGATCGGCGCGATCCACGAGTTGCTAACCGAAGCTGGAGTCGGCCGCTCGATTACGGTACTTGCCGAGGATCGACGGGCACGCACGAAGCCAGGTGCATATGATTACAACATGGCGACCATCGACCCAGTTTATTGATCGGTCACTAGGACTAAATTTTTATCAGCAATAAGAAGAAAGAGAATAACATGCAAGATTTGCAACATTATACGAGACACTGGAACACAGCATAATGTGTATTTTGTTATTAATACAGGTTTAGTATCTGTTGGAGATATTATAAATTATGATTTACAAGCGGCTTCGGTGGCGTAGTCGGTAGCATGCTGAACTGCTGTGCCCAAGATAGCGGGTTCAAACCCGGCCGAAGTCGTCGGATTTTTTTAAGAGCGTTAAAAATCCTTCAGTATGCCTTCCTTCGGAGGGGAAGTAAAGCCGGCGGTCCCATGTCATAGATTTATGGCATGTAAAAGATCCTTTCACAGACTAAACTTGTGTAAAGCAAAATATGTTAGGTTATATTTCGTCAGAACGCTCTATCAAAGTTCCAACGTTTGCCAGTAGGTATCATTGATATCTGGTGGCGAAAGTTGGAACTACTTGAAATTGAACGGAACTTGTAGCTCAACTTTAGGGTGTCCGCTGGAAGCAGCTACAGACTCAGGCGAGCCGAACATGTCCTCGGACACTCCCGGCGCTAAAAGCCATACGATAAATAAAAAAAATATGATTTACATCCATCAATAAGAAAGCAGTTCGATTACTGTCACGCCTGAGTGGGGGTAGCGTGAGGCCAGGTGGATGGACACACATTCAGCTGTGGGCAGATAACATTACGGAGTGCTTGAGAGCATGTCTCATCGTGAAGCTTGTGAACGCGTTTCGTGATTGTAATGTGACGCGAGGTTTATGTCCAACACTTCAAAGTATATGCAGAGCCAGTGTCGAAGGACTCTGTTCGTTTTCACGAGATGCAAGCTATACCGCTACAAGGGTGAAGCAGTATTAGAAACTGTAATATTTCAATACAGCAAGCTGCCTGTCAACACAGCGAACTTTGGTTTTGAAAGCAGTCTCCGTTTTCATTGCGTTGATGCCGAGTGCACAGCAATGGTATTGAACTCGAGACACTATTCCTCATCGCGAACAGACATATTCTTAATCAAGATGTCAAGAGGAATAATTTTAGTGCTGTTCATTTCTTTTATAATGGCAGGCTAAATAACGCAGCAACATGAACGCTACTAGACCGGCTTTGTATCGAACATTTCAATGAACTATCGCCATGGCCCCAGTGAAGACTGATTCTGATTGTGTGACCACTTGTGTCTACTTCATTAGAAATCATGAATGCTATTCGCATGGGCAGTCATTCGTCTTTCGTTCATTAATATTTCGGCCCGTTATGAAGAATGCGACCCTACAGAGAAACGAACTGTGTGCTGGAAGATGTTGGAGACGTGAAGTAGTGATTCCTGACTATTTACCCAGGATGGGTAATAGCCTTCTGAACTGGGAAGAACGTGCGGTTTGGAGAAGGTATACCCTGGTTCGATTCCCGACGACCTGGGGAATGCTAGTTACAGCTACATATGGAGAAGGTGTGATATGCAGTGCATATAAATGCTCGCTCTTGGAAATTCATCGATCAACAAGGTACAGCCTACACAACTTCATCTCTCGTAGCTAAGTGTAGATATTTCAATGTTAATTTACGCCATTTTTTTAAATGTTTATATTTTTGAGTAGTATGTCGGACTGTGGAATTCAGGCTTGACGTTTTTTAATCATGACTGATTTCACATTCGACAGGTTTTAGACTTCCATAAGAAGTGCAACCCATTTTCAGCTTGTAATTAAGCATGTTTAAGTAGATTTCATCTTAAATTCAGTAATATTTCATGAAGCTTTCTTAGGGTAGTGAAGAGGACATCGATAGTCATTTTGTGATTCAGTGTAGTTTATCATCGTGGTGAGCTCTTTATTATGTCAATTTGTGACATTCTTCGCATCGTTAGACTGTGTTTTTTTTAGCTACATTTTCCTACTGCATTTTCGAACTTTATACATCCGAGTTTTTGGATTATGAATGGAAGACTGATTTTGATAGCAAGTTTTGAGTTTTGTGAAGTTTATTTTACACTTTTGTAGAGGAGTTTAATTTCTCGCTTTTATTAGTAACCATTCTTTGTGTTGGTGAAGAACAGAGGCTGGTAATGTTTTCTAACCGGACAATTGTGCTAATTGTTATTGTTACCATGTCCGGTGGTGTAGAGGCATTACTTTGTTTCTCGAATTCATCCGTGCAGGGGTGTACCGAACATTGGCTTGATCAACTTTCTCTTTATTTGTATTTAACTTGTTTCATGTTAGCCTCTCGCGTGAAGGCATAGTTGAGATCCTTGGTCGAAGGAATTTATCAGTGTTTTGATTATCGTCATTTGACTTTAATATATCTCTGAAACATCATTCACTTTTTTAAGCAGCGTATATCCCAAATTTAATAAATGTATAAATACATTCTGATTAAGGAGAGTGGATGCTATTGCAATCTCTCATACCATAGGTATTAATTCTAAAAGGATATTTTATTAGTGAGAAAATCCAACGAACATCATTGAAAACTAATGTAAACTATGTATAAATTTAAACAACGATGTAGTAACAACAATTATCAGCTGAGAATGAAATTCGTCATTAAGCAATGAAGGTGATCCAGTTACGTTAAAATATGTATGATTATAATAAATTAATTCTGAACAGAGTACTCAGGGGAGTACATTTGTATAAGAATAGAGCCGCGTGAAGGCAGTGAAAGAATGAAATAAATATTAAGGTATTTTATGGAAACTAACCCATGATAATTGTGATTGTGTAGTCAAATATAAGTTGACTCATTTTCAAGTCTAATTCAGCGTTGTACTACAAGCATTTTGTTGTTGCTTAGAAGCATGCTAACTACAAAGTAAAACATTAAAACATGTATTAAATGATGTCAACCTTAATATTCTGGTTTTAATCACCATGCTGACGAGGGTTTTTCAGTTATCCTGATCAGTTATTTTGGTGAATGCAATAATTATTAAAGTGATAGATTACCTCTATTAAGCTTTGTCATCTGGTTGACAAAGGACCAATTTAAATATTTTCGAATCAGTTAAAGGAAACTAATGATCTTATTCTAATGGAAGAATGTTAAACTGAGGCTTGCGAAATAAAAGGAAACACACTTGGAGTGTCCCATTGTATATAGATATATTTTCCAATGTAGATTTTGTACATAAATGATAGTGCTAATTGTAGGATTAATAATGACATACTCACACGTGGAATTAATTTCAATAAGGCTTTTGAGGCATTGCTTGTGCCATAGTAGGGTATTATCTTAAAAAGTGTTAATTTTTCTTAATGGAGAATACAGTGTGTCTAGTGATGACTAGAAGTTGTATTCAGGTCACTGTGATTTGAGCTTCCGGTTGAAGCTGTAATAATTTTTCATTTCTTGTAACTATTTTATAGCACTTTCAGCTATTTTGACTTTGTGAATAAATTTTGAAGAATTTTATTTTAATTCGTTTAGAGTGGTATTTTATAGATACGATAGGAGGTCACGTTATGGAAACCATCGCAGGCATTTCAGTATAATTCCACGCTTTAGAGATTATGTTTTTCTCATTCTTGTGTTCTACCGAGCTAGATTTTTCGTTTGTTGCTATGGTTTTTCTTGACGTTCCCTCAGTTAGGTAATCCTTGTGCCCCATTATCCTCGTCTCTTGTTGAGTGGAATCTGGTTTTTTTTAGTCGGGGTTTTCAGGTTCTGCAATCCAGCTACCAACCAGGGAAAACAACAAGCTGACGGTAGGTATTTCGGGGACATAGAGATTTGGTGCACAGCGATTCGGGGCTCGAATTAACTGAAATACCCAGTAGTAATTCAGTAATTCAGGTCCGAGATGGATGGGAACTCGAGAAAACTGGAATACCAGGTTCGAGGCCAGCCATAAGACGCCATTTCATGCTCTTTTCGAATCTTGTGTTCGAACACGTGGGGGGTGTCTTGTGTTAGCCAACTCTGACGCCATTACAGCGATCATTGCGAATTCATTGAATGAATGTCAAAAAGTAATGGTATACCGACATTTTTAGCACGAAATGTTGGAATTCACTTGTGAACAAAGCGTTTATGAGATTACTCAATCTGCATGACAGGCATGTAGAAACGCAATTTTATTAGACTTTGACTATTTTTTTAGTGGTGCTACACTAATTTGTAATAGATTGACGATTCGAGCATGAGCAGTGAAAGACATGTTACGGAACCTTTACTGACGTGTTCAATCGAATGGAGGCATTTGATGCAATTCAAGTTTGAGCTGCATTCGAATAGCTTGACTTAGTTGAATCCGACTGATGGGGATTTCTCACCTCATCGTAATAATAGGATGTTTCATTCATTTAAATACCTGTTATATTAGGATATTTGAAGTAACATCGCAGATATAAGGTATCACACATTTTACTGTAGGAATTTCCACATTTGTGTACGTTTTAACATTAATTAAGTTTAGTATAGCTGTAAGGATTAATGCTATACACTAAGAAAGCTTCAATTATGGCAGTAAATTTTCATTGAGATGTTCATGCTTTGCTTAGGTTTAAGTAGTGTTCATGTGTTTGTGTTTACTTGTGTGAATTATAATACTACATATGATGTCTGACAAAGGTGAAGAGGAGGTCACGGACCTTAAGATATTGTATAAGATGCTTCAAAATAAGCTGGACTCAATACACGAAGCATCGGAAGCCCGAAGTAGAGGGGTAATTCAGGACGTAGTCACTGAAAGCCTACGTAATGAAATCTCTGGTATACAGGGTACTTTAAAGAACGTACAAGACAGTTCTAAACAAGTACTGGTTAAAATTAAAGATGTAGAAATTACAATGGATGATGTACAATCAGATGTTCATTCAATGAGAGCGGATTTAGACACTGTCTAAATAGGGCAACGTAAACAAGAGTCTACTACTAATAAAATACAATCCACCATTGACAAAGTTCAATCAAGCCAGGATAAGCTTGAATCTAGTGTCACTAAAATCCAATCAAGCCAGGATAATCTTGAATCTAGTGTCACTAAAATCCAATCTAATGTCACTGAAATTCAATCAAGCCAGGAAAATCTTGAATCTAGTGTCACGAAAATCCAATCAAGCCAGGGTAATCTTGAATATAATGTCACTAAAATGCAATCCACTATTGAAGGAATGCAGTCCACAGTAGATAAATTAGACTCTAAGATGGTTCGGATTGAGTCTACTCAAGGTCAAATGCAGACGACCCAGATTAACATACAAGCTAAAGTAGACATTGTATAATCTAATCAGAAACTGCTACAAGTCCAATTAAATGAAGCATAACAAAATCATAGGGATTTCCAAATGGAAATTAGATTAGAATTGTCCAAACATAAAAGGGACACTAAAGCAAACTTAGATGCCCTCCAATTACAAGTGTCTAATGGAACCATCCATACCCAATCTACTTTAGAGCAGTTAAGGAATGAATTGTGTCTTTTACAAACGCAAGTTAAAGATCATAACCAACTTATAAAGGATGATTTTGACACTGACATAAAATATATATTATCAGATAATGTAACTATTCTTAGACAAGAAATGGTTAAAATTAACGATGACTATTTCAAAGATTTTAAGTTGGAAGTTAATCGAAAAATTGTAGAGGGAGAAGTTAGAGCAAGTAAGGAGATATCTGATGTACGGGAAGACGTAATTGAAAGTTTGAATGTGTTTCAGAATTCTCAAACTAATAGTCAGACTAGTATTGAGGAAAGGTTTAAGTCGGTTGAAGTTAAGATCGATCAAGCCAAATTAGAAGTAAATGAAGTCAGAGAGAAAAAGACATCTGAAATAAATGAGATTCGTAATCAACTCGAACGTATAACTTTGGAAGGCAGTATAAATGTAGATAGTTTACGGGAACAGTTGAGGGCGCATTGGAATGCGGATTTTCTAGCTACAATTGAACGGACGAACGTTAGAACTCAGGACAGGGAAGTCAAATTTCCGCAATCAGCTCCTATAGCAGAGAGTAGTCCCCAGTCTAATGCAGCACATAAGCCCAATGTAACGCAATCGTATATTTCGCCGATAGCAAGTGCAAGTACAGGGGCGGACACACATAAGACACCAGATGGGACATCGCATGTCACCATTATAAGGAATTTTGAAGACAAACCGAGACGCTTTAATAACCTTGACGGGACTACTCCCATTGAATTTATCAGGAGTGTGAGGGATTATTTTTAGAGACACATGTTCCGAAAGAGAGAGAACTGAGAGTGGTAGAGCGCTTCTTATCAGATGCCCCACTTCAGTGGTATGATGCATTCCGCTATACATTCGACAATTTTGACGAGTTCGCGGAAGCATTCATAAATCGATTCTGGAGCATAGAAATACAAAGCAACGTGCGTTCAGAAATGTACTCTCGCAAGTACTCAAGTACTGGTCCAACGAGCTATTCTGAGTACTTTGCAACACAGCTCTCTAAACTCAGATTTTTACAACCACCATTGACTCAAGCTCAGTTAATAGAAGCCATATCTCGACAACTTCCGGTAGAAGTCCGAAAGAATGTAATATCATCCGGCGTATCCGATTTGACAACCATGGATGAGTTGTTAAGAAGGCTTGACCATGTAAGTGCTCTTACGACGCCTACGGTGGCCCGGAATAACAGAAATGAACCTATAACTGTTAGCACAATAGTCATGGATAGGACACAACAGACTGACAAAGTCAGGTAAGAAGAGAGGAATTATAATCGAACAGGAAATAGTCGTAACAACAATTACTATCAGAGAGACAATCGGCAATACAATAGGTACACTGAATACAGGGAACAGCCTTGGCAGCGTAGATATGAAGAACGCAATTTCTATAGTAGAAATAATGGAAATTATGAAAGGAATAGAGATAGAGGAAACCCATACAATTCCAATGACAGACAATATCGAGGATATGGGAGGTATAAAAATTATAGGAGTGAGGAATACGAACGTAATCGTGATAAAAGGCTCAGAGGGGAGCAAGAACAGTCTAAAGAAAACAGACGAAGAGATTCGAGAGAGAGAAATAAAAATCAGGAAATCGAGAACAGGCCTGGTACAAGTCGTCAGGGGAGTAGAGAAAGAAACCCTGACGAAGAAAAAAAAACTCCGATTTCCAAACGCAATAAAGACTCAGATTTTAACACCTCCATTAGAAATCACGATTCACGAAACATTTAACGTATCAGACGAAGATCTTCTGTTTGAAGAAGAGACTGGAACAAAGGGAAGACCCATTGAGTTACCCGTGATTCAGGTTCAGATAGGGGAACAGTCATGTAGAGCCCTGGTTGACACTGGAGCGATGATCTCCATTATAAGTGAGGATTGTTTTGAGAGGCTCAAGAAGGAGGATTCATTTGTAATTTTACCTGCTTCTCCTATGAAAGTCAAAGGGATATTTAAGGATAAATCTATGAAGTGTAAAATACAAATCTTGATGAAATTTGAAATTAATGGGAAGATATATGAGAATATATTCATCGTGGTGAAGAATATTAACTTCGATCTAATTATAGGGATAGACTTCATCTCTAAAGCAAGGGCAATAATAGATATGGACAATAGATTGATCAAGTTTCAGGAAGACACTACAGAAAAGGTAGCAATTGAAGGAAAGGAACTCCCTAGACAGGAAATCCTAGAACACCTCATCAATGAAATCGAGCAAGAGAGGGAGCATTACGCACTCAAAGCCGAGGAATTTGAGGAAATTTTATAAGAAATTAACATGAGAATAATGATCCATTATAAGTGTATGAAGGTTATATGATATACATAAAAGGAAGTTTTCTTCTTTTATGTAAAGATATCAAGAGGAACATGTACCATTATACTCATATTGTTATGATGTATAGTGCACTTTGAAGAATATGTTGAAGATCGGCGCGATCCACGAGTTGTTAACCGAAGCTGGAGTCGGCCGCTCGATTACGGTACTTGCCGAGGATCGACGGGCACGCACGAAGCCAGGTGCATATGATTACAACATGGCGACCATCGACCCAGTTTATTGATCGGTCACTAGGACTAAATTTTTATCAGCAATAAGAAGAAAGAGAATAACATGCAAGATTTTCAACATTATACGAGACCCTGGAACAGAGCAAAATGTGTATTTTGTTATTAATACAGGTTTAGTATCTGTTGGAGATATTATAAATTATGATTTACATCCACCAATAAGAAAGCAGTTCGATTACTGTCACGCCTGAGTGGGGGTAGCGTGAGGCCAGGTGGATGGACACACAGTCAGCTGTGGGCAGATAACATTACGGAGTGCTTGAGAGCATGTCTCATCGTGAAGCTTCTGAACGGGTTTCGTGATTGTAATGTGACGCGAGGTTTATGTCCAACACTTCAAAGTATATGCAGAGCCAGTGTCGAAGGACTCTGTTCGTTTTCACGAGATGCAAGCTATATCGCTACAAGGGTAAAGCAGTATTAGAAACTGTAATATTTCAATACAGCAAGCTGCCTGTCAACGCAGCGAACTTTGGTTTTGAAAGCAGTCTCCGTTTTCATTGCGTTGATGCCGAGTGCACAGCAATGGTATTGAACTCTAGACACTATTCCTCATCGCGAACAGACATATTCTTAATCAAGATGTCAAGAGGAATAATTTTAGTGCTGTTCATTTCTTTTATAATGGCAGGCTAAATAACGCAGCAACATGAACGCTATTAGACCGGCATTGCATCGAACATTTCAATGAACTATCGCCATGGCCCCAGTGATGACTGATTCTGATTGTGTGACCACTTGTGTCTACTTCATTAGAAATCAAGAATGCTATTCGCATGGGCAGTCATTCGTCTTTCGTTCATTAATATTTCGGCCCGTTATGAAGAATGCGACCCTACAGAGAAACGAACTGTGTGCTGGAAGATGTTGGAGACGTGAAGAAGTGATTCCTGACTATTTACCCAGTATGGGTAATAGCCTTCTGAACTGGGAAGAACGTGCGGTTTGGAGAAGGTATACCCTGGTTCGATTCCCGACGACCTGGGGAATGCTAGTTACAGCTACATATGGAGAAGGTGTGATATGCAGTGCATATAAATGCTCGCTCTTGGAAATTCATCGATCAACAAGGTACAGCCTACACAACTTCATCTCTCGTAGCTAAGTGTAGATATTTCAATGCTAATTTACGCCATTTTTTTATGTTTATATTTTTGAGTTGTATGTCGGACTGTGGAATTCAGGCTTGACGTTTTTTAATCATGTCTGATTTCACATTCGACAGGTTTTAGACTTCCATAAGAAGTGCAACCCATTTTCAGCTTGTAATTAAGCATGTTTAAGTAGATTTCATCTGAAATTCAGTAATATTTCATGAAGCTTTCTTAGGATAGTGAAGAGGACATCGATAGTCATTTTGTGATTCAGTTTAGTTTATCAACGTGGTGAGCTCTTTATTATGTCAATTTGTGACATTCTACGCATCGTTAGACTGTGTTTCTGTTGAGCTACATTTTCCTACTGCTTTTTCGAACTTTATACATCCGAATGTTTGGATTATGAATAGAAGACTGATTTTGATAGCAAGTTTTGAGTTTTGTGAAGTTTATTTTATACTTTTATAGAGGAGTTTGATATCTCGCTTTTATTAGTAACCATTCTTTGTGTTGGTGAAGAACAGAGGCTGGTAATGTTTTCTAACCATACAATTATGCTAATTGTTATGATTACCATGTCCGGTGGTGTAGAGGCATTACTTTGTTTCTCGAATTCATCCGTGCAGGGGTGTACCGAACATTGGCTTGATCAACTTTCTCTTTATTTGTATTTAACTTGTTTCATGTTAGCCTCTCGCGTGAAGGCATAGTTGAGATCCTTGGTCGAAGGAATTTATCAGTGTTTTGATTATCGTCATTTGACTTTAATATATCTCTGAAACATCATTCACTTTTTTAAGCAGCGTATATCCCAAATTTAATAAATGTATAAATACATTCTGATTAAGGAGAGTCGATGCTATTGCAATCTCTCATAGCATAGGTATTAATTCTAAAAGGATATTTTATTAGTGAGAAAATCCAACCAACATCATTGACAACTAATGTAAACTATGTATAAATTTAAACAACGATGTAGTAACAACAATTATCAGCTGAGAATGAAATTCGTCATTAAGCAATGAAGGTGATCCAGTTACGTTAAAATATGTATGATTATAATAAATTAATTCTGAATAGAGTACTCAGGGGAGTACATTTGTATAAGAATAGAGCCGCGTGAAGGCAGTGAAAGAATGAAATAAACATTAAGGTATTTCATGGAAACTAACCCATGATAATTGTGATTGAGTAGTCAAATATAAGTTGACTCATTTTCAAGTCTAATTCAGCGTTGTACTACAAGCATTTTGTTGTTGCTTAGCAGCATGCTAACTACCAAGTAAAACATTAAAACATGTATTAAATGATGTCAACCTTAATATTCTGGTTTTAATCACCATGCTGACGAGGGTTTTTCAGTTATCCTGATCAGTTATTTTGGTGAATGCAATAATTATTAAAGTGATAGATTACCTCTATTAAGCTTTGTCATCTGGTTGACAAGGGACCAATTTAAATATTTTCGAATTAGTTAAAGGAAACTAATGATCTTATTCTAATGGAAGAATGTTAAACTGAGGCTTGCGAAATAAAAGGAAACACACTTGGAGTGTCCCATTGTATATAGATATATTTTCCAATGTAGATTTTGTACATAAATGATAGTGCTAATTGTAGGATTAATAATGACCTACTCACGCGTGGAATTAATTTCAATAAGGCTTTCGAGGCATTGCTTGTGCCATAGTAGGGTATTATCTTAAAGAGTGTTATTTTTTTTTAATGGAGAATACAGTGTGTCTAGTGATGACTAGAAGTTGTATTCATATCACTGTGATTTGAGCTTCCGGTTGAAGCTGTAATTGTTTTTCATTTCTTGTAACTTTTTTATAGCACTTTCTGCTATTTTGACTTTGTGAATAAATTTTGAAGAATTTTATTTTAATTATTTTAGAGTGGTATTTTATAGATGCGATAGGAGATCACGTTAAGGAAACCATCGCAGGCATTTCAGTATAATTCCACGCTTTAGAGATTATGTTTTTCTCATTCTTGTGTTCTACCGAGCTAGATTTTTCGTTTGTTGCTGTGGTTTTTCTTGACGTTCCCTCAGTTAGGTAATCCTTGTGCCCCATTATCCTCGTCTCTTGTTGAGTGGAATCTGTTTTTTTTTAGTCGGGGTTTTCAGGTTCTGCAATCCTGCTACCAACGAGGGATTCCAACAAGCTGACGGTAGGTATTTCGGGGACAGTACGCTTTTAAGTATAAGCGTTTGGTCATGGGAAAAAGTGGCGAGTAGATTTCGGAATGTTTCGTGATGGGTGCCTAATCACCTTTGACAGGATTCCCGCAGACTTCGTGATCACAAGTTCGCGATCGGGC
The DNA here is from genome assembly GCA_946902985.2 of Meconema thalassinum. Classification (NCBI taxonomy): domain Eukaryota; kingdom Metazoa; phylum Arthropoda; class Insecta; order Orthoptera; family Tettigoniidae; genus Meconema; species Meconema thalassinum. The sequence goes on along the minus strand of OX336398.1, from coordinate 139,351,210 downwards.
ACGGGTTTTATGATTTTACGCAACTGGCGTCGATCTCGGTCCGTTTAATGACATTCCCGCACGTAAGCCGGCATGCGTCGGGCATTTTCAAGGGTTCCGCTCCTTTCCTTGGTCAGCAGTGGAAAGGAGCGGAACCCTTGAAAATGCCGGACGCAGTTTTCGGTGAAACATCCTGTCTGGACCACGGCCTACAAGCCCGAATTTTTTTAAACTTAATTATGAACGCCAGCCGTGAAAGCCTAAGCTGTTATACAAGAGGGCACATTTTCTTTCGAATTCGAATCACAAATCATACATGTTTTCGAGATAACCGGTTAGTTTATATATCCGATAGAACCAAAGTTCGAAGGAAAAATCGAAATATAGCGGAATTTCGAATTAACCATATTGGATGTCGCAAACTTACGAGATGGATAGATTTTTAAAATAAATGTGTTTAGAAGCTTTTTCGAGATGCTTTTTCGATACGATATCATTTCGCAAGATTGCAACATTAAATTATTTCGTATTTCTGGACTTTATATGAGAAAGTCTCCAAATTTAGAGGTCAATGACGGATATTAGAGGTTTCTGTTGAGTTTCGAAAGTTTTCGCGAATTAACGTGTCGCGAAAAGTCAGGTTTCCTAATGATACGGAAAAATATTTCCCACTAAACTAAAAACTCTTGTTAATGCCGAAAACATACACTGAACCTATATATAGCACTCAAGGTATCCTCAGTATGCATTTCCTTGAGGGTGGGCACGAGGAATTATAGCTTACGCAATCGGCGCCGCTTGCGTGATAGTTACCCCATCGCTATCTGTCAGCCTAGCGGTGCGAGTTTGAATGATTTAAACCGACCTCAGCGAATTTTCGTTACCTATTACTAGGTAGATTTCATTACAAAGCAATTTTTTAAAATACGGAACGGTAAGGGTTATCGAACTAATCAACGCATTATAGAACAAGCCAACGGTTATCGCAGATTTTTCGTTCAACGCAAACAAATCGATATCGATCGATTAGGATTCAGGCAAATTAGGACGCATATCGTATTCCCAGTGGAAGACTGTATCGATCTGTGAATATAGCTCAGAGAGATATATCGAATGTGCGCTGGTCACACAGCATGTATCGGCGGCATGCGAAAGCCTGTTCTGGCGCTAATTTTAAAAACAAGATGTTCATTAAAGAACATATAGCCTACTTTCTCCTAAATGCATGGGTATTGTTATAACTATTTGTCCTTTTCAAGGAGTATAATTGAATGTTAGTTGTAGTAGCTTGTTGAAATACAACGTGCTATAGGGATATTAAACATGAATATAAGGTGCCCTTTGCAAGTGCTACCTCTGTAAAAAAAAATCATTCAATTCGGTTTCACCGTGTTTGATTTGATCCGGGGAATGGATTTGCACACATACATGGCCGCTATTTGCAAACTATTGGGCTGATGACCTTGTAGTCAGTCATAAGTTGCTTTCCACAAAAAGGCATGTTGTTGGAAAATCCGGTAGAGATCAAATTAGGATGGTCGAAATTTGATTTAAGCTTTTAACATTTGGGTGGCCGTCATTCCGTTTCCGTTTCCGTCAAGATGGCGGCGATATAAAACATGACACTGAGGTGCCTTTTGCTAGTACCAAATTTCGTTCAATTCGGTTTCACCGTGTTTGAATTGATAGGGGGAATCGATTTGCACACATACTTGGCCACCATCTGCAAACTATTGGGCTGATGATCTAGCAGTTTGGTCAAGCAGTTTGACGTACTGTCAAGCAGTCATAGTGCCCTAAAGAAGCACTAATTGTGATTTCATATTAAAGCCAATAGCTCCACAGACCATAATGCTTTGTGTTGGCCCTGTGTGCCTCTCGACAATAAGGTCTGGGCGGCCCCTCTCCCCGGTACGTCGGCGCACACGATTCCGGCGATCACTGCGGGCAAGACAGAAGCGCGATTCATCACTAAAGACGACCCTATGCCATTCGTCGACCCACGTCGATCGTTCTCGACACCAGGCCAGCCTTACACGTCGCTGTTGTGGGGTCAATGGAACACCTTCTGCAGCGACACGGGACCGTAAGCCAGCTGCACGCAGGAGATTACCAACTGTTTGTTGTGTAACGTGGGGTGCCACAGCTGCTCGAATTTGCGCTGCTGTTGCATGGGGTTCCATCCGGGCCATCCGAATGATGCGGCGATCCTCTCTCACAGTTGTCTGTCGCGCTGGGCCTGTGCCAGGTCTACGAGTTTGGGTACCTTCATTTGACCACTGCTGCCATACACGTTGTACCGTAGATGCCTGTCGGCCAACACGTGCAGCGACAGTCCTTAGCGATAATCCAGCCTCACACAGCCCAATTATCCGAGCCCTCTCAAATGGCGACAGTTGTTGATAGCGTGCTCTTCTCTGTCGTCGAGGCATGTTTGACAGGGAACACTTCACTGCACAGACTGCAAGTCAACTACGCTACACCAGAGTCCGTATACTGGAGTTGATTCCTCCACGACCAATCGCGTGGGGAGACCTGTAGCAACAATCCAATTGGTCTGAGACTTTGATCGTTTACATACCTACATGGCATCGTTCCATATCTTGAAAATCAACACAAACGACCAATGCCTTAATGGTGTTGCAATTTCCATTTTCTTCAGTGTAATAGGTGCAGTTAAAATTAGCCAAAGAGGTCTAATCCGTCGACTTGATTTAACACCATCCGATAAATCACTTATATTTTCTTTTAAAAGGCAACAATTTCAAATTCACTTGGAATGCTTTATCTCAATCAGAAATGATCAAAGGGAAACTCCGGAAAGTATAGGTCTCTATTTACCTCATTAAGTTTATAGTCATGGCCAGCAGTATGTTGCTTTGTCGCTATTAAAGTTGCAACAGTCCAAGAAAGTAATCATACAATGAATGTATATAAAAATTCTTCAGTATATATTTTCTCATTGAACGTCATGTTCTGACAGGTTTCAATTAGTTATGAATTAATTGAATAGAAGTACTAAAAATTTGGATGAATGGTGTAACAAATTGATTTACTCATGGCAAGATTGGAGTATTGTATGAGTAGTATGTTATAGTGAACTGATAGAAATTGAATGAGTAGTTGGCTTAGGTGCTTATGATGTGATAAGCCTCAGATGATTATATGGCAGGTAGTTCGTTTGGCAATTGAAAGCTATTGCAAGTGTATTTCAAAGATGTTAGTGGATAGTTGGAGTAGCAGTATTTTATTGTATTTTTAAGGAAGTGACGATTATTTTTTAAAAATCTTCAATCTTGAAAGATCCTCTGAAGCTTAAGTTAGGGCGATTTGATAGAAATCTTTATGGATAATTGCCGGAGATTATAGGATGTTGATTATTATGTAAATTTTGTTGTTCGTGGACTAAATATTCGAATTTATAAGAAGTCTTGGATTAAGAATTGCAGCTTCTTGCAAAATGAGTTGGACCGAATTTTGCGCGTTTCGTTTGGGTCTTTTGCCTAAGAAACCAACAAGCCTGTTTCAGTTAATTTGCCTTATGCCACTCGGATATTTTCGATTAATTCTCCAGACAAATGTTTACTGTAAATTCAATTTCTTAAGGCCCAATGAACTCTTTCTGTGAAGTTATACGATGTTATAGCCGGGATATGGTACAAACGGCCACATTACGGCCTGCATTTTACCGGGGAACGCATGGCTATCAATAACTGATGTAGAGTATAGAGAGCCAACGCTTTATTACTAACCATGACTCTGAGCCACTCTAAGTACGCGTTATTCCTTCTTACCTAGGAACTAACACGAGAGCCATTCTTTCTGAGAATCGAAGATACAGAATGTTTCTGCCAAGAAGTCTGAGCTAACACAATTTGTCACTGTGCCACAGCAAAACGCCGACATTTGGGAAGACTCACATCACAGACGCAATGATAACAAATGAGTGGATTATGAACTGCAGTGCATTGTAACGTGATGGAGTACACGGGTCCCATTTTATACTCTGAAGAATGGGCCAGTTATTTTGTCTACTCCGCTCTTTAAAACAAAAATTAAATTTCGTAGAACCAAAGTTTACCACCAGCTGGCACTGAATTGCGTGTGTGAACATGTAAATTCTGAAAATGAAAGGTACCACGACCCTAAGTTTGCAAACAGACACGAATCTTTATCGAGAAATTTAACTGTAAAGTGATACCTTGCACGTAGAGTAATCCTTCTTATACATTATTTGATTTATATTTTTACTTTCTTTAATAATTTTTTGATTGCATGGCTATTGACTCCGCTAAGAATATTATCATCCTCCCTTATTTTCCAAAGATTAGTAAATATTACATTAACAACGCCCAAACAGGATTTACCCTTTTCAAAAAGAACAGTACAACTACATAAAAGACAAAACGAAACGTAACTCACTTTCATTACCCGTACTAAGAGTGTTTTCGTAACTTTTGAATTAATAGTTGATATGAATCTGTTGGATAAAAAATTACCTGCTACGTGCTGGCCTAGCGCCACGAGTACAACTGTAAACAGCTCAGGCCTTTTTCATCTTGTGTAAGCATGGACTTAAACTTCGTCCATTTACTAATTATTTGAGGATGCTGTACCATTTTTTTACATTAGCCAACTCATCCATAATAAAACACACAAGTGCAGAGGTAATAATCCTACACCACACGATAATTAAATACAATATAAGATACACACAAGACAGGGACATAGGGTACAAGTCTTCATTCCATGTGGTCTACCATAGAGACAGACTACTTTATGGTTTGATGCGTTATTATTTTACAACAGTATTATCCGTACTTCTAAATATTTTGCCATGCCTTTATAGAGTCGTTGGAGTGCCACTACCAGTCGTGTGTGGCTTTGAGAGTTTTATCGAACAATTTTGTGTTGTATATTTGGAGCAGATATTGCTCGCCTGACGAGCTTAACAAATAATTAACACCCATTTGGTAGCAAATTATGCCAGAAAAAGTACCAATAATTAATGTACAGTGAAGTTTCTTTCAGGTAGTAGGGTGATAAATCAGATTAGGGAAACTGAGTTTACCCACATAGAAACATTTCTTATTAATAGATAACTACAAACCATTTTCCATCAAATTTCACCTTGCATTTGATGTTAACCTCATTACTGCAACTATAGCACCCAGTACTAAAGGATTGTATTTGTAAATCTGCTAGGGTTTTGAAGCATCTTGGTCTTCAGCCAGTGTAGTTGGTTGTGTTTTGAACTTGTGATAACCTGTATTCATATAATGACTGAATAGCGTGTGTAATTGTATAAGACATAGGGATGAGGTAGATGCCACGGTACGTCAAGTAAGATTCTATCCCAGCAATTGCCTGAAGGAATGTGGAAAATCTCGAGGAAAAGTTTCATTCAGGAAGGCCAATGACAGCGCCGGGTTTCAAACCTGCGATCGCCAGACTTGCTGCAGCTGCCCTCGAGCTATAGAGTTGAAAAAGCGCGGCTATGCCATGGGACAGTTCTAAAGGTCAGGCCTATTTTGATTGTTATGGTATTTCGGTTTAATTTAGTGAGGTCATCGTTGATGGTGTTTCTCCTTCAGATTTGAAATACCTATTGTAATATTTTGTTATATACTGTAGGTTGAAGGATCATATTTGTCTGCAGACTAATTAGGTCCATCCCCCTCTGCTTTATAGCCAAAATAATCAACAAATGTGCTACCTTAAGCTATCTTAAGGACATTTATTTCAGTAAGTTAGTTGTTATACATTTCATTGATAAACAAGCAATATTATTATTATATTCCAAACGTGTGGGAATGTGATAGTTCTTGTTCAGATATAAAGAAAAATCAGCTAGTTAGTCATTCCTTAAAGTACTATAGGTACTTGTACATTAAGGCATTCTTACGAGAAATTAGAAATCACTAAATTCAGAAAAATCAGGCGTGAAATCCTTGAAAAGCACTTTTCACGAGAAATTCTTGTTGAAGTGAAAACAAGCAGCGAGCCTACTTATTTTATACAATTGTAACTCCCTCAACCTTGCTAAGTATATACCCCAATAATCTTCTTAATTTAGTTGTAAACTTACAAATAATTGCGCCTGGAGTACCCGTAACAGTCATTTCAATATTCTACCCTGATGACAGGTATAGATGCAACATAAATTCCTCAATGTTTTTAATCCACCATTGATCGTCCCGTGGCGTAGTGGCTAACATTTGTAAGTTGTCGCCTCTAAGGACTGCGTTCGATTCTCTGTCCTGCGAAGAAATTTATTTCTGATCTGAGGGCTGGAAATGAGCACAGATGGCATTGTGTCACACCTTGACCGTTCAAATACTGGGGGATTACCTAAAAAAGACCTCCAACTCTATTCTTAGCTACAATTATATATTCACTTAAACAGTCATAATAATGACATATTCTAGAAAGTGTCCACACAATATAATCATGAATACGCGGATATATGTCCACAATGTAGTTCATAACTTGAACCAGAACTTCCTGTTGAGATTATTGTGATTCAAAATGAATAATCGGTATAATTGCAGTACATGGTAAAATTCTTGGACAGTTCCGGGAAAATAAGAGCAAATAAGTGAAATAAATAGTATACAGCTAATCTGTTGCCTTATTTTATCGATTACAATCTTCTTTAGCTCTTGCAAACTGACATTTTTATTAGAGAAAATACTATTAAAATCGCGTTATTCAACATTTTGCTGTGTAGTGTATTTCTAAATTTAAGAATGCTTGCAGCATTCTGCCGTGAGGTCTCAACAAACATTTACAACAAAACGAGAATTTTCGTTAAATGCATGGTAGTATCAATAGCAATGCATAGTGGCAGCAAGGGATGTGTGATATCAACAAAATATTTCAACTGAACGGAAAAGTAGTTTAGTTAGTTAGTTATTGATGATTTAAGGGGCGGAACTACGAGGTCATCTGCCCCGAAAAGTAGTTTCTAGCAGCGAAATATAAATAAACGGAGTAACATAGTTGACCACATCCGACTACACCAAATGTATTCAATTGGCATTTTGGACTCATCCCTGAGGAAAATTATCAATAGCTGCTGCCTTGCGCTAGGGTTAAGTATAAAAATGAGAACAGAACGACATGATGGTGATATTTTTCGTTCACACTGACAAAGAACCAAAAAGCAACTACATATTTAAAACAAGTAGTTCCGTGAAGAATTATACAGCCTATTTTCATATATCCTACTTATGTTAATTGCCTCTATCAACATACAAAATTTCAGTTTGATTGCTGTAATAGATTCGTAGATATTGAGAACCGACTAAATAATGAGGATGGTCGCCATGTTGGATTTTTCCATATGGAGCTCTTAGAGTTATGTACTGTTACATGAAGATTATTGTGTACGTGTAGTATTCAAACTTCAATCGCATGATTAGGACACAAGAAGTAAAAACGAGATTATAAAATTTCACACAGCTGCCATCTCGTGTGTTATGGAAACAACTGAAAAAAAAAAATAGACGCCAGTGGATTAAAATGTGTATAACGATTTACTGTACAAAGTGTCACTGCACTCAGAGGGTTAAATCGCGAGAAACGTCCATGTGAATATTTTTACTTCGCGTCGCCGCCATGTTGGATTTGTGATCACCAGGTTATTGAAAGTCCTATAGGCGAACTTATGTTCATAGGCCCTATGAACATTAAAAAATTCAGTTTTTGATTGCTGTAATAGATTCGTAGAAATTGAGATCCATCTAAATATTTCGGATGGTCGCCATGTATGATTGTTATATGTATAGGCCATAGAGGCATGTACCATTAAAGGAAAATTATTGCGTAGATTCATTATTCAAACTTTCACTTCGATCGCATGATTACGACACAAGAAATAAATACTTAATTTTAAAATTCGCACAGCCGCCATCTTGCGGTTATGTAAACAATTGAACTAAATTAGATAGCAGTGCATTACAATGTGTATAACCATTTCCTGTACCAATTTTCATTGCGTTTGGATCATTAAATCGCGAGAAATGTCTATTTAAAAAGTTCAACTTCGCTTGGCCGCCATATTCGTTTTGAAGTTAACCAGTTTTTGAAAGTCTATTAGATGAACTTCCAGTAGTGCCCTTTATCTCCCTACAAAATTTCAGGGTGATGCCGCTAATAGTTTCAGAGATATAGAATGCCGGTGAAATATTTCGGCACAGCCGCCATCTTGAGGTTATGTAAACAATTGAACGAAGTTAGATGTCGGTGCATTTCAATGTGTATAAACATATACTGTACCAAGTTTTATTGCGTTTGGTTGGTCAAATCGCCAGAAACATCTATTCAATAGTCGCAACTTCGTTTGGCCGCCATGTAGGTTTTGTAGTTACCAGGTTTGCAAAAGTCGCATAGGTGAAATTCTAGTAGTTCCCTTTATCACTGTAAAATATTCCAGGGTGATATCGGTAATAGTTTCGGAGATATTCAATGCTGGTGAAATATTTCTCACAGCCGCCATGTTGGATTGGCGAGGCATAACAAAATTTGAAGGGCACGGTCGGGGTCTTCCGGATTAGTGCCATGAACTTTCTGAGTTTCATTGAAATCCCTCCAGCCATTTAGAAGTAATTTGAGGGGACACACACTATCACACGCACACACACCGACCGACACTCGGACAAAAGGTGATCTCATAACTCTATTTTTTTTTATAAATAGGCTAAAATACGTTCTATGGATCCAGGATCTGCTTTTAAGCGTATGTACGAGGAAACTATTAGGTAAAATAGGAAACTGGAGGAAAGGTCCTTATTAACAATCTGATCACTGGTAATTACATTGTTTAAGTTTACAAGTAAGATCATTCGTACACTTGTTCCTTTGCCTGGCATAAAAATATAAGGACATTTCACTGCAAAATCTTATAGGCATATTATTCTTTACTGCGCTTTTTCCTTATTGTGAATTAAAAAGTGACATTTCAAATAATGTTTGCTCTTGTAATGCTTTCCGCAAGTATCACAAGAGTATGGCCTTGCACCGCTATGAGTTAATGTATGCTTGATCAAATTATGCTTATGAACAAAACTCATTCCGCATGTATCACAAGAGTATTGCATTGTACCGCTATGAGTTAAAGCATGGCTCTTCAAATGTACTCTGCGAACAAACCCCTTTCCACATGCAGCGCAACGGTATGGCATTACAGCACCATGAGATAGACTATGTTTAATTAATTGGACTCTACGCACGAACTCCATTCCGCAAGTTTCACAGGAGTATTGCTTTATATCGCTATGAGTAGGTATGTGCTTTCTTAATACACCCAACTGCATAAAGTCCTTTCCGCATATTTCACAAGTGTAAGCTGTCTCATTACTGTGAATTACCATATGATCTTTAAGAGAACGCTTGCTAGAAAGATACTTTCCACAGGATTTGCAACAGTAGTTCAATCGGCCGTTATGCGTGTCAATATGGCTGTTTAATGCACCCTTATGTATAAAACCCCGACCACATACCTTACAAGTGTGTGGTTTCGTGTTGCTGTGGATAAGCATATGACCATGCAAATGCCTTGCTTCAGCAAAGGTCTTTCCACATAATTCACATGAGTGTTCCCTGTGGCCACTATGAGTTTTCGTATGTGTCCTTAATCTCGACGCATATAAAAATGTCTTCATGCATAATTCACAAGTATGTGCCCTAGGCCCATTACTGCGAATTTTGGGAATACCAGATTCTGATGTCTTGGTCCATGTGTGTCTGAAATTAATATTATCAAAGATATTAACTAGAAGCCATCATGATAACCGAATATTTTGGAGTCACAACACCTCATTCAGAGAAATTCAGAGACAATTAGTGAATTTTACCGTTGGGAACGTTCCTAAACGATTACTTCCATCAGCATTCATCTTCTCAACGGCAATGTGCTGCAAAGTACAACTCATTTGATCAAATATTTAAGTTTCCAGTCTAAGTCTTTTTCCTGCAATATATACACGGATGTCCTGTATCGGTTGCATGTCAGGTGGTGTTATAATATTGTTGTCCCTCGGAGTAATTGCTTTTTATCGAGCAGGAGTACTTAGGAAATGTCTGGAGTTTAAACAATATCAATGATTGGACCAACTTCCATCTACCTCACGTGTCTGAGTAATAAATACGACAAAACTTCCTGATCTTCACATGATACTCTCAGCAGGATTACTTTCAAGGTAACAAATTGAATTCTAAGTAAAGATCCTAAGTAGAAAACTCGTTGGAAGTCGGGATATTCCAATTTTAAATTATGTATTACCATCGCTTTTGCTTCCTGAATGCCTTTAGGCATTGACTGTCCCATTTCCATTTACTATTTTTCTTGAACAAATCCTTCAGAAGTTGTTGGCAATGAATGGAGAAAAACTGGCACATTCCTAAGAACTGTCGAACATGCTTAATTTTGTGAGGTCTCAGTTATCTTAATGGCTTTAACCGTTATTGGATTTGGTCCAAATCCCACCCGATTTACATGTCCTGTGAATAATATTTCAGTATGGCAGAAATGCATTTGGTTAGATAGACTTTGAAATTTGCTTCATGCATTTTCTTGAGCAACATACGTAGATGGTCCAAGTGTTCTTCAGGTATACTAGATGCAATTATTAAATTAGCGATGTAGCCAGCGGCAAAACCTCCATGTAGGACCAGAGGATCATCAAACAGTCAGCCCTCACGTGTAACTGTTAAAAAAATATGATTGTTCCGCAAAATAGTCTTGGGGCAACCTTGCGCACCCACTCGATAAGCTCTGTTTCACTGCCACTGTCAGTACTAATAAATTGTAACTAGTTCTACATTTCACCCCTAGATGGGTGAAGTGTAACCTTCACTGCCCGAATAGAAAAAGCTGATGAAGGGAGCCTTGCATTCTCAAAGCACTTGTTTATAGCTTTAGAAATGTATAGGATCCCTTGAGAGGTTAGGGGCAGGATTGGTCTGTTTAATGTTACTCTGAGGACGTCTGCTGAGTACCTCAAGTCTCGCTATTGGTTAAATTATACCCAACGCTACGAGCTCATTGGTTACAATTTCGCGCGGTCTGAATGAACAGTCTGTTTTCAGCGTGTGCACATCATTTGAGTGGTAGTCTAGAATAGTTCAATTGTATTGCGCAATGTGTTCGTAATAGTGCTATGCGACTGAATAATTAATGTTAGACTGAGTCTAATATCTCTATTTAACCCAGCAATAAACATTGTCTTAAGTTAATAAATAGCCTAGTAAAGTGCGTTTATTTATCTCGTATGTCGCATTTTTAATTAATAGCTTGCGTTAATACACCAGGCACTTCGGGGCTGGGAACAATTAGCAGTAGCCCAACAGGTGCAACAGGTGAGTCATGCGACTGTAACAGTGTCACTGAACGGCTTTTTTTTTACATCCTTTCAGTTCATTTAGCCATGCGAAGAAGAAAGATCAAATCTCGATGGGACAACCTGCTCCTATCCAATTTATGTCGATTCAAAAGAACATGTGGGAAAATATTAAATTTAAATTTCATCGTTTCCAAATATACAGAAATACCTTAGTCATGTGGATGCAAGGCATTAAATATACTTTGTAGTTGGCCTTGTTTACTATTTTCAGTTCAGAAAAATGTTTGGAACAGCAGTGGCGTAGCTGATTGGACAATAGAATAGAATGTTGTCTTAGCAAAGCCTATAAAGAGTCAATAGGAAAACGCATTGAAAAAGTGAAGAGAATAGGTACGTTATGAAGCATTTAATAGATGCTACTTGCATCTTTGCGCTTCAGGCCATAATGAATCAGAGAATTTTGCTAATAAAGGTAATTGCAGGGAGTTAATTGAATACATGGCTGAACACGACTTGAATTTACAAAATTACATAAAAAATTGTAATGTGTTCTCAGGCCTAGGCTCAATGATACAAAATGACTCAATCGACGCTATACTCAACACTTAATGCAGAACACAAAAACTGAAATTTCCGCTACACAGTTTGTTGCAATTATTGTCGACGAGACACTGGCCATATCTACGAACGAGCAACCAAGTGTAGATTTCGGATATATTCTTCCTAAAGGCGAAATTCAAGAAATATTCGTAAGATTCTTTGATTTTAGTGATAACAGAGGAGCTGTAATAATAGCCCTCCCCCATGGTCTGGTACCTTGACGTGGTGGGGAGGCTTGTGTGTTTCAGTGATCCCGAGAGCAATGCCGGCGGCAGCTTCGGCTCCTGGCAGGGTCACCCATGCCGGTAAGGTCGAGGGTGAGAGACCAGACTAAATGACAGACTACACCATGATGGTAGGCAGCAGCGTCATCAGTAGATTATTTCCAGGCGGAGCTGTAATTCAGTGGTACGGTTGGAAAACTGCGGGGGCTCGTTTTCAGTCCTAAAGGTGGCAGCCCTACCAGAAAACTAGGAAGCTGTGGGCTAATAACTCGCACTCTCCGAAATTGTTTATTAAAAAAACTGAAAAGAATGAAAACCGGACGGATCTCATGTTGACAACTTTCGGCACGAAAAGGAAGACACGAATAGGTTTCTGGAATGTGAGAACTCTGGGTGAGAGTAGTAGGCTGAGGCAGGTGACCATAGAAATGATCTCGTATAAACTTGATATACTTGGGCTCAGTGAGATAAGATGGCCAGATTTTGGTGAGATAAAAACTTATGAAGGACTTACCCTCATATACTCTGGGAGGAGCGAGGAGAATGCGGAACGCAGAGAAGGAGTTGGTCTTTTGCTTACTGAACATGCAAAGAAAAGCCTTATAAGTTGGCAACCCATTTCCGAGCGAATATTATCAGCACGATTTAAGACTCGCATTCGCAATGTTACGATTATACAATGCTATGCACCCACGGAACCATCAGAAGAAGAACTTAAAGAAGCATTCTACTCCTTTCTACATGAGACAGTAAAGAAAAGCAGTAAGAGAGATGTGATTATAATAATGGGAGACCTTAATGCTAAGGTAGGAGAGAACAACGAGGGACTAGAACATGTGATGGGTGTACATGGCCTTGGGGATAGGAATGGAAATGGGGAAAAGTTCACAAACTTCTGTGCTAGCCATGACCTAGTTATTGGAGGTACTTTGTTTCCTCATAAGAGGTGTCATAAGATCACGTGGATTTCCCCTGATCATGACACTGAGAACCAAATTGACCACATCGCAGTGAGTAGGAGATTCAGAAGATCGCTCACCGATGTTCGGAATAAGAGAGGATCTGAAGCTAGCAGTGATCACCACCTTATGCTGGCTGAGTTCAAGATGAAGATCATGGTGGCAAAGAAGAGGTTTGAAAAACAGAGCAAGAGATTTAATGTGAGGAAGTTGAAGGAGGAGATGGTCAGAGATGAATTTAAATTGGAGCTAAGAAATCGTTTTCAGGTACTCCAATCTGATACAGCAGAAACTGATATTGAATCTTCCTGGAGTAATGTAAAGAACATCATCCTTGATACAAGTGAAATAGTCCTGGGAAAGAGCAATCCTCTCAAGAAGGATTGGATGTCAGAACAAACTTGGGAGGCAATAAGCCATAGGAAAATGATTAAGGAGAGGTTGAATATGTGTAAGACTCGACATCAGAAAGCAAAAGTGCAAGCAGAATACACGGTCGTTGACAAAGAAGTCAAAAAGAGTGTGAAAAGAGATAAGAGTAATTGGATCGATGAGATGGCGAAGAAGGCAGAAGATGCTGCATCAAAAGGTGACAGCAAAGAAATGTACCGCATCACAAAAGTGCTGTCCAAGAAAAGTTTCCGAAAGAACCGGCCCATAAAAGACAAACAGGGAAATTTACTCACTACTCAAGAAGAATAACAAGAACGGTGGAGGGAATACTTCAACGAAATTTTTAATGTTGATCGAGGGATTAATGAACACCACGAAGAGAGGAATGATGAACCTGATAATTCTGATCCAAATATTCTTTTGCACAGTCCAACTTGTGCTGAAATCAAAGAAGCCTTGCTACAACTGAAGAATGGAAAAGCCCCCGGTGTCGACAACATTTCGCCAGATGTCTTCAAGATAGACATGGACACCACAGCTAATATCCTGAAGCCATTGATGGAAAAGATCTGGTTTGAAGAGAAGCTGCCTGCGGAATGGAAGAAAGGTGTGATTGTTAAAATCCCAAAGAAGGGTGACTTGACGAATTGTAACAACTGGAGAGGTATTACCTTACTATCCGTACCAAGCAAAGTATTTCTCAGGATAATCTTGAATCGCGTTAAGAAGTCTATCGAGTCGAAGTTGAGGAAAGAACAAGCTGGATTTAGGGAACACCGTAGTTGTGTGGACTTAATTAACACTTTACGGATTATTGTGGATCAGAGTAACGAATGGCAAGCAGCACTGTACATCACATTTATAGATTTTGAGAAGGCCTTTGATTCCATTAATAGGAAGGTCATGTGGGAGACCTTAAAGGAATATGGTATACCAAGTAAAATGGTTAACATTATACGAGAGATGTATTCTGGTTATAATGTCAAGTCCTGCATGAGGGTCAGCTATCCCAGCCATTGGCCATCCAGACTGGAGTACGACAAGGATGCATACTTTCTCCCACTTTGTTCGTGATTGTTCTTGATAACACTCTTAGGAAGATGGGGAGAGGAAGGAAGAGAGGGATACAGTGGGGACTTCGAGACAGGTTGGAGGATCTTGATTTTGCTGATGACATCTGTATGCTAGCACAGCGCTTTAGAGACATTGAGGGAAAACTGGCAAACTTAGAACTTGAAGCTGCTAAGGTTGGACTTAAGATAAACCCAAAGAAGACAAAGGAGCTGAGAGTGAACTCCACAGTATAGGCTGGTCTCACTGTGGGAGGTGTAGATGTAGAACAGGTGGATACATTTGTTTACTTGGGAAGCGTGGTAACGAGAAGTGGAGGGACTGAGGAGGATGTCAAGAGCAGAATAAGAAAGGCAAATGGGGCTTCTGTGCAGCTCTATCCAGTATGGAGAAACCGTAACATATCCAGGAAGACGAAAATCAGACTTTTTAATACCAATGTGAAAGCTGTCCTATTGTATGCATGTGAATCATGGAAAGTTACCAATCCTATCAGCCACCAACTTCAAGTATTCATCAATCGTTGTCTGCGTCGAATTCTGGGTATACGATGGCCAGATATAATCCCAAACGAAGAGCTGTGGCAAAGGGCTAACCAACAACCTATAGAAGTCCAAATTAAACGGAGGAAATGGGGCTGGATTGGGCATACTCTGCGGAAACAGAATGATGCAGTAGAAAGGAGAGCTGTGGACTGGAATCCTCAAGGGGCTCGGAGACGGGGAAGACCAAGGAACACCTGGAAACGCACCATTGAAGAGGAGGCCAGAAAAGCGGGAAAGACTTGGATGGAAGTGAAGAACTTGGCAACACACAGAGCCCGATGGAAATCATTCTTGGATGCCCTATGCTCCGCACGGAGCGAAAGGAAATAAGTCAAGTAAGTAATAATAGCAACACATGGTATTAATAATGTAGACGAGTTTTCAGAAGTAAGTTAATAGCTCAAGCCTATGACGGCTCATCTGTAAATATTGGCCTAGCCACTAGAATTAAGTCAAAGTGTCTACAAGCATTGCTAACTATCTGCTATGCACACAAAATAAATTTTGTAATGCAGGACTATGTAAAAGGGATCAGGAATTGTAATATAGTTTTCTCGACCGTTTCCGTTTTCGCGTCTTTTTCTCCAATTCATTCAAAAGAACTCGTGCTCTTGACGAGATAGTAAATGCCCGTTTTCCTTCTGTTGCTTCAACCAGTTGGTTATACAACAATAGACTAGTGGAAATGATTTATAACCACAAAAAAGAACTTATTCAGTTCTTCAGTCATATAATTGAGAATGACACAATGTCGTTCGATTCTGAAACGTGGCCAAAGTACAGTCAGGAAATGACGGAGCACAATATACTTGTTCGTATTTAGATAAGGAAGAGGAAGGTATCAGCCCTTCGGAATTCCATTTGAAATTATTCTCCGTTTAATTTATAAAGTTTCAATTGATATGAGAAACCTTCTAGTATATTCCACCGTGGGAACCAATGGGAGAGAATGCATCACATTACGTAGTGCAACTACAGGTATCGATATTTGACCTTGATATGGTATAAAATCGAGCTATTGGAAGGCCAAGGATGCATTCAATCAGTGTTGATCAGCTTGGATCAGTGGTACTCACCTGTTATGGTTCGTGTGACGTTAAGCCGTCGTAATACTGCGGAAATACTCCGTGAGGCTAGGGCTCTATAATATAATACTTAAAGTAACATCCCCACGTTACTCTGCTCATATGTCGGAAGACATAGTTTCATTTTCATACCAGTGCGTGGAGGGTAAAGTGCCGTTGTGCTTCACCACAAATTATTATTATTATCCATGTGCTTGTGAAAATTCATCATTACGGGAATATTGGAAGAATTCAAGATATGTGGATATGGGCTTGTTTACACGCAACTGACTTATAATTTTCTGTCTCTTTACTTCCACCCAATGCGTGATATTTATGAACTGGAATTATGTCAAATTTATGTACTAGAATTATGTCTAACTGTGAAGTGATTGTGAGCGACCATAAGAACTTATTCAATGTCATATAGTGGAGAACTTCGTGCTTGAAAAAAGACCAGGCATATCTGGGATATTATATCACATGGATATTATTATTCTTATCAAGCCACGTAATATTTCCCTGGTTATAACTGAGACAGTCAGAATAATTGGATATTCAAAAACTGTGGACTACAATATCGAAATACCGAGTGTGCGTTTGTGGGGGACTCCAGGACGACCTCATAGGATTATGACGTCACTACTCAGCAGTTCCAACATAATGGTCTGCTAGAGAGGCACTATTTGAGGCGAGCGATACCAGGATTGCTGGATGGGGTACCAGAAGCGATGCCTTTTATTGACATATTACTCTGGATGTGAAGGCAGCATGAGGCAAATGCTGGGATACGACTCTTAATTAGGGTGGAGCCAATTGGGTCCGTGGTGCCAGGGGCTGTTCCGCACCGAGGGATGATCCTCCGCCACAGAACATCTAAGGTAGAAACCTTCCCACTTCAGTGAATCTTATTTTGGGCCATGAATGTCAATAATTTCCGTTATAATCCGATGACTTCCCTAGTCGCCATTAATCTTCGTTGTATTATATTGGTTGCATATTATGCCAGGCTAATACTTTAATTTACTGCTTAGACTGGTAGCTGAGGTGGATACTCAAAATGTCATTCTTTAATAACAATAATAATAATAATAATAATAATAATAATAACAATAATAATAACATGGGATGCCCTACCCCATTTGCATAAAAGGCAGCAGGATTATGACACATTGAAAGCATTTACACTATTTTTGAACACGTCTTGATAATCTTAAAATATTCTCTAATTCCATAATAATAATAAAAATAAAGTCTCTACAAATTTATGTTGAAGGAACATTGAATTTCGATAAATAATAATGAGTGTAATATTCCATAAGGAAAATGATAATTGATAAAAGATCAAAAATGATAAATTATGATATGATTATAAAGCAATTGTTTTATTGTTTAAAAGTATGGGACCACACGATCTTTAGATAGTATTGGATATTCTTGAAACGAAGCCTAATGAATCTACTTCTAAGTGGAATAGTGTTGGGATACTTGTCTTGTTCCCGATTCACTTATGTGTTTTCTGAGTTTAGCTCAGGTGGTTTGAGGTTTTGGTCCTCTGATAAAAGGGATTTATGTGGGAGTGATATCCTGTCCCATAATGGTACTAATTGCTTCGATAATAAAATGGGATTTATGCGGGAGTGACATCCTGCCCCATTATGGTATTAATTGCTTCGAATGTCAGTCCAATAACATAGAATTCCCATAAGTTAATTAATATTTGCCATTGGTTTGATTAAGAATATAATGACGGCACGTCAAATGTTATGCCGATTTTTGTGACGGCTTGTGTAAAAATAGTGTTCAGTGTTATCTATCTCCTAATTAAAGCATGGAATTATGAAAAGTACAACCAGATTATACAGGCCACATTAGGTGAAGCCTACTCATTATTATTATTATTATTATTATTATTATTATTATATATAATTCGTTGAGGCCATCTAGGACCACGTTATGTCTTGCTACACTTGGCAATTTGTTTCGCCTTCCTCTGAGCCCAGAATTCCCTCATTCTCTGTGAGTGAGCCATCTTGCGCTCCGCTGTCCAGGTGGTACCTTGTCTTCTTTTCGGGTTCGATGTCTCGTCTCGAGTTATCCCATTAGTCAGTATCTTTTTGCGGAAGAGATCTCTATTGAAGGCGTCGTCGCGTTTTAGATGCAGTATTTTGAGGTCGTCTTTGGTATTCATAAACCAGGGCATTTGGGTTTGGAGTCAAAGAAACGAAAAATCTGTTAATCAGCCTGTTTCCGTCCATTTGTTTGAGATGACCGTAATACCGTGCCCGCCTTTTACGGATCGATTCTGAAATTTTCTCTATTTCACTGTAGACTTCTTTGTTGGATTTTTTATAGTGGATGCCATTCTTGTAATTTGATCCCATTATACCACTGACGATTTTGCGCTCTTTTTTCTCCAGTTCTTCAAGGAGTCCTTTATTAGCATTTAGGGATAGGGTTTCGGCTGCATACATAACTACTGGTTTCAGAACAGTTTCATAATGACGTAGTTTAGTATTTTTGGACAGGCATTTTTTGTTGTATATTGAGCGCGATGTTTGATAGGCTATTTCGAGTTTGCGTACTCGTTCCTTGAGTGCTTCTTTGTCCAGTCCACTTTTCATGATGATCTCTCCCAAGTACTTAAATTTTTCCACTCTGTTGATCTTCCCGTATTTTGTCTGCAGTTTTGCTGGGGCGTCTTTGATGTTAGTCATTAGTTCTGTTTTTTCGAACGATATCTGCAAGCCAGTTTGTTCAGCGATATCTTTTAAAAAGTCGATTTGCATCCTAGCAGTTTCTACGTCGTTCGACAGAATGGCGATGTCATCAGCGAATGCTAGACAGTCGACTATGATCCCCTTGGATCTTGCTCCCATTCTCAGAGGGCTATACTCAGTTTCTAATAATTTTGTTCGCCAGGTCCGAATGACTTTTTCGAGGACGCAGTTGAAAAGCATTGGAGAGAGCCCGTCACCTTGTCTGACTCCCGTTTTGACGTCAAAGGAATCCGACAGACATCCCAGGAACTTAACTTTGGATTTTGTTTCAGTTAGGGTGGCTCTAATTAATGCCAGCAGTTTCAGGTCAACCCCAAATTAGTTGAGGATGTTCAATAGAACTTCGCGCTCTATCGAATCGTAAGCCTTCTTAAAGTCCACAAAGACTGATACGTACGATTTGGACCTGAGATTGCAATATCTAATGATCGTTTTGAGGTTGTGGATCTGTTCGGCAGTTGAACAACCCTTTCTGAACCCCCCTTGGTATTATCCTATTTGATGCTCGACTTGTTATTATTATTATTATTATTGTCACATCAAGATATTTTTTTTTTGTATAAATCATTTGGTAATGTCAAGTGTCTAGTTTATGCAATTTGATATGCTCTGCCGTTAAATGCTATTCTAAAGGGTGTATTCCAAACCCATATTAATTACATCATAAAAGAACAATCAAATGCGTGTGTGAAATATCGTCGAAATCCTGCAAATAATAAATGTAAATAATATATTTGAGTATAGGACAATATTATGAACTGCATCATTTAAGTCAGATTTAATTATTTTTTTGTGTGGTATGGCAGGTTATGCTATCTCGCTTGTATAGGGTAAAAATGATTGTTATAAATTAACCATAGTCAAACCCTTGAACTAAATCGAGAAGAGACTATGTTTTTTCTAGTTTGAGATGCATACTCGAAGGTTAATTGCCGGCACCGCTCTGCAGTTATTTCGTCATCAAGGGAAGTGATAATTAATGCTTTTTTTTTCTCTTGTTGCCATCAGGCAGTTTCTTTTGAAATACAATTTGTTGAAATGGTTTTATCTTAATATATGTGTTCTCACTTTATGTTGTGTTGTGTGTTGTTCCTCATCCTTTGCGAGGAGCATGGGTGCAGTGTGTAGTAAATACCTAGCCCAGACCCGGACGCTCTAAGATCAGAACTCGTGCTCTCACTGTGCTCATGTTGCCTCGTATGTGGTCGCCTGTCCATCCCAGGTGGACAGACGGGCACAGAATGTCGACTAATTTGAGTCGCCACTGAATGTAGTATAATGCATGTACTTTTATTCTTCTGTAAGATTAAAATCGAGAGCTCTTACATTATCAGAGCCTGTACGCTATTTATAATGCTGAACAGTAGTCTATTGGAAACGTAGGTTCTTTCTTTGAATATAAATCCCGTATATTTGTTGTTTTCTTCGTGAATACTAATGTACAGTTAAATCAAGTATAGAGAATATCTCTTTCACTTGGAATCTCCTTGAAAATGAGAATGAAAATCCACAGCCTGCTTCCAGTTGACCGACCGGGTCAGGGAATCGAATGAATGATGCTCCCATCTAGCGGCGAGATTTATGAACTGTGCCAGCTGCCGAAGCCTGTCGCACTCCCCTGGGGAAATGATTACATGAATGTCAGATTAGATGAAATGAGAGTGGAGAGTGTTGCAGGTTTGAAATTTGTGACAGGGAAAATCAGAGTACCCGGAGAAAAACCTGTCTGCCTCCGCTTTGCCCAGCACAAATCTCACAAGGAGTAACCGGGATTTGAACCACGGACCCAGCGGTGAGAGGACGGCGTGCTGCCGCCTATGCCACTGAGGCTCTTGGAATCCCCTTAACAATTGTATTTCAGTAACATCCTTTCCTTTAGACCCCGTGCATCCAAGCAAATGCCGAGTTTTATATCACGCTTTCAACCCGTAGCTAATCGATTTAGGTAATGTGCAGAGATTTTCGTCATGATCCCATTGTGTTCCATCGCTATATCATCTTTCCTACATCTACACGTGAACTCTCCAGAATAGGATATTTCATCTTGTATGGATCCTTAGTTATAAATTTAATATCATATTCAATATGTTGAATTTCATCAGTGCTGGTTTTCTCTCAAACATTGCTACGTAACCCTCTATTGAAGCATCAAATTACTCTCAATAATTGGATTAAGGTCGTCTATAATTGCGTAAGGAACTCCGTCTGATTTTGCCTGGTTTATCATGTTTGTCATTCAGTTCCAATTTGTTGATTGCATCCTCTCTTCTAATTCAATTTTATTATAATTATACATTTTGAATTTCTTCATTTGACCTTGAAGATTAATTTTCCAGCAAATGTGAATTCAATCAACACTTGCAGTTGCATTTCACTGACCGATATGGAATTATTCCTCCGACAAGGATCACAGAAGAAAGGTAGCAAGTTTTTTTTGTCCCATTTCCCGATAATCCTCCAGATAAGTGTCAGAAATTGTTCTGAGCATTGCTCCTGTGCCCAATAATGTATTTATTCTTTCCTCTTTTATGAAGATGAAGTTGGGCTATTCAACTGAGACGTTCTTCTAACTAGATCTTTAAATATTCGATGTTCATCTTCAGCTTGGTACAGGACATGAATGTCTACGGAGTACAAGAGCGATTTTAAGCTTACAACTTTTGACGTTGCAAAAGCCTCGAAGGTTGCGACGACAGTACAGCAAGCGGGCAAAACTGAAACTTTAAACGTTAAGTACGACCGATTGACTACCGAACTATCATGCCCTACTTTTTGATCTAAGGAAATTATTTCTGTGAAGAACTATAGACACAAAATTTTTAATGGAATATTCAGCACCAGCAATTCACCGTAAAATATGTTATTTTTATACAGGTTTATGTTATAACACTGATATAAAGGATTTATTGAACAAAAAACATACCACACCAGAGGTATTGAGGCCAAAATTTACTCGGTCAGTCTTAAATATTTAAACACAATATAAGAAATATAAAAACAGAGTACAAAAATGAAATGCGTTTCATCCAACCATGATTCACTATGATTGGTTGAGTATGTTTCGAGAAATGGTGTTTAACTTTCGTGTCCTCTATATACTGTTATCTTTCCGGACAGCATTCAGGAGGACTTCATTCATGGTACTAGACATTACTACAATTTCCTTCTCCATAAATGTTTCCAAGATATTCAACACCGTTCAGAATAATAAATTACGTTCTATTGAGCCCACATCGACGTTGGCATGGTTGTACGATGACAGGAATGTCATCTTCCATGCAGAACACGATTGTACGGACATTTGTTGACTGTTTTTCTGACTTTATCGTGAATTAGCAACACGATGGAGAAGTAACAGTTTATGCTTTAATTTTGGACCCCAGTATATTTCTTTAATAAATCGGAAGATGTTCGTTAATTTTGATAAAACAAAGATAATGTACATTGAGACAAGTCCCAAGTCAAGAAGGATCGACTTAAGATACTGTATTCCCTTTATACACTTCACAGCATTCGTTTTAACATTTAAAGGAATCGTAACTTTCCGACGGTATTATTGCATACACAACATGTAAGTGGAAAAAGAATGGTATGCAGATATCAGCTGGAAGTAAAAAGGCGGCATGCATACAGACACGCACACACAAAAGTTTATTTCATAAGCCTATACCTCATATGAAAATAATGCCCCTATAAAAAGGAGTGACGTTTGGAAACAAAAAATGTAAATCGGTATTATAATATTATACTGATCTGTGACGAATGAAGAAAATGTACTACTCGGCAATCAACATGCATTCTTATAAAACATTTTCCATTAGTCACATATAAAAGAGCAGGTCAACCACTTACTCATTTAAATGACATTCACTTCCATCTCCATCTTTATCCTTGGTTCCATCTTCTACAGCCTAAGAAAAAAAATGAACTACATCTTTACAATAATCTTACATTTTCACACAATAAATAATGACAAATGAAGACACTCTGATTCAAAAAAATAATCCTGCGACTACTTCACCACTTATTGTGACTGTTACACACGAACCCTCAAGGCAGTATTCCAAGTTCTAAACCTCCCAAATCCCCACCAAATCCATACTTAACTTAACGGGCAAAACATTATAAAACTAATGCTGTACGGAATTTTGAAGTACTGTTATGATCTTTTCATGTTGCCCAGCTCTTGGAATGACCAGGAAATAGCTATTCCCTCAGTACTAGCCAATTTCTTGTGTGCCATTTTGATATCCTCGCTTGCTATGATGAACCACTGAGAGCTCCAGCTATTGTTAGGTGTGCTGGCTTACAGTCAAATAATGCATTGGTCTCCACAGTCATTTCCTTAGTTTCCTTCCTCCAAACAGCTATCCCACCTCTGTTCCTGGGTGAGGAGCCACAACATCTGAGCATCCCCAAGGGTGAAAATCTTCTGCGGCCTTGATGTATGTTGATAAGAGATGGTTTGAGCAAGTTAAGAAATCGTAGGTTTTGACTATTATGCTTGTTGATTAAATCGGCTAAATAGTTTGGACATTGAGTTGGAAACTAGCCACAGTCAATTATATGAATCGTTTGATGTTGAAAGCGGACTTCTGACACTTTCTGGATTTTATAGGAGATGGAAGAAACTGTGTAGATGGTGGAAGATGTTGATCTATGTTTTATGCTTCTGCCAGTGCGTGATGCCTATACTAATGCACTCATCAGTGCATAAAAATAAAAAATCCAATTCATAGATTATGAAAGAATGGCAGATGTTAGTATTGCAGAAGTTCCCCTGATACATCAACTAGAGTGTACTTTGGTACTTAGAATGCCAACTTCCACATAAAACCGACAAATAATTAAAAAATGTACAGTTATTGCATTTGAAATGTATAAATACAATTCACAGTATGAACACTGCACCAATACTTAACTTAATAGTAATATGAAAATGAAATACAATATCAATGCAAGAATCATTGAAACACAAAAAGCAATAATTCCAATAACAGCAAATTCATGTAACGAAAAAATGCATAAACAACACTGATACGATGCACAAGGAATATACAGGTGTGGACTGAAGAAGTTTCATTTCAACACTAAACGGTGGCCCTACCTATCATCTGTAGTATCGCATCTAAAACTAATATTTTGCGAAACATGCATAAGTCCCCTCTTAACATCAAGCGATTCACACACAACATATATCTCATTGAAAGGCGAGTTCATTATATCATATGAAAATAGGTGATAAATTCTTCAAAAAACGTCCTGGCATAAGCATTAATTTCAATTTATAATATTTATGAGTGGAAGGAGAATGCAGCTGTGGCCTTATGTTTAGAACCATCCTGACATTAACCTCATCTAACCACTACCAGGATTGCTGGAAAGGTATTTGAATCCACCACTCCAAATATTTTCATTCATTATTTTATTTACCATAAATCATAAGAGAAATTATGGACGGCCAGGGGTGAAGGACAGTCCCATACACAGAGTGTCCCCTGATCAGTATTTAAAAGAAAAATCAAATCTACACTGAAGAAAATGGAAATTGCAACAGCACCATGAAGGCATTGGTTGTTTGCGTTGATTTTCAAGATATGGAACGATGCCATGTAGGTATGTAAACGATCAAAGTTTCAGACCCATTGGATTGTTGCGACAGGTCTCCCCACGTGATTGATTGGTCGCGGAGGAATCAACTCCAGTATACAGACTCTGTGTAGCGTAGTTGACTTGCAGTCTGTGCAGTGAAGTGTTCCCCGTCAAACATGCCCCGACGACAGGGAAGAGCACGCTATCAACAACTGTCGCCGTTTGAGAGGGCTCGGATAATTGGGCTGTGTGAGGCTGGATTATGGCTAAGGACTGTCGCTGCACGTGTTGACCGACAGGCATCTACGGTACAACGTGTATGGCAGCAGTGGTCAAATGAAGGTACCCACACTCGTAGACCTGGCACAGGCCAAGCGCAACAGACAACTGTGAGAGAGGATCGCCGCATCATTCGGATGGCCCGGATGGAACCCCATGCAACAGCAGCGCAAATTCGAGCAGCTGTGGCACCCCACGTTACACAACAAACAGTTGGTAATCGCCTGCGTGCAGCTGGCTTACGATCCCGTGTCCCTGCAGAAGGTGTTCCATTGACCCCACAACAGTGACGTGTAAGGCTGGCCTGGTGTCGAGAACGATCGACGTGGGTCGACGAATGGCATAGGGTCGTCTTTAGTGATGAATCGCGCTTCTGTCTTTCCCGCAGTGATCGCCAGAATCGTGTGCGCCGACTTACCGGGGAAAGGGGCCACCCAGACCTAATTGTCGAGAGGCACACAGGGTCAACACCAAGCATTATGGTCTGGGGAGCTATTTGCTTTAATGTGAAATCACAATTAGTGCTTGTTGAGGGCACTACGACTGCTCGACAGTACGTTGATAGGGTACTCAATCCAGTGGTTGTCCCCATGATGGCGAACATTGCTAATGGGATGTTTCAGCGGGACAATGCCGGGGTTCACACTGCACGCATCTCCAGAGAAGCTCTCCACGACATCACAACCTTAGAATGGCCCGCCAGATCCCCGGACCTCAGTCCTATTGAGCATGTGTGGGATATGATGGGTCGCCAACTGACCAACCGTCCTCAGCCACCCACAACTCTGGAACAACTGATCCGTGCAGTGCAGCAAGAATGGGCCACAATTCCTCAGGAAGCGATCCAGGGCCTTATTGACTCCATGCCTCGCCGAATTCATCAATGTATTGCAGCTCGTGGTGGGCACATCCTGTATTGATTGTTGTCCAAACTTGCGGTCAGAGGGACCTGAAAGTGTAATCATCGAATCACAACCGAACACTCGTCCTGCATGTTCAATTGCAGCAATGTAGCACCACTCCTTCTGTGTGTTGCAATTTCCATTTTCTTCAGTGTATTCACTACTAGCAGGAGTACCCGTTCTTCGAATGGTCTTCGGTGTTAATTCCAGACATTATCAATTGCAATGGTTAGCGGTTTGTCATTCCTTCATAAGTTTATCAGAACGAAGTTAGTTTTCTGGGAATATCACACACACAGTTAATTTAAGGGCCTTAAAATGTGGTTTTCGGAGACCCATTATAGACTCCCGAATTTTGAGTCTCACATTGAGATGCGCAACATATGCTTTGGTCGTCCTGCTAGGATAATTTTTATATTTCGCCTATTTTAGCATGTATATCCACCCTTCTACTGTATGAAAAGTACGGCGAAGAGTTTTATAAATGAAAGGTGTATTGACTCTCATGGATACTATACCTAACTTAAAGATGCACCAAGCATCCGAACACGAGTTATAGGCGTACATGAAGATACACAGAAAGACAGACAGACAATTCTATTGTCTACAACATATCACCCAGATATCCAAATATGGTATATCTACCACACAGTAACAAACAAAATCATCCTTACGATGAACCCGTATGTTGACAACAACAACAACAAAATGATTGGTGAAAATGTGCTCTCAAACTAAATTCAGCTAACGTGTACACCCTGACGTGAAATAAAACTGAAAGCCTTGTAGACGAAACGCAATCCACGTCACATGAAAACTGACCCTCTACGTTGTGTTAGGTCCCCATACACAGGAAGACCCCTTTCATAAATTATAAAGGCTTGTGATGCATGAAAATTCAGGTTCTTTAGCCTCAAATGGCCCAAATTCCTATAAGCCGCAAAAAATGCTGATTCAATTCAGGATTTTTTAAAAATAATGTTGCTGTTTGGAGATATAATAGACTCTCTGTACTATATGTCGCACGAGAAAATTGCGTGAAAAATTCTAGGTTACCCCTTGACCCCATTAATTGCATTGATGAATTATACAGTCTAAGTTGGTACCGTGATAACCTTATAGCCATTTGCAAACTTTCACAGAAATGTAATAAATGGAGTGACATTGCTTCTTACAGAAATAGATGGAAAGTTTCATGTCACCCCTTGAGGCAATGTTGTCATGGTTACCGACTTGCATTCCTTCATTAGTTCGTTAAATTTAATTAAATTAGTTTTCTGGGAAAAACTCAGAAACTGTTGGTTTTAGAGCCTTATAATGTAGTTTTCGAGGACCCTTTAGGGCTCCGAGTTTTGTTTCTGGCACCTAGGGCCATTGTCTCGTCGTTGTACGTCATAATATAATACTAATAATAATAATAATATAATATAGGGAGAGGAATATAATATACCTGCCGTATCACACCCTCAGGTGTAAATCGCGTGAAAAAATTCTAGAGTACCGCTTGACCCCTTTAAGCGCATTATACCTATTGATGAATTTTACAACTTAAATTGGTTTCGTGATAACCTTCTAGCCGTTCGCAAACTTTCACACTAATGTAATTAATGGAATTGCATTGCGACTTACAGCAATAGATGGACCTCTGAGATTATGTTGTCATGGTTACCAGCTTGCATTCGTTCATTA
This sequence comes from Meconema thalassinum, assembly GCA_946902985.2. Lineage (NCBI taxonomy): Eukaryota > Metazoa > Arthropoda > Insecta > Orthoptera > Tettigoniidae > Meconema > Meconema thalassinum. Next base: position 139,323,788 of record OX336398.1, on the reverse strand, counting down.
ATTTATTTAATGAAATAAGTCTCCTGGGAATATCTCAAAAAACGGTTGGTTTTAGGGCCTTAAAATGTGGTTTTCGGGGACCCTGTAGGGTCCCCGAGATTTGTTTCACACATTGAGGGGCTGAAAATGAGCTTTGTCTCGTCCTTCTACGCCTATTTCAGATGAATTTTGAGGGGGTAGACCCCCTTTTACTGTATGGGAGGTACGGAGAAGAGTTACATCAATGATTAGTGTCATGCCTCTGATGGATATCTGTACCACATTTTACGTTGATACACCCAGCCGTTCTCGAGTTATATGGGAACAAATTTGTCCACAAACAAACAAGCAAACAAACAGACAGACAAAAAATATGTTTGCGTGCATCCATCATGAAACAGTCTGAAACGCGACAATATCTCAAATTTCCGTAGAAATTCAGAAAAAACAGACAAACTTCCATTTTTATATAAAGAGAGATAAACTGAACCATTCGGCGTTGACTGAGTTTTATAGCACACATTTAGGTTTTACTCGCTAACCGTTGGAGATAGACGAAAAGTGATAAGGACCTCTCGGATAGAAAATTAAATTTTAAAGCTCGTATATGCCATCAAAAGTTAGCTATTTCTTATCGTTCTCTTTTTATTTCAAATGGAAGTATGAAATTTTGAAACCAAAGGGTGTAGTGACGTCACTAAAATGGTCGCCATTTTTAAATAGTGCAAAATATCGAAATCAAAAGTAGCCTATATGTAAACCTGGTAAATCAGCTACATCCATGCAAAATTTCATTTAAATCGGACCACTGGTTCTTGCGTGATTGAGTAACAGACAGACAGATGACACACACCATCTCATTTTTATATATTAGTATGATTTACAAATGAGGCTAGAAGGTATGAAACAATGACCTATATACCTACTCACTCACACATAGTACCGCACGAAAGGGAGAGTCGCGGTGGTGGTGGAAGGTGAGTGTTACCTGTGAGAGACTTATGTAGAAACGTGACATCTATTTGTTTGCACAAGGAGGCACCTGACTAGAGGACAGCTGACTTTGTTTATTGGTTGATTTGCGCAGCGTTGGGCACCTAATCCTAGAGGTTAGCCGCGATACGGGCTGAAAGTCACGTAGAACCTACGACAATATGGGTCTGAAAATTCTTAGGAAAGCACACGTTAGCATTGAATTTGCACCTACGGAGGCTTCTGTGTAGAAAAACCAGCATCTTGGCATCTTGTTTGTACGTTTCATTTACGATTGTCAGTAATTGTTTTAACTAACAAACGTATGGTCTTAACTTGTTTTAAATGTAGAATATTGAGCATATAAACTGGTTATATGGGAATACCAGACCAACTTATTCCAATATATTTACATTTTGCAGCAATAATATTTAGGCCTTTGAGGAAATACTGCACACCTAGTGTTTAACTTTGAAAGTAACTTTTAACAATCATCTAGACATTGGATGTTTCTGTATATAACTGAATCGTCAGCATACTGCGCCACGGCTGAGGTCACACAGTTTGGCAAGTCAAAGACAAATGCATTAAATAATAATTCTTCTAAAACAGAGACTTGGCATACCCCCAAAGGATTCTTTAAGGATCAAAGATTGAACTTCCGTCAATCTGGATAAACAGAGCTGCACCCCCGAGAAAAGACCACAACCAAGCCAAATATTTCCTCTTATCCTCTTATAGTCAGCCGATATACCTTAACAAAATTTGTCAATGGAGAATGTGATCTAAAGCATCATCCCTAACCAGAATCATGTGATCCACTTGAAACAAAAATTTCTCCAAGGAGAACTGTCAATCATCAGTAACTGGTTCTCATTAATGCGCCCTATTCTTCAAGGCATTACTGCTTTTTGAAACTTGCGAAAATCATGAATCACATCCACAGCCGTATGGACAGAAGGCTTTATTTGCCACTCCTGGACCATTCTGATTCCCCGCACATTAAACACTTTCCCTGAATACTGCAAATAAACATCTCATATGATGTCGGGTATCATGAGAGAACAGTCCCAGGTTTACAACCAAGTCAGACAAAACATAAACAAATGAAGGCTTTCATATACAATGTAAAATCTTAAGTGTGGAGGCTTTTCAAGTCTAGTTTGTACCTTCGGCAAAAGCGGCTGGCATTTTGAAAGATTTATTACGAACGATATGAAGTAGCGAATGTCACAGGTTTATACAGGTTGTTGGAATGTTCACGAATTATCACAAAATATGGTAGAGCTTTCCCCCAGTTCCATTTGGGCATAGCGAAGCATATGCTCTATGTGATTGGTCTGCTGCATGGGATGCTCCACTCAGTGTTTGTTCTATCAGAAGGGGCTTGTCCGTCATACAAAAACCTGTTTGCCACGAACTTAAACTTCTGGTTGAGGTTTACTGGTAGATTCCAATATCTATCCATGAGTTATTGAGATGGTTAAACATTTCAATTGCTTCTCTACGGAGTCTCGTGCACTAGCTAAATGTTCTAGAGAGTGTTTTTGTGTCTTGTAATCGAAATATATCAACTTATTCACAGACTTGTCAAGCGACAGTAGAATTTTTTTCTTTTTCTTTTGGGAAAGTGCAGTGTCTAGGAAGTTCTTTGATGCATGGCCGTGTCAATATACACTTTATAGATAATAAGATTACCATGCCAGACTAAGCAGAGAAGCAATTTAAATTCTTCCACACAGGGATATAAAATGTAGAACCCCAACGTGAATAGATCCCGCCCTGAGATTCATAAAAGTCCGAATTTTGTCCCGTGGATAGATGCCATTTACAGTTTTGATGTATTCCATGTAAAGTCCTTCTTCGTTTCCCTCGCCTCCACGAAATTTCATGGAAGGAGACCTGACATACAAACTAACCTCTTCAGTGAATAATCGCTCTTTGGGGCGTCCCATGTAGTAAAAACCAATCACATACGACAATAACTTTGCAACCTGTTGGGGAAATTATGGGACGGTCGACATAGATTTTTTATTTCTATTTTTACATATTTTTTTTGTTAATTTCTAATCATTTAACTGCCTACATAAACTAAATCACAAACAACTTATCTTTTAAACTGACAGCAGTTCTTGCTAGTGAAATATAAGGCAAACAAAAGAATATAACACAGCCTATCAACCCAAGAAGCTACTCTGAAGCTAAGACATTAAAGTACTTACTTCTCTCACATCTCCGTCTCGTGATGAAGGTTGTGTTTCCTTTTTAATGCACGTAACAATCTCTGATATGGTGCTTTCCTCTATTTTAATATCCTTTTTATCTTCAGCAGCTCCCTTCAGGTGTGCTCCCTACAGAGAAACAATAACAGATACAATGTTTTAACATATATCTCAGAAGGCCAAAGAAAAATCAACAGCGCAAATGTATTTGTATCGTTACTATTTTAGGTATGGTAAGTTACATAAAAAATTAAAACTATACAAAACTGACATCTATCGACAGATACATGTATTTACAGTCTCGCTCTCTCGACATATTTAATGCTCTTGCACCCTAACTTAGGGCTACCAGAGATAAACGGAAGGCCAACTATCGTTTTGAGGAGAATTACTGAACCCAGAAGTACGCCAACAATGCATGATTCCTGGAACTAAAATGGTTTTTGTAAATTTCATATTATTGTACCCTCCCTGTCTTAAGTAATCCCGCCCTGAGACTCATAAAAGTCCGAATTTTGTCCCGTGGCAAGATGCCATTTATAGTTTTGACGTATGGCATGTAATGTCCTTGTTCGTTTCCCTGGCCTCCATGCATGTTACCATATACCAGTGGCTACAGCCTACCAGATCTTCAAATCTACACAGCTAAGATTTTCAGAAGTCCTTACCTTCATTGATTGTTTGTTGACCTGTGTTGAAATTCTCTTCTCATTGCTTTGTCCTCCCGTTTTCCGTGTTACATTTTCCCTTGCGTGTGTAGTTATCTTCCGTAATGGTTTAGGCCAGCTTAGCCTTCGTCTTTCATTCGGCGTCTTGTCAGTGATCCCGAGGCCAACCAGAGCCTTGGTAGTTTAGAAATGTTAGGCTTTAAATTGAAGTAAAGGAGATCGCCAATAAAGGGAAATTATATAAATCTTTGCTATTAAGTATCTCGACGTAATTTGTTTCAGGTTTGAAATAAGGGGCCTTCCTTTCCAGGCCATTTTTAGCCTATTTTCAATTATGAAAAAATAGGCTTATGAGATCACCTTTTGTCCGTGTGTGTGTGCGTGTGTGTGTGTGTGTTCCCCCTAATAACTTTTAAACGGCTGGAGCGATTTCAATGAAATTCGGTAAGTTCATAGTACTATTCCGGACGACCGCGACCGTGCCCTTCAAATCTTGTTACGTCTCACCAATCCAAAATGGCGGCTGTGCGAAATATTTCACCAGCATTCAATATCTCCGAAACTATTCCCGATATCACCCTGAAATTTATTACGGTGATAAAGAGAACTACTAGAAGTTCACGTATGTGACTTATGAAAAATTGGTAACTACAAAGCCAACATGGCGGCCACGCGAATTTGCGACTTTTAAATAGACGTTTCTCGCGATTTAACCAACCAAACGCAATACAACTTGGTACATTATATGTTTATACACATTGTAATGCACCGACATCTAACTTGGTTCACTTGTTGATATAACCACAAGATGGCGGATGAGCGAAATATTTCACCGGCATTCTATATCTCTGAAACTATTAGCTATATCACCCTGAAATATTATACGGAGATAAAGGGCACTACTGGAAGTTCACCTATAAGACTTTCAAAAAGCGGTTAAATACAAAACGAACATGGCAGCCAAGCGAATTTGAATATTTTAAATAGACCTTTCTCGCGATTTAATGTTCCAAACGCAATGAAATCGGGTACAGGAAATGTTTATACACATTGTAATGCACTGGTATCTAATTTAGTTCAATTGTTTACATAACCTCAAGATGGCGGTTGTGCGAATTTTAAAATTAAGTTTTTATTTCTTGTGTCGTAATCAAGCGATCGAAGTGAAAGTTTGAATAATGAACCTACGCAATAATTTACCTTCAATGGTACATGACTCTATGGCCTATACATTTAACAATCCAACATGGCGACCATCCGAAATATTCAGACGACTCTGAATATCTGCGAATCTATTATAGCAATCAAACTGATTTTTTTTATGTTCATAGGGGCTATGAACTTAAGTTCACCTATAGGACTTTAAAGAACCTGGTGATCACAAAGCCAACATGGCGGCGACGCGAAGTATAAATATTCACATGGACGTTTCTCGCAATTTAACCATCCGAGTGCAGTGTAACTTGGTACCGTAAGTCCTTTTACGATTGTTAATCCACTGGCATCTAATTTATTCCAATTGTTTCCATAACCACAAGATGGCAGCTGTGCGAAATTTTAAAATCTCCTTATTACTTCTTGTGTCCAAATCATGCGATTGAAGTTTGAATGCTACACGTACACAATAATCTTCATGTAACAGTACATAACTCTAGGACCTATATATATAAAATCCAACATGGCGACCATCCGAAATATTTAGTCGGTACTCAATATCTACGAATCTATTACAGAAATCAAACTGAAATTTTGTATGTTGATAGTGGCAGTTAATATATATAGGATATATGAAAATAGGCTCTATAGTTCTTCACGGAACTACTTGTTATTTATGAGAAAATAGTCTTATGAGATCACCTTTTGTCCGTAATTGTGAGTGTGCGTATGTGTGTCCCCCTAACAACTTCAAAACGGCTGGAGCGATTTCAATCAAACTCGGTTAGGTCATAGCACTATTTTAGCCGACCCCTACCGTGCCCTCAAATTTAATTACGTCTCACCAATCCAATCGCGGCTGTGCGAAGTATATATTCGGCATTCTATAGGCCTATCTCCGAAACTATTAAAGATATCACGCTGAAATTTTGTAAGGTAATAAAAGGCACTACAAAAAATCATCTATGAAACCTTAGAAAACCTGTTTAACTACTAAACGAACATGGTGGACAAGCGAAGTTGCAACTTTTGAAAAGACTTTTCTCGCGATTTAGCCATTTAAACGCAATTAAACTTGGCCTACATACATAAAAATCAAACATGGCCACCATCCGAAATATTAAGACGGTGCACTTTATCAGCAATTTTCAGTGCTAGATTACAGTGATTTTCAGTGATAAAAATCTAACCACTAGAATCTGTGATTAAGGGGCGTGGTGGCGCAGCAGTCAAGCTGTTGGCCTCACACCAAAGTGGACCGGGTTCGATTCCCGGTCAATGCATGTGAGATTTTCGATGTGAGATGCCATGACCTGTGGTACGGATTCCACGTTAAAAGGAGGTACCGTGGCTCATGATCTCAAGATTAACGGTCACGTTAAACTACAAGCTTCCTTCCTTTTTCCAATCTGTGATAATCCACTATCATCAGTGAAGCAGACCAGTGAAGGCCAATTTATTCTGTCTGCGATAATAGAGCCAGTGAAAATTTATAATACTGTGCTAAGCATAAATTCAGTGAAAAACACGTGTGAGTTCCATCATAATACTGTGCTAAGCATAAATTCAGTGAAAAACACGTGTGAGTTCCATAATGTATAAAACGTCAACCACGTGTACACCACGCTTATTACGCTGATATTAGTCAGTGTCATGGAGTAAGAACCCCATCATGTGAGGAATATTCTACGAGGAGACCACTACATCATGGCAGGAGATCTGATCATCCATTCTTTGGGAATTGGAGCCCAAGAACCCATCAACCCAATGGCTGCCCATGAGAACGAGATCTTTGCCCGAGAGACCACAAGCAGGAGGAGGAAAATGGAATGGGATAAACTCGATGCCGAGTTATTACTGGAATTATTACCAACCATCCAGGTCTCTATAACACCATGATTTCATTGGATCTACAATAATGATGACTGGGAAGTTAGTTTGTCTTTTATCTCATGTTTGGGTTGATCTGTGGTGGAGTAGATAGTAGAACATTAACCGAACTAGTGACACCAGGTAGGTAGGAATTTTTAGCTAGTATTATGTTGTTTTTCCACAGTGGATGTTAGTCTCCATGTTTTTCTATGGTGCATCTTGAAGGTGTTCGCAGGACGTTATGTCCTAGTTTTCTTGGATAGACATGGCCACAAATCATTTGGATTTGATTTGGCAGACCCTTCAAATGGGCCAACTTAGATTTTGAGCGATGGACAACCATCAATTCGTCATATTTGTGTGACCCCTTTCAGCGCAACTTTTCATTCACGCCACTGTACTATTTATTTTGGGCTTATTCTTAGCCGTATCATTTAATGACCAACAGAAGTCATTACCCTGATAATGTTATTAATTTATGCTGTTGATGTGTGATCTGAAGCCACACAAGTTCAAGTAAGAACTAGTATGGGAGTTATAGTAAAGATGCCAGCCAAGCATCGAACCCCAGATACAATTCGTATCGTTTCCGACATCCTAGCAGTCTGCAGGATTGTCACATGTTATATTATTTTGTTAGTGTCAAGGTATTAGACTCGCTAAAGTTTTGTAAATGCCCACATGTAAATATTAGAGGAGTGGAATATCTTTGACCAACTCCAAAGCAATCTATTCCGAGTGGAATATCTGTAAAATATTGCTCTTTGAATTTTTTCAACATTGCCCATGTTTAGGATTCATATTTCTACGTGGTAGTGAAGCCACAAATCATTTATTACTACATGTTATAGTTTAAAAGCCAGTGTTATTCAGATATAGACTTCTTTTGACTAAATTAACGTCTGTGTAGTGTAATTCATCGTCCGATGCGATGATGAGTTGAGTGTGTTTCGACACGCCAGTGTGAAGGCTTGTAATGCCATGGATCCGTAACGCTCACTGCGAGACAACTGTTACTGTTCGACGAGACGCGCATGCGTACTTTAATGTTTCACTGTGTGGAATGTATTGATTATTTCTAGGTCATGGCTGTGTAGTTTTTTATAGCAGTCATATGTTTGCTTACGTCATTGGACGAGATTGTGACATTTTAACGCTTCAGAAAGCGAATGTTTGAGCACTATGAGAGTGCATTGTATTGAAGAGAAGCTAGTGGATATTATGTGAGGTAACTTTGACACCGTATTTAAAGGCTTCTATGTAAGAGTTGAGCGCTCTTGACGCGCCGTCGTACAGGTGATAGACCTGCGACCTTTTTTTCCAGGATTTTACCTGAAGACTGATTAGGAGAGCTTTGCGCCCCTTCAGTGTTTGTTGCGAACCGAGTTTGATAACTTGTGTTATTGTGTTTTCCGGCCAAGTGTGAGCCGATGATGTTTAGTGATGTTCTTTGGTAGACTTCACACTATTTAAGCCGAGGTGTCCACTGAGAATCGCCAGTATTCTTCATAAACCTACGACAATTTAAATAATGCTTCTAATAATAATAATAATAAAATCTCATTATTCTAAATAAGATGCTCATAATGACTGTAAAATTACTTTGACTTGCAATTTAATGCGCACTGACCGACTCTTTGGATTAGTCACATTTCCATCGGGAAATAACTTATAGACTTTGTTACACTATCTTGAGACGACGGAGCTTGTTCGGACCATTAGTTATCAACTGGTGGCACTCTACGCTCAAGTAACATAAGACGTGATTTTGATCGCGCCGTTACCAACCTAATTAAACACTAGATGACCCAAGAATTCAAACAGTGTTCTTGCGTGTACGCAGGTGATTAATAAGAAGCTTTCTGAATGCTGTGTTTTACTTATTTATTTATTTATTTGTGTGATATTGTATGATAACCCAATGTACTTTTAGCCAGTAAGAATGACGTTAATGTTTTATTTTATTTTAAACTGGTTGTCACATAGCATTTGCTATAATTGTTTGATTGTTGCGGTAGAAAGTCACCGTTAACGTTGTTGTAATTGTCAGGATTTAGCTAGATTATTAAATTGTTTAAAAATAAATATGGGGTGGTACCATCGTAAATTTATTGATTATTATTGCTGTTAATTTAACTTCTTTTATAAGTAACCCGTTTAATCTGTGTAGGGTGTACTTTTCGAGCCACTACCGAAGCTTTGCTGCTTTTGCTTTCATGTAATTAGATCTTACGCGAGGTTTTTTTAAAACTTTCAATCAACTTAAGATCTTCGACATTTCTCTTTTCTTATCAGGTTGCGGGATTAGCCCGAAACAAACCCTCCGAACTAGGCTAGGTGTTTGTTGAATTTTTAATAAATTTTACCCGAGTTTACATAAGTCTGGATGTTATTATTTTGTAATTTAAGTGTTTCTGCCATGTACTTCTTGGGTCCTTCGACATACTCCTTGTATGCCCGATCGCCCCGGGATGCTACGTTTTTTGTGCGCATTGACCTATAGGAAGTACATTCAAACCTCTTCGGCACATGTGTCCAGACGGTGAGTTGTCTGGGAAGTAATTTCGGTTAGTGGCAACCCAAACAACCCGTCTGACGGGCTCAATACTAACAGCTTCAATCTCAAGGAGGAAGCAGAACGTGTGAACAGAGCTTGGCTTCCAGTCCGTAATCCCCTCAAGCCTGCCCTCATTGACCGTCGTAGACGAGAAGATGCAACAGAAGAGCAGCCCTGTCCTTGATGCATTACTTTTATGTGGTACGCCGTTGCTATGGTAGCCTCTGGGGTCTGGGCGGGGACACCAAGAGCCCACTGATGAGCCAGATTGGTGTCCTAGGCGAAACCTCACACAAAACAAAGCACAATCCTACAAAAGTTTTTTTTCACTGGCCGTGAAAGCGAATATATCTTCTTTTAGGAAGCCTTGATAAGGAGGTCATGGCTGCGTAAAGAGGCGAAGGTGCGCTTCATAAAATGGGATGCAGCGTGCAATTCGCTATTCCTGTGGGGGACCATGCGGGTCACCAAGAGACCGCTGATGAGCCAGCTTGGTATACTAGGCGAAACCCCACACAAGACACGGCACAAACCTAGACAAATTATTGAGCTTTAATTCACTGGCCATGAAATCAAATATACCATATTTTTGGGAGCCTTCATAGGGTGGTTATGGCTGCTTTAGCTTTAAGTTCTCGCAATAATGAAGCGCAGGTATGCTTCATATAATGGGAGGTAGCACGCAGTTCGCTACTCCTGTCGGGGTCTGCCAGGCGGGGACACCAAGAGCCCGTTAATGAGCCAGCTTGATGTCCTAGGCGAAATCCAACACAAGACACGGCACAAACCTAGAAAAATTGCTGAGTTTAAATTCACTGGCCGTGGAGGCCGATATACCGCCTTCATGGAAGCGTTCATAGGGAGGTAATGACTGCTTTAGTTTTAAGTTCTCGCATTAAAGAGGCGCATGAGCGCTTTATAAAATGGGATGTAGCGCGCAGTTCACTAGTCCTGTGGGGTCCGCCAGGCAGGGACAACAAGAGCCCGCTAATGAGCCAGCTTGGTATCCTAGGCGAAATCCCACACACGACTAGGCACAAACCTAGACAAATTATTGAGCTTTAATTCACTGGCCGTGAAATCCAATATACCATCTTTTTGGGAGCCTTCATAGGGTGGTTAAGGCTGCTTTAGCTTTAAGTTCTCGCAGTAAATAATCGCCAGTATGCTCATAAAAAGGGAGGTAGCACGCAGTTCACTACTCCTGTGGGGGTCCGCCAGGCAGGAACACCAAGAATCTGCTAATGAGCCAGCTTGGTGTCCTAGGCGAAACCCCACACAAGACACAGCACAGCTCTAGAAGAATTGCTGAGTACTAATTCACTGGCCGTGAAAGTCAATATACCACCTTTTTGGAAGCCTTCATAGGAAGGTTATGGCTGCTTGAGCTTTTAGTTCTCGCATTAAAGAGGCGCATGAGTGCTTTATAAAATGGGATGTAGCGCGCAGTTCGCTACTCTTGTGGGGGTCCTGGCGGGGACACTAAGAGCCCGCTGATGCGCCAGCTTGGTGTCCTAGGCGAAACCCCACACAAGACAAGACACAAACCTAGAAAAATTGCTAAGTTTTAATTCAATAGCTGTGAAAGCCAGTATACCGTCTATAAGAGTTATTAAAATTCAGTTCTGGAGTTTTTGGGGGGTTAGGTTTGTCATGTCTTTGCATTTGTATAATTGAAGTACAATTATGAGATGTGTTTCCTGTAATATTTAGTTTGGGATATTTCTTGGCTATTGTTGAAATGTATGGTGACATCACATTGATTTTAGGGTGGGTTTGGTTGGTGGCAGTTTCTAGACACTACACGATCAGTATGTGTAAAACATGCCTTCTTGCTACTTTCGTCGTGGCAAGCCTGTGGTGGGGAAAATCGATTATCAACCAATTAATATATATCCATGAACAGGTAGGAGCCCCTGTTAATTTAAAGTCATAAGGCGATCTTCTAACCTAAATATATATTTTTAGGGCAAGTCTCTAGAATTGTGGGGTATTTATATATATGTATATTAATTTAGGAAATGTTGTGTTTAATATTTGTAACTTTTTAGGTATGTATAACTGCCATATAAGTGAACAAAAGTTCTACATTATTCAAAGAATCCAAATTACTTAAAAGAAACTCAATTTAATCGTTTCATTTTCATTATTCATTTCATTCGATTTCACTTTCCACGACAGCCTGGAACCGCACGAACGAGAGCTCCACCACTCCCCGCAACATCACCTCCCTCGCGATGCTCATCTTCAATCGCCAAGTGTTGATACACCCTGTCCCTAAGGTAACCCCACAGCCAGGAATTACACGGGTTCAAATCTAGGTATCTTGGTGGCCACGCAATGGGGAACGATCGGCCGATGATGCGGTTTCAGCCTATTTCAGCCATATGGTCGTCACATTGAGCATCGTTTGTAACCTGGACTGTCAACAAAGTACGCCATTAACACCTGTTACCCGCTCATGTGGAAATAAAAATGTGTTCCTCTTAATTGTTAGGAGTCCACCTGGAGAGTATAAAACGGGCGAGGACCAAGGCACATTATGTTAATTCATCACAGCGCCCAGTCGCTGATATATCGTACGTTACTTCGTGAAGCACTTGGTTGCTATATTCGACCTTATGCTTAGAAATAGCACATGGTTGCTAGGACTTAGAGCATTTCAACGGAACATGGTTACTGGAACTTCAAAAAGTGTTGGAAATTAATTCAGTGAACTTAGGATTTTTCGTCAGTTATCACTCAGGTGATAGACATTTTGTGGCAGAAACATTGGTAAAAGATAAAACTGCTCACGGACATATGAGAGACTTAGTCTATAATTTTTCCACAGTCCACAAATATTATTATTGGATTATTTATATCCAATTGCCAGAAGCAAGCTTATGTCTTGGTAACTAAATGACCAACCAAGATTATATGTCAGTACTTTTTCAAATACCTTTCTTGCACGGTTCAGTGTAGGGACTTGAACATCAGAACTGAATAAGATTGTCAGTGTATTAAACTGTACTGAATGCATCACTGTTGGGTCTTGTTACATCTGGTATTTTTCATCATGGATCAATTAGATCTTACCCCTGTCAAGAATATAACTACAGCTGTTAACGCAGCCAATACGAACAGTTTTCATCAAGATTAACAGGCAACGAATATGATTACCGCTATGTCTTGGTAGACAAATTGCGGGTATACAATGGAGACCGATACAAGAATTTAAGTACGTGTCCAAATGGGGACTAAAGACCGGAATGATCTGGTTTTAACCAGATTATCTTCGACATCAAGATCTACAAGAATGTAAGCTACAATTTGCATTATTTTAATGCGTAGTTACCTGGAATTCTCATTTTTCTACAGTCTTATCAACACAATATTTTTTTTTTGATAATTTGCTGTTGCAAATGTTTATGCGAGGCATGGGAAGCCATGTTCTGAATATTTTCTACATTCTGACATGAAGAACCAATGATTTGAATCAATGAACGAGCATCACGAGCATTTTATTTGATTTTTTTCTAATCGCGGTCATCAGCCGTCGTAACTGTAAATTTAAAAATAAATTTAAGTTGAGGAATGGATATTTTTCCATGTTTAAGAAATCGAGTTTGATCTTTCTCGAATAGTTTATTGAATGTTAAATCCAGTTGTGGAATTAATAATAATAATAATAATGATGATTTAATAATAATAATTATTTTCAATTTTTCTGAGATAATAATAATTATGATTTATATTTTCTAATAATCATATCTTGTAGTATATATTTATAAATTGGATATTTAAACAGTTTACTATATTGGATACTTGTTTTTCCGAAGGTTAGTGGTTAAGTGCACGCCCACATTCTACTAACAGAGTAATTCATTGGAAGCATTTTACACTTGCATTATGCAGTCAAATCATGAAGAAGACACGGAAAGTGATGACACGGGAAACAAATAGAATGTATAAAACAGGGCTTTACTAGAGTTTATATAAATATAAATCATTTGGGTAACGTCTTTTGAGAGAACGTTTGACCAGAAATAGACACAATGGGAAATTATTTAATGTTTAATATGATGGTAAAATTACAGTAAGGAGCTTACTAGCTTCTAAATCTTCCAGTTTGGATAAGAAGCAAAGGCTTCATTATTATGTATAATTTGGGAAGAAATTATTATGTGTGGAAATAGTTAAATGTGCCATTCTTATTGTGCAATTAAGTCGCAGGAATTATGTTGTTGTTAAAATGAAGCATCAACCATTGTGAAGGTTGGATGACATTGATAAATATGTTGGGAATTGAAAATATTGTTACAAGACACACTTTCGCCGAATTTATAACCAAGGGTTATTTTATGGAGCCATCATTGTTAATTCACAGTTGATTCTCGTGTTCTATGAATATTTCCTAGTACTTGTTGACCCGGATTTTGTTATTAACATTAACCTTTCATTGTGAGGAAACTTTACCGTTGTCGAATGCTAATTATGATCATGTGATTTTTGACACATTTAAATAGAATGGGCCGATGCTATAATTAAATTAATACTGTCATTTCATGAACAGCCACTACCATTTAGAGGATATTTGTGATCCTATTAAAAATATAAATATTATGTAAAATAATGAATTGATTAACATTTTCATATTCTGTCAAAGAATTGCAACTTTTGATAAAAGTATTTGTTACTATTTTTGTAACAATTTTCTAAATAATATTTTCAAATATTTTATTTGAACGATTGAATGGTTAAATTAATATTTAAAGAATTGATGTTTTGTTAATAATAATTTTTGACCATAAATTGATAGTCGAGTCATGCACTCAGAATAATTATTTTGGCTCGAGAACAGATTGTATAATAAATTTTCTGTTTAATATCGAAGTTCTTCGAATCCATGCTCAGATGTTCATATAAGTTGATGTTGTGCTATACCCATTGTTATGACTTTAAAAATGAACCAATTTTTGGAATATTAATTACTGGAAGTGATAGTTATTTTCTGCAACATTCGAAACCAAAAACACAGTGATTTTTTTACATCGAGTGAAACCATTTAATTTCAACAAGTGAATGCTTATGATTTAGGAATCAGGCTGGACAATTTTAATTTGCCCTGAAGAACCTACGACTGTAAATATTTAAATTTGAACAAAGTCAACAGGACTGACATTCTGGCTTTAGTTCGAATATTAAGTGTTCATGTGTTGATAACCCTGTATATTTTGTGTACATAAATGCATGATTCGTCATGCATTCCTAAATGCTATTCTGGCATTTATTTCAAATCAATTTTAACATTTTAATAAAATGAGATTAATTTACGAATTGTTCTATTTTCAGAGTCTCCTTCTATCCTTAATGCTGCATCGAGCCGAAAATCAGTAAAGCAATTTTGTTGTTGTTGTGTTATTGTTTTCACTTTAACCCATATGGCGCCCTGGGATGTTTAGATTCTCGTGCTGACTGATTTTTGGTGAAATGCATATGTGGTCGTTGGACTTCGGTCTAAACGGGCACAGTATATTCACTAGTTCTTGCTAGGATCTACATTTGTAAATAAATAGAAGAGTAATGATTTTGTTGTTCCAATAAAATAAAATGATTTATGAGGCTTTACTCACGTCCAAATGGCCTGATTGTAGATACCCGGCTGTATAATATACACATTGAGTAACTGCGAAGATTTTATATTGTTAGTTTGTTTGGTTTTTGAGAAAACGATACAATTATTAAAAAATGTTAAGTTTCAAGAAAACAAACTTCAAAGTTGAAGAATGAAAAAAGTATCATAAACATACACTATTTTTTTTCCTAGACCAAATAAAAGCATCCAGCACCATAATCAGACTTACCACTGGCAAATCTATTCTCTTATTTCTTCTTCCTTGCTTCCTCTGCTGTCAAATTTGCTGCAAATTCTGCCTTTTGCACCGTCAACCTGTCAAGTGCATTCAATTCAGATGCTGTATGTTTTCCTATTTTCACTCATGTTCTCCAAGAACCTTTAGTCTGCTTGAATTCCCATGATTGAAAGTTATTACAGCATCTAAAACCCCTAACATTAAGGGGGCGTTAACTTAGCTTTTCGGTAAAAAAAAAATCAAATTTTACTTCATTGTCTTTTTGAACGTTGCAGGCCTTAAGCATCATAGGAAAAGATGTTTCGTGTCTATATCAGTTTTACTTTCTGAGTTATGGGCCAATAAATTTTGATGTTAAAGTGGGTGTGGCTCACAGCAAAGAGTTACACACTTTGCTGGACTCAAGGAACTTCACCCACTCATCCCTCTGTTTATATTTCCCTCTAAAGTAGTTACTACGTTTCTCTGGGAGCACATGCAATACTCCGGTAACGATATTCGCGCGTCTTTTGTTTGTTGTTGTAGTATTCTGAACACTGAGTGTGTGCTTGTGCTGTTACTGTTAGTTGAGTTATTTATTTCGGAAGTAATTGTAGATGAATCGTAATTCTCCCAAGTGGTCAAGGAAACGGAAGTTTACTGGCAATATTCATACCTGAACGAACACCACAGAGAATTAGAATAGTTTTTCCAGAAAATACAGATACGAAAAATTTCCCATGCTCCTCCCCACCTCAAACTCAGTAAAACAGTCTCTCAATAATACAAAACGTGTATACATAACCTCGCTCTGCTACCACTGACAAATGGGTTTTTAAAGCGGTAGGACTTCATTAACACTTTTCAGTTATCAGATTTGAATCACCAGCACGATTCATGAAAGTCAGAGTTATCACACAATAACAAAAATTTGGAAGCCCACCCTTTACGTGACTTCAACTGTTCTTCCAAATATATATAACCATGACTACCGGTTAAGAATCAGTGCTCTAGGGGCTTTGTTACATCGTGGTCATGCATTGATATTAGAGGGAATGAGATTGTAAGGAGGGTCCTGGTGCACTGCAACAATGGAAAGTCTCGATATTGCTCGAATAAAAAACAGTGAATATAAGTGCTCGGAAGACCTGAAGAAAAGGAAAAGGAAGAGCAAGAAGAAAAAGAAGGAGGAAGAGGAAAAGAAAACTGGAGCACAGAATTACGGATATGGAAGGTTTTAGACTTGTGATTTGATACTGCACCCTTATATCTGGATGATCCACCAAAATCCCAGGCTGGAAATAATAATGGATTGTAGCATCTTGAAGTCCCGGCTAAAGACAACATGGTGCTACTTGGCGAAAACACTCAGAATAAGGAACAGGATTTTTTCAAACGGAATGTGCTATAGTAACTAACTACAGAACAGTAGGGTTCTCTATCTACTCGTGAAAAATGAGAATCTATGAAAATCTCGGGCGTAAGGATGCGGATCAGGCCCCTCGGGAACTTCCACCCTACAGCACATTCCACTACCATTTAACTACAAAGATAATGCCAATTTCCTATAAAAGATCAGGGAATCGTAACTACGTGCCTGCCGTATTTATTTACTAAACAATTACACGTTTCCTAACACTAGCATTGATTATATGCATTAATAACTTGAAATAAGATCAAATGACCAAATGTTATTGCTTCAGTTACATGAAATACATGTTCGTTTCTTTAAGAAACCATAAAAAACGCTTTTATAAGCTTAAATAAAATCATAACTTAAATAGCAGCAAACAACTGCTGTTCCCTAGGTAACGGGAGTTTTATAACAAGAAAAATGTCATCATATTAAAAAAAAAAGAAGTTACCCCTGACGTAGATATCCGTCATTACAAAAACTATTCATTACCCTATACAATTTATCTCCCGCCTCTTATCACTTAAATTCTTCCCATGGAAGCGATAAAATCTCTATTTACATTTAAATTACAAGTTAAATATTATAATGCGCGTAAATGTAACAATAAACCTTTCTTTAAATTCTTAATACAATTTATGTACAACACAAATATTAACGTTGTAGTTCAGCAACTACTCAATATAAAATAAAATATGTACAACGGTCCAACCGCTTTCTCTACTGACCATATAGACTGAAATTGTCTTCCTATTTCTTTACTGCTTCTCAACGGACTTTAGCAAATAATCCTTCACCATACTATGTCTCATAAGTGAAAGTGTGACAATTCGGGATTCTATAATCCATACAATTAAGTAGGGACATAGTTCATAGACCTCCTACAACTGGTCTGTCGTCATGATAAAACTACTTAATAAAAATATAAACTTCCACTGCGTTGAATAATTACCGTAAATTCAATATCTAATTAAGAACCATTTAAATAGATCTCAGTTTACTCTCAGTTTCATCAAAGATCCATTGATCCTATCATTTCTTTCAGATTCAACTTCATCTAGGATCCGCTGTCCTGTGAATTTCAAGGAGTTTCAACTCTGTGAGACTATTGCAATAACTTCCAATACTAATAAACATCAATAATACTGCTTCTTCATAAAACATCCTATTTCAACCTCAAAATACGCGCAAGTCTGTCGCTACAGACATTCTTTATAATTGACCAATGGCTTCACAATTGCCCATTGTCATTCAACAAATACCTCCGTCTGCTACGGGAATAATAAATCTCTCTCTCAGAGATGCTTCGCAGTTTCTTCCAAAAACATACACTTCTTAACTCACTCCTCATAGTTACAACAAACTTAATAAAAATATTTAATAAAAATACTGGTTCTATCAATGAATTAATTTAACAGGTAATAAGATAAAATACTAGTCTTCAAATAACAATCTTATTTCTTTGTATCACTCACATTTCTATAAAAGCTTTCAATTAGCTGTGATATTTCTTTAAATCTTTCTTCACATTCCTATTACTTCAAAAATACGCTGTAATTCATATTTGTTTACTTGACATCGTATTCCTTTACATATTATTCCTTCAATATATTTTTCACAAACTTTAATACTTTATAATTGAATGGTTACCCCGAATAATGAGCTAACCCACAAAAAATCTCAAGTTGTGCTTTCGGTGGAATGCACTCACGGTTTCGTGAACGGAAAACAACATAAATGTCTTTGAAAGCAGAGTTATTTATTTTTCAATGTTGGCATCCCGGCGAACACCGATCTATCTGTAAGAAAATGGCGGATGAACACAAGAAAGTTCTTAGTAGCAGTACTGAAAAACAATTAAACAAGGGTAGAAAACACAGAATTAATGTATCTGAATGGAAGGATAATAGAAAGAAAGCATTGAGGAATGCTGGGGAGCCCTACAAAAGTAGGAAAGGACTTTTCGTGCCAGGAAAATGCTTATCACAACAGGTGAGTGGAACAGTGATCTAACCTTAAAGTGTATTGTAAGTTGTTTACGTAGTTATATCTATGTTCATAAACATTAGCAATGTTAAATGACGTATTTCACTAAAGCGCATTTAATTAAAGTTTTACTAACTACACAGGAATGATGATTTGAGATATCAAAGTAATTTAAACATATTATTTTTAGGTTTACTTTCGTGATACTTTGAACCTACAAAAGCAGCTCCAACTACAACAACTTCCCTCAGGTCTATGTCAACTGTATAATAAAGGTATTGCTAAAAAGAAAGCAAAGAAGATGGAGTTTATGTGCAAGTTCGTCCCACTCTAATACCGCGAGATCTATCAGAATCTGAAAGAAATGGAGTGAGAGTGCCATAACAACTTGTTTATATCTAAAGCAATACCCAATATGTATTTTTCATTCATTGTTGCTTTTTTATTGTAATTTTGACTTCATTCTTGCATTTATATTGCAGTTTTCACTTCATTGTAGCATTTATATTGTAATTATAGCTTAGATCACTTTTCCACTCTTTACAGATAGATCTCTTTTCCACTATATTTTGCATTCTTATGTTTATATCTATGGAAACTGTATTATTTTTCCTAATGTGTGACATACATATGTTTTATATTACATAGACAATTGATAAATGAATGATTAACTGACAAGATTGAACTCAAAATAAAAATAAACATTTTATTTTGTTTCCCAATAATGTTCTATTTGTGGGTTAGATCTTTATTCGGGGTAACCATTCAATCGTTAGTCACCAAATATTTATAACCAAATTTGTCTAATAAGTTATCAGATCGTGACTTTACATAGATCTCTACATAAGATCTTTAAGAATCGTATTCTCTAAATATATCTCTGTATAACACTCTTGGAACAAATTCGTATTATTATTATCGTAGACAAAAAACGATATCTTACAATTCAAAAATTGACAAAATGTGATCTGAACACATTTAAAATTTACCATAAAGATATTCTGAACTAAACTGTAAAATTTCCTCATTCAAATTTCGAAAGTCGCAAAATTCCAAAAATTCCAAATAAAATTCTAAATACTAATAATCGACGAAAAACGTGAATAAACATTCGCATGATGTAGCTATGAAAATATAACTTCGAAATATACAATAATATTCTTAAAAACGTAGAAAAGTGGCATCAATAAATAGTTGTCGGATATTCTCAAATGTTCTACAATACTCTACAAATTTGGATATATCGTTGGTCCGTAGACTACCTTGTGTTGCGTTATAGATGACTAGAAGTGGGCTTTCTTCGCTATCCTTTAGAAACGGATTGTTTCCAATAGCGCGAGACTGCATGATGTCGTGCGATCTTCTACGATCTCCTACAGAATTTCCCATGCAGTCAGATCCGGGATTCAAACTCTATCATCATCGTGTTGCCGTTCCTTCTGCTGGTGAATCTTCTTGTATGAGATGAGAAAGCCCTTTCTCTCTTGATTGGCGCTGGGTCCGCCCTAGCCGCCCTTGTTATGGAATTCTTCTGTCTTCTTTCGCCAAAGTTCTGATATATATATCGTCATTCTAGTTGTTGAAATGACTTGTAGATGTAGAATATTCTGCATGGGAGAGACGAGATGTTAATCTCTTCCGCGAGATTGATGTTATGTCAATTCGAATATTCTTGCTGCCGTCACAGTTCTGTCCCCATAACTTCTTAGTTGATCATCATGACTCCTGTGGAATCATTAGTAAATTCCTCCCTCAACTTCAGGAATTTCGACATGGTTAATAATATAGATTGGTTTCAATTACTTTGAAATTTCGTTGTATGTCGACTTTATATATCTGCTTGCACACACAAAGTGTCTTCGTTCGTGAATCTCTATTCGCGTTGTTGCATTGTTGAGTAACTTATTGAGACGTCCTTCTCCGCTGAAGTCATAAGTATTAAGAACCTCGATTCTTCTCTCATTTCCCCTCATCAAATTTCAAGTCCGCGTCCATTTCATAATAAGGATCTGATTGATCGCTTAATATCGATGATCATAATAATCCTTAATTAAATAAATAATTAGCCGCAAATGTAATAAATAGTTCTCATTTATTATGTAATATCTTCCATGATATTACAATGTGTTAAAATCATCCTGGTAATTAGCTATGCTCATTACATTGCTTGCTCTTGTTTAAGTAAGGTCGCTTGTTATTGGCTGCGTGCCACACGAGGTGCCCGCATCTTCCCCTTCCACACTCCAGACACACTTGCAACGCGTGCTGGGGTGGGTTCTCCTTCTGGAGTCCTCGATTCTGCTCGTGCACGCTCGTCTTTGTTCAAACGAAGCAGTCTAGGTCCAAGTTCCCCACGTGACTGCTAATATTCTCATTAGTCAGCTCGGTTTACTCTGCGATGTACAAACCAGCTTTGTGTCGACTTCCAGAGTCACTATATTTTATCATGGGACAATTTAGAAAACTTTTGAAGAGTTGAATAATTTCCTGGCTCATATCCATATAAGAGCACAATCCTCACTCAACTTCCATTACAAAAGCGTACAACAATGCTTTTGAAATGCAATCTTCAGAACTTAATTGGACCATATATTTTGCTCTCTATTCAATCTCTCTATAATAACGTTTAAGGTTCTTTGCGTTGTAATGTCCAATCACTTGATCGTCGTGAATGTTCACAATCTTGTAGCAGTTATTACCAAAGCTTTCTACTACTTTGAACGGGCCGTAATATGTCTTAGCAAATCTAGGATATATTTGCTTCGATACATCAGCCTTCGTTGGTCTTTTTATGACCACTAAGTCGTCTCTTCTCAGCGGTGTGTCATTACGTTTTCCCAGCGTGCACTTTTCACGTCGCTCTGCCGCTGTGATTAGATTCTGGTGGGCTGCCTCCACTCTTCTTTCCCTCGTTGGTAGATTGTCCTTAGGTATTCTACTAAATACTTCATCCCATGGTCGTTCTGGTTTCATATCACAATGCAATAGAATTGGGATGTCTACCGTACTTTCGTGTACTGTGGAATTTAAACATTCTTCAATGAGTGGTACAACCCTTATCCATTCTCTATGGTTGTCTTAACAATATAGTCTTGCGTACTTGCTAATCTCTTTGATTGATCTCTCAACAGGATTCGATTCAGGATTTCTGTAGCTGGAGAAAATATGTCTAATCTCGAGCCTCTCCATAGCGTTCTTAAATTCTTCTGACGTAAATTGCGTGCCATGGTCTGTCAAAATACTCTCAGGATTTTCTGCTCTTGGGATAACATTCCTTTCTATGTGTTTGATAACACTCTTCGAGTTCGCTTTTTGCATGGGGTTTATAATTACGTTCTTCGTAAAAACATCGATCGTTAGTAGCAAGTACAGATTACCGCGATATCCCGTAGGTCCAGGACCAAATATATCCATCGAATAGATCTCACGTGGTATTTCGGGTATAATAGACCTCGGTTTTTCCTTGAGCAGCGATGAAGCTTGCTTGCTCAGCTGACAGTTATTACACGTCCTGATAAAATTGGCTACTGTGACTCTCATATTAGTCCAAATGAATTGTTTTTTCACGGTGGCTAAAGTTTTATTCACCCCTCCGTGACCAATACTGTGATGAGTTAACCATATAACACGATTAATAAGGTTAGGTGGTACTACAACTCTTATTTGCGTGTTATCTCGATCTATATATTTGCATACAATCTCTTCACAAATCAGATGTTTTCGCGCTAGCCTTCTCGTTTCTTCATAATAAGGATCTTGTTGGTCCATTCTTCCCTTCAGGAATCGAAAAATTCGTCGTGTAGGTGCATGCCTTTTCTGCGACACTGCAATGGTTTTCAGTCGGTCAATCGTTTCTTGATCTTGCCTTTCTATCTGGATTGCATTAACTTGGATACTTTCCACTGGGTTACGAGATAATGCATCCGCTAACAAGTTATCCTTTCCAGGCTTGTGCACGATTGTCGCATTAAACTGTTGTAAGAGCAATGACCATCTAATAAGTCTGTCGCTAGACAAGTCAGTTTTCAACATAAACTGCAATGCCTTATGGTCTGTAACAATGATTATCTGATGTCCGATAAGTACTGTCTTCCACAGTTGTAAAGCCGAAATGAAATCCAAAGCTTCTAATTCCGTTGTGAAATACTTCGCTTCGTGTGCCTTCACGTTTCTGCTACTGAAAGCGATGTAATGATTTTGACCATTATTATCTAACTGATATAAGACAGCACTAATCCCAAATTTAGATGCGTCTGATTCCACATAGAATGTTTTGTCAAAGTCAGCGTATTCTAACTTCACGTTGTTCTTGAGCATATCCTTGGCGTCTTGAAAAGCCCTTTCAGTTTCTGCATTCCATTGCCATCGATTGTTCTTTTTCAAGAGTTCATATAAAGGTACCATTGTCTCAGACTAGCGTGGACAATGCTGGGGAAAATATTGGCAAACACCGAGATAACTTCTCACGTTCTTAACTCGTGTAGGCTTCGGGAAATTCATTATCACTTCTATTTTATCCTGGTTTGGGTGATAACCATCTTTATCTATAGTGTGACCCAAAAAGTTGATTTTCTCTTGGAAGAAGTTGCAATTCTCATCATTTACTTTGATATTCACTTCACGAAGATTATCAAAAAGTAATTAAAGATGGGCTAAGAGTTCGTGGATCGTAGTCGAAGAAACGATAATGTCGTCAATATAACATATAACGTTCTTCTTTACGTCATCCTTCAGCTGACTATCCAGTGCTCGGATCAGCGCCAGTTCACTGTTAATGACCCCGAATGGAAGTCGGTTAAAAATCCAGGTCGTCTGGTGAAATAAAAATCCGGTGTACATCTTACTTTCTTCTGTGAGCTAGATATGATAGAAGGAAGAAGTCATATCTAAATTTGAAAAACATTCCTTTCCCTTGAATTGCCTTATGAGCTCCCTAATTTTTGGCGGACGGTCATTTTCTTTCAGAATGAGACTATTAAACCGTCTGGCGCCTAAACATAGCCTTAATTGCCCATTTGCCTTTTTTACCACAGTGATGGGGTTAATGTAGGAGGTGGCTTGTTTCCTAATTATTCCATCATTTTCCATTCTCTGAATAATATCAACTACTTCGGCATGATACTTTTCTGGAATTGGGTAAGGTTTCCTCTGATAAGGAGTAGTATCAGTAAGTTTTATATGGTACTTAAATCCCTTGATTAATCCAGGTTTATCATCAAAAATATCTCCATATTCCTGAATTAAATCTACAAATTTCTCTTCAAACTCGATAAATCCATCCTCTTTTAATCCACAACGACTCGATTCAGCTTCTACTTCAGTAATGACTTCATTTAGAATAATCTCTCTTGGTTCCTTTTCTGGAATGTTTTCAGTGTCCTGTTCTTCAGACTTTTCTGTGTCAATCTCATCATTTTAGAATTTAACTATTCTATTCCGCATATCTATTATTGCTCCTACATTCGTGATGAAGTAAATCCCAATGATCGCATCAGAATTAATCTTCTCGACCTCAATAAAAATATGTTCATAACGTCGCTCATTAACGGTGAATACTATCAAGACTTGGATTCGACATTTGTCTTTGAAAATTCCTCGTATTTTCAAACTTGAGACTGGCATGGACGTAACCTCTTCTGCATCCTTCAATTTCTCATAGGATTCTTGAGATATTATCGAAACTGATGCACCTTTGTCCAAAAGCGTTTTTAACGTGGTTTCTCCCACAACAATATTTATTATAGGCAACTCAGCCATTCTCTTTCTTTCTGGGATTTCTTCCTCGAATAACAAATCGTCATCCGTCGTCTGATATACCTCGTTTATCGTTATCTCATTAGTAGGTGAAGATTTTCTGCCGTGTATTAGCGTTTTCCAATCGACTTTTTTTGCACAGAGGTATCGTCTTTATTAGCTCTGTTTTCCTGTCCACTTGTACCTGGTTTCGGTTCGTCCTGTCTTGGCCTATCTTCTCTCGTTCTCTGGTTTTCCTCCTGTTGGTTCCGAACGTAATTCCGATTTTCCTGATTCCTTCGCTGCTGGAAATTCTGGCGATTATAATTGTCATCATTCCAGTTCTTATATCGCGAATATCCATGGCGATTATTGTTGTTATTATTGTTATTACCCCTCTGGTAATAATTATTTTGGCGATAGTTGTTGTTGTACTGGTAACCCGATCTTCTCTTTTGGGTATTAATCCGTGAATATCGCTGATATGGCCTGCTCTCTTGCTGCCTACGGTTTTGATACTCGTTTCTCTGGTTCTGAGTATATCCATTTCTAATAGGTCCTCGTCTCCTATTATCTCCTACGTTTTCTTCCGTCTGCTGTATTTCATCAATCATAATGGTGTTTACCTCGCGGTTATTAGTCCTGGAATTGCGAAAGCTTGGATTCGTTGCGCTAGACGTGTAATCGAATTGCCTAAGCAAATCATACATTTCCTGTAGACTGGATACTCTAGTCGCGATTATATTTCTTCTTACGTTGGCTGGAAATTGCCGTGATATCGTCTGAATCATTTCTATGTCTGACGGTGCTGGCTGCAAATATTGGAGACGGGCCAATTGCGTTGCGAAGTAGCTAGCGTAGCGAGTAGGATGCGAATTAGCATACTTCCGCGAGTATGCCCCTGCTCTAACGTTGTGTTGTTCGTCCATCGACTAAAATCGTTTTATGAGGGCGTTACCAAAGTCCTCAAAACATAGGAAAGTCCAACGGAAAGCTCTATAACACTGAAGAGCGGTATTATACAGAAAACACTACACTAGTCTTAGTTTTCTCTCCTCGGGAACGCTATTTTCCAAAAAAATATCCAGAATCGTCGTTGATGAATTCCATTGGCGTTATACCATCGCTTCCTGGGAAAGTACGTGGTTTTTGGTCAATATTACGGATTATCATGACATTAGGAATACCTGATGATGTACTTCCTCGTCGCATGTTCTCGTTAGGTGTTGAGAATCGCATTTGACTGTCTCTGACTGGCGGTAAATTTAATCTTCTTGCAAGAAACAGTTCCAATTTTAATCTATCGATTCGTTCTTGCAATCTTTTCCCTTCTTCTCTGACACTACTTTCTTCTACTCTGTCTGGCATCGACGTATTCTCGTTACTTAATTCGAATGTCTGGCCTTTAGTTATATCCTCCAAATTGTGAGAATTGCTTACTTTCATATTGTTGTACCCCTAGGGTACGCTACCCCCATCCCCTAAGGAAAATCTATAAAATCCCAAAACTACAAACTTCTGATCTAAAATCATTATAAAATACCACCTACAAATTAAATAAAGAACAAGTAGCACATACAGGAAATCGGGTAGCCTCGTATCACAGGCAATGACCTGAAAGAGGTGCACGACTCGGGAGGAATGTAAGAATTCGCCGAGCGTGCACACCAAAGCTATAAAAACCCTAGAGGTCAAGTGCCAGGGTTCATCAATTACTCAGTCCTCACTCAGTGCACCGACGTGTTGAACCTCTACTGTCTACAGGTCGGGTAAGTGTCTTAGCGATCTACACACTAACCAATACACTACACACTCCCCTCCCCCTGGGCTTCGACTGTATTTATTTCCTATTAATTATTATTTTGAACTGCTAGCTCTATTAGTGTATCTCCAAATAGAGATACACATTAAAATCCTAAGTAATAGAAGCAACTGGTCTCACTCTTTTATTTATTTAGTTAGTAAGTTCCTACCCTAATAGATTCCACTGTAGGTAGGACTTAGAAATAGTCTTATTGCGTATTTGCTTAATCGCTGCTTGTGTTCATCTGAGCGTCATTGCTCCGCGCTGACCACAGCAAACTCTACACTTACTCGCGTGCTCACGGCTCCCTGTTAACCGCGGGGCGCAGTCGTCGCGCTTTGGTTTATAACTTAATAGATCTTGCAAACTACCCCTGTACCTAGAACTACCCCGCCAAACAGTACATTGGGGAGTTCTCCTGGCTCGATCGATCTCCATTCCTAAAGCACTCCTTACCTCTTACAGTTTTCGCCAAACTCAACCCCCATTCTAGACTTACTTCATCCCCTAGATTTATTATTTGTACAGGCATCCCTCACAGATACCTTACAAATGGTGGAGGCAAGGGTACCGCGACGTTGATTTAAAGCAACGTCTAAGGGAGTTCAGACAACGAATTTCCGCGGCAAAGATCCCTAGACCTCGTGCTAGCCAAGCAAACGCCACCCAAAATTGGGAAAATTTTTTGAGAGCAGGGTCCACTTAAATTTATAAGCCCACCTAGCTACTTTTAGAAACGCCACCCCTATCAAGTAATTAGTCAATTGAGATCCCACATTTGCTACGCCCACACAACAAATAACTCATAATAATAATTCGATCCCCAGTACCTTAGATAACATTATACTAATAATCTATTATCTACTACCCCCATTTTTACATTATGGCATCCCTCAACCGCATACATACATTGCATAGACGCATTGCAAAGCTTAATTGCGTGGCACAAATCCATAGGCGACAAACAAAATTACCTAAACCGCCAGCAGAAAATACTGCGTGCCCAGTATAAGAGAATACTGGGAGCCCTTTCCTATAAGATAGGACATAAATGTCATTAGGGGCCCCATCCCAGCCATCAGGCAACAACTTAACCGAACACAGGATAGGATTCATTTACTCCACGAGGCCCTTCACAGACAACATTTCCACCTCAAAAGAGAGCACCTTAGGGCAAATACAATCAACACGCGACTGGCGGAACAGGCCAGGGTAATTACCCTGCAATATGCCGAGATATGGCAACGCTTCCGTCAGCTCCAGGCACAATTTATTACATTCGAGTTGCTGACACACTCACCTACCCCAATGGAGACGGCCAATACACAGAATATACTTAAAGTAATCAACACATCTATTCCCGTAATGCCCACTCCTATTAGGAAGGGGACGGCCGTGGCCATGCCACATCCCAAGCTTAATATGGGAAACGAGAAACATGTAGACACAATCACTGTACCGCGTCATAACATAACATGTCAATCCCAACGCTTCCATTAGGCCCTAGGACATTAGCGCCCATATCGGCTAGCAATAGTCCTAAGGTACGCCGAAAAGCCATACTAGTTCACCGGATAGTTCCAGTCACACTCCCCAAAATAGAAGGTAGGATCCATAAACCCAAGATTACCCTTCTCCAAACGCCTCGCAAGGAGAATACATCCCTTGAGTGGATACCAGGGGCGAAAGCCGCTTTGGCAATCCGAGGGAGACGAAGCTATTATTTGAGATAGCTCAGTAATAAAAAAAAATCCTAAATAAAGAGCACATTATTTCTACGTAATTAAAAGTACACTTTCCTATAATATCAGTTCAAAAGACCAAGTAATAGCCTTACGAATAGTATAACTTGCTTTTCTAGCCCATTTTTCTTTACCACACAGCATTTAGGTGTAGGTAAAGATAAGAGATGTCGAGGTACGTTCCACTAGCAGCAGTCCCACATAGGCTAGATATACATTTTCCCAGGCCCCACAGCCATAAGGAATAAGAGCATTTCACCACCATAGATAGAAAGTAAAATAGCATATTTTCCCCCAAAATGATTTGAACCCAGGGATAGATAAAGTATAACAAGCGCCCTACGCGCTATGACATTTAATAGCTATGCTAATAACTAGCACTCACTGGCAATCGCCAATACTGCATGATAAGGGATTAATTATAAGCTGCATGTTTAGTGTAAGAGATATAATAAGACATACCAGGTTATATTACATGTGTACTATGTTTTGATAAAATAATGAAGTTTGTTAACATACACTAGCTGCAAATAGAACATGGCTAGACACATATTTAATACTACTTAGGCCCTACATTTCCCATAGGTCCCCATAGCTAAAATACGCCATACAAGCCTTGGCAATAGCGCCAAATAGAACGTGGCACCTAGTCACCACATTCAGAAACAGGAGTCACCACCAATTCCAAGTTGGTCATAAAATATAACTCACCTTCAATTCTAAAAATCCACATAGGACCTTCTGACATAAGATGGGGGATAATAAATATACATTTATAATATGTAATGTGCACAAACGTAGATATGGTAGATAGAATATTACACATGTTGTCTACAGCGCACAGCAAACAAGGTCAAGACTCTGCCATAGCAGGCGGAAGTAACAGGACACGGAACGCGACATCAGCGATACACGCTCGCTCCATAGCTACAGTGATTTACGCAAAGTCAAGTAAAATACCACACTGACACATGGCCGTGCGAAGCAAGGGGTCATTTACCCATATGCAGGCCATATGGCAAACGATAGCAAAATTCATTCATTATAGGGAAATGCCTAGACACTTCACAGAAATATACATTAATAATGGCGCACATTTTTACAAAACTACTCGCATTTAGATTCACATACAAAAATAGTCAAAAAAATAGGTGAGCGATCAAAGATCCCGTTACCTATATTAAGGAAATGTAAAATAACGGACCCTTGTCCTATAGACATATAATAACAGAACACAGTCCGAGTACCCTAACATAGAACTTAATTGTTTATACATATATCCCGATAGATATAATAAATACTAGCGATTCCATATATTTCCCATAACACTATAGGAAATAACACTTCTATGGATTAGGAACACCTATAAGAGATTAACACACATTCTTTTACTTGAACAATTTAGAAAGTGCACGGATTCCAACAGTTACCCCATATTAAGGAGGGATAACAGACCGATACACTACATGGCCACAGTATAGACCAACAAATTAGTACATAGGGCCTAATATACTAGATAACAGTACATTGATACGATTTCTCTAAAAAACGCCCTTATTCCCGTGATAACGAAAGTACATACAGTACAATAACACAGGTTAGCCGCAGTGCATACACACGATGAACACAGGTTGGCGGCATTTCTAGGATGAAACGCAATACTTCTACACTCGTGAAGGTGAACGATATTTCACACACGAATAAATGTAGACACACAATAACACAGGTTAGCGAATTCCACTGCCAAGGCAGAGTAATACTTACAACAGTATATATCAATGACTGGTATCATTACGCTCACTATTGCGACAGTACACAGGTGAATTCTTACTACCACAACCAATAGGAAGTGACACAATAACACAGGTTATTAGAATATCACAGCAAATACCATATATAGTTACGCTGAACACACAAGTAGGCAACACGGGGAAAGGAGTTGACAAATACTTACGCGTCATACAGATTATCCAATACACTATAATCCACAAGATGTTTTTAATCATACATATTAATTTACCTAACACAGACTCCTTGCTAAGGCAGTCTCCACACACTGAGTCATGCTCTGCAGACAAGGCGGATGCGTGCGTACGCAGACTACTGACACCTGAGACGGTAGTAGACCGCGACTCACGTGTTATACACAGCGC
This sequence comes from Meconema thalassinum, assembly GCA_946902985.2. Lineage (NCBI taxonomy): Eukaryota > Metazoa > Arthropoda > Insecta > Orthoptera > Tettigoniidae > Meconema > Meconema thalassinum. Next base: position 139,293,697 of record OX336398.1, on the reverse strand, counting down.
TTCAGGCGCTCACACATAGTCTGCTCCACATCTTTTTACCCTCATAGGGGATCTTTTAGATATCTCTGCTTTCTAGATCAAAGTGGAATTGACCACCAAATACCGTCATATAAGACAGACATAATGAACAGTTATCATACAAAGCGAAATATTCTCATTTAGTCAACGGGGTAGGAAACTCATTTGAATTACGATTATGATAATGATCATTACATTTGTAGCCTACGACCGACCGGACGCCTAGTTTAGCTAGTCGATTGGGGTATTCCTCTAACGGTCTACATAGGAACTCATCTATCATCCAAACGCTAAGTACAAACTGTTCGTAATTGTCTACTTAATGACGAAATGATAGTCATAATTTTAAAAATTAATTCAATATTTCCATACAAGCCACAAGGCTCATAAAGGACCACAACTCCTTGCAGAGATCCCCTCTAGTTTACATATACACAATAGATCAACAATTAACAATACGATCATTAGTTGGCCCAAGTAATTTCCATAATTTCATTTTGAGGCAACGTGATACGACATGGCACATACATATAGGTATGTCCATTAGTGACACAATAACGCCATGGCCCATAGATGTCCTACAGTAGACCTCAGGCGTTCGAAAAGTCCAAAGCAGGTGTGTGCCTACCTTCCTAGGTCATAACACTGCAGGATAGATATCAGCCATGAGCGTATAGATGTAAGTATATTCGGCAATAAATACGTTAAATGGTCCATAGCTATTCTACGTTATCCTAAGGCGCATTTAAGACCAGAGCAGGTGTTTGCCTACCCTCCTGGGATAACGATAAAGAATAAGTATCGAGCATAAACATAATCATGCCGAATTTTATAGATAATAATTAGTAAAGGCCCGATGATCATCTTTAACATATAACAAGTAAATATAAACTTGATTTCACAAAAAAGAATATACAGAATAGGAATACACTATCCTTATACAAATACATCCGGTCAGGAGAATACAATGCGTAGTTCTCACTGCCATACAGCAAAATGCCCGATGAAGGTAGCCCATTATACTCCCCCACGAACAATCTACCATGCGGAATGCAATATTAACTGTGAATACACATATTGCTACACACCACCATATTTTTCATTTTCACGGAGTAGAAGGTGCAAACCACTGACATACTTTCCTACACAATTTTACGTAGAATTTCTACAGCCACAGGAATGCGACATATGCTTCCAAACGTGTAAAACACAGCCCAGAATACTACATATATTTTCCCGGGGTAGAAAGGGCAAACCACTGACACAGTTTCCTACACAATTTTACATAGAATTTCTACAGCCAAAGGAATGCGACATATGCTTCCAAACATGTAAAACACACTCCAGAATACTACATATATTCTCCCGGAGTAGAAGGTGAAAACCACTGAAACACTTTTCTACACAGTATTACAGAGAACTTTTATAGCCATAGGGGCGACATATGCTTACGAACATGTAAAGTACACTCCAACATACCACATGTATACTACATAAGAAACGCATTAGTTATATACATAGCGCATGCCACATTTCGGTACGATATACTAACAAAGTAATCCCATTAGGATTTGGCCAAAGGAGAACATACATAAATTCCCAGCATACAGACGAATAGCTAATGCCCTCTGCCCGAGTTATACAACATACCAGCTGTACAGTTCAAAACGCTGGTAAACAATACATTAGTTACGTAACACGTGCGTTTGACAGCTCCTTTACGGAACGATAACAAAGCCTTTATGGTTCCAGCCCACTCCTGTCGCTTGCATCCAATCACAGTAAAGACATGATAAACAAAACCTACTCCAGCCGGACAGCCAATTAGAGGCTACAGGTCACGCCTCACACTGACGACAGGTGATATCTCACACACACACACACACACACACGTTATCTCCGAACACGCCTCCCACGAGACAGATAACTAGCGAGCGGCCATGATGAATTCAAGTCGCACATTGCGCGCCAGATTTAAACGGCACTAGGTGACAAACATTTAATTATATCAATACACTTCACACAATAGGGTAACCAAATGATTTTATTTTACTTCACCCCTATCATCCCTCAACCCTTTACACCGGGATAACACATTTAACGGCCAAAAGCCAATATTCTCGGGGATATTTACGCAGCACCACGTCCCACTAAATACACCACATTTTATATCCTGGCGGACTTCTAATACATTTTTGCCCTCAGATACACTCTTATCTAAACACGCCAGCCAATATAGAACAACATGAGTATGTATCCATAACCAAATAGGTATATAAATCCACTTTCCCATTAGGAGGTTTTAATTTGTTTTATTTTGTAGTACGGCGATATTATTTAAAATATTATCTTTCAGAGCTGGACCGGCAAAGTTGTTTCAGATGACAGCATGTTCATAGAACCACCATACATTATACCCCTTTTGAGACCTATAATTCAAACTTCACACTTAGGGATACTTATGGCCCTGTTTAACATATAGAGGGCATTTATATATACCATCAGTCCAGTTCATAAGATGGCAATACACACTTATATACCCCCTCATTTCCATAGGGTGGATGGTAAGTTATTTTTTTGCAGCGATCAACCCCATCATAGGAGGGAATTACGACACATATAGTGCGCTGCAATATAGCCTGGTTTAGGATACCAGTACATAGTATCTAATCAAAATCTATAGACAATATAAATAGATAATATCTATAGGCAACAGCTCTAGATAATGTATCTAGACAGCAGACCTAGACACAATTTATAAACAGTATCTCTAGACAATAGATCTAGACGGAGTTTATAGAAAATACCTACAAGCAATAGCTCTAGACAGTATACCTAGATAATGTCTCTAGACAATACCTCCAGTTAAGGAATTATACTATAATAATAATAATAATAATAAGACGACCAGTTTTGAAAGATAGACTTTATAGCTTATAAGTCTAATAAATAAACATAATACGAGCATAAACAGCAGTGACATATTATTATGGCGACAGGTGCCATATATTACCAATAGTATGTCCAGGCCATAAAGCACATTTCCCTCCCATAATACACATTAAACACTATACAAATAACACATCTACACTTCTTCCCCTTCCCATGCGAGGCACTATGGTTATTATGCAAATACCAGGGTGTATACCATGCCTTATCGCTCATGGTTGGATGTTAATCAACACTCGGAACCTTAAAGCTAACAGCTAGCGTTCCAGGCTTAACCCACTAACAAAAGTGCATGCAATGATACAATTTTTCACCAATGTTTTCACCCTGCATGTTAATTAAAAGCATAAATGCTAACCCACATCCTTCAGCACGGTAACTAACAACCAACGCTGAACACCCAGATCCTACACAATAAAATCCTCACCTACACCGGTCGAGAGCTCCTACCCATTAATGTCTCCATAAATCCCCGTAGGACCAAGATGCCTTGAACCTTTCTTACCATCCCGTTACCAGTAATTAACAACTTTTTAACATACCTACAAATACCCAATAACATGGGAATACCATTCCAGATCCCTCACTTACCTACTAACATGTGAGAAGGAATTATACGCAGCTGATATTAGCTGGAAATCCGATTGACCAGGCGCAACGATACTGCACCGTGCCACCACAATTGCCCCCCTCCCCCCCCCCCCGTATAACTACAACACCATAAAACAACATTAAAACGCTAGACACTTATTCTTTATGGTTTACGCACGGCGATGCACTTAGCAGGATGCAAAAATGTTTTCCAGGTGAAAATATATGTTGAAAAGTATTTTCCAGGCGAAAATATACGTTGATGTCTTAATAAATTGTACCCTTGACATGACATAACAAGACGTCGACGTTGACGATCGACGAGAGGTCATAGTGGTGACGCGTTAGGGTGGGCAAGCGCCTGTGTTGCGGGGAAGTACCTAGCCTGTCTCCTCTCAATACAGGGTCCGTTATACCGTTTTTTTTGCCCTAACGTCGTCTAAGCTATACCTGCGGACGGAGGAATAATGGTTCGATGAGGGAATAAGTTACCCCTACATCGGACAGAATACTTTCTCCTTCCCAAGACGACCCCTAGGACTTAACGTTAATCAGTAAATAGAATTAAGTAGATGCTCTAGAATAGGAGCAACCGCCTGCAGCGGCAGGTATATAGGAATAAGATGCGTATTGAGAAAAGGGAATAATGAGTTAAGGGTATAAGGAGATAAGGAAAGAAGGAAATAGTAAGAGAATGTGATAATGAATTAAGGGTATAAGGAAACAAGGAAATAAGGAAACAATAACAGAATATGATAAGGAAAGAATACAAAGTAATAAGGGAATAATAACACAATATAAGAAATGAAATAATACAAGAAATGAAATGAAATAATGAACCAATGAAATAATGAACAATTATATTCCGGGCCGAGGTATGCAGCACCGATAACCGATGAACAAATATGCAAACAGCAAATATATAATGACACTACGATTCTTTTTCCCTGGCCGAGGTAACATACATTATTGTGCCCCAGGAAGGAGAATATTCAGCAAATATATAATGACCCTACGATTCTTTTTCCCTGGCCGAGGTAACAGACATTATTGTGCCCCAGAAAGAAGAATATTGATACCACACAAGAGGTAATATAAGTAGCGTCGAGACCGGACACAGCGCGGATAAGGGTGCAATTTGCACATGTAGCATAGACCAAGGATTGCAATGCGCGTGGGAGGTCAATCGATACGGAGGTAACTCCTAGCGCAGGCTATGTAAGAGTAAACCAAACCACTGTACGTATACGCTTTTTTTACGTATTTAGATGGTCCACTGGTAAAGGAAGTCCTTCTAGGCTCTCTTAGTTCCGACACCACCCTGCGTATTCGACAGCCCTTGGTCCAAGTACAACATCATACAAATCCGTATATTTTTTTACGGCATAGAAACCAAAGACTATATATCTCGTGAATAGAATTATGCAACCCAGGCATACGATTAGTTATTAAAGATATGAGCGCTGAGTCCGATCTTGCATACGCAAAGTAGACGGTACACTGAAGTTACACAACACACAGAGGAAGGAAGAATAAAGACACACAAAAAGGTAAATACAATCATGAATGAAGATAATGGTAAAGCAATGATATAAAACAGAAATAAATAGGAGTAAAGTACAGTGAAGTCATAGGAAATAAGACGTAAGAAAGAATAAAGAAAGATAAAGATGAATACAATGATGGATGAAGATAATGGTAAAGCAATGACGTAAAACAGAAATAAATAGGAGTAAAGTACAGTGAAGTTATAAGGGATAATGAATAAGAAGGAATAGATAGAGCATGAATACATACCCCATAAGAGATAAAGGTTGAAACAATACAAAGACTTAGGAGAACGATGAAGGAGAATAGGTAAATACAAAGGTAAACAAAGAGGTAATAAAACATGGCCAATAGCAATTAAGAATCTAAATATTATAATAATAAACATGTATTTCCATTTCAGCGCAGGCGCTGATACCAGACAAAGCACACATGGTGGTGAACAATTTGAAAGCATGTATCGGGAGTGGCTCCATTTTGGGGCGCTCACCGAACATAACAATGATAATGATTTCTATATGCTTCCACAGACTATGATAATGATAAAAGGTGATTTATTGACTAAACATAATGTTTTCTATATGCCTCCACAGGATTAACCCCACAAAGGACGAGGGAAAATGCCCTCTGAAATAATCATTTTTACATGTATTATGGATCCACAAAAATTGATGTAAATTTTTTAATGCACTAACCATATTTTTTTTTCTTGTGTTACACGACTGCCCCACCCCCAAAAGTGCACACTCACATGCCCCATACATAGCCCCCCCCCCAGAACATAATACCCATTTTCAGGCACATATCCGGACCACAGTGGAGATATACCTGTGGGATATCCTCCACTGAAGGTCGGATCAAAGAATCAAATTAGCACCTAAAATGAGAGGTGCATTACGGCCACACAACTCGCGCCTGTCTCTGTAAAGGACGAGTTGTGCAGCCAAGATGACTTCGCTCGCCCACAGGGAGCAAGTCATGCAATAAAATATTCTGCACACAAATAGCATATCACCTGCAGGTAATAGATAATAGGAAATAGATAATAAGTAAGGGATACTAGGTAATAGACAATAGATTACAATTACATATTAAGTTAAGAGTGCACTCAAAAGAATGTTAAAGGTATTGACTACAGTAATAACAGAAGGATTATAATTAATTAAGAGAATTTGGTTTGTTGACACAGAAGGTTAACACATAATTAAGAAAGGTTGATTTTACTATTAGAGAAGAACAACACAATTAAGTGAATTTGGTTTTGTTTTTATTGAAGATTGATGTAAATAAGAGAATTGAATTTTGTCTATGTATGTAATATTGATATGAGTAACAGGGTTTTTGTTTCAGGTTTTAATGGTTTTACTGATTACACATAATATGGAAACTTGAATTTTTTTTTCAGAAAATGTTGTTGATATTTACCCATGAAATGAAAACATATGGCTAACTTTGTGATACACGTTGTTTTTTCCTTTCCACTCTTCTAAATTCCATATTGTAAAAATGTCGCATTTCTCCCCACACAATAAAACACTTTTCAATTTAAACCTTTAACTACACCTTGCGGGATTTATTTTTCTGTCACTATACTCTATCCCTTTTACACACATACAGGGCACGCGAGAGCAGTTTTTCATCCCCACTGGAGGCAAGTAATTATATATGTATCTATAACCTCCCCCTTTAACCCTCGGATGTTTTTTTCCTCTCGTGTGTTCCTGCACCCCTTAATTTAAAGTGTTGCAATTGCAAATTTTTATAATATGTAATGTTTTATTTATCAAATTATTATGATTGTATATCAAAAATACAATAAGGGATCCAGGTAATATCCCATCAAGAAAACACATAATATGAAAGACAGTAAGCTTCACACCCCATTGTTGGATTTTAAAAACAAAAAATGAAAAGAAATATTGTTCCCCTCACCACAGACAATTACACTTGATCGCTAGGCACACCCGGCCACCCAATCACTAGAAAGCACAATTATTCAGCTTTCAACTTTCGACATTTAACAGTATAGCACTAAATTTATATCTACCCCCTGACTTACCCCTATCTTCCACGAGGCTACCAATCCACCCCCTACGACACCAACCATACAACGATGACCTAAATTGAGAGAAGAAAAGAAGAGAAGAACAGAAGACAGAAGATTATCAAGAAAGAAGATGATGTCTTATTTTTTCAAAAACCACCCCCACGTCTTCGTCCAGTTATCGAGGACGATAACTAACCCTACAAAGGGGGTTGTTGTACCCCTAGGGTACGCTACCCCCATCCCCTAAGGAAAATCTATAAAATCCCAAAACTACAAACTTCTGATCTAAAATCATTATAAAATACCACCTACAAATTAAATAAAGAACAAGTAGCACATACAGGAAATCGGGTAGCCTCGTATCACAGGCAATGATCTGAAAGAGGTGCACGACTCGGGAGGAATGTAAGAATTCGCCGAGCGTGCACACCAAAGCTATAAAAACCCTAGAGGTCAAGTGCCAGGGTTCATCAATTACTCAGGCCTCACTCAGTGCACCGACGTGTTGAACCTCTACTGTCTACAGGTCGGGTAAGTGTCTTAGCGATCTACACACTAACCAATACACTACACACTCCCCTCCCCCTGGGCTTGGACTGTATTTATTTCTTATTAATTATTATTTTGAACTGCTAGCTCTATTAGTGTATCTCCAAATAGAGATACACATTAAAATCCTAAGTAATAGAAGCAACTGGTCTCACTCTTTTATTTATTTAGTTAGTAAGTTCCTACCCTAATAGATTCCACTGTAGGTAGGACTTAGAAATAGTCTTATTGCGTATTTGCTTAATCGCTGCTTGTGTTCATCTGAGCGTCATTGCTCCGCGCTGACCACAGCAAACTCTACACTTACTCGCGTGCTCACGGCTCCCTGTTAACCGCGGGGCGCAGTCGTCGCGCTTTGGTTTATAACTTAATAGATCTTGCAAACTACCCCTGTACCTAGAACTACCCCGCCAAACAGTACATTGGGGAGTTCTCCTGGCTGATCGCACGATCGATCTCCATTCCTAAAGCACTCCTTACCTCTTACAGTTTTCGCCAAACTCAACCCCCATTCTAGACTTACTTCATCCCCTAGATTTATTATTTGTACAGGCATCCCTCACAGATACCTTAATTTACTTTTAATGAACTCGATTTCGATATTTAAATCGGAGATTTTACTTTCTAATTCGAGATTTACAAGTTCTCTAATCTTATCGCTCAGATCTGGTTCTAAATTTACAACTTGTTGTGACTGTAAACTCTGGATTCTCTTAATACAATCGTTCCTAACTCCACCGACATCTTTAGTACTGCGACATTCGGCCATTAAAAGTAATTTAGAAAATTCATCTTCTTACCTTTTTACTGTTATGCATGAGGCTTCAAATAACTCATTCTTGAGTTCGTCAATACTTTCATTAACAACACTTTTTATATCAATTTCAATATCAGCCTTTACGAGATCAGCTTTCTGATTCACCTGTATCTGTAGCAGTGCCACAGTTGTTTTCAACTCATCCAGGTTGGAGTTGATACCTAGAATTTCAGATTGGAGCTTGCCTAATTGGAGGGTTATGTTATCTTGGAATTCTGTTAGCTTTTTCCTATTGTCTTCTGACTGAATTTCTAACGCTGCCAAAGATGTTAGGTTTCTAGCTAAAGTGTTTTGGGTACATATAATTCCGGTATCTAGTGTAGCTAAAGTTGCTTGAGTATTTGCTAATGTGTTTTTAGTCTCTGTATTCTGTGTTTGCAGAGTAGCTAAAGCGGTTTGGGTCTCAGCTAATGTAGTTTTGGTTTCATTGGAGTTAGTTTGCAGGGTAGCTAACGTTACTTGAGAATTAGCTACAGTTGCTTGTGTAGTAGTTACAGTAGCTTGTGTTTCTGCTAACTTTCTTTGAGTTTCCTCTGCACTGTTCTGACATTCCCTAGCTATCCTATCTACATCGGTCTTAGCCTCTCTCCTAACCTCTTCTACACTTTTCTTAATTTCTCGTTCTATCTTTTTCTGATTTTCGTGTGTGGCTTGATGTAGGGCATCTAAATCTTTGTCCAATTTGCCCTGTGTTTCTTGCAATGTACCAAACATTGCCCTAATAGCATCCAGTTCTCCTAGCATCTTCTTTTCTTGAGAAAGAGGGAACATACACTATGACAACAAAAAAGAATATCCGAAACAACTACCATTTATACCACTACAATAAAAATGAAGGAGATTCTACCGTTTATGAGTTAACTTAACATATTTTTCGAATATCTGACTTCTTTTAAATTACCGATTCCAAATCTGTATTCCCTATATGACAAATTATCATTTGAAGCCAACGGTCCACCAAAATAAAAATCTAACAGCACTCCTAATTTACAATATTAATTTTACATTACTTATGGCGCCAAAACAGCCATACAACCGGTAAATTAAATAAATAAGATCTAGCCATTAACTTCTTAAGGTTAATCCTTGGACTAGTCTTCCTTTAATAGCAATACATAGTTAATAATCCAGGTTAGATTTCTTTCATAAATCAATTCTCACCTCGATAAACGTTGGTTGACTTTTTATTACAAATTTTAAGTCTTCCACCGATTATTTCACACTCTCGTGTAACAATTAACAATGTTTTCTAAGGCGATCACATCATGTCAAGGTTCCACAATGTGTCTACCTTCAACCTGACTATTCAAACAAGTTGCTTGTCAACAAAACATTGGGCTTACCACTAGCAAACATGTTGGTAGTTCCATAAAAATACTGGGCTGACAACTGATGGGCCAAAATAACTAGCACACAAGTCGGAAGCGCCATAAAAATACTGCACAATTATATCTGGATGATCCACCAAAATCCCAGGCTGGAAATAATAATGGATTGTAGCATCTTGAAGTCCCGGCTAAAGACAACATGGTGCTACTTGGCGAAAACACTCAGAAAAAGGAACAGGATTTTTTCAAACGGAATGTGCTATAGTAACTAACTACAGAACAGTAGGGTTCTCTATCTACTCGTGAAAAATGAGAATCTAGGAAAATCTCGGGCGTAAGGATGCAGATCAGGTCCCTCGGGAACTTCCACCCTACAGCACATTCCACTACCATTTAACTACAAAGATAATGCCAATTTCCAATAAAAGATCAGGGAATCGTAACAACCTGCCTGCCGTATTTATTTACTAAACAATTACACGTTTCCTAACACTAGCATTGATTATATGCATGAATAACTTGAAATAAGATCAAATGACCAAATGTCATTGCTTCAGTTACATGAAATACATGTTCGTTTCTTTAAGAAACCATAAAAAACGCATTTATAAGCTTAAATAAAATCATAACTTAAATAGCAGCAAACAACTGCTGTGCCCTAGGTAACGGGAGTTTCATAACAAGAAAAATGTCATCATATTAAAAAAAAAAAAATGAAGTTACCCCTGACTTAGATATCCGTCATTACAAAAACTATTCATTACCCTATACAATTTATCTCCCGCCTCCTATCACTTAAATTCTTCTCATGGAAGCGATAAAAATCTCTATTTCCATTTAAATTACAAGTTAAATATTATAATGCGCGTAAATGTAACAATAAACCTTTCTTTAAATTCTTAATACAATTTATGTACAACACAAATATTAACGTTGTAGTTCAGCAACTACTCAATATAAAATAAAATATGTACAACAGTCCAACCGCTTCCTCTACTGACGATATAGATTGAAATTGTCTTCCTATTTCTTTACTGCTTCTCAACGGACTTTAGCAAATAATCCTTCACCATACCATGTCTCATAAGTGAAAGTGTGACAATTCGGGATTCTATAATCCATACAATTAAGTAGAGACATAGTTCATAGACCTCCTACAACTGGTCTGTCATCATAATAAAAATAATTAAAAAAATATAAACTTCCACTGCGTTGAATAATTACCGTAAATTCAATATCTAATTAAGAACCATTTAAATAGATCTCAGTTTACTCTCAGTTTCATCAAAGATCCATTGATCCTATCATTTCTTTCAGATTCAACTTCATCTAGGATCCGCTGTCCTGTGAATTTCAAGGAGTTTCAACTTTGTGAGACTATTGCAATAACTTCCAATACTAATAAACATCAATAATACTGCTTCTTCATAAAACATCCTATTTCAAACTCAAATTACGCGCAAGTCTGTCACTACAGACATTCTTTATAATTGACCAATGGCTTCACAATTGCCCATTGTCATTCAACAAATACCTCCTTCTGCTACGGGAATAATAAATCTCTCTCTCAGAGATACTTCGCAGTTTCTTCCATAAACATATACTTCTTAACTCACTCCTCATAGTTACAACAAACTTAATAAAAATATTTAATAAAAATACTGGTTCTATCAATGAATTAATTTAACAGGTAATAAGATAAAATACTAGTCTTCAAATAACAATCTTATTTCTTTGTATCACTCACATTTCCATAAAAGCTTTCAATTAGCTGTGATATTTCTTTAAATCTTTTTTCACATTCCTATTACTTCAAAAATACGCTGTAATTCGTATTTGTTTACTTGACATCGTATTCCATTACATATTATTCTTTCAATATATTTCTCACAAACTCTAATACTTTATAATTGTTAGTCACCAAATATTTATAACCAAATCTGTCTAATAAGTTATCAGATCGTAACTTTACATAGATCTCTACATAAGATCTTTAAGAATCGTATTCTCTAAACATATCTCTGTATAACACTCTTGGAACAAATTTCAATTATTATTATCGTTGACAAAAAACTATATCTTACAATTCAAAAATTGACAAAATGTGATCTGAACACAATTAAACTTTACCTTAAAGATATTCTGAACTAAACTGTAAAATCTCCTCATTCAAATTTCGAAAGTCGCAAAATTCCAAATATTCCAAATAAATTTCTAAATACTAAAATTCGACGAGACACGTGAATAAACATTCGCATGATGTAGCTACGAAGATATAACTTCGAAATATACAATAATATTCTTAAAAACGTAGAAAAATGGCATCAATAAATAGTTGTCGGATATTCTCAAATGTTCTACAATACTCTACAAATTGGGATATATCGTTGGTCCGTAGACTACCTTGTGTTGCGTTATAGATGACTAGAAGTGGGCTTTCTTTGCTATCCTTTAGAAACGGATTGTTTCCAATAGCGCGAGACTGCATGATGTCGTGCAATCTTCTACGATCTCCTACAGAATTTCCCATGCAGTCAGGTCCGGGATTCGAACTCTATCACCATCGTTTTGCCGTTCCTTCTGCTGGTGAATCTTCTTGTATGAGACGAGAAATCCCTTCTCTCTCGATTGGCGCTGGGTCCACCCTAGCCGTCCTCGTTCTGGAATTATTCTGTATTCTTTCGCCAAAGTTCTGATATTAATCGTCATTTTAGTTGTTGAAATGACTTGTAGATGTAGAATTTTCTGCATGGGAGAGACGAGATGTTAATCTCTCCCGCGAGATATATGTTATGTCATTTCGAATATTCTTGCTGCCGTCACAGTTCTGTCCCCATAACTTCTTAGTTGATTATCATGACTCCTGTAGAATCATTAGTAAATTCCTCCCTCAACTTCAGGAATTTCGACATGGTTAATAATGTAGTTTGGTTTCAATTACTTTGAAATTTCGTTGTATGTCGACTTTATATATCTGCTTGCACACACTAAGTGCCTTCGTTCGTGAATCTCTATTCGCGTTGTTGTATTGTTGAGTAACTTATTGAGACGTCCTTCTCCGCTGAAGTCATAAGTATTAAGAGCATTAATTTTTCTCTCATTTCCCCCTCATCAAATTTCCAAGTCCGCGCCCTTTTCAGAACTAGGATCTGATTGGTCGCTTACTATCGATGATCATAATAATCCTTAATTAAATAAATAATTAGCCGCAAATTTAATAAATAGTTCTTATTTATTATTTAATATCTTCCATGATATTACGATGTGTTAAAATCATCCTGGTAATTAGCTATGCTCATTACATTGCTTGCTCTTGTTTAAGTAAGGTCGCTTCTTATTGGTTGCGTGCCACACGAGGTGCCCGCGTCTTCCCCTTCCACACTCCAAACACACTTGCAACGCGTGCTGGGATGGGCTCTCCTTCGGGGAGTCCTCGATTCTGCTCGTGCACGCTCGTCCCGTCATTGTTCAAACCACGCAGTCTAGCTCCAAGTTCCGCACGTGACTGCTAATATTCTCATTGGTCGGCTCGGTTAACTAGGTTAACTCTGCGATGTACACACCAGCTTTGTGTCGACTTCCAGAGTCGCTATATTTTATCATGGGACAATTAAGAAAACTTTTGAAGAGATGAATAATTTCCTGGCTCATATCCACATAAGAGTACAGTACCTCAGTAAAATTTTGCATGCTTTTCCTTGAACGCGTTTATCTCTATATTGAATATTTGTCCCAATAAGGTACATATTCTCAAAACCTATCCAAGGAAATTGGACAACATTTTTAGGGATGCTTTATATCCCTCGTGACTTAATTTAACGAACCAGAATTCTAATACCTCTCTTCAGTTAGGAGAAAAATGTATTATAAGTTAAAATTATTAACAATTGAGAAAAAAGTTTATAAAATTATAATTTTGAAAGCTGATGCAGTATAATAATTTCTGTTCGTTAGATCAAGCCACAAGCATACCTCTTTATGATTAGGAAGTTTCAGTGTTCTCATTCCAATACTTTTTCTAAAAATGTACCTTTAATGACAAATATCAGAGATAAATGTGGTAAAATTTGTGAGCTGTAAGTTGGTAGCCCTGTAGTATTCAGAATTTAAATTTCTTTTGTATAAGCAGTCATATGCATATGGTATCTGGACAAAATTTCAGATACAATGGTGAAAGAATTGCTGGTAAAATACATTTTAAATGTTTCTCGGCCTTTTGGGAGAAAGTTAAGTTAACGCCCCCTTAATATTTTGCACCCCACAGATACGTTCTTAGGAACCCTGGAACAAATATTATTAAATCCCTTGGTCACATACTGGGTTTTCCAATGAAAAATTATTTTTAACAACTCAGCATTTACTAGGTCCTTGTATATGGACTGTATAGCTTTATAGCTCAAGGTATGGAGTGCTTATACTGAAATCTGTCGATGGAGCCCTCTGCATCAGCTTTCCTATATTTAAACCATGCAACTGGAGGTGGTAGGTGGAGATGGAGGACCGGTCCAAGGTCTGTTGGTATCTGGTGAAAGTAGGCGGCCCACACTGCCCTCTCCATTGCATCAACAGTATGTTATCAGTATTGTTTTTAATAGCTGACCATAATGCTTTTGTACGCATGTGTGCTCTATGGCATTGAAAGATATACGAATAACTATATTAAAATTGAAATTGAGAATCTACAACAAGAATTGAATAAACATATAAATGTATTGCCAATTATATCTTTGAAAACAACACAAGGCTGACATCTTCAACCACGACAGCAGAGCTCACATCCGGAACAATTAAAATGAACTAAGCCAAAGTCTTCAAGGTCAAGAACTTCCTGACATATCAACGATTATATAAATTGACGCCAAAATCCTTCTAAGGTAGACGTTAATTAAAAAAAACTACGCACTTCTCTATTGCACAGGCACTTATTCATGTGTCAACATTACCTTGTGCAGTCGTGCGCTGGTTCCCCTGCTACAGTGGGGTGTACACGACGACCTTTGTAATAGTAAAAAAAATATGAAAAATTACTTCTAGGAGGAATGTTTATACAAAAATACACCAGCATGTTTGTAAAAGTGGCAGTTGTAACAATAGTCTCACCTTAATTGATACACCCACTAAAGGTATATAATATTACAAGTTCGAAATTGGTATCATTGCTTCTCAAGTTACAGTGTGAGTTACTGCTACAAGAGGGTATTCCCAGTTTTACAATTAAAGAGCAAGAAAAAATATTCTCAACCGTTCAATGCCAAACAGAAAAAGACCCTATCCAAAGAAGTACACATTTCGGAATCGATTGGAAAATATTCCAGGATAGGAATTAGTGTCTATAGTCACCTGGAATTCAGGTTCTTCTTTAACAACTGTAATTTCATCTGTGGCTGTAGTATCTTCAAACACATCATTAGGGTCCTCTACCTTCAAACCCGTCAACCAATCAGAGGGTGCCTGGTCAGTCATATCCTATGAAGGGATGATCAATGTAAGATATACAGAATACATTATTTTAATAAAACAATTTCCTTTTACCAGTCCTAGTTACTATTGAGTGGTATAAACACACAATGAAAAATTCCTAATAATTACTGAAAGAATTGCCTGGTTCAATTACCAATCTTGCGATGTTACGTCATGCATGCTACTAAAATCCAACTTACATCATATAAGACTTCCGCTAGTTCTGATTTGATGCACGGTTGTTCCTCCATGTTGTGGAGTTTACTGTAGAAGACAGGATGATTCAATAAAAACACATATATTGCAACATTAAAATTAAATCGTTGATCTAATTTCAATAGACACTGCAAATATACAATGTAAATGGTAATTTATGGTGAAAACTGTTCCAAAGGACCTGAATATTAGGAGCTCAAGCTCAGCCAGAAACCATTCCACGAGAAATGTTTATATTGCTGAATGTCACAGTGAAAACTGGTTGTATATTTCAATATGGGAACAGTGGCGGTTTCTGTAAATGGGGGCTCAGTGAGATTGTTGTTGACTATAGATACTCTACGGGCAAGATATATTGCTGTAGCTCAGTGCTAGGAAACCAAGAGCAACATATTTAACTTCAATATAACCACAATCCACGTCTGTTGTACCCTAGGCGCTTTTGGACGAGTCTCTACTCCAAGAGGTGCACTATTATATGGCATATTATTGACCAATCATGCACACTTTACGTTAGATACTGGTAGTAGTATGTAAAATAGGCAACTGGTAACACCTTACTAGATAAGGATCTAGCAATCGCTAAAAGCATGTTCGAAACGTTGAGATGTATTGACGGCCATTTCAGTTCTAGTTGAGATATTGATGGCGCATATAAACTGTTCTGTAATCTCCTCGAAGGTTCAAAGCTGTGTGTGGCATTAATGATAAACAAAATTAACATACACCAATTATTGATAAACCCACTTCAAGTATGCAATATTGTAAATCAGATACTGGCCCCATAATAGTCTCTTCTAAAACCTACACAGACATAATTATATTAATAATATATAAACTTGCTCTTAGTAGTACTATGGTTATTTTTAGCCTACTGTCGATTTTTGCAAAAAATGAAAGTAGACTTATAAGATCTACACAGGGCCAAAAATTGTGTGTCGGTCTGTGTGTGTACTCTGAATGTCTGCCCACCCTATCAATTCGAACACGGTGAAACGGAATTGAACGAAATTTGGTACAGCGGTAGAACTAGCAATTGGCACCTCAGTGTCATGTTTTATATCGCCACCATCTTGACGGAAACGTAATGGCGGCCACCAAAATGTTCAAAGCTGGATTCAAATTACGACCAAACAAATCATCTGATCTCTACCAACTTTTGCAACATTATACCATTATGTATAAAGAATGTTTTGACCAAACTACAAGGTCATCAGCTTAATAATTTGCAGATGGTGGCCATGTCAACATCATCATCTTGTACAGTTTCCAGCCCCAGGCTGGGTCTGTTTGGAACATAAGCCTCACCACTTAGTTCTTTCTTCCCACCACCTCTCCGCTGTCACTCTGGTCCAGTCCTCGCCTCTCTTCTTGACACATTCCTCCACTCCTTTCAGCCATCTATCTCTTGGTCTTCCCCTTGGTCGTTTCTTCTGCATCTGCATCTCATGTATCCTCTTGGGAATCTTCTTCTCATCCATTCTCTTTAAGTGTCCATACCACCTCAGTCTTGATGTCTCAATCCTACCTTGCAAGGGCTCCTCTTTCACCATTTCCCTGACCTTTTCATTCCTCACCCTGTCTCTTCTTGTTACTCCGATCCTACTTCGCAGGAACTTCATTTCCCCTGCCTGTATTCTGCTTATGTCTCTTTTCTTCATTGTCCACGTTTCCGAAGCATAGGTCAGTATCGGGATATAGTAGCTTCTGTATAACACTTCCTTGCTCTTTTGTGGGACATCTTTATTCCACACTAAGCTCCTAATGCTTCTCAGAAATGCTTCTACCTGTCTGCCACGTTCCGTAATCTCTTTGTCATTTCTCCCATTTTCCTCCACTATACTTCCCAAGTACTTGAGACTTTCCACCTTCTTCAGCTGTCCACCTACAAGTGTTATCCCACTCATTGGTCTGTCCTTTTTCCTGGTCGTTAACAGGATCTCACATTTACTGATGTTAAACTTCCATCCGTACTCTCCCACTGTTTCTTCCCAAGCCTTCAGTTGCTCCTCAATTTCCTCCTCCTTGTTTCCCCAGACCATGAGATCATCTGCAAACACCATTGCTTTCATCTTATCTTCTCCTATCTTTCCTGCTATCCGTGTCATTACCTCGTCCATAACCACAATAAAGAGAAGGGGTGACAGCGCACTACCCTGTTTCAGGCCACTCATTTGTCTGAACCAGTCTGTTCTTTCCCCTCCAACTTTCACACAACTCACACTTCCACAATACATCTCCTTCACTCTGCCTACAGTCCCTTTTCCCACTCCCATGTTTTCTATTGCTTTCCAAACCTTCTCCCTACACACACTATCATAGGCCTTTTCGATATCCAGGAAGGCCACCAACAGATCCTCTCCAAATTCGTAGTGGTGTTCCTGGAGCTGTCTCACTGAAAATATGAGATCCACTGTTGATCTCCCAGGTCTGAATCCATACTGCTCCTCTCTCAATTTTCTCTCCACTTTGGCTCGTATTCTACTTTCTAATATCTTTTCATATATCATAGCACAGTGTGGTATGAGTGTGACTCCCCTGTAATTTCTGCACTCCTTTCTGCTTCCTTTCTTAAATATTGGGACAATTAATCCTTTCTTCCAATCTTCTGGGGTCTTTTTCTCCTTCCATATCACCCTCATCACACGGTACAGCCACTGTTTCACAACCTCCCCTGCTGCCTTCACCATTTCAACACTCACTTCATCCACACCCGGTGCCCTTCCTCCTTTCATCTTGTCTATAGCCATTTCCAGTTCTCTCCAAGTCAGGTCCTTTTCCATTCCTATGTTGTCTTCTCCATCTTCCAATACATTGTCTTCCTCCCTATGACCATTTGGATTCAGCAAATCCTCAAAGTACTCTTTCCACACTGTCTTGATTGTCTCTTTGTTGTGTACCTCATGTATGTGTGCAAATCGATTCCCCCTATCAATTCAAACACGGTGAAACCGAATTGAACGAAATTTGGTACAGACGTAGCAGTAAAAAAGAACACCTCAGTGTCATGTTTTATATCGCCGCCATCGTGACGCAAACGTAATGGTGGCCACCCAAATGATAAGAGCTTAAATCATGTTACGACCAAACTTATCATCTAATCTCTACCAAATTCTGCAGCATTATACCTTTATGTATGAAGAATCCTTTGACCAAACTATAAGGTCATCAGCCCAATATTTTACGGATGACGGACATGTATGAGTGAAAATCGATTCCCCTATCTAGTCAAACACGGTGAAACCAAATTGATCAAAATTTGGTATAGAGGAAGCACTAGCGAAGGGCACCTCAGTGTCATGATTTATATCGCCGCCATCTTGTCGAAAACGTAATGGTGGCCACCCAAATGTTCAAAGCTTAAAACAAATTACGACTAACCTAATCATTCGATCTCTACCAAATCATGCAACATCATATATTCGTATGGCGGGCGTAATTTGACTAAACTACAAGGTCATCAGCCCAATAGATTGCAGATGGCAGTCATGTATGTGTGCAAATCGATTCCTCCTATCAATTCATACACGGTGTAACCGAATTGATCGAAATTTGGTACAAAGGTAGCACTATCAGTGGGCACTCGAGTGTCATATTAGGTAGATTTCATTAGAAAGCTAACTATTGCAATGGGTCCCATGTTTCGACTTCCGGAAAATTTCGACATATCTTCGCGTTTCACATCCCCCAGAACCCAAAACCACCGTCAGTTCAAAAGTTTATATATAATTTATGTATGTATATATATGTATATATGTATGTATATCAATTTCTTGTGGACACGATAACTGCCGTAATTTTGCACCAATCACTTTGCATTTTTTACCTATAAAATCTCGGTCGAGTTCGTTACTGGGCTAAATCGGTCGAAGGGGGTGAAAACCGGGGGCTTTTTTTCGAAAAAGTGAAATATTGCTATAACTCTCTTAATATGTGAAATATGGAATCCGTTCAACGTTCATACTACGTGTCGGATAAAGCCCAAAAATTTATGTTTGAAGAGTTTTTTTTATAGCACCAACAATTGACCAAAGGGGTGGGAAAAAGTGGGTTTTTCGGGAAACATTATTCATATCTCTCTTAATAGGCACAATATCAAAACCGTACAAAATGGACAATATTCCCCTAACAATTACCTAAAACTTTTGTCTGAAAGAATTTTTGATATGACCCACCATTACGCCAAGGGATGAGAAAAATGATTTTGGAATTATAAGAAAATGACAAGAGCTATCAGAGGTTGCCATGGCAACACTACTAAATTGATGAGGGATGAGCCATCAAACGTTGCCATGACAATGCACTTGAACGAGATCAGATTCAGTATTTCCATCTGACTAAGTGGGAAGCGGCTTCGGTGACGTAACTGGTAGCATGCTGAATGTCTATGCCCAAGGTCGCGGTTTCAAAGCCGGCCGAAGTCGTCGGATTTTCTAAGAGCGCTAAAATCCCTCAGTATGCTTTCCTTTGGAGGGGAAGTTCCAACGTTCGTTGCGAGTTGCTGGTTGGGGTGGCATCTAGTAGCCAAGTTCACAGCCAGGCGTCGTTTACGGTAGTACCTGGTAGCAACATTAGGAACTACTGCTTGAAATTGACCGTCTGCAGTCCTTACCTGAATATAGACTAATACAGCCATTACAATTCACACCGTTTATCAGACAGATTCTACACTCACCCAAAGTACACGGGGTTAGATGACCACGTTGTCGTAGCCCCTAAGCTGAGGAACCAACCAGAGGTAGATTTCAAGAGAAAGCTAACTATTGCAATGGGTACCATGTTTCAACTTCCGGAAAATTTCGACATATCTTCGCGTTTCACATCCCCCAGACCCCAAAACCACCGTCAGTTCAAAAGTTTATATATAATTTATGTATATATATATGTATATCAGTTTCTTTTGGACACGATAACTGCCGTAATTTTGCACCAATCACTTTGAATTCTTTACCGAATATGCATACCTATAAAATCTCGGTCGAGTTCGTTACTGGGCTAAATCGGTCGAAGGGGGTGAAAATGGGGGTCTTTTGTCGAAAAAGTGAAATATTGCTATAACTCTCTTAATATGTGAAATATCGAATCCGTTCAACGTTCATACTATGCGTCTGATAAAGCCCAAAAATTTATGTTTGAAGAGTTTTTTATAGCACCAACCATTGACCAAAGGGGTGGGAAAAAGTGGGTTTTTCGGGAAACATTAATCATATCTCTCTTAATAGGCACAATATCAAAACCGTACAAAATGGACAATATTCCCCTAATAATTACCTAAAACTTTTGTCTGAAAGATTTTTTGATATGACCACCATTATGCCAAGCGATGAGAAAAATGATTTCGGAATGATAAGAAAATGCCAAGAGCTATCAGTGGTTGCCATGGCAACACTACTAAATTGATGAGGGATGAGCCATCAGACGTTGCCAAGATAACGCACTTGCACGAGATCAGATTCAGATTTCCATCTGACTAAGTGTGAAGCGGCTTCGGTGACGTAACTGGTAGCATGCTGAATGTCTATGCCCAAGGTCGCGAGTTCAAAGCCGGCCGAAGTCGTCGGATTTTCTAAGAGCGCTAAAAATCCCTCAGTATGCTTTCCTTTGGAGGGGAAGTTCCAACGTTCGTTGCGAGTTGCTGGTTGGGGTGGCATCTAGTGGCCAAGTTCACAGCTAGGTGTCGTTGGCGGTAGTACCTGGTAGCAACATTAGGAACTACTGCTTGAAATTGACCGTCTGCAGTCCTTACCTGAATTACAGACTAATACAGTCATCCCAAAGTACACGGGGTTACATGACCGCGTTGTCGCAGCCCCTAAACTGAGGAGCCAACCAAAATCTCTGCGGGAGATATAATTTTGCGTGAAGAAGTAACAGACCGTTACATAGTTACACATCAGTGTCGAAACCTTGCATAAGGACAGTGTGACCACAAGTATAAAAATGGGCCCAAATGACAAGAAGGTTACCGTTCCCATGAGACAATAAAATGTTTAAAATAAGCATAAAATGACGAAAAACGAAGTTAATTAAGCTCCAATTATAAAATACCTTCTCGCAATAAATGAGGTCTGATCCTTCTACGAAAACCTGCATATTCTGCCTATTTTCGCCTATCCCCAAGTTTGTCCGGTGAAATCTAACTCCGCCTTCCGGCGTGCCGAGAGGACTTTTTTTATATTGCCGCCGTCTTGACGTAAACGTAATGGCGGCCACCCAAATGTTAAAAACTGGAATCAAATTACGACCAAACTAATCATCTGATCTCTACCAACTTTTTCAACATTATACCATTATGTATAAAGAATGTTTTGACCAAACTACAAGGTTATCAGCCCAATAATTTGCGGATGGCGGCCATGTATGTGTGCAAATCGATTCCCCCTATCTTTTCAAACACGGTAAAGCCGAATTTAACAACATTTGGTACAGAGGTAGCAGTAGCAAAGGGCACCTTAGTGTCATGTTTTATATCGCCGCCATCTTGACGGAATCGGAATGGCGGCCACCCAAATGTTCAAAGCTTAAATCAAATTACGACCATCCTAATCATTTGATCTCTACCAAATTATGCAACAACATACCTTTTTGAGGGAAGCATCTTTTGACTGAACTACAAGGTCATCAGCCCAATGGTTTGCAGATAGCGGTCATGTATGAGTGCAAATCGATTCCCTATATCAATTCAAATACGGTGAAACCGAATTGAAAGATTTTTTTACAGAGGAGCACTAGCAAAGGGCACCAGATATGCATGTTCAATATCCGTATAGCAAGTTGTATATCAACAGGCTACTTAAACCAACATTCAATTATACTCCATGAAGACGACAATGAGTTATAACAATACCCATGCATTTAGGACAAAGTAGGCTATATGTTCTTTACTGAACATCTTGTTTTCGTATCAGAAGCATTTGCGGAAGATGAAAACATTACTTGCTAAGTCAGTCCTTCGTATTCTACTAGCGAGTGTTTGGTTGAAAATTAGCCCATCCTTTAGTAATGACTGCTGGTCAAACCATAACAACTTGTTAGTGAGTATTTAGATGATGATTAGACTAGCCTTTACTAATGGCTGCTGGTCAAACCGTAACATCTTGGGGTAGTGAGTACTTAGATGATGATTAGCCTAGCCTTTACTAATGACTACTGGTCAAACCATAACATCTTGTTAGTAAGTACTTAGATGATGATTAGCATAGCCTTTACATATAGCAGTTGGTCAATTCTTCGTATTCTCTGAGTGACTGCTTTAAAGAATTTTCGCATAGTCTTTACCAAGGACTGTTCGTGATTCGTAGATATTTTGTTTGTAAGTACTTGGATTAGGATGAGCCAAGCCTTTGACAATAGCTCGAAGTCAATCATAGGTATTTTAAAAGTGATTGCTTAGTTGATGATTAGCCTAGCCTTTACTAATCACTGTCGGTCAATCTTTGGCATATTGTTTGTCAGTACGAGGATGATGTATAGCCTGGCATTTGCTAATGGTCGTTGGTCAAATTTTGGTAATGTATTGGTGAGCACTTGGATGCATATTAATCTAGTCTTTACCAATGACTGTCGGTCCATACTTGATATTCTAATAAAGATTACTTGGATGATGACTTGCCTTACCTTAACCAATGGACATTAAATATTCAATCAGTCAACAGAATGTTATCTTAATAACTGGCACAAATAATATGTATGTTTCGTTTGACCATCGAACATCGTCCAATCAAAAAAGCTCTACAGAACACAACCAACCCCATAATGACACCCACAAGCAGTCAATGCCCACAAAAAGCAGGGCTACATAATACAAAGTATGGCTACTATTACTGATAAATACCGGTATTAAAGCATTGAACACACGAAACAGACATTCATTTTAATATTTTCATATTCGCAAGACGGAGAAATGATAATCCAATCAACAAACCGTTCGTCTCCTTCCACCATCCAATCTATGAAGATGTAGATTGTATAGCTTTGATACACTTAAGCAATAAGCCCCAAACTAGAATTGAAAACTGATAATAACACTGCATGAGATACGACCGTACGATAACATTTTCTTTACTGAAATAAGCCAAAGTGCATTTTCAAATTATAAAAAATATATCAGGAAATGATATAGTAATAGATGTTTACTCCCCCGCTGCCCATAATCCACTCACAATCACCCTGTTAGACCACGTGAATAATGCAAAACTACAGTAATGCCAATCCCAACGAAACCCCATCCATTCGGTACTAATTGTATAGGCGATCTCGAAAGCGTTCTGTGAGGGGATCAAATGAAATGAAATGAAATTGGTTACAGCCTAACTCGTCCAATCCACAGGTTTTCATTTTGACAATGGTTACAGCCTAACTCATCCAGATCAATGGATTTTGACAATGATTACAGCCTAACGTGTCAATTCTTTTAGCCTGCGGGCCGCGTTAGCCATATGTACACACCCTTGGTTTTTGTCAAGCACCAAAATCTTTAATTAGTGTGGCGTATTTGTATCCCAGATGTCGGCAACAATGTGTGCACCTTTTTGACAGTTGATCGAGAATGATGCACTGGCAGAACATGGCTGCCGTTGTTAAAGGGGCAATAAATAGAAACACACATTTTTGTAAATTAGCACATATTTCAGGTGCAGTTAAGATAACGGTAACTAATTTGAATTGGTAGTGTAACCCAGAAGTAATTGATGATTAGCCCAGCCTTTACTAATCACTGTCAGTCAATCTTTGTCTACAATCAATGTCAACAAGCTGCTCTGACAGCCACTACTTAAGGTAAAAACAATCCTTATGAGTGTTAGGTTCACTTCTAATAAGTTAAATGGACTATTCCGAAATACATATTTCATTATTCGTTGTGGAGAGGTTCACAATTCATGCGATACACGCCATTGTTTTTGATACACCTACTGACTGATACAAACGAATATGTGAAAGATACCTCACCTCCCACCACTACCAACTCTAGTGCTTACTTCCAACTCAACATTCTCCCAACTTGAGTTGTGGAAGCAACTCAACAAAACAATGAAATGAAATAATATAAGATTTTTTCTCTCTCAAAATCGATGAACACTTCAGTAAATAAATCAGTCAAAATATCACTTTGGTTTGATCACCACCCTACCACTACTGGTTTAGTATTAGTAGATGGATTAACCGACTTTGGATTTTTCTCGTTCTACTCATTTTCATGCTGTTCAACTTGCAGTCGTAAAGCATGATTTTCCCCAGATGTCACTTCAAGTGGATACACCCTCTGTACTGGCCTCAGTAGCTCTCCTTTTGTAGTCGCCAAGCGGACAACTCTCACGACATCACCTTTGCCAGGGATAACCTCTGTCACTCTTGCCAGCGGCAATCTAGTCTCTTCGTGTTGTCATTGGCTACCAAAACTACTTCACCTACGCTGGGTTTGTGATGGCTTTTTCTAATGTGGTTCTTCTGTATCAGTTGTCCAAGATATTCATTCCTGAATGTTACCCTTAATGTTTGTTTTACTTTCTGTCTGTATCTGAATCCTTTGTCAATTTTTACGTCCTCTGTCATGTCGATATCGGGCATTCCAATCCCCTTGACTTCCTGTAGGAACATTGCAGGAGTGATAGCCACCAGGACTTCTCCATCATTTAACAGGTAAGTAAGTGGTTGAGAATTCATGACAGCCACAATGTCACACAGAACAGTCATTTTTTGATACGACAGACATGAATTTGCAGAACTTTCCTGAGTAATTGTTTGAGGACACCAATCAGCCTCACCCACCATCCTCCCAACCATCCTGCAGTGGAAGGATATAAATTCCATTTTATTTGGTGTACAGAACCATATTCAGCAATTCTATCCTACTGAATTGTCTCAAACATATTGCAGGTGCCATGCAAGTTTGTCCCAATGCCACTATAGACAAAGGGCCTTCCACGTCTGGATACGAAGCACCGAAAAGCTTCGAGAAATGTTGCAGTAGACAAGGATGTTACTAGCTCCTGGTGGACTGCACAAAAAACCGCACACGTGAACAGACAGATCGAGGCTGTCTCTCCACCTTTCAAAATCAGAGGTCCAGCAAAGAGTACCCCTGTTATTTCAAAAATAGAGGCTTCTCTCACCCTGTCTACGGGGAGAAGAGTAAGCTTTGCTTCAAGATGTTTTCCATGGTACCTTCCACAGACAACACATGTTTTAATTGCACCCTTAATCCCGCTCCTTTCTCCAAAGATCCAGTATTCCTGTCTGGGCCCGTTGAGCAGAATCTGGGTTCCACCATGGCATAATATTTCTGTGCTTCTCCCTAATGAGAGGGTGGACTGTTATATGCTTCGCAGAAAGGATAGCAGGACAACGAAAAGCGCGATATAATTTTTGTTTTCAGTCTCAACACTCCCTCATCCTCCATGAAATTACATATTGCGTTGAATCTTTCATCCATTTCACCAGCAAAACACTCCTACTGTATGACTTTTTCTGCTTCTGTAGTTCATTCAGTGGATAGTTCGTCAGTTCTTCTCATATTTTTTCTGTCGGGAATTATACAGTAACCTCAAGATCCATCCCATCATACGAACTGTTCTACGAAAACTTGAGAAATAATCAAGGTACAATTCTTGGGTATTGGACTTATCTTCTAACACTGACATAGTGTTGACTATCTTTCTTCTTTCTTGGAATACTTCCTCATCGTTTGTTGCAATTTCTGGATTAGGTAATTGGGTAGCCATTTTGGTCCTTCCTACTGTCCCCGTTATCAGGATAGTAGGCTGTCAGATATCCGCCCCCTCAATCGGATTGCCAATAATCAAACGCACCGGCACAGCTACATCAATGAAAATGGCACTGACAGATACTATCGAGATTAGAGCACAATAGTTAACAAGAAAATTATTGTGGAACACACCAAAATATACGGGGGTTCATACTTACCTTTACTTACCTCTTAAATTTATCTCGGGGACTGGGTTGTCAACTGGATCACTTAAAGTATGCCCTCACAATAACCTCCACCATGATATTTAAAATGAACCACAACGAAGACGAGAAACTTTAAACTGCACAATAATTTATTTCACATAAAGAATGAATTAACAAAAATAAAACAACAAAATCCACGTGGCAATCAGAAGTCATTGTCCACAGAACTATGTCCTCCTGTAGAACTGGTATACTCTACATACAATGTTTCAGCTTTCTCAAGCTCAAAATAACGTAAAAATAATAATGCACTTGGAATGGAAACGGGATTTGGGACGAGACACATATAGCAATTGTTTTGCGTGTTTATACACATCACATTTTATTTATAGCCACAAGGCTATTATGTAAACGTCCTTGGCCTCTATCATACAGTTGTCCGGACCAGCTGCAATGCACCTGCATCGTCAAAGTGGACTCACCTGTCCGTTCTACCCTAGCATAAGCGAGTTACATCAGAGCTTAGCTCTCCTTCAAAACACGTTAAATGTCCACATCTCAACTGAAATATTATCACGCAAATGTTTCAAATGCTCCATTCAAACACCAGTGGATTACTCCAACAATCCCAAATCATATTTAATTGTTCAAACCACTTGCTTAATTAGCGTTGTTTAGAGTATAAAAACAAAACTCTAAATGTTAATAACAAAAGTTCATTAATTATGTATAACAATAATAAATTGTTTATAACAATGTCAAACGACAATTGAAAATTTTATACACGCCTCTATTAATCCCTTTCATTACAAATTGTTATCAAAGATATTTACAAAATTATTTACAATATTAATATTGTTTATATTATTTATACAAGAAATACATTAAACCACACGTTTATCCGGTTGATAATTACTCAAATTGTGTTGATATAATCGACCAATGAAGGTTAGTTATATTTAAATGTCAAATTCAGGTTTAATAAGGTTTAATAATTATTATTAATATTTGTGATGGTAACCTCCATTCAAAATCTTCATCTCAAATTATTTAACACCCTTGTTAACTTTAACAGTATTTTCACATGAATAACTTTCAAAGAACCAGGACAATACATTCAGCGGAAAAATACTTCGCTCAAAACGCATAAAATTGCTCAACAATAGGCCCAGAATTCATCATATATCTTCATATATATGGCATCAAAATCTTCCAAATTACATACAAAAACCTCCACTCATAAATTCAACAACTTCATTTATTACTGTGGGAACCTCCTTCATTATTCAAGGGCATTACTCATCAGCGACTTTTACAGGTCCACTGAACTAACGATTATACATCCATTGTTCCTCTTCAAAAATTCTTATATTCATCAATTGTATTAATGTCTGTTATTATTTAACCTTCGTGGGTTTCATTCATGAATCGATATGAAGTAAAAATTTGCCAATCACAAATAAATTTAATAGCAAATACGATTAGACACTCCTCCCTGGTCTATCAAAATTGAGATTAATATCTTCAAAGTAACGCAGTATAAAAATACTATCTTCAATCAAAGTTCATCTAAACTGCATAAATAGTCGAATAGAATACAATTAGACTGTGGAATGCAAACATTATTGTTCCAATCTTATAATTGAGAAAAATTCCTATCAAATGTTCATTACTATAATGTATTCAATAAATCGTATTCAAAGTTCATATTTCACAAAATTGTCTATAATGCAATGATAAATGTCTATGTTGCAATCATGTTCATAAGACGACTAGTATTTCAAAGATCGTCGATAACGTATTAGATTTTAACGCTCTAAAATCATTTAATCATTCTTCTTTCTTGAAGATGACAGAAAATTGGTCAAAGTAATTTACTGAAAAGAATTACTTTAATAAAATGACACGCTGTCTGAATTCAAATCTGCCATAGCAAATCGTTAACTTTACAGTCAAATCGTGACTACAAAAATATGCAAATTATTGAAAGAATCTAAATTATCAGTCTCAACTGATCCAAAATTATTTAAGTATGCCAATGACATAACAATGTCTCAATAAATCGTAGAAAAAGGCATAAATCATCGAAGTGTACTGAGTACAGAAATGTTAATCAAGAAAATGGGGCAAAAGATAGGACAAAAAATATGGGAAAATGGTTGCTCAGATATCGCTACATGACTCAAATAATACAAGAAACGTTCACGACTACCTTATCTGTTGATTGAAGTTCTAGAGGAAAGTTTTCAAAGAAAACTGCTGTTGGTTCCATTTCACCAGCGTGAAGATGTGCTCCCACCTCGAACCTGGAATCAGCGCCCTCGGAGAATCGAACTGCTTCCTCCTCCGGAAATTGCACTGCTCCATGTATACGAAAGACATCCTTCTGGCAAAATTCTTCTTTGTGAGCCAGGTCCTCCCTGGCCTCTCTTGAAAGTTCCCTGAAGTTCCAGTCGTAATTCGCCATGAAGTTTATTGCAGTTATTTCCGCAGAAATATTCATAATCGTGGAGTATGAAAATATTTCCACTGTCATTTGATATAATTCAGCGATGGATTCACGATGCATGAGTGTAGTTGGATGTTCACTACGTGCTCGCTTTTGTAGAATGACGATTAACGAAGTTCCATGCTGTTACTTCACTCCATCGATATATGTCCCAATTGCATTAAAGCCTTAGCCTTCCATCTCAACTTCTGTTATAATCATTGAAAGCACTGCAAGATTATAATGTTCCATAGTAGAATGTATCGTTGTATTACCAAACGTATTCTCCAATATCACGGTTGTAACACGTGTCAGCCGTAGTGTATACTGTGGAAATTAAAAGTGCCTCTCAGGTGGCGAGAAAATCACTTTTGTCTGCAGCCTTAAAATGCCAATATCTTTCAAAGTATAACTGTGAAATTGTTCAAATCTTCTACACGCCTCAATGTCGTACTGCCCAAATGAATTATAATGAAGGCAGAAGTTAACTCTTTATATCTTATCTGGTAGAAACGTTAATGTGAGCGTTACAACTTCACCTAGTTTCGAACAGCGTAAAATGGAACTGCTCCGTGTTCGTTCGATGCGCCGGGCTTTAACCACACGCTAAAGACAACTTGCTTCACTTATTCACTCGAAAATGACTATATAACATCTGAAATATATATGCGGTATCAGCGGTATGAGAGATATGAGAGCTCCTCTATCCTGTGCACGACCTTTTATCAACTTCTTAAGGGGCGTATCCATCCCTTCCATAGCCTGTTGCTCCGTCATTGCTAGAAGTTTTAACTTTGGCTATACTTGACGGATTTTCAAATTTCAAAAACTCAAAATTAATTTCTTCACAATTCCAAATCAATACCATAACTTGCATGAATTCTACGTCATCCGTGCCTACGTCATGAATATACACGTCACAACTATGACATCCATAACTTTATTCATATTTGCCAATACAGCCATCGTGGTCTCAATATAATTCAATTTACGGGAGCGTTCTCCCTTCACCACGTTTTAAAAACAGTTGCAAATTGTTTTTAAACTCTGTGTTATAAATATCTCAATTCATTTGAACACGAAATTGAATTATTATTGGCTTACTCTTGGATAACATTTCTTCAAGTTCCCAGCATTGAACTTGCCATAAACGACATTATTCTCATCATCGTAGAGTTCATAACAGTTGTTTCCATAGGCATTCGTAATTCTGAACGGACCCATGAACACTATTCCAAACTTGGGATAGATTTTCTTACCCACGTCAGCCTTGACAGGTCTGCGTAATAATACCAGATTTCCAATTTCTAAGGGAGCACCAAAACGTTTTCCAGCTACTCTTTTCAGTCGTTTTTCTGCTGCTTTCTGGAGTTGTTCTTTCGCTCTGTCTATTCTCTGCTGCCTTCCTAGGTCGGGATCTCTAGGAACGTGGTTAAAAAGATTGTCCCACGGCCTTTCTGGGTTTCTTCCTAGATGAAGTCTCATTGGCACCTCTCCTGTGCTCTCCTGCACTGTAGAATTTAGACATTCCTCAATAAGGGGTACAAATCTCACCCACCCAGAATGATCATTCGGACAGAAAATTCGACAGAATTTCGAAAATTCAGCCATATATCTTTCTGAAGAATTCGATTCCGGATATCGCACGCTTGAAAATATGTGCTTAATACCGAGCCTTTCCATATCTGCAGCAAATTCTAAGGATGTAAACTGAGCTCCATGATCCGAAAAAAGATACTCTGGTTTACCAGCTTTTGGAAATACAGCATGTTCCAGTCTGCTTACAACGTTCCTCGTGTTAGCTTTTTGCATGGGACTCATTGTAACAAATTTTGAGAAGACATCCACGATAACCAACAGATACTGATTACCCTGATATCCCTTCGGACAAGGACCAAATATGTCTGTCGCCATGAGTTCATTTGGTTTAGAGGGAATCATAGCCTTAGGTTTTCCTTTCAATAGAGCGGAAGCATACTTTGCTCTTTGACATTTATCACATGAACGAATGACATTAGCAATGCTGGAACGCATGTTAGTCCAAATAAACCTCTCTTTAAGAGTATCAAGAGTTTTATCTAAACCGGCATGTCCAGTTGCGTGATGAGCTACCCACACTAAATTGACAACAAGTTTAGGTGGCACGACTATTCGAAGCTTTGTATGCGCAGAGTCAGCATACTTACATACGATGTCTCCACTCAATACAAAGTGTCGTGAATCTCTCTGTGTAGCTGCATAGTCAACATCAGTATTGTCCATGTAACCCTTAAGGAACCTGTACATTTTCCTGATTGGAGCGTGTCTCTTCTGTGACACACTGATTCGGGCTAACCTCCTAACGGTCTCTTGATCTTGCTGCTCCAATTGTACATGGTGTATCTGCACATTTTTGATAGGGTTACGTGATAAAGCATCAGCCAGTAAGTTATCTTTCCCAGGCTGATGGACGATAGTGGCGTTAAACTGTTGGGTGAACAAAGCCCAACGTGTCAATCTATCACTACACATGTCAGTTTGCAGCATAAACTGAAGTGCTTTGTGATCTGTAATAATGATAACCTTATGTCCCAGCAACATTTTTTTCCAGGCTTGCAAAGCTGTTACAAAAGCTAACGCTTCTAGTTCTGTCGTAAAGTAGTTTTCCTCGTGTTTCTTTAACTTTCGACTAGTGAACGCAATGTAGTGCTTGTTGCCTGCCTCGTCTTTTTGGTATAAGACTGCACTAATGCCTATTCTTGATGCATCAGACTCTATATAGAACACCTTCTCAAAGTCTGGGTACTCCAGTTTGACGTTGTTTCTGAGCATCTCCTTTGCTTTCTCAAAAGCCTCGTCTGCTGCGGTACTCCATTTCCATCTATTATTCTTCTTGAGTAAATCATACAGAGAAGCCATAATTTCAGAGTATCTCGGACAGTGGCTGCTAATGAATTGGCATGCGCCTACAAATTCTCTGACTTGTTTCACCTTAGTTGGCTTTGGGAATCTTGTGATCGCATCTACTTTCTGCATGTTTGGATGATATCCATCTTTATCAATAGTATGCCCCAAGTAATTGATCTCCTTCTTCAAGAATTGACATTTTCCAAAATTGACCTTGATATTGGCCTCCCTTAAATTTTCAAACAGCTTTCTCAAGTGCACTAAATGTTCTGCGGCGTTGGGTGAAGATACAATTAAATCGTCAATGTAGCAGATTACATTCTCCTTTACTTCGTCAGTGAGCTTGCTATCAAGTGCTCGAATAAGTGCTGGTCCACTGTTGACCATTCCAAAAGGCATTCTCTCAAAGACCCATGAC
This sequence comes from Meconema thalassinum, assembly GCA_946902985.2. Classification (NCBI taxonomy): domain Eukaryota; kingdom Metazoa; phylum Arthropoda; class Insecta; order Orthoptera; family Tettigoniidae; genus Meconema; species Meconema thalassinum. The sequence continues at coordinate 139,261,471 of OX336398.1, read as the reverse complement.
GTCTGGTCAAATAGGAATCCAGTGTACTGCATACTTTCTTCCTCCAGTTGAACTTGGTAAAACGAAGATGTCAAGTCAAGAACACTGAAACATGCTCTCCCTTTGAACTTTCTAAGCAGATCTCTGATCTTAGGTGGTCGGTCATTTTCTGGAAGAATCTTCAAGTTGATGGTCCGAGCATCGAGACAAAGACGTATCTGACCATTACTTTTCTTCACTACAGTGATGGGGTTTATGTAAGACGACGCCTGTTTTTTAATAATCCCGTCTACCTCCATTTTTCTGATCAACCCTCGTACTTCTTTATAGTATTTCTCAGGTATGGGGTATATTCTCTTTTGGTAAGGGGTTTCATCGGTCAGCCTTATCTTATACTTATAGTCTTTAATCAATCCAGGCTTTTCATCAAAAATATCTTGGAATTCCTTTATCAAATCCTCAAATTCCCCCTGAATTTCTTCAAATCCTTCAGTTTTTCTACTGGGTATTTCTGATATATTCTCCACTTCATTAATAATGGTATTTAAAATTTCTTCCCTAAGGTCTATCTCCAGACTGTTTTTCACGTCCTGTTCTTCGATCTCTTCTGTGATCATGTACCCATCATTAAAGCTAATACTCCTATTCTTCATATCAATAATGGCTCCAACTTTCGATATAAAATCGATTCCTAGCACAATATCGAAATGGATCTTGTTAACCACAATAAAGATCTGTTCATAATTCCTTCCATTAATTTCAAAGTTCAACAGCACTTGGATCTTGCATTTCACTGCCTTGTCTTGGAAAATTCCTCTCACTTTGACGGTAGAAACTGGTAAAACTGTCATGTTTTCTCCTTTTAACAGACTTTGATAGCATTCATCAGAGATGATCGAAATAATTGCGCCAGTATCCATAAGAGCTTTATACTGTTGACCATCTATCAGTACAGAAATAATAGGTAAGGCACATGGTCTTTCCTCTTTGACGATTCCCCTCTCTTCTGATAAATCCTCATCAGTTACTTCGTAAATTTCATTAATGGTAATCATGTGTGGTGTGGCAATGTATTCATAGTTTCTCACTGTCGTTGAGAAATCGGCGTTTTTTTTTGTGTTACCAATCTCAGAGTTCCCCTGCTGGCTTGTAGAAGGACCAGGATCGATCACTACATCCTGTCTTTTCTTTTGATTTTCAGCTTCCTTCTCTCGTAATTCCTTAAGATACTGCTGACTTTCTTTCTCTCTTTCTTGATACTTGTCGGGTGTCATGACCTGACCTTGAGAATTCTGATTCTGATACTGGTTATTTCGATTGTAGTTTCTATTATAACCATTGTTATAGTATCTACCTCTTCCGTTGTTGTAATTCCCTCTATTATTACTCCAGCCTCGTCTTTGCTGATATGGACGGTAACCTTGGGATCTGTTGTTGCGGAAATAATTATTCCTGTGAGGACCTACATTTTCAGTTTTTTCTTCATCAGGCTTATCAGTTTGCTGCACTTGATCCATGTAGACTGTATTAACGTCTTTGAATTCGTGCCTCTGACCTTTTTGTACCAAATTTGGCATTGGACTCGTGTAGTCAAGCCTTCTCAATAATTCGTCCATACTGGTCAAATCTCTGATATTTGACGATATGATCAGTCTTCTTACTTCCACAGGCAGCATACGTGAAATCGCATCTATCAACTGCTCTGTTGACAATGGGGGTTGCAAAAATCTCAAGCGTGATAGCTGACTCGTGAAGAAATCAGCGTACCGTGTTGGAAGAGTACCTGAATACTTCCTCGAGTATACCTCAGCTCTTAGTGAATTCTGAGCTTCTATTGACCAGAATCGTTTTATCAGTGCCTCTGCAAATTCGTCAAAATTGCTGAAAGTGTACCGAAATGCTCTAAACCACTCAAGGGGTCCTCCAGCTAGAAATCTTTCTACGATTCTCATCTCTCCCTCTCTAGGGATGTGGGCTTCTATGAAATAGTCTTTAAGATTCCTGATATATTCGATCGGTGTGAGACTATCAGTGTTGCTAAATTTTTGAGGTTTGTCTTCAAAATTCCGGATGACTGTCACATTTCTCGGATATGAATCCATATAATGTTTCCCACTATCACGATACTTCCATTCAGGTTCAATATTCCTATCCTCTTCTTCTTCCCTGAATCTGGATATACGTTCCTCAGGACTAATATCTCTCTCTTCTGTAGCGAGGTTACATCTTCTCACGTAATTTCTATCCTCTTCACCAGTCAATCCTTCAATATCCTTGTCCGTGATTTCCGTGATGACTTTCCTAATCAACTCTTCCTTATAGGTTTCCATCATGCTAGCTTCTCCTAGTTTCAAATTCTGCAGTTTGCTCGTAGTTTCATTAACATCAGAGACAACCTTATGAATCTGTTCCTCTAACGCAGTTTTTAATGCTTGCACGTCCTGACCTATCTGAGTTCTATCCTCTACCTGCTTTTCGGATAGCGAATCCATCCTTACATTCAAGTCTTTCCTAATCTGAACTACTTCATTATTTATGTCTACTTGTGTACTGGCAAGTTTTCTTTCAATTCGCTCCTGAATCTGATCGACATGTTCCCCACTTGACCTGTTCCATTCATCTTTCCAAACCGTTACATTTGCAGTTAACATTTCCGCGATATCTACCTCAATGTCTTCCTTAAGTAAACGATTGTGATCTAATACTTGGGTTCTCATGACCTCTACGTCGTATTTTAAGCCAGCTAAAGAAGCTGTTGTCCTAACAGACTCGTCAACTAATCGAGTTGTTAATGCACTAATGTTACGAGTACAAAGTGTTTTTGAAGTTTCAACTTTAGCAATGTCTACAAAAACAGTATTGACTTCTACTTGTATCTTATTGATATCGCTTTGCATATCATTAACATCTGAATGAATATTATTGATGTCTACTTGAACATTTGACACATCAGTTCGAGCATTTCTAACCTCTCTTTGAACTTCCTCTACTTTGTCTTGTACAGTAGCAACATCATTCCTAACAACAATTACTTCAGCTCTAGCACATGAAATATCACCCCGGACATTGGCAACATCAAGATTCAACATAGTAAGGTCTTTCTGTACCTTAGAAACATCAATTTTAACCTCTGAAACATCTTTATGCACATTGGACACGTCTGTGCGCATGTCAGTTACAGCATTCTCGATTCCCTGGGTATTGATCTGTAAACGCGACACATTATTCTCTAAGTTTGCAGAACTGGTCTGAAGAACTTTCAACTTTCATCCAGCATCTGCTTTACACTTTCATTCATGCTAGCTTTCAAATTAGCAGACATATTACTAGCATTCTCCTCCATCATCTGCTTCATTCTACTAGCACTCCTAGCTTCCATCTCCCTCGCACTTTCATTCATGCTAGCTTTCAACTCCTCTAACATCATCCTCATACCCTCATCTGCCATTTCAATAATATTTCAATAATAAACTGCTTTAGGGACATACATCAAACAGAGCAAAATAACAACATCTGAGCAACATTTTTCACCATATATAAATTTGAGCAATTTTCTGTCTTAAATCTAACTTATAATTACCTTATAATTAACCTTCGTAGAAACTTCATGTTGAAACAAACTCAAGCACATGTTCAAGTTTCTTTGGTTCATTTTAAAATATCCTAACACAAATAATTTACATTTACAATCCAAATAGTTTAATTTTATCTTTAATATGACTACACATGTCATAAGCCGGTCAAATAAAATAAGATTCCAGATCATAGGCGATTTTTCTAAGTTTCCAGCCTATTTAACCTCTCTCAAGTTGTATAAGATCTGATCTTTTCTGAGTGTAATTTTCCTAATACAACACAACATTTTATTCCTATATAATCACACTCTCAAATTCTACAATTGGCCAAGACATCTAACAAAGAATCAACCTCTTTATTTGAGTCTTCACAATCCCTTTGACATCGATAACTTGGTAATCCAATGTTATTCGAACACTCCACAAAAATTGCGGTGTCAATTCTACTGCAATAACTTGGTAATCCAATGCTTTGCTGATCGTGCCCCACCAAATTGCGGCGCCAATCCTACTGTCCCCGTTATCAGGATAGTAGGCTGTCAGATATCCGCCCCCTCAATCGGATTGCCAATAATCAAACGCACCGGCACAGCTACATCAATGAAAATGGCACTGACAGATACTATCGAGATTAGAGCACAATAGTTAACAAGAAAATTATTGTGGAACACACCAAAATATACGGGGGTTCATACTTACCTTTACTTACCTCTTAAATTTATCTCGGGGACTGGGTTGTCAACTGGATCACTTAAAGTATGCCCTCACAATAACCTCCACCATGATATTTAAAATGAACCACAACGAAGACGAGAAACTTAAACTGCACAATAATTTATTTCACATAAAGAATGAATTAACAAAAATAAAACAACAAAATCCACGTGGCAATCAGAAGTCATTGTCCACATAACTATGTCCTCCTGTAGAACTGGTATACTCTACATACAATGTTTCAGCTTTCTCAAGCTCAAAATAACGTAAAAATAATAATGCACTTGGAATGGAAACGGGATTTGGGACGTGACACATATAGCAATTGTTTTGCGTGTTTATACACATCACATTTTATTTATAGCCACAAGGCTATTATGTAAACGTCCTTGGCCTCTATCATACAGTTGTCCGGACCAGCTGCAATGCACCTGCATCGTCAAAGTGGACTCACCTGTCCGTTCTACCCTAGCATAAGCGAGTTACATCAGAGCTTAGCTCTCCTTCAAAACACGTTAAATGTCCACATCTCAACTGAAATATTATCACGCAAATGTTTTAAATGCTCCATTCAAACACCAGTGGATTACTCCAACAATCCCAAATCATATTTAATTGTCCAAACCACTTGCTTAATTAGCGTTGTTTAGAGTATAAAAACAAAACTCTAAATGTTAATAACAAAAGTTCATTAATTATTTATAACAATAATAAATTGTTTATAACAATGTCAAACGACAATTGAAAATTTTATACACGCCTCTATTAATCCCTTTCATTACAAATTGTTATCAAAGATATTTACAAAATTATTTACAATATTAATATTGTTTATATTATTTATACAAGAAATACATTAAACCACACGTTTATCCGGTTGATAATTACTCAAATTATGTTGATATAATCGACCAATGAAGGTTAGTTATATTTAAATGTCAAATTCAGGTTTAATAAGGTTTAATAATTATTATTAATATTTGTGACGGTAACCTCCATTCAAAATCTTCATCTCAAATTATTTAACACTCTTGTTAACTTTAACAGTATTTTCACATGAATAACTTTCAAAGAACCAGGACAATACATTCAGCGGAAAAATACTTCGCTCAAAACGCACAAAATTGCTCAACAATAGGCCAAGAATTCATCATATATCTTCATATATATGGCATCAAAATCTTCCAAATTACATACAAAAACCTCCACTCATAAATTCAACAACTTCATTTATTACTGTGGGAACCTCCTTCATTATTCAAGGGCATTACTCATCAGCGACTTTTACAGGTCCACTGAACTAACGATTATACATCCATTGTTCCTCTTCAAAAATTCTTATATTCATCAATTGTATTAATGTCTGTTATTATTTAACCTTCGTGGGTTTCATTCATGAATCGATATGAAGTAAAAATTTGCCAATCACAAATAAATTTAATAGCAAATACGATTAGACACTCCTCCCTGGTCTATCAAAATTGAGATTAATATCTTCAAAGTAACGCAGTATAAAAATACTATCTTCAATCAAAGTTCATCTAAACTGCATAAATAGTCGAATAGAATACAATTAGACTGTGGAATGCAAACATTATTGTTCCAATCTTATAATTGAGAAAAATTCCTATCAAATGTTCATTACTATAATGTATTCAATAAATCGTATTCAAAGTTCATATTTCACAAAATTGTCTATAATGCAATGATAAATGCCTATGTTGCAATCATGTTCATAAGACGACTAGTATTTCAAAGATCGTCGATAACGTATTAGATTTTAACGCTCTAAAATCATTTAATCATTCTTCTTTCTTGAGGATGACAGAAAATTGGTCAAAGTAATTTACTGAATAGAATTACTGTAATAAAATGACACGCCGTCTGAATTCAAATCTGCCATAGCAAATCGTTAACTTTACAGTCAAATCGTGACTACAAAAATATGCAAATTATTGAAAGAATCTAAATTATCAGTCTCAACTGATCCAAAATTATTTAAGTATGCCAATGACATAACAATGTCTCAATAAATCGTAGAAAAAGGCATAAATCATCGAAGTGTACTGAGTACAGAAGTGTTAATCAAGAAAATGGGGCAAAAGATAGGACAAAAAATATGGGAAAATGGTTGCTCAGATATCGCTACATGACTCAAATAATACAAGAAACGTTCACGACTACCTTATCTGTTGATTGAAGTTCTAGAGGAAAGTTTTCAAAGAAAACTGCTGTTGGTTCCATTTCACCAGCGTGAAGATGTGCTTCGACCTCGAACCTGGAATCAGCGCCCTCGGAGAATCGAACTGCTTCCTCCTCCGGAAATTGCACTGCTCCATGTATACGAAAGACATCCTTCTGGCAAAATTCTTCTTTGTGAGCCGGGTCCTCCCTGGCCTCTCTTGAAAGTTCCCTGAAGTTCCAGTCGTAATTCGCCATGAAGTTTATTGCAGTTATTTCCGCAGAAATATTCATAATCGTGGAGTATGAAAATATTTCCACTGTCATTTGATATAATTCAGCGATGGATTCACGATGCATGAGTGTAGTTGGATGTTCACTACGTGCTCGCTTTTGTAGAATGACGATTAACGAAGTTCCATGCTGTTACTTCACTCCATCGATATATGTCCCAATTGCATTAAAGCCTTAGCCTTCCATCTCAACTTCTGTTATAATCATTGAAAGCACTGCAAGATTATAATGTTCCATAGTAGAATGTATCGTTGTATTACCAAACGTATTCTCCAATATCACGGTTGTAACACGTGTCAGCCGTAGTGTATACTGTGGAAATTAAAAGTGCCTCTCAGGTGGCGAGAAAATCACTTTTGTCTGCAGCCTTAAAATGCCAATATCTTTCAAAGTATAACTGTGAAATTGTTCAAATCTTCTACACACCTCAATGTCGTACTGCCCAATTGAATTATAATGAAGGCAGAAGTTAACTCTTTATATCTTATCTGGTAGAAACGTTAATGTGAGCGTTACAACTTCACCTAGTTTCGAACAGCGTAAAATGGAACTGCTCCGTGTTCGTTCGATGCGCCGGGCTTTAACCACACGCTAAAGACAACTTGCTTCACTTATTCACTCGAAAATGACTATATAACATCTGAAATATATATGCGGTATCAGCGGTATGAGAGATATGAGAGCTCCTCTATCCTGTGCACGACCTTTTATCAACTTCTTAAGGGGCGTATCCATCCCTTCCATAGCCTGTTGCTCCGTCATTGCTAGAAGTTTTAACTTTGGCTATACTTGACGGATTTTCAAATTTCAAAAACTCAAAATTAATTTCTTCAAAATTCCAAATCAATGCCATAACTGAAAATAGATTTCCACAAATCTGCATGCCAAAAGCAATCAAATATCGTAGTTTCAGCAATCTCCGTCTTCCTTCCAAACTATCGTTCATTGGTTCGAGTCTCTCCTCCAATAGCGTAACTTCTTCCTTAGCACAATACCTTGTTTCCTGCGACTGCGTCGTAAATCTCAGATCTTTCTCGAACAAAATCATGACGTCACCAAGAATTTCAGCTCCACCAGCCTACTTGCATGAATTCTACGTCATCCGTGCCTACGTCATGAATATACACGTCACAACTATGACATCCATAACTTTATTCATATTTGCCAATACAGCCATCGTGGTCTCAATATAATTCAATTTACGGGGGCACTACTATCTCCGCTGAAGTAACTGTTTTATGCTACATCTCCTTGAGGCCAGGTGAGCCGGATTTATGGTTCCTGGAACATGCCACCACTGTTTTCTTCCGGACAGTCTTCGAATTTCTTGTACTCTGTTCCACACGAAGGTCCCCCAAGGTTCGTCTAACTTGATCCAGTACAATACTGTCGACGAGTCACACCAATAATAAGTAACGATTTCATTTGCAGTTAATGCTGGAAGAACTGACGTCACTAGTCGAACCCCTGCTGTAGCTGCTCATAATTCCAGGCGTGCTGTGGTGGTGCTTTTCTTGGGTGTCACTCTTGTCTTTGCTAGTACAAATCGTAGCTCCATATTGTCAATCCTCTGTATTCGCAAGAATATAACTGCAGCACATGAAGAGATATATCTTCAACTGACTGGACACTACCGATCAAACATCTAGGAATCTTAATCTCAGACAGCTGAGGTAGTTCTGCCAACCATTTCATGAATCTTCCCTTTGTTGTTTTAACCACTTCGGTGTCCCAACCCAACTCAGTGGTCCATAGTAGTTGCAAGATTAATTTTGGATAGAGAAATACTGGGCATGAGAAGCCAATAGCGTCAGACACCTTATGTGCAGCTCCTAGTATAGGTCTCCTTGTGATTACATCATATTTGAAATCGTTTACATGTGTTAGATTCAATTCAATGGTATCTTCTCCCTTATTCTAAATGAGGCCTAGCACATGGGTAACATTTTCAGCTGTACCATCCTGAGAATACTCCCACCCTCCCAGATTGAAAGATGCCTTATCCATCATTATCTTAGCCTCTCGCATGAATGAATGAAAGTCATTCCTGCTGGTAACACTAATAGCGCAGATATTGTTATACACCCTAAGGCCACATAAGGTCCTCAAAGGGTATATTCTATCCACACTACACCCACCCTTATACCGGCCCCTTATCTCTACTCATCATCCCCCCCCCCCCTCGCTTCTACATTTTCTACACCCACACCGAGAAGAGAAGCAACACCAACAACCCTGTGACCACAACTCGAGTAAGTTAGTAACCCTTACGATATCGTCACCACATTCCACAAACAACAGGTGTTAAAGTAGAGCACCTAGTGTGCCAACAAGCCAACCCGGCAAAAGGTCTTACGTAAATAGGACCTTAAGCCCCCATCCATTCGTTTGTCTGGAACTGTCGGTCTGTGAGTGTTCATCCACGACCATCGGCCAACGACGCTGATACATCAGGTGAGTGTGCAAGGGTAATTCCTATAACTCCTAACACCTTCCACCCCCTAAAAACACTGTATTCACAATCATCAATTGTTATCCATCACAGCGCTGAACAACATTAGTTCACCGCACTAGCATTATTCAATCAGCCTACACTTAATCAAAATTGGATTTCCGACCATTTTATTTGAACCCTGACTCCTTCCACCGTTCGTTAATTAAGCAGTCTGATTCTGCTGAAGTCAGGTTTATTTATTGACTGCCGCCACACTTGACTTTGTAATCACGGCTCTCTAGGAACGCAGGAGAATCCGCGCATTCAGTGTTCCCTTGCACTCATTCACATAATCGGCCTGCATTGTCATGTTCACTAGCCACTCGCCTTACTCAGAAAATCGATACCGTTTAGCAAATTGTAGTTAGAAACCTTTAATCCCCAATTAACATCAGAAGCGTCAGGTACTGCGAGAGCACGATCCCCATAAGTATCTAGACCATTATTCTCCCTCATACTCCTAATTACACCTTGAAACACACCGTTACAATCCCTTATAACTCAGACACAGACCCAAAAGCTACAACAATATCCACATAGAAACATTCTATTTTTGAAGGTGAGTACGAACTGTTATCGACTGTCTGTCTCTTCAACTAGTTCAAGAGGAGTTTGATGGTTGATGCCAATAGGATTGGAGAACATGCAAGGACATATACAATTCTATTGTGGGGGAACACTTCTATCTTCCCTGTACTTTCCTCCACCCGCCAAAGAAATGTCCGAAATTCACGGTCTGTAGGGTGAACACATATTTGAAGAAATGCTTTTTCTACATCTGCAGTTACACCAATCTATTTTTTTTTTTCGGAACTTCAATAGAGAACTAGGGATCAACTCTATAAGGTTAGGCCCTTTTTAAATACAGTCGTTTAGAGATGGAGCATTTCTTTGCTTCGCTGAGGCATCAAAAACAGGCTTGATCTTGGTGGTGCTGTTTCCTTTGAAGACAGGTCGGAGAGGTAGAGAGTGTCCAGTAGTCTCCAGTTCTTCTTCAGGTACCCTTTCGATGATTCCTTGCACCAACTAACTTCGTAAGACGTTATCGCACTCCTGATAATGTTGTTCAGCTTGTAGTTTCTTTGTAGTGTTCTCTAATCTGTGCTGAGCAATTTCTCTGCTGTTAGGGAGAGGTGGATGTTGTTCACTCCATGGCAGACACACTTCATATCTGTTATCTTCAGTCTCGAGGAAGTTATTTCTAACACGCTCATTCCTCTCGATGGTAGATTCTTTCTCAACAGGGTCAGTAATTCCAAGAATTTGTAAGTCCCAGAGATCAGAAATTCTTGTATGTTGGGAAAACAATTATGACACTAATAATGATGCCGAATCCCTTTGGACCTTGTTGCCTAAGATTTTTCCCATTAGTGTCAACCCAAGGGACGTCTCCATCAAAACTAGGCCACATTTTAGTTGATGTTTCCTCCCAGTGAGCAGTTCACCTGACTTATCTGCCCCAATCAGAATTTGCACAGGCCCTCGCTCTCATACATCAGTTAAACATATTTTTTCAGATCCCTTATCTCCTCACTCCCAAACCATTCCTAATCTATGGAACATCTTCTCAAATGATCTCTTGGCTTAAAACATCCAGCTACATGGAATAGTTTTCCTCTAATCGCTTTAAACTTATATTTTAACAGTTGTGTTTTGCTTCTTGAGAACGTACTCCACCAAACAAGGAATGTATTAAAGTTTATTTCCTGATTGACTGATACCCCATTTCTTCAGCTAAGTCACGCGCAATGTCGAATTTAGTAGACCCAGTATCGATGACAGCTCGTACACTTTTTTGTTTACCCTTTTCTTTAACGACAACTGCCAGGGTTTGCAAACACACCTCAGGAGAACAAGACACATTGGCTAAAGCCTTATCTACATTATTGCCATCCTGGTGAACCAAATTCCCTTCACCCTCGTAATTCTGTTTGGGCACACTTTCATTTATTTTGTCATGCAGCTTATAACACATTAATACCACATGTTTTCCACCACAAACAATGCATATGACAAATCAATTTACAAGCTCTACTTGAATGGCCCATCTTTAAACAATTGAAGCAACAGTGTTTATCAGTCAAGAATTTTTATCTCCCCTACAGCCGTTTTTAAGCATAAATGCACTCCGGACTCGAATGAGGTTTAAGACAATAAGCACACTCGTGTATCTTAGAAATATCAGCAAACAAAGCTGAAGCAGTAGGTATATTCGGTTCAATGATATCACTTGGTTTCTTGTCTCCCTTAATCTTAGATCCTTGGGATGGGCCTATATCAGGTTCAATGATATCCCTTGGTTTCTAGTCTCCCTTAATCTTAGATCTTTGGGATGGGCTGAGACTAAACCCTTTCATAGGTATATTTGGTTCAATGATATCCCTTCGTTTCTTGTCTCCCTTAATCTTAGATCCTTGGAATGGGCTAAGACTAAACCCTTTCATAGCCAATGAAATTCCTTTTTCACTTACTACTTCATATTGAAGAAAGGCCATGAGCTGTTGCAAACGATCTTTGGATACGGAATCACACCTGAAGGAAGTATTCCTCTGCCATGCTCTTAATAGGTCTTCTGGCAAGGATGATTCAATTAGGGGATACAGCATTACAGTACATTTCTCTGTAGTAACTTAACTCCTAAAATTTCCAGAGCTCTGAGATGCGACTCTATTTATCACACAAGCTACTCAGTGATGGACTTTGGAACAGACTGCGTTGGTCAAAACTAGTTTCAGTAATTCATGAACAAAAACTTCCAACTGTAAGTCCTCTCTACCAAATCCAGCTTGAAGACACACTATAGTTTTGTCGTAATTCTCGGCAGTTGATGGAAAACTAGTAACTAATTTATATGCTCCGGAACCTTCTGTCTTAGCCTGAATTAAATACCGAAATTTATCATTCTTCCCAATGTCCTCCTCGTGAATTTGACGGAACTGGCTCCTAAAAAAAACAATCAATTATTTCACCAGAAAACTTCTTCAATTCTATTCTTGGAAGTACCTTATATATTTCGTTTTATCACAAACATTGTCATTCACTTCACTTTGTGGAGGGGTAATGGAAGCAACGGGATTCATAAAACGTATTGCTTTTGCTCTAGAGCTAAGGAACTTGTGTTTGTCATCATCAGCTGATTTACCTTCCGAATCTATTTCGTCATCATCACACTCGTCGTCTATCATCTGTTGAAATATTAATCCATCTAAATTAGAGATATCATCATACTTTTCTTGAAGGATTTGAAGTTGCACTTGGACTTTTTCCGTGTCAGTTTCATCGTCTTCTAACGACGCCATTGGTTGTTTGTGTCTGCGTGTAAGTTAAATAACCGCCGCTTTTCGGTTCTGTCTTTCATGAGTCTTTCCATCTTCTTTCTTCATGGGAGCCTTTTACTATAAATGAGTCCTGCCACGGTCGCAATATAATGTTAGGTTCACTTCTAATAACTTACATAGACGCCTCCAAAATACATATTTTATTATTCGTTGTGGAAAATGTATCAATTCATGCGATACACGCCATTGTTTTTCGAAACTGCTACTGACTTAGAATATGTGAAATATACTGCAACTCCCACCACTACCAACTCAACAATGAGAAACCACTCCCGAATAACCAATATCCAGATTAACTTTAGCAATTTGAGGTACTTGTATAAAAGTAGATTGACAACACAATTTTTCATTGGTACATCGCACCAAACCACATACTGTGGATGGATTGTAATTTCACATTTGCCATGTTTTCACTAACATACGGTACCACAGGAGTACCTGCTATTGTCTGTCGGAAATCTCCGAAAACAATTACAAACACTGGTGCAAATACGGAGTTATTTTTAAGTTCTGCTGCATTTCCAAAATGTTAAAATCCATTTCATTATTATAGTTCCATTATTAATAACGGGGTAAACCAAAAGAACAATGGATGGATGGTGTAAAGAGAAGAATGGTGTAAAGAGAAGAATGGCTACCAGAGGCTTAACCGAGGAATATGCTGAAGACCGAAATTTGTAGAGTATTTTTGGGTTGAAGGGAAACTACTGTAGCCTACTGAAGAAGGAAGAAGATAAGCACATTATTATGAAAAAATATTTCCCACTTACCTAGTATACACCTTTTCGCTGTTGAAGAAAGCTCTTGCAATGTAGACTAACTGTGTAATATAGAATAAATTGCCAAGTATCAATGAGTTCCTCCACAGGACATTCAGTAACTACAATACGGGACCGAACCGTCCAAGCTTTAAACAAGACGCCCAGTTCAACATCAAACTTGACAGGTTGTTGCTGCTTCGTTCGCCAGCGAAACGATGATGTGAAAGTTAGAGATATTCGTAATACTATGTAAGGGTCTGTGTGGCGTAAATAGAACAATATTGAATAGGTTTAAAATGAAACACGATGGGAAAAAACCAAGTGTCTTGCCGAGAAGAAGGGAAGCAAACTGTTAAACAAAAAAATCGAATATCGATACAATCTGTACTGTAGATTAACAAGGACAAGAATACTACCCAAAATATCGTGGTAGCGCTGCACACCGTGAGAATATGTGTATTAAAAAAATTAGTAATGAAATTAGCCAAAGTACCTGTAGTAATGGTATCTGGAGATGATAAATTAATAGATGTTGACTCGTCCGCTGTCATAGACCCACCCAGCAGGGGCGGCTCCTGAGGTGGTGCCCGTGTGCCATGGCACCACCAGTGTAATGAAGAGAGAATATGTGACTTTTTCCTCTCAAGAACAGTTTATATTACATTTACATTTTGAGGAAATTGTATACATATTCTGCACAATTTGAACGAGCGCGCAAACTGACATGCGTTCTGGTGGCGCTTTATTGAATTACTGAGCCAGAGCCAACCGGCACTACCTACGAACATCAGACACTGTACTGCAATAAGGACTAGTTTGGCTTGAGTTTGTTTGTGTTGTGTTGAGACGCATATTACCCTGAGGTAGAGCCAACGGCCCCGTGACGCGGAGCTTCAATTCTATCCACGAGATAGCAGCACGTCACAGGTAGGCTACAAGCACAAATTACATACACGTTAGAACTGCTGAACTGCTTTATCTTTCCACCACTAGAGTGCAGCATATGGCAGCACAGCTCCAGTGGTACCAGCTTGACGATATATCACTGTGTCTGACTATTAAATAAATTCAAACTACAAAATAGTATTAGTTCTTTATTGTTTGACATTTAGCAACTTTTTAGGCGCATATTGATGACGGGGATTATTTGTTCTCTCTTTGTAATGTAAAAATTCGGAATTTTTCAACGAGTTTTACTGTGTTTCGTTAATTTAATTTGGCGGCACAGTTTCACGTCCCAAGCGTAAACACAAATTCTCAAGTTTGACTGCAAATGTGTATGAATAGTGTCCGTCGTTAAATAGCTTTTGTGTTCATTTATATTAGATGCAGGGGATATCCTTTCCAATCAATCCGTATGTACGATAAGTAAGGTTGTCTTAGAGGTAGGTCATCGTGTTCATTTCATCTCACCTATTTATTTTGAGACAGCAACTGAAATTGCGACAAAGAGGCTGTGGTCACGTGTGTGTTAGCAATAGCCATGCTTATTTTTTTCCTATATAGACATGTTACATAAACTTGCATAGCATAATGCGGCATTGACCATATAAACACCGTTTTAATCTAATAAGTGTGCTTTTGGAATCGATACATGCAAGCTAGGTTCCTTAATAAAATTTGATTTGTTTCATGTTTGAAGATCGCATAGCTCGAGCGCAACGTACGAAGCCGTAGGAATCTCAATGGGCTCTGTGTCACCTTTCGGAAGTGTAACAATGAATAAAATAAGTGAGTTGTTACAATCTCCATTTAGCGATAGGACCGCTCTTATTAATTCAAATGAAGGTGTCGATCGAGGTTTTGGAACAAATATTTTTGATGAGTAGGCCTAGCATATGTTGTTTTCTTCAAATTATTTTTCTGAGAGGTTTGTTCAATTATAATTCTTAAAAGTGGTTTTTATTTAAAATGCATATGGATCAAAATATGTGTATGATATAATATCGTATGGCCTCGGTGCCAGGTGAAAGCGTTGTTGTTTGACACCCAAAGGGCAGCTTGCTTGTCGAATTTTTGTTGTTCCTTGGAGCTTAGATATCTAACCTCCTTGACACTTTAGCGCTTTCTAGTAGAGAAAGGAAGAACTTTTGTTTTGGCGAAAAATCCCGAGACTAAAATATTTGTAGTAGTTATGCAATTTCTCAATTCACTTCAGCTGACACTTCAATTAAAAACGTCGGCTCTCCTGTAGTATACGTTGCCCGTTTCGAAAGTGCGTTATTTTACTTAGTAGCGCTCTGAAAATGGTTTGTATTTACTCTGCCACGTTATTAAAGCCATTTGCCATTAACAAACACCGCGTAAACACTTCAAAAAAAGGAAATTGTCAACCTTAACTTTCAAGTAATAAACTTATCAAAAAGCACGTCGCCATGTTTGATTACGTAATGCTGCCAACTTACTGATTGTACTACTAGGCAAAATCATTGGCCTGGTTAAAGATTATTGATGCGTGACTACCCCACTGTGCGTGACAAAAACCAGGGGTGTTATCCATTAGCCTAACGCGGCCCGCAGGGACGGGCTACCTAACCTTTATTGGCCTAGACGAAAACCATTGGGCTGGATGAAAATATTGGTCTGGAAACAATAATGTTGGCACTCTGAAAAAATACCGTAACACTCTCTAGCGATGAAATATTCAACTGCTGTATATTAGTAACATTGGCCATATCTATAGAAAATTTTTCGGATTTTAATGGCGCCGGGCAACGTATACTACACGAGTTCCAAAACGTCTTCTACAATAGCACAGTTAAATAATGTTAAACATATAACTTATTGCATAAAATATGCACTATCCGTACCTGCAACTTTGAATGATTTTATTGCAAATTTTGAATATGCTGGCACCACCAAGTGAAAAATCACCAGCCGCCACTGCCACCCAGCCGTCCCAAATAGCGACATTACTTATATAGTTGAAATGAAGTATCTGGTAGACATCTTGTCACTATGTCAGGAATGCCAACCCCGCGCATTTGGTACTATCTAGCACCGTGTATACAAAGAAACAAAAGAGCGTCGATAATGTAATTTATAATTGCGCCAAATCCAAATCGTCAGTCGTACTTTAACCATGGATTGTGTGGCATGTGAAATTACTTCATAAATTGTATCTTATTAATGTTTTACATACAAAACCAAACCTAACCTGGGGCTTAGGCCCCAGACCCCCTTGCTTGTGGTACTAGCAGTAATTTTCGGCCAGGCAGTACCTAACCTAGTAGCGGACATAAATTCTATCTTATTAATGTTTTACATACAAAAACAAACCTAACCTGGGGCTTACACCCCAGACCCCCTTGCTTGTGGTACTAGCAGTAATTTTCGGCCAGGCAGTACTTTACGTCTTTACGTGTGAAATGGTGAATGGTGAATTTTGTATGCGACATGTTGGTAACGCAGTCACATTTCCGTCTGTCGAGTGTCCAAGATGGCGTCCGTAGTGAAACGAACACGATAAAAATTATTTATTTTCGTAAAAAAACACATTATTGAGGTGCGGCAGTTGTAGTTGAGATTGTGAAACGACTCCCAACAACTCCAAGAAAGGTATGTAAATCATAAATCCTATATTTTCAATAATATACCTCGTTAAAAGTTACGAAAAGGCATATTCTCACGGCGTGCAGAATTACCAATATCGTTTCGTATGAAACAGGGAATCATAGAAACGAAAATAAACAAATGATAAGCTACATCTCTATACATATAAAAATGAAAGTTTGTCTGTTTTTTTTTCTGAATTTATACGGCAATTTGCGTTATATACGCCTTTCAGACTGTTTTGTGACGGATGCGCGCGAAATTAAAAATTTTATCTGTCTGTGGACAATTTTGTTCCCTTATAACTCGAGAACGGCTGGGTGTATCAACTTAAAATTTTGTACAGTTATCCATCAGAGGCACGACACTAATCATTGATGTAACTCATCGCCGTACCTCTCATAAAAGGGGGCCTACCCCCTTAAAATACATGGTGAAACGGGCGTAGATGGACGGGTCAAAGCTCATTTTCAGCCCCTCAATGAGAGAAACAAAACTCGGGGCCCTAGAGAGCACATTTTAACTAATCATTATTATTTATTTACTTTTTTTCTGTAAGATGCAATGCAATTCCATTTATAAAATTACTGTGAAAGTTTGCAAACGGCTAGAAGGTTATCATGGAACCAAATTAAGCTGTAACATTCATCAATACTTCTAATGCGCTTAAGGGGCTCAAGGGGTATTCTAGAATTATTTCAGGCGATTTACACCTGCGGGTGTGGTACGGAAGTTCTATTATATTCCTATCCCTATATTACATTATTATTATTATGGCGTACAACGATGATAAAAATCCCCTCGGTGCCAGAAAAAAACTTGGGGGCCCTAAAGTGTCCGAAAACTACATTATATGGCTCTAAAACCAACAGTTTCTGAGATATTCCCAGCAAACTAATTTAATTTAACAAACTAATGAAGGAATGCAAGTCGGTAACAATGACAACAGTATCTCAAGGGCAAGGGGTGACATCCAACTTTCCATCTATTCCAGTAAGAAGCAATATCACTCCATTTATTACATTTCTGTGAAAGTTTGCAAATGGCTAGAAGGTTATCACGGAACCAACTTAAACTATAATTTATCAATGCAGTTAAGGGGGCAAGGGGTACCCTAGAATTTTTCCACGCGATTTTCACGTGCGATATATCGTACAGAAGGTCTCTCCAAACAGCAAAATGTTTTTCAAAAATTTCTGAATTGAATCACCATTTTTGCGACTTTTAGGAATTTGGACCATTTGAGGCTAAAGAACCAGAATTTTCATGCACCGCAAACCTTTATAATTTTTGAAAGGGGTCTTTCTGTGTATGGGGACCAAACACAACGGTGAGGGTCAGTTTTTATGTGACGTGTATTGCGCTTCGTCTACGAAGCTTTCAATTTTATTTCACGTCAGGAAGTACACGTTAAGTGAATTTAGTTTGAGAGCACATTTTAACTGATCTTTTTTTTATTTTTTTTTTGACAAACACCGGTTTATCGTAAGGATGATTTTGTTTGAAACTGTGTGGTAGATGTACCCATATTTGGATATCTGGGTTATATGTTGTAGACAATGGAATTGTCTGTCTGTCTTCCTGTGTATCTTTATGTACGCCTATAACTCGTGTTTGGATGCTTGGTGCATCGAAAAATTAGGTATGGTATCCATGAGAGTCGATACACCAATCATTTATAAAACTCTACTTTTCGTGGATGGGAAAAACTTTTCAAAATACTTGCTAAAATAGGCGAAATATAACAATTATCCTAGAAGAACGACCGAAGCATATGTTGCACTTCTCAATGTGAGACACAAAATGCGGGATTCTATAAAGGGTCTCCGAAAACCACATTTAAATGCCCTGAAATTAACAGCGTGTGTGATATTCCCAGAAAACTAACTTCGCTCTGATAAACTTATGAAGGAATGACAAACGGCTAACCATTGCAACAGTAGCTCAATTGATAATATCTGGTGTTAACACCAAAGACCGTTCGAAGAACGGGTCCTTCTGCTCGTAAATATACTGTACTAGCCGAAGTACCGCTTCTTCGAACGGTGTTCGGTGTTAACACGAGACATTATCAATTGAGCTACTGTTGCAATGGTTAGCGGTTTGTCATTCCTTCATAAGTTTATCAGAACGAAGTTAGTTTTCTGGGAATATCACACACACTGTTAATTTAAGGGCCTTAAAATGTGGATTTCGGAGACCCTTTATAGCCTCGCAAATTTTGTGTCTCACATTGAGAAGTGCAACATATGCTTGTCGTCCTTCTAGGATAACTTTTATATTTTGCCTATTTTAGCATGTATTTTGAGAAGTTTTTCCCTATATCCACCCTTCTACTGTATGAAAAGTAAGGTGAAGAGTTTTATAAATGATTGGTGTATTGACTCTCATGGTTACCATACCTAATTTTACGATGCACCATGCATCCGAACATGAGTTATAGGCGTACATAAAGATACAGACAGACGATTCTATTGTCTACAACATATCACCCAGAAATCCAAATATGGGTATATCTACCACACAGTATCAAACAAAATCATCCTTACGATGAACCTGTATGTCGACAAAAAAAGAAAAGAAAAAAGATTAGTTGAAATGTGCTCTCAAACTAAATTCACCTAACGTGTACTTCCTGACATGAAATAGAATTGAAAGCCTTGTAGATGAAACGCAATACATGTCACATTAATAATGACACTATACATTGTGTTAGGTCCCCATACACAAGAAGACCTCTATCATAAATTATAAAAGCTTGTGGTGTATGAAAATTCAGGTTCTTTAGTCTCAAATGGCCCAAATTCCTAAAAGCCGCAAAAAATTCTGATTCAATTCAGGAATTTTTGAAAATAATGTTGCTGTTTGGAGATATAATAGACTTTCTGTACTATATGTCGCACGTGAAAATTGCATGAAAAAATCTAGGTCACCCCTTGACCCCCTTAATTGCATTGATAAATTATACAGTTTACGTTGGTTCCGTGATAGCCTTATATTTGCAAACTTTCACAGAAATGTAATAAATGTAATAAATGTAATAAATTGCTTCTTACTGAAATAGATGGAAAGTTGGATGCCACCCCTTGAGATAATGTTGTCATTGTTACCGATTTGCATTCCTTCATTAGTTTGTTAAATTAAATTAAATTAGTTTTCTGGGAATATTTCAGAAACTGTTGGTTTTAGAGCCTTATAAGATAGTTTTCGAGGACCCTCGAGTTTTGTTTCTGGCACCGAGGGGCTTTGTCTCGTCGTTGTACGCCATAATATAATAATAATAATAATAATATAATATAGGGATTGGAATATAATAGACCTGCCATACCACACCCGCAGGTGTAAATCGTGTGAAAAAATTCTAGACTACCCCTTGACCCCCTTAAGCGCATTTTACGTATTGATGAAATTTACAGCTTAATTCGGTTCCGTAATAACCATCTAGCCGTTTGCAAACTTTCACACTAATGTAATTAATGGAATTGCATTGCGTCTTACAGCAATAGATGGACCTCTGAGAATCTGTTGCCATGGTTATCGGCTTGCATTCGTTCATTAGTTTATTAAATGAAATTAGTTTTCTGGGAATATCTCAAAAACGGTTGGACTTAGGACCTTAAAATGTGGTTTTAGGGAACCCGAGTTTTGTCTATCACATTGAGGGGCTGAAAATGAGCTTTGTCTCGTCCTTCTACTCATATTTCAGCATGTATTTTAAGGGGGTATGCCCCCTTTTATGAGTGGTACAGAGAAGAGTTACATCAATGATTAGTGTCATGCCTCTGATGGATATCTGTACCAAATTTTACGTTGATACACCCAGCCGTTCTCGAGGGAACAAAGTTGTCCACAGACAAACAAACAGACAGACAGACAAAAAAATATTTTCGCGAGCATCCGTCATAAAACAGTGTGAAACGCGTAAATAACTCAAATTTCCGTAGAAATTCAGGAAAAAACAGACAAACTTTCATTTTATATATGTGGAGATATACTGCACCGCTCGGTGTTGACCGTGTTTTATTGCACAAATTTAGGTTTTACTCGCTAACCGTCGGCGATACACGAAAAGTGATAAGGACATTTTGGATAGAAAATTGAATGTTATAGCTCGTGTATGCCATCAAAAGGTTGCTATTTCTTAGCGTTCTCTTTTTATTTGAAATGAAAATATGAAATTTTGAAACCAAAGGGTGTAGTGACGTCACAAAAGTGGGTTTTACTCGCTAACCGTTGGAGATACACGAAAAGTGAAGCTCGTATGTACCGTCAAAAGTTTGCTATTTCTTACCGTTCTCTTTTTATTTGATAAGGAAATATGAAGTTTTGATTAAAGGGTGTAGTGACGTCACTAAAATGGTTGCCATTTTATAATACTGCAAAATATCGAAATAAAATGTATCCTATATGCAAACCTGGTAAATCAGCTACATCCATGCAAAATTTCATTTAAATCGGACCAGTGGTTCTTGCGTTATTGAGTAGCACACAGACAGACAGAAAGACAGACACACACCATCTCATTTTTTTATATATTAGTATAGCAGAAGTACCCGTTCTTCGAACGGTGTTATATATTAACACCAGACATTATCAATTGAGCTACTGTTGCAATGGTTAGCGGTTTGTCATTCCTTCATAAGTTTATCAGAACGAAGTTAGTTTTCTGGAAATATCACACACACTGTTAATTTAAGTGCCTTAAAATGTGGTTTTCGGAGACCCCTTATAGACTCGAGAATTTTGTGTCTCACATTGAGAAGCGCAACATATGCTTTTATCGTCCTTCTAGGATAATTTTTATATTTCGCCTATTTTAGCATGCATTTTGAGATGTTTTTCCCTATATTCACCCTTCTAGTGTATGAAAAGTACGGTGAGGAGTTTTATAAATGATTGGGGTATTGACTCATGTTTACCATACCTAATTTTACGATGCACCAAGCATCCGAACATGAGTTATAGGCGTACATAAGGATACACAGAAAGACAGACAGACAATTCTATTGTCTACAACATATCACCCTGATATCCAAATATGGATATATCTACCATACAGTATCAAACAAAATCATCCTTACAATGAACCCGTATGTCGACAAAAAAAAAAAAGATTAGTTAAAATGTGCTCTCAAACTAAATTCACCTAACGTGTACTTCTTGACGTGAAATAGAATTGAAAGCCTTGTAGACGAAACTCAATACACCTCACATAAAAAATGACCCTGTACGTCGTGTTAGGTCCCCATACACAGGAAGACCTCTTTCATAAATTATAAAGGCTTGTGGTGCATGAAAATTCATGTTCTTTAGCCTCAAATGGCCCAAATTCCTAAAAGCCGCAAAAAATGCAGATTCAATTCAGGAATTTTTGAAAATAATGTTTCTGTTTGTAGATATAATAGACTTTCTGTACTATATGTCGCACGTGAAATTGCATGAAAACATTCTAGGTTACCCCTTGACCCCCTTAATTGCATTGACGAATTATACAGTATACATTGGTTCCGTGATAACCTTATAGCCATTTGCAAACTTTCACAGAGATGAAATAAATGGACTAGCCTAATAATAATATCGTATGGCCTCGGGTGCCGGGTGCAAGCTTCGTAATTGCATGTCGAATTTCGTTGTTCCTTGAATCACTATGAAAGTCAAGGAGGGTAGATATCTAAGCTCCTTGAACACTATAGCGCTCTCTAGTAGAGAAATGAGGAACTTTGTGTTGGCGGAAACACCTGAGATTAATTTTTGCCATTATGAACACGGCCTACTGAATTGAAATGGGTTCTTTGACATGCCAACATCGTATGACATGCGAGTCGTATTTTTGCCGCCTTTCAAAAATCACTTACCACGGCCAGGAGTGAACCTGAAATCTTGGGGTTAGTAGACCGACACGCTATCCACTCACCCACCGTGGCAAGGTATAAATGGAGTGACATTGCTTCTTACAGAAATAGATGGAAAGCTGGATGCCACCCCTTGAGATAATGTTGTCATGGTTACCAATTTCCATTCCTTCATTAGTTTGTTAAATTAAATTAAATTAGTTGTCTGGGAATATTTCAGATACTGTTAGTTTTAGAGCCTTATAATGTAGTTTTCGAGGACCTTTTAGGGCCCCCAAGTTTTGTTTCTGGCACCGAGGGACTTTGTCTCCTCGTTGTACGCCATAATATAATAATAATAATATTAATATAATATAGGGATAGGAATATAATAGACCTGCCGTACCACACCCGCAGGTGTAAATCGCGTGAAAAAATTCTAGTGTACCCCTTGACCCCCTTAAGCGCATTATACGTATTGATGAATTTTACAGCTTAATTTGGTTCCGTGATAACCTTCTAGCCGTTTGCAAACTTTCACACCAATGTAATTAATGGAATTGCATTGCGTCTTACAGCAATAGATGGACCTCTGAGAATCTGTTGCCATGGTTACCGGCTTGTATTCGTTCATTAGTTTATTAAATGAAATTAGTTTTCTGGGAATATCTCAAAAACGGTTGGACTTAGGACCTTCAAATATGGTTTTAGAACCCCCGAGTTTTGTCTCTCACATTGAGGGGCTGAAAATGAGCTTTGTCTTGTCCTTCTACTCCTATTTCAGCATGTATTTTAAGGGGGTATTCCCCCTTTTATGAGAGGTACAGAGAAGAGTTACATCGATGATTAGTGTCGTGCCTCTGATGGATATCTGTACCAAATTTTACGTTGATACACCCAGCCGTTCTCGAGTTATAAGGGAACAAAGTTGTCCACAGACAATCAAACAAACAGACAGACAGACCAAAACATTATTTTCGCGCGCATCTATCATAAAACAGTCTGAAACGTGTAAATAACTCAAATTTCCGTAGAAATTCAGAAAAAAAACAGACAAATTTTATTTTTTATATTATGTAGAGATATACTGCACCGCTCGGTGTTGACCGTGTTTTATTGCACAAATTTAGGTTTTACTCGCTAACCGTTGGAGATACACGAAAAGTGATAAGGACGTTTTGGATAGAAAATTAAATGCTAAAGCTCGTGTATACCATCAAAAGATTGCTATTTCTTAGCGTTCTCTTTTTATTTGAAATGGAAATATGAAATTTTGAAACCAAACGGTGTAGTGAAGTCACAAAAGTAGGTTTTACTCGCTAACCGTTGGAGATACACGAAAAATGATAAGGACCATTAGCTCGTATGTGCCACCAAAAGTTTGCTATTTCTTAGCGTTCTCTTTTTATTTGATATGGAAATTAGAACTTTTTAAATCAAAGGGTGTAGTGACGTCACTAAAAAGGTCGCCATTTCTTAATAGTGCAAAATATCGAAATTAAAAGTATCCTATGTAAACCTGGTATTTCAGCTACATACATGCAAAATTTCATTTAAATCGGACCAGTGGTTCTTGCGTTATTAGGTAACACACAGACAGACTGAAAGACAGACACACACCATCTCATTTTTAGCCTATTTTCAATTTTGAAAAAAAATAGGCTTATGAGATCACCTTTTGTCCGTGTGTGTGCGTGTGTGTGTGTGTGTCCCCTAATAAAATCTAAACGGCTGGAGCGATTTCAGTGAAACTCGATAAGTTCATAGCACTATTCCCGGCAACCTCGACCGTGCCCTTCAAATTTTGTTACGTCTCACCAATCCAACATGGCGGCTGTGCGAAATACTTCACTAGCATTCAATATCTCCGAAACTATTACCGATATCGCCCTGAAATTGTGTACGGTGATAAAGGGCACTACTAGAAATTCACCTATGAGACTTTCAAAAACCTGGTGACAACAATACCTACATGGCGGCCAAGCGAATTTGAGACTTTTAAACAGACTTTTCTCGCGATTTAACAATCCAAACGTAATGAAACTTGGTAGAGCAAATGTTTATACTCATTGCAATGCACTGGAGTCTAATTAAGTTTAATTGTTTACATAACCTCAAAATGGCGGCTGTGCGAAATATTTCACTGACATTCTATATCTCCGAAACTATTACAGATATCACCCTGCAATTTTGCACGGTGATAAAGGGTACAGATACAAGTTTACCTATGTATATTTCATAAACCTGTAAAGTACAAAACGAACATGGTGACCAAGCGAATTTGAAATATTTTAATAGACTTTTCTCGTGAGTTAACTCTCTGAGCGCAGTGAAATGTGGTACAGTAAATGATTTTGCAGATTGTAATGCACTGCCATCTAATTTAATTCAATTGTTTACATAACCTCAAGATGGCGGCTGTGCGAAATTTTAAAATTAAGTTTTTATTTCTTGTGTCGTAATCATGCGATCGAAGTGAAAGTTTGAATAATGAACCTAGGCAATAATTGTCCTTGAATGGTACATAACTCTATGGGCTATACATATAACAATCCTAAATGGCGAGCTTCCGAAATATTTAGACGGTTCTCAATATCTATGAATCTTTTACAGCAACCAAAGTGTTTTTTTTTAATGTTCATAGAGACTATGAACATATGTTCACCTATAAGACTTTCAGTAACCTGGTGAGCACAAATCCAAAATGGCGACGACGCGAAGTATAAATATTTAAATGGACGTTTCTCGCGAATTAACTATCCGAGTGCCGTGAAACGTTGCTCCTTAAATGCTTATACAAATGTTGATCCACCGGCATCTAATTTATTTCAATTGATTGCATAATCACAAGATGGCTGCTGTGCGTAATTTTAAAATCTCATTTTTACTTCTTGTGTTCTAATCATGCGATTGAAGTTTGAATACCACACGTACACAATAATCTTAATGTAATAGTACAAAAATACAAATCCATCCTGGCGACCATCTGAAAAATTTAGACGGTTCTCAATATCTACGAATCTGTTACAGCAATTAAACTGAAATTTTGTATGTTGATAGAGGCAATTAACATGAGCAGGATATATGAAAATAGGCTGTATAGTTCTTCACGGAACTACTTGTTATATATTAGTATGATTAGTTTATATGCCGAATATCACATCCCCAAAGAAACAACTCATGAGATATCGTTATTCAATGAAATGCACGTTTACCCCCCTTAACACCTCTTCAGAACCCGAATAAACAAAAATCCATCCTTAGTTGACGTTTTCGACATACAGTGAACATATTCCCAAAATTTAATATTTCCAACTTCAATAGTTTTCGCTGGACGATGATGAGTGAGTGAGTCAGTCAGGTCATTTTCTGTCAATTAGTTTTACCAGAATTTTACCCCGCCCCATGGACCCCTTAAATTGGATTTATGAAGAAACGCTCGAACACCTATTAACTTATTTTTTAAGCTGTCTTTTTCCCCTGAGTTTGATGAGTGAGTGAATTAGTTAGTCAGTTAGGAGACTTTCTCTCCTTTTTTTTTTCCAGAATTTCACCCCACCCCATTGGCCCCTTAAATTGAATTGATGAAAAAACGGTCGAACACCGATTTACTTATTTTTAGCCTACTTTTCACATTTTGCAAAAATGAGGAAAAAGTAGACTTCTGAGATCGGGCAAATGTGTGTCTGTCTGTCCTTCTGTCTGTCTGTCTGTCCGTCTGGCTCGCTGTGTGTGTGTCCCCCCCTATCAACTCCTAAACGACTGCACCAATCGAAACAAAATTTGGTAGGAGTAAAGATCTATACCTGAATATCTCACGGCCATATTTGAAAATGATGTCAGTGATACCAACTGCTGAAAAATCGCAATTGAAATTTGAGCACCATGTTGGATATCTTGGAAGGTATGAATGGGAGCTATTTCAAAACTGGCACACGTATAGACAATAACATTGCAGTTGAATTTCCAGGAGGCCATACATGGCAGTGTTGCCAAAATGATTATAAGCCTGATGATAAATCCAAATTTTAAATGCATATAACATCGACACTAACAATTGGATTTCAATCAAATTTCGTATGTGCTATGTGTACATAAACAGATATCACTAAGTGTATTCTTAAGAGCGACCAGGGCTGCCAACTGTTAATAAATGCTCTCAATTTTTTTATCCAAATACCCATATATCAGAAAGTATGCGAGCCGACAGCTTTAAACTATGCACACGTATAGTACATGACATTCTATATTAATTTGGAGTAACTTATAAACGTCAGTGCTACCAACATGATTCTAAGCCTGCTGAGAGTTCCAGCTTTAAATACATGTAACTTCTATACTATCATTTGGATTTCAAACAAATTTCGTGTGTGCTATGTGTACCATAACAGATATGACTATGCCGATTCTTAATAGTAACCAGGGATGCCAACTGTTAATAAATACGGTCTCTATTTTTGTTACCCTAATATCAATATATCAGAAAGTATGCAAGCCAATAGCTCTAAACTTTGCACACGCACTGGCATTCTAGATTAATTTGGAGTAACTAATATAGGCCTACGCCAGTATTGCCAACATGATTCTAAGCCTGCTGATAGGTCCAGTGTTTGAATGCATGTAACTTCTATACTAACTAATGGATTTCATTCAAAATTGTCACAACAATAGATCATATTATTTAAGATTATTTCTGACCAATACATGTAAGCCATTGTTGCCAACACCATTTTACGCGCGCTGTAAGATCCAATGTTTAACTGCATGTAACGTCCATGCTATCCATTGGACATAACCAAATTTTGTATTCTGTACCTTAAGAGATTGAACTAAGAATATATTCAGTCACGAGGGCTGCCAACTGTAGTTCTCTATTAGGCTACATTATGCCAGGTATACAGTATTTCGAACTAATTAGAAATTTCGATATTACCAACTTAATTTCGTCATTATTCTAGATAGATCCTTATAGATTAATTATTGGCATGAATCTTAAATTTTAAGAAAAGTAGGCTCTTTAGTTCGTCACGGAACTTCTAGTTTAAGCTGATTTTTTTGTGCTGAGTTTCAAACTTCTCGCCTATGTCGTTTGAGAGATACACGCTCCGTTAAGAATCCTTCAACCCCCACTTTTCACCCCTTTCACCTTATAATATACACCATATCGAAAAGCCCTTAGACACATGTCTGCTTGATTTTAATGATTAGTTTATATGCCGAGTATCATATTCATAAATGAAACCACTCGTGTGATATTGTTATTTAATAAAATGCGGGTTTAACCCCCTTAAGACCCCTTTAGAACCTGAATATCCGAAAATCCTCCCTCAGTGTACGGTTTTGACAACGAACATATCCCCAAAATGTCATGTTTCTAACTTCAATAACTTTGGCTTGGCGATGATGAGTGTGTTAGTAAGTGAGTGAGTCAGGACATTTTCTTTCATTTTTTTTTTTCAGAATTCCACCCCTGCCCATGAACCCCTTAAATTTGATTTATTAAAAAAAACTATCGAACACTTATTTACTTATTTTTAAGCAGTTTTCTCTCCCTGAGTTTGAAGAGTGAGTGAGTCAGTCAGTCAGATAGGACACTTCTTTTCCTATTCCCCCCCCCCCTGAATTTCACCCCTCCCCATGGGCCTCTTAAATTAGATTTATGAAAAATACCGGACGAACACCTATTTACCTATCTTTTAAGCTGATTTTTTTCCTCTGAGTTTCAAACTCCTCGCCTATGTCGTTTAAGAGATACACGCTCCTTCAACCCCCAATTTTCACCCCTTTCACCTCATAATATACACCACATCGGAAAACCCTCAGACACGTGTCTTCTTATTGTTAATGATGAGTTTATATGCCGAGTATCACATCCCCCAATGAAACCAATCGGGAGTTATTGTTATTCAATGATATGCAGGTTTAACCCCCTTAAGACCCCTTCAGAACCTGAATATCCAAAAATCCTCCCTTAGTGGACGGGTTTGACATACAATGATCATATCCCCAAAATTTCCTAACTTCAATAATTTTGGCTGGGCGATGGTGAGTGAGTCAGGACTTTATCTTTGAATTTTCTTTTTTTTAAATTTCACCTCTCCCGATCAACCCCTTAAATTGGGTTTACGAAAAAAAAAACTGTCGATCACCTATTTACTTATTTTTAAGCAGTTTTTCCCCCTAAGTTTGATGAGTGAGTCTATCAGTCAATCAGTTATGACACTTTCTTTCCTGTTTTCCCCCCAGAATTTCACCCCTCCCCAAGGGCCCCTTAAATTGGATTTATGAAAAAAAACGGTCAAACCCCTATTTACTCATTTTTAATGCTGATTTTTTCCCGCTGAGTTCCAAACTCCTCGTTAATGTCGTTTAAGGTATACACGCTCTGTTAGGAAACCTTCAACCCCCTGTTTTCACCCCTTTCACCTCATAATATACACCACATCGAAAAACCCTCAGACACGCGTCTTCTTATTTTTAATGAAGAGTTTATATGCCGAGTATCACATCTGCCAATGAAACCAATCGGGAGATATTGTTATTCAATGAAATGCAGGTCTCTTAACACTCCTTTAGAACCTGAATATCCAAAAATCCTTCCTTAGTGCGCGTTTTCGACTTACCACGAACATATCCCCAAAATTTCATGTTTCTAACTTTAATAGTTGGCTGGGCGATGATGAGTCAGTGAGTCAGTGAATCAGTCAGTCAGTCAGGACACTTGTTTTTATATAAGAGACTAGCTGACCCGGCAGACGCTGTCCTGCCAATCAAAAAAGTGTTGTAACGTTGTTTCTTGAAGTGCTTTTGGATACACAATATTTTTTTCAATTTCTGTTAACTGCCTCTAAACTATCGTGAAATGAATTAACTAATCTAGAAACATTCGTGGGAGCGTGCACAACAACTCTCCAACTTTTCATCGCAATTGGTTAAATGGCATAAAACGCATACGGGATTTTGTTTAAATGATTCGTGCGCTGTCACTCATTTGTTGAATCTACTCGTGCTCTACCAACTGTGAAATTGATTTACTAAGTTAGAAAGCTTCACGTAAGTATACACAACAACTCATCAAAGTTTCATTGGAACCAGATGAATGACATATGAACGTATACGGGATTTTTTTAAACGATTCGCGTGCCGTCACTCATTTGTTGAATCTACTCATGCGCTACCTATTGTAAAATAGATTTACTAAGCCTGAAACCTTCTCTGGAGTGTACTCAATCATTCACCAAGGTTTCATCGCAATCGGATGAATGATAAATGACCGCATACGCGACATTGTGGAAACGATTCACGCGCCGTCGCTCATTTGTTGAATCTACTCGTGCGCTACTTTTTAAAAACTGGATTTACTAATCCAGAAACCTTTCCTGGAGTGTACACAACAATTCACCAATGTTTCATCGTAATCGGATAAATGGTATATGAACGCATACAGGACTATGTTGAAACGATTCGCGCGCCATCGCACATTTGTTGAATCTACTCGTGCGCTACCTATTGTAAAATGAATTTACTGAGCCAGAAACCTTTACTGAAGTGTACACAACGATTTACCAAAGTTTCATCGCAATCGGATAAATGGTATATGGACGCATATGGTACTTTGTTGAAATTATTCGCGTGCCGTCACTCATTTGTTGAATCTACTCGTGCGCTACCAATTGTAAAATGGATTTATTAAGCCAGAAACCTTCCGTAGGGTGTACACAACATCTCACCCAAGTTTCATCGTAATCAGACGAATGGTATTTGAACGCATACGGGACCTTATTAAAACGCTTCGCGCGTCGTCGCTCATTTGTTGAATCTACTCGTGCGCAACCTCCGTTGAAATGGATTTACTAAGTTAGAAACCCTCAAGTAAGTGTACACAACATCTCACCCAAGTTTCATTGCAATCGGATGAATGGTATATGAACGCATACGGGACTTAATTTCAACGTTCGCACGTCGTCGCTCATTTGTAGAATCTACTCGTGCGCTACCAATTGTAAAATGGATTTACTAATCCAGAAGCCTGCCCTGGAGGGTACACAACATCTCACCCAAGTTTCATCGCTATCGGACGAATGGTATTTTAACCCATACGGGACCTTGTTGAAAGCTTTGCACGTCGCCGCTCATTTGTTGAATCTACTCGTGCGCAACCTCCTGTGAAATGGATTTACTAAGTTAGAAACCTTCACGTAAGTGAACACAACAACTCATCAAAGTTTCATCTCAATCGATGAATGGTATATAAACTTATACGGGATTTTGTTGAAACGCTTTGCGCGTCGTCACTCATTTGTTGAATCTAGTAGTGCGCTACCTATTGTAAAATTAATTTACTAAGCCAGAAGCCTTCCCTGGAGTGCACACAATATATCACTCAAGTTTCATCGCTATCGGAGGAATGGTATTTGAACGCATACGGGACCTTGTTGAAACGCTTCGTGCGTCGGCACTCATTTGTTTAATCTACTCGTGCTTAACCTCCTGTGAAATGGATTTACTAAGTTAGAAACCTTTACGTAAGTGTACACAACAACTCATCAATGTTTCTTCGCAATCGATGAATGGTATATAAACTTATACGGGATTTTGTTGAAACATTTCGCGCGTCGTCGCTCATTTGTTGAATCTACTCGTGCACTACCTATAGTAAAATGAATTTACTAAGCCAGAAGCCTTCCCTGGAGTGTACACAACATCTCATCCAAGTTTCATCGCTATCGGACGAATGGTATTTGAACGCATACGGGACCTTTTTGAAACGCTTCGCGCGTCGTCGATCATTTGTTGAATCTAGCGGTGCGCTATCTATTGTAAAATGGATTTACTAAGCCAAACACCTTCCCTGGAGTGCACTCAATATCTCACCCAAGTTTCATCGCAATCGGATGAATGGTATATGAACGCATACGGAACTTTGAAACGCTCTAACGTGCAGAGACAAACAGAATTCGACATCACTGCCACCTTTGGTATAAAACACAAATTTCCGCCATGGGCGGAGTGTATGTTATGGCGGTAGTTGCACAGGTTGCGACCAGGTGGCTCTACGTTCAGAGACACACAGTCCAAAAGGATCACTTTTCACTAAGGCTAGCGGTTTCCATGACGAATGTTAATGACTGTATATTGTGGTTCTAAATTTGTGTGTAAATTGTGGTTCTAAAATTCTAAAATTCCACCTATCTGGTCAAATTGTGATTCTAAACCATACATGGGCCCACCCTAACATTCATACAAAATTTCATCAAAATCGGCCCAGGCGTTTAGGAGGAGTTCAGTCACATACACACGTGTCGAAGAATTATATATATAAAGATATGCTTCACGTTCATATTGAACTTTTCCTTTTTAACTACCAAACAACTTTGTTCCACCAACACGGATTGTATGCGGGGCACCATTGTGTTTGAGGTACGGAACACAGTGCCCTAATCTCTCACTTACGGTGCAGTATGACCGACATCAAGGTGCTCTGAGTGTGACATAACACAAACTGAAGATTTCTATTCAATAAAATGCGACTTCACGGCATTTCTACGCCTCTGGGAGTAACCGAAGGGGTCTCGATAAGAAATCGCGCGTTTTGCTCAACTGTTCACACAGCAGTGTCCGCCAAGTATAGCTTGGCAATGACGTTGGACACTAATTGACATAATTTCCGCAATATCAAAATGGAAATTGTGTTACAAGATAAAATAGCGTGGTATTAAATCTGAAAGAAACTATACATACTGTACCTTGCACCTTATTAAAATAGAATTCCAGTAAGTTCACTCGAATTTTATTAAACTTCAGGAACTTTCCTCCTGAGCGGTTCCTACAGAAGCAACCAGTATTTTAGATTGCGCAATAATATCAAACATCGGTGAAACAAATTTCGCTGGAATGACGCTGGCACGTCCGTATAGACTGGTTTCATCGCAAATTGGTTTTGAACATAAAATCTAGTAGCCTACATTTCTCCCAGGAAAACATGACGCGGCTTTATCAACGAAGAGCTGATTAACCGATAGCAGTGACTCAAAAGCAGGTTTTGGGAGACTTGCAGTTTTCATTGTCGCCAAGATATTGCCGAAAATGTCATTTGATGATGACTATGATGATTGATGTTTTATTTTACAGCATTATTATCCGTACTTTTCAAGAATTTATCGTTCCCTCAACGGTTTGTTGCTGGAAGGCCACTACCGTTCGTGTGTGGCTTTGAGTTTTCTCTCGTAATGTTTTATAGTACAATGTCGTATTGTATAATTGGCTCACGTAATGCTACCTTGGGAAGCTAAACATGTTATCTAATTAAAAACCCCTCCAGTTGTTACAGATGGATGTTAAGATAAGTAACTTTTCCTTCCGGTAGTGGGGTGATACGCATTTGAAACTTCCTGCCTAATTTATGTACACTTGTCGACATAGAAAATGGGATAATTTAACAAGTAGTTCCGTGAAGAACTATACAGCCTATTTTCATATAACCTACTTATGTTAATTGCCTCTATCAATACACAACATTTTAGTTTGATTGCTCTAATAGATTCGTAGATATTGAGAACCGACTAAATATTGCGGATGGTCCCCATGTTGGATTTTTATATATGTAGGTCTTAGAGTTATGTACTGTTACATGAGGATTATTGTGTACGTGTAGTTTTCAAACTTCAATCGCATGATTAGGACACAAGAAGGAAAAACGAGATTTTAAAATTTCGCACATCTGCCATCTTGTGGTTATGGAAACAATTGAAAAAAATAGATGCCAGTGGATTAACATTTGTATAGAGATTTACTGTACCAAGTTTCACTGCACTCGGAGGGTTAAATTGCGAGAAACGTCGATGTGAATATTTATATTTCGCGTCACCGCCAAGTTGGAGTTGTGATCACCAGGTTATTGAAAGTCCTATAGGTGAACTTATGTTCATTGCCCCTACGAACATTAAAAATTCAGTTCAATTGCTGTAATAGATTCGTAGATATTGAGATCCATCTAAATATTTCGGATGGTCGCCATGTTGAATTGTTATATGTATAGCCCATGGAGTCATGTACCATTAAAGGAAAATCATTGCGTAGGTTCATTATTCAAACTTTCACTTCGATCGCATGATTACGACACAAGAAATAAAAAC
The DNA here is from genome assembly GCA_946902985.2 of Meconema thalassinum. NCBI lineage: Eukaryota > Metazoa > Arthropoda > Insecta > Orthoptera > Tettigoniidae > Meconema > Meconema thalassinum. Next base: position 139,227,617 of record OX336398.1, on the reverse strand, counting down.
TTAATTTTAAAATTCGCACAGCCGCCATCTTGAGCTGATGTAAACAATTGAACTAAATTAGATACCAGTGCATTACAGTGTGTATAAGCATTTCCTGCACCAAGTTTCATTGCGTTTGGATCATTAATATGCGAGAAAGGTCTATTTAAAGAGTTCAAATTCGCTTGGCCGCCATATTCGTTTTGTAGTTAACCGGTTTTTGTAAGTCTTATAGATGAACATCCAGTAGTGCCCTTTACCTCCGTAAAAAATTTCAGGGAGATACCGCTAATAGTTTCAGAGATATAGAATGCCAGCGAAATATTTCGCACAGCCGCCATCTTGAGGTTATGTAAACAATTGAACAAGGTTAGATGTCGGTGCATTACAATGTGTATAAACATATACTGGACCGCGTTTTATTGCGTTTGGTTGGTTAAATCGCGAGAAACGTCTATTTAAAGTCGCAACTTCGCTTTGCCGCCATGTTGGTTTTGTAGTTACCAGGTTTTCAAAAGTCACATAGGTGAACTTCTAGTAGTTCCCTTTATCAGAGCGATAAAACACTCCCTTCATTGTAATCTATCAGCTATACAATTATCATGTTCAAGGTGAACGGATGTATTAACAAGAACTTCTATTGTCAACTGTATGTATAGGTTAAGTTTTTTCTTTCTTCATTTATTCTATGGTATTTAACCGCCCTCTGAATGAAGAGAGCTGCATAAAGAGGCTTTGTAGCCTCAGTGGCCTGTATAAGAGAAACAATAAATTCAAATTCAAATATCACCGTAAAATTTTCCAGGATGATATCGGTAATAGTTTCGGAGATAAGGAATGCTGGTGAAATATTTCGCACAGCCGCCATGTTGGATTGGTGAGACGTAACAAAATTTAAAGGGCACGGGTGGGGTTGTCCTGAATAGTGCTATGAACTTACCGAGTTTTATTGAAATCGCTCCAGCTGTTTTAATGTTCTTAGGGGGGGGACACACACCATCACACACGCACACACAGACAGACACGGACAAAAGGTGATCTCATAAGCCAATTTTTTCATAAATGAAAATAGGCTAAAACTTAATAACTTTCGAACTAAAATACCAAATGACTGATTTTTTCGGACGACGCTGAAAATATCGATTCTCGAACGTGTTATATTCCTCAGATTTTTCCCTCAACGCATAGGGTCGCTAGTGAGCGACAGAGCAGCAAACATTTTCTAAGTCCATTCTCCGGATTTTTGAAATTCATAACCTTCGAACTAAAATAACCAGATGCCAGGTATCTTTGAGCGACGCTCGAACGTGTTATTTTCTTCAGATTTTCCCCTCATCGTATAGGGTCGCTAGTGAGCGGTAGAGCAGCAAAAATGCTTTAATTCAATTCCCTGGCTTTTTAAGATTCATAACTTTGGAATAAAAATAACCAAATGACTCGTTCGTTCGGAAGACGCAGCAAATATCGTTTCTAGAGCATGCTTTTTTTTTCAGATTTTTCGCTCAACGCATAGGGTCTCTTCGTAAGTGAGCGACAGAGCACCAAGAATTGTCTTAGTCCATTTTACGCCTTTTTTCATGTGAGCGACTTTGAACACATTCAAAAAAACATAAATTACATGCCTAGTTGATATTCCAATTCTCGTTCGATCACAGCAGTTAAGCAACTTAGGGGCGTGGAGGGGAGACCACCTAGGAACACCACGTGCTGTTGGCGAATGTCCGTTTTAATATATTATCATTATCACCAAATTTATCAATAGAATTATGTTGAAACAAAGCTGCCTTCGGAGGAGAAGGGACAGTGGGAATCTCGTCAAGCCACCCGACGACGATGCGGGTCGCTGCGTCAGCATGTCGGGCACACGACCGCAAGGCGCCTCATTCCCACAGATTTCCCGCGCTATGACTTATTCAGCGACGTCCGCTGGCACCCGAACAGCTCGGCTGAAATCCTAGCAACTCCTCTGTACTCCGACGCTTAAGGGCAGTGTGGATCTTGGTAGATCACCTAGACGGAGACGACAGCAAATGGCACTTCGCATCCCGGCAGCCATCACCAGACCCCGCATTTCCTGAGCACCGTCAAATGACGACCAGGCACATCGAATATGTCAGCCATTCCCAAGCCCATCAAGCGAACACCGGTTGGACTCCAGCACAAATTTTCGCAGTTCCTGCAAGCACGCACTCAACCGGGGTCCTATCGAGCGAAAAGTAATCCAGGCATGTCCTGCTAACATCAAGCTCCACTTTTGGGCACGAGCGCACGTGCTCGTCACACTCGGGGGCCTTCAAGCGACGACCCACCACCAGCAGGGGCTAAACACCAACATCCCACAGTTTAAAGCCACCCGGCGTTGCTCGGGCGGCGTTCATATTTAATAATTAATATCTGGTGAACCCATGGTCGGATGTTGACAAATGAGATGTCGTTGGACTCGAGCTGACGTCCTCTTTCCTATGGACCCTGTATTATATTTTTTTTAATTGAAAATTTTTGTTTTTGAAAGTAACTTAGGCGATTTTCTGAAAACCAAACATTCTAAAAATTGTTCTATGGACTTAAAAGAATGGTCTCTATGTCCTTTATTTTTGTAATAAAACATTTTATTTTTTAACATTTTTTGGAAAAAATTCAATTTTGAAATTTTTATATTTTGGAAACTAAAGAGTTAACAAAAAATTTTGTTTGACATAACTGCATGGCCCTGACCCCCTATACCACCAAAATAAATTTCAAGCCTCTAGGACTAGAATTACAGTAGTGCTAGAAGAGGACTTCTGCTGTACTTAGGAAGTTGTGAGCCTCTGGCGACCTTGGGAAGAAAAGAGTAATGCTAGGAGGGCGTGCTTGGATTCGTTTTTTCGTCTCATTGTGCTCTTTACGGGAATGTAGGTGTTGAGAAAGTGAAAAGCTGGAAACGTGTTTTTTTAGGGTAGGAGGGGTGTAAAAACGTGATTTTAGACTTTTTGTTATATCTTGCGAACCAATCATGCCAGAGGCGTGTACGAGGGGTCCAAGGACTCGGGGTGACCTCCGTTTTGCTATGGACCCTGTATTATATGTATTTTTTAATTTTTTTGAAAATTTTTGTTTTTGGAAGTAGGCGATAGTTTGAAAACTAAACATGATAGAACGTTGTGCTATAGTTAAAAAGAATGGTCTCTATGACCTTAATTTTTTTATAATAAAACTTTTAATTTTTTGAGATTTTTTGAAAACACTGAAATTTTTATTTTTTATATATTGGAAACTAGGAATTGTACAAAAGAGTTTGTTTGCCATAATTCAAAGGCCCCTACCCCCTCTAGCTCCATATCAAATTTCGAGTCTCTAGGGCAAAAACTATGGAATTTAAAACTTTTTAATTTTTTTTAAATGATAAAGAGTGTTTGTAGACAGAGAGAGAGAGCCGATAGCGCTGGGCGTGTGTTCCAACGAGGCTATGACTGGCCATGGTGAATACAGGAAATGGCTATTTCGACGGGGCGATGTATGGCAAAACGAGGGGTCGCTTTTCGATATTTTCCTATGACAGATGAATGAAGGCGAATATTTTCGAAAATCCCTCATGGCGATCTTTGAAACATGTTAGTAAACACTGACCAGTAACCAGACAAAATTCATAATGCTATGAGACGAATAAAAAGCAAGGCATTTTATAGTCGACAACAACACAACTTGTTTTTCTATGTCTGACTGGCAGCCAGAATGGAAAAAGAGAATATCTGCTCGAGAGGCCTGCTTGAAGCTCGGCTGGCTGGGTGACAGGATGTGACATGTTATCACGATTCAGGAATTTGAGCGAACTGGACAACAGGCCCATGGAAAATTACAGTGATGTAGAGGTGAGTTGAAGGTCGAACAATATTGCAACTACGTCAGAGAAATAATGCAGTAAGCGAGTATAACTCCTCCCGCTACCATTGCCATAGCCAATTGCAGGGCAAGAGCGATGTTAACAGCTGTGGTAAGAGGGACACAGGGCGAGGGGCTGGGCAAGGAGAGGAGGGCAGGGGGTATTAGAATGCTGATCATGTTATGACACACAGTCAGTAATTACTGTTTTAAACTTTGCACTGCAAACATAGGCCGTGTCTTATCTGTATAAAACTAATTGCATTCGTGTGCTCAACCCCAGTTGTTTACTATATGGATACATGATATATTTGAGGTAAGTGTGAGATTAACACTGTTTAGTTTATTTTAATGCTAATTAATGTTTACATTATTATTGGTTTACCATTTGATTGATGGATTGTTATTTTTTGTTTAAGATAATTGGCATACCTCTTGTGGGAGATAGAAACCCCGTTCCACTCGAACATGCAAAAAAGCAAACGCAGGGCTTTTTACAAAGCAAGGTAAGATTGTTTTGTTATATATAAAAACTGTTTATTTTTATTTTATTTTATTTATTTTTGTTTATGAAACATGCTATTTGAAATAGATATACTCATGGTGGTTTATTTTATTTCTTTTTTTAGTGTGTCTTGGAAAACGCTTGACCACTGCTAAAAACCAGGAACGTGTGTGTTTGGGACCATCGTTTACCAAGCAGTCTTCGGCTGAAAACTTTGGTGAGATTGTTTTTTTATATTAATGTCTTCTGCCACAGCAGATAGCTTAACTTGGAAGCCCCTTGAGTCCTGTTTCAAGTCACGTGTCTGCTCTGGCCGCGTAGTGAATGTTAGAGAGAGTTTAATCCCAAAAACTTTATGGAATCCTGTTTCGAAATTTTTAAAGAACAAATTTGTACAGCGCAAAGGTTGCATACGGCTTTAAAGGTCAATACACAACTCTTGTGCGATTTTTATTTATAAAAACAAGGACGGTGAGCATAAAAGAACATTTTATATTGGCAGTAAAATGCAAGAGCTTTTGATAGCCGATAATCTGAACGAGTGGTATCAAAGCCATGTGGTGAATGCCTTGCTAACAAAATTTGATAAACTGCAACAAGGACCCAGTGATTTGGCGTTAGACAAAATTCATCATTTGCAAATCAACATTTGTCATTTCAACCCATTAAATGCTGGGTCTAGCAATATTAAAACACCACCAGCGATTGCCTGCCGGAGAGCGGTGGTCAATATAAAGAATCGTGACCATCAATGTTTCCTGTGGTCAGTGGCTGCGTTTTTGCAACCAGTACAACAGAATTGTTACAGACCTGGAATGTACAAGGCCAAGTTTGAAGAATTGAAACAAACTTTAAATTTAACACATGTTTCGTTCCCTATGGACTTAACCGAATTCCATAGGTTTGAACAAGATAACCAGGACTTTTCGTTCATGGTGTATGGCCTTGATGGTGATGAGATTGTGGGTCCTCTTTATGCCACAAATGAACCAAAACGACACCACATTCATCCTTTATATCTGTCTGAGGGAGAGGTGAATCACTATTGCCTTATTAAAAGCTTAAGTAGATTGCTAAGCAGTCAAATGTCCAAACATGATGGTAAGAAGCATATTTGCGAGCGTTGTCTGCAATATTTTCAAACCCCTACGCATTTGGAACGTCATAGGGTAGATTGCGTTTCTCAGGAAGCGGTGAGATTGATATTGCCACAAGGAGACAAGGCTGTGTTAAAGTTCAAGGACATTCACAAGTGTGACACAGTTCCCTATGTGGTGTATACAGATTTCGAAGCACTCACCACATCCATGGCGAGATGTGGACCAGATCCCACCATTAGCTCAACCACACCCATTCAAAACATGAGCCCTTTGCCATAGGATTTAATGTGGTGTGTGCCTATGACCCCACACAATCCGTTTACAAAAACCGTGAGGGGCCAGATTGTGCCATATGGTTTTTGGATGAACTTGTAAAGTTGGCTCATGATGTAAAGGAATTACTGGACCTCCCAGTACCCATGAGCCTATCTCCAGAACAGCAGCAGCAGTATGAGCATGCCACGACATGTCATATTTGCGAAAAGCCTATTTTAGGCAGAGAGGAAAAAGTCAGAGACCACTCGCACTTTACGGGAGAGTTTCGTGGAGCTGCGCATAGTAAATGCAATTTGAACTTTCCAGCTCCTCGTTTCATCAGTAGTTTTTCCACAATCTGGCGAATTATGACATTCAGTTTTTGATTCGTGAATTGGGTCATGTCAACAAGGGCTCGTTTACCATTATTCCTCAAAACCATGAGCGTTTTACAGCCCTGATATGGAGGTTGGGCGACTTTAACATTCGATTTTTGGATTCCTTTAAGTTTATGGCATCCTTGCTAGACAGCCTTGTGAATGGCTTGAATGAGGAGGAATTAAAAAATACGTACCAGAATGCGTTTCAATGATCCTGAGCAATTTCAATTGTGCATTCGTCTGGCCGTGTGGCTCAGGGGTAACGTTCTCGCTTTCTGAGCCCAAGGTTGCAGTTCGAAATCTGGCGCAGTCAGCTGGCATTTGAGGGTGCGCAAATGCGAGGGAGCCATGTCAGTAGATTTACTGGCACGTTAAAGATCCCCTTCGGGGCAAAATTCCGGCACCCCGGCGTCTCTAAAAGCCAGTGTAGTTAAAAGGGACGTAAAACCAATTTTAAAAAATGTGCATTTGGAAAGGTATATTCCCGTTTGATTTCTGCAACAACTGGGACGTGTTAAAGCAAAGAAAAGTCCCACCACAAGAGAAATTTTACTCGAAACTAACACGCAGTACCGTTTCCGATGAGGACTATGCACATGCATGTCAAGTTTGGCGAGTGTTTGATACCAAGACGCTAGGTGAATATGCTCTGCATTACCTAAAACTGGATGTGTTTCAAAAATTCCGTGAGTTGTGTCAACACATTTACGGTCTTGACCCGGCTCACTATTATACGAGTCCTGGGCTCTCGTTCGATGCCGCTTTGAAATACACTCAAGTGGAATTGGATTTACTCACTGATGTAGACATGGTTATATTTTTTGAAAAAGGCATTCGTGGCGGCTTTGTGTCGCTTAACCAACGCCATGCCGAAGCGAACTATGTCTACATGCCTGATTATTCACCAGACAAACCAGAATCGTACTTAATGTACTATGACGTGAATAATTTGTATGGTTACGCCATGAGTCAGCCTTTGCCCTAAGGGAAGTTTGCTTGGCTGACAGAGAAACAAGTGTCAGAATTTGATGTGAACATGGCTAGCCAAGAAACAGGTCGTGGATATGTCTTAGAAGTGGATATTGAATATCCCTCATACTTGTATGATCAACATGCCGATTTCCCATTCTGCCTTGAACAAATGGTTCCCCCTGACAGTAAAGTGAAAATTGAAAAACTCATGGGCACACTTTACAACAAAAATCGGTATGTGCTACATATCCAAATGTTGGTGCAATGCCTCGCCCAAGGCTTGGTGTTGAAGAAAATCCGCAGGAGTATTTATTTTGCCCAAAAACCATGGCTCAAGCCATACATGCAACTCAACACAGAGCACCGACAAATGGCAACACACCAGTTTGAAATAATTTTTTTTTAAATTAATGAACAGCTGCATTTATGGCAAGTCCATGGAGAATGTCCGCAAATAACGTGACATTAAATTGGTCAGTGTCTGGGAGGGGTGGTGGCGTGCCCGACGGAACATTGCCAAGCCAAATTTCAAATCGATCAAAATTATCGATGAGAATTTGGCTACTATCGAATTGAGTAAGACCAGCGTGACCATGGATAAACACATTTACTTGGGCTAAGTCATTTTAGACTTTTCCAAATCGGTCATGTATCGATTCCACTATGAGTTTGCCAAACGCTATTTTGAGGACGTCTCTCTTTTGTATACGTATACGGACTCATTCATTTACCACATTCGCCACTGCAACCCCTATGACGTCATGAGGCAGCATAGTGACTGGTTCGACACCTCTTCGTATAGCGCTGACAACACGCTTCAGCTACCCATAAAAAACAAGAAGGAAATGGGCGTTTTAAAAGATGAATGCGGTGATTCCATTATGACGGAATTCGTATGTTTTGCCTCGAAAATGTATGCTTATCGCACACTAGACTGTAAGGAGGCCAAAAGAGCAACAGGTGTAGGTAGGGTAGTGGTAAAATCGCTACGTGTAAATGACTACCTGGCGGTTTTTCGCACTGGCAAAGCTATGTCCCATACACAGTGCAGGATACAATCCAGCAACCATAATTTGTATCTTGTGGAACAGAGAAGACGCACCCTCGCCTCTATGGATAACAAACGTGTGTGGGCTGATGACCTGCTCACAAGCCTGCCCTGGGGTTATGACCGCAAGGAGGAGGAGGAGGTGTGATTTTTCTGGTTGTTCGTTTAGGGACATGCTTTTTTGTAACTTGTAGATTTAGTATTTTGTAAATATTGGTTTTTGTCATTGTAAATAGTAGATTTTGTAAATAGTGGCAACCCTCTTGGACCTTTTGCTCTTTAAAAAAGTTCTATGCTACCTTATTTTAATTTTAAATTTAACAAAGTTGGGAATTGGAAAATGGTTTATAGTTTGATTTTTTTAAGCTGTACAAAGTTGTAGTTTTTTTGTAAATATGAAATGAGTAATAGTATTTTTTAGTAACTTTAATGACTAGTATTTATTTTTTAAATGTAAATGGTAAACTAAAAAGTTCTTTTGGGATGAGTGTGCATGTAGAGAATTTGCTTTTGGGAATAAAAAAGTGGTTGTGTTTGTTCTCAAAAGAATGGTATGGTTGTGTGAATGTATGAGTAGAGAGAAAGCTGGTATGTATGTTATACCAGAGCAAACCTGGTGAGGTAGGGTGGGTGATGAGGGGGAAATTGTGACTTGGATAGTCATTTTGTTTTGTCAATAGTTTTGTTTTTTCTTAGAAATGTAGCGGTCAATAGACATTATTTTTGTAAAAACAGTCTTACCTGAAGTAGTCGTAGACCTTCACGTTTCCACAATCCCATAAACACATTGCAGTATCATCAAGGTCAAGCACTCTCATTAACATCATTGACAAATCTTAACTTGCGACTTACACCAAATGGAAAAATGTGAAAACAGCAACGTGGAAAATCCATGTTTCGATATCACGAAAATTCAAAAACGCAAAACTTGAAACGGACATTTTTAAAAACTGGAAATGGTCATGTGTTAAATTTGAAAATTCAGAAAAACTTCAAACAGACATTGTTTAAAAAGTGTAATCAGCAAAATGGGAAAACTCCATATCATCAAAAACACAAAACTTGAAACGAACATTTTTAAAAACTGTAAATTGCAAATTGACAAATGGCAATGTGTGAATTCATCATGTTTGAAATGTGAAAATGAAAAATCAGCCCTTCAAAATCATGATTTTTAGCCTATTTTCAATTTTGAAAAAATAGGCTTATGAGATCACCTTTTGTCCGTGTGTGTGTGTGTGTGTGTGTGTGTCTAATAAACTCTAAACGGTTGGAGCGATTTCAATGAAACTCGGTAAGTTCATAGCACTATTCTCGGCGACCTCGACCGTGCCCTTCAAATTTTGTTTCGTCTCACCAATCCAACATGGCGGCTGTGCGAAATATTTCACTAGCATTCAATATCTCCGAAACTATTACCGATATCGCCCTGAAATTGTGTACGGTGATAAAGGGCACTACTAGAAATTCACCTATGAGACTTTCAAAAACCTGGTGACTACAAAACCAACATGGCGGTCAAGCGAAATTGAGACTTTGAAATAGACATTTCTCGCGATTTAACTATCCAAACGTAATGAAACTTGGTACAGCAAATGTTTATACACATTGTAATGCACTGGAGTCTAATTTAGTTCAATTGTTTACATAACCTCAAAATGGCGGCTGTGCGAAATATTTCACTGACATTCTATATCTCCGAAACTATTACAGATATCACCCTGCAATTTTGTACGGTGATAAAGGGTACTGATTCAAGTTTACCTATGTATATTTCATAAACCTGTAAAGTACAAAACGAACATGGCGACCAAGCGAATTTGAAAGATTTTAATAGACTTTTCTCGTGATTTAACTCTCTGAGCGCAGTGAAATGTGGTACAGTAAATGATTTTGCAGATTGTAATTCACTGCCATCTAATTTAATTCAATTGTTTACATAACATCAAGATGGCGGCTGTGCGAAATTTTAAAATTAAGTTCTTATCCTTGTGTCGCAATCATGCGATCGAAGTGAAAGTTTGAATAATGAAGCTAGGCAATAATTGTCCTTGAATGGTACATAACTCTATGGCCTATACATATAACAATCCTAAATGGTGAGCTTCCGAAATATTTAGACGGTTCTCAATATCTACGAATCTTTTACAGCAACCAAACTGTTTTTTCTAATGTTCATAGAGACTATGAACATATGTTCACCTATAGGACTTTCAGTAACCTGGTGAGCACAAATCCAACATGGCGGCGACGCGAAGTATAAATATTTAAATGGACGTTTCTCGCGAATTAACTCTCCGAGTGCCGTGAAACGTTGCACGTTAAATGCTTATACAAATGTTGATCCACTGGCATGTAATTTATTTCAATTGTTTGCATAATCACAAGATGGCTGGTGTGCGTACTTTTAAAATCTCGTTTTTACTTCTTGTGTTCTAATCATGCGATTGAAGTTTGAATACCACACGTACACAATAATCTTAATGTAATAGTACAAAAATAAAAATCTATCCTGGCGACCATATGAAATATTTAGACGGTTCTCAATATCTACGAATCTGTTACAGCAATTAAACACAAATTTTGTTTGTTGATAGAGACAATTAACATGAGAAGGATATATAAAAATAGGCTGTATAGTTCTTCACGGAACGACTTGTTTTAAATTAAAAAAACATCGTGCTCTGGTAAACCTTTGTTTTTATTTCATAACCATAGGGATTGACAAATGAAAATAGAATACAAACAAACCCCAATTCCTCACTCCTCAGTTCATTAATATTCATGTCCACGCATCATCAACTTTCCTTTCATAGCACTCATGACAATCAGGGCCGCGATCCTCTCATCCACTGAGGCATCACAGGATGTGAAACGTTGTTTAGCTTTTTTAAATAATAATTTATAAGCCACATGTCTTAAACCAGAATGAATATGTCGATAAGAAAGATCGTGTTCTTTTCATGCTTGATCCAAAAGATTAATGGGTACATCACCATGCTGCAAACGTTTTTCAAGATGAGTTCCAGGGCCACGAAAACGATAACCTGGGAGATGGATTTCGAAAGGTAAGTATTGAATCACTTTGTCAATGACGCCGTTGCCAGTACAGGTCTGGCATATCCTTTTCCATCGATGGTGAAAAGGTTTCTCTTCTGTGGACGATGTTTGTGTTCGTTGTTGCTTTTTGTCGCCATGACACCCGTGGAATGATTCAACAAAGTCTTTACACGGACTTTTATGACCGTGATACAGTTTCACAAGCTGACAAGTCGCGCACTGACGCATAGAGGGTATTTTCGCCTGGCCACTTGCTTATGGTGATCGTAATCCGTACAGGGTTGCAATTCACTCAACACAGGGTCTTGAGTCCATGATTTTGGTACATGATGCCAGATTTCTTTCACCGAGTTGGCGGCCACATAATAAATGAACGACTTGGGGAGCGCCAAGAGTTCCTCCTTGGTAAAACTGTCTAGTATATTTTTGCACACAAAGAACTTGCCGATGGCTTTGTCTGTAGCATTGCCTTTCTCCATGGTACCACGTTCTGTAGATGTTTACTCGTTGCTTGTAGAAATTTCACTGGCGACATTGACAGGTAAATCTTGAGTTATAATTTTATTTAACAACTCCCAACAGGCATGGGTGGTTAACCAATGAAAGAAATGCCACACATGGGCAAGGGCTGTATGGGTAATGTTGCCACAGGAACAAGTATCCATGAGCGATTGCAATGAAGGACAACCCAAGTCCATGAGGTCGATACATTGACAGTAAGACGCCAAAAATGGTTGCACCCATTGACGTTTTTCATTACATTTCACAAATACCACATTGGCCGAGGACAAGTGTGCTTTCATGACCACTTCCAAATATTTATAGGAAACGGTTTCTTGATTCCAGCCTAGTTGCCTATGATCTTCAATCCACTGGGTTTGTTTACGATCTTTTTCGCACAACAAATCAAAAGCATGGGGCGGTTTAAATAGCAAATTTGTAGCTTGCGATATCCAAAAAGTAGTACAATCGATAATGGCCACTTGTTTAAGTATAAATTTGTTGTCACCAATTTTAAACCCTTGGCAATCCACAATGAGTGGGCGCAACATGTTGACACTTGCCTGGACCAAGTTCAACTGACGACTGACTGACCATTGGCCACTAAGGTGTGACCATGACACGGACTTACCTGCCATGCTAGTTTTAATAAAATGAGGTTAGGGTAGGTCTGGGGGACATGACAAAATAAGAATTAAAGAATTACATCATTTTATTATCATAACACGTCTTACAGGCTTTTGACATTTTGGGATAAGGACGATACCAACTGATACAACAATATAGTCTCTTGTGTTTTTGGAACGTCCATAACACTGAAGATGTCCCAATATCTCTAAACTGGGCGTTTTTGATGGTGAGCTGCTCACCGAAGCACCATGGGCACCATACAGTCCAAACCAATCGTAACTTGTTTTTTCATCACCCAGAGGCACGAGTGAGGGGTAGCTTTGAATGACAGGGTATATTTCCCAACTCCATACTGCACAGGTAAGGGCAGGCAGGTGACCAGCGCTGATGTTCCTTCATGGGTTCATCGCTCTCTTGCCATTGGTCTATGGTGATGGGACAAAAGGCACATTTCACTTCATCTCTTGTTTTTAAATAGTAGAAACCAGCGGTCGTCAAGGCTTGAGGGCTTATGAAAAGCACTGGCCATGTTGCAAAAGTCTTGAAACGTTGTTCCTCAGAGTTTAAATTCATGGATGTGACTTCTCTTGATGCTTTAAAGCAAGACATGACTGAGCGGCTTGACGTCGGTTGACTTGTTATTTATACACTCGTCACTTGGTTGGACAGTGGATAATAGTTGACTTGTTTGTGATGAATAATCAAACAGTAGGCTGTCGTATTGGTTGGTACATTGTCATGCGTTTCAAAATCTAGTCGAATGTCAATATTGGATGGCTTGACAGACTCTTCCAGGTAAAAACAGTCAAAGACAATCAGTGGCGCTCTTAACTTAAACGCTTGGGGTAGCAGCATGGGGCTGTTCTCTTTTTGATAATACGACCATCGAAATTTACAAAACAAGTCGTACAGGGGCCAAACTTATTTTTTGAAAAATACAAATCCAATCCTTCATAGGGAAACACAGCTCCGTTGAGGAAAAGACGTGCATTTTTCAATTGACGGTGATCAAATTGCGTGGCATCTTTGGTTTGTTGATACTTGCGATTCGTTCGGAAATCCACGATCATGTACAGAGGTCTCTCTGTATAGCGAGCTGTTTTTACACACCAACCGTGTGTGTTGGTGGTGGGCAATAGCGGGTACTCATGGAGTGCCCAGCTTCTAAATTCCCTGGGTAGAGGCATATCTCTCTTTACCATCATGAGTATGTCCATTTTTTTTTGCTATCGTCAAGGGTCACATGGGGCACATTCCATAGCAAGCGTTGTAGTTGAATTTTTGAATCTATGGGGGCATTGTCGGCTCCCTTTAGTGCATTATTATCACTCCTGTCTCTCACCAAATAAAGCACTTGCCTTGCGTTGTCCACAATGCGCTGGTGATCTTCGGCATAGCCTAAAATCAGTTTAAGAGGTAAATATCCAGTAAAGGTCCCGTCGGTGTGTACCATCCAGTCATTGGTCAAGTCGGGGCACCAACCCGCCATGCAAAGTGTTTTACCTTCTTCCTCACTATAATAGGGGAATAGTTTCATGACACTGGAAATACCCACATTTCGAGTGCTATCCACCACGATATCGTTAATGACATACCGCACTTCAGAAAACAGAAAGGCCAAACCATGGTTGGCTAACATGGATGTGGTGGGTGTAGAGCCATCGGCTTTAGTGAGTCGACCTTAAATTTGAATGACACTTTCATGCGGTAGGGTGTAAATATCTTGGTTGTTGATAACAAATTGAATTTCATCATTGTTATTGAGTCAAGGGGTTTGAGCTTGATAGGAATGGAGATCAATTCTTACCACCCCTGGTTGCTCCTTGATGTGGTTCGCTATCTCTAGGATAGAATTCATCATGGGGGTTGGCGTGGTAACCCAAATGCTGTAAAATCTGCTTGCCCTTAGATGTTCACGCGTATTCACGTGGCAAAAAACTAACTATTCCTAGACGGTGTTGTTACTTTATACACAAACTTCATAGTGGCTATAGCACCAACTTGTAAGTCACTGGTGTGGTAGAATCTAGATCAATGAGTTGTTGCTTTCTATTGATCAGTCTTAATGTTATATTACTAATACCATCGACAGCCACGGAATGAAAAAGCACCACTGGAGGGTTTTCACGAATAATATAGCCATTGGGCGGTGTCACAATAAAGTCATAAAGCGAATGCGATGGTTCTTGATTGGTGTACACTTGGCTAATAATATTACACGTCACCGACACATGATGATCCTCAATGAATTTCACTTCATGGTCTGATTCATATTTTTTGTTGGGCTCCAACACGCGTGGTTTAAATCCTAGTAATGGACCAATGGAATCGGGGCGTGTTTTAAAGTCAATGTTGAATGTGGAGAAAATACTCCAGCGATGAGTGTTGGTATTTCCTACAAGTTCAAACTTGCGCGTTCCTTCGATAAATGACTTTAAACCATATTGATTGATCAACACCAAATCAATGTGTTCATAAATGTCATCTATCGTGTATCCACTAGAGTTCTGGGTGAGCACAGAATCATCATAGTAAAACTTGTTGTTCACATCTTCACGAATGTTGTATATTCGATTCTAGGTTTCAAGTGAAGCAAGTCCTAAACCATAAGGTCTTTCACTCAATTCGATGGGCGGATAAAAGTCTAGGCTGACTTCAGGTCCACGTCCATGCAGTGTAAACGTTTTACTTTCTGCCGACATACTGTTGGCGTTTTTGCTTATGCTGTGTCTTATATAAAAAAAAATAAACGCAAACGTCCACACTGTTGGCTGTTAAACGTTTGCTCACGTTTCACATTATAATATATCTTGATCCTGTTTCCAAAATAGGTCACTAGTTCCATGGGCGTGGGCAATTCCCAAAACTGTCAAACTACCATACGGTGGATCCCTGTTTGACATAAGCTACATAATGTGTTCCTGGTCCTCGGTGATCATCCAAATTGACAACAGCACATTCCTGTTCCCAGGGTCGTGGGGGTAATTTGTTTCGCATAACCACATCTCGAAAATCAGAAAGCTTTAGTTGTTTGGCATAGCTTTCCACTTGTTGATGCGGCAGGCGTCAGGGCTATGGCTATGCTGTGGCTGAGGTTATTAGCCTATTTTCAATTTTGAAAAAATAGGCTTATGAGATCACCTTTTGTCCGTGTGTGTGTGCGTGTGTGTGAGTGTGATTCGTGTGTGTGTCCCCCCCTAATAAAATCTAAACGGCAAGAGCGATTTCAATGAAACTCGGAAAGTTCATAGCACTATTCCCGGCGACCTGGACCGTGCCCTTCAAATTTTGTTACGACTCACCAATCCAACATGGCGGCTGTGCGAAATATTTCACCAGCATTCAATATCTCCGAAACTATTACCGATATTACCCTGACATTTTCTATGGTGATAGAGGGAACCGCTGTAAGTTCACTTATGTGACTTTTGAAAACCTGGTAACTACAAAACCAACATGGAGGCCAAGCGAATTTGCCACTTTTAAATAGACGTTTCTCGTGATTTGACCAACCAAATGCAATGAAACTTGGTACAGTATATGTTTATATACATTGTAATGCACCGACATCTAACTTCGTTCAATTGTTTACATGATCACAAGATGGCGGATGTGCGAAATATTTCACCGGCATTCTATATCTCTGAAACTATTACCGGTATCTCCCTAAAATTTTGTACGGAGATAAAGGGCACTACTGGAAGTCCATCTATAAGACTTTCAAAAACCGGTTAACTACAAAACGAACATGGCGGCCAAGCGAATTTGAAAATTTTAAATAGACCTTTCTCACGATTTAATGTTCCAAGCGCACTGAAACCTGGTACAGGAAATATTTATACACATTGTAATCCACTGGTATCTAATTTAGTTCAATTGTTTACATAACCTCAAGATGGCGGCAGTGCGAATTTTAAAATTAAGTTTTTATTTCTTGTGATGTAGTCATGCGATCGAAGTGAAAGTTTGAATAATGAATCTACGCAATAATTTTCCTTTAATGGTACATGACTCAATGGCCTATACATTTAACAATCCAACATGGCGACCATCCGAAATATTTAGACGATACTGAATATCTACGAATCTATTTTAGCAATCAAACTGCATTTTTTAATGTTCATAGGGGCTATGAACTTAAGTTTACCTATAGGACTTTAAATAACCTGGTGATCACAAAACCAACATAGCGGTGACGCGAATTATAAATATTCACATGGACGTTTCTCGCAATTTAACCATCCGAGTGCAGTGAAACTTGGTACAGTAAATCCTTATACGAATGTTAATCCACTGGCAACTAATTTATTTCAATTTTTTCCATAACCTCAAGATGGCAGCTGTGAAAAATTTTAAAATCTCCTTGTTTTTTCTTGTGTCCTAATTTTGCGATTGAAGTTTGAATACTACACGTTCACAATAATCTGCATGCAACAGTACGTAACTCTAGGACCTACATATATAAAATCCAACATGGCGGCCATCCGAAATATTTAGTCGGTTCTTAATATCTACGAATCTATTACAGCAATCAAACTGAAATGTAGTATGTTGATAGAGGCAATTAACATAAGTAGGATATATGAAAATAGGCTGTATAGTTCTTCACGGAACTATTTTTTTTATTATTTCGAAATGGTGAAATTCCAAATCCTTGTTGATAAAAGGCTGTCTTTAAATTGGCATTTCTAGCCCCCATAGCAATGGCTTCCATCGTTTCATTATGTCGTTGACTTTCTTTGAGTTGTTGCTTGCCCTGATGTGTGGCTTTGATGGTTTTCGCCACCGCACTGGCACCGCCCAAAAGTGAACCCAGAGAAGCCCAACCGGCAAATAATGCAAGTAAAAATCCCGCTCGTTTGTGGACGGGAATCACCCGCCTTTGTTTTGAACCCTGTCGCTGACGTTTTGGAATAACACGTCTCTGTGCTGCTCGAAGGGCTTTCCTTATGGTCAATACATTATTTTTAATTTTTTCATTCGCAAGGGCTTTTCCACGAATGTCTTAATCCCATGCTTTGACAAGGACAGGGTCTTATCTTTAGTCTTTTTAGTCTTTCTCACCATATACCTTTGTTTCACCATGATGATGATGACCAACTACCTTTCACAAGAAAGTTTAAGTCACAACTAACGTCAGATTGTTATTTCATGGCTGTATATTCCAATTCCACATAAAGTGGGAAATCCTTTATGGTCTTTCCCACTTGGTTTTCATCCCATGTCAACATGAGATGAAAAGATAATTCGTCACCTGCATTGACCATTTGATGGTTATGGACCAACATCCTGTAACCGTTTATCTGTATTTGTAAATGGTTTTCATCAGGTATGGCATATTTCATGTGAATGGTTCCATCATAGTGTAATCGATAGTGGTTTAAACCCGAAGCAAGCACATAGGTCAAGTGCTGGTCATGGACTAGCGGTAAATGGTTTCTGTCATTCGCAGGTTTTTCATTTATCAGATACACTAAAAATACAGATGGGATAAATTTATAAAGCCTTTTCATTTCATAGGTCACGTAACGCTTGGTACAGACATCGTCTTCGTCTTGCGGGTCTTCCACGTGAATAATCCGATGGTGATTAGCGCTATAGCCATTCACCGTAAACTGAGGCACTTTGTCATAAAACTCATACACTTTGTTGTCCACATACTTTTTTGTAGTAACGTCTGTAGACACTTGAGGATGTTTTGCATGGGTTATCCGCTTTCCCTTAAAGTCATAATCTCCCTGTTTAGTGCGTGGCACTACTGACCTATCCACATAGTGCTTATTAGCAGGATCTGTTTCTTGTTTAGGATCATGTATGGGAACAGACCTAGCTTTGGCCATCAACGCATGTCCAAAGACACCCAACGCGAACCTCTAGTACCAGTCTACTGTTTCTATGACAAGGCTCGGTGCCATGAATATATACAGCCTGTTAGCCTCTCCAAGCCTTAGTTGAAATGAAGATTATTAAGCAGCAAGTCATTCCCCGTGGGGGACATGGTTTCCCATCTCTGTCCCACATCACGTGAACAACGCCATGGTTCACTGTTTCCATCTTCCATTCGCTGCATCATTGTGGGGCCTTCCGGCTGTGGAAAGCCCAATCTTTTGCTAACGCTCATCACAGCGCCCAATGGTCTGCGTTTTCAAAATATTTATATTTTTGCAAAATCTCTCTACGAACCCACGTGTTTCTGGATCAAGTTATGTCTGGATTACAAAATGAGAATATGGGTTATTTCACATTTTCCATGCAAGAAAATGTTATTTCACCGGATGAGGTAAAGCCCGATTCACTCATGATTTTTCGATGATGTATCCACTGAACGACAAGGCATCATTCAAAGCTATTTCAGCATGGCTCGACACAAACATATCGATTGCTTCTATCTTGGACAGACGTATTCTAAAATGTCCAAACAGTTGATTCGTGACAATGCCAATGTCATTGTTTTATTTCGCCAGGACGAGAGGAACAGTTGTCACATTTATAATGAACATGTGAATCCGGATATGACCTTTCAAATGTTTACATAATTGTTTGCCAAGTGCTGGAACACTCAACGTCATGCCTGTTTAGTGATTGACAAACAAAGTGAACTCAACCAAGGACGGTATCGCTTAGGGTTTGATCATTTTATTGCTATTTAAGGCACTGTCTCATTCCCTCTTAAGTCATTTGTCAAGACACCATGGTGTTAGCAGAGAGTCAATTGAAAAAGTATATTATTAGAGCAAAAAATACTATTCGCCAAAAGTTTCGTCAATTGAAACGATCACGTGCAGATCGTGCTTTTTTTATTCAACAACATTTAGCACCAGCGCTAATGGCCATGTTGAAACCCTCTCTCAAGCCATCTGAAACGCTATGCACCGTTTCACAAGCCACTCAGACGCTGCACGAGGACCCTGAGGAAGAGGAACAGGAACAGGAAGATTTGACTAGTGTTGGCGAAGTTGAGGATAACGAGGAACACCTGTTTACGCCTCAAAAAAGACCGCACCGCTTGCAGAGTTCTTACGAAAAAATAAATCCTTGGTCAAGGTCGAAACAGCTTGCCCTTCCAGATCGTCTCCGTTTTCACAACTCTTGGCCACCCCTCAACATAAAGCTCAACTGAAAAACATTTTAATAAAATATTACCGATCAACACTGGAACCCTATCTCATCGATCTATTTATTGGAAACACAGATACCACGTATGGTGTTCGCTAAGAGGATGATAGTTTTAAAATTGGTGATTCATCCATTAAATTTGCTCGTACTAAAGCTGTCATTAAGAACATCAATTTTAAATTAACGCCAGGACTGTTAAAGCTGCTCTTCTCTTGAACACCCTCTTCCCATGATTATACACCAGAGGATCTTGGCAAATATAAATCCATTTTATTGGATACCCATGCCCACAAAAGACAGTATGATCCCACTCAACAAGTGAATGCCAATATATCTCAAAAATATAAAACCATCATTGCAAAAATGTTTCCCACTAGTCAAAGTGGTCGTCGTAAAGCGTACGCTTCGGGAGTGACATTTAAACCATTACAACCCCTTGTGGATGTTACCTACTGGCATAATCCCAATAAGCTCGTCCAGCGGCTACAGTTGTTGCATCCTTCACGTCAAGCCGGCCATACCGGTCACGATTGGGAAATTCAAGAAATAGAACAAGAACTTCGAAAAGCCAAAATTATTGTTTAAGCCCTCAACCATTAAAATGGGTATTGCCCACGAGTTGCATCGCCCAGCTAGGCGTCACTATCCGCCACTCAAGGTGATTTCACGAGGAGTGGATGAACTTTGGCAAGCTGACTTGGTTGAGATGATACCCTATGCTAGCGTTAACAACGGTGTACGCTGTATGTTGACCGTCATTGATGTGTATTCCAAAATGGCCTTTGTTGAACCTGTGCGTCGCAAGTCTGGTTCACTTGTCACCAAGGCCTTTCAACATATTATTCAACACTCCAAACGTCAACCTTAGTTGCTATAAACCGAACAGGGGAAAGAATTTTTCAACAAGGATTTCTCCAGTTTTCTCAAATCAAAGGATATTCACCATTACACCACGTACAGCATTCTCAAAGTCAGCGTGATCGAGCGGTTCAACCGAACATTGAAAACGCATATGTGGAAAGCGTTTCCCGTTCAGGGCACTTATCGCTGGTTGGACATGTTACCAGAGCTAGTGCCACATTACAATGACACCAAACATAGAACGATTGGGACCAAGCCCCGCCTCGTGACCAAAAATATTGAGCGACTGGATAAACTGTTTAACCCCATAAAAACAGCAGATCCTAAACGTCACCGACTAAAAATTGGGGATTTTGTTCATGTGAGCAAATTTATGTCTGCCTTCAATAAGGGCTACACGCCTCAGTGGGGGACTGAACTATTTCGAATTCGTCAAGTCAACTTGGACAGTCCAGTCACCTATTTACTCCAAGACCTCAACCATCAACCCATAAAAGGTAGTTTTATCTCCATGAACTTCAAAAAACAGCATTTCCTAAACATTATCTTGTGGAAAAAGTATTGAAACAAAAAGGAAATAAACTATATGTCAAATGGTTAGGATTTAACACTACGTTTAATTCTAGGATCAATAAATTACATGTTGTGTGAACCTGTGCACTTTTTTAAAATGTATTTATTTAATGAATCATGTTGTACGAGAGCTCTGTGTATGGCGCTCAGCGCTTCGTGTATGTTCATACATGTTTGTCTTTCTCTCTCCACTCCATGTTGACATACAACTCGTTCAGCTATTGGCTGTCATGGGTTCTCCACTCCTCCCTTCACCTCTCCCCGCACCCTCACCGCTCTGCAGTGGTCACGTGATTTCCTGTTGCATGTCTCGGTTTTCCCTTCTTACCCCTCACCCTCTCTGCGGGGCCCTTCCCACCGCTGTCTGCTCGCCTGGCTGGTCGTTATCACTTTTTACAGAGTTGTCAGATTGTTGCAATCTGTTATCACCTGACTGCAATGTTGTCAGCTCTCACCCACATTCCATTCTCTTAGCTGGCTAGACAGTCTCCAAGCAGGCCTCTCGAGCAGATATTCTGTTTTTCCATTCTGGCTGCCAGTCACACAAAGAAAAACAAGTTCTGTTGTTGTCGACTATAAAAAGCCTTGCTTTTTATTCGTCTCATAGCATTATGAATTTTGTCTGGTTACTGGTCAGTGTTTACTAACATGTTTTAAAGATCGCCATGAGGAATTTTCGAAAATATTCGCCTTTATTCATCTGTCATAGGAAAATATCGAAAAGCGACCCCTCGTTTTGCCATACATCGCCCCGTCGAAATAGCCATTTCCTGTATTCACCATGGCCAGTCATAGCCTCGTTGGAACACACGCCCAGCGCTACCGGCTCTCTCTCTCTCTGTCTACAAACACTCTTAATTTTAAAAAAGTTTTAAAATGCATAGTTTTTGCCCTAGGGACTCGAAATTTGATATGGGGCTAGAGGGGGTACGGAATTTTCAATTAGGTGAAACAAACCCTTTTGTACAATTCCTAGTTTCCAAAATATAACAAATTGAAAATTTCAGTGTTTTCAAAAAATCTCAAAGAATAATGTTTTATTATAAAAAATAAAGATCATAGAGACCATTCGTTTAAACTATGGCACAACGTTCTATCATGTTTGGTTTTCAAACTATCACATACTATCAAAAACAAAAATAGTGAAAAAAAAATAAAAAATATAATACAGGGTCCATAGCAAAGAGGACGTCACCCCGAGTCCTTAGACCCCTCGTACACGCCTCTGGCATGATTGGTTCGCGAGATATTACAAAAAGTCTTATATCACGTTTTTACCCCCCAAAAAAACATGTTTCCAGCTTTTCACCTTTTGAACTCCTACATTCCCGTAACGAGCACAACGAGACGAAAAAAAAACTAATCCAAGCACGCCCTCCTAGCATTACTCTTTCCTTCCCAAGATCGCCAGGGGCTCCTAAGTGCAGCCGAAGTCCCCTTCTAGCACTACTACAGTTTTAGCCCTAGAGGCTTGATATTTATTCTGGTGGTAGAGGGAGTCAGGGCCATTCATTTATGTCAATAAATTTTTTTTGTAAACTCTTTAGTTTCCTAAATATAAAAATTTCAATATTGAACTATTATCAAAAAATGTAAAAAAATAAAAAGTTTTATTATAAAAATAAAGGACATAGAGACCATTCTTTTAAGCCCATAGAACACTTTTTAGAATGTTTGGTGTTTTAAAAATCGCCTACTTTCAAAAACAGAAATTTTCAAATTTAAAAAAATAATAATAATACAGGGTCCATAGGAAAGAGGACGTCAGCTCAAGTCCAACGACACCTCATTTGTCAACGTCCGTCCATGGGTTCACCAGATATTAATTATTTAATATGAACGCCGCCCGAGCCACGCCGGGTGGCTTTAAACTGTCCTTACTGCCCTACTGTCCACGTCGGGCACTCACGCACTCGCCCTGGATCCCAGGAGCTCGACAAAAATGCACGCACATCGAGCGAACACAGACCTCCGTGTCCCATGCACGCCAGTCCAAGCTGAGATCAGTAGGAGGGTGCGGGCGCCTCGGCGTCAGTACGTAGACGGCGAGCAACCCTCTCTTTATATCCGTCCCGCGGCAAAAGGCTACTCGGAAGTGGGGACGGCGTTGGCCGACCTTTCTAGGCATAAAAAGAGTGTTCAAAAATACGAGTATATTAATAATAAAAATAATAATCAAAATATTTTTTAAATGCTTCCCGGCATCTTACGGAAAGGAGGCATACAAAAATAGGTCGAGACTTAGTCCGGCCTCTCTTGGCGACCTTTCTAAGCATAAAAGAGTATAAAAAATATAAATAATAATAATAATAAAATATTTTCTAAATGCTTCCTGGCATCTTACGGAAAGGAGGCATATAAAAAGGGAAGTCGAGACTTCAATCCCGTCTCCCTTGGCGACCTCCCGAAATGGGAGGGACATGTAGAAACAACGTAGAGTTTTTATAGGTTTTTGATATTTAAATTTTCTTTAGTTGCCGCGCCCTGTCAGTCCCGGACATCGCCCGCATGCCGTTCGCGGACCTTTTGTGCAGGGCGACGCTGAGCGAATATGTATAATATTTAGCTTATACGGAGGTCGTCGTCGAACCAGACGAATCCCACAAGCTAGGGTTGAGCCTCAACAGATCGCATCGTGGCAACTGCTCTACCGAGCACAACTCCCCGCCCGGTACACCTAATTTGTCAACAGACGATTCCGAGTCCCGACGTCGAACAGAGGCTTACCCATGATAGACCGCTAGGCGCCGGCTGACGGAAGGGATAAATCTCGACACGACCGCCTGGTTTGCTCCATTCGGCAAAGTCACAGGGGCTGTACGGCCCACCCCACTCACGAGACAAGCCTAATAGAGTCACATTGTTTGGAGCATTTCGTCTCACGGGACTCCCGAGAGATATCGTTGCCAACAATGGCTAGAAGGCATTCGGCCTTAGAGACGTTCAGGCTTAATCCCACGGATGGTAGCTTTACACCACCGGCCACTCGACCGAGTGCGTGAACCAAATGTCCGAACCTGCGGTTTCTCTCGTACAGAACAGAATTGCTATCGCAACGAACTGTCATCAGTAGGGTAAAACTAACCTGTCTCGCGACGGTCCAAACCCTGGTAACGTTCCCCATTAATGGGTGAACAATCCAACGCTTGGGAATTCTGCTTCGCAATGATAGAAAGAGCCGACATCAGAGGTTCAAAAAGCGTTGTCGTTATGAACGCTTGGCCACCACAAGCCAGTTAACCCCTTTTATAACTTTTCTGACACCTCTTGCAGGTAACTCTCCAAGTCAAACTGATCGATAGGCCGTGCTAACATTTGTAATTTGTCGCCTTTGAGGACTGGGTTTGATACACTGTTCTGCGAAGAAATTTAATTCTGATCACAGGGCTGGATAAAGGTACACTAAAACTCGTAAGGCAGAACTGAGCACAGGTGGCGTATTGTCTCACCTTGACCGTTCAAATACTGGGGAACACCTGAAAAAAGGCCTCCTACTTTATTCTCTGCTCCAATTATTTATTCACTAATACAGGCATCATAATGACACATATTAGAATGAATCGACATAATATACGCATTAATACGCGGATACATGACCGCAATGTAATTCACAACATGAACCAGAACTTTCTGCTGAGATAATCATTATTCAATGCGAATAATCAGTATAAGTGCAGTACATGGTAAAAATTCTTGGACAGTTCCAGAAAAAAGTGCAAATAAATAAAATAAATAGTATACAGCTAATTTGTGGCCCTGTTTTATCGATTACAATCGTCTTTAGCACTTGTAACCCGACATTTTTATTAGTGAAAATACTATTAAAATCGCGCTGTTCAACATTTTGCTGTGCAGTGTTGTTTTAAATTTTACGAATGCTTGTAGCAGTCTGCCGTGAGGAAGTAATACCAAACACACTCTTAGAAAAAAAATTGAGGATTTGCGTTAAATGCATGGTAGTATCAGTGACGATGCATAGTGGCAGAAAGGGATGCATGATATCAACAAAATACTTCAACTATACGAAAAAGCAGTTTTCAGCTGTGAAACATAAGGAAACGGATCCGACTACCACAAATGTATTCACCTGACATTTGGGACCATCCCTGAAGGAATATTGCAATAGCTCCTGCCTGCACAAGGATAAAGTAAAAAAACGTGAGCAGAACGACAGGAAGGTGATCTTTTCTATTCACCATGACAACGAACCAAAAAGCATCTTCCTATTTTATAAATTACGTTCTATAAATCCAGGCTTCCAACTGATATATCCCATGATCTGCTTTTCAGCGCGTGTCTAACGGAAACTATAGCTAAAATACTAAACTGGAGAAAAAGTCCTTAATAACAGTCTGGCCAATACATTGTTTAAGTTCACAAGTGAAGATATTTCATACACATACTCCTTATTCTGGTATGAATAAATGTAATAACATTTCATTGCAGAAACCTATCAGCATATATTTCACTACTGCACTTTTTCCTTCTTGTGAATTAAAAAATGATATCTCAATTTTCGCTTGTTCGAGAACTGCTTTCCACACGTAGCACAAGAGTATGAATTTGCACAGCTTAAAGCATGTCTCTTAAATTGACCTTGGCGTACGAACTTCCTCCCGCAAGTAGCACAAGAGTGCTGTTTTGTACCAGCATGAGTCAAAGTATGTTTCTTCAAATGGTCTTTGCGAACAAACCCCTTTCCGCAATTAGCACAAGAGTGCTGCTTTGTACCAGTATGAATCAAAGTATGGTACTTCAAATGGTCTTTGCGAACAAACCCCTTTCCGCATGTAGGACAAGGGTATGGCATCACACCGCTATGAGTTATACTATGATCCATTAAAAAGTCCTTACGCACGAAGTCCTTTCCGCAAGTTGCACAGGAGTAAGGCTTAACGTCGCTATGAGTAAGTACGTGTCTCCTTAAACCTTGCTTCTGCGTAAAATCCCTCCCACATACTTCACAAGTGTAGGCTGTCTCATTACTGTGAAGTGACATATGTTGTTTCAGAGTCCACTTGTTAGAAACATACTTTCCGCAAGATATACAACAGTAGTTCCTTGGGCCATTATGCGTTTCAATATGAATCTTCAAAGTACCATTCCTTCTAAAACCCCGCCCACATATTTTACAAGCGTGTGGTGTCGTGTTGCGGTGGATGAGTATATGATCGCGCAAATAACCTTTCGTAGCAAAGTCCCTTCCACATAATTCACATGAGTATTCCTTTAGGCCTCTATGAATTATGGAATGTCCCCTTAATCTCGACGCACATGGAAATTTCATCATGCATACTTTACATGTATGAGCCATAGGCCCTTTACTGCGAATTTGAGGAATTGCAGATTCTGATGTCTTGATCCAGGTGTCCCTGAAAAGAATTATAAACGATATTAACAAGAAGCAATCATGACAAATGATAACCGAATGTCTTGAAATCAGGATACCTCATTTGGAGAATTTCACACACACACTTATTGAAATTAAACGCATGCATTGTTCCTTAACGATTACTTTCCATTAGCATTCTGCTTCTTCACAGCGATGTTCTGCAAAGTACATCTCCATCGACAAAAGATTCAAGTTTTAAGTCTGTCTTTCTCCTGAAATTTGTACACGCATGCCCTGTATCGGTCGCATGTCAGGTGGTGTTATGCTATTGTTGTCCCTCGCACTATTAGTTATTTTATCCAACGGGAGTACTTACGGAATCTGTCTAGAGTTGAAACGCATGCCAATGAATGGACAGATTTCCATCAACCTCACGTGTCTGAGCAATAAAATACGACAAAACATCCTTATCTCTGCCATGAAACTCTCAGAAGGATTACATTCCGGGTAACAAATGTCGATCTAAGTAGGAAACTCTTTGGAAATCGGCATATTCCAATTTTATATTATTTATTATCATCTCGTTTGGTTTCCTAAATATATTTTGACATTGACTGTCCCAATTCCAATTTTTTTTTTTTTGAAGAAGTTCTTCAGGAATTTATTGGCAGTGGATGGAGAAAAACTGGCACATTCCTAAGAACTGTCGACAATAGTTAATTGTGTGAGGTCTCTGAAAACTAACTGAATTCAATCATTATCAGTTTGACCTACATCCAACCGAGGTACATGTCCTGTGTATAATATTTCAGTATGGTAGAAATGCATTTCTACACTGGTCAAAACAAAAGGATCAGGCGAGATATCATACGCAAGATACATATGGTAACATCTTTTATTCAGAGTTCGGTTTCAATTGTAATGTGGGTGTACTACAGTACGATATTGTTCTGTCTCAACTCTTTACTGGAGGTCTACATGGCGTTTACTTAGAGCGAGGCACCATGAGGCTACCATAATAGTGAAAAGTCATTCTCGTTGCCCTCTATAATGGCGTGTGACCACCTCGGACGGCCAGGGCAGTTGCACACCAACGTGGCATGGACAGTATGAGGTTATCATCAGCTCTTGAGGGATATTTGGCCATTCTTCCATGAGTGCAATAGCCAGCTCGGCAACTGTTGTGGGAGGTGCTGGCTGCTATGCATCTGCCAAGTGCATCCCAGACAAGCTCAACCGGGTTTAAGTCCGGTGAACAAGCTGGCCACTCCATTCGTTCGATGCCCTCGTCGTCAAGCATGTTGACCACCAGTGCAGCTCTGTGGGAACGTGCGTTATCGTCCACCGGAATAAACCCATTGCCTATGGCACCAGCGTAGGGCCCAACAAACGGTCGAAGGATCTCGTCTCGATACCTCTGGGCAGTCAAAGCACCATTCTGAACGACATAGAGGTCCGTAAAGCCGCCAATACTGACTCCTGCTCACACCATTCGTCCAACACCATGATACGGTTCTGTTTCCTGCACATAAGCGGGATTGTTTCGAGTTTCACGTTCTCTCCACATGAGGGAACGACGATTGTCCGGCTCAACACAAAATCTTGACTCATATGTGAACGAAACCCGGCGTCATTCGTTGCGACGCTTATCCTGATGATCCTCCGCCCAGTTTCTGCGGGCTAAACGGTGGCGTGGTTTAAATGGGACATACACCATAGGCCTCCGTGCATAGAGGCCATTTTCCCGAAGACGAGTTTGGACGGTTTGTGTTGATATTGCGCGTCCTGTTGCCACCTGGAGGGTGCGATGCAGCTGAGTTGCATTCAGCCTCCTGTCTTGACGGGCTGTTTACCGGAGATAACGGTCATCTCTCGCTGATGTTACCCGTGGACGACCTTGGTCTGGCCTTTTTTTAACGGTTCCTGTTGCCTGAAAATCCATCCAGGTCCTGGAGATTACACTTTGGGACACTCGAATAGCTGCAGCCACCTCCCTCTTTGTCTGTCCCGCTTCCAATCTTCCCATGGCTCTCTATGCCATACTTTCGGGTAAGTCACGTTGTTGTTCCATTGCAATACCTACTCACTACACCATCTGAACCCAACTGCTTGTGGCATTCGTTTGGTAGAGTACGCACGTCCACACCAACCCCCTCTGCAGCAACTTTCTGTTATTACCACTCTCACGGTTGCCCTAATGTAGTTGTCTCCACTATGTAGAACCAACAGGAAGACGTCGAACCATTTTAGGTCATTCTGCCGATGACAATACGTTAGAACCTAGATATCTCAACTGAAGCCCTAATTATTTTGACCGGTGTATTTAGCCCAGCTATAGGAATTATCATATCTTAATAAGTACGTTGATTTATCTCGTATGTAGTATTTTAAAGTAAAGGCCTGCGTGAATACGCCAGGCACTTTGCGACTGGGACCAAATAGCTGCAACCTAACAGGTGCAACAGATGAGCCATGTGACTGTAACTGTTGTGGTTAATGATGATGTGTAACTACCATTTGTTTGAAACATTTATTATTAAGTTGAACGAAATAACATTAGAGAATAGAACTAGTGAGAAATTCTATCTAGGAGATCCAACAATACCATTCACAAAGTCAGAGATAAAACATATACAAGTTAAAGTTCTCTTCACGTCCATTGACTTCAGAATTCCCACGAGATGTCTCCACCACATACTCCCTCCCCAGTGACAACGGAGAGATATCGTGATGGGAATCGAACAGCTCTTCCAGAACGGTTGTAAGACTCTTTCAGTTGAGTCTGTGGGGTGCAGATGTCCCTATGAATCTCCTGTTGGCTACTGGCATAAGTTGTGGTGGCTGTGCCAGTGTATTCACTTAGTAGAAATGCTGGTTTAAGTCTATCAATGCAAATAGTCTCTTCACCATGGTTGGTAATAACCAAAAATTGTTTGTCAGAGTGGGATATTACACGGAATGGTCCATCGTAGATAGGCTGTAAGGGTTTACGATAAGAGTCATGCCGAATGAAGACATGAGAAGAACGCAACAGTTCAGGATGTATAAATGTTCTTTTAACATCATGATGTTTTGGTTGGACTGAGCGTAAGAACTGAACATGCTGTTTGAGCTTGAGGACGAAAGCAGGAAGGTCTGTCAGTGGTGATTCTTCAAAGAAGTCTGCTGGTAGGCGAATAGGCTCTCCATAAATGACAGCAGCTGAGGAGGAATTTAGGTGAGGTATGATGAGTGATCTGAGGCCTAGCAGGACTGTTGGAATTTGGGGTACCCAGCTGTTGGTTAACGAAGTCCAAAGTGCGCCTTTGAGCTGGCGGTGCCAACGTTCTATTTTCCCCATTTGCTGCAGGGTGGTAAGCAGTCGTTTTAATGTGATGTATGCCCAGTAGTTTCATCAGATGACTGAATAACGAGCAGTCAAACTGCTTGCCACGGTCAGTTGTGACGACGGCTGGTACACCAAATCTAGCTATCCAAAAATTTAGGATGGCATGAGCTACTGATTCTGATCTTATGTCCTTTAATGGTATAGCCTCTGGCCAACTAGAAAATCGATCGATTATGGTAAGGATGTATGTGTATCCTTCATATGGTGGAAGGGGGCCAACAATACCCGCATGTATGTGAAAGAAGCGTCATTCCACTGGATCATATGTATTAATTGCACTGTCGGTACGTCTGGTAGCCTTGGAGCGCTGGCAGGCTATGCAGCATCTTGTTCAGAGTTTGACATCTGCCTTAAGTGATGGCCATACATATCGTTTTTGTATAAGTGTGGTAGATGCTTTAATTCCTAGGTGAGTCATATTATGAAGCATTTCAAATGCAAGCTTGCGGAATTGGATAGGTAAATATGGCCGCATCTCTCCTGTTGAAACATCAGTGATTAGTTCTGCTCCAGATGGTAAATTGATGGTCATGAATTGAAGGGATGTGTTAGTTGATTGTAGCAGAGCGTGTAGTTCCTCATCGGATGCCCGTGCTTTAGCTACATCATCAAATGACAATTGTGATGTAAAGAAGATAGATGAGATGCGGGAGAAAACATCTGCTGGAATGTTGTCCTTTCCCGGAAGATACTTCAAGTCAGTTGTAAATTGGCCTATAAAATACAACTGTCAGAGTTGCTGTGGAGATGCTTTATTTAGGCGCTGCTGAAATGCGAACGTTAGAGGTTTGTGGTCTGTAAAAAGTGTAAAATTTCTACCTGCCAATAAATGGCGGAAGTACTTGATTGCAGAATAGACAGCGAGAAGCTCACGATCATATGTGCTGTACCTTCTTTGTGTGTCATTTAGAGTCTTTGAGAAAGATGCAAGAGGTTCTGCTGTACCATCACGGATTTGATGCAGTGAGGCTCCAATCGAAAAGTCAGAAGCGTCAACCTTCAATGCCAATGGTAGATCACTAGAGGGATGTACAACTAGGGTAGCATCAGCAATTTGTTTCTTGAGGTTGTAAAAAGCTTGAACAGCCTCTGGGGTCATTTAACTGCTCTGCGGTCACGCTTGCGTGTGTCCTTACACAGGCTGAAGAGGATCTGCTGGGTCTTTGCAGCATTGGGAAGTGACCGACGATAAAAGTTCACCAATCCTAGGAATCGTTTTAGATCAACAATTGTACTAGGTTGTGGATATGAAAGAATAGCTTCAACTCGATCAGGTAATGGTTTGATTCATGAAAACATAAGAGAGTACCCTAAGAAGGAAATTTCAGAGGCCCCAATGATACATTTGGACAGGTTTACGTTGATGGAATATTTATCTAGGCGTTCCAGAAGCAATTTCAGATGAGTCTCGTGCTCCTGCTCATCGACCGACGCTATGAGAATGTCATCAAGGTAGCAGAAAACAAAGTCTAAATCTCTCAAAATGACGTCGATATACCTTTGAAATGATTGTGCTGCACTGCAGAGTCCAAATGGAAGTTTGAGGAATTCAAATAGGCCAATAGGGGTGATGACAGCAGTTTTAGGTATATCATCTTCAGCGACTGGAATGTGGTGAAAAGATCGAATCAAATCTATTTTGGAGAAAACTGTTTTGCCAGATAGACGGCTGATGAAGTCTTGTAGATGTGGAATAGGGTAGCGGTCTGAAATAGTTTTTTGCATTTAGGGCCCTGTAGTCTCCACAAGGTCGCCAGGAACCATCACTTTCAGGAACTATATGGAATAGGCTGGACCAAGGGCTCTTGGAAGGTCTAAATATACCTAGATTTATCATTTTCTGAAACTCCATCTTTGCTTGGGCTAGCTTATCTGGGGATAGTCGTCTAGCCTTGGCCGAAACTGGAGGTTCTACCGTTGAAATGGTATGAAAGAATGTAATATCGGGTGCAAAATAATTTGGATGTCACGAAATATATTTGGATAATTTCCCAATAGTTCTGGATACTTAGTCTGAGGGTCAAGTAAATGAATGCTCACTGAAATTAGACGCTTAACTGACACTGCAAAGATTGACATACTGGTGGTGGTATCGATAAGACGTTTATGTTTGACATCGATAAGCAGTTCATAGTTGTTGAGGAAATCAGCACCAATGATAGCGTGTTGAACATCAGCGATGATGAATGGCCAGCAAAATGGACGTCTTAGATTGAGGTTATGTTGCATTAAACGCTCGCCGTAGGTCTTAACTGGTGTTCTGTTAGCCGCATAAAGCATGCGTTTACAGCTCTGACCATGTTATGCATAAAGAAACCAAGCGCCACCAAGATGGAACTGAGATATTGAGGCTCAAAGTTAACCTTAGTTATTTAATTCCTATTACACCTTTGAGATCTGAGAATAATGCCAATACATAGAGGGAGGCATATCTTACTTTATTATAATAATATATTTGGGCAGTCTTTGGTAATTACTTAAAAATACTAAACAAGATGTTCAGTAAAGAACATATAGCCTACTTTCTCCTAAATGTATGAGTATAGTTATAACTCGTTTTTATTATCAAAGAGTATAATAGAACTATTCTTTTTTGAAGACCTTAGAAACGATTTACCTCTACCAAACGCCACAACCTAGATAAAAACTGCTACCATCATTGAAGAAAGAAAGAAAGAAAGATAAGAAGTATCTAAAGAATGTTATGGATCTGGAGACATAATCGACCGGACTGGCGGCGTGGCTCAGCGGTAACGTTCTCGCTTGCTGGACCGTATGTTTCAGGTTCGTATCCTGGCGCAGTCAGCTGGCATTTGAGGGTGCACAAATGCGAGGGAGCCGTGTTAGTAGATTTACTGGCACGTTAAAGATCCCCTTCGGGACAAAATTCTGGCACCCCGGCGTCTCTAAAAGCAACAGTAGTTAAAAGGGACGTAAAACCAATAACATTATTATTATTATTATTATTATTATTATTATTACATAATCGGCCTGACGCGGGCAACATCCAACTTTGAGTTGAGGCATGTCTTTACACGTCTGGCTGCGTATGACTTTCACAACCCTAATTGAATTAACAAATCTTTCCATGACCCTACAGAGACGTGTGTATACCAACTATGTGGATATTTTCGATTGCTATTTGGCTGTAATAGAAGTATTAATTAATATCCTGAACTAGCACCAACGGTAGAGTTCAGATACTATGTGAAATCGTTTTGTTCTTTACTTCAATTAACATTTTCAAATAACGCACAATAGGCTGTTACAAACCCTTTAAAATAGAAAGTAAAAATGTATCGTAGTATCATCTTGTCATTCTTAAAATTCGATGCGCATAGAATGCAAATGGTATAGTAATCAGTGGAGCCCCACGTAGACTAGTCGTGATATCTAGTGGTGACATATCTAACAATATAATCCTAACAGAGCGAGTGCATTCTAGCGGCCAGAAGAAGAAACTTTTCAATAAAATCTGGTCGGCGTGCAGTTACCTTTTTGGCAGCTAGATGTCTCGAGTAAATCTGCTGGCGAATTATGTTTTAATTAAATATATATTTTACACCATAATATGCACAATATAACGCTTAATTTTAAAACATCTGAGTCATTACAAAACAATAAACATATAAAATTTCAAGCAAAAAAACTAGCTCTGATCGGGTTTGAACCATAGGCATTTGAGCGATAGGCTAACGCTCTACCACTGAGCTAATTGTGTCAACGAATATCGTTCTATATAAAATGACTTACATAGAACTTGTTAGCAAATAGTGATTTATACTAAACGATTTCATCACTGGAGTATATTATTTATATATAAAGCATTTCAAACAAAGTTTATTTATTTTATATCAGTACGCTATATTGCATGCAATACTCAAATTAGTGAAATATAAGTCAGGCACAAGATATCCGCTGCCATCTTGTCTTATTACTAAATCAGCTCAGCTTTTTAAAATCACGTCTGCACTATAGTATTACAAAATAAACTTTTAATTTCGAACGTGCCTCTTCCTTTAGAACAGTTAAAACGATTCTCGGCTCGATAATCGGAACTGGTGGGTCCCATGATATGGATTATAAAGTTTGCATAATTCGCACGGCCGCCATCCTGAAATGGTATGGAGGACGACCTTGTAGTTTGGTCACAAGACGCATCCTATACGAAGGTATGTTGTTACCAAATTTGGTAGAGATCGGATGATTTGGTTAGTCGTTATTTGATTTTACGTTTTGAACGTTTGAGTGGCCGCCATTCAGTTTTAGTAAAGTTGGCGGCGATATAAAACATGACACTGAGGTGTCCTTTGCTAGTGCTACCTTTGTACCAAATTTCGTTCAATTCGTATTCACCGTGTTCGAATTGATAGGGGGGGACAGGCATTCAGAGTACACACACTCACACACACACACACACACAGACACACAGACACACACACACACACACACACACAGACTCACACACACACATACACACACACAGACAGACACACTTTTTTTCGCCCTGTGTTGATCTCATAAGTCTACTTTCATTTTTTGCAAAAATCGAAAGTAGGCTAAAATGACACTTGGTTCCTTTATGCTTGATTGATTATACGCTATAGCCAATAACTGAAATGGAACCTGATACTTGGTTCTGTTATGGATTTCTGTATATCCAAGATAGCTGATTGTGATTTATTAAAGAAATGGAGACAAATATGAAACATAAAACGATCCAAGATACAAAATATTCTTAGAAAATTGAATATACAGTATTAGATACATTTTATATGAAATCAATAAAAAATAATAGTGGAATTCTAAATGAACTGTACTTAAGAACCAACTAAACAACCATTTTCTATTCATCTTCAACTTCGAAATCGATGCTCGCATTAAATCCCTCAATATCATCGACTACATTTTCATCAGCCAAGAAATGTCTGTAAAAAGGCTTTGCATCACTGGGAATCAAATGCATAATGGATTTTATATCCTTCATCTTAGGTTCTGATATTGATTTCTATTGGGCCAGAGAAGAGGTGGTTTGATTGCAAAAGGTGCAGACGATACTCTTCCAGGTGAATTTTTTTTATGTCAATTACTTGAAACTCTCCATCAAAGCTGGTCTTTACAAACATTGAAAGAGGAGAATCTTTACGCACTTCTATTTCCCTGAAGTGTAACCAGTTGATTTTTTGATTGTTAATATCCTTCTTCCTGTTCACAATGGCCTTCTCCATTAGGCTGGAAGAAAAGAAGTCTTCAGATTGCATTTCTGTTACAATGAATGGGTTTTTTCTTCTACAACTTCGCATAACATTAACATAATTTCTATCAGTGTAGAGTCTTTGTTGGGTCTTTAAGGCACTTTCTACATCTCCAAATTCTGAGTCATTGGACAAAAATTAACGCCCTGGTATCAGAAAACGAAGAGTAATTTTTTTCAAGGAGGGATGAATGTCTAGAATGTGCTTTAGCAACAGAGTTATTTTTATGTTGCGGTTTTGACCTCTGCGAGAGACAGACCACAGAACTAGATCTTCGACATCTTGACAATATTGTTCAGTATGTGTTTTGTCAAGCAGGATCCTACCTCTTGTGCCCCTCTTCCAGCTGTATTCTCAACCCAAACATAAAAATGCACTTGTTCGTCTTTTCTGAATGGACCCCGCAGTTATACAGCATTATAAGTTTTTTGTAATAAATGATATTTGTAGGAATCCGTGGTAAAGTTGGTGTTTTCTGAAGATCAAAAGTCAGTGTTTCAGTTAGTTCAGATTGATGAGCATTCTCCAGGTCCTCTTTAAGTTTCTGCCTTGCATTTTCTGCTATTTCCGAGGTATGATTGATGAAGTTTTGCAATATTTTCTCTCTCTTCGTCATTTGTTGCTGATGTAAATTGGCAATTCAGATGGTCACATATAATACAGGTATCTTTCTTTAGAGGTTTTTGCTATAAATTATAGTACTGGTAAAAAAAATCCTTATATGTTGCTTTTGAAACGGGGTTGCTATGTTCCTCTTTTTACATGTCACACATAATAGTGAGAGTGGTATTAGTTGGTAAATAATACGAATCAGACTTATCGCGTGCGTAATGGAATCAGTATCTGGGGTATTTATCAATGTGTGCCTTCACGTTCTCAATAGTTTCATCTGGTAGCTTATTTTTACCATTTCCTCTCTCATCTAAAAAATTATTCGTCCTCATTTTTGTTAAGGCTGTGTTAATTCTCTTGGTAGAAATCCCGAGTGTCTGGTAAAAAATAGTACGGCATACTACTTGGTTGTATAAGTAATACTCTCGTGTAAACTTCCGTTTGTCAGATTACCCGTTTCCTATCTATAGGCTTTTCCTTAATTAATGCACATATGTATGCAGTCTGTGTGTTGAATTCTCCCAATTCCCCATACTGTTTGAAGAGACTTTCTCTGACATCAGCCGGTACATGCACATAACACTTGCAATTGCAATGAAAGTCTCCGAAAGCCTTTGGTGAAATTTCAATTCCTTTCTGGTTGATATATTTTTATTAGAATTCTTAAGCTTCTTTCGAATAGCTCTTGTTTGTTCTGGGTGTTTCCTTTTTCTGCCTCGTTATGGTCGTCCTCTCCACATGTTTGTACGAATATTCTCCCCCACCCTCGTGTTGCCGAATGTTTTCCCCTTCTACGGGAAGGGAGACATGATATGGAGTTGGCATGTTTTCTACATGAATCACAAGCTGACCATTTTCCTAAAAATAACAAACACAAATTATATTTTTGTGAATATTTCTGGTTATGATAATAGTGTTAGAAATACAGGGTACTTACAAAGTCTAGTTGTGGTATATAATTCCATAAACTGCCATTTAATTCAGTATCTTCAGACTCTGACATAGTATTAGTGGTTCCACTGCTATTGTAATCACCTGGTCCACGAATTGTCTAAAAAGAGAATAATCTACTATTATGTCTTACAATTATAAAATTAAATGTTGGAATCTAACACAACTCTAGTGCACTTTACTAACCTCGGTTTCATTTGTTGGTTCCGTTCTGGCCTTTTCACTAATTAATTCTTTGCCTCGACACATTAAGCTCCCATTACACTGATTTTCAGATACATTATTGGTCACATTATTAAATCCAGCAAATTCTTCTAGTGAACCAAACACAACTTCCACAACTTCTTGAAACAATTGATTTAAACATTGAACATATATTTACCATAGGTGAATACAAAACTATTCAAAACCAAACGCCATGGCGCTACAGCCTAACAAGGGCCTAGCACTACCAAGCGACCGCTGCCCAGCAATTTGGCCTGCAGATAATGGGGTGATGCGTGGTCAGCGCGTCGGGACCCCTCAGCCGTTAATCTTGGTCTCCGTGATTGGGTCGCTGCCTCACTGTTAGCCAGCTACCCAATTGTCCTCACGAGGCTGAGTGCACCCCGTTCCATTCCTCACGTCAGTTTCTACAATCTCTGATGGAGCCGGGAATCGAACCAAGGGCCTCAGAGTGCGAGGCAGATGCGCTATCCCAGCGCTGGCCTATATAAAACTATTAGGCATAATAATATGGCATACATACGACCACTGGTATGTCATCAGGCCTTCCTTTAGACTGAGTAATAACACTGCTATTAGAATCACTTAGGCCTAATATTCAATTCATGGATTTCAGGCATTCCACTAATACTGTTTTCTGTTTTTCTCGAACTGCTAGGTCTTCCAATAGCCTAGGAAATATATAACACAAGCCAATTTATTATCATCCCAATTTCATCTTGAACATTATAATAATATGATAAATAACATGAATTATACTGACCGGAATATCTGCTACTGGCTGCTTGCCTGAGTCAACATTTTCTTCACTATTTTCCTTCTTCGCCAATAACATTATACGTCCAGTCCGACTTTTAAAAAAACCCACTAATTGCGGAAAAATTACAATACAATTACATCAAAATAAACAGTATGGTACAGTCATCTGATGCAAGGCACTTGGTTCCGTTATGCAAAACATCTAACCACAGATTTAGCCTCATCAAAGAGATTATGGCACTTGGATCTGTTATGCGTTTTCACTAATGTGAGATACAGAACTAGCACTTTTTTCGAGCTTAAAGTGTAAAATAATTACTCCATGCCCAAGGACCATATTTGCAGGTCAAATAGTTCAATCTTTTCTCAGCAAGATAGCATTGCTAACTTAATTTCAGGAAAACTGGCGCTTGGTTCCTTTATGCATAACATGGTCCACTTATTCTGAGGGTCAAGTAAATGAATGCTCTATGAAATTAGACGCTTGACTGACACTGCCAAGGTTGACATACTGGTGGTGCCTTCGATAAGACGTTTATGTTTGACATCGATAAGCAGTTCATAGTTGTTGAGGAAATCAGCACCAATGATAGCGTGTTGAACATCAGCGATGATGAATGGCCAGCAAAATGGACGTCTTAGATTGAGGTTAAGTTGCATTAAACGCTCGCCGTAGGTTTTAATTGGTGATCCGTTAGCCGCATAAAGCATGCGTTTACAGGTCTGCTTTCTGCCATGTGCAGTGGAAGGTAGGACTGACAAATCTGCTCCTGTATCAACCAAGAATCGTGAACCAAAGGAACGGTCCGTTACAAATACACGGCGAGAATTTCCTTGGCCCACACCACCATGTGCCTGAGGGGCCTGAGCATTTTCCGAATCAGGAGGAGATGTACGGTTATATGAGAATGGTGACGTACATTTCTTGGCATTTTCACGATATTTGAAGTGATACCAACATAACGTGCCTTGAGGTCGGTATGTACCGCGATATGGTGAACGGGTTCTCGATCGAGGGCAGAATTTATTCTGTTTTTCAAAAACACTGTTCACTGTTAGCGTCAATTGCTCAATCTGTGCTTCTATACGAGAAATTCTGTCTGGCTGGTGTGCTGGATATTGAAGTACTGACCCTTGGGATTGGTAAAGCAAATACATTTAGTCCAGGATTATAATCTTATATCTAGCTTGCCACGGTGGGTGAGTGGATAGCGTGTCGGTCTACTAACCCCAAGATTGCAGGTTCGCTCCTGGCCGTAGTAAGTGATTTTTGAAAGGCGGCAAAAATACGATACGCATGTCATACGATGTTGGCATGTCAAAGAACCCATTTGAATTCAGTAGGCCTAGTTCATAATGGCAAAATTAATCTCGGGAGTTTCCGCCAACACAAAGTTCCTCATTTCTCTACTAGAAAGCACTATAGTGTTCAAGGAGCTTACATATCTAACATCTAACCTCCTTGACTTTCATAGTCAAGGAACAACGAAATTCGACATGCAAGTTACCCTCTGGGTGTCAAATAGCAAAGCTTGCACCCGGCACCCGAGGCCATACGAAATTATTATTATTAATATTATTATTATCTTATATCTTATATATATATAAAGAGGAATGTCTGTGTGTTCGTCTTTTATGCGTTCATAAACCATTCATCCGATTGCGATCAAATTTTGTTGAGTTGTTCTAAACACTTCCGGGATGATCATAGGCATAGTTAGTCCATTTCACATAAGATAGCGCGTGAGTAGTTTAAACAAATGCGTAATGGCGATGCGTTCATATACTATTCGTCCAATTGCGATCAAATTTTTGTGAGTTGTTGTGCAAAGTCCCGGAAAAGTAATAGGCGTAGTAAATCCAAATTACAATAGATGGCGCGAGAGAAGCATCAACAAAATGGCGTGCGTTTGTTTCAAGAAAGTCCCACATGTGTTCCTATACCATTCATCCCATTGCGTTGAAACTTGGGTGAGAGGTTGTGTACACTACAGGCACGGTTTCTAGCTAAGTAAATCCATGTTATAATAGGTAGCGCACGAGTAGATTCAATAAACGAGCGACGACGCGCGAAGCGTTCCAACAAAAGTCCCGTATGCGTTCATATACCATTCGTCTGATAG
Organism: Meconema thalassinum; assembly: GCA_946902985.2. Lineage (NCBI taxonomy): Eukaryota > Metazoa > Arthropoda > Insecta > Orthoptera > Tettigoniidae > Meconema > Meconema thalassinum. The sequence goes on along the minus strand of OX336398.1, from coordinate 139,188,131 downwards.
CGATGAAACTTGGGTGAGATGTTGTGTACACTATAGGGAAGGATTCTGGCTTAGTAAATCCACATAACAATAGGTATCGCACAAGTAGATTCAACAAATGAGCGACGACGGGCGAAGCGTTTCAACAAAGACCAGTATGTGTTCACATACCATTCGTCCGATAGCGGTGAAACTTGGGTGAGAGGTTGTGTACACTACAGGCAAGGTTTCTGACCTAGTAAATCCATGTTGTAATAGGTAGCGCACGAGTAGATTCAACAAATGAGCGACGAGGCGCGAAGCGTTTCAACAAAGTCCCGTATGCGTTCATATACTATTCGTCTGATAGTGATGAAACTTGGCTGAGATGTTGCGTACACTTCAGGGAAGGTTTCTGGGTTAGTAAATCCAATTAACAATAGGTATCGCACAAGGAGATTAAACAAATGAGCGACGACGCGGGAAGTGTTTCAACATAGTCCCGTATGCGTTCATATACCATTCGTCCGATAGCGACTAAACTTGGGTGAGTTGTTGTGTACACTCCAGGGAAATTTTTAGGCTTAGTAAAACTATTTTTCAATAGGTAGCGCACAAGTAGATTCAACAAATGAGCGAAGTCATGCGAAGCGTTTCAAGAAAGTCCCGTTTGCGTTCATATACCATTCATCCGATTGCTATGAAACATTGGTGAGTTGTTGTGAACACTTCCGAAATCATTATAGGCATAGTCAATCCAATTTACAATGGACAGCGCGCGAGTATTTTAAACAAATGAGTGTTGGTGAAGCGTTCATATAGCCTACAATTCATCCGATTGCGACCAAATTTTGATGGGTTGTTTGGCACACTTCCGGGATGGTTATTGGAATAGTTAAACCAATTAACAATAGATAGCGCACCAGTAGTTTAAACAAATGAATGTTGGTGATGCGTTCATATACAATTCATCCGATTGCAATCAAATTTCGATGAGTTGTTGTGCATACGCCAGGAAAAGTTATAGGCATAGTAGATCCAATTAACAATAGATGGCGCGCGAGTAGCTTCAACAAAATGGCGTGCGTTTGTTTCAACAAAGTCCCACATGCGTTCATATACCATTCACCCCAATGCGATGAAACTTGGGTGAGATGTTGTAGGCTATACACTCAGGGAAAGTTTATAGCTTAGTAAATCCACTTAACAATAGGTAGCGCACGAGTAAATTCAACAAATGAGCAACGACGCGCGAATTGTTTCAACAAAGTCCCGTATGCGTTCATATACCATTTGTCCGATAGCGATGAAACGTGGGTGAGATGTTGTGTACACTTCAGGGAAGATTTCTAGCTTAGTAAATCCATGTTACAATAGGTAGCGCACGAATGGATTCAACAAATGAGCGACGACTCGCGAAGTGTTTCGACAAAGACCCGTATGCGTTCATATACAATCGTCCGATAGAGATGAAACTTTGGTGAGTTGTTGTGTACACTCCAGGGAAGGTTTCTGATTTAGTAAATCCATTTTACAATTGGTAGCACACGGGTAGATTTAACTAATAAACGACAGCGCGTGAATCGTTTCAATAAAGTCCCGTATGCGATCATATACCATTCATCCGAGTGTGATAAAACTTTGGAGAGCTGAGTACAGTCCTGCGAAGGTTCATGAATTAGTAAGACCGTTTTTCAATGGGTGGTGCACAAGAAGATTCAACAAATGAGTGACGGCGCGAATCGTTTAAACATAATCCCGTATGCGTTCATATGCCATTCATCCGATTGCGATGAAACTTTGATTAGTTGTTGTGCACACGCCAGGAAAGGTTGTCGAGTTAGTAAATCCATTTTACAATAGGTAGAGTACGAGTATATTCAACAAATGGGTGACGGCGCTCTAATCGTTTCAGCAGTCCCGTATGCGTTCATATACCATTCATTTCATTGTGATGTAACTTGCGTGCGTTGTTGATCACGCTCCCGTGAATGTTTCTGAGATAGTAAATTATTTTTTTATAATAGTTTAGAGGTGGTTAACGGAAAAAGAAAAAAAATATTGGGAATCCAAAAGCACTGCAACTAACAAAGTCAAAACCCCAACACTTTCTTTGATTGGCATTGCAACGCATGCCGGGTACAGCTAGTATATATATAAAAAGGAATGTCTGTCTGTTCGTCTTTTATGCGTTCATAAACCATTTATCTGATTGCGATCAAATTTTGGTGAGTTGTTGTACACACTTCCGGGAGGTTTATATGCATAGTTAATCCATTTCAAAATAGATAGCGCGCGAGTAGTTTAAACAAATGCGTAATGGCGATGCGTTCATATACAATTCATCCGATTGCGATCAAATTTTGGTGAGTTGTTGTGCACAGTCCAGGAAATGTTCTAGGCATAGCAAATCCAATTTGTAATAGATGGCGCGCGAGTAGCTTCAACAAAATGGCGTGCGTTTGTTTCAAGAAAGTCCAGCATGCGTTCATATACCATTCATCCCATTGCGATGAAACTTGGGTGAGATGTTCTGTACACTTCAGGTAAGGTTTCTGGCTTAGTAAATCCACTTAACAATAGGTAGCGCACGAGTAGATTCAACAAATGAGCGACGACGGGCGAAGCGTTTCAACAAAGTCCTGTATGCGTTAACATACCATTCGTCCGATAGGGATGAAACTTGGGTGAGAGGTTGTGTACACTACAGGCAAGGTTTCTGACCTAGTAAATACATGTTATAATAGGTAGCGCACGAGTAGAGTCAACAAATGAGCGACGACGGGCGAAGCGTTTCAACAAAGTCCTGTATGCGTTCACATACCATTCGTCCAAAAGCGATGAAACTTTGGTGAGAGGTAGTGTACACTTCAAGCAAGGTTACTAGCTGATCAATTCCACTTTACGATAGGTAGGGCACGAGTAGATTCAACAAATGGGCGACGACGCGCGAAGCGTTTCAATGAAGTCCCGTATTCGTTCATATACTATTCGTCTGCTAGCGAAGAAACTTGGGTGAGATGTTGTGTACACTTCAGGGTAGCTTTCTGGGTTAGTAAATCCACTTTACAATAGGTATCGCACAAGGAGATTCAACAAATGAGCGACGACGCGCGAAGTGTTTCAACATAGTCCCGTGTGCGTTCATTTACCATTCGTCCGATAGCGACTAAACTAGGATGAGTTGTTGTGTACACTTCAGGGAAGGTTTCTGGCTTAGTAAATCCACTTAACAATAGGTAGCGCACGAGTTGATTCAACAAATGAGCGACGACGGGCGAAGTGTTTCAACAAAGCCCTGTATGCGTTCACATACCATTGTTCCGATAGCGATGAAACATGGGTGAGAGGTTGTGTACACTTCAGGCAATGTTTTTGGCTTAGCAAATCCACTTTACGATAGGTAGGGCACGAGAAGATTCAACAAATGAGCGACGACGCGCGAAGGGTTTCAAAAAAGTCCCGTATGCGTTCATATACTGTTCGTCTGATAGCGATGAAACTTGGGTGAGATATTGTGTATACTTCAGGGAAGGTTTCTGGGTTAGTAAATGCACTTTAAAATAGGTATCGCACAAGTAGATTAAACAAATGTGCGACGACGTGCGAAGTGTTTCAAAAAAGTCCCGTATGCGTTCATGTTCCATTCGTCCGATAGCGACTAACTTGGGTGAATTGTTGTGTACACATCAGGGAAGGTTTCTGGCTTAGTAAATCCACTTAACAATAGGTAGCGCACGAGTAGATTCAACAAATGAGGGACGACGGGCGAAGCGTTTCAACAAAGTCCTGTATGCATTCACATACCATTCGTACAATAGCGATGAAACTTGGGTGAGAGGTAGTGTACACTTCAAGCAAGGTTTCTGGCTGATCAAATCCACTTTACGATAGGTAGGGCACGAGTAGATTCAACAAATGGGCGACGACGCGCGAAGTGTTTCAAAAAAGTCCCGTATGCGTTCATACACTATTTGTCTGATAGCGATGAAACTTGGGTGAGATGTTGTATACTCTTCAGGGAGGGTTTCTGGGTTAGTAAATGCACTTTACAATAGGTATCGCACTAGTAGATTGAACAAATGAGCGAAGACGCGCAAAGTGTTTCAACATAGTCCGGTATGCGTTCATATACCATTCCTCCGATAGCGACTAAACTTGGGTGAGTTGTTGTGTACACTCCAGGGAAGGTTTCTGGCTGAGTACATCCACTTTACAATAGGTATCGCACAAGTAGATTCAACAAATGATCGACGGCAAGCGAATCGCTTAAACAAAGTCCCGTAGCGTTCAAATACCATTCATCCGATTGCTATGAATCATTGGTTGAATTGTTGTGGATACTCCAGGAAAGGTTTCTGACTTAGTAAACCCTTTTTACGATAGGTAGCGCACGAGTAGATTCAACAAATGAGTAACGGCAGGCGTATCATTAAAAAAATATCGTATGCGTTCATATACCATTTATGCGATCGCAATGAAATTTAGAGAAATGTTATTTCCACTCCCGCAAAGATTTCTGATTTAGTAAATCCATTTTACAATTGGTAGCGCACGAGTAGATTCAATTAATGAGCGACGGTGCGTGAATCGTTTCAACCAAGTCCCGTATGCGTTCATATACCATTCATCCGATTTTAATAAAACGTTCGTGAGTTGAATACAGTCCTGCGGAGGTGTATGAATTAGTAAATCCGTTTGTCAATGGGTGGCGCACAAGAAGATTCAACAAATTAGTGAAGGCGCGTGAATCGTTTAAACAGAATCACATATGCGTTCATATGCCATTCATCCAATTGCGATGAAACGTTCATGAGTTGTTGTGTACACGCCAGGGAAGGTTTTCGACTTAGTAAATCCATTTTACAATAGGTAGCGTACGAGTATATTCAACAAATAGGCGACGGCGCTCGAATCGTGTCAAGAAAGTCCCGTATGCGTTCATATACCATTCATTTCATTGCGATGAAATTTTGGTGAGTTGTTGAGCACGCTCCCATGATTTTTTTTTTAGATAGTAAATCAATTTTACAATAGTTTAGAGGTGGTTAACGGAAAATAAATAAATAAATATTGGGAATCCAAAAGCACTTCAACAAACAAAGTCACAACGCCAACACTTTCTTTGATTGGCATTGCAACGCATGCTGGGTACAGCTAGTATTCTATAATCCGGTCTGCCATTGTAGCCATATTATCTAATGTATCAATAGATGACGCTAAGAAGGAACGTAAATGAATTGGGAGCCTTTGCATAAAAATAGTACACAAAAAAAATATCCTTGAGTTGTGTTCCAGCGATAGCACGTATCTCATTAAAAACTGGCTGGGTTTTCTATCCCCTAGTTCTAGTTCCGTTAAAAGTTTCGGTACCTTACGGTATTCAGATTCTTCAAATTCTGTAACTAGTCGTGCTTTGAGATCTGTAAAAGGTGTACTTGAAAGTGGTTTGGTTAGAATGTCACATACTAGTTCCGCGACATCTGGTTCAAGCGAGCCAATAACGTAATTGTATTTCGTCAGTTCTGAGGTTATGACGGCGGTAGCGAATTGTGCTTCAAGTTATACTAACCATATTCTCACATTCTTGCGCCATATAGGTGGAATGTTTAAGCTAACACGCGCGATTAGTTCACTGCTAGCTCGTGTATTATTTGTAATTGGAGTCTGATCGCAAGCGTTATTGACTGACATGTTCTCACTTTTAACCAAAATTACACAACTTCAGTGTTCACTCACCCAAATATCACGTCAGGGTCACCATTGTGGTTAATGATGATGTGTAACTAACATTTGTTTGAAACATTTATTATTAAGTGGAACGAAATAATATTAGAGAGCAGAACTAGTGAGGGATTCTGTCTAGGAGATCAACAATACCATTCACAAAGTCAGAGATAAAACATATACAAGTTAAAGTTCTCTTCATGTCCATTGACTACAGAATTCCCACTAGATGTCTCCACCACACTGTGTTATTGAACGGCATGTTTTCATCCTTCCAGTTCATTTAGACATGCGGAGATGAAAGAACTAATCTCGAAGGGGCGATCTACACCGTCCCTACCTAATTTGTCAATTCGAAAAAAAAAAAAAAAAAAACACGTGGAAAAATAGTATATTTAAATTTCTTCGTTTCCAAATATGCAGAATACCTTGGCTATGTGGGTGCAAGGCATTAAATAAACTATGCAATTTGCCTTGTTTACTATTTTCTGTTCACAAAAATGTTTGGAATAGCAGTGGCGTAGCTGATTTGAATCATCATCATCATCATCCTAGCGTTTGTCCCGCTTTGGAGGAGGGTCCGCTACTTTACATGCCAATCTTTTCTGTCGGTCAAGGGCATCATACGGACACAGAGTAACTTGTCACATGTCTTCTCTAAGGCGATCAAGCCACCTCTTCTTAGGTCACCCACGAGGTCGTTTACCATCCGGGTTGAGGCACAAGGCTGTTTTAGCCACTGATTGTTCGTGACTACGTATGATGTGGCCGTACCAGCGTAGACGAGCCCCCCGCATTTTATCCTGTATGGGCGCAACTCCCATCCTCCCTCGGGCATCGCAATTCTTGATACGGTCAAGTCGCGTCAGACCAAGCACCGAACGAAGCAAGCGTATCTCCATAACATGCAGGGCTTGCTCGTGTTTAACAGAGGCCGGCCAGCATTCAGAACCGTAGAGGGCGACTGGGCGCACTACGGTCTTGTAAATCTTGGCCTTAAGATAGGTGGATATCCTGCGGTCAAAGAGGACTCCAGTTATCTCCCTCCAATTGAACCAACTGGCACTCACACGAGCTCGGGCATCAGGGAGGGTGTCACCATCTGAACGAGTCAAGGAGCCAAGATACATGAATTGGTCGACTCTTTGAAGATCTTGACTACCTACAAGGGTGGTGCCTGGCGTCGGTGACCCACACTCCATATACACGGTTTTCAGGACATTCAGCTTCAGTCTATTCTCAGCCAGCCTCGTATTCCACTCCTGCAGTTTCTCTTCACGAACATTGCGTACTTCTGCAGCCAATAAGACATCATCAGCATACAGAAGCGTCCATGAATGTTACATCTGGATATCTGATGTTATTGTATCCATGCATAGAATAAACAGAAGTGGTGACAGGGCTGATCCTGGATGGACAGCGACTTGAATGGGGAAAGAATATGTGATTCCCGCGGGCCATCGCACTACACTAGGCCTTAATGACATGAATAATTTAGGAAAGGTAGTATTAAAGCGGTATCAAGAAAGTAAGGAACACATTGCAGCAGCAATCTCCCTCAAACAATTTCAACACTCGGATATTATAATTGAATGTTGTCTTAGCAAAGCCTTTTAGGCCCACAGAAAAAAACATTGAAAAATTGAAGGGTAAAAGGTACGTTAAGAAGCATTTAATAGTTGCTAATCCTAGCGCTTCAGGAGCTATGTTTTCTAGGACATAATGAATCGGAGGATTCTGTTAATAAAGGTAGTTGCAGGGACGATACAGAAGTAGTGTCCAGCGGACGTATTCGTCGGGAACACAATAAGAACAGAGTGCATACAAAATCAGTTCATGTCGAACCCTATCAAATGCCTTTTCGAGATCAAAAAAGGCGATATGAATAGATCTGTTCTTCTCACGGTATCTCTCAATGAGGAGCCGTGCTGCGTGAATAGCATCCATTGTTCCACATCCTTTCACGAAGCCACACTGGTTGCTAGTGATCTGGACTATGTCACGCAGTCGACTGTCAAGGATTGGCTCCAAGATCTTCATCGTATGGCAGATGAGGCGAATAGGTCTATAGGTGCCACATACACTGACATGAATAATTTAGGAAAAGTATTATGAAAGTAGCATCAAGAAAGTAAGGAACACATTGCAGCAGCAATCTCCCTCAAACAATTTCAACACTCGGATAATATAATTGAATGTTGTCTTAGCATAGACTTTTAAGCCCATAGAAAAACACATTGAAAAATTGAAGAGTAAAAGGTATGTTATGAAGCATTTAATGGTTGCTAATCCTAGCGCTTCAGGAGCTACGTTTTCTAGGCCATAATGAATCGAAGGATTCTGTAAATAAAGGTAGTTACAGGGAGTCAATTCAATACATGGCAGAACATGACGTGAATTTGCAATATCACTTAAAAATTGTACTGTGTTCTCAAGCTAAGGCTCCATGATAAAAAATTACTTAATCGACGAAATGCAGAAAATAAAAACCTATATCTCCTTTGCGCAGTTTGTTGCAATTATTGTCAACGCGACAATGGCCATATGTAGGAAGAAGCAGTTAAGTATAATGTTCAGATATATTGATCCTAAGGGAGAAATCAAGAAAGATTTATGTTTCTTTGCTTTAAGTGATAACAGAAGCGCTGAAAGAATAGCAACGCATGGCTTTAATAATTTAGACGAATTTGCAGTAGTAAGTTAATAGCTCAAAACTATGACGGCTAATTTGTCAATAATGGCCAATATAACGGCCTAGCCACGAGATAAAAGTCAAAGTGTCCACAAGCATTGCTCACTATCTCGTATGCACACAAACTTAATTTAGTATTGGAAGACTATGTAAAAAAGATCACAATTTGAAAAATATTTATGCCGACCGTTCCCGGTTTCACGCCCTTGTTCTCCAATCCAAGCAAAGGACTCAGGCTTTTGACGAGATAGTAAATGCCCGTTTTCCTTCCGTTGCTCCAACAAAATGGTTATACAACCATAGACTAGTGCAAATGATTTATTGCCACAATATAGAACTGATTCAGTTGTTCAGTCATAGAATTGAGACTGACACAATGTCTTTCGATCCTGAGCATGATTTTGAGGAAAAGGATTTGTTACGAATCTTCTTCATTTTGAGTTAAATTTTTTGTCTTAAATAATTAAATACAACATAAGAAATATACACAGAAGAAAATGGAAATTGCAACACCCAGAAGGAGTGGTGCTACATTGCTGCAATTGAACAAGCAGGACGATTGTTCGGTTGTGATTCGATGATTACACTTTCAGGTCCCTCTGACCGCAAGTTTGGACAACAATCAATACAGGATGTGATCACCGCGAGCTGCAATACATTGATGAATTCGGCGAGGCGTGGAGTCAATAAGGCCCTGGATCGCATCCTGAGGAATTGTGGCCCATGCTTGCTGCACTGCACGGGTCAGTTGTTCCAGAGTTGTGGGTGGCTGAGGACGGTTGGCCAGTTGTCGACCCATCATGTCCCACACATGCTCAATAGGACTGAGGTCCGGAGATCTGGCGGGCCATTCTTGGGTTGTGATGTGGAGAGCTTCTCTGGAGATGCGTGCAGTGTGAACCCGGGCATTGTCCTGACGAAAAATCCCATTAGCAATGTTCGCCATCATAGGGACAACCACTGGATTGAGTACCCTATCAACGTACTGTCAAGCAGTCATAGTGCCCTCAACAAGCACTAATTGTGATTTCAGATTAAAGCCCATATTTCCCCAGACCATAATGCTTGGTGTTGGCCCTGTGTGCCTCTCGACAATAAGGTCTCGGCGGACCCTCTCCCCGGTACGTCGGCGTACACGATTCCGGCGATCACTACGGGCAAGACAGAAGCGCGATTTATCACTAAAGACGACCCTATACCATTCGTCGACCCACGTCGATCGTTCTCGACACCAGGCCAGCCTTACACGTTGCTGTTGTGGGGTCAATGGAACAACTTCTGCAGGGACACGGGATCGTAAGCCAGCTGCACGCAGGCGATTACCAACTGTTTGTTGTGTAACGTGGGGTGCCACAGCTGCTCGAATTTGCGCTGCTGTTGCATGGGGTTCCATCCGAATGATGCGGCGATCCTCTCTCACAGTTTGTCGCGCTGGGCCTCTGCCAGGTCTACGAGTGTGGGTACCTTCATTTCACCACTGCTGCCATACACGTTATACCGTAGATGCATGTCGGCCAACACGTGCAGCGACAGTCCTTAGCGATAATCCAGCCTCACACAGCCCAATTATCCGAGACCTTTCAAAAGGCGACAGTTGTTGATAGCGTGCTCTTCTCTGTCGTCTAGGCATGTTTGACGGGGATCACTTCACTGCATAGACTGCAAGTCAACTACGCTACACCAGAGTCCGTATACTGGAGTTGATTCCTCCGCGACCAATCACGTGGGGAGGCCTGTAGCAACAATCCAATGGGTCTGAAACTTTGATCGTTTACATACCTACATGGCGTCGTTCCATGTCTTGAAAATCAACACAAACGACCAATGCTTTCATGGTGTTGCAATTTCCATTTTCTTCAGTGTAAAACCAGTGTTCTAAAAATAAAATATGGTTTCATCCTACCACGATTCACTATGATTGGTTGAATATGGGTCCACATCAATGTTGCCATGGTTGTACAATGACAGGAATGCCGTCTTCAATGCAGAACACGATTATACGGACATTTGTTGACAGTTGGTCTGACTATATCGTGAATTATCCACAGGACATACAAAAAGAAGTTTGTTGCTTTAACTTTGGACACCAGTGTACATTTTGTGTAATTAAAAAGATGGCGTACATTGAGTCAAGACCCAACTCAAGAAGGATATACTTCTGATACTGAATTCCCTTTATACACTTCACAGCATTCTTTTTAACATTTGAAACAATTGTGACTTTACGACAGTATTATTACATACAATAGATGTAAGTGGAAAAAGCCCAGTATGCACTGATATTAGCTGGAAGTTACAAGGAGGCACGCCTACAGACACGCACACACAACAGTTTCTTTCATAAGCCTATATCTCATATGAAAATACTGGCCCACGGTCAGGATACTCAAACCCGTGCGCTTTTTGGGGGAACCTTTTCTATGATTGCAATTCATTTCTGACATGCTAAGGATGAAATTTAGCTTGGGAGTCATTTTTGTAATTTTGGCGTTTGGCCGCCATATTGGAAAATGGCGACCAGTCTTCACGAAATGAGAAAATAGAAAAATCTCCCAAACTACTTGGACAATTTTCATGGTTAAGATACCTCTGGATAGGTATTTAATCGTTCTATATGTTTTACAATGTGACTGGTTCCAATCCGAAAGGGAAAATGAAACAAAGATGCATTTTTGTTATGTTTTTGTTTATGGATATATACTTTTGGTGTAATATTACTGATTAACAAATACAGATAATGTCATTAGTACAATAATAATAATAATTTCGTATGGCCTCGGGTGCTGGGTGCAAGCTTTGTAATTTGACACCCAGTGGGTAGCTTGCATGTCGAATATCGTTGTTCCTTGAAGCACTATGAAAGTCAAGGAGGTTAGATATCTAAGCTCTTTGAACACTATAGCGCTTTCTATTAGAGAAATGAGGAACTTTGTGTTGGCGGAAACTACCGAGATTAATTTTGCCATTATGAACACGGCCTACTGAATTCAAATGGGTTCTTTGACATGCGTGTCGTATTTTTTCCCCCTTTCAAAAATCACTTACCACGGCCAGGAGCGAACCTGCAATCTTACGGTTAGTAGACCGACACGCTATCCACTCACCCACCATGGCAAGCTATTAGTATAATGTCTTCATAGGATAGACGTATCTGTAGTAGTATCAATTGGAATGTTTTGAAATCTATGGACTTCTTCTTATATTTCTTCGACAAATTCCTCTGCAAAGGTTTGTTTGGTTTGAGGAAATTGGACTCCACTTGGAAGTGAGGGTATTGTGTGCGTGATGGGTCGCAAACCATCTTCGAGCTGTTCCCATCCAACGTTAGTCGGGAGCAGCCGTTTTGCAAGCCTTGCATTCTTATATTCATAAGCTTGCAAGTGACTTCGAAAGTTTGTCTAAATGAGTCTTCGTCGGGAGGCAGAATCGTAACATCGCAACTACCGCCATTTACGTGCTCGGGCTTCGCACATTCTTTTGCTCACTGGGTCATTGTAGATGATCCTAATTGTGAACAACTGCAGTCATATTATTTAGCTGAAGAATGAGCGTCATCGCTTTGACCTTCCCCAAGCCGAAGAAACCTTATACTGTGTCACAACCGGTGAATGTGTAGACTCCAAGAGCAGCACAGGCTTTGTCTGAGAACAGTGAGTGACAATTGTAGAATTCTGTACCATTTCCATATTTGTTCTTGTACATATACATATCCTGTTCAGTTAGGTGAATGATGTATGAGGCAATAACCCATATATCTGTGTCCTCGAAATCAAAAACAATTGAATCAGAACCGCCTAACTGTGCAGCTTGGAAAAACGCTCTGGTATCGGCTTCAGATGAACATGGTGCTTCGAATCGAGGGTCGCATTCGCCAGATGTGAGATCATAGCAGGAAAGATCCATGGTGTAATACCAGTCAGCATTACGCTCGTAGGATTGCCATACATTCAGAAGTAAATGTTGTAGCCTCTGTTTGTTTGCAGGCTTCGACAGAAATGAATTCCAGGCATTCCCTGTAGGCATTTGCTGGTCAGCTACTAGGTAAACGTTTGGGACGAGCCCATACGACTGCTTACGACGTTTTTGCTCATTATATTATGTACTTTTAATCATTGTTTCTTCATTGTAAATATCAATGATTAGGTGAAAAGCTACTGCCTGAGAATGGCGATTTAGTATGTATTTGTAGAGATTGAAGGCATAATCACTCCAAGCCTTGCACGCGGGTACCTTGTTCCATGCCATTCCGACATCTATGATAGCATGGTAATGTGGTGGCGGCATCACAGGTTGAAGAGTCAACAATGTCCTGAATTTTGACTTGACTAGTTTATGGAATATAAGTTACAGTCAGCTGTAAAAAGAGATAGGCTCACTCTTGTTATTCTGTATTGCATGATATCCAGTAGAGTCATAGTAGGAGTTTCTCCGCTCGTTAAGAGATCGATAACTTGCTTCTTTGCAGTATGGTCTACCAATATCCTTACATCTTGCTTGCTCTTTGCAATGCACACTGTCTATGTGGCAAATGTTTTGCTTTTTCTTTTGCTGATAGAATCGTGCAGATATCTAGTTCCAGAAGAAAGTCTGTTCAATATTGCTACTGCCATGATATTCCCCTCATCATGGGCTGTGTGCAGGCTCATGACTACTTCCTTCGTCGCTGGCTGTACAGTGCACAGTGAGCGAAGATTTGGTTGGCTTATGTTCCATGAGTCCATATCCCTCTCCTCAAGGGCAAGTTTTAATTCATGAATTACTTGCAAGTCCTTCTTAATCCTTGATGGACCCACTTCTGGGTGGCGGTAGAGAGTCTTCTTTAAATTTATGATTTGTTGTAATTGCTCCCTTAATTACAACACAGCAGGTCTGCTTAGTATGTTAACAGCAATCATGGGGAGTTTCTTGGAGAATCCAACCCAGCCACCACTTCTTCGATTCTTAGACTGTTTGTTCATGGTCATTTCAATAACCTGATCGGGAGACAATTTGCTGAAACTATTGCCTGTCAACGAGAATGAGTATTATGAGGACATATGTATCCTTTCTTCCTTTGGCAAGGTGGACATTTGCCAGTAATAGAGAGAGAGGGAGCGCAGATAATTTATGTTACCATATGCTGCTAGAAGGGGAAGCATTCTGCGACAACCATCTAAGTATTCATCGAAACTTACTCCACTCCTTAGACAATGGTAGTGCTGAAACAGGACTTCCACGTCGATGATGCAAGAGAGCCAAAATTTTGCCATTACTGAGTCGGACTCGAAGATATCTCGAAACATCCCATGCACAAATTTGTTAAATGAATCTGATGCAACGAAGTTTTCACTTTCTTGTTCTGTTGTGATATCCACTACATATTCCAAACCGTTACGTAGATCTGGGTGATTCTCAACACATCTTTGAATCAGCATGTGTAGTAAAACTTCTGCTATCAATTTGTGTAGACGCATTGCCCTGTTGTAGTGTTTTCCTGATATTGCTTGCTTTACACTGCCTGTAGCAACAACACCTGTAGCAAGAGCTAGCTCCTCAATACCACTTCCTGCGAATCTTTTTCCTAGAGCATTAAGGTATGACATCTCTGCGTGAAATCCACCTAATACGCCCATTACGAGAGACCACCTATTCTCTTCCTCACACGTATATCCTTCAATATATTTATAAACTGCTTGATCACCAACAAGTTGAATTACTGGCATTTTCTTGTGTTCCGCAACTCTTTGACACAAATCCAACACATCTTTGACAACCTCTTTGCTTGGTGGCTGTGAGTAAGATTTGACATTATATGTTTCCCACTTTTCAATATGGCTTTGAAGGTTACAACGATAACCAGTATATGACGGTACATATTCTCCCAGTTGAATCACACGCACAAGTGAGTGAGCAATTAATCGATGCACTACAGGTGCTTCTTCGCTGGATTCCAAACTCTTTGGCTGTGAATTATTGCGTACATCATTGTGGCTAAACGATTTGGGGACTACAGGATAGCATAGAGCTCTTTTGACTTCAGGCGTTGGTATAGCTAACGCTGTGCCATCGCTAACTGCTAAATTTCTTAACAGAGCTGGTAATCGAACCCGGCCCTCTGCGGTGACAGCCAAAAATGATATCCACTACGCAGCGAGGTGGACCATCTGAAATACATACCAGTTATAAGACTAAACATGAAAATTGTCTAAGTATTTTGGGAGATTTTTGTATTTTCTAATATTGCCATTTTGCAAAATGGCGGCCAAACGCCAAAATTACAAAAATGACTCCCTCTCTAAATTTCATCCTTAGGATGTCAAGAATAAATTGCAATAATAAAAAAAGGTTCCCCCCCCCCCCCCCCCCCCCACCAAAAGCACACGGGATTGAGTATCCTGACCGGACTATATAAACAGGTGTGATGTTAGAAAACAAATCAAAAGAATTCGGTATCAAAAGATTATACCGATCTGTGACGAATTAAGTTCATTTACATCTCGGCAATTGACATGCATTCCTGTAAAACATTTTCCATTAATCAAACATAAGAGAGCAGGTTTCTACTTACTTATTTAATTGGTATCCACTTGCTTTTCCTTCTTTATCCTTGGTTCCATCTTCTACAGCCTAAGAAATAAAATAAACAACATCTTTACAATAATCTTTTCAACACAATAAATAAAGACAAATGAAGGCACCCCAATTCAAAAATTCCTGCTTATACCGGTACTTCACAACTTAAATTTACTGATGACTGTTACACAAGTACAAACCAGAACCCACAAGGCAGAATTCTCAGTTCTAAACCTCTCAAATCCCCATCAAATCCATCCGTTACTTAACAGACAATGCCAGATGTGCACTGCAAACAAACATGCAACGTATGCTTTCAGGGATTATATAGTACTGTAATGATCCTTCCATGCTTCCCACTTCTTCAAATGACCAGGAAATATCTATTTACTCGGCACTAGCCATTTTCTTGTATGCCATTTTGATTGCTATGGTGAATCTCTGATAGCTCCCGCTATTGTTAGGAGCGGTGGATGTGCTGGCTAACGGCCAGCCTCGGTCATTTCCTTAGTTTCCTCCAACCTAGCAGCTCTGATCTCAGGTTGAGGAAACAGAACATCTGAGCATCCCCAGGGCTGTGAATCTTCTGCAGCCTTGATGTATGTTGATAAGAGAGGTTTTGAGCAAGATAAGACATTGAGTTGGAAAATTGGCACAGTCCATTATATCAATCGCTTGATGTTGAAAGGGGACTTCTGATCTTTTCTAGACTATACAGAAGAAGGAAAAAAACTGTTTACTTGATGGAAAATGTCGATCTATGTTTTACGCTTCTGCCAGTGCAAAATGCACATATTAATGCACACTTTATTGGACGAAAATACAAAATCCAATTCAAAGATTATGAAAAAATGACAGATGTCAGTATTGCAAAAGTGCCCTTGATACATCAAATGGAGTGAACTTAGGACCTTAGACCGCCAACTTGCACATAAAACCAGAAATAATTACAAAATGTATTGTTATTGCTTTTGGAATGTAAAAATACAATTCTCAGTATGGCCACTGAACCAATGCATAACTTAATAGTAATATGAAAATGAAGTACAATATCAATGCAAGAATCACTGAAAAACAGAAAGCAATAGTTCCAATAACAGCAATTAAATGTAATGAAAAAATGCAAAACAAAACTGATAAGGTGCACAAAGACTTTACACGGACTGTAGAAGTTTCATTTGAACACTAAACGGTGGCCCTACATATCATCTGTAGTCAAGCATCAACAACTAATATTTCGCAAGACCCGCAGAAGTTCGCTTTTAACATCAAGCAATTCATATAAAACATATATCTAACTGAAGGGCGAGTTCATTGCAATATCAGAAAATAAGTGATTAATTCTTAACGAAACTTCCTGTCTAAAACATTAAGTTTAATTTATAATATTTAGGAGTAGAAAGAATGCAGCTGTGACCTTATGTTAAAATCATTTGCCTCAGAAAGTAATTAACTCCTTATAATCACTTCCAGCTTTACTAGAGAGATATTTGAATCTACCTCTCCAAATTTATTCATTCATTATTTATTTATCATAAATCTTAACAAAAATTATTGGCGGCCAGGGGTAAAGGGGAAAACCCCATGCACAGAGTGTACTGTGATCAGTATAAACAAATCAAATACATACACTTTTTACAAATGAGGCTAGAAAGTATGAAACATTTACCTATGTGCCTAGGTATATTAAGACATATCTCACTCACACATAGTACTGTAGGAAAGGGAGAATCGCGGTGGTGGAGGAAGGTGAATGGTACCTCTAAGGGACTTCCATAGCAATGGGACACCTATTTGTTTGCGCAAAGAGGCACCTGACTGGAGCACAGCTGTTCTTGTTTATTGGTCGATTTGCGCGGCGTTGGACACCTAATGTTAGAGGTTAGCAGCGATATGGGCTGAAAGTCGCGTAGAACATAGGTCAACATTGGTTTGATACTGTTTAGAAAAGCATATATTAGCAATGAATTTGCTCTTAAGGAGGCTTCTCTGTAGAAAACTCAGCATCTTGGAAGCCAAGTATCTTAGCTCCTGTGTTTGCACGTTCCATTTACAATTGTCAGTAATTGTTATACCTAACAAATGTATAATAGTTATTAACTAGAAATGAACATCTGACTGAATCAATACTATACAGATAAAATTAATTATTGAACTTGTTTACAATACATGTTTCGGGGATTAATTATATTTTATCCCCTTCATCAGCTGTTGAAAAAACAAAAAACTAAGTGTAGCACAGTAATAATATACGTGTTTAAAACCTAATATGGTGCACCATAAAATTAAGGGTATAAGAATAGAATAAAATGAAGAGAAACAGATGGTGACGGTGATCAGTTGCTCATGACAAATAGTAGTTCCTTGAAATGGTAGATATGTAACACCAATACTTCACCAATCCGTGTAGCTTTATAACCAATGAAGAGCCTGTATGCTTATATCCAAATATAGCCCTTCAAGACAAAGCGTATTTACGAAACCCGACGTGATGGAAAGTGATCATAGGTTAGTTTAAAGCATATGGGGTCTGAAAGAAAGCAATGGAAAACAGATAAAATTAAACCAGTGACAAAGATGAAAAATATATAAAAATCATTATGCAAATCTAATTTAAACGACATTGAAAGAATATAAATCGAATACATATGATAAACTTACATTTGGTTAAGACAACGTTACATTTATTAGAAAATGATTTGTCTGTTGTTTGAAATTTTATGGGCGTAGCATAGTCCAAAGCTCAAATAGAAGGTAGTAGGAAATGAAATAACGTCAGTGCTAGTTCTGGAAAAGGACGTAGATACGAATGGAGCGTTACTGTGAAAAGATGAACTTATGGGAAGAAGAAAACGTGCAAAGTGGAAGAATTAAAACTAGAAAATGTGATGAAAAACAATTATTAGGGGACTGTACTAGCGGTAATAGTGATTAATATAAGTATGTAATGATGTATAAAATATTTATAATAGAAAAAAATTATATTCAAACATTTAAGGTGGTTTAATATTGGATTTAACAGTTAAGTTATCTGTGAGAGTGTCAAATAAGATATTTGATTCGAAAATGATTTCATTAAGATTCACTGGGTCTGGAATTTTGTGTGCTGTGTTGATTTCCATAGATTCGAGAACGTTCATCATAGTACCTTTGTTAGTGTAATGTAATATCTGTAAATCATTATCTATGTTAGTGAATTTATGACCTGAATCTTCCATGTGTGCGGCCATGGCTGAATATTTTCTGTATTTAATGGCATTTAAGTGATCATTATATCTTGTGGTGAAAGCTCTTCCGGTTTGACCTATATAATTTTCGTTACATTCATTACAATTTAACCTGTAGACACCGGATTTGCTGAATTTATTCTTCAAGTTGATAGTATTAGAATAAAAGAAAATGTTCTGATTAGTATTGTTTGTTTTATAAGCTATTTTCATGTTAAGTTTTTTGAATTTGTTGGTGATGTTGTAAGTATGATGATTAAAGTAAGTAAAAACTGCGTATGAAGGATTGTCTTTACGCTCAGGTTGAAGTTGCGTGATAGGTTTATTTTTCAGTTTGTTAATTATATTATTAATGTATTGACGGTTATAACCATTAATTCTGGCAATTTGATGAATAATTGCAATTTCTTTGTCCTTTTCCAGAACTAGCACTGACGTTATTTCATTTCCTACTACCTTCTATTTGAGCTTTGGACTATGCTACGCCCATAAAATTTCAAACAATAGACAAATCACTTTCTAATAAATGTAACGTTGTCCTAACCACATGTAAGATTATCATATGTATTCGATTTATATTCTTTCAATGTCGTTTAAATTAGATTTGCATAATGATTTTTATATATTTTTCATCTTTGTCACTGGTTTAATTGTATCTGTTTTTCTCATTGCTTTCTTTCAGACACCATATGCTTTAAACTAACCTATGATCACTTTCCATCACGTCGGGTTTCGTAAAGCCGCTTTGTTTTGAAGGGCTATATTTGGATATAAGCATACAGGCTCTTCATTGGTTATAAAGCTACACGGATTGGTGAAGTATTGGTGTTACATATCCACCATTTCAAGGAACTACTATTTGTCATGAGCAACTGATCACCGTCACCATCTGTTTCTCTTCATTTTATTCTATTCTTATACCCTAAATTTCATGGTGCACCATATCAGGTTTTAAACACGAATATTATTACTGTGCTACGCTTAGTTTTTTGTTTTTTCAACAGCTGATGAAGGGGATAAAATATATTTAATCCCCGAAACATGTACTGTAAACAAGTTCAATAATTAATTTTATCTGTATAGTATTGATTCCGGCAGATGTTCATTTCTAGTTAATAACTATTCTAACATATCAATACGGAACCACCATGAGTCATTTAAATAATGTAACAAATGTATGGTCGTAACTCGTTTTATACGTAGAGTATTAATCATATAATTATATAAACTGGTGTTATGGAAATACCAAACCAATTTATTCCAATATATTTATATTTTGCAGCATTAATGTTTAGGCTTTTGAGAAACTACTACAAACCTACTGTTCGAGTTTGACAGTAACTCTAAACGATCATCTAGACATTGCATGTTTCTGTATATAACTGAATCATCAGCATACTGAGATATGGCTGAAGTCACACAGCTTAGCAAGTCAAAGACAAATGCATTAAATAATAATTCTCCCAAAACCGAGATTTGGCATACACCCAAGGTTTGTTTAAGGATCAAAGAATGATCTCCCGTCAAACTCCATAAACAGAGTTGGACCCTCGAGAAAAGACCGGAACCAAGCCAGAATATTTCCTCTTATAGTCAACAGATATAACTTTACAAAATTTGTTAATGGGGGATTTGATCTAAAGCTTCATCCCTAACCAGAATCATGCAATCCACTTGAAACAAAATCAGATTTCACCAAGGAGACCTGTCAATCCTCAGTAACTAGTTCTCATCGATGCCCCCTATTCCTCAAGGCATTGCAGACTTTTTACCCTTGGGAAAGTCAAGAATCGCACCCAAAGCTGTATGGCGAAGGCTCATATTGCCACTCTTGGACTCTTCTGATTCTCTGCATATTAAATACCTTTTCGTGACCACTGGATATAAACAATACCTCATATGGTGTCTGATTTCAAGAGAGAATATTCCCAGGTTTACACCCAAGTCAGACAATACATAATGTAATGTAGACTTTCATGTGCAGTGTGAAATCTTGAAAAAGAAAGCTTTTCCGGTTTTCAGGCCTTGTTATATGTACCTGAGGCAATTGAGGCTGGCATTTAGAAAGATATATTCCGAACGTTATGAAGCAGCGATTGTCACAAGTTTATACAGGTTGTTGGAAAGTTCACGAATTAACACACAAAATATGGTATAGCTTTCCCCGGTTCCATTTGGGCATAGCGAGTATAATATGCCCTATGTGATTGGTCTGCTGCATGGGATGACCCACTGAGTGTTTGCATTAGGAGAAGGGACTGGTTTGTCTTACAAAAACCTGCTTGCCAGAAACTTAAACTTCTGGCTGTGGTTTACTGGTAGATTCCAATTTCTATCCACGAGTTATTGAGATGGTTATACATTTTTCAATTGCTTCTCTTCGGAGTCTCGTGCAAGAGCTAAATGTTCTAGAGAGTATTTTTATATCTTGTAACCGAAACATATCATCTCATTCACAGGCGTGTTAAGCGACAGCAGATTTTTTATTTATTTTGTATTTTGGGAGAGTCTAGGAAGTGCTTTGATGCATGGCTCTGTCAATATACACTGAAAAGATAATAATATAACCATGCCAGACTAAGCAAAGAAGCAATTGAAATTCATCCACATAGGGAAATAAAATGGAGAAACACAATGTGAATAGATTTTCAAGGTCAATATGAAGTCGCAGCCATAACACAAAACTTCATGAAAGAGGACCTGTCAGACAAAGTAACCTCTTCAGTGAATAATCAGTATTTGGAGCGTCCCACATAGAGAAAACCAATCACATAAGACAATAACTTTGCTACCTGTTGGGGAAATTATGGGACGGTCGACATAGACTATTAATTTCTATTTTTACATTTTTGGAAATTCCTAATCATCTTAACTGCCTACATAAACTAAATCACAAACAACGTGTTTTTCAAACTGACAGCAGTTCATTCTGGTGACATATATGGCATACAAAATAATGTAACACAGCCCAACAACCCAAAATAGAGAACTGAAGCTAAGACATTAAGGTACTTACATCACTCAAATCTCCGTCCCGTGATGAAAGTTGTGTTTCCTGTTTAATGCACGTAACAAGCTCTGGTATGGTGCTCTGATCAATTTTAATATCCCTTTTATCTTCAGCATCTCTCTTAAGGTGTTCTCCCTACAGAGAAACAATAGAATGCACACTTTGTGAACCTATATCTCGGAAGGTCAAAGAAAAATCAATAACGCAAATGTATTTGTACCGTTACTACTTTTGGTACTGCGCCCGAATCTCGCATTAGCCACCACCCATATCCGCTGAGATGGAAACGGATTGTAAGGACGTCGATACCCAGCCAGATACATCAACACTTCCCTACTGGGCGAATGACTAGGAAACCCTTGACGCATACAGTCATACCATAACACTCCAAATCAGTTACACATTTACTAGCAAATCAAATTCCATAACAAAAACGGTAGTACGAGAATCTCGGATCTCGAGCGTGAACGGTGAAGTTGAGACTACGTGAATACTAGTAACTATCTGGCAGTATTATCGCACGTCGATTGCGAAATGAAAATATGATCAGTTTCTATAAAAATAAGCAGACAGACCAGAACTATGGCCTGTGGTTTATTCATTAAAAATGTACAAACAAGTAAATTAATTCAAAATGAAATTAAAAATATTCAACCTGGTAGATAAACTTTCTACCCATCAAAATACAGTTTCAATAAGAATTGCGTTGCAAAAATTACAATTCGAAATTAAATATCGAATGGATAAACGTAACGGTCACCCTGTGACTAGATCACAAAATGCAGCTTGATCTGACATTAGCTGTTCGTTAAAGAAATAATATTTACATTACATAGCCCTAGTATATACCTCTATCTGTTACACACGTGAATATAAAATGAGTAAAATAACAACTATAAGAATAATAAAATATTTACATAACTGAAATAACCATGTCCAGCACGGTATTCAAAAATCTGTACTAGATCTGACGTGATCTGTCAATCTACAAGCGCTCCTGTCTTACAAACAATACTTTCAAACACTTGTCCACAAATAATGAAATTCTAGTATCACTTAAGTTTCTGTCATATTCAGTTAAACTATTTATAACAAACGGTTAAGTTTATTATAGTTCTAGATTGTCATAGCAATGAATAATAATAATAATAGTCTCAAAGATCGAGACGGAACTACTCAATTACATAATAGACGTCGTGGATTTGATAATAACGCTAACTGACGTGAACAATAAACAAATACACTCCTAATGTCAGTTACACTGAAGAAAATGGAAATTGCATCACCCAGAAGGAGTGGTACTACATTGTTGCAATTGAACATGAAGAACGAGGGTTCGGTTGTGATTCGATGATTACACTTTCAGGTCCCTCTGACCGTAAGTTTGGACAACAATCAATACAGGATGTGCCCACCACGAGCTGCAATACATTGATGAATTCGGCGAGGCATAGAGTCGATGAGGCCCTGGATCGCTTCCTGAGGAATTGTGGCACATGCTTGCTGCATTGCATGGGTCAGTTGTTCCAGAGTCGTGGGTGGCTGAGGACGGTTGTCGATCCATCATGTCCCACACATGCTAAATAGGACTGAGGTCCGGGGACCTGGCGGGCCATTCCAAGGTTGTGATGTCGTGGAGAGCTTCTCTGGAGATGCGTGCAGTGTGAACCCGGGCATTGTCCTGCTGAAACATCCCATTAGCAATGTTCGCCATCATAGGGACAACCACTGGATTGAGTAGCCTCTCAACGTACTGTCGAACAATCATAGTGCGCTCAACAAGCACTAATTTTGATTTCACATTAAAGCCAAGAGCTCCCCAGACCATAATGCTTGATGTTGGCCCTGTGTGCCTCTCGACAATAAGGTCTGGGAGGCCCCTCTCCCCAGTACGTCGGCGCACACGATTCCGCCGATCACTGCGGGCAAGACAGAAGCGCAATTCATCACTAAAGACGGCCCTATGCCATTCGTCGATCCACGTCGATCGTTCTCTCGACACCAGGCCAGCCTTATACGTCGCTGTTGTGGGGTCAATGGAACACCTTCTGCAGGGACACCGGATCGTAAGCAGAGCTGCACGCAGGCGATTACCAACTGTTGTGTAACGTGGGGTGCCACAGCTGCTTGAATTTGCGCTGCTGTTGCATAGGGCTCCATGCGGCCCATCCGAATGATGCGGCGATCCTCTCTCACAGTTGACTGTCGCGCTGGGCCTGTGCCAGGTCTACGAGTGTGGGTACCTTCATTTGACCACTGCTGCCATACACGTTGTACCGTAGATGCCTGTAGGCCAACACGTGCAGCGACAGTCCTTAGCGATAATCCAGCCTCACACAGCCCAATTGTCTAAGCCCTCTCAAACGGCGACAGTCGTTCATAGCGTGCTCTTCTCTGTCACCGAGGCGTGTTTGACGGGGAACACTTAACTGCACAGACTGCAAGTCAACTACGCTACACAAGAGTCCGTATACTGGAGTTGATTCCTCCGCGACCAATCACGTTGGGAGACCAGTAGCAACAATCCAATGGGCCTGAAACTTTTATCGCTTACATACCTACATGGCATCGTTCCAGATCTTGAAAATCAACACAAACGACCAATGCCTTCATGGTGTTGCAAATTCCATTTTCTTCAGTTTACTTTTTCAACACACTGTAGTAATACTTTGCTCCAGCGGCAATACTCATATTCCTTTCATATACGTGAACGACATCTTATGTTAGCGTCAACTACGCCTCCAACATGACACACATCTTTCCTTTCCTCTCAACGATAATCATTATATTAATACTGCACGGCATTCCATAAATACAAAAACCCATCTTGCTACAAACGTGTAGAAGAATCAGTGATCTTACTACGTAAACACTAACGGTGTAATACGGTTCATGATGCACCACTAACCTCCTCATCTCTAAGTTAAATATCCTCGTGCTCTTAAACATCACTAATATTCTTGTTCACAACTGTACACATTGTATAATATTCCACGTAAATTCCATTAACACATTTCGTTTATAAACCTTTTCAACATCTTGTATGTCCACGTTACAATAGAGTGTTAACTTCAAAACACGGTAGTCCGCTCGGTCTTTACCAAAATAATAACAATAGAATTAGTCCTTCCACTTCTGGTAAACATTTATGAATCAATTATTCATATTTAAACTTGTTTCAATACATATTAGACTTCAGTTAGATCTGCAAATCTCCTGGTCTATAATTTCGTTATAGCAAATTATTGCAAAATAAGTGTTGCTAATTATAGGCATCACTTGACTTTCATTGTCAACAATGTGATCCCATCTCCCGTTTATTACTGTTATATCATTTGTTTATTACCTACTTAACGTCATATAATGTTGACATTCCTTAATTGGAATTGTTCTTGTACAATATTATTATTTGTAATATTTAAAAATGTTGCAATTAAATTCTGACATATTGAAATAGTTATTAACAATGTTATAGCATTTTACAGTAGTGCTTTATTAGAATAACGGTGTATTCTAGCAATACAGATGCAATTTAATTGCTTATCACGCAAGTGTATCGATCGAAGCATTCCCTTTCATAGAACAGTTTTCGCTAAAAGTGAGTATATCAAAACGATCCTAAAGAAATACTAAAACGGAATATCTAAGTCCAAATGCCAATAAAATTATGTCTAAAACGACACAGGTTGATGTATATTAAAATTTACAAATATATCTCTAAAATAGACAATATAATAGCATGAGTTATGCGAAAGAAAATCTACTAAAATATGAAGTGGTCACCCTTGAAATACCCTTGAAAGTGGTCACCCTTGAAATACATACTACTGAGATAATTGAACAGTTATTTCTGTACCTTTCCGTCGATCTGCCTCTGAAATACCTCATCAGATAGGTTCGATGTTTCTCCCTCGGGTTGACATGCGCTGGTCGTCCGTCTGGACCGAGTTGCTGCTTGAAGTGGGGTACTCAGTTGATCGCTTCCCCTCTGCTTGGCTCGCGAACACCTGTTCTCCCGTATCCCCGCAGTCTGACTCTTGTGTGTTCTCGACTTGAGGTCTAGACACTGGGACCCGCAATGATGAAATCTTCCATCCCTCTTCTCCATGTGGCATCTCGTCATCAAAGTAGCTTTGAGCGTCCTTGGTTGATATCTCTTCATGTTATTAGTGGACATTTGAGTAGCATTAACGGTGTATTCAGAACACTGCAAGTTGGTTGAGCAGTAGCGGTGACATCGATCCAAGGTCTTCTAGATCAACTCTGAATTCCCCGTTCCATAATGTAGATTAACCTCCTTCCATGATTTAGTAGTTCATTGTAATCTTCTCAATAATCGTAGAATGCAAATATCCCCTCTGACTTGAGTCTGTCATCCTGGTGAATAATAGATGAACAAGTCTCAGGATATATTCGGAAGTAATGTTGTAGCTTGTTAATGGTAAAGCTGCTCGTTCTATTGTAGTATATAACTTGTATAAGCGAAGTCTTCTTTCGATGCGTTATGTTTCAAAGTTGCTTCTTTCAATAGTCAATTAATACTTTTGCTGTTTCACCAGGATCTCCATATCTTCCTCGGCAATCGCACCGTCTCAAAGCAGTCCAGTGGAGTCTCCTGGCCGCACTTTCAATTACTATAGCGCTCACTCGTGACGCTTTGACAAACAGGTCCGGTCGCTTCAAGAATATCAGTGGGAATGAATTCTCCCCTTCTTGCAATCGCGCGCGTGGCAGTCTCGAATGAGTTCTAGCCTCATGTCGAGTCCTTTTATACAGAATTTCGCTAATATCTCCTCTCCTTTCCATAAATATATAATTCTGTTCTTCCAAACTAATTTCGTTTACTCTTCTGGATCTGTAGAAATGCTAATCTCTTTTTATAAAAGCAAATTTGATATAATAGCAATTCCCACAAAAATTATCTGATCCATCCTGATAGACTGTTGGTTTATCATCAAAAACATCCCTGTTCTAGCCTCTTATCATAGGGACGTGTGCATAATCTTGTTGTTGTCAACTCAACTAACCAAAAACGGTCTTAAGCGTGCTAACTTGAAGCCTCGGACATATTCAAGCATTGAATGATCTGACTCTCCCTTGGCTAAATTATCATTCACTGAAATATTCCCAAATTTATATATTTCCAAATAATCCAAAATTTTCCAAAACCTTTTCCAAATGCTTTTATTCACTTCCCACAACATATCTGTAAATAAAATAAATTTATATTTCCAATTTCCACTTCATAAATCAATAGGCTTGCAAGTCGGTTCAATCCTCGGCTCAGTCAATGGCTGAAGCTGGGGTGAATTTGGGTTCAGTACGGTACATGAAAAACTAAACTATTAAAAACCGACATCTATCGACAGAAACATGAATTTACGGTCTCGCTCTCTCGACATATTTAATACCGTTGGACCCTAACTTTCAGGTACCAGAGATAAACGGAAGGCCAACTATCGTTTTGAGGATAATAACTGAACGCAGAAGTACGCCAACAATGCATGACTCCTGGAGTTGAAATGATTTTTGTAAATTTTGTAATGGTGTACCTTCCCTGTCTTAACTAATCCCGCCCTGAGACAGGTAGAAGTCCGAATGTCATCCCGTGCGAAGATGCCATTCATAGTTTTGACCTATTCCATGTAAAATCCTTTTTCGTTTCCCTCGCAGCCATGCATGTTACCATATTCCAGTGGGTACAACCTACCAGATCTTCAAAATTTACACAGCTAAGTTGATTGTTTGTTGACCTGTGTTGACATTCCCTTCTCATTGCTATGTCCTCCCGTATTCCGTGTTACATTTTCCCGTGCGGGAGTAGTGATTTTCCGTTATTAGGCCTTCTTAGCCTTCGTTTTTTCATTCGGCGTCTTGGCAGTGATTCCGAGACAAATCG
This sequence comes from Meconema thalassinum, assembly GCA_946902985.2. Classification (NCBI taxonomy): domain Eukaryota; kingdom Metazoa; phylum Arthropoda; class Insecta; order Orthoptera; family Tettigoniidae; genus Meconema; species Meconema thalassinum. The sequence continues at coordinate 139,161,066 of OX336398.1, read as the reverse complement.
GAGCCACGGTAGTTTAGAAATTTTAGGCTTTAAATTGAAAATAAATAAATAAATACAAAAAAGATCGCCATTAAAGGGAAACTGTATAAATCTTTGCTTTTATGTATCTCGACGTGAATGGTTTTGGTTTTGGAATAAGCGGCCTTCCTTTTTAAGTTTGCATGCGATTGAGATGATGTATGTCGTTATTCATTAAGGGGATATGCGTTCTAGGTTACTGGTGTTGGGTGTTGCACATTTTATGTATGGAGAACGTATTTGTATTTTTCTTATTCCAACGAGTTTCCTTTAACGTTTTCGAGAGCCCAGAATTGAAATTATTTAATGGAAATGTGTTCCTACCACTTTTTAATTCTCTAGGTGGGGGGGGGGTGTATGGGACTCACGGGGATATGTTAAGATTAGATGCAATTGTTAATTTTGTTTCTTTGTACGTTAGAGTCAGGTCATTGCATTAGGGGCCGAGTGTGCCCGGAACTTTTGAGTACGGTGTTTCGTCCTAATTCCCTCAGATAGACATTTGGCTGTACTTTTCTTTCGGGAACGACGGACATTCTATGTAGTTATATGTGAAAGGAATACTTTTCCTTCTTAATTCCGGTTCGAGGCTAGTTTGATATTTTTTGCGGGTGATGATGACTATCAAGTAATGGGGTCGGCTGGCAAGTAGGGATCTAGCCTTGTAGTCCAGAGATTGTGTAGTGTTTGTTATAGCTTGCCACTCGTGAGCTATGTTGAGATTCTCATGCGTTATTAACTGAGCAATCGATCATTCTTTGGTATGTGGCATGGCATGTCGGATGTTGAGAATCCGGACATTGATTTCGATATGCATGACACATGGAGATGCGGTGTTCTAATCTCGTAGATTGTCCCGAAAAGAAGGTTTACCTAGCCGAGTTATTGAAATTCAGTTCTGGAGTTCTTTAGTGGTTAGGCATGTCATGTCTTTGCATCATAGAAGTATAGTTATAAAATGTGTTTCATGTAATATTTAGTTAGGGATATTTCTTGGCTTTTGATGTATTGTATCATGACATCCCATTGATTTAAGGGAGGGTTTGGTTGGTGGCAGTTTCGTAACACTGAGTGTTCAGTACGCAATTATTGTGTAAAGCATGCCACTTGTTACTTTTGTCGTGGCAAGCCTGTGGTGGGGAGAATCGATTATCAACCAATATTTAATTATCTTTGAACAGGTAGGAACCGCTGTTAATTTATTGTCTAAGGCGATTTCCTAACCTAAATCAATTTGATAGGGCAAGTCTCCGGAATTGAGGGGTGAATATATTATAAATTAATTTACAAAATGTTGTTTAATATTTGTAACTTTTTCAGCTGTGTACAACTGCCATATAAGTGAACCAGAGTTCCACATGATTCAAAGGATCCAAATTACTTAAAAGAAACTCCCTTCACATGTTTCATTCTCATTATTCATTTCATTCGCATTTCGCTTTCTCCCCTTTACCGTATTCAAGCTTGAAAGGATGTGGATCTTCGGCAATTATAACAGTAATGAATCATTTGAAGGCTGAAAGCTTGTATAGCCTAAGTAACTTGTGGCCTCTACGCCATTTGTGCTGAATTAATCGAGATCATGACACATTTTATTATTTGAAATTTCTGTTTAAGAAATGACTATCCTTTTGGTTTTCGGCCTCTGTGAGAGAGGTGTAATTTCGTAGTTGACATCCATGTTATTCAAAGTCTGATAACACATGATGCGTTTTCGTTCCTTGGCCCCCCGAGTGTCTGGACTCTTGTTTTAGGAACGCCTCTGTCCTGGGAGGACCATCTTGTCCCTCCTTCAGTTTTCAAATCTAACTGAATAAGTCGATTGGCTGGTCGGCTCTAACGATCCGAGATCATGGTTTTTGTTCCCGACGTACGTAGGTCAGACGGGGTTGGCTGTCGTTCTGAGTCCTCCCTTTTAGACCTGCTCAATGTGACGACCATCTGCACCCACGACAGCCTGATATCGCACTAGCGAATGCTCCACCACTACCCGCAACATCTCAGGTGGGGTGTTGGCTACCTCCCTCGCGATGCTTCAAACGCCATGTGTCAGTGTCCCGGTGATACACCCTGTCCTTAAAGTAACCCCACAGCCAGATATCACACAGGATCAAATCTGGGGATCTTGGTGGACACGCAGTGGGGAACGATCGGCCGATGATGCGGTTTCAACCTGTTGTGGTCGTCACATTGAGCATCATTTGTAACCTGGACTGTCAACATGGTACGCCATAAACAGCTGTAACCTCTCATGTGGAATTAGAAATGTGTTCCTTTCAATGGTCCCTTCGTTATGTCTCTTCAGCATGTCTTGCCAACGTTTTCAAGAGCGTTTTACTATCCTACGAGCACTTGTTTGTCCGAAGGGCCCTCGCAAGGATCGCAACTTTAATTATAACCACCCTGTATTTTAGGTTGATAATAGAAGAAAGGCCCCCAGGCCGACAAATCAACGGCTATAAAAATTGGCGCCAAAATCCATCTAACGTAGACGTTCATTAAAAAATATAAAAAATTGATGAAAACCACATATAGGAAGAATTTCTTGATACACCAGACTGTTTGTAAAACTCCCAGTTGTAACAATGGTATCACATTAATTAATAAACCCACTACAATTATATGATATTAAAAGTTCAAAATTGGTATCATTGTATCTTACGTTACAGTGTGAGTTACTGCTACAAGAGGGTATTCCCGGTTTTGCAATTAAACAGAAAAACAAATACTCGATGCCAAACAACAAAAAACACCATCCAAAGAAGTACATATTTCAGGATAGGAAGCAGTGTCTATAGTCACCTGGAATTCATATTCTTCTTTAACAACTGCAATTTCATCTGTGACTGTAGTATCTTCTAACACATCATTAGGGTCCTCCACCTTCAACCGTGCCAGCCAATCAGAGGGTAGCTGGTCAGTCATAACCTATGAAGTGATCGTCAACGTAAGAAATACAGAATAAATTATGATAAACAAAACAATTTGTTTTTACCAGTCCTAGCTACTATTGAGTGGTAAATCACTATACCAAATTCCTAATAATTACTGAAATAATTGCCAGTTTCAATCACTAATCTTGCGGTGTTGCGTCATATATGGAACTAAAATCCAACTTACATCCTTTAAGAATTCCGCTGGTTCTGATTTGATGCACGGTTGTCCCTCCATGTTGTGGACTCGACTGTAGAAGACAGGATGATTGAATAAAACTACCTATATTACAACATTAAATGTGAATCATTGATCTAATTTCAATATACACTGTAAATATACAATGTAACTGGTAATTATGGTGCAAACTGTTCCAAAGTACCTGAATATTAGGAGCTCAAGCTGAGCCAGAAACCATTCCATGAGAAATGTTTATATCGCTGATATGTCACAGTGAAGATTGCTTGAATATTTAAATGTGGGAACAGTGGCGGTTTCTGTAAATGGGGGCTCAGGGAGGTGGTAGTTTACTATTGATACTCTACAGGCAAGGTATGTTGCTGTAGCACAGAGCTAGGAAATCAAGAGCAACATATTAAACTTCAATCTAACCATAATACATGCCTGATGAACCCCAGGCGCTTTTTAACGAGTCGCTACTCCGAAGGGATCACTAATATATGGCATATTTTTGGCCAATTATACACACTTTACGTTAGTTTCTGGTAGTAGTATGTAAAATAGGCAACTGATTACACCTCACTAGAGTATGTCCGAAACGTTGAGATGTATGACAGGCATTTTAGTTCTAGATGAGATATTGACGGCTCATATAAACTGTTCTATAAACTACTCGAAGGTTCAAAGCTGTGTGTGATATTAATGATAAACAAAATTAACATTCACGAATTGATAAACCCAGTTCAAGTATGCAATATTGCAAATTACGTAGTGGACCGGTAATAGTCTCTACTAAAACTTACACAGACATATATTGATATATAAACTTCCCTTTGTAGCATTATGGTATTTTTTTTTTTTTCGTATAAGAAGCATTTGTGAAAATGAAAACATAACTTTCTAAGTCAATCCTTGGTATTCTATTAGTGAGTGCTTGGTTGATAATTAGCCTAGCCTTTACAAATGACTGTCAGTAAATCCTTGGTATTCTACTAGTGAGTGCTTGGTTAATAGTCAGCCTAGCCTTTTCTAATGACTTACGCTCCATACCCCCTTGCTTGTACCACAAGCAGTAATTTACTTATTAATAACACTTTCCAGAAGTTAGCAAACCTAACCTGCGGCTAACCCCAGCGACCCCATTGCTTCTAACAGAAGCAGTAATTTTCATTCATATAGCATATCACCTAATAGCGAGCAATGATATCACCAAGACTGTCGTTTAACCAAGTATCTACCAATGGCTTCAGAACAGTACAATCCAACTTTTCAATGAAATACAACAAGTAAATGTAATGTAAGTCATCAATCATCACCAAACCTCACTTGTACACATATGCTGACATTGGCAAGCAATGAAACAGTGATTTAAAGCTCAAACAAAGGAGCAAAATGGAGACAATAAAAGCTAAATCATCAAACTTCTAATAATCTACGTCTGCATTTCATCAACTAGACTGAAAATTCCCATACACACATACACATCATAATTAATAATTATATCCCCCTAGTCTTTGTCATACGTATAACAGACCTGGTCTATTTTCCATCTTAGTAATTTGCAACATCAACAGTAGTTAAAAACAGGCTATATGGCAGTTACCACGCAATAAAGGTACTTTATAACAAGTTATTAAGAGACATATTAAGGGAGGGACTACGATTTATAGCGATAAAATATTTCATTACTTACCAGGAAACCTCGGGCACCGACGTTCACATTTGACCACGTTTCTTTTGAACCTCATACCAACTCTTACGATATACATAAACAGACCAGCATCGTCATACCAACACTTTAAAAAAATCATAATCACCGATAAAACCGAAATTAATCACGCACAGTTCTTTTCATTTAAAATCACATACAATTCGTCACTACAACAAATATTTCCAATTACATTACCAAAAAAGAACCGCAGCATATTAACCTTCACAGAACTTACAAAAGACAGCAGTGCCACTCAGCGGCCATTACAGCAACTCCACGAAAACGTCGAACAGCCGAGCATCAACAACACAACGTCATCCGTTCCGTCACCGGGGACCCTAAAATCCCACTAACCAAAATTGATCGTAATGTGTACTTGACCCGATTAGCCTAGCCTTTACAAATGGCTGTCAGTAAATCCTTGGTACAAAAACGTGAGTGATTAATTGATGATAAGCCTAGCCTTTACTAATCACTGTCGGCCAATCTTCGGCCTATTGTTAGTTAGTACGAGGATGATGCTTAGCCTCGCATATCCTAATGGTTGTTTGTCAAATCTTGGTATTCTATCGGTGAGTGCTTGGATGAAGATTATTCTGTCGGTCCTTCCTTGGTATTCTTGGATGATGACTAGCCAAGCCTTAACCAATGCACATTAAATAATCAGTCAACAGAATGTAATCTTAATAACTGGCACATGAGATAAATAACGTGAAACAAATAACATGCAATTATGTTTCACTTGACAAGCGTGCATCGACTGATCCAAATACAGAACACAACCAAACCCATAATGATATCCAGTCAATGCCCACTAAATACAAAAAACAGGGCTACATAATACAAAGTATAGCTACTATTACTGATAAATACCTGTACTTAAGCATTAAACACACGAAACCACGTTTCATTTTAATATATTCATATTCGCAACACTGAGAAATGATAATCCTATCAACAAACCGTTCGTCTCTTTCCGCCATCCAATCTATTAAGGTGTAGATTCTATTGCTTTGATACACTTAAGCTAAATGCCCAAAACTAGAATCGTAAACTGCATAAGATACCATCCGTACGATTACATTTTCTCATGTACTGAAATTAGCCAAAATACATTATCAAATTATTAAAAATAAACCAGGAAATGATATGTAGTAATAGATATTTACTCCTCCACTGACAGTAACCCAACCACAATCACCCTTCTAGACCAAGACTTCTATAGTAAAATTCCAGCTGTGTCGGCCATTATCCACGTGTATTACACAAAAGCACAGTAATGCGAATCTCAAAGAAACCCCACCCATACGATACTAATTGTATAGGCGCCACACTAATTAAAGTTACAGACACTGGTGCAAATATGGAGTTCATTAAGTTTAGCTGCATAGAATTTCCACGATGTTAAGATCTATTTCATTAACATGGTCCCATTATTATTAAAGTTGCAAGCGTATTACTATATAAATGTATTTCCCACCTGCTTAGTATACACCTTTTCACTGTTTAAGAAAGCTCTTGCAATGTAACTGTGTTATGTTGAATAAATTGCGATGTGTAATGAGTTCTTTCACAGGATACAGTAACAACAATACGTTACCGATCAGCCCACTTCAACATCAAACTCAACAGGTTGTTCCTGCTTCGTTCGCTGCTGAAACATAACCGAATTTGTATATGTTATAACGTCATGTTTGAGAATTTTCATTATCTGGGAGAATACACAACTGCATGACAACAGCAGTGCCTCAATATATGGCTTCGAAAGTTTTGGCGCCTGCGATATTGAGTTACGGTATAATAGTGTGTACGAGTACGGTGGTCTTTTGCAGTGTTCAGTAATATTAATCCTACATACAGTCCAGTCAAATTAGACATAAAAAGGGGCCCGACCTTGCAAAAGGTCATGTAGTTCCATTTTTTTTATATGTTGTTGGACCTCTGCCAATAGTAAAAAAACAAATGTGCAACATCAAAAGTCCTGTGCTAGCTGTCCAGCCAGATATTTGCACTTTTTCAGGTTTTGCTCAATATCGTCTAAACTATGCGTCTGAGAGAAAACATTGTGAGAAAATGTTTACGATTATATTACATTGTCTACAATGTGAGTCCTAAGCGAGCTCTGTACGTTTAGTAGTTCCCGAGATACAGTTATTTGAAGATTGGATGTTTTTTTTTAAGAAAAAATTGTTGGTTTTGGTCTCCTAATTTGACAAATATTGTCCAAATTACTCATCCTAAGAGAAATGTCATAGATAATGAACTTTAAGTTTATTTATTTACCTTTAATTTGAGCTTTGACGGGTACCTGTAGGCCTAGTTCTTCTCCTAATAAGGCATGTAACAGAAAACCTTGAAAATTAGAAATAAGGTGAAATCAATTAAAACATGTGTTGATCGTACCAGACACCACGTACAGGGCCTGTAGGCCTACTGATTAAATCGGAGTTAATATTATGATAAGTATACGTAGCAATTGTTTCATGGGAATGCTTCCGTGTTAATTACTAATTATTTACTGAAATTATATGTTAGATTTCGGTACGCATAATATTACTTATAATGGCTTGCAGTTATTTGCGATCATTTGCTGAGTTATTTTGGTTTGAATATTTTTGTGTGATCATAGCGTCGATATGCTTCAACTCTGCTAGTACTGACTGGCATTATTATGGATGAGATAGAAATGACTGAGGAGGAAGGAACTGCAACTGAAATGATGCTACTTGAAAGTGAGCGGTCTCTCGTCACGTTTGTAAAGGAAAACGAGACTTACCAAACCCTAAGACCCAAATTCAAAACTGCATTGGATAAGCTGTGGGTCCAATATTTTCGCATGTGTACTGTACCCGATTCCCAGACCTCACGTCGGCCCGGAAATCAAACGTGATGTCCAAGAAATGGTACATGGTCGTTACGAAAAAAAAAATGTATGAGTCCATGATATATATATCCGGAAAAAACTAACAAAAGTCAACTGCAAACACGGGCAGGCAAGAGATCTAGCATCCCGGGTCGTATAATGGGATAGGTGAGATAGCTTGCCTCAGATATATATCTCTGTAAATAAAATAGGATAGTATCACTCAATCAGGTTGAAGTACAATCTGCAGGAATAATTTAAGATAACTTAGATAAAATGGTCTCTTTTATTTAAGAGCAGACAAACACAAAATAAATATACCCTCCGAAAATCGAATTGGTTCAATCTTATGTTGGGATGGTAGATCCAAAAGTCCTAAACTGCCAATTCGAATTTCCTATTTCACTTGGGGTAATGAGATATGAAATAAAGTTCCAGTGTACGTTGGTTTAGCTGAATGATAAATAAAATCGTTGCACTTCACTGTCACAGTTTCAGCTTGGAATAAATTGAAATAAGTTGTAAATTATTACTTCACATTCCCCTCAAAAATCTAACATCACACATTTAAATTCACACATTTTAAGAAAAAAGTTAATTAATTAATTACGAGAATATTATCTAACAAGGATAAAACATGATTTATTTTAATTGCAAAAATAGAATTAATTAGCAAATATTATTTACATTCAGCATTCGACATAGTTGTGGAATACTGTTCAAGTAATGTCCAACATCTTTCACATAGTAATGTTCATTAATTATTATTCCAATCTCCAATTATATTACATCAATCTGCTAATCGTTGTTAAATTCCAAAATTCAGTTCCAATAAATTATAATCCATAAATTACTATAATATCTTCCATAGCCTATATTATTATGAGGGTGATGCATTGATTAATAATTGGTTATAGGTCCCTTCATTTAAATGTTTTAGTTTCGAAGAGAAGATCATATAAATAAGATTCTTAGGTATTATTAATATCTCTTTAAGCTCTTATGTCACTATCCATTATTTTACAGCCTGTAATATATTTTATTATTGTTATTATTATCCATGGCATTCATTAAACATGCTTATCGCAATTATAATCTCAGGATTGTGTTCACAGACAGCTCTTTCAATTCTTGTAATCACAAAAATCAATTGTGAAATACTTATTCTCACTGCCTATAAATGTGATGTATTTCTAAAATAACTATTGAATGGGCCTGGCCACCCGACTCGCATTCAAATGTTGCCACTATGAGACCACTTACGTAAGAAGTGTCCACAACATAATTCTAATTACATGCATTCATGTACAAATAGGCTGCTGTGTAAAAATATCATAAGAAAACTAGCTTGATATAACACAAAAAATCAGTCGAATCAATAATTCAGAATCTTCCAATACTCAGTTAATTAGTAGGAAATCAATAAATTATTATCTGCAATAATTCTTCAAATTGCTGTCATAAATTGCCATACAAATGGAATTATTATCGTTGATAATCAACCATCAATTAATAAATATGAATGTCACCTTTATTAAATAAATTAGATATTCTTATCATTATCATCATCATCATCAATTCAATTATTAAAATTATTAACCATCGCTGTCAAACGATCCGAAAATGTCGTTGACAATCGCATTCAAAAGTTCGTGGGAAAATATTCTTAAATCGAAAGAATTAATATTATAAAAATCTAATTAAATTAATTTAATTTATCAAAGAATCAAATAATTATTCAGTTATAATCATTATAAGAAAAATGTGTGAAATATACACTTTAGCAATGACTAACTCCAAAAGTACCTCTTTTATGTTTGAAAATCAGGCATAAATATTACAGTCAACCGAAAATATAATCCATCATGTTTCATGGTGTTGGATGTCATGGTGTATTATGGATGTATTGTTTCACTGCCCATGCAAGTGGTGTGAAGTCTTCTGCTGACTAAAGATATCTTGAACTTGCTAGACCGCCGTTTAGTGAAATTGGAAAACCCCATCATCATCGTGCTGTGTCTGCTGATCTTGGTGCTCATGAAAGTCTATAAGATACCCCTCATATTAGTTAAGCTGACATCATCTTGACTGCGTAAAAGCTTCCATAAGTTCCCACGAAGAAAAATGTATTGTCTGGTAGCGCAAAACGTCTGTGACAGCCATTGTTTCAGGTTACATCAGTTACTTTAAAAAACACTTTGGTAGCAACGTCTCGGTAGTTTTTGACGGTTATCCTGAAGAGGCCACTAACAAAAATACAAAAAGTGCTGAACGACTCTGACGCTGTGCTACTCACTTCTGCAATGACATCATATTTGAAGAATCCAACATCATCCAACTACCTCATAAAAAGTATTGGCCAATGTGAACAACAAGAGGCTCCTCATCCGACATCTTTGCGATTCAGGGGGGCGTGGTGGCGCAGCGGTCAAGCTGTTGGCCTCTCATTAAGGCGGACCGGGTTCGATTCCCGGTCAATGCATGTGAGATTTTCGATATGAAATGCCATGTCCTGTGGTTCGGATTCCACGTAAAAAGGAGGTCCCGTGGCTCATGATCGCGAGATTAACGGTCACGTTAAACTACAAGCTTCCTTCCTTCCTTCCTTTTCTTTGCGATTCATTCGAGCAGCATGGCATACAAGTAAAAGTAGCCGAAGAAGATGCTGATCGGGACATATTTGCCATAGTACTATCCAATAGTCCTACATTCGACCGTGTGATCGTAGTAGGAGAAGATGTTGACCTCCTCGTACTCCTCGATGGTTTAGGCTCAGGTGCAACTAACATCTACAATCAGAGGAGTAGCAAAGGTGAAGCCGGCTGTGTCCATTACTCAAGCTCCTCTTTCACACATCGACCTGCTCAACTCTCACCAGGTACAGTGACTTTTTATCCATGCATTCAGTGGGTGTGACACCACTTCAACCCCTCATGAGCATGGTAAAACCAAGTTAGCTAATATATTAAAAACATCTCCAAATTGTAGAACTGGCAGAACTGCTGTCAGACTCCAGTAACGAAACCATAGCAAAAGCTGGGAAGAGGAGCCTTGTGTATTTGTACGGGGGTGATTTCCTAACAGACTCCCTGAATAGCCTTCGGTACCAACTGTTTATTACATCTGCAGCCAACATCAAAATCAATCTTGCTCCCTTGCCCCCAACAGTGGATGTAGCACGCCACCAGGTTTACAGAACTTACCACCAAGTTCAAAAGTGGTTGGGGGTCAACAAAATCCTTACAGATTGGGGATGGAAGCTTGATGATCAAGGGTTTACCCCTATCACTAAAATTACGTGCTCCTACGGCGCAAAACCCGGCCGAAGCCGTCGGATTTTTTAAGAGCGTTAAAACCCTCAGTATGCCTTCCTTCGGAGGGGAAGTAAATCCGGCGGTCCCATGTCATAGATTTATGGCATGTTAGGGAACCTTCCACTAATTGCATCTGTGTGAAGCTAAATTGGATAGGTTAAGAATGTAATCAAAGCTCTCAAGTTTCTACGTTCGTTGCCAAGAGCCGACTGCGGTGGCGTCTAGTGGCTAAGTTCTGAACTTGGCCTAGTAGTCGTTGACGGTGTCGCTTGGCGGCAAAAGGAGGAACTATTTGAAAAATTTTAAGTTGTAGTACTTAAATTAAAAAACAGATAACACACACTAGTACAGTCATCACAATTGACACCGGTTACTAGACAGATTCTACACACACCCAAAGTACATGGGGCTAGATGTCCGTGTTGTCGCAGCCCCTAAACTTAAGAACCAACCATCCTACTGCGCATGATTTCCTGCAATCGCAGAAAAGGTTGCAGTTGCCGCAAAGCTGGGCTGAAATGCTCAACCCTTTGTCGATTTTGTGGTGGCAAAAAGTGTTGAAATGTGTAATCACTTCAGCTAGAGGATTCGGACGATGGGGAAGACATCCCCACCCCTACATTGCTATAACTGCAAAACGAGCCTTCGTCTGCTGTTCAGTTCAAAAATTCCTCCAATAAATCTGCACCATCGTCAGAGGAGGATTTTTTGAGACCCAGGCCATCACAAGTCAAATTACGATGAGACCTGTTGCTTCATATTATAAAATAATTTTAGATGTAACGTTTTCTTTTGTAATAGAAGAAAATAGTACCTATGTGAACTCTCTTCTTTCATTTTACTCAAATTCAATTTTTCAGGGTTTTCAGTTACATGCCACATTTGAGAGAAGCACTGGGCCTACGGGTATCCTTTAATGCTCAAATTAAAGGCAAAGAAATAAACTTCAAGTTCATTATGCATGGCATTTCTCATAGGATGATTATTTTGGACAATATTTGTCAAATTAGGAGACCAAAACCAACAATTTTTACTTTTTTGAAAAATCATCCATTCTTTGAATAACTGTATCTCGGGAACTACTAAACGTACAGATCTCGCTTAGGACTCACATTGTAGACAATTTAATACAATTGTTAAACAGGTATTCACAATGTTTTCTCTCAGACGCATAGTTTAGATGATATTGCGCAAAACCTGAAAAAAGTGCAAGTATCTGGCTGTATTTTTTGCTACTACACAGCTAGAACAGGACTTTCGAAGTTGCAATTTCTTTTTTTTTTTTTACTATTGACAGAGGTCCAAACAACATATACAAAAATTAGAACTACATGACCTTTCGCAATGTCGGATGTATATTTTGAGTAGGCTAATATTTCTTATTAATAATAATTTTATTAATGCAGTCAGTGGCCATGTACTTTTCTTTTCAGGACGGGTCATGGAAGGGATATTGGAAGGAAATCGGCCGTGGACCTATTTAAAGGAACCGTCCCGGCATTTGCCCGGTGGTGAAAATGAGACACCACGAAAAACAATTTTCAGGACGGCCGAGGTGGGGATCGAACCCACGCTCTCCCGATGCCAGCGAGGCACGAGGTAGCGCTTTAACGCTCTCGGCCACCGCGGCCGGTTAATATTTGTTATTGAAAGCGTGTTTTGTGAGATGCAAATAACGTGTACCATTGCTATTTAACATAATTAAAATATACACTGAACGAATATTTCGTCGTACGAGGTAAGTGGTTAATTCCTACTTGTCGTCTAGGCATTATGTGTCATTTTACTTTTAGACCGTAACTGAATGCTGCGACAAATTACTTACGGTAATAATTTTCACTGTGTTTTCAGGCGTTGAAGGTGTGCATGTCGTTAACGAAACCGTGAAATGAGCGAGGTAAAAAAACTTTGAAAATAAGTCCTTAACTTATGACGACAGATTATTAGCACAGGAATTAGGACCTCCGAAACCAGATCTGTGCATTAATCAAGTCTCTAAACAAAAGATCAGAACATATAACAGGACTTTCAATAAATCTGTGTATGAAAAATGAGATGGTGGAGGAAGCAAAGAAAACCCCTTACTTAGTTCTCAGACCCCGGAAAACACAAGCTGCAGGAAAAATCGATATGTCAGCCTGGGAGGAACATTTTACACTTATTCTGAACCAGAATGGATCCACAACAGCTTATCATAAGAAAGAAATCGACCCTGACGGCTTCAATATATGCTCGTTCACGACAGAGGAGGTTCGAAATGCTGTGTCTGTTTTGAAAAACGGAAAAGCACCCGGACCGGACGGTATCTTTAATGAGCATATCAAGACAGCAGTTACGGTATTACTCCCAGCTATTACAGACCTAATGAACCTATGCTTACAATCAGGAGACATACCATTGTCATGGAAAACTTCTACAATAAAGGTACTACACAAAGGAAAAGGAGATGTGTGTGACCCCAACTCATACAGAGGGATTGCCCTAGAAAGCAATTTATTAAAGATACTTACAAAGCTCATGACGAACAGACTTACTGAAGAAATCGACGTTAAAATACCAGAAGAGCAATTTGGTTTTAGACGAGGGAGAAACACGCTTCAGGCAATTAGAAATCTAAAAGATGACATAGAGAATACCCTTAGAACACCTCAAGGAAAATTCCATGCAGTATTTATTGATTTCTCGAAAGCCTTCGACAATCTAAGCAGGACCATCTCCACGAAACTAAATTCGATATCGACAGAAAATAAAGCACTCACAATTCTGGTTCATAACATGTTAAGGAGCAATAATATAAAAATCTCCGACAACGTTACCATTTCCAGACAGATCATACAAACGAACGGCGTTCTTCAGGGAGATCCCCTCAGTCCCCTGCTGTTCAATGTCGCCACGCACGATATTGTTCATGCAGTCAGAGAAGTTTCAAAGGAAACGAAGATATACCTTTACGCCGACGACATGGTTTTGGGGTCGCAGAACATCAGGGACCTCCAAATTGCAACCCATGCTCTGGAGAAATGGGCAGATAAGAATGAATTGCAAGTTAATGCAGAGAAGACCGAGCATATGATTTTCAGGAAGGGTGGACGTGTTTCCCAAGAACAGAGAATATTTTTCAAAAGTAAACCACTGAAGACTGTCAATAGCTTTAAATATCTGGGTGTAACGTTACAAACGACAATGAACTCGTTCAAAATCCACGTAAAACAAAGAGCGACAGCAGCTACCAAGGCTATATTTGACGTCAAAGCCATTACAAGACTTTCTTTGAGATCCGCCATTGCACTCTTCGATGCAAAAATTGTCCCAATCCTCACGTATGGCATAGAGATAATTTGGGACAAGTTAAGCATAGGAGACCTCCGAACATTGGAACAGGTAAAGGCTAGATACTTGAAGGCTGTTCTTGGAGTATCCAAATACACGCGATCGAGATTAGTGTATGTGCTCTCTCGGGAACCCTTCTTGATGGAGGATTTTAGATTCAAGTTCGCTTTGCCTACTACGACCTGCTGGAAGAGGGTTCTAGCAGAAAGAACGTTGAAAAGAAGTGAAATCTGGGAAGAATTCTACTCGACCGAGGCTATGATCAACAGAGCATGGATGGAACCGAACCAGGACTTGCGGCACTTTGTGACCTCTTTGGCTGTGCACGGTTTCCACCATAGAATGTGCAAGACAAAGACATTCCATGATCCGGACCCGGCCTGTGTCTGTGAGCTGTGTGACGGAATCTGTGAACGGTATCACGTTCTTCATTGCAGAAATAGAGGGAAACCCATCATAGATCACTGCATAGGCTGAAGTGCATCTTTCCTTGCATGTTATTTGTAATTTTGCACAACTTGTGCGCAATAAAACGTTATTATTAAAAATGAGATTCGCTTATGTGGATGTCCAGTATTAAATTCATTCTTTTGTTTTCCGTGCCTATTATTTGGTGGCGATGACACATGGACCAAGACTGGCATTGATGATTTAAAACATTTACCTGAAAAAGGAAAGAAACTTTGTTTGTCAAAATGTCATTTGAACAATGAAATTAGTTTAGCAGTGTTAGGGAATATAAACATAGCGCAGCAACTGGATGAAGGCTACAGGATTTCTGTTCTTAAATACAATGAACTTGTGAACAAGAATAGATACAGGTATATTATGTCGCGCATTATTGATGCTATTCAGTTTTGTTTGGAATTTGAATTGGCCTTGCGTGGACATGACGAAACCAACGAATCAAATAACCCATGTGTTTTTAAGGGTCTCATCAATTACACTGTGGCGCTCCACAAGGTTTTAAAGGATCACTTGGAAAATTCAAACGTGTTTAAAGGGACATCGAAGGTCATCCAAAATGAAATTTTAGACACGATTCTGTCTGTCTGTCGGAAGAATGTTGTCAACGAAATCAGTTCGGGAGACTTCCTCTCGCTCCAGGCTGATGAAACAACGGACGCTTCATGCAAAACACAAATGTCCCTAATTTTTAGGTATCAGATAGCAGGTAGAAATGTTGAGCGATTTTTGGGTTTCTTTGAAGTCACTGACTGGAGCGCGCATGGTCTGGCTGCAACAATATTGGGACAGTTAAACCGAATTGCAGTAGAAAAATTCCTTGAGGAACTTATTTGTCAAACCTATGACGGAGCTTCTGTGATGAGTGGGCATAGGGTGGAGTGCAGGCGTTAATTAAGGAGAAATAGGTTTACGCAAACGCGAATTACATTCATTGTTACGCGCATCAAGGTAATTTGATTCTCCAACACGCCACTTCATCTTGCTCCCAAAGCAGAATATATTTTCAAGATTTGCAAGGGTGAGGGGCATTTTTTTCAAGATCTCCGAAGAGAACGGATTGGTTGATTGAAGTGCTTCTAAAGATAATAGGTTACGCCCCTCCGACAAGATGGTACTTTCAACATAGAACTGTTAATACTGTGTTCGAAAACAAAGAAAATCTATTGAAATGTTTTGAGCATATTACAGAGTTAATGACAGAGTTTCCTCAAGTCAAGCTGCAGGAGTTGTGCGTACATTGAAAGATCCCCAGTTTATATACTGTCTGACATTCTTTCATAAAGTTATGCCACACGTAGCTATTTTCTTTGATTGCATTCTGCAAAGTGGTATTGATGCTGTTAGTCAGGACTTTATAAAGCAGCTTTCCAAAGCGACGATCAAAGTTCGCGTAGAATATGCGGAAAGTGAAGTGTCCTTTAGTGAGCCCGCGAACAAAGGCTTCGTGTTGAACACGGAGGTAGTACTGCCCCAGAAAAATGAATTATTTGGGACTTAAATGAGAATATTTTCCAAGCCCATGATACAGTTTAACATGGCAATATAAATGCTGGAACTTGACGCAAACCAGCCGTGTTAGCGTAGCAAGCAGGCATGGAGTTTCAGATCACTTGATATGTTGCGCAATAGAAGCTTCTAGAAGGTTGAAATCGACCTAGCAACAGTGAATTTGCTAAGGAATATTATAATTATTGTTATAATTTGTGTCATTGGACATAAGCACCCAGCCAATGAGGAGAGCTCTTAAGGAAGACGGAAATACCTTCAAGTATATTATATGGAAGATTTATGCATTTAGGCCCCAAGAAGGATATTTTATTCATTGGTAATGAGAAGAATATTAAAGGAAAATATTACGGAGACTTTAAAAGGAGCTGAAAGGTCCAATTACGCAATAATAAGCATTGTTAAAGTGCGCACTAAATTTATGGCGGGAGTCAGAAATGGTCGCCAAAATTACGACTTGGAGAGGGAGACCCAAGCATCGAGGTTCTTTATCCTACAGACTTCGAAGAGTGTAGGTGTGTTTACCGGGTTAACCGAGATCCCGAAGGTTTATCCGAGTACGGTAGTGAGACCACTCGTGGAGACAGCGCGATCGCCGGGAAGATATAGGAGATCCCGAGCTCTGAAACTAGGCGAAGTTTTCAAGTTATTGATATTGCATTAACTCAGTAGTAATTGAGAATAGACTTCGGCCAATTGTATAATCAGACAGTACAAACTGTATTCTAGTAGTTACTGAAATGTAAGCGTCACAAATTATATAGTTTCGCTGTTATAAAGTTTTTAAAAGTGAAGTAGAAAAGTGACGGACGCAGAAGCTAATTATCATTTTAGTTGAAACGAGACAGCATTGAACACAAACCAAGTGAGTAACAGTGTCTTTACTTACACATTGGAGCAGTATATAAACATTCTCACTATGACTGCTAATATTCATCAGGACTTGTTATTCGATATTTATCACGATGTTACGATGATAAGATAAGAACGTTATGCGTGAGGGACATATTTGAAGCAGAGATTTTGATGCAACATAGAGCTTCGTTAACCAGAATACTTTAGGCGTTATGTACTCTTACATCTTGTGCATTCACGTCATTACACGAATATTATGTAACAACTACAAGCTCTAGAAATATTTCATTAACCATCTATATGAATATTTCTACGATAATTATTCTACGATGACACTGAACTATATCTATGACGGAGAAAGAAGATACAACATAAGAAGATTTATCAAGATGCCCAGAGAAAGTCCCGGCAACCCAGAAGAAAAATTCCAGACGGAGGTTGATGATTACCGGAGAGGAAACGTCTTTCCTTATCCTAGGTCGCTGGTCCGAGGAAACGAACTGAGATCCAACTCAGTATCTTGGATTGAGGAACATCTAAGTATTTTCCCAAATACTTAAATAGATCTTCTAGATATCGTCTGATAAGGTAGCAGTGTTATTTACTTTTGTATTGAGAGCTATTTAGTGACATTCTGAGCAAACGTTTTACTCCATATTTTATGTATTCCAATGTTTCGACATATATTTATTCTTCATGTGTGTAGCAAGATTTTATTCTGCAAGATCATTTGAGATGATCGTCTTTCATCATTTTTACATTTATTCTACGGGTCAGTTTCTCAACTGACATGTTTATTTGTTTAAGGAATCAGTATTCCTTATTTAAGACCAGTCATTTTAACTTTCGACGCTTTGAATATTATTTTGAGTTAAGGCTGTAGACATTTAGTCGCGGATGCCAATGAAATTCTTTTTAAGTAATTTAATTTGGGCACCTCATTGTAAATAAATCATCAAGAAGAAACCACGAATGATATTGGTATATCATCATAATTACTATGAACTTTACGTCGCTCTGACAATAAATATTCGTCAGGATATGTTAGAAGTCATAAACTCATAGACATTCGGGGTATCGAATGGAGACACATTGCGGAATCGACAATCCTTACTTTATTTGCGAAAGCTAAGAGCTTTAATCATTTAAATGTATTAGGAAATATAACTTTATAGAAGATACATTTTATCTTACGACAGGGATTCGAAGCTGGTTTACCCTAGTCAATATTGAATTCTAATGGAAATGATAAATAACATATGTGGTTATTTATACACTACATGTGGTGTCACGTCGTATTGTTGATCTGACATTACATAGACGTGTAATTTAAAGCTAGATCATAAAGGTGGACGAAACAGTATTTTTATTAAAATTAATTAAATGAATTTAATATCATCGGTATGTAGATAATTATTATTGAGAATCTAATTTCGCCAAATAGCCGACAAACTCACCTTGTTTATCCAAACTGTATTATGAGCTACGTTTCAATCGGCAGATCATTATCAAGCTACAACACATATCACAGAGATGTTGTTTACAACCATGGTCAATTGTACATGTAACAAACATAACCTAAAAAACATATACAGTCTCTTTGGCACGTTAGTCATTCTGCAGCCACAAACATAACTTAAAATAATTTGGAAAAGAGATGGACCTTGATAAAAAAAAAACCAAGTTACCGTGGAGGGAATTTGAAAAGGCGGTCAAATTGATTTTAGATTCAACCTTTTTCACTTTCGAAAATGAAGTTTATAAAGAAAACTTTGGTACACCAATGGGATAACCTGTTTGCCCTATTTTTGCTGATATCGTTATGCAAGATTTGGAAGAGAGTTGTTTTCATAAAGCTAATTTTCCTGTACCTTTTAATGTTCGATACGTAGACGATAGCTTCATGGTCTTACCTAAATCCAAAATCGGAGAGTTGGTTGACCTTTTTAACAACCAAGATGAACATTTAAAATTCACACATGAACTAGAATTGAACAACAGAATTGCGTCTCTTGATGTAGAAGTGATCAAAGAAGGTAAGAGATAGAAAACAAACTGGTACCAAAAGCTACTTTTTCTGGTAGAATTCTACACTTCAATTCATTCCACCCTATCCATCAGAAAATAGCAACGGTTTATAACATGGTAGACAAGGCCATGAAGCTCTCAGATGAAAAATTCCATGATGAGAATTTGAAAAATGTTAGAGATATCTGTGTTAAGAATTTTTATCCGGGGAAGTTTTTTTGCAAATACATGAAAAAACGCATTGATTTGATTAAAAAAAAGTAACAAATGGGAATAACGCCGTCTCAGAGAATGATCAAACAAGAGAGAGAAGAGCTTGGATTGTCGTTCCCCATATCAATAGCACCACTGATATTATTTGCAATAAATTAAAAAAACTAAAGCTTAACGTCATCAACTCCGTTGATAATAAATTAGAAGGTGTTATTGTTAAGGGGAAAGATAAAACAAAGAGTGACGATCAGACTAATGTCATTTATCAAATTGAATGCAAATATGATAACTGTAACAGCATTTATATAGGTCAAACAAAGAGGAAATTGTCTACGAGAGTAAGAGAGCGTAAAAAGAGAAGCGAAAAGGACACGGAAGAAAACAATGTGTTGAGACAGCATCCAATTGCCAACAAGCATGATTTAATTGGGATGGTGTGAAAATTATCGGTAAGGAGATGGCTTCAAATAAACGATTGATAGCTGAAATGTCGTACATTAAGAGCAATTCAAATTGTGTTAACGCGCAGACAGACACCGAAAGGTTGCACGGAACTTACAATCCAGTTCTTGTCTGTTAGGCTGCAGATTGACTAACGTGCCAAAGAGACTGTATATGTTTTTAGGTTATGTTTGGTACAAGTACAATTGACCATGGTTGTAAACAACATCTCTGTGATATGTGTTGTAGCTTGATAATGATCTGCCGATCAAAACGTAGCTCATAATAAAGTTTGGATAAACAAGGTGAGTTTATCGGTTATTTGGCGAAATTAGATTCTCAATAATAAGTATTTTCATTAATTGCATATGTAACAATACTGTGGACAATTATGTATATTTTTGTGAAGTAAACTTATGGAGGTCATACACGACTTGTCTAAGGTCGTTCTTTATTAAAGGAAGTTTCTTTTAAGAACTGAAGGGAGAGTTCAATATGCCAGCGATTGAGTGATACAATGCTGAAGATAATGCCAGTAGTTTAAATGCAATTCCTACAGAAGAGATATTGGTAACAATGATTGTGTTAAGAATTGTCCAACATAGTGGATGTGATTTTCATATGGATATATGAGGTTATATGGAGGGATGTGTACTCATGCGAAGGTTTTACCCCATTGGAGGGACGTTATTGGAGTATAGTTCATTGTGGTGAAATCATGGCATTAATAGGAAAGGAGTCATTGTGTTGAGAACTCCCATACATGTAAATCTACGATTGTAGCAGTGATGGCAAGAGCGTTGATAAGCAGGAAAACAAATTGAGGAAGCAATTGTCTACATATGTTCAATAATACCTTTATTAACTTTTATTAACACGGAATTGAGTATTTACCTGCAACTGACCTTCGGTGGTTGAACGCATTTGACTGATATTGTCTATTAAACTAATTACGACAATATGTGTGCAGTATAAGAACATTGATAAATGTTTGAGAAAGGATATGTGAAGAACACATTGTATATAGAAGAAAGAGAAGTATCATTGTTGAAAGAGAGCTACGACTCTACTTTATAACGTTAAACATAACGATTCAATACGTGTAAATATTTTCACAATTATTTAGTAAGGGAAATAATTTTTGTAATAATTATTTGTTCGATGTTTTTTGAATTATAGTGTATTTCTGAAGGAATGTTTTTAGGATGAGTGCTCTTAAAGTTGTTAAGTATGATTGAACAGCTCACGGCAGTCATGAATGTCGTGAGGGAGTGCATGGATGCTAGTGGTAAAATCTGAAAGTGACTGTTGGAAAAGTGCGTGAGATATGAAGAGTTTTATATAGAGAAAATGTAAATTTTAAACACGGCGTCTGTACACTACACAGCGCGGTCTCAGTAAATGTGTGGGGATGTGTATTCCCGTTAAATATTTCAAGGCCAGTCTATTATATAATGAGGACAAATGTTAGCAGTCCACCGCCTTCTTAAGCAAAGCAGCCTAACGGCTGATCGAAAATGTGTGTCATATTCTGAATGAGAGCGCGTAGCCAGGTGTGTTATGAGAAGCGTACCGGCATTTTATAGCTCTTCAAGAATGTTTGGCACGCAGGTAATTGTCTTAAACGTTTCAAATATTTCTAGTAGGCTCAGGCCAGTCAAAATTGGTTGCTATTTAACTGACAGCATAGTAAATTCAATAGCGTATTTGTTGTAGTTGAGGAGTGCGTATGAATGTATGTAATTAATTTATTGTGTAATTATTGTTATTTATTGTTTAAAATTAGTTATAGTTTACCATTGTTATAATAAATTTACTCAGTTCATTTTTCGTTGGTGATTTATTTTAATTATAATAGAAACATTGGTATCGTGAAACCGTTTTTAGGTACAAGCTATGTTCGTGCAGAGACCCCGAGAAACTAAAGGTAGGTGCTTATGAGCCACTGTATTTTGTTGTATATTCACGATACCATTGATCAATACTGTGATTCCCGAAGACCTTGTTGGAGCAATTTCTGATGGATTTTAGCCGGTGCTCATTTAGATATAAACAATCCAGCTTTTGATATGGATTCCCAACAGGCATTTTCCCGAATTTACGGGTACAGTACGTATAATCGTCTGGCAGTAATAGAAGTGTGTGGTACTATTGTTAGTAGCATTTAATGACAGGTTTCAGTATTCGGATCAATGCTGTGCTTCATAATTATTTCTAGTTGAAACGTTTCCACACCATTCCATTGAATTTCCAGAGAGGGATTTACAGACAGCCGTTTCATTTGTCCTGTGCAATAAATGGTCTAAACTGAGACTGTAGGCCAGTCAAAAACGACACAAAAAAATCGATAAATTCTCCAAACATGATGTATCTGCGATTTTTTAGTATGTTGTTTGGACCCATTAGGGCTATGTGAACCCAAGTTTGCAACTCTCAAAAAAAAAGTTTAACACACGAAAAACCGCGAAAGTTTCAGACTTGTTTCAGATTCTGCTCTATATCTCCTAATCCATGCATTTTTCATCGAATGCTATTCTATGCGTTTCTTAAGAGAATTAACTTTGTGGCATATTAAGCCCAACCGGAGCTCTGTAGGTCAATTATAATTTTAATTTTAGACCTTTTTTTGAGCCGAAATTGCGTGGAAACCATTGAACCTACGAGTAGAACTTGTTATTATAATTTGTAGGCAATTTAGTTGGCTTTAAATTAAGTTCAGAGCGGGGTCTGTAATCCTGGTACGAAGTTCTTTACTATCGAATGATCTTAGTAATTAAGCAATTATTTCAAGCCGAAAGGATGAGAGATTGGGACCTTCATCTTCAAATAATCAGCCTTATGCTCCCATTCATTTTCTCGTCTGGACACTTCTTCTATGCAAAAAGTGCTCGTTTATATTTACAAGATATGAGCACTCGGCAAGACTGGATGGACCCAACAGAATATCAATTGTTCACGAAAGGATGCTCCACCATCCGCAGATTCGACAAATTTTGGTCAGGTCTGTGGACTGCCTTGACAATTGAACATGTATTGATGCGTTCAATGATGAACCAGGGTGGCCTAACCCATGGCAGAGGTATCTCTATAAGTGTGCTCTCTCGTTGGACGGGCGGGATGTGCGCAACATATTATTGTTATAAAAGAACTGCATAAGTGGTGCCGCACCGTAAGCATTTCGTAAATATTTACGACAGTACAATAGGCCAGTCAAAGACGGAAATAAATTAACAAAACATGATGTATCTCTGATTTTTAGTATGTTGCTTGAACCCATTAGGGCTATATATACCCAAGTTTGCAACTCTCAAAAAGTTGTGGAAATAAGTTTACAAACCAAAAAACGCGAAATTTTTGGACTTTTCTCAGATTTTACTATATATCTCTTAATCCATGCATTCTTCGTCGAAAGTTATTCTATACGTTTGCTAGAAGCATTAAATTTGTGACAAATTAATCCCAACCGGAGCTCAGTAGGTAATTCGGTTACCGAATTATGGCACTTTGCAAATAGGCCAGTTTTTCCAAAAAGAAATTTTAGTTTTAGACATTTTTGGACCGAAACTGCGTCCAAACCATTGTTCCTACGAGTAGAACTTATAAAATATAATTTGTAGGCAATTTAATTAGCTTTAAATTAAGCGCAATGTGAGCTCTGTAAACATCGTAATTCTCTCAAAATTTCATATAGCTCATATAAGGTAAAATCGCATTTTTCCACAAATGTTCCATAACCTATCCTATCTTTTGTTTTTTGGTTTGGTAATGAAAAAGAAGGAATATAACCATTTAAAAACGGTTAAAAACATAAGTAATAAGCATAAGTAATCGAAAGTTAGACACATAGTCGCCTTGTTTTTGACGGCCCTGGGCCGTTACTTTCGTTGCTCTCTTCAATAGGTAGGTCTTCCACTATTGGTGGGTCGTCGTCTTCGTCCCCTATAGGTAGGTACTCTAGTATTGTTGGATCGTCAGGGTTGTCTTGAGGCTCGTCATCGTCCTCTTCAAATGTGATTTACAGAGTGTGTGATACTTTTAACAAGTAGTTCCGTGAAGAACTATACAGCCTATTTTCATATATCCTACTTATGTTAACTGCCACTATGAACATACAAAACATCAGTTTGATAGCTGTAATGCATTCGTAGATATTGAGAACCGACTAAATATTTCGGATGGTCACCATGTTGGATTTTATATATGTAGGTCCTAGAGTTATGTACTGTTACATGAAGATTATTGTGTACGTGGAGCATTCAAACTACAATCGCATGATTAGGACACAAGAAGTAAAAACGAGATTTTAAAATTTCGCACAGCTGCCATCTTGTAGTTATGGAAACAATTGAAATAAATTAGATGCCAGTGGATTAACATTCGTATAAGGATTTACTGTTTCAAGTTTCACTGCACTCGGATGGTTAAATTACGAGAAACGTCCATGTGAATATTTATTCCTCGCGTCGCCGCCATGTTGGATTTGTGATCACCAGGTTATTTAAAATCCTATAGGTGAACTTAAGTTCATAGCCCCTATGTACATTAAAAAATCAGTTTGATTGCTATAATAGATTCGTAGATATTCAGAGACGTGTAAATATTTCGGATGGTCGCCATGTTGGATTGTTAAATGTATAGGCCATAGAGTCATGTACCATTAAAGGAAAATTATTGCGTAGATTCATTATTCAAACTTTCATTTCGATCGCATGATTACGACACAAGAAATAAAAACTTAATTTTAAAATTCGCACAGCTGCCATCTTGAGGTTATGTAAACAATTGAACTAAATTAGATACCAGTGCATTACAATGTGTATAAACATTTCCTGTACCAGATTTTATTGCGTTTGGAACATTAAATCGCGAGAAAGGTCTATTTAAAATTTTCCAATTCGCTTGGCCGCCATGTTCCTTTTGTAGTTAACCAGTTTTTGAGTGTCTTACAGATGAACTTCCAGTAGTGCCCTTTATCTCCGTACAAAATTTCAGGGTGATACCGCTAATAGTTTCCGAGATATAGAATGCCTGTGAAATATTTCGCACATCCGCCATCTTGTGGTTATGTAAACAATTCAACGAAGTTAGATGTCGGTGCATTACAATGTGTATAAACATATACTGTACCAAGTTTTATTGCGTTTGGTTGGTTAAATCGCGAGAAACGTCTATTTAAATGTCGCATATTCGCGTGGCCGCCATGTTGGTTTTGTAGTTACCAGATTTACAAATGTCACATAGGTGAACTTCTAGTAGTTCCCTTTATCACCGTAAAAAAATCCAGGGTGATATCGGGAATGGTTTCGGAGATATTGATTTCTGCTGAAATATTTCGCACAGCCGCCATGTTGGATTGGTGATACGTAACAAAATTTGAAGGGCATGGTCGGGGTCGCCCGGAATAGTGCTATGAACTTACCGAGCTTCATTGAAATAGCTCCAGCGTTTAGAAGATATTAGGGACACACACACACACACACCTCACACACTCACACACACACACACATGCACACACGGACAAAAGGTGATCTCATAAGCCTATTTTTTCAAAATTGAAAATAGGCTAAAAATCGTTGCTACTATCCCAATGACGACTGTAGAGACCGAAAGGTCATTATCTACTTTGAAGAGGATATAAACTCCTGAGAATTTCTATTGGGGTTGATGGACTGTCTGCACTTGCAATGTCGTCGATGGAGAAGTGGATGATAAATAGTGCCCCTAATTTCAACACAGGCTGCTGCTAAGAATAGAAGGATCGAACTATTCTACAAGAAGTGAACGATCAGGTAAGCTTTTTTTACTTTGCATAACCTTCGGGCGGGCGCGCCTTTTGCAATCACACCATTTGGCGCGCTCCGGCATTTTGGCCGCTCTCATTCTCGTTCACTTCTCAAAGCCTGAAGTGTTTGTTTACATGAATTTCATTGGGATTTCAATTGTTACACTAAAGACACATTACGTGAGCAAATAACTTTTATTTTAGAACGAATTTTATCACATCTGCAAACTGAAAAGGAATAACTCAACAAACATCTCAATGAAAATAGTACTGTAAAAGAATAATATTCCAAATATATCACTTGTGTAAAGATGTTATCACATCAAGGTTACAGTGTTATCACACTTCCGTTTGGAATTATACGTCTTCATCCTCTACTTCAGGCTGTGCACATGAGTTGCATGTGATTTCTTGGACTGAATGTTTTTTAAATACATATTTTGCACATTTCTTGCAGGATATCCGAGTCCGATTGTTCTTAGATCTTCCACAATAAAAACAAATTTGTCTTTTTGTGGAAGGTGTTACTTCAACCTGATCGGGTTCTTCCTTATACTTTTCTAGAAAACAACGTAGTTCTCGAGGAAGAGTAGTTATTGTGGCCCGGTATTCTAGATTTTCTTCTTTCTATTTGCGACAGGTTGATACGCCCACAAAGTTTCTCCATCCTTACTGATAAAAAAACGTAGGCTCTCGCTATTTTCAGCGTCTTCTTCACCTTAATTATCAATTTCCACTTCAGACTCACTGTCGTGGTCGTCCACATGTATTTCTTCAGTCTCGAAATCTGGATCGTTCTCTTCGTCTTCCGTCAGACCTTCTAGCTGGTCCATTTGTTCGTCTTCCTCCAACTCTTGAAGAATTGTAGAAATATCCTCAGGTCTGAGGTAATTTTCCCTGAAACCCAAAAGTAAAGATTGAGTAAACCATAGGTATTCATAAAATCCAAGAGAGTAAAACCGAGGGAACGAGTGTGATGAAGGACAGTGAAATAGAGGTCTAAAGCATAAATATTTGAAAAATATATCACACTGAAATATATGATATTTGAGCAAGTCATCATATAATATTATAAATAAAGTAAAAAGTAAAGAAATAAATACTTACATTGAGTGTGTTGGACGGTAAACGTTTAGCACTGTTAGGCGCGCGACGGCAATGTGGCCGGTCGAACCTCCTACCGTGACATAGGTAACTTGAGTAACGAATTGCGCAATCCCTCTACAAGTCTGAGGTGGGGTTGGGCTGCCATCTGACGTCTTAGATAGTAGTTAGAGAATACTTCGGGGCGTGCTTGCCCTTCAAGGGAGTATAACAATGTAGCGCGTCTTTTTTAAAAAACCCGGCCAATTTGCCGCGTGCGCGCCCGCCCGAAGGTTAACTCTGGTTTTTTTTTTCTATTTTTATTTTATTTCGTGGTAGTCAATCCCATGTACCCATGTGTTAATTACTTAGTAACCAGCGTTATTTTCTGTATGTTTGCCCAGGTTTGTACCTAATTGTCTGTGCCTACAGTTGGGAAAGGAAACCATAATGAGGATGATGCTCATAATCAAATCACTCAACAGTGGTTTCATAGTTCACTCATGACACGGGTCAACATCGAGGATTAGGGGCAGATGTCCTCGTAGTTCCACCCCTTAAAACAACACAAACTAACATCGAGAAATTATGGTCATATGTGTTAGCAAAATTGATACCCGCCCTTATCAAAACCCACAAGCCGTCTCTGCTCCTTCGACTCCGAACACCTAGCGACTCGAAGCTAACCTGCTGCGTATTGCGGGGTCGCACGTTCCCTTCTCATGGAGCCTCGCGACACCAAGCTAACGTGACTCACGTTGCGGGGCCGCTATCATGTCCAAGCGCGGACCAGGGGAATGACAGATCATAGGGAGCGCGTGGGTCGGGGTAAGGACTTGTACCAGATGTTCTGCCAACCAATGAAGAATTAATTTTAGTACTATGGTTCCGTAGTTGGCACTCAACCAACGCTCACACCAAACCGATTGGCTGGAGCGGGAATAGTCTGTTTTGATTGATTTTCTTCGTGGTGTTGTTGGTCATTTTGATTTGTTCGGTATTTTCATTTTTCATTTGAATTGAATTGAGAGTCAATCATGCCACTGCAAGGAAGGAAAAATTGCCAAGCACCGGAATGTAAGAATTATAATCATCGATTATAATGATAGTAAGAACAATACGGCAATTTTCATCTTCCTGGTGTTGACCATGTGTAAAACTAGTGGGCAATATGGACTACTCTCGAATAAAAATATATAGAGAATAAATGTGTGCATTTCATCTTTTGTTTGTTTTCTTACCCATTCTCCTTTGCATTGCAATAAAATTTGTGGTTTAGGACGGGGAGGGGAGGGTGGCAGCCGGCTTGCTAGGCAAAAAGTGAGGTTATGGCAATATCGAGTGTGCATTTTGGACAGTTCTGTAGAGTAGGACAGCAATTTTTAATTAGCCTAAAGGTGAATTAAGCTCTAGAACGGCATAACTGTGTCCTTCGTGACAAATACATCTCCAACATTGGTATATACCAAAATGTATTATTTTCCTATCTGGACGTATATTTCAGCGCCTAGCGAAAGGCGCAGTTATGTTTGTGTTATTTTCATCAATAATCAGTAACTCATCGCAGATCATACTGTTCAATTACGTATAATAAAGCCTAAATTCATATGGCTTTTTATGTTGGCAGACTTGCTGGTACAATTCATAGCCTCAGGCTGAGTTCTCTCTCGGAAATTCTATAACCAAAAGTGACGAATCTCTTAGACTTACATCATCCTTGGCGCGGACAATACAATGTAGGATCACGCACGGCCACAACCGACATCCTTCTCATATCCTTTCTCCGTCCCTTCCTTAACAAGACCCAAGCTTGT
Organism: Meconema thalassinum; assembly: GCA_946902985.2. Classification (NCBI taxonomy): domain Eukaryota; kingdom Metazoa; phylum Arthropoda; class Insecta; order Orthoptera; family Tettigoniidae; genus Meconema; species Meconema thalassinum. Next base: position 139,132,526 of record OX336398.1, on the reverse strand, counting down.
GGTCGTCTGGGCGATTGGCTTGTCACCATTCCCAGTTGTAGCTGACAATGTGACTTCAGTTCCCAGGCGCCGTCCCTGCGATGGTAGAGGTCAGATCCTCTGCACAGTCCGGGGGTGAAGCTGACCCGGGAGGGTAAGCGATATGAAAAAGCATGTTCCATATGGAATAGTAAGGCACGTCCAGTCTATGAACGATACCACCAGCTTCATCTACCATTTCTTCTCATGGGTCACGGGTGCAGACTATGTCGCACAATGGACTTGGCCATGTTTTACGGCCGGATGTTCTTCCTGATACCAACCCTATGTGGAGGGATGTATTCACTATTGCAGAGTATTCTGTCAGAATATATTTGTTATGTATTTTTATGCAATTTAAGTCCAAATTATTGGCGTTTAGAGAGTTTAGTCGTCATATCATATTATTATTGCTATTAAAAATAACGGGTAATTAAGGTTGCGATATTATTGCCTACCTTATGCAGTACTCAATGTCGTTTGCTTTTGTATAATTGCAGTTCATATTGGTGGTTTACAAGAGAATTTTCTCCGAATCTCTCATTACTATTATTTATAATAAATAAACCAAATTGTTTTAATATTGCACTTTAGGCAGGATGTATTATTAGTCATAATAATAATCATAATGTACACAATATCAGTAACAATTACACCAACAACATTACCGATGGTAATAACCCGAAGCAATTTTTAATTTTGCTGGCTAATAATCCATTCATCGTATCACAAGGTATCAAGGGTGAAACGTGGACCTATAAGTTCAAGCAGTTCCGAAAACAGTTGTTAGATGGCGATAGTGCGTCAGTGGAGTCGAGTGTATTGGTTCCAGGGGCAGCAGTCTCGACTCTTCGCGACTCCGTTCGCAACCCATCCCTGGTTACGGAACACAGTGCCCTAATCACTCACGTACGGTACAGTATGACTGACATCAAGATGATCCATGGAGGAGAGAATGGAAGGAGATGCCTTCGCTGCGCTGCCTAGTGAAAGCTGCTGAAGCCAAACGGCACGCCCAATTTGTGTAGCAAAAAAATGGCTGTTGCTATGCTTAAAGCCGTAAACCAATCAAACTAGTCTTGGGTTTTAGTGACATAGAACTGCAATGACAAGTCAAGATTTTTTCTTGGAAAGGCAGAATACACTATGTACATCACGGTACTTGGCACAAATACGCTGTGTTATCGTTTTAAAAGCCAATTTAAATAAATATGAGAGCACCAAAAGCAAGGCCAGTTTTGAAAGAAAGGCGCGGCAAAACGTAATAATACCGTACGCTGAAACACTGATTAAATTGAATACAGGTGTCTGAAAGTGCAAGTTCTACCAAGGAGGAATATCTTGGGAACTAATGATGCCGAAATAATTACGGTATTTCCATCAAATTGATTTTTAAGTTGCTCACGTATTCATCAGTTTTTAAGCCCTAATTTGGAGCACAACCACTTTCACGCATTGTTCGTTAACATTTTGATATTCAAGAATACGAACCTTAAAATTAATAGAACACTTAAAAAAAAGACGCATATTTGCACAAGAATACGGTAAAGCTTATACTTTTCGGTCCGTACGGTATTTCTTTTGTTGGGGGTAGAACCTTGGCGATTAGCCTCGAATTGATTAATTACGTAGGCCTACCGTAATTATTGACCGACAGCTGTTTGATAATATGGGATTTGCAGAAGAATGGTTTTGCTTTGTATATAGGGCAAACATGCTGAGATTAGAATAGACGAGTTTCTTTTTACCCTCAATTACTAAGCATTCGTCTGAGAGACTACGCATGATGGCATTATTGTCAATTAAGTCATTTCCACTTACGAGGGGGCCACGGTATTTCCAATACCTTAATTGGGTCTTATAACACCAGTATTGCACGAGTCATTCTTCAGTTTGGCTGTATTGTTTCTCCGAAAAACGACCCGTGTCGTCTGAGGTACGAATGTTTAATAATAACGTTATATTTTGAATGAAACCAGGCGGGTGTAATACACTTAAACCCTGATATACAACATCTTGGCTGTAAAGCTGCCAGCACAGAACTTGAGGAAAATTTGTTCTTTTGTCCCTCAAAAGAGCGCGCATGACTCGGTGTGAGTATGAAACATCTTCAGTTCATTTTGAAGGTTACGTACATATATGTTCACGTGCGAATCAGAATCTACAGAGTGAAGTATCTTTGAAGTTTTTGACTTATTTTTTGACAGTATTTAATTACGTTTTCTTTCTCGATAACAATTTTCAAATTTTTCGACAAGGATGTATTCTGTCTCCATTATTATTCAACGTTTTCTCGGCAGCTGTATTTTGGGCAGTAGAAGATACTGCAGTGGGAATCAAGGTAACGGGAAACTAATACGTACAGTTAGATATGCAGACAACACAGTTCTTCAGGCCAGTAGTATTGAAACCCTACAGCTATACATTAATAAGCTTAATATAGTTGGAGAAGAAATGGGTCTTTCGATCGACACAAAGAAATCAAAATTATTGGTATTCAGTTTATAGAAGGGTTTAAGTAATTTTGACGCTGAATGGACAACAAATCCAACTAGTTGACAAATTTGAAAACCTTGGTTGATTGGGTTTCAGAGGATTTGAATCCAGATCTTGAAATTAAGACCCGCATAGAAATGCGAAGGTCAACTTTCAAAAAAAAGAAAGCGAGCTTTATTGTGTGATGATGCCTTAAATTTAAAACTAAGACAGCATATTGCGAAATGTTATGTTTGGTCCACCTTGCTTTATGGAATAAAAGCTTGGACATTAAAATCGTCCTCCATAAAAAGGCCAGCTCTGGAAATGTGGTTCCATAGAGGGATGCTGAAAATCCCTGGGATAGATCATATCTCTAATGAACAGGTACTGTTGAGAGCAAACTCTAAGCGGGAGCTGATGGTTACCAGCAAATGTAGGAGAATATCATACCTGGGTCATGTGTTACGAGCAAAATACGCAATATTACACCTCATGTAAAGGGCAAAATTGACGGGCATCGAAGAGCAGACAGTAAAAGGACGTCTTGTTTGCGGAATTTTCAAGACTGGACTGGCACAAAAGCGATTGAATAACTATATACCGTGTTACTGAGGATAGACGAACGGTATCCATATTGATCACCAACGTCCGGGAGACTGGGCAGGTCATATAGAAGAAGAGGAAGGTTCGAAAACCGCAATGCTAATTTGAGTATACTGTAATATTCTCTGCGGCGCTTATGTTTTAGAGTTTTGGATACTAAGGTCATTTTTAGAAAGGACACTGGTTAATATGTTGTATATAATTCGAGTTTACTGTATTGGGTTTTACTATTTTCTAATTAACGGTTTCATCTTACCAGTGGTTAACAACGTTCTGTCGTTATTTATTGTAATTTGCAGCAAGGTTTCAGTTATGAATGTGTATAACTCTACCGGCTTTAAGAGTAGTTTATTGAGTTCCGTATAATCCCCACGGGAGAAATTCGCTAACTTGTTTTAATTCAGATGTTTTGTTATTCATTACTTAGAATCATGACATGACGAATTGTACGTAGTTTCCTTTATATTATATACTGAGGATATCACACAGGTTACCAAGTTAGATGCTATTTGTGCATACAATTTCAATTTGATTAGGTCATGTGGGGACGTAACCTTTCTCATAAGGGAGAACGCATCAGGCGTGAGCCTGGTCATAATAACTACTGGAAGAACAACTGAACTGAAGGCGGTGCGGGATAGTGGGCATTAAAAGTACATCACCAGAAACCAAAAAGAATAGTAACATATAATTTATTGCTTTGTAACAGCAATAAAAAAACATATTGAATAAATTACACCAACTGTACATAAGTGCATAAAACAGTTCTTTAACATTGATAATAAAATGCTCTCCAATAAAAATTATTTTTTTGTCATGATGATATGATGAAATTAAAAGTTCATGAGGCTGATGACTTATCTTTTAAAAGAAATGCTGGCGGAGCCAGCTCCTTAAAATATCCGGGCTGGTTGAGTGGCGTAGAGGAAGTGCCACAGGTAAGAGGCGTCCGTGGCCTCAGAGCGAGCGTGCTGAATTCCAATCTGCCGATCTGGTTCTTCTCATGTGGGCAAGACACCTTTAGTGTCTAGGCGAAATAGGTGCAGGAGACGGCCGTGGCTTCAAGTCTACGGACGAGATGTTTAAATCTGTTGCGATTCGCAGAATGACAGCTGCCTTGTGAAGATATTTCTTAATGCACATCACATTTGATAAAGCGGCAAGATAGCACAGCGGCTATATATGAAGCGTAGAGTGGTGATGCCATCCTTAAAACAAAATGTAACATTTGCGCAGCGTTGCACCGAAAAGAAGGTGAAGATTTTCTGATCAGAGGTGCGATCGGTGTGATGTGTGCGCTGGGCAGAGTAGAAGTAAAGATCAGACTGGAGTGATCAGAGAAGAATGACGATTAGAGGATTGCAGAATGATGAAACCCAGAAGGAGGTACTGCGCCCGAATTCCTCTAAGTCAACGTCCCGAATCCGCGCAGATGGAAAAAGGATCGTAGGGATGTCAATACCCGGCTAAGAATTGAACATGTCCTACCGGACTGATGATTAGGGAACCCTGAACACACATAACGCACCTCTAACCATACTACTACCTAGTTGCATACAGAACAGCTTAAAAAAAGAAAATTTGAGCACAAATGAGCAACTCGGCTCTCAGGTAGACAATGTAAACATGTCGATTCACTGTCGGCATCTAACTAGCAGTATCGTTATCGCGTAATTAAGTATTGAAATAAGAATCAGCTCTACAAAAACGTAGCAAGTGTAAGAAAAGCACTTGCCATTTATTCACTAAAATGAACATTACAAAAATGTCCCTAACATTGGTTAAAATAAAATGAAATAATGACATTCAAATAAAATATCTGCCTTCTCTCGGCATAGATGCGACTGAACTAGTCGCTTGTGCATCACACTAAAAATTACGTGTATATCTTTCCTTGAATGATATTTCAAAACAAAAGTATTACACTTCCACAAAAATACTGTACTACTCTTCTTAATATATCTCACTTCATCGTTCAAATTCTACATACATAATCCCTGCTTAATACAACGTTAATATTTTTCGCAATTATAGCGTCAAATCTATAAATATTAATGAAAAATTGTTAATAATGATAGTAATATCTGTTTATATATACATATATACAATATCGTGTCCTGCACGATTCTATTCTACATGCATTAATTGCATAGAGTTCGTTTCTACTTCTTTTCTCTCGTATTTCACACAATATATCTGTCAAATCCTGTATTACATTACCATTATCAATGTGAACTGTTGTAACAAACACTTAAGTTCATGACTATTCACTTAAATTTACAAATCCGGTATTTAATCATCAAAAATATTACAAACTTGCGACGCATGACTTTCAGATAAGCTCCCCAAAACAAAAATAAGTGTGCATGGCATTCAAACCTCACTACTCGCACTCGTAACTCTCCATAAATACATATATCGGCTTTGCTCAACTTAACACATTGTACTTCATATTTTCCCATCAATAATTCTTTATCTCACACTCTTCATAAACATATTATCGCAACTTTTATTACTCTTCCTTCCAAATAATGCCTGTCGCATATCTTCCTCTTAGCACTTTCACAATAACTTCTACTAACCATATCAAATACTTTAAACAAGGCAAGATATTCAGTATTCCTACTAGACATTACCACTGTAACACCTTTCATGAATACACTATTCCTTCTCTGACATAATCTTCTATCGATTATACAATTCCGTGCTATATCTCACCTATTATATCTCTCACAAAATATTATCGCGTATCTCTTCACACTTTCATTTACATAAATCATGCCATATTTCCTTTCTCCGCTTTAAATACATCTCCGTTACAATTTCTAGCTTCTCTCTGAATCTTATGTCTACTCGCGTCTGTTATCCAAATAATAATATCTTTACCTTACGTCCTTTTCATTGCAATTGATACTTAATATCCTTCCTTTAATCTAACAAAACCTTTCCATAACAAATATTGATCCATAATCATTTTGCATTTCTCTCTTGCATCATTCAGTTATGCCTCCAAAATACGCATACTGTTCTTATGTTCCAAATAACTTCTGGGTTTTACAATGTCATCTTCTCAAACAATGGAGTTCCTTCACTGCAAATACTCCTGTCAATAATTACGGTTTTATACATTATAGTTTCGTTCCTGTAACGAATTAGCTTTAATATAGGATCATCATGTTCTTTCTGTCTCCTCCTTACATATACAAACTTTTTACGCTTGTCAAATACTCATGACTCCTTTCTCTCCGCTGATACATAATAGTTAATGCTCATGACTCCTTTCTCTCCGATGTTACAATATTTACGAAATATACTCTAGTGATCGCAAAGGATTTACCTTCAAGCAAAAATCTAAGCGTCAGATTAATGAACTGAAAATAATTACGGTGAAAAATATTATCAATAAACGTTCAAAATACGTCCAAAATGGCGTATGAAAATTTCTACCAAAATTTCAAAATTCTAGACAAAATAATAACATGAACTATGAATAGCAAAATTAGATGTTGGTCAAAATACTGGAATAACGCCTACAAGTTCTAACTACATAAGTATGTAAAATATCACTGGTCTACCTTCAAAACTGTGTCGCTGATAACAGACCTGCTGATGTTGGTATTTACGGAATCTCTCCACAAGCTTCGCGAATGTGGTACTCGTCTACCACCTGGACTGCACGTGTCTCACTGCTTCCGTCTAGACTGCTTGGCTCGGCGCACAGCAAGGGATGGGGTGAGAAAAACGGTAGTCAGCTGGGATCTCGCCAGGCCGCTTCCTCTCTCGTCCACGCCAATGACCTCGCTCCACTGCAGCGCTTCAGTCTTCCCGGTCAGATGACTTCGATACTCCTCTCGCTTCTTTCTTGGGTCCATCTTCTTCCTGCACATCTCTGGATGTTCTCTGATGTTAGTACTATTACAGTGATATTTCTTAACATGATAAATCACCTCAGCTTGTGAATTTCTCTCCATTGCAGTAGATTGTTGCTTTTGTTTGAGCGAACTGCAGATGTTGGTGCAGCTCGCTTACATAGTCAAGCTATCATGGTCACATCTGGATCTCGCTTGTTAGTATAGCTTTACTTTCCCTATATAGATGAAGAATTAAAACATTCTCCTCTCTTCTGAACAATAGTTAGGCGTAATTTCTCCCCTTCGACCTAATTCAATATCCATCTTGTATGATATGATGTGTTTCTTCAGTACAGTACTTCAATAGTTCAAACTTCTCTTCTTCTGCGTAGTCTCGAATTGTAGTTCCAATATGCTGCTTCCAAAATATAATAAAGTATCACGACGAATATTTCTTGTTGGTTCTGTTCAATATTTCTTCTCAGTTGTTGTAGTATTAACTTATTTATTCATGTCGTTCCATATTACTGTTATATCTCTTCATACTGAAGTCTTAAAGGTTACAAGTCTTTACCTCTTGTAGATTGTAGAGTGAATTATAGTACATGTTACTTCCTCGGAAGTTCGAATAGAAAGAGCCTCGCTTCTTGGCGTTTGCTAGCCTCTTCAGTCAGTTTTCCCTCGTAAATCTGCTGTCCTAGCCGCACTCCGCTCTGTAAACTTACTCATTCGCTTATATCTCCTCTCTCAGTTATCCAATTTAACTTCTGTCTTGCCAAGTAAATTTCTCCTTCCTTCCTGATGAATTTGATATGTCACACTCCTTTATAATATTAAAATAATATATTTAATATTTATCAGTTCCGTCCTAATCAATCTTCCTTCTGATTGGCTGTCTGCTTTTTATGGCGCGCGTCGTCCACGCGACATCCCCTCTTCTCTCACTCTGGCTCGCGTTCGACCTCTGCTTATCCTTGTGACGTCCCCTAGTCTCAAAAACTGGTTTCTCGCAACCAACATTGATGAAACTGTACACTCTCCTGGACTCGGCTCAAGTCATTTACTCTTGGTTAAAATATATCATGTAATAAAATTTCCATTCCTTCTCCAAATAAGCACATTTCTTCTGGCTAAAATTTTACCTATAGCTTCTTAGTCCACAAACTGTGAATAAATCTGATTCATATCTCGAAAAATGTCATCCACTATTTTTCTCTGATGCTCTCGGTTCATATCTCGTCCGGTGATATAGTCATGGCTAGACATGATTTCGAGCGCAGTACCATCTTTTATAGCGGCCAGGAATATTCTAGAATGCCAGGGCGCATGGCAAGATTGAAGGCAAGCTATTGGTTTCATGAAGGTCGCGGTGACGTCACTCGCCTCCAGCAGACTGCAGTGGGCTAGCACATGTTAGTAGTGAAAATGTGTGCCGAGGCTGAGGACACTGCAACACTCGGACGTAAGAACTTAGAATAAAGAACAGGAGAGATTATATAATTTGATTAATTACAATGTAACGAACTAAGTAACTCTTGTTTGGAGGTTTTTCGGGAGCGAAAATAAACGGACATTAAAATGGGCTGTCACTTAGAGGAAGAAAACATACACACAGAATGCATAATATAATGTCACGAAAGTGACCAGAGGGTATATGTTTGGGGACTCAATATTGGAAAATGTATCAAAATTGTACTAACAAGTTTTATATTTAATATTGTACCCATGCATTATGAATGTCCTCGGGCTATTGAGTCTCCGGGTCTGGTACGTTAATTTCCCAAAGTTTGCAACCATAGTCTATCTACAAAGACCAGAGGTACACATGATTTGATAGAAATAAACTTTACTGAATCAAAAGATAAAATTTACAATTGATCTGAAGGATCCACAATACAATAAACTAACACTCAATTCTACTCTAATTATACTCAACTCCTCTACATCAACTCTACTTTTAACTCTCACAATCTACCATTTGCCCTCAAAATCACGCACCAAATTATTCCACATAATCCATGATCTTATTCTCGTCTGAAACAAGTTTTACATTTAATCCTTAACTTAAACTTGGCAATTTAAACATTATCTTCTGGCATCACTGTACCATCATGTCCAACCTCTTCGATACGTGTGAGTGACAGCATGCCAACATGTGATTACTGACCCTGGTCTAACGTCTCTTTGCTTCTCTACATGAAATTTATTTTATTGGCACTCATAATCATTGTCTTAAACAATCATTTCTCTAGCATACTACTGCTTGGTGCACTTGAATCAACTTTTACATGATTGATTTCTTCCATCAATTATTCTGACAAGTGATTAAACTATCCTCTTTCACTATTTAAATGGCTTTTACAACGTATTCCATAAGATTTTTAAATTCCATTAGTTACGATTTACATTAACCCTCCAGGTTCCATTCACCAACAATTTGATTTGATTAGAACAAAAATTATACAGAGCGTCCACAAAGTCACTCCGCAGCGGTTTGAATAAGCATGCACTTCTCCAGTGTTGGCCTTCAACTGGAGTGGTAGGGTGGGGAATATAGGTTCATTATTGCCGACAATGAATGCCTGTGCGTGACAGTGTTGACTCTGTAAGTTGTGTGCTTGTCAAGTTCCTGTGTAAGCTGAGTCTAGTAGGAATGCTTACTACTGAAGGGCGTGTGTTTTTAGAGGAAGAGGTTTTCCGTGCTGGCGGAAACTTGACGGAGCACAGTGTGATAGTGGCGAGCACCGTAATTTGAATTACTAAATTTAATGTACGGTAATTGTTTTCCTTGTAACAACATACCATGAATGTACTGCCAACCCAACACGTCCCGCAAGGCGAGACACGCGCTGCGGAAAGACTTTGCGGACACACTGTACTTTAATGATTAGTTTGATCATCATTTGTTTTAAAGACTAGGTTATCATCAGTTGTTTTACTTATTAGTTGACTCGTTTGATCAACCATTTGTTTTAATCAATGAATAGCTTGACCTTATCTTCAAATTTTTAAATGTGCTACATTCATTTCGTCATGACATTTCCCTTAAATGGAAGTACCCTTTTATTCGAATCTTATGATCTGGGATTTAATTACTTAACATTACTCACAATGTATTAAAAATGATCGTTTTTCGATCTCATTAACGTGGAATATTTACGCTACTCTCTACGAAAAACTACAAATTTTACCTACCTAATTGACAGTGTTGACTCTGTAAGTTGTGTGCTGGTCAAGTTCCTGTGTAAGCTGAGTCTAGTAGGAATGCTTACTACTGAATTCATTCAATTCATTCATTCAACACAATATTTTACCATTCCCTCAGGTTGAAATAGTTTAAAATTCTTAACTTTCATTTCATCTATTGATTCAAGGAAGTGTTTTAGTTGCTTTAAACTGGCTTGATCTTGTCTAAGCTAAAAAACGCGCTGTTAATTCCAGAAGTGCCTCTTCTGTATACGACAGTGCTTCTATTACGACATGACATCTCAAATTGAATGCCTTATATTACAAACATGAGGCTAATTATCGCAAATTATCCATCACGATGACAAATAATTATGAGGAAAATCTACCTTCTGCTAACGTTGTCTTTGCTTCCAAAAATCGTCATCAAAGTGAATATACACTTTATCTTCAGGATACCGACAGTAGTGGCTACGCTGGCTAAAGCGCAGTGTTAGGTCATGGGGCCAAGCTCTCTGCTGACTCGGTAGACGCGTGGGTTCGAGCCCCACCGTCGGCCGTCATTGAAATGGTTTTCCGTGGTTTCCCATTTTCAACACCAGGCAAATTCTGGGACGGTACCTGCTGACAGGCCACGGCCGCTTCCTTCCACATCCTTCTCCAATTTCATTCACCTTAATCAATTCCATCTCTCATCCCGACGCGCAGGTCGCCCACGGGTGTCGAATAGAAAGACCTGCACTAGGTCTCTGAGGAGACCACACGAAAAACAATCTTCAGGATAAGGAGTACTTCGGATTTGAATACGAGCTTCAGCCAAACCACCAGCAATATCATCGTGGAAGTCAAACCACTCCTCATTGCTACCTGTGTCATTAATTACACAGGTCTACAAAATAACATTTTTGAAGACCTGTTTTGGATTCAGTAACTGATTATGTATATTGAAAGTGTATGAATTATGTTCTTCTATGTTCTTGTATCACATCACGTTTTAAAAAAACTACATATTCAAGAAATCATTACAAGATGCGTGAACTTAAAATCTGCATTGTATTGTTTCTTTATAGCAGTCAGAGTTTAGTAGGCTACATGGAAATAATAAACACATTAACTTAAGACATATTGCAACAAATACATATCAAAGAAAATGCCATATTTTGTTCACTTGTATGATTAAGTCAATGGAACCGTTGCTGCTTGGATGCAAAGCTTCTCATACTGCTTTTTCTCTTGTTCACTCTAGTAGGATCATCACGTTTTATTAGCCAACAGTAGTGATATTGTGAAATTTTGCAATGACTTATTAATCAAAGTTACTGCATATATAAACAAATGGTATGTGATGGGATTAAAGTAACGGCACTTCTGAATTCAGATGGACAAGGTACATGTAAAATAAAGAGCCAAAACCAAGAAAGGAAAAATCGTGTAGACCTGTGTTATGTGTGTGAGATAAGTAATTAGATTTTAGTTGCCAAACGCACCCTCTACCACCAGCAGCCATAAAATCAAGCCCATGCTGGCTTTCCGTACACAAAAGAGGATAGGGCACCCGCCCGCCTCCTGCTGCAATAAATCGATACACGTCAATCCGGTACTCCATGACATCCTCACAGTGGAGTAACTAGAGTAATAAATGCTCACTATTTCACCAAAGAATGAATCACACACATTACGGTACATCGTAGACTTGACACGTATTTATCAACTTACCTTCCTCTTTCCATAATCTCTCAGCGTGCATTTGTTCTCTGATTTACCCAAATTACGGCAAGTTACTTTCTTCCCTCCGGCACAAATTATCTGACTTATACCTGCGCTCTCAAGCTGCAATAACGCAACGGTACTAATGTCCGTGGTTTACTTTAAGACTTCAACTGTCATTTGCTCTTAATTCCTCAATAGAAATGACTCTATTCTCGAATCATTAATATATAATTATTGCATTTATAAGCACAGTTAATTCCACTGAATTATTATTCCTTCTCTAAGCTCAATATGTATAACTTCTCAATTCAAGCACTATATCCATGTAAATGTTCACTCACTATAATCCTTAGAATTATTAATATTATTTTTACTATCTGTGGCATAGATTTTTTTGTGTGGTTTCCCTTTTTAAATTTTCATCGCATTATTAATTTTTTTAGCCATTTTTAATTTTTACCTCATTCTTACGTTCTCTGACGTATCTTTACAATTTCAAACACTAACATAGGTGTACATTTGAAATTCTAACATCGTTTTACATCTGTAATTCCCCAGGCCTGTTCAAACAGTTTTTATTCTTGATCAATTAACAGAGTTACCATACTGTTGTCGGTCCTCGTTATAACATTTATTAATACACTTAGTTAATGCATGCATGAATATTATAGAAATGTTACAAGCCTGTGCGATGTTTAATACTCCATCGTGACGTACATTGACAACAAACAAAACTTGAAAATTGGCCATTTTCTAGGCTCAACACTTCCAAATTTAAGAACATTTCTGCACTTTCTTGATTAATTCTGGCTCCTGGCCATAACAAAATACACTAGCTTAACTTTTATATACTTCCATAACATCGGTTTTCCACGAATACAGTCTCCATCTCCGGATGATCCCGTTCCGTTTACCTTCAAGTCGTGCTTCTTCACGTAAGACTAGTGAATCATTGTTTATCACCTGACTGTTCATTCCTCGTTGGGGATTTTTGAATTAACTCTCTGATTGCGGACTCGTACAAATTGTACAGCCCGAACATTAATTTACCTTCTCTTGACAGTCTATTATAGCGGAGAGCATTTTACTGTTCTAATCACGTGAAGTTCCCTGACTTTCGCGGCATGACTTTTACAAAAGGAGTCACATTAACAAGCGAATAGTCGAATTTTAGCTATTAACTTAACTTTGCAACTCTTCTTTAATCTCACTTCGTGCGTAGCTGAGCGGTGCACTTAGCCTTCAAGACATGCTGTGATATTACTAATTTATTCCGTAATTTACTTGATCACTTCACTTGTAAATGTTCTTACTAGAATTCATGAATGTTCTTGTGTCCCACTTCGGGCGGAGGACTGCGTGGCGTGAACTTTCCGGTAAGGTTGTGACAAACTGTGGTAGCTTGGCCTGCTCGACAGCTCTATTTAATCCCAATGCACCAAATAGTTCCTGACGCTCTCAGTCAGGAGCGTAATTTCTTTGAATATCCATCCTAGAATGTGGGATGTGATTAGAGTTGCCCGCTGACTTGACTTATGTGCGTCGTTTTCCAAATCGATCGTTGGTTGATTAATTTTCTTTGATGCGTCATTTGAATCAACCCACGCAAACTCATGGTAGTTCCTCTATGGCATGAGGTGAACTCCTTCCCTCTGTAGTCATCCGCGGTCGTGTTAAACACAACTTTATTAGCAATTTTTCCTGAAAATTAAATTTCAGTTCGTTTTTTTCTTCCAAATGGTATCTAATGGTATTTAATTTTTTTCAAAGAAGGGTTAAGGATTTAGCTCAATAATGAAGGCGTGGTCATCCCTTCTATGACCTTCTTGCTTTCTTTCACTGCTCCACTTCTAAGCACATCTGGAATCCCCTTCGTGTCAAAGCGACATCTGTTTAATCTAAATCACCTGCTGGCTTCAGAAAGACACGCCTATCTAACATACATCCGTTCGCTGGGCTGGACTTGGCTAGACGTAAAATATCCTTTAAAGCATACAAGAATATTTGCTGAGATACCTTTCTGATTTGCCTGTATGAACTTTATTACCTTAAAATTAGCCTGCTCAAAATGTAAATACTAGCTTCACGGTAATAACGTTAGGCTTTCGTGACCTGAGACCGTGGTTCATGACTTGGAGCGTGACTTGTGCACTGCCTCGCAAAGCGCACAATATATCCACTGATTTTTTGGCACTGGTAAATAATTAGGAGAGAAGCCACATGTATACATAATAATAATTACAGAGTTGAAAGTCAAATACATTTTCCCACCTCTTACTGAGCCGAACGATTGGAATAAAAAGTAAAGGACTTTGGTGATGTTATGTTAATCTAACTTTGTAAACACTGTTTAAAAAGCGGACCTCCCATAACAAAACTCTCCGTCCATACAATATTGGCATTGGTCTCGAAGACCTGCCTTAACAAATCTCCCCATCGATATAGGACTGGCAGTAGGCTAGAGGCCGCTCTCAAAAAAACTAGCTAATTTCATGATTCTAACCATCCTGTGTATCAAAAAATAAATAACATAAACATAATGATCTACATATTCTAGATATCTTTTTCTACACTACGTTGCTGACGTACTCACTCACTGATGTAAATGTTGACTCTCTTCCATATGAACTAGAAACTTGATACATGGCAAACATACTACTTTTAGCCTGGAAACGATGATAAAATTCCCAAAAGGTAATAATTTAATATTCAATACCCGTAGAGAAACTTCAAAATGCTGGAGGCAACTTGATTGTTTCTGTTGACTGTTTGGAGGTCTGTTGCTGATAAACAGCTAAATTGCAAAAGAAATCTTTACACGTTGAACGAATGTATCTCGTAAGTGAGAGTATCGTTACGCAATTACAACTGAGAGGTGAGCCAGGCCTTCTTCAATTGTAAATTACGTCTTATGGGAAGTCCTGCGGACACAAAAGAAGGCAGTGTTGTGACAATAACACTGTTTAAAAGAATTAGGGCTCGGAATTAAGTCTTCTTCTTCTTTTCCTTCAGCGTTTGTCCCGCGCGCCTGCGGGGTCCGCTACATGGGCCCGTTGTCTCCATTTCGCTCTGTCTCGGGCTGCATCTGGATGGATGTTCACGCTTTGGAGGTCTTTATGAAGCGTATCAGCCCAACGTTGTTTAGGTCGTCCTTTAGGTCTTCTGCCGACGACTTCAAGTGTGTATCCCGTCTTGGCAATAGAGTCATCATCGGCCCGTAAAACATGCCCAAACCAATGAAGTCGGCTCTCACGCATCTTGTCTCGGAATTAAGTATGATGAGATAAATAATAATATATTTCACGGACTTATGGGCATTAAATGTTTATAACTCGCATAATTATAGTCTCTGAAAATAATCGAAATGTGACACAAAACAAAAGACACTATACATTAAGGGAAAATAAATTGATAATAACCGTAAATAAAATTCCGTTCGGCCGATTAGCGGAACTTATTCTGACAGATGGCTTCCACTAATCGCCAAGAAATATACATAAAAGGAGACTGTGCATGCATCATATCCAATTATTTTATTACAAACTTACAATAAAGACAAAAAACATACATTTTGTACGTTGATCTCATTAATTTCTAAAAACAAAAATGCCTGGTTTGTCTAACATCTCGGGGGAGGAGCAAAGCGAGTTCTGTATATACGTTCCTTCGTACTGCCATTGCGTTTTCTGATACGCTATTGTGCTCTCCCACTAGGTTTACATAGGTCATATTGCACTTACGTAACATCAGAGGCTAGAAGAACTACGAGTATGTTCTAAACTCACTAAGAAGCAAAGTGAATATATTTTGCGCAATATAAATTGTCACGCGTCTTTCTATATCGAACAAAGACACCTCCCGAGCAACGTCGGGTACAATAGCTAGTGTTTCAATATATAAAAATCTAACAAGGTGGGATTAAAGCCTCAGGTATAACGAGTCGATTTATTGTCTGGTTGCAGTGGCTGACAAGAAAATCCCTCTCGTCATGTGTCTTCACATGTGATTTTATTTATTTATCGTATGGCTTTTAGTGCCGGGAGTGTCCGAGGACATGTTCGGCTCGCCTGAGTCTGTAGCTGCTTCCATCGGACACCCTAAAGGGTGAGCTACAAGTTCCGTTCAATTTCAAGTAGTTCCAACTTTCGCCACCAGATATCAATGATACCTAGTGTTGAACGTTGGACTTTGATAGAGCGTTCTGACGAAATCTAACCTAACAAATTTTGCTTTACACAAGTTTAGTCTGTGAAAGGATCTTTTACATGCCATAAATTGATGACATGGGACCGCCGGCTTTACTTCCCCTCCGAAGGAAGGCATACTGAAGGATTTTTAACGCTCTTAAAAAATCCGACGACTTCGGCCGGGTTTGAACCCGCTATCTTGGGCAAAGCAGTTCAGCATGCTACCGACTACGCCACCGACGCCACTATGTCTTCACATAAAAACGTCAGTCAACACAATTC
The DNA here is from genome assembly GCA_946902985.2 of Meconema thalassinum. NCBI lineage: Eukaryota > Metazoa > Arthropoda > Insecta > Orthoptera > Tettigoniidae > Meconema > Meconema thalassinum. The sequence goes on along the minus strand of OX336398.1, from coordinate 139,116,211 downwards.
TCCAAATATTGTATGAAAGAAGCTTCCAGTCATTACGGATTTGCGTATCTGTTTTCAAATTATTGGCTTCAGAGAAAGTTGAACTAAAAAAATTGGGCTTCCAGTTCCAAGGAATATTGTTGCTACTGGAAAGTAAATTAAACGCAATACTTCAATCGTCAACCAGTAACTAGCCGATGTATCGGTCATTCACGGGTCAGTTCAGAAATATTTACAGCAGAGTGTCACCTTGTCTCTGGAGAACATTTACTCAACCTTCGCCATCTGGGTAGATGGCTAGTAGTTAGGCCACTGTATCATCTGGGCCTCTCCACCCTTAAACACACACAAACACATTCTAAAGTAAGAAAGTACAAAAGTGTTAATTTTCTTCACCGTCAACGAAATTTCAAATGGCTTAAAACACTATAATAATAATCCCTTCTTCTCTTGAACGAAGGTAAATAGACGTTTCTGTTAGTTAATTTATTGGCTTCGTGACATTGTAGTCATTTAGTCCCTTGTACTGTTCATGTGTGTATAGAATTTGTCTGATAAACTGTATAATTTTGGTGTCTGTAGTAGGCTAGTGTGTGTTTATTTGTAATGCAGATGAGAATAGGGAAGAAGGCGGCCGTGGCCTTTAGTTAGGATCCATCCCGGTATTTGCTTGGAGTAGATGGGAAAACACAGAAATCTACTTCCAGGATGGCAGAGATGGGAAAGAGTAATAGGTTTTACGTGGAGACTCTGAGAATAATATATTGCTTTTCTTATCCGTCTATGACGAGTTTACGTTACGTTGTCTCGAAATAGTGTTTAGGGGACAGGTGACAGGGGTTAGATTAATTATGGCTAGACTGTCACACCTAGTTTGCACAACACGCGTGCAGTTCGGGAATTTGCACCCAGTACATTGTTCCACTAAGAAATTGGTACGGTACTGAAGTGAAGACCACGAGGAGTGAAAAACACTTAACAATATAGAGCTGGTAAATAAACCATTAACTAGCATGCTAAGTCAAACGAAGGAGGTTTTTTAGTAATATTTGTTGATACTTTGTTGATACGTGTCATGGTATGAGAAAAGATGATTATAATGCACATATTGTACCATAGGAATTGAAAGCGCTTAAAATTCAAGACCAAAGATACACATCCATGCTTGTGGCTAGATACGAACCGGCAGCCCAGCGCGAGTTCAGTTCCAAGGCTGTTCCACGCCACCGGACCAAAACAAATAGAATAAATATGCACTTGTATATCTCATCGATTTCAAGTTCGTATGTCTAGATACCGTACTAGACTACGAGAGTCATGCGCACGTCCCATCAAGCCAGTTCATTTGTGAGGAGAGGATGTGATGGCATATTTAACAAATGACTTACATCCCTCGACACATACAAGGGGCAGATGACCTCGTAGTTCCTCCCCTTAAAACAACAATAACTAACTAACCACATACAGAACTGTGTTGTGACATTCATATAAGAACATGTCATCTCTCGATATTGAGATCAGCTGACAAATAATCGCAAAGCCGTTCTCACACATGGCATTACCATGCCAAGCTAAGTGCACGGATTGTGCAATTGCTTCACTGCCGGGATTTGAGTCATCAAGTTAACCCCCTACACCTCCTTAGGCTGCATAAGCAATGCTTAGCATAGTTAAATTTTAGAGGCCTCTAATTAAATTAATGTCATACGTTCCAGAAGTTTCGACGCCAATCCATACATTGCTGTATAGATAAACAGACAATAATCAAACCGAATTATGGTCATTATGCAACTCATTCGGGATAAATAAGAAGGTTTAACGCAACACTCAGACGGCTCACTCTTCACATTAGGTATACAAATATTTTTTATTAGACAAATCTTTCAAAGGAATTCTGGCCCAAACGAATTAATTTAAAAATATAAATTAACATGTGCCTCTTTCAAACTTCTATTCTACCGAATTTTGCATGCTTACAATTATTAAACATGCATTTTCTTATGTATGAATTTAGAGTCTCTCTTGAGATCAGAATTTCTTCAATTTTAGCTTCGCATTTATGGCTACTGATCATTGCGAATGCACATCTGCCTTTTAAAAATGTTTTTAAAGAAGTTTCGCTTTGCATTTACTACATGAATTTGCCATTCTACCACTATAAGTTCAAACGTGTGTCGTTAAATATCCCAGTGTAGTAAATCTTGCGTATCACCAACGACACGAATATGTGACTTCAGATATGAAGTAATAGCAAAGTCTCCGTGGCAAATACTGAAAGAATGTGGATTTTGACTATTGTGACGTATGCAGCTTCACATGTACCTTCCGAGTAAACTTTGCTTCCCACCATTGTAATGTTACGTGTGTTGCTTGAGACTTCCTTTCTAAGTACATATTTCCTCGCATGTTGTACAATAATAGGGCTCTTAACCGGTATGAAATAACATTATCTCCAAACTTCCTTTTTGTGTTACGTTCGCTATGCACGTACTACATGATTATGAATTTCACCACGGTAAAGTAACATAAATAATATTATGTCTCTTCACTGTTACATTTTGTGTAAATTTTGCTTCGCACATACTGCATGAGTATGGCTGTTGACATCTGTGAAGATTCATATGTTTGTTTAAACTTTCTTTAAGAGTAAAGTTTGCTTTGCACGCCCTACATGACTATGGCTTTCCACCACTGTAAAGTAACATATGTTTCTTCAAACGAAGGCCATTTTTCAATAGTTGTTCAAGTACCATTTGAAATTAAAGAGAGTTATCCTCTCGTTCATGTTGATACAAGTCAGTTTTGTCCTATTTAAAACATGGTACACATCCAGCTATTGTTCTTCTGCAATACGTGCAGTTCTGCCACTCATTCATATTGAAGGCTCTGTGTATCAATATAAAACGAATGGCGCTTTTACCACTATTGGAATAAGGCTTTCAAACTTTCCCTCTGTGTTAAATTCAGCTTCTCACGTATAATATGAACCGTCAACTCGCAGAAGGCAATCAGGTATTGCCGCGTGTTTGGAGGCTTGCGAGCTCAAATGATCCTAGGAGCTATGCCAGCGGAAGCTTCGGCTCCTGGTAGGGCTAAGGTGATGGGTCAGACTAATAGCGGTGCACTGGTCCTACAGGTTGGGGGATGGGTGTGGGGTTGACAACCCTACGCCGGAAAAAAAAACACTTGTTACGAAACCAAAGGACAAAGGAAACCGGACGGATGAAATGGATAAACGACCTTGGCAACGGAAACAGTACATGAATTAGTATTTTGGGACATGGAATGTAAGAACACTGAGTAAACCTGGAGGATTTCGGAACTTGAAGAAGGAAATGAAGAAATGTAATGTAAAGCTGGCAGCAATACAAGAGGTAAAATGAAATGGAATTGAAGCGGAATACTTGCCACGGGGACACACTCCCTGTTCTTTAGCTGTGGGAACAGAGGATATGGAGGGACAGGTTTTCTTTTTGATAATGAGTATAAAAATGTTATGCTGAATTTTAAGCCTGTTAACGAAAGGATGTGTGTATTAAGAGTGAAAGCCCGTTTCTTCAATATACACTTCATATGTACATACGCACCAACTGAAGATGCAAAGGAGGAAGAAAAGGATCTTTTCTATGGGCAGCTGGAACAGGAACTAGCACAAGTGGCAAAGCATGATGTTAAAGTGGTTATGGGGGTCTTAAATGCACAAGCGGAAAGAGAAATTTCCTACAGGAGTACAGAGGAAATGAGGGTTTACATGAGGTGGCCAATGATAATGGTATTAGACTGATTGATTTTGCTATAGGCAGTAACATGCTTATCAAAAGCACATGGATGCAAAGGAAGGATATAAGGAAAGTGGCATGGTGCTCCCCTGATGGGATCACAGAAAACCGAATTAATCATGAGCTTATAGATAGACGACATGCCTCAGATGCGTTGGAAGTGGATAGGTGACGACGAGCAGACGGAGATAGTGATCATTATCTCATAAGAGTTAAATATAGATAAAGGATAGCCAAGTACAGGGAGATTAAGAGAGCAGTTATGCATAGGTTTGATGATGCTAAATTAAGAAAGAATGAAAGCATAGCTCAGCAATACACAATGGTTTTGACAAATAAACTTAATGAAGTGGAAGGGAAGGAAGGAAAAAGTATAGAAGAACAGTGGCAGACAGTCAAAGATACTGCGGAAAATCACGGCGGAAACTGTGCTGGGCAGAATTGAGAAACTGAGGATGCAGGAATGGTTGATGAAGAGTGTAGAAAGAAGATTGAAGAAAGGAATGAGGCAAGAAGAATGTTACAAAGAAGTGCAAGAACTACTGTAGAGGAATATAGGGAGAAGAGAAAAGAAGCGGACAAGGAATGTAGAAAGAAGAAGAGTGATTTTGAGAAACAGTGGACTGAGGAGTTAGAAGAGAGAAAGGTGGCTCAGGAAAGCAGAAAGTTATATTCAAGGGTTGAAGATATAAAGAAAGGATTTCAACCCAGAGCAGCTTTCTGTGAAGATAAGGAGGGCAACTTGATTGGAGGTAAAAATGATATGTTAAATAGAAGGATGGAGTATTTTAGTGAATTGCTGAATGCGGAAATTAGATATGAAGGTGAGATAGAAGTTGGACAGAGGGAAGAGATGGGACAGGAACAAAATGGAGTAGAGACGGACCTAGAATCAGTCAAGGAACCCACATTGGAGGAAATTGAAGATAGTATTAAGACCCTAAAAATAACAAGGCGCCGGGAGAAGATAACATGACAGCAGAAATGATAAAATATGGAGGAAAAAAACTAACAAGCCGGGGCATGAGATCATGGTAGAGATATGGCAATAGGACCAAATGCCAGAGCAGTGGAACGTAGCAATACTCTGCCCAGTGCATAAGAAAAATGACAAAGCAGACTGTGGTAATTATAGAGGGCTGGCACTGCTGAGTAATTTGTATAAAAGATGGTATATTGGCTTTCACGGCCGGTGAGCCAGCTTGGTGTCCTAGGCGAAACCCCACACAAGACACGGCACAAACCTAGGAGAATTGCTGAGTTTTAATTCACCGGCCGTGAAAGCCAATATACCATCTTTTTGGAAGCCTTCATAGGGAGGTTCAGGCTGCTTGAGCTTTTAGTTCTCGATGTCAGGGAGTGCAGTTGCACTCCATATAAAGGGAGGTATCGCGCAGTTCTATACTCCTGTGGGGGTCCGGGCGGGGACACCAAGAGCCCGCCGATGAGCCAGCTTGGTGTCCTAGGCGAAACCCCACACAAGACACGGCACAAACCTAGAAGAATTGCTGAGTTTTAATTTGTATAAAGTTTTAGCAAAAATTATAGCTGGAAGGTTGAGAATATATGTAGTAGAATATCTAGGAAATTATCAGTGTGGCTTCAGAGTTAATATATCTACTACGGACCAGATTTTTACCATCAGACAGATCATTGAAAAATGTTACGAGTTCAACATTGATGTACACCAGCTGTTTATAGATTTTAAACAAGCATATGATAGAGATAAGGCATTAGGAGCAAATGCCAGAGCAGTGGAACACAGCAATACTCTGCTTAATCAGCCATGGAAGGCAATGGAAGAGGCAGGAATACCAAATAAATTTACAAGAATAGTACAAATGACTTTGGAAAGAACAGCATGTAAAGTAAAGGTTGAAGGTATTTTGTCAAATACCTTCGAAGTTAACCAAGGATTACGACAGGGTGATGTTCTCTCCACCTTACTGTTTGACATTGGCTTGGAGAATGTAATGCGAAGGATACAAGAGGGCAACGTAGGAGGAACATTGTTAAACCGAGTGACGCAAGACCTTGCTTATGCAGATGATATTGATGAATTATATAGGAGGAAACAGGATTTGGTAGGGAAGCTAAGGAAATTAGAGGAATACGGGGCAGAGATTGGATTGTCGAATAATTAGTCAAAAACAAAGTATATGCTAACATATAGTAGAAAGTATAATGAATTAGAGAAAAATGTGAAACTGAATGAGAAAGAATATGAACGCTGTAAACATTTTTAAATATTTAGGGTCAATGATAGCTGAAAACAATAATATGATAGAGGAAATACATGCAAGGCTAGCAGCTGGAAATAGGAGTTACTTTGCTTTAAGCAAAGTTTATAAAGCAAGAAGTCTTAGTAGAAATCTGAAGCTGACTGTTTATCGTACGGTAGTGGGACCTGAGGTGATATATGGTTCAGAGAATTGGACCATGACACAAGGTGATGAGGAATTGCTAAGGAGATGGGAAAGGAAGATACTCAGGAAAGAATATGGACCAGTAAAAGAGGGTGAATTCTGGTGAATCACAAATAATACGGAGATAAGTGAGTTGTAAGGTAAGCCAGATATAGAGATATAGAGCAGTAGACTGCGTCGGTTGGTACATGTAGAAAGAATGACAGAGAACAGGCTGGTAAGGAAGGTCTTCAATGTGAAGCCAGGAGGACGACGTGTATGGGAAAGACCTAGGACCAGATGGCTGGACAACGTGGAAGAGGATCTGAGAAGGATGGGAGTCAAAAGATGGAGAATCAAAGCAGTCAACAGGGAAGAATGGTTGGAGATTGTCCGGGAGGCCAAGGCCATAAAAAGGCTGTAGCGCCAAGGAGTAAGTAAGTAGGTACAATATGAATATAGCTTTCGACAACTGTGAAGTTTCATATGTTTGTTCAAACTAAACTTAAGAGTCAATTTCGCTTCGCACAACATGAATATGGCTTCTCGCCACTGTGAATTGACATATTTGTCATTTGTTGCTCTTCATTCAGAAGAGCGAATATGCCCATTGAATGGGCGGGGTACAAGATGTAAAAATGAAAATATGTTCGTGGAAAAAATTACATCTATAAATTAAATTATCACAATTTAATTGATACACTGAAGAAACTGGAAATTGCAACATCATGAAGGCATTGATCGTTTGTGTTGATTTTCAAGATATGGAACGATGCTATGTAGGTATGTAAACGATCAATGTTTCAGACCCATTGGATTGTTGCTACAGGTCTCCCCACCGGATTGGTCGCGGAGGAATCAACTCCAGTATACGGACTCTGGTGTAGCGTAGTGGACTTGCAGTCCTTGCAGTGAAGTGTTCTCCGTCAAACATGCCCCGATGACACAGAAGAGCACGCTATCAACAACTGTCGCCGTTTGAGAGGGCTCGGATAATTGGGCTGTGTAAGGCTGGATTATCACTAAGGACTGTCGCTGCACGTGTTGGCCGAAAGGCATCTACGGTACAAAGTGTATGGCATCAGTGGTCAAATGAAGGTACCCACACTCGTAGACCTGGCACAGGCCCAGCGTGACAGACAACTGTGAGAGAGGATCGCCGCATCATTCGGATGGGCCGGATGGAGCCCTATGCAACAGCAGCGCAAATTCAAGCAGCTGTGGCACCCCACGTTACACAACAGTTGGTAATCGCCTGCGTGCAGCTGGCTTACGATCCGGTGTCCCTGCAGAAGGTGTTCCATTGACCCCACAACAGCAACGTGTAAGGCTGGCCTGGTGTCGAGAACGATCGACGTGGGTCGACTAATGGCATAGGGTCGTCTTTAGTGATGAATCGCGCTTCTGTCTTGCCCGCAGTGATCGCCGGAATCGTGTGCACCAACGTACCGGGGAGAGGGGCCGCCCAGACCTTATTGTCGAGAGGCACACAGGAGATTATGGTCTGGGGAGCTATTGTCTTTAAAGTGAAATCACAATTAGTGCTTGTTGATGGCACTATGACTCCTCGACAGTACGTTGATAGGGTACTCAATCCAGTGGTTGACCCTATGATGGTGAACATTGCTAATGGGATGTTTCAGCAGGATAATGCCCAGGTTCACACTGCACGCATCTCCTGAGAAGCTCTCCACGACATCACAACCTTAGAATGGCCCGCCAGATCCCCGGACCTCAGTCCTATTGAGCATGTGTGAGACATTATGGGTCGACAACTGGCCAACCGTCCTCAGCCACCCACAACTGTGGAACAGCTGACCCGTGCAGTGCAGCAAGCATGGGCCACAATTCCTCAGGAAGCGATGCAGGGCCTTATTGACTCCATGCCTCGCCGAATTCATCAATGTATTGCAGCTCGTGGTGGGAAAATCCTGCATTGATTGTTGTCCAAACTTGCGGTCAGAGGGACCTGAAAGTGTAATCATCGAATCACAACCGCACACTCGTCCTGCATGTTCAATTGCAGCAAAGTAGCACCACTCCTTCTGGGTGTTGCAATTTCCATTTTCTTCAGTGTATATGTCAAAACGACACACGTCTCTTCAAAATGTATTTCCGCTTATTTTTCCCCTGGAACGTACTACGTGAATATGGCTCCTCACCACTGTGAAGCGATATGTCTTTTTAATCTTTTTAACGATAAAATATTTCTTCTCACGTACAACATGAATATGGCTTCTGACAACTGTGAAGTTCCAAATTATGGTTGAACATTTCCTTAAGAGTTAATTTAGCTTCGCACAATATGAATCTGGCTGCTCACCCTTGTAAAAGTGTCCTCAAATACCCTTCCGTGCAAAATGAGCTTGGCACGCGCAACTTAAGTTGTGCTTTTTTACCCCTATGATCTAATAGAATATGATCCTTTTAACCTTAGGCCTACTGCTGAGCAAATTTAGCTCGAACGTACTACACGAATATGGATTTTGATCACTGAGTATTGTCATAAGGTCAACTATGTGTTTCCCCTACTTTTTTTAAAAGGCTCTGCACGTCCTACTTGACTATGGCTTATTGCCACATGATGTAGCATATTTGACTTTCAATTTTCCACTGTAAACAATGTCTTCAAATATACTACATGAATATGGTTTTTGACCACATTGAAGGTATTTGTGAGCCTTCAAACTCTCCTCCCTACAAAACTTTCTTTCACACATACAGTACTACATGATAATGTACGCTTGCCCTTATGAATTAACAAGCTCTTCCTCTAAAATCCCATTATTGAACTTTGTCCTTTGCATACAGTATATATATACTGTATCCAAATACACATATACAGTACCTGTCACTATCCGCAGATAGGTTTGCAGAGGTCACTGGCCTTCAGCTAGAATGGATCCTCGCTGACAGGTTGTACAAAAGACACGTTTTATTAAAAACAAAGTACTTATTTATTTATTTATTTTGCTTATGGCTACAAACATCACAAAAATATAAAAATGATTGCAAAATTACAAATTAATGTCTGGGCCACGAATATAGTCTATGGATCCCTCCGTCATCACCAGGAACTCTGTTGGATCGCCAGGGAAGGCTCTGAGAGGACATTCCTGAACCTCATGCTGAATAGTCTGCTTTTCAGCGCTGCAATCACAACTTGGAGAATCTTTTACCTTCCACTTGTGCAGAGTATCAGCAAACCTGCCAGTGCTGGTTCTTGTACGGTTAAGAACTGACCAGATCTTCCGCGGTAATTCAAAGCCAGGTGTCTTGGTCGTTATGCATGACTTCTTCAGTTGTTCTGTTGTAGCGTTAATCTGCCATCTTAGCTTCCACCATACATTGGTATTAAAACCTTTTCTGATCAACATCCTTGCAGTTTCCAGGGGCGATGCCTTCCTTTATTAATGATTGGGATGTCTTCATGAACAGGGAGGTTAGGATTTTTCTGTAATTTCTTGTATTCACGGACAAGTGCACTTTCCCGCCGCAGATATGGAGGTGGTATATGGCTAAGTATGGGTAGCCAGAAAGTAGGTGTAGGTCTGATTGTACCAGAGATAAGGCGCATGGTATGGTTGAGCTGAGTGTCATTAAGTCTTCCCTAAGTAATATTCATCCAAGCGGGATAGCAATATTCCGCAACAGGGTAGACCAATCCAGAGCTGAAGTACGAAGAGTCAATGCTGAGGAGCCCCATGATGTGCCACATAGTTTCTGCAAAATGTTATTTCGAGATTTTATTTTTTCAGTTGTTTTCAATCGGTGCTGTTTATAGCTGAGCATTCTATCAAGCGTTACCCTTAGATATTTCGGGTTTCTGTTATGTCTGAGTAGTCTTCCTTCAGGGGGATGAGGAAACTCGCGTCCCCAGCATACCTTAAGCTGTACGTGTCCCCTGGGTGGTGCTAAACGACTTTCAAAGCTGGCAGCCAGACTTATCTATTGCAGATCTCCTGGCTTAAACACGAACACGCAATGATATCACAAAGGTCCTTCTCAGGACCAACCAATCAGACTATGTATATTAGTTGCTCTTCAGTTGCCATACGCTAAATAATAAATAAATAAATAAATATCCTTCCTTCAAATGATCTCAAGCTCTTTGTTGGGCAACTTGTTGTTTAAGTGAAACGATGAGCCATCTGTCTGAGCGTCACTTGGCAACAACCTCCATTTTCGGGAATATGCACGCGTAATTGACAAATCATGGGTCAATATGGACTCTGTAACTTCAAGATCTCTATGCCTCACTGCGAATGCCCAGTCGTCAGCAAACCCAAACTTTCTTAATTTGGTTTCAGGCATATCTGATATGTATAAGCAGAACAGCAGAGGTGCGAGAACAGATCCTTGGGGCAGCCCATTATTTATCTTCATTTGTGAACTCATCTTGTTGCCCATTAGCACTTATAAACATCGGTTACTGAGCATTTCATTGATGAGATTGCCGACTTTTATCCAATGATTTGTAGAAGATTCAATATGACACCCTATCTCCAGACAGTATCATATGCAGCTGTGAGGTCAATGAATGCAATTTATGACTTTCCTTGATCCTGGAAGCCAGTTTCCATGAAGCTTGTTAGGGATAGGACTTGCTATGTGCAACTGCGGTTAGGTCTGAAACCTGCCTGTTCATAGACCTTGAGACATATTCTATTGTACACCATTCTTTCGAGGAGCTTATATAGCATTCTAAATAAAGTAACTTTCTGGCTTGTCATTTGGCTTACCTGCTTTCAGTAAGGCTGTTACTTTAGCTCGTTTTATTTCATGCGGTGTGTTGCTTGTTTGCAGAATGTCTGTGAAGAACATAGCAAGCCACTTGTTCACATACTTGCCACAGTTCAAAAGGAATTCTGCATGAATACCATCAAATCCCGGGGCTTTCCCTGATTTCATTTCTTTTATGGCAGTCGTTACTTCTTCAATGCTGAATGGTAAGGAATATTCAGTTTCTGCTTTGCAAGCTGTTTTGAGTGACTTAAGTTTCTTGTTAGCCGCAATAGTGTGTGCTCGGACTTGAGGAGTTCTGGAAGTGGACAAGATGTTGGCTGCAACTTGGTTTGGGGTAACAGCGTCATAATGTAGGATCTCGTGGGGTAGCAACACCTAGTTTTCTGAGCAATGACCAAGCTTTCATACTTGATTATCCATGAAATCTCGAGGTGTGGCGGGCATGGTTTGATAGTAAGTGGGTGCCTATAACTACCTCCGTAGCAAACTCGTTACTAACCATCGAAAAAAAAATATGCCAAGAGGTTTCTATAAAAATGGACAGGCAACCTAACAAGTACCTGATAAAATGTATTAAATAAAACATATACACACTACAGGATTCATCTCCTAACTTGAACTTCAATAAATAATTAAAATAATAGTAATAATAATAAATTAACTTACTTCTCTCAAACAAAAATGAAATAAACTAAAATTTGGGCTATGACCTTCTCTACTCAAATATTTCTGTATTCACTCTGCTAATTCTTAAAGAGTTCTTCAAATAAAATATTTCTACTCCTCGTATTCATTCAAATTAAAAATCCTATTAAATTCTCATCATTACTCTACTCTTCCTTTTACATATTTCACAATACACTTCTTTTACTCTATACAGTACACTTCTTAATTCCTATAAAATTCCTATGTTTGTACAGTATCTCACACTATAACTATCCATATTCCTCTCTCAGTATTTTATCTTTCAACAATACATTATTTACACATTCTATTTCTTTCAATAGTCTTTTTCAAAACATTTACTTCTCCTATTCCCATTACTACAATATCCTATTTCCTCACAGACCATGCCTATAGTTGCATATCACCATCCTGAGCATATTACATTGTCATATCCAATAAATATTTTTGCCAAGTGGTTAAGCTAAGCTAAGTTATACTTTTCACATCCTTGCTAATGAATAATAATAATAATAATAATAACGATTAATAATCTGTCCTTCTCTCTTTTCAAACTTATTTACTACCAAAGTGGTTAAGAATACTCTCGGACCTTGTCTAACGATCAGCTGATTTTACGATATAGTATTTATCAAAACTTCTCTTCAAATTCAAAATTCGCACAGCTTCAAAATACCACACTCTTCTTCGTTAGTCTCCTTATAGCACATATAATTCATCCTCATACTATAAATCCTCCTTATATACCATCGCTGAATGCATTATTCCTTGATACCACTCGTCGCAGTATCCTATACCTTATATATGACTTAACAAAGTCTCCCTGGATCGTTGAAATATACATTTAATTTACTACAATAGCATATTCTTTTTTTTCATATCATAAAACTTGTCTATTAATATATTCACATGTCATAGATCTCGTCTATACATAACGATTATTTCTGCTTAAATATACGTGGTTATTTCACATACTCCCTTCATTCAACTTAATAATTATCCTCTTATAAAATGCTATCACCTTAAGACTATTGAAAGAAATAGAATGTGTAAATAATTTCTGTCAACATCGTTCGCGATTTTAGAATTCGATCTTATATTCACATTACATTTAATAACAATAATACCGTATCTCCTTTCTTATGTGTTCATATTAGTTATATAAATAATTACTTGCATCGTCACAACAGATTATATATATAAGTATCATCGTTAAGTATTATTTAACATAGGGTGACCAGACGTCCCGTTTTTAACGGGATTGTCCCTTCTTTCAGTAGTTGGTCCCGTTTTGCACACAAATCTTTGACGGGACGCAAAATGTCCCATTTTCTTAACATTCGTCCAGTTAAATCCCGTTTTCTTGAGATATTTTAATGTGTGTGCAGTTTTGCGTACATGCTTTACTTAATTCATTTGTTTTTCTGTATCCCAAGATTCAAATATTATACGAGAGATACTTTGTAGAAAGTATTGCCAATCAACCAACACTATAATTCCCTTTCTTAGGGTAATTTCGCAAATAATTCTCTTTCATAGGGTTAATTTTGTAGGCTGTGGTTGGCATACATGCCGATGCATGCGGAATAACAAATTTGTAACAAAACACCATCGTTGCGTACGAGGGAAACTTTGTTTTATTGTAAGTAATGGTGCTTGATACAAAAAAACTTCACGTTTAACGTCTTATAATGTTTACAAGCACGCGTCTTTCAGTACTCTATAGTTACTAATCGTGACGAGTTGTTACGCAATATTTTATCAATAGTTGAGAATGCCGAAACGAAAGTGTAATTTCACGGATGTATAAAAGGAAAAATTTCCTTTTCTTAAGGAAGATCAAGACAAAATAGTGTGTACTTTATGTAAAGGTGCGTTTTCTATCGAACATGGCAGTCGATCGGACATTTTCCAACATATACAAAAGAAGAAGCATAAAGTGGCAGTGGCTGCTAAGAGTTCAAGCCATAAATTAACCTCCTTCATGACAACACAAGGGAAAGACGATGAAGAAGGGAAACGTCTTGCTGCTTTAGAAGATGTGTTTACTTTTCATACGGTTAAACATAACCACTCCTTGAGATCGATGGATTGCACATCAATTCTTCTGCGTACTTTATTTGAAAGGAAGTTTACATGTGGGAGAACCAAGTGTGAGGCCATCGTAGTTAATGTCTTAGCTCCTTTTGCGTTAAGCGAAATCACCAGTGACATGCAAAATGCCAGATATGTATCAGTTATGGTTGATACTTCAAACCACAACAACTTGAAATTAGTTCCAGTACTTGTAAGGTATTTCGTACCAAATAAAGGCGTTCAAATCAAATTTCTTGAGTTTCAAGCACGTTCCGGGGAAACAGCAGAGATGCTAACAAACCACATTCTTCACATCTTGGAACAATACAAGTTAACTTACAACGTTATTGCTTTCTGTGGTGATAACAGCAACACCAACTTCGGTGGGGTTGGAAGAAAAGGCACCAACAATGTTTTTTAAGTTAAGACAGGGGATATTGGAAAACATTTTTGGAATAGGTTGTGCTGCCCAAATTGTACACAACGCTAAGCAGACAAGTGCAGACACTTTACCTATTGATGTTGACACAATTGTTAATAAAGTGTTCCAGTAATTGAAGAGCTTCTGTGAGTTTGTGGATGTTGAGTACAAGCAGATATTGGGAAGTGTAAAAACAAGATGGCTTTCTTTACAACCAGCTGTTAACAGACTTATTGATATGTTTGATAGTCTCAAGTCTTATTTCCTTTCAAAAGGAAAGTGTCCTGGAGTGCTAAAAGACTTTTTCAGTAATCCACAATCCTTACTTTGGCTTCATTTTATTAATTCACAACTCAAGGTGTGTGCAAACACAATAAAGAAAATTGAGAAAGACAATATATGTGGCAGTGAAGTTGCTAATGAATTACATGCCTTGAAAAATAAGCTTGTGTGCAGGAAGGACCAGAATTTTCAAACATCCATAATGATCTCTTTACTAAAGCAATTAGAAGATGGTGGTTTGATCAAGGATCATAAATTTACGGAGTCTGCGAACAGTTTTTATGTCACTTTACTTCAATACATGGAGAACTGGACACTACCCTTCGATAAACTGAAAGAACTTCAGTGGGTTCAGATGAATAGTCCTCCATTGTGGAATGAGGTTCAGCAGTGTGTGCAGTGGATTGCAGAAATTGACAGTCATTCAGAAAAAGTAATTGATGAAGATGAACTATTTGATGAAGTAAGACATGTCCAAACCATTTTTGAAGCAAAAAGTGAAACCTGGAAGATAAATGGTACAGCAACTGAAGATAAGTGGGTTGAGATATTTAGTGTTATGGACAGGGAAAACATTGAATACAAATGTATTGCGTGTCATGTGAACTTTGCTTTGACGATTCCAGGAACTAATGCAGCCTCAGAGAGAGTGTTTTCAATTATCAATTGTATGTGGTCAGATGAAAAGAACAGGCTCAATGTTGAAACTGTTAAGGCAATGATCTTGACCAAGACACATTTTCGTGATGTATCTTGCTCAAGTTTCTATAAATATTTGTTAGAACACCAAAACCTTTTGAAGGAAATTCATAAATCTTTAAAGTATATAAAAAGAAAAGACTGACCCAGATATTGGATGTGAATCGGTTTTCTTGGTAAAGGATTCAATATAGCCTATAAGAGATATTTTTTTAAACTTACCTGTTAGGTTGTATAATTTTTAGAATATGTTTGAGAGTGATTATATAGACGTGATTTAAGAAATGCAATATACTATATCATGTTTTAGTGAATAAAATATTTGTTTTGAAATTAAATATCATAAATATTGCACAAAAGCCCAATTATAGGACCCGCTTTCTCGACAGACAATAATTGACGCGACATGCCTGAGTGTTCCTTTTTTTTAATTATCAGAATCTGGTCACCCTAATTTAACAATTTAATGTTGTCAAGAATCCTTATTTTCAGTACTATTAAACTTGCAACTTATAATGCAACTAATTATAATCATGAATCATCATCATTATATTTCGTAATGACGTTGGATCAATTCCAAGTTCAAATTAACTTCCACAAATCATTCTCTCTCCTCAATTCCTATCTCTCTCTATAAAAACTCAAATAAATAAAAATTCTCATCTACACATACCATAACGATAAAACTATCTTGACAATGTTCAAATAAACTTATCCATAAATATCTTATTCATTAAGGGGACACGGAACGAAAAAGAAATTTAAAAATCCATTTCCATTTTTTTTGTATCTGTGATCATTTCCCTCTCCAATGGTGTATAAATTATGATATTCGTCCTGTTGGAAAAATTTTTAATTCATTTGTAAGATGGTGCAAAGGCTCCATGCTCCCGCAAGACAGGTAATTTAGACTGATGGGAGCAGTATTTTTATATAAAAGCCAAGTGAGTGGTAAATTTAAGTAGATGGAAATATATTGCTGTGGAATAAGTTATCTGTTTTGAATGCATTGTCATTGACAGCCATTTGTTTGCTTTGTTTAAATGGTTGATATGATAACAGGTGTTTCTATTACTAATAGGTTTAGCTGCTGAGCTTGAACTGTTGTGTAAACATTCTTCATATAGTACTACATTCTTCAGTTACTCTAGTGTTAAAAAGGTAACAGTAAGATCAACAATAAGAACAGTGGCACATATTACAGTGTAAATTTAAGGTTAGTTTATGGACTAAAAGAAATTGGTAAAGGAAACACTGCAGGTGACAAGCTGTGTGGTGTGATGAGCCTTCATAATTTTACAAATATAATATTGCAATAGGGTCTGTTGTTGAGGATGTGGCTCTGAAGTGCATGACGGAGGTTGTAGAGGAAGCTGTTGTATAGAACAACAATGTGCGTGATAGGACAGTTGTCTTTGATGGTTGACGGTCCTTGGCAAGAAGAAAAAAAAAGAGAAAAGGAGGATTGTAGTTTTACGTGACCATGTATCTTTAGATTATGGGCCACGGGACCTCCATTTTATGTGGAATCCGAACCACAGGACATGGCATTTCATTTCGAAAATCAAACATGCAATGAAAAAAAAAGAGATCATACCTAGAGACACGCGAAAATCGCAACTGCGATAAATGGGAATTTAATGTCTTTCTCATTTTTTCAACTATTTGTTAACTAGTATGACTATACCCAGAATTTACAAAACTGTATATGCGACAAAGTACGATAGCGATGGGTTATTGCGAATTTACCCGATAAATGCGATACGTTCCCAATTTACCGAAAATATTTAATATGTTCTCTTTTACGAAATTTGCGCGTCGCACATTGAAATGTAAAGTTCCTAGCGAAGAAAAATCAATATAATTGATAGTTATAATCGATATTTACGAAGATCGATTGACGGAAATCAATTGATTACCGTAGTTGACTTGATATCAATTTCAAACTGGCTGTTGTTCTCGCCGCATCCTATCCACTGCTTTCAACCAATAAAACGATGTTTTTGGAGAAATCATTTCGTACTTTCATTTGGTTGTGCTAACAAAAGGAATGTTTCAGTCGTTTGTATCGTTTCTTCTCTTAACAAACTAGAGTGATAAGGTTATGTTCATATTGGTTTATATTGCGTCGGCCACTCATTTATAATAGGCTTCCTTATTTGACCATGATATATAAAATTTAAAAATACGTTTCGTGATTTCAATAGTCAATGTTTATTTTGCGTTCTCCTAGTTTTTAGGAATGTTTAATATGATAAAAGTATTCTCTCCCGTGTGAAAGTCGTAGGTTATAACTCAGCAATTTTTCTAGGTTTGTGCCGTGTTTTGTGTGGGGGTTTCGCCTATGACACCAAGCTGGCTCATCAGCGGGCTCTTTGTTTCCCCGCCCGAACAAGTTATGATTCATGTCGTCCTGCGATTTCTCCTTGAATTCGGATACTGTTTTACAGGTTGTCAGTCGAGAATCCCAAAAATATATACTGTATGCCTTCTATCAGTAGAACCATTAGAATAAGTTAAAATATTCTGGCGATACTTCGAAACAACCGACGGCCGGATTCAGGCGGCGAAACTTCGATACAAGCGACAGCCGGATTCAGGCTAAGTCCGTAGCTTTGCCAATACGCATGCGCTAGGATGTAGCATTTGGTGGTGAGCCGGTTTTCTTCTAGTACAGCCAATATTCTGTTTAACTTAACTGAAGAAAACCTTTGAGACTGATAGAATGTGATCAATTAAATCTTGGGAGTAGACTTGAAAGGCGTATAACAATATTCACAGGATTGTGAACTCTCATTTATAATAGTTGCATTGGCAGCAGTGTTAAGTCCCCTGTTGTGTCGCTTTCACTAAGGGAGTGTTAGAAGTACAAACATCCCAATATCAGTACGGAATTAATGTACAAACAATTCTGATTTCCCATTTTCAAGGTCACTACTTCTTCCTTCTATCTCGTTGCCAATTTCCATCACTTCTTTTTATAACTCTTGTAATGAGGTTGGAATCAAGACGTGCCATTAACCCATTAAACCAACCGGCAAATAGAAATTCATTTCCCTGGCCAAAATTGAAACAAAAAATAATGAGGGGGTAAACATACATTTCATTATTTAGTTAATTATCCTTTGTACTGTATGGTATTTACCTGAAGCTAAGTATTTGTAAGATTGATATTAACAGTGCTCGATTTAGTAGAAATTGAGGTGCCGGAACTACAACCTACCTTCTGGGAGATACAGCCCCTCCCCCACAAGAAAAAAATATTTGCCCGTGTAAAGTATTAGGTTAAAAAAAAGGAACATTTTATTGAACTCACTTTTTAATGAACATAATGAAAATCAGTAAAATAATACAGCATCACTGTTTTATAAATTTCTCTTAAAAGATTGTCCTAATCTTCAACATGTTTTCATCATATTTGTTTTCTCTTGATCTCTTCTTACTCTTAACAGCTAGCGCTGAGTGGTGTCCAGAAACAAGCCAAGAGTCAACTTACTTCTCTGGATCAAACAGCCGAAGAGGAGGTCCATAATGTTCACAAGCAACAAGCCAGAAACTGTCGTAATGTTGACTGAAGATCTCAGTGGTGTTATTATTAAGTTCATCTGAGAGAATCCTGTTCCACATTCAGCTAATTCAAAAAACAATTATCATCATCATTATCAATCACTCGCACAAACATAGATTAACTTCTCAAATATTGAAACACAACTAACCTAAATAACGTAACACAGAGAAATAAACATGATGTTCTTAATCACGTTCGTAGTTAATTCACTGACAAAAAAATCAGTTCCGATTTGTTTAAACTTTCTTAGTGCCGATATTTTTTATTTTATATATATAGAGAGAGAGAGGTCCCGGAACGCCGTTCCACCACGTTCCTGCATATTAATATTTTAAATGCCGCTGCCATTGATCAGAAACACCCAATATCCAATCCTGCGCCTGTTTAAATTTGTTACCGTGCTTATTAAATTTGAACTCTTTTCTTACACGGCGACCAACTTTTAAATGCTACAAAATGCTAATTTTTAAAATTCAAAATACTACAAAATGCTGCTTTTCAAAATTAAAGCGCTACAAAATCTATTTCCAAATGCTATTTTCTGGTATCGTTAATCATACCTCATTGAATGGTGTTGATTCAGCCACAAGTACAGACACAGGGAAGGTTATTGATGTGGCTATAATGTCCAAACAGTGTAGTTGTGCCGGCGTCGACAATAGACATCCAGAAACATAGAAACAATAACTGGGGCTGAGCATTGGCTCTCAAATTCGGGAAGCCATGCTGCGACTCGACTTGGAAAGACAAGTCAAGAGAGCTAGTAAGAGAAGGCTAGAAGATGAAACGTAAGAGGACACAGGCAATCCAAGCTATGGAGCAGGCATGCATAAGGCAGTGACTTTAAGTGCCATTTCCTGAAAGATTGTTTTTTAATACATAAGGAACATTTTCTCAAGTCGTGTGAGATACAGAAGATTCAATCTTCCAGGGTTCCTTTCTAATGTTGATGTACACCTGCCGAAATAACTATTATTGTTATAGGACAGATATTAGGTATTTTATTAGAGTAAGAAGTGCCAAAAAATTGCCAAATTTGTAAGTCCCATATAATAATTCAAAAAACAGAACGTGTTTCATATAACCCAAAACTTGTTATTTCAGTACCAAGCCAAGGTATGTATGTACATGCTGTCTGATTTTCAAATTTATAGCTGTAATAGACTTTGAAAAAATGTACCTCAGTAATGAATGATTTAACAGTATAAGCATAGGGCGTTCCGTGTCCCCTAAAATTTCCACTCGTATAATAGAACAAGATGTTCAGTAAAGAACATATAGCCTACTTTCTCCTAAATGTATGAGTATAGTTATAACTCGTTGTTATTATCAAAGAGTATAATAGAACTATTCTTTGTTGAAGACCTTAGAAACGATTTACCTCTACCAAACGCCACAACCTAGATAAAAACTGCTACCATCATTGAAGAAAGAAAGAAAGAAAGAAAGAAAGATAAGAAGTATATCAAGAATGTTATGGATCTGGAGACATAATCGACCGGACTGGCGGCGTGGCTCAGCGGTAACGTTCTCGCTTGCTGGGTCCTAGGTTGCAGGTTCGTATCCTGGCGCAGTCAGCTGGCATTTGAGGGTGCACAAATGCGAGGGAGCCGTGTCAGTACATTTACTGGCACGTTAAAGATCCCCTTCGGGCCAAAATTCCGGCACCCCGGTGTCTCTAAAATCAGCAGTAGTTAAAAGGGATGTAAAACCAATAACATTATTATTATTATTATTATTACGACCTGCCGTGGGCAACATCCAACTTTGAGTTGAGGCATGTCTTTACACGTCTTGTTGTGCATGGCTTTCACAACCCTAATTGAATTAACAAATCTTTCCATGACCCTACAGAGACGTGTGTATACAAACTATGTGGATATTTTCGATAATATAATCCTAACAGAGCGAGTGCATTCTAGCGGCCAGAAGAAGAAACTTTTCAATAAAATCTGGAAGTTACCTTTTTGGCAGCTAGATGTCTCGAGTAAATCTGCTGGCGAATTATGTTTTAATTAAATATATATTTTACACCATAATGTGCACAATATAACGCTTAATAACATTTTCAAGTAACGCAAAATAGGCTGTTACAAACCCTTTAAAATGAAAAGTTAAAATGTATCGTAGTATCATCTTGTCATTCTTCAAATTCGATGCGCATAGAATGATAATGGTATAGTAATCAATGGATCCCAACGTAGACTAGTCGTGACATCTATTGGTGAAATATCGAACAATATAATCCTAACAGAGCGAGTGCATTCTAGCGGCCAGAAGAAGAAACTTTTCAATAAAATCTGGAAGTTACCTTTTTGGCAGCTAGATGTCCCGAGTAAATCTGCAGGCGAATTATGTTTTAATTAAATATATATTTTACACCATAATGTGCACAATATAACGCTTAATTTTAAAACATCTGAGTCATTACAAAACAATAAACATATAGCATTTCAAGCAAAAAACCTAGCTCTGATCGGGTTTGAACCATAGGCATTTGAGCGATAGGCTAACGCTCTACCACTGAGCTAATTGTGTCAACGAATATCGTTCTATTTAAAATGACTTACATAGAACTTGTTAGCAAATAATGATTTATACTAAACGATTTCATCACTGGAGTATATTATTTATATATAAAGCATTTCATACAAAGTTTATTTATTTTTTATCAGTACGCTATATTGCATGCAATACTCCAATTAGTGAAATATAAGTCCGGCACAAGATATCCGCTGCCATCTTGTCTTATTACTGAATCAGTTCAGCTTTTTAAAATCACGTCTGCACTATAGTATTACAAAATAAACTTTTAATTTCGAACGTGCCTCTTCCTTTAGAACAGTTAAAACGATTCTCGGCTCGATAATCGGAACTGGTGGGTCCCATGATATGGATTATAAAGTTTGCATAATTCGCACGGCCGCCATCCTGAAATGGTATGGCGGACGACCTTGTAATTTGGTCACAAGACGCATCCTATACGAAGGTATGTTGTTACCAAATTTGGTAGAGATCGGATGATTTGGTTAGTCGTTATTTGATTTTACGTTTTGAACGTTTGAGTGGCCGCCATTCAGTTTTAGTAAAGATGGCGGCGATATAAAACATGACACTGAGGTGTCCTTTGCTAGTGCTACCTTTGTACCAAATTTCGTTCAATTTGCATTCACCGTGTTCGAATTGATAGGGGGGGACAGACATTCAGAGTACACACACTCACACACACACACACACACACACACAGACTCACACACACACATACACACACACACACAGACTCACACAGACAGACACACTTTTTTCGCCCTGTGTTGATCTCATAAGTCTACTTTCATTTTTTGCAAAAATCGAAAGTAGGCTAAAAATGTACTACTCTTGCAAAAAAATCGTTGCTGAAATATCTAAATAAACTAACATCAGGCGGCTTCGGTGGCGTAGTTGGCAACATGCTGAGTTTCTATGCCCAAGATCGCGGGTATAAACCCCGCCGAAGTCGTCGGATTTTTAAGAGCGTTAAAAATCCCTCAGTATGCCTTCTCTCGGAGGGGAAGTAAAGCCGGTAGGCCCATGTCATAGATTTATAGCATGGAAAAGAACATTCCACTACTAAAATTCCGTGAACCTAAAATTGTAGGTTAGATTTCATTAACGCTTTATGAAGTTCCAACGTTCGCCGTCAAGTTCCGGTTGCGTTGGCATGTAGTACCCAAGTTCGCAGATAGGTGTCACTGACCGAAGCATTTGGTAGCAATTGATGATCTGCAGTCCTTACCTGAATTACAGATAAAATACACTAATACGGCCATCACAATTAACACCAGTTATCAGACAGATTCTACACACGCCCAAAGAACACGGGGCTACATGACCGCGTTGTCCCAGACCCTTAACTGAGGAACCTACCCAACTAACATAAAAAAATCATCCTGTTCCTAAATTAATCCTAACATGTAGAGTATCGAAAGTCAAAAATCTCAAAATATATATTCACTAGAAATTGAAATTGATCCATTTCCACAACATCAAATTGTTAAAATGATAAGAAAAGTCGTCCTTCTACCTGATTTCGCTTTATGTTGTACTGATGGTAATACCCGGATATAGTTTGCCCAAGTCTGGTCTCAGAATACTGCTGTTTCCATCTTCGCCTTCCTATGGATTGATGTTGTATTGTCGGTTGATCCAATGGCCACCAGGGTTCCTTCTACTTTTGTTCCAGGTGAAACTTAAAGATTTGTTTCTTCTAACAGCTGCTCTCAGGTCGACCTTCTCGCTTTTCCTTGTAGTTAAAGACGGTCTCGTTGTCATTGAATTTCATTGTATAATTTTTCTCGTGATGCTTGTAATTTTCAAAGATTTTACAGAAATTCAATGATCTCTCAGTAGGTTCCATTTAATTCATGTCACTCAAGATATTCTCATATTACCATTCATGCAGTTTCACTTCTGTAAACTCTTAGTGCTCCATCTCCATCTCTGCTGCAATGTTTAAGGATATCCCCGTTAACTCAAATCCTTTATCATGTTGTTTAAGTTCAATACAATGTTCATAACAATATCGAAGAAATTTGGTGAATAATTATTTCGTAGAATGTAAATGAATTTTTATGAATCACTCCCGTTGAATTATTTTTAATAATGTTCGTTTTACTTTGTGACTTCACCTTCGTTGATATCGCGTATACAATTGGGATGTTGCGTTGCTCTGAATTTTCAATGTTAAAAAGTTCACTCAATTTCAAAAATATTCAATCACTTTCAGTTCGATATTGTAACTCGAATACTTTTACTTCAATTGGGCAATGTTCATTTCATGAAAATTTCTAATACGAACTGTTCAATTCATTATTATATTCCGTACTTTTACTTTTATAATACTTGTTCTTAAGTCTCGAATATTTCAATCACTTCTCGTGATGAAGTACGATTTTGTTAAAATTTTCAAAGTCTTTCGATGCTATTAAGAGGACTTCACCGTCTATCTCCCGTAACTGAACCGTGAATGCTCGCGTCACTTGCGTTATAACAAGTACGATAGTCCCGTACAATATTGGACTCAGGGAATCACGTCCGTCCCCTTTCAAGACATGATCGAAGCAGCAAAGGCCTAAGATGTCTTCTCTCCCTTTTCATTCCCTAAATAGCGCTCTTTCCCATTTTGGCGGCTAATGCTGCGCCTTATATTACAAAAATAATTGCGCTGGCTCTCTGTAGTTTCTCTCGTTTTAAATTGAAATATGTTAATTTTCCTAGATTTTATCTCTTTCTAATGACGTCAAGAAATCTTACCTGTATTTGCTGAATCGAATTATATTTGAAAATTGCGTTAAATTACCATTCCGATTTTCTGGTTGGATGTTTCAGTCATGTGACTGGTCTTCGTCCCTCTCCTCTGGATTTGCGCTTTGTCAGGTTTAACAAGCGTAACACACAGTCTTTTAAAATGCGGCAGGTTTTTGATTGGATTGTCTTGCCTCGCAATCCAGTTTTGTTTCTATTGTGTTCTTTTCTGGCACACGACTTTTAAAATCTGCATCACCACTTCTCATAGTAAACAAGCTCTGAAGTA
Organism: Meconema thalassinum; assembly: GCA_946902985.2. Taxonomy (NCBI): domain Eukaryota; kingdom Metazoa; phylum Arthropoda; class Insecta; order Orthoptera; family Tettigoniidae; genus Meconema; species Meconema thalassinum. The sequence goes on along the minus strand of OX336398.1, from coordinate 139,092,000 downwards.
CTCGTACAAACGCCACTAGTGGACAAACGTATTATTCTGGCTTATGTGTAGCAGAAATTGCCTATTCGTTTTGTAAATCTTGTAGCCTATCTTCCCCTAATTGTTACTTCTCCCATTCTTTCGTACAACATTAATTTCAAATATCCTTTCCTAATTTTCTATCATACACAAAAGAAATATGGGTTCAATACGTATTCGGACTTGTATGATTATCCACATTTTTCATGAATCCACTGATGCTAACCACCTGACCAAAATTTATTCCAGATGCAGGTGTATACAGTGTGGATCCGTGAGGATGTTACAAACTTTCAATGATGATGGAGGCAGGCAAATAGATCCATTTGAGCTGACCCATATTTCGGAAAGAATCGAGCCAACATTTATTAATAATTACAGTAGTTAAACGTCCGTCTACCATTCTAGTTCTAAACAGTTGTCGGGGTGGCGAAATTTTATCCCGCATGCGTATTTTAACGTTCCGGAAGCCAATGATATGGGGCTGGCACATGTAATCACCCGTAAACGCCACCACCCACAGTCGGGTTTGATCCCGCTAACTTGGGATTACTACACCAACGTCGTATCCACTACACTACTGTGACTGGCAGTGAAAGGTTAAAGCAAAAATCGAACTCATACATCCGGCAGTGGAATACATCTACTGTAGGCCTATTGTGCTACGCTTGAGAGGAAGACACTCCCCACGAGCAGAAGAGGCTAGGAGGATAACTCACCTACTCCACTGCGTATTGACTGAATCGGCGTACGATGCCTGTACTGTAGACTTCAGTCTGTGTTGAAGAGTTGGAGTGGTACGTTGCTATGTCTGCATTGATGCGATTTTGAACAGTTGTAAATGTAGCATCTTGTAAAACGGATACAGGTAAACATTATTTATTGAGTCGAATTTTGCTTATAAGTTGTGACTCTATCGTTTCCGTACTACGGTTCCTAATCTCACATTGATCGATTTCCATTTCTCCATCATCTCCCAACGGTTGTAACATCATCACGGATACAACCAGTATATAGTCCTCGAAAAGTAAAAAGAGCAATTATTCTAGGTTTATACCGTGTCTTTTGTGGGTGTTTGCCTAGTTACACCAATTTGGCTCATCAACGGGCTCTTGGTGACCGTGCCCGGAGCCCACAGGAGTAGCGAACTGTGCGCTACGTCCCTTCGCCTCTTTAATGCAAGAGCTATAAGCTCAAGCAGTCATAACCTCCCTATAAAGACTTCCGAAACGATGCTATATATGCTTTCACGGGCAGTGAAATAAAACTCAGCAATGCTTCTGATAAGGCAACTTGGTGTTCCTAGATGAAACCCCACACAAGACACCGCGTAAACCTAGAAAAATTGCAGTTATAATTCACTAGCCGTGAAAGCCGATATACCATCTTTTCGGGAGCCTTCATATGGAGGGTGAGAATGCTTGAGCGTATAGCTCTCGCAGTAAAGAGGGGCAGGTGCGCTTCAAAAAACAGGGAGGTAGCACCCAGTTCACTACTCTTGTGGGGGTCCAGGCACAGACACCAAGAGCCCCCTGATGAGCCAACTTGGTGTTCCTAGGCGAAACCCCTTACTAGACACGGCATAAACCTAGACAAATTGCAGTTTTAATTCACTAGCCATGAAAGTCAATATACTATCTTTTCGTAAGCCCTCATATGGAGGTCAATACTGCTTGAGCTTATAGATCTCGCAATAGAGGAGCAGGTGCGCTTCATAAAAAGGGAGGTAGCGCCCAGTTCGCTACTCCTGTTGGGAGTCTGGGCACAGACACAAAGAGCCCGCTGATGAGCCAACTTGTTGTTCATAGACGAAAACTCACAAAAAACACGGCATAAAACTAGAAAAATTGCATAGTTTTAATTCACTGACCATGAAAGCCAATAAAACATTTACTCAAGAAGTAAATTTGTCATCGCGAATACTACATATTAATGGCATTACACCACTATGTGGGTCTTCAAGCATGCTTCCTGAACAAATTTGCCGTTGTATATACAACAATGTGGCTAATTGCCAATATTCCTTGTCCACGCTCAAACCTAGTCGTTGAGCACGTTTGGGTTTCCATGTTCTTCATGAATAAGGCTTATTACGGTAATAGGTTAATACGTGAATCTTCAAACGCTCTCTCCGAGCAAATATTCCATGGCATATGCTCCATGAATATGGTGTCTCACCGCACTATGGGTCAACATGTGCGATTTCAAAATTTCCCTCTAGACCAAACCTGGATTCAAATATACTACATGCAGATGGCCTCTCGCTACAATGAGTTACCATGTGCGTTTTCAAACTAATCAAATTTAGCAATTCAGGCCTCACGAATATCACATGAAGTTGGCTTCTCCCCGCTATGGATTGTCATGTGTTTCTTCAAATTTCTGTTTGAGATAATTTTGCTGCTCATATATTACATTCTACACCCTATGGTTGCGAAGGTGCCTCGTTAAATATTTCTTCTGCGCAAATTTGGCTTCGCATAGATTACAAGAGAAAGTTATTCCTGCGCTATGGGATAGCATGTGCGTCCTCAAATGTACTCTCTGAGCAAATTTGCCTTCGCATATATTACATGATAAGGGCTTTTCACCAGTATGGGTTAGCATGTGTGACTCTAAAGTTTCTCCCCGAGTAAAATTGGCTTCGCATATTCTACATGAGAATGGCTTTTCACCCCTATGGGATCGAAGGTGCGATTTCAGATGTTCTTTCTGAGCAAATTTGGCTTCACACATGTTACAAGAGAAAGCCTTCTGTCCGGTATGGCCTAACATGTGTCTCTGCAAATGTCCTCTCTGAGCAAATTTCAAATCACATATACTACATGGAAAGGGCTTTTCACCGCTATGAGTGAGCATGTGCGTCTTCAAACAATCTCCTCGGATAAATTTGGCTTCGCATATTGCACATGAGAATGGCTTTTCACCGCTGTGGGTTCGTATGTGAATCTTCAAATATCCTCGGCTAGCATAACTGGCCTTGCATACGGTACATGAATACGGCTTTTTTCCACTATGAATCAACATGTGTTTGTTTCGATCGCCTTTTCGAGCGAACTTTGTTTTGCATATATCACATGAGAATCGCCCCTCACCGCTATGCATTAACACGAGTGTCTTCAAACCGTCTCCGTTATCAAATTTTGCTTCCCATAATCTACATGACAATGGCATCTCACCGCTATTGGTTAATGTGTCTGTTTCCAATTGTCTCGTTAGGGATGTAGCTACGCATACAGGCTGCTTTTGATTATATTTTTTGGATGGTATGCAAGTATATTGTCCTCCAGAATTACCTGATGTGCTTTTCTTTCTTTCAACTAGATCCGACGCATCTGAACATATGATTCTGAAATTAGAGGTCCTAATATATATATAAGATGGCGGATCAAGTGAAAGTGCGTGTCGAGAATGCTCTCGAAATCAAAGTAAATATCACAGAATCAGTTGGGTATCTCAGGAACGAAAAGAAAGAAAAATCTTACAAGCAGTAAGTGTTTTGAGATGTTTTGATATAACTAACACATCATTAGAAGATACGTCAGAATAAGTTTTCTGGTAATGAGGTTAGAGAACACCAAAGAGAAATCACACCAGAGAGAGATGACAACCGCATCGAAAGACCAGTGGGGCCATCTGATGGCAGCACTCCTTAATACTCGAGGTGAAATCCAACCATTACAGACATCGAGCGACAAGCCTCAAAACCTGAGCACCGGCTCCAAAGAACACAAACAACACTCACGAAAGCGGTAGCTTAGCAGACATGAATAAAAGGCTACACTTTATTTTGGACTTCCTATCTAACAAACATACTTCAATAACAGAAGTAAAAAAATCGAGACCCTAAAACAAAAAGAAAATACAACAAACAAGGATGCAGTGAGTATTGCAACACAATACGCAGTGAAGATAACTATGAAGGCCAGCCAAAAGAATCAGTTTTGATACCAATAATACATAGAAGAAACAACGTAACATATAATCAACCAGCCTCCATTAGAGGAACAAGACAGGAAAATAGTAACGAACTCAAAGCTGCAGAGAGAATGGCCTGGCTCTACCTAGGCAACTTAAAGAAAAACACAACACCAGAAAAGATTCAAAACCACCTGGAGGCCAACGGAATCCAAACTAAGCTCCAATGCCAGGAACTACACACACCAGGAGACAAAAAAGAAAGGATAGAAGATAGATTTCCTCTTCCGGATATAACAGTACGGCCAGATTTCTGGACACAAAGAGCAGTAGTAAGAAGGTTTCGCTTTCGAAAAAAAAACACGACACGTCGAAAGAAAAGAATTTATATAATAATGAACACACAAGGATACTTCTTTGGGATATTGAAGTCATGAAGAGCGCCATACCATTCATACCACAAGAGACTCGATAAAAATTTGACTTCCCTAACGAATGAGTTAAATTTAAAAGGGCACCATGGAATTCATTCATTCGCCCATCAGACTGCGGGAAGGCCAGCAGGTGGAGTATCCATTTTCTTCAAATCCAACCTAGGAACAATAAAACAGATAATAAGAGAGGAAAACGCAGTAATTGCAAAAACTAATCAGATCACAGTCGTGGGCACGTATGCATCACTCTACAGTGCGGCAGATGACGCAGCCGATAGGATAATAGAGACAATATCGCGAACAGCAACAGACCAAAGAGGAATAATTGCAGGCGACCTCAATGCAATGCAAGAATTGATAAACCAACCACAAAAACAGAGCTGATCATAGAAAGGCTAGAAGAAGCTGGTTACACCCTCATTAACAATCCCAACATGAAAACTTATTTAGCACCGAACGGAACTAGTGCAATTGATCTTGTATTTCATAAGGGAGAAGACATCAGGATAATCAGCCAAACTGCTCTATGAACATCAACATGGCACCAATTAGGAAACATATACCAATCGCAACAACATTCAATATAGGCCAGCGACTACAGGCACTCACACCACCAGCAATAAAAATCTCAAGGAAACTAGACATAGCGAGCTGATCCACAACATAGGAAAAATAGACGAAGCAATACATTTAATACAACGACAAGAACTAACAGGTGCAACAGAAATACACACGAAAACCCTTCAATCTTGTCAAATACAACCAAAAGAAAGAAATTCACGACCATGGTTTGAAAAGGTCTGTTACAAAGAGCGAAGGAAAACTTTACTTGCACTACACCGAGTGAAAACCTCATCGCAGAAAGATGACATATTGCAATATGCAAAACAAGGGAAGGCATACAAAGCAATACCTAAGGCAAAGAAGGCGAATTATCTTGAAGATGAAGCCAGAAAAAATGGGGAATTCACTTTAACAAGATCCTCAACCATCAAAATCAGACAGTATCGTTCACACTTCCCCCAAAAAAGAACAACAAAAAACCATTCCCTCATAACAAAAGACGAAATAAACAACGCAATACTAGAGGCAAGAAACGGCAAGGCGTCAGGTCCAGATAACATCTTCACAGAGCATCTTAAAGACTCCATGCATATCCTGCAAGATTACTGAACAGAACTCCTCAATAAATGCATGAGCACAGGGAAAATTCCAGAACAGTGGCAGACTTCGATTACAAAAGTTAGGTACAAAGCCAAAGGTGACATTGACAATCCCGAATCAAACCGGGGCATAGCGCTAGGAAACATCACATTCAAGATCTTCATGAAAATCATAACGAACAGGCAGACTCCCGAATACCATAAAATCAATTTAGTTTCAGAAATGGGCTGTCAATTACCTAATAGACTAAGCTCAGCATTCGCTAAGTCACATGGGGAAGAAACACTTTGTAGTATTTATAGATTATAGTAAGGCCTTTGATCTTATCAACAGAGAGATACTCATTCGGAAACTCACACATATGATAGGAAAAAAATCATCCACTCACAATTATTCTCACCAACATCCTAATGTACAATCACATCCAAATATCAGATGGCACAACTATATCCAAGAGCAAATGGAGTCCTACAAGGTAACCCAGTAAGCCAAGTAATGTTCAACATCATGACTGCAGACGTCACTGAGATAATCAGAGACACTTCAGCGTCACTTATACTTTATGCGGACGACATGGCAATTGGCTCAAGTGATAAAGGAGAGCTTCAAGATGTCCTAAACAGACCAATGGCATAGGCAGACAGAAATGAACTACAAATCAACCAATGTAAAACCAGACAAATGACCTTTAGGAGAGGAGGGAAGCATGCTTCAAGAAACACAATATCACTACACATTGAACCTTTAGATGTAGTCTCAAAATTTAAATACCTCGGAGTTACTTTACTAACAACATTATCATCCTTCAACTTCCATGTTACAGAGAAACCCACTGCAGCAATAAAAGTCGTGTATCATATGCAACAACCACAGTGAATCACAATAGCCACTGCATTAACACTGTTCAAGACGGCTATAGCACCAATAGCAACCTAAGGGATCAACCTAATCTGGGACAAACTTACCAACAAGTGAGAAGCTCAAAGCCCGTTAACTAAAATTGATTCTAGGAGTAGGGAAATCAGCACCATCGAGGCTAACATATGTGTTAACAAAAGAAACCTTCTTCGTTGAGGACATAAAAGCACAATTCTGGCTACCGAATACCAAGGCTTATAAAAAGACACTACACCTGTTAAAAGACAAAACTAATACCATATGGCCCGAATTTTACACAACAGACGCTATTACAACATCGGAATGGAAGAAGCCAGATTATGAACTTCGACACATACTGACAAGATTTGCAACGCACGGCTTTCACCACAAGCTATGTTGGAACCTAAGATTTCATCAACCGGAAGAATCCTACGTGTGCAAATTGTGTGATAAACACTGCGAGAGATATCATGCTCAAAACTACCTAAACAGGACAATCTCAATAATAGGACTAGGTCAAGATTATGTATCATTATGCGCATTGTGTGCTTTTCTTATTATTATTTTATATACATCGAGTTGTGCCTCTATGGACTGCGTGGTAACAACCAACTTCACTTTAGTGTCTAGGTCGCTCTTGTTCCGGCTTTAACTTCCTGCCAGTATCTTCTGACCCCAGCGACGAGTGCCTGTTTATGTTCTTCGGACAATGGTCCTCTCCGTCTTCCGGAAGTTGATGCCATTTTATAACCTTGGTAGTTGTTCACCAATCTTCTAAATGTGTTCCTGTCTCGAATTTATCGGTCTAGAATACCAATTTGTCTGAGATCTTTTTCGCATTCCTCGAACCATCTCGGCTTTGTTGCCTTAGACTTGATGAAACTCCATATTCTTTTGGTTAATCGATCATCAGTCATCCTCAAAAGGTGAGCGTAAAATAGTAGCCGTCTCTTCTTAATTGATGCTGTGATAGGGTCTATGTTGTTGTACAAGTCCTCATTTGCTCTCATTCGCCACTGTCCATCAACCCTTCTATTACCTAGGATTTTTCTTAATATCCTACGCTCTCTTTTTTCCAGTTGGTCGGCTGGACCTTTACTATTCAAGGTCAAAGTTTCGGACGCATATAATCCCTCGGGTTGTATAGTGTCGGAACGTCACCCCTATACTCATAGACTTTTTGTTATAGATATTCTTTGTAATGTGGTACGCCTGGTCTAACTTCCTCATCCTCATTGCTTCCACTTCTAATCCATTCTGCTGGATAACTTCACCCAGATATCGGAAATTTGTGACTCGACTGATTTTTCCAAGGTTAGAAATCATCCATTCATGTCCATCGCAGATGTTTGTCATATATTTTGTCTTCTGAATAGAAATCTGGAGTCCTAACTTTTCAGCAATTTCTGACAGCCTATTGATCTTGTTGACTTCTGAATCTATGTCGTTAGCAAAAATGGCCAGGTCATCCGCAAAGGCTAGCCAGTCAATGTATATCCCTTTGTGCTTAGGACCTAGTCTGAACCGATCTTCATTTGTTTCTTCTTGGTCTAACATCTTCCTCCATTCTCTGACTTTTTCCAAAACACAGTTGAAGAGGAGTGGAGATAGTCCGTCTCCCTGTCTGACGCCCGTTCTAATTGTAAACGGTTCTGATATCTCTCCCATAAATTTGACTTTCGACAATGTGTTGGTTAGAGTTTGTTTGATCAAATTTCTAGATTTATCATCCACTCCAAACTCTACCAAAATATTCATTAATGACTCCCGGTCGATGGAGTCATACGCTTTCTGAAAGTCAACAAATACGACCAATTAACTATATCCTCCTGTTTTCTTGTACCTGATATGTTCTTCAGGTTAATGATCTGTTCCGGGCATGAACGACCCTTTCTGAAGCCAGCCTGGTATTTCCCGATCTGTTGGTCAAGATGCGCTTCTATTCTGTTCTGAACTGCTTTGGAGAAAATCTTATACGGAACAGATACTAATGAGATGCCTCTATAGTTGTTGACATTTTTATCACCTTTTTTGTGTAGATGATGGATTAGTGCTGACAGCCATTCAATTGGTAACAATCATTCCAGTTCTCCATATCTCTTCAAAAACTTGACTAGTACATCTAGAGTTTCATCATTCGCCAGCTTCAGTAGTTCCGCCTCTATTGAATCTTCACCAGCTGCTTTATTATTCTTTAAACTGTTGATAATCTGTTTGATCTCCTCTTTACACGGTGAGGATGAGTTGAGTAGTTTGTGGATCGGATCCCACACAGTGAATCGTTCTTTCGGTTCATCACCATTAAGCAATTTTTCAAAGTAACGAGACATGATCGTACAGTTTTCTTTGTTGGTCAGGCCCAGCTTCCCATTAATTATAATAATAATAATATATATTTTAAAACTTTAATGTCCAACGTACGGAGACTGGAAATATTTTTGGATATGCCACCTAAATTGAAATAACGGCATTCCCAAATCTAACTAAATATATTCTGATTTGTTCTCAAAAATCTGTTATATATTTATATTCGAAAATTTTAGATTAATGTGTGAAGGATATCTACAAAGTCTTAAGACATATTTGAAGTAAGTAAATCATATAATTTCAAAACACACTGTGCAACAATTTCTCAGTATATAATTAATATTGTATTAAATGTATTTTTCTTAAATTCACATCAATTGGATATGTAGCATGGTTCTAAACCACCTCTGATCCGTGTGGTGGAGCCCCACCCAATTGCCACCACATTCGTAATCTCTCGCGCAGTAGCACGCTCACCAGCAAATGTGGGAGTTCATTTTGCCTGGAATGAAGGTAGCTTGCTCCCGGTGCATGGCGTAGAAGAAATATGGTCATATAAGATAGTCCCCCAGATATTCACCCCGAACTGAATTTGAAATGCGCCCTGACTTACCCAATGGAGATTCTTCGCATTCCAATAGTGCACGTTGTGCCGGTCGACGGTGCCATTCTTTTGAAATTGTGTGAATTGTCTGAAATAAGAACCCTTGACAAAGAAATGCTGCATCATTGTTCAAACTGCGTAATGCCCACTGACAAAATGTTACTCTAGAATCAAAATTAGGTCCGTGGAGTTGCTGGTACAACTGCCGATAGTATAAATAAAGTCTTCCAATCTAAAAAAAAAAAAATATTAAACAATTCGCATCACAGATGACCGGGGATCTTATTCTTTTGTGTAAGTGACCGTGTAGTCCTATACCCTATGGGAATTATTCTGGACAGCATCCAAAACAGCATCTTCATTTGGACCAGATGTTATAAAGGACTCTCTAAAAAGTGGTACTCTTCCATGTGGCCCAGTTGACCTCAGTATTCTTGCAAGTTTGCGGAACGAATGGGTAGTCATTATTTTTTTTTTCAGGACAACGTTTGAGAACAGGAATTGCTACTGGAATACGTTCGATCTATTTCTCCATAAATAGGCAACATATCAACGTATTCGTCACTGGAATAGTAAATATTGAGTGAATACGTGCTGTGATGGAACCTAGTGGGTGTGTATTAGAGCCGGGCAAGTTAGCTCTAGTTCCCAACCGTATCGTCAATTGCCATATGGCGAGTATCGTCCCCCACCAAGCGCACTCTAAGTCAGGACTCTCCGCCGAGTGAGAATCTCAAGTCTCGAAAACACAGGACTCGACTATACCGGAACTCCTATTATCTCGGCATTGTCGACAGTGTCGACTTAGAGGAAAAATCAGATTCACTCAGACCTCCGCACGTGTGAAATCAAAGCTCTTTAAAACTCCGGGTTGTAAGCGATTTTTATCCTTACGTCGCACAAATATAAATATGTATTAATTGACGAACTAAAGAGGAATGCCGTATTCTATTGAGTTCATTGGATAGATAACATGTCTTTTCTCACCAAAGATGTGGTAAGAAACAGAAGTAATTAGAAATAAAAGCAACTAATCGAATGAGCGCCTGCTGGGTGAAGTTTAAGGTAGAATATTTTTATATAAACATATTCAAGTGTGTTAGCATGCTCGTGGAATTGATTTACACATGTTTAACATCTTCTCGAAGCCAACCTAAGTCATCCTGGAAGTGGATTTCTGTGGTATCCCAATTGAACTGCAGATAAAATGCCGGGGTGTCCACAATTTAAGACCACCGTCACCTTCTTATCCCTGCTACATTTAGTTAAAAATACACAAACTACTACCGACACCGTAATAACCATGATTAGGAAAAATTAAAACAAACAAAAACACAACAATTGGGATATTAAGACGTCCAAGCCCCTAAAGTTTAAAAATTAACTCAAATAGTGCCACCGCGGACAACACCCAACAAATGCTTCACGTGCATTGACCCATGACTCATTAACTTTAAGTCCTACTTGATACACCATGCAAGTGTACCTTTACTATTTCAAACCCCTCTGCCCCAAACTTCTAAATGACTGTACTACTGATGCTCTCTCTGGACAGCTAACGAGAAGACTAAATACGACTCGCGTCCACCACTGCACTTTAGCGGCCAATCTTAGTACTATTTCAAGTTGAGGAAGTCATGTGTTTTTATGACGGTGCAGTAAACGCAGCTTATATTCATTTGTTTGTGTTATGAGCACCCTGACGATAGCAGTGTAAACCACAAATTATGTCGTTAAGCGCTCTTATTAACGAGCTCTGGGGATTTCGAAGAATCATCCTGATATCTTACAGTAATTCAAAAAGATAGTGTCGTACGGAACACTGAACACGAATGCCTTGTAACAAAATGTGGCGTAGTTCGGCTTCTAGTGCTGGAGGCCTGTTGCACTGGCATGGATGTGAGGTTTCAGTGATGTGCGTCAACATGTCAAGTGGTTGAAAAGAAGCTTTTGGGAAGATCAAACGAATACTCTATGGCAAAGATGAAAACGTTACAGGCTACAGTAATTGAAGCAAGGATATGGAAGTACTTATACCACAGTTGTGGTGTCTCAGCTAGGAGGAAACCATTGTTTATAGTTTGTTATTATTATTATAATTATTATTATTTAAGACGCATGATCGGCCTCCGTGGCTTAGGCGGCAGCACGCCGGCCTCTCACCGCTGGGTCCGTGGTTCAAATCCGGTCACTCCATGTGAGATCAGTTTTGGACAAAACGGAGGCAGACAGGTTTTTCTCCGGGTACTCCGGTTTTCCCTGTCAAATTTAATTCCAGCAACACTCTCCATTATTATTTAATTTCATCAGCCATTCATCTCATCATTTCCCCAGAGGAGTGCCACAGGCTTCGGCAGCCGGCACAGTTCATATCCTCGCCGCTAGCTGGGGGGCTTCATTCCTTCCCTTCCTCACCCGGTCGGAGACTGGAAGCAGGCTGTTGATTTTCATTTTTCAAGACGCATGAATATACTATGATATGTAACTCTGTATAATGTTAGGTTATTTCTCTATAAGGGTTTTAACCCCACCTTTCTTTTCATTTGACATCATAATGACATGAAATTTATAGGGCTTTAATATAGGGAGTAAATAGTGTAAAAGGGAGTTAGACGCAAGGTACAGGGTCGTGTGTTGTAATTTTTTTGAGGTCCTTGTTACGAATCTAGTGTAATTGTGTGGCTTATGAGCCAAATTAATGCAGGTATGTGGTGCCATGAATTGTGTTTCTTGATTCACTGAGGAATGCTAGTTTCCCCTAGTTGACATAATAATTTGCACACTGTTCCGTCTTTTCAATACTAGTTGTATTGAAAAGACGGAACAGTGTGCAAATTATTAAGTGGATTCAATTCAATACGGACCAATATGGATAATAACAATTCCCCTAGTTGGTAAATGCCAGTAATGTGTAGTTTGGATGTATGCCAGATTGGTGCAGGCATGTCTTGCATTAGTGTGTTTCTGGATTTACTGAGCAATGCTAGTTTCCTCCAGTTAGTAAATGCCAGTGATGTGTATTTTGGTTCTGTGCCATAGTGTGTGTTTCTGGATTTGCTGAGGAATGCTAGTTTCCCATAGTTAGTAAATGCCAGTGATGTGTAGTATGGTTGTATGCAAGATTGCTGCAGGCATGTCTTGCCTTGGTGTGTGTTTCTGGATTTACTGAGGAATGCTAGTTTCCCATAGTTAGTAAATACCACTGATGTGTTGTGTGGTTGTATGCCAGATTGGTGCAGGCTTGTGTTGTCCGGTTCTTTTGGCCATTTGGACGATTTTAAGTTGTTTTTTTTTTAACTTTTATTATTGGTCCCTCATTTGAGTGTGATTAGTTCTGAAGGATTTCTAGGCAGTGCTAAATTGTATTTTCAAACGATTTGCTATCTCGCATCATAGTCTATGTGTCCCTTATATACAAATCATATATTTATAATTGTTGTGGGTGTTCCTCGGTATCCTTTTTTATTATTCACTTTCTGGCCGGCGAGAGCAGGTACATTATGTTCATCGGTGGCCTGTTGTTATTTAACGTTTCTCATTGTTGTGGTTTGGGCCATTGTTAGCTTAAAATCTCCCACATATCTCATTTTACTGATGGCATTTTTGATTGAAAAGTGCTCTTCCAGTGTAAGTCGTTGATTTTACCAATTCTAATTGTTATCATATTTAAATTGTATCATACTTTGTTTAATTTAAAAGACATGAGTTCAATTTTTTAGAATCATCCATTTCGCCTTTCCTTACCCTCGTCATCGATATTAATGAGTGTTAAGTGTTGGTTGTGATTACACCCTTTGTCTTCCAAGAACCTATCTCAATGATTGCAACTACCAATAAGGTCTCATGAAGTCCTTTAGTACCTCCTTCCACACCTTCGTCTAATTTGGTGAGTTATCCTCCCACCCTCTCTTGCTGTCAAGTGTTTTCTCGACGACCAGCCGAGGTACGGCGTGGGGCAGTAAATGATACCTTTAGGGCGTGGTTTCATTTGCCACAGTTGCCAATAGGTGACTCCCACAAGCATTGAAAGTGATATTGGTTGGATATATGGATTCTCATACAAATAAAATAAGGCAGTTTGCCATGAATCTTGTCTTATATCCATGGAATTTTGTTGCATGATGGCGAGCTGTTCCTGTGTTTACCCATACCTTCTCAGGAAGTAAGAGTTGCTGGTCATTATACGACTGACATAGGTCAGTGATTCTGGGAAGAATCCCACTCTCTACACCATCCCGTGGAGGAGCTTAACCACAGTAAGACTAAGATTATGTAAGAGATTTTGCCTCATGTACAGTTCGCGTGTGCCTGGTGAAATATGTGACGCGGCCACCATGGAATGTTCAGTTGTGTCTGTGACAACGAAATTCAATCACAAATTAGCGTAGAAATGCGTATCAGATTCCATCACAAATATATCTGACAAGATATGGAGGGCTTTGTTTAAGTCAAATTGAGTAGCTCAGAAACGAGTAAGGCGTCATCACGTGACAGATCACGTTGAGGAAACTGGAAGAGGGAGGCATGCACGAAATCCAGCAAAGCCAACAACTGTGCATTCTGCAGCCAGTGGCATTGAGATTATTTTCAAATTAATTGCGGTTTATGTGTGGCAAATTTCATCTGGGTCAAACGTTCAGCAATGGCGATAAACAGAGAGGGCGTGAGTTATTTGTGGATATGAGGAACAGAGTGGAAAATGAAGTGAATATATGGGGTACAGAGATAATGACTGACAGTCTGGAATTTACTTAAGACTTACAACAAATACACATTGAGTTCCATGCTTGTGTTCCTATCGGCAGAGAACAACAGTGCTCTGCCTCCTAACTAGAAGATCACCGCCACTTAAGTGAACAGAGAGAGGTCCAAGGAAAATTAACACACGGCCATGTACCACCTTTAGTGAACAACAAAATACAAAGTTTCCTTCGAGTGACCATAATTAAAGCATACCATTCAATATATTGGGTTAATAACTTCGACAACTCAGGCTAAAGACACAATGAACAACAAGAAGCTATAAAAAGCATGGCCCAGAAGTCGGCTACCCCACCGGGCAGTATGTAGAAGAGCCCGCTGATGAGCCTGACTTTGTGCTCCAAGGCGAATCATGACAAAAACCCAGAATATATGCTGGAGCTTCATTATGTAGACGTGAAAGCAAATTTTCCAATAAAAATATAATTGTGGGGTTTGAAGCCATTTTTTCAGTGTTGACTTAGTAAACAAGAGTTTAGTGCTTTTCAGTCGGTCAACACGAATGTACCCAAAAGAGCTGGGTTATGCCCTAATCCTGAAATAAATTACATGAGATTAATAAATACACTAGGATGACCAGTTTCGATCGTAAAGCGATCATCATCAGATCCATTACACTTAGGCTATAAAATCTATGTTTGAAAATACAGGTGAAAATATTTACAATATGCCCACTATAATTATTATTAATTGCAAGAGATGAATTATCTAGCTGATGCACTTAGGTTAACACTACAGCATGACCTGCCTGCCCAATGTGTATTTGTCTACAAGAGCAAGGTACCCAATACAGACTCCTCAGACACAAGGAAGGAACAAATCTCAGTCGGACAGAGAGAATGGTGAATTTTATGTTGCATACCAAACCCCATCCCACCATTACAGTTTCTCAGAACACTCCACAGATAATGTTGTCTTGAATTCCCAAGCTTTAAACAGTTAACTTAAATGTACAATCACCCCGGGATATGTTGATACATGGCAAATTACTTAAATCCTCCCAGAGATTAGGATTAGTTGTAGAAGACATTTGATTGGATTTACTTGTACCAATACCGGGTGAGAAGGAAGTTGTTTACACTCACTACTTTAGGGGGTACACACTGGGGGGAGTTTTTTCAAGTAGTGGGCATTCCTCACAAAGCTCATATCACAGTCACATTACTTTCACTGCAGCATGAAAGCGTTTTTTCACAAGTCAGAAACATTACTTGAATACTTCAGCAAGTGAGAACTGTAAGGAAATGGATAATTTATGGGTTGCTAAATTGTGCCCAATTAGATTAGGCGGGGAAAAAGTATGTACATACCTACAAACTAACACACTTTTATGTACAAATATATAAATATAACCCCTGGCACTACAGCCCTTGAAGGGCCTAGGCCTACCAAGCGACTGCTGCCCAGCCATTTGGCCTGACGCATAGTCAGCCCATCGGATCCCCTCGGCCGTTAATCTTGGTTTTCGTGACAGGGGCGCTGCCTCACTGTCAGACAGTACTCAGTTGTCGTCACGAGGCTGAGTGCACTCCGTTCCAGCCCTCACGTCAGTTTCTAAAATCCCTGACGTAGCCGGGAATCGAACCCGGGACCTCCAGGTGAGAGGCAGGCGCGCTACCCCAACACCATGGGAACGACGCTATTATGTACAAATAGCTACATAAAAGCGTGTTAGTTTGTAGGGTATGTAAATACTTGTTTCACGCCTAATCTAATTGGGCACAATTTGTGTTGACCGACTGAAAAACTTTCTTTAATAGAATTAGGCAACACTAAAAAATTGTTTCTATCGCTACAACAGATATCATCATCATCGGCTTTAACTCGAATCCGAGTATAAATCTTCTTCCTTCAGTCCAGTTTGTGGATGTGTTTACGGTGACTAAAGAGTCCAATCCTGGCATGGAACAAGCGACCACACAAGTCGCATAGTATTGCTGGAGGAGGACGTGGTTGGGCTGCTCGAAGTTTCCTAGCTTGACGCTTGGCCTCTTCATGTATGCGTCGATCCCTTTCAAACGTCTTTACAGAATCCGAGATGGTACGGCGCCAAGTTGAGCGGTTTTCAGCCAGCATGTCCCAGGTTTGTGGATCAAGACCTGTCAATTTCAGGGTCTGCTTAAATTGGTCCTTGTAGCGCCTCTTAGGACCACCATGAGGTCTGGTGCCATAGCATAACTCACCATATAGCATTTGACGAGGTAATCTCACATCATCCATCCGATGGACATGACCAATCCATCTAAATTGGTGACCTATTATGGATGATTCTATGCTGTTGATTTGAGCCTTTTCCAGAACAGCAATATTGGTAATGCGGTCTTCCCATTTAATCCTCAGGATTGATCGAAGTTTTTGTAGGTGAAAACGCTCAAGCTTCCTAAGATCACGTCGGTAAAGGGTCCACGTTTCACAGCCATACAACAATGTAGAAATGACTACTGCTTTGTACACCATAAGCTTTGTACTCATGGATAGATCTTTATTCATGAAGACCCGGTGCGCTAATCGTCCATATGCTGCATGGGCTGCGCCAATTCTCTTATCCACATCCTGCTCACAGGTACAGCTCACAGAAATGGTACTGCCCAGGTACGAGAAGTGGTCAACCTGTTCTAATGGCAAATTTGAAATGGAGATATTGAACTGAGGAAGAGGTGTGCCTGGTGAAGGTTGTGCCAAGACTTTAGTCTTATTGACATTTATGGTAAGACCAAAGCGATCACATGCACTTTTGTAACAGTTAACTGACTCTTGCAGCTCTTCTGGTGTGAGAGTTGGTGACGCAGCATCATCTGCATACAACATGTTAGTAACCTTAGTAACCTGAGTTTTCCTCAAGGAGCGGAGACGAGTTAGGTTGAAAAGCCCTCCATCAAAACGATACTTGATCTCCACACCTGGGATGTTTGTGGGTGAATCATAAAGCATTGCAGCCAAGTACAGCGCAAAAAGAGTTGGAGCCAGTACACATCCTTGTTTCAGTCCATGGGTAATGGGAAATTCATCGGACATCTTATTCTGATGGCAAACCTGACCTGTCATGCCATCATGGAGAGCTTTGATTAGATCTACAAAACGCTGAGGGCAACCAAACCGCTTCAGCACTGCCCACATGGCTGGTCTTGGAACCGAATCAAATGCCTTTTCCAAGTCATAAAAGACTAAGAAGAGTGGATTCTGTTGTTCTCTACATTTTTCTTGTAGCTGTCTCACACAGAAAATCAAGTCAATTGTGCTTCTGGAAGTTCTAAATCCGCATTGTGACTCTGGGAGGATCCTCTCAGAGATAACCTTGAGGCGGTTAAGTAGAATTCTTGCAAGAATCTTCCCCACAATTGATAGCAGTGATATACCACGGTAGTTGCCACAAACACTGCGATCACCCTTTTTAAAGATAGTGACGATAGTGGCATTCTTTAGGTCTCCAGGTACCTTTCTTGATTCCCAAATTCTGAGGATAAGGATGAAAATTCTTGATTTGAGGGAATGACCTCCGGCTTGAATTAGTTCCAGAGGGATGTTATCTGGGCCAGGTGCTTTTCTGGGTTTCAATTGGGTGAGAGCTGCACTGAATTCATGATAAGTAGGAGGTACTGCCAACCACAGTTGTTCAGGTTGTTGCGGCACATCACAGAGGAAGTCTTCAGCAGCTTCTGATGGACGATTTAGGAGATTGGAGAAGTGCTCCTTCCAGCGTTCCAAGATTTCTTGACTATCAGTAAAGGTAGTAGAATTATCAGCGCTTTTCAGTGTACCTGATGATGAGCGAGATGGTCCATATATTTCCTTGAGTACGGCATAGAAGTTCCTCAAGTCTCGAGCATCCGATAGTCTCTGCAGTTCCTGAGCCTTCTGTTGCCATCAAGTATTTTTAATCTGCCTTATCTGCATCTGGCATTTACCCTTGAGTTCCAGTAGTTTATCTCTCTTTGTGTTGGAAGTTGGGTCTTGAAGATGGGCAAGATAGGCATTCCTTTTGGCATTGATGAGAGACAGAATTTCCTCATTGTTGTCATCAAACCAGTCTTGTCTTTTCCGCACTATAAAACCAATGGTTTCCTCAGCTGACTGTGTGATAATCTTCTGTAATGTGGCCCATTCTTGCTGAATATCATTTGTTACTGGGTTTTCTGATAACTGGGTGACGATCCTGTTTCCAAAATGTTTGTACATGGATTCATCCTGAAGTTTGGATGTATTAAACTTCTTTCTTGGCAAATTTTTGATGTTCCTAGGTGGTTTAGGTCTGATGGATATCCTGAGCTTACATATAAGAAGTTTATGATCTGTCCAACAATCGTCTATATTCCTTGCTGTTCTGGTAATAACAGTGTCCTTCTTATCACATTGCCGGGTAATGATATAATCAAGAATGTGCCAATGTTTGGAACGAGGATGCATCCACGTGGTTTTGAAGCGGTCAGGTAGCCGGAACTGCGTGTTGGTAATGAAAAGTTCGTGTTCTGCACAAAGACCAAGAAGCAACAGTCCATTGGGATTACATTTTCCCAGTCCCTGTTTGCCCATCACATTATTCCATAGCCTGTGATCTTTCCCAACTCTGGCATTGAAGTCACCGAGGAGCAAGAGTTTATCTGCAGATGGTACCTTGGAGATGATTTCACTTAGCTGATTATAGAACTGAGCCTTTACTTCATCATCAGAATCTAAGGTAGGAGCATAGGCAGAGATGAGTGTCATAAAGGAACCTCCTGAGAGTGGTATGCGGAGAGTCATGAGCCTTTCGCTGATTGCAATGGGCGTAAGTTGGTGATAATTTACCAGTTTGGTCTTCACAGCGAAGCCCACACCATGAATACGACATTCACCCTCATCCTTTCCTTTCCAGAAGATGGTATATCCTGTTCCAGATTCAGTAATCTTGCCTTCAGCAGACAGCCTAGTTTCACTGAGAGCAGCAATGTCAACGTTGAGTCTTGATAACTCATGGGTTACGAGAGCTGACCTTCTCTCAGGTCTAATGTTATTGTCAAAATCAAGCAAGGTTCTGATGTTCCATGATCCAATAATCAAATTGTGATTCTTTACTGATTTTGAGTTTCGACCGCATGAGGGGTGACCTGCTGAGTGCGGTTGCCCAGCCGGACCAAGATTGTGACTTCCGATGTTTAGCCCACCTTTTCTAGGGCCTTCCCCATGTGGGGTGGGCAGCGGTGATCCTAAATAGGCCTGCCCAAACACAGATGCAGGACCGAATTCCTGAGTAGTCACAGAGTCTCCGGAAGACGACCATCACACATCTGCTGCCAACGTGCAGGTCCGAACTAGGGGCTTCCAGTTACACCCATAACCTGCCCCCACCGTCCATATCCCATCGCCGTTGGACTTTGAAAAGTGACGTTCGGAAGAAGTGCCACTGGCGTGAATTTGTTTAGGGTGGATCTCAGCTTGCCAGGACGAGACCCACACACTATGATCTCTGAGCCTTATCCTGCGGCTCACAAAGAATGAGACATGCAGGACCGAACACAGAGACTGCAACGAACTGCCGCATACTCAAGTACTACTGAGGTGCGCCTTTACAGCCAGTCCGTCTGGCGTGGCCTCTTCCGCCTCTATGACCGTTGGGAGCCATGAGAGTGATTGGCTCCTCATCCGCTCATTTTGCCGTTGGGCCAAAACCTGCCCATCATAACTATGGACAATAGTTTGCCCTATTAAACCTGAGCAATAGGCTGCCCCTTCCGCCAACCACACTGTGCCAGAGTTCACCTCTTTCACTGCAGTTACCGTTGAGGACTTCACCGTAACCCTGGCAAGGGACCCTAACAAGGTACTACCAGCCGGGCCAGCTGGACCAAGGTTTTTTAAAGAGGTGTTACTCCTCTATCACTCCCTACTTGATCATACTATATATATATACATACTGTAACACTGTATAACACTACACTAGGTGCTATTGCACCACACTGTAACACTCACCTGGTAGCAATACCAACACTGTATAACACTACACTAGGTGCTATTGCACCACACTGTGTCACTCCACTAGTAGCAATACCAACACTGTATAACACTACACTAGGTGCTATTGCACCACACTGTGTCAATCCACTAGTAGCAATACCAACACTGTATAACACTACACTAGGTGCTATTGCACCACACTGTAACACTCACCTGGTAGCAATACCAACACTGTATAACACTACACTAGGTGCTATTGCACCACACTGTGTCACTCCACTAGTAGCAATACCAACACTGTATAACACTACACTAGGTGCTATTGCACCACACTGTGTCACTCCACTAGTAGCAATACCAACACTGTATAACACTACACTAGGTGCTATTGCACCACACTGTAACACTCACCTGGTAGCAATACCAACACTGTATAACACTACACTAGGTGCTATTGCACCACACTGTGTCACTCCACTAGTAGCAATACCAACACTGTATAACACTACACTAGGTGCTATTGCACCACACTGTGTCACTCCACTAGTAGCAATACCAACACTGTATAACACTACACTAGGTGCTATTGCACCACACTGTGTCACTCCACTAGTAGCAATACCAACACTGTGTAACACTACACTAGGTGCTATTGCACCACACTGTGTCACTCCACTAGTAGCAATACCAACACTGTATAACACTACACTAGGTGCTATTGCACCACACTGTGTCACTCACCTGGAAGCAATACCAACACTGTATAACACTACACTAGGGGCTATTGCACCACACTGTAACACTCACCTGGTAGCAATACCAACACTGTATAACACTACACTAGGTGCTATTGCACCACACTGTGTCAATCCACTAGTAGCAATACCAACACTGTATAACACTACACTAGGTGCTATTGCACCACACTGTAACACTCACCTGGTAGCAATACCAACAATGTATAACACTACACTAGGTGCTATTGCACCACACTGTGTCACTCCACTAGTAGCAATACCAACACTGTATAACACTACACTAGGTGCTATTGCACCACACTGTGTCACTCCACTAGTAGCAATACCAACACTGTATAACACTACACTAGGTGCTATTGCACCACACTGTGTCACTCCACTAGTAGCAATACCAACACTGTATAACACTACACTAGGTGCTATTGCACCACACTGTGTCACTCACCTGGTAGCAATACCAACACTGTATAACACTACACTAGGTGCTATTGCACCACACTGTGTCACTCCACTAGTAGCAATACCAACACTGTATAACACTACACTAGGTGCTATTGCACCACACTGTGTCACTCCACTAGTAGCAATACCAACACTGTATAACACTACACTAGGTGCTATTGCACCACACTGTGTCAATCCACTAGTAGCAATACCAACACTGTATAACACTACACTAGGTGCTATTGCACCACACTGTGTCAATCCACTAGTAGCAATACCACCACTGTATAACACTACACTAGGTGCTATTGCACCACACTGTGTCAATCCACTAGTAGCAATACCAACACTGTATAACACTACACTAGGTGCTATTGCACCACACTGTGTCAATCCACTAGTAGCAATACCAACACTGTATAACACTACACTAGGTGCTATTGCACCACACTGTGTCAATCCACTAGTAGCAATACCAACACTGTATAACACTACACTAGGTGCTATTGCACCACACTGTGTCAATCCACTAGTAGCAATACCAACACTGTATAACACTACACTAGGTGCTATTGCACCACACTGTGTCAATCCACTAGTAGCAATACCAACACTGTATAACACTACACTAGGTGCTATTGCACCACACTGTGTCACTCCACTAGTAGCAATACCAACACTGTATAACACTACACTAGGTGCTATTGCACCACACTGTGTCACTCCACTAGTAGCAATACCAACACTGTATAACACTACACTAGGTGCTATTGCACCACACTGTGTCACTCCACTAGTAGCAATACCAACACTGTATAACACTACACTAGGTGCTATTGCACCACACTGTGTCAATCCACTAGTAGCAATACCAACACTGTATAACACTACACTAGGTGCTATTGCACCACACTGTAACACTCACCTGGTAGCAATACCAACACTGTATAACACTACACTAGGTGCTATTGCACCACACTGTGTCAATCCACTAGTAGCAATACCAACACTGTATAACACTACACTAGGTGCTATTGCACCACACTGTGTCAATCCACTAGTAGCAATACCACCACTGTATAACACTACACTAGGTGCTATTGCACCACACTGTGTCAATCCACTAGTAGCAATACCAACACTGTATAACACTACACTAGGTGCTATTGCACCACACTGTGTCAATCCACTAGTAGCAATACCAACACTGTATAACACTACACTAGGTGCTATTGCACCACACTGTGTCAATCCACTAGTAGCAATACCAACACTGTATAACACTACACTAGGTGCTATTGCACCACACTGTGTCACTCCACTAGTAGCAATACCAACACTGTATAACACTACACTAGTTGCTATTGCACCACACTGTGTCACTCCACTAGTAGCAATACCAACACTGTATAACACTACACTAGGTGCTATTGCACCACACTGTAACACTCCACTAGTAGCAATACCAACACTGTATAACACTACACTAGGTGCTATTGCACCACACTGTAACACTCACCTGGTAGCAATACCAACACTGTATAACACTACACTAGGTGCTATTGCACCACACTGTGTCACTCCACTAGTAGCAATACCAACACTGTATAACACTACACTAGGTGCTATTGCACCACACTGTGTCACTCCACTAGTAGTAATACCAACACTGTATAACACTACACTAGGTGCTATTGCACCACACTGTGTCAATCCACTAGTAGCAATACCAACACTGTATAACACTACACTAGGTGCTATTGCACCACACTGTAACACTCACCTGGTAGCAATACCAACACTGTATAACACTACACTAGGTGCTATTGGTACAACAGATATAATTAGACAATAAAGATGTTCCAAAGAAACCTTATCCATAGCAGTAGCATAGCGTGAGGAAAATAATTGGGTAGACACAAATAAAAAGAAAAACTACAGTAACACATTTTAAAGAAAATGTTTCAAGTTTCAACTTAAATCTTACATACTATATATTCCCTTGGCCCCGTGTAAAAGGATTGAGTTTAATTGAAGAGCGTAACAATGTATCATGGGACAATGCTGTCTGATAATTGCTGGAAGACCATTGTTGCTACCCGACATGACAGTAGCTCCAGCATATGTCCAGTTAGTTAGTTATTGAGGTTTTAAGGGGCGGACTATTTTCTTATCTATTTTATATTCTTCCAGATAGAAAATTACG
This sequence comes from Meconema thalassinum, assembly GCA_946902985.2. Classification (NCBI taxonomy): domain Eukaryota; kingdom Metazoa; phylum Arthropoda; class Insecta; order Orthoptera; family Tettigoniidae; genus Meconema; species Meconema thalassinum. The sequence continues at coordinate 139,068,576 of OX336398.1, read as the reverse complement.
TGTGTATTTCCGAACCCTGTGCACTTTTATCTAATGATACATCGAAGAAACTACAAATATATCCTCAACTCTCTAGTTACTGACATATCGCACAATTACACTTAATTGAGCTTTGAAGGACACGTCATTAGTCTCATCTGCCTGATTGGCCACAAATTCAGATGACGAAAGCTCTTCTGCAATCCTTTCCCTTACTGCATTAGTGACAGATTGGATTAAATCATTTTGGATGTCTCGAGACGTTCCTTCAAAACAGAGCTGCCTTCAAGCTGCCTTCTTTCATGAATGATTCTTCTATTGCCAGCAAATCGAGGGTTTCTAAATAATTGCCCTTATTAAGAGATTTGTGGTCTTCTCTGTGCCCTCTAAAGGCAAGTTCTTGCCGCCCGAGATGGCACACCATCTATTAGGCGACCCACTATTCGTCTATTTCAAGTTACATTTTCATTATGTTTCACAGCTGCTAATCGCGTTGTTTCCACTAAACAATGCTCAATTCTATTTCTTGCTAGCATGTGAAACATCTCTGCATTATTAATGTGTTTCTTGGTCCCTGAATGTTTTATAGAGTTTTGTCTCAATTTCTTTTTATTGTTGTGATACCACGGATCCATGGTTCATCGCCCCCAAACATCAAACAGTAATAACAATGAAGTGACATTTGTGCTTTCTTTTGTCGTGTGGTCTCCTGAGAGACCGAGTGCAGGTCTTTCTAGTCGACGCCCGTGGGCGACCTGCGTGCCGGGATGAGAGATGGAATGGATGAACATGGATGAAACTGGGCAAGGATGTGGAAGGAAGCGGCCGTGGCCTGTCAGAAGGGAAATGGGGAAACCACGGAAAACCATTTCAAGGACAGCCGACGGTGGTGATCGAACCCACGTATCTACCGAGTCATCAGAGAGCTTGGCCTCATGACCTAACGCTGCGCTTTAGCGAGCGTAGCCGCCGCTGTCGGTACTTTGTGTGCTGAGAACCACATAACCATCTATATTTCGAATGGCAACTACTTTGAAATTTTCTTGTAGGCTAACTTTGCCATCTTTTTGGGACAAATCCAACTGAGTGCCATTTATTTTAGATTTTAGTTTCAACTTTTGTTCAAGTGTTTATGATGATAGTGAATTAGCCTATTATGAAGAAATCTTACAGAATCAAGGTTACACTGTTCATGTCAACTAATAGCTCATCACTTCCCATGGTTAATATAACTAGAAACAAAGGCACAGTAAGTACAGGATCACGAAACGTTCACCACATCGCTCCAGAAAAAACATGTCTATTATGGTCACGGCAGGCAGCGTGGAGGGGTATGAAGGGGATGGCGGCGCGCGCACGATCTTGCACGCTTGAATAAGAAGGCAGGGGAGACATCCTACCAAGTGTCTATCTGCCTCGTTGTTGGTACGCAGGATGCAAGTGTTGAAACTTTTAAATCATGAAAATTACGATTAAGGCTTTAGAACTTGGATGAAAAACTACATTACAATAAATAATAATATAACCTGTCATTTGTTTCGTAAATTTGGATAGACAGTGTCTACCTTGTCTACCCTGACGCTACGCTACTGATCCATAGGCGGCTTCGGTGGCGTACGTAGTTGGTAGCATGCTGAGCTTCTATGCCCAGGGTCGCGGGTTAAAACCCGACCGAAGACGTCGGATCTTTTAAAAGCGTTAAAAATCCCTCTGTATGCCTACCTTCGGAGGGGAAGTAAAGCCTGCGGTCCCATGTCAGAGATTTTTGGCATGGAAAAGAACCTCCCACTAACTACACTACTGGAGACTAAAATTTGTAGGTTAGTTTGATAATAGTATATTACTTCCAACAATCGTCGCCAGGTGCTGGTTGCAATGGCAACTAGTAATCAAGTCCAGAGCTTTGGTAGCAAACTTTAAAAAGTGATCGTCTGCAGTCTTTCTACCCGAAACACATATAATACACACTAATACAGCCATCACAATTAACCCCGGTTATTAGACAAATTCTACACACACCCAAAGTACCCGGAGATACATAACCGCGTTGTCGCATCTCCTAAACCAAGAAACAACCAACCCTTATCCATACCCAACATTTTCAGTTATGCACTCACAAAAGTGGAACAACACTTTTTCTAGTAATCATGACAACTTACTCATTCAAATGATTTCCACTTGCATTACTTTCTTCAGCCTGGATTTCTTCATTCATATCCTAGGGATAAGATGGAATAATTTATTTCTTTGCTATCACGTTACACATTTCGCACAAATAACAAAATACGTAATTGCACAGCACAGCTCAAATGTTGTAAAGATAAATTCACTTAACAACTACCAGACAGAAGTTTCATACTGTCCATCACATCTTACTGATGTAGATGATCGTTTTGTCCTCCCTAGTTCTGTAACATACAATAAACCACAAGCCATCACACCTTTACAAACCAAGTGAATCTTAGTGTAAGAGAAATTGCGGAGATCACTGCCTTAATAGAAATAATATCATTAAGCATAATGGAAAAATGAACATTTATTTTTAAATTTACATATTTATAGCTGTAACAGACGGAGTCATAGGATCCAACACATGTATCATTGAGTAACAAGCAACTAAGCCTACAAGTTTTGAACCAGCACATCTATTGAAAATGAAGGTATAAAATTATTTAGACACATCACCTATACAATATTATACCACAGATTTCTCACAAAACATTGCAGTCAGAGCTAATGAATTTTCAAGTCAGAGTAAGTCAAATAAGTGCGTCTGCAGAGGAGAGTAATGTAGAGTATATAACATCAATATTGCAGCAACATGATACTAATAACTACAAGCATCGTATGTCTTATAGAGGGGGAATGCTATGTAGAGTAGACAACATCAATGTTGCAGCAACTTGATACTACTAGCTACAAGCATTATATGTCTTCAGGAGGGGGTATGTTATGAACAGTATGTAACATCAATATTGCAGCAATCTGATACTATTAACTACATGGATTATATATCTTCTGAAGGGGGAATGTTATGTAGAGTAGACAATATCAATATTGCAGCAACTTGATATGGGGAGGGTGGGCCACAGTGAGACAGAAAAAATATATTTTAGTATACTGTCTTATTTTTCAATATATGAAAATGTCTTTATATACTGAATTATAAGTTGATTGTTGCTCATCAATTTCATACCCTTAGAATTTCCAAAACATCCACACTTTTCTGTAAAAATAATAAATTGTGAACATGTTGCAGCCGTCTCACTTTAGCCCACCCGTGGGCTACACTGAGACACTATGAAAAGAATGTATTTTAACCGGTTAAATACATAAACACTAAAACAAAGAATTTATGCCAGAAAACACTACACCACATTCAGATTCCCAAAATTTACAGAAAATTTGAGATATGACTTTTGTCTTTTTGTTTTGCCATATGCAGCGGGAACCGGCAACAGTGATCTGCTGTCTTTCGCGGGGACTGAACCAATATCTGCAACCTCTGGGTTAAAAATTAACTGCCTATCATTTTTGCTCTTTTTCTTAAGAATTTTAACTTACTTCATAATTTTCATCATCTAAATCTCGTTTCACTTCTCCGATGTAAAATCTAGGGTGTTTCCCTGAAAACTCAACCAGAACGAAGTCACCTTCCTTAGGTCTGCGAGCAAGTTGATGAAATGTTAGGTGCTCGATTTCTTCATTATCTGATGAGCTGTCTGAATTAGAAGAATCACCAACATCATATTCCATGGAAATGTCTGTAGCTAGGGCTGCCTTCTTGAATTTCAAGTTCATTTGGCTGAACAAACTCTTCATGCAGCTTTTTTATTCGTTTTTTTTTATTTGTGGACTTATAGGTAAGTATTCTTTTCTTTCTAGGGTGTCAGTTGGAATAAAAGATCTCCTATTTTCTCTCCTAGAAGTTGACTCTGCCCTCTCCTCAGCTTTGGGGTATCTCCGTATATCTTTCTCACTGTCTCACTGTAGCCCACCCTACTGTGTCTAACTGTGGCCCACTTACGACATGTAAAAACAATTATGTTTACTATCTCACCTACAATACTGAACAAGCTGACAATTCCAATAATTATTTAGTAATATGTATGTATTTCGACCATATCATATTCATTAATGTACAATGATACACATAACTATAAAAAACAAACAACAAAGGAAGAAAATTTTACTTTTCTTACCTTAAAAACGATGATGTTATTTATCTCCTACATAACATGCTTCTTTCAAAGAGTAAACAGGATCAAAATGTCTCCTACCAGGAGTGTCAACCTCTAAGAAATATTTAAAAATTTCCCTGTTTCAAAAATAGATTTAATGAGCTTGTCTCACTGTGGCCCATGTCTCACTATGGCCCACATTCCCATACTACTAGCTACAAGCATTATATGTCTTCAGGAGGGGGAATGTTATGCAGAGTATATAACATCAATATTACAGAAGAGATAACGGACAGATGGAAAGAATATTTCAGCGAGCTGTTGAAGGTGAGACGCCAGGCATGCGGAGAAGTTACGCAAACAGCCAAAACGGTGGAGGAAGAAATAGAAGAAGAACCAGACATTACTATGGCAAAAGTGGATTTTTTTTAGCGTATGGCTTTTAGTGCCGGGAGTGTCCGAGGACATGTTCGGCTCGCCAGTTTTGTAGCTGCTTCGAGACGGACACCCAATGGGTGAGCTACAAGTACCGTTGGGGAGGAAAGTTGGAAGGGAAGGGCGAGGAGTTGGAAGGTAGCGGCTGTGGCCTATAGTTAGGGACCAACCCCGGCATTTGCCTGGAAGGAAGATGGGAAACCACAGAAGACCATCTTCAAGGTTGCCGGCGGGGGGATTCGAACCTCCTCGCCTCCCGGATGTGAGCGACTGCCATTAGTCATGCCGTAACGACCACGGCTAACTCACCCGATAGAAGTGGAATGAGCAGTTAGGAAGATGGAGATGGGGAAAGCTGTGGGAATGGACGAAGTGGCAATAGAAATGATCAAGGCGCCAGTGGGACTGCAGTGGACATACATACTTCTCAGGAGTGTGTGGAGAGAGAAGAAAGTACCTGAAGTCTGGAAAAAGGGAATAATGTTGCCAATATTCAAGAAAGGAGACAGGAAGGTGTGTGGTAACTACCGAGGAATCACCATCATCTCGCATGTTGCCAAAGTAATGGAAAGAATCCTAGAAAAAAAATTAGAGTAAAGGTAGAAAGCCAAATAGAGGAGGAGCAGTTTGGATTTAGAGGGGGCAGGTCAACAGTGGAACCCGTTTTCATTCTGAGACAGAACATTGAAAAGAGTAGGGAATATGGGAAGGATATGGTAATTACTTTTATTGATCTAGAAAAGGCCTATGATAGCATCCCTAGAACAAAAGTTTGGGAAAGCTTAACAAATAGGGGGTTAGGCAAGGAACTGAGACACATGATAAAAGGAATATACATGGAGTGCTACAGTAGTGTGAAGACTAGAGTCGGGACATCGGAATGGTTTAAAATTGACACTGGACTAAAGCAAGGAAGTGTGTTGTCACCGTTATTGTTCGTAATGGTGATGGATGGCATCATGAAGGCAGCAATGAAAGAATATAGTAGGGCAAAGATGAAGGTAATGTTGTTTGCAGACGACGTTGTGATCTGGGGTGAGGATGAGATGGAGGTACAAGAACAGTTAGACGTAATAAATGAAAAGATTGAGCAATGGGGATTGAAGATAAATGTGGAGAAGAGTAAAACAGTGGTGATGAGTAGAGATAAGAATGAAGGAAAAGGAGTAATCAAAGTAGGAGATAAGGATTTGGAAGTAGTGAAACACTTCAAATGCTTTGGAAGTGAACTGACTGAAGATGGAAGACCAGATTTGGAAATTAGCAGAAGAATACAACTCGGGAGTGCTTTCTACCAACAGGTACGGGGACTAGTATGGAACAAGGATATACCAATTAAGGCTAAACAAGTTATGTACAAAGCATATTATGTTCCTATAATGACATATGCAGCAGAAACTTGGACAATGGCTAAGAGGGATGAGAGCAGAGTACAAGCAGCTGAAATGAGATTCCTGAGAAGTATGGTCCAGAAAACGAGGAAGGACAGAGTGAGAAATGAAGATATACGGAAAGAACTGGGAGTACAGAAACTAAATGACAAACTGGAGCAAAACAGATTGAGATGGTTTGGACATATCAAACAGATGAATGAAGTAAGGCTACCAAGACGAGCACTGGAACGACGGATGACAGGGAAGAGTGGACGAGGAAGACCAAGAATGCGTTGGAATGACTCGGTGGAGAATAGTATTAGAAAACGGAACCTGGATTGGAACATTGTATCGGAAGAGGAATGGTGGAACGACAGAACAAAGTGGAGAGGAACGATATTTGCCCCCACCCAGTGTCAACTGGAAAAGGGGAAATGAAGATGATGATGATTACAGCAACTGGATACTACTAACTATAAGCATTATATGTTTTCTGGGGGAGGGGGGTGTTAAGTAGAGTATATAACATGAATATTACAGCAAATTGATACTACTAGCTACAAGCATTATATGTCTTCTGGAGGGGAGTATTATTTACAGTATATAACATCGGTATTGCAGCAACTGGATACTACTAGCTATAAGCATTATAAATCTTCCGGAGGGCAATGCTATGTATAGTTTATAACATCAATGGTTTAGCAACTGGATACTACCAGCTACAAGCATTATATGTCTTCTGGAAGAGGTATGTTAAGTCGAGTATATAAAATCAATATTGCAGCAACTTGATACCACTAGGTACAGGCATTATCTGTCTTCTGAAGAGGGAATGTTAGGTAGAGTACATAACATCAATGGTGCAGTAACTGGATACTACTAGTTACAAGCATTATATGTCTTCAATATTGCAGCAACTTGACACTACTAACTACAGCATTATATATATTCTGGAGGGGGAGTGTTATGTAGAGTATATAACATCAATATTGCAGCAACATCATGGTGTCGACAGAATTTTCAATGTCAATTTTCCTGACTTTTCCTGACATTTCCTGACCATTTTTCAACAAAATTCCTGACTCGTGAAGTCATCGCAATATCGGAAAAAAAAGGTTTATTGAGCAAACAAATATTATTGTTTTTATTTGCAGCCTCCACCATCCCCATAGCTGCCCAACGCTCGCCTCTATTCATTTAAATGCAAAATAAAGTAAATTATAATGCAATAATACATAAATCAAAGTACTCTGCTCGGCGTGCAGGACAGTCTTTCAATACATAATACATGTCTCTCAAAAATAATTGAAGGTCCCATTTTACAGAATGCATTCCAGTTTGTAGGGCTCCATTGACAACGTGAAGGCCGCAAACACCAAGATTAATGAGTTGTTTGCCATCTGCATTATCTTCTATTATTTGGCCACTGAACTTTTTTATGAAACTCAAATTTACACTCGGTCCATCCATAGACATACGCTTTCTAGCAAGAGGAGAGATTCCCTGGTTGAAAGCCTCTGAAATGTCTTGAGCTGTTGCATGACCCATAAAGATGCTGTTGAAATATCTGGTGTCAACTTCATTGCTGTTGATGTCAAGGAAGACCATCTGACCTCGCTGAACAACTTTGTTCAATGCCTCATCAAAACAGATAACATTACCACATGAAAGAATTTCATCTTGCAGTAAATTATGAAAGTATGGAGCTAATCCATAATTGATGACATATGAACATTTCGTGTTCCCCAATTGAAATTCTGTTGCAATTGCACTATCAGGAAACATTTCCCTGAAGGTTTCTGAAATATTTAAACAAGAATTAAGAGAATTTATTTTGGACAACATTAAGGGCCCACTTTATTTCGGCACTTGTGACTTCATCTTTATAACAGAAAGATTCTACAGATGTCACAGTTCCTGAAGTAGAACTTGAAGGAGTTAATATGGTTAATATAAAATTCCTGACTTTCTAATACCTTTCGCCATTTTTTCCTGACTCACACTGTATTTTTACACTTTTTCCTGACTTTTCCTGACCAAAAACAAAATTCCTGACTTTTACTGACTATTCCTGACCTTTCCTGCCTGTGGACACCATGAACATGGCACTACTAACTAAAAGCATCATATGTCTCCTGGAAGGGGAGTGTTATGTAGAGTATATAACATCAATATAGCAGCATCCTTATACTACTAACTACAAGCATCATTTGTCTCCTGGAGGTGGAGTGTTATGTACAGCATATAACAAAAAGAATTGCAGCATCCTGATACTACTAGCTACAAGCATTACATATCTTCTGGAGGGGGAGTGTTATGTAGAGTACTTAACATCAATATTTGCCCCCACCCAGTGTCAAATGGAAAAGGGAAAATGAGGATGATGATGATGATTATGATGATAACATCAATATTGCAGAAAGTGGATACTATTAGCTACAAGCATTAATTCTTCTGTTGTTCGGGAGCTTGTAGTTTGTAATGGAGATACAGGAAAAAGAAGAGATTGGGGAACTAATAGATAAGTCCATTTTTAAAGCTTTTATGAATGTAGTCACAATTAATTATATAGGACGGATTTCCTTTGATAAGAAGCATAAACCGACATTCAGGTAAATAGAAATTGAAGATTGGAACTTGTGTACTGAATCGAACCCTTATAGTTCCTTCCTTAGGAGAGACTACGTGCTCAGCACATTTCAAATACTACAAAAGTGAAATGTTTCAGGCCACTTGGTCAGTCTATCTGCAAACTCAGAAGTTGAGGGGGTATGATCCACACCCACGGCCAAACTAGAAAGAGCTTTAGATGGTTCCCAGTTTTCATCCTTATTCAAATACTGAGGTGGTTACTCATATGAAGCCATGGTCGCCACTTTCAGACTACTTATTATATTCATTTCAATTGGCATAAACACCTGTTATGGGCTGGACAGACGGTCATGTGGGTTTAAAAATTGCTGCCACACAGAACCTCCTTTCATCTCTACCTTGACTCTAAGGAAATGTAAATGATTAGGGGTAGAAAATAATTAGGCCTACCTACACGCACCATTAAAAACAACAAGATATATGGTAAGAAAGATGATTTATTAATACTTACAAAAAAGAATTAGAGTTAATGAACTTCTCCATACAACTCTCATTTTTTTCTCATATCCTAATATATTAATTAGTTTTATGTTTATAGCCATGTGCATGTACTTGTACTGCTCAGGGTTGGGAAGGGGGCACCTCTGTCATCAATTAAAACCATCCCAAAAATTGCCTGGAAGTTGCTGTAATAAACCACTGAATACCATATTAAGTATTGCAGGGGTAGTGAAACCAATAATAATAATGTTATTGGTTTTACATACCGTTTAACTACTCTGGGCTTTAGAGATGCAGCCCCGAAGGGGATCTTTAAGGTAACCAAGAAGTATGAATCACCGTAAAATGCAACAATTCACACTTTCTCTTGCATCTCCTAACGCTTTGAAGGTTCATTCTTGATATTTCCTGGAGATGTTTAGAAATCCTGAATGTAAGTTCTTATTTCACTTTCGTTATCGCAAGTAGAACAGAAAGGTTTTTATCGAAATTTTTGTTGGGAATAAAATTGAAAATGTTGATATATGTTTGTAGTCTCCCATAAGTCCAACCCCTCGTCCACGTCGTGGGAGACGGGCAACGGCACAAAGTAGGGGATTGCCTGTAGGGGCGAAGTACAGTGGGGACTTCGTGTGCCCCGGGACCGTTACGGTAGCTGTGAAGGTCCTACAGGAACCCTGAAAAGTGACGGCTAACGGGGCTCTGGTGAAGCTACGATAGGCCCAGCAAGCCAGTAGTGGATTAAACCAAATGCTTTCAAAAATGGAACGAGCCTCGGACAGGATGGATTTAATAGACGACGACACGGCTGTACACACGGACTAAGATTTGGAACTTTAAACCTAAGAACGCTGACGGGGAAGGTGGAGGAGATAGTGGATATGATGGAAAGAAGGAAGTTGGATTTATTGGGATTGGCAGAAACAAAGTGGAAAGGGGAAGGAAGGAGAGTACTGAGAAAAGGCTACAGACTGTACTGGAGTGGGAACGAAGAGGGAAAGAGGAATGGAGTGGGAGTAGTAGTACGAGATGGTTTGAAAGAAGAAGTGAGGAGAATAAGTGATAGGATGATGAAAGTGAAAGTAGCACTGAGGGGAGAGACCGTAGAAATAGTGCAAGTATATGCTCCACAAGTAGGCTGCGCTTCTGAAGAGAAGGAGGAGTTTGAAGAGGAATTGCAGAAGCAGCTGGTAGGAAGAAATATGATTGTTATGGGGGACTTCAATGCCCATGTAGGAAGAGAAAGACAAGGTTATGAGAGTGTTCTAGGACCAGAGGGTTGGGGTGGAAGAAATGAGGAAGGAAAGAGACATTTGGACTTCTGCCAGAGGAACAGCCTGCTAGTTGGGAACTCCTGGTTTAAGAAAAGAGAGAGCCACACAATCACATGGTACAGTGATGACTTGACCAGGAAGTCGGTGGTCGACTATATACTGTATGAGAAAGAACTAAATAAGAACATCACGGACATCAAGGTTATACCATCGGAGAACCTGGATAGCGACCATCGATTACTGGTAATGAACCTGAGAGGGAGTAAGGAGAAGAAAGGGACTGAGAACCAGGAAAGACGTATAAGGATATGGAAACTGAAAGAAGGGGATAGAAGGGTCGAGTACCTCAAAATGGTAAAGGAAGGAATTCCAACAGATGAAGAAAGAGGGGTGGAAGAGGAATGGGCTAGATTTAAGAAGACACTAGTGGGTGCAGCAGAAGCAGTATGTGGGAGGACAAGTAGTAAGAAGAGGTGGAAGGAAACACCATGGTGGAATGAGAAGACAAAAGATATAGTAAGGGAAAAGAATAGAGCCTTTAGGAGGTGGTATCAAAATAGGACGGTAGAGACAAGGGAAGAGTACCAGGAAAGAAAGAAGGAGGCGAAGAGAGTGGTGGCTGAGGAGAGAAGGAAGTGGATGGAAGAGTGGACAAAGATGATGGAGGAGGATAGTGAAGGTACAAAAAAGGTCCTGTATGGGATGGTGAAAGATAAGAGGCGGAAGGATCCTACGGATTATGTTAGAATGGTGAACAAAAGGGGACAAGAGATAGAAAATAGGGAAGAACTGAAGAAAATGTGGAAAGAATATTTTGAAGAACTTCTGAACCCAAATGGAAAAGATGGTGAGGAGGAAGAAATCGGGGAAGAGGAAGATGAACTGCAAACAGAAAAGGACTTAACATGGAAAGAAGTGGAAGATGCAGTGAACAAGATGAAAGGAGGGAAGGCACCGGGTGTGGATGAGTTGAGTGTGGAGATGGTGAGAGCAGCAGGAGAGGTGGGGATACAGTGGCTGTACCGAGTGATGAGGACAGCATGGAAGGAAAGGAAGACCCCAGAGGACTGGAAAAAAGGAATCATTGTCCCGATCTTCAAGAAAGGTAGTAGAACAGATTGCAGAAACTATCGGGGAATAACACTGATGAGTCATTGTGCAAAGATCTTCGAGAAAATTTTGGAAAAGAGAATTAGGACAAGGATAGAAGGAGGGATGAGGGAAGAACAACATGGCTTCAGAGCAGGAAGGTCCACAGTGGATTTGATTTTTGCTGTAAGGCAGTTACAAGAACAGCACTATGAATATGGAACAGATCAACTGATGGCCTTCCTGGACATTGAGAAAGCATATGACAGTGTATGCAGAAACAAAGTATGGAAGTCCCTGGAGGATAGAGGAGTAGAGAAATGGACTATAAAGAGGATAAAGGAGATGTACAAGGGAAGCGTGAGCTGTGTGAAAGTGGGAGGAGAGAGATCTGACTGGTTGGAACAAAGAAACGGCCTGAAACAAGGAAGTGCACTGTCACCGTTACTTTTCATTGTGGTGATGGATGACATAATGACCCGAGTGGCACAAGTAATTGGGGACGGAAAGATGAAAGCAATGGTGTTTGCAGATGATTTGATGATTTGGGGAAACAAGGAGGAGGAGGTACAGGAACAGTTGGACGTGTGGGAAGGAGTAATACAAGGATATGGGATGAAATTTAGCATAAATAAGAGTGAGATGGTGATCACAACAAGGAAGAAGGAAAGAACCACAACGGGAATAACAATTGGTGGGGAACAGCTGAAGAAAGTGGAGAGTTTTAAGTATCTGGGAAGCCTGATACAAGATAATGGAAGAAACGATAGAGAAATAAATGAGCGGGGGAGGCAGGCAGAAGCATTTCGGAGGAGTGTGAGAAGCATGTTATGGAGCAAGGATGTCCCTCAGAACAGCAAAAAGATCATATATCGGACGTACTATGTCCCTATCCTGACGTATGCCTCGGAGACCTGGGTTATGAAAGGAAGGGAGAGGAGCAAAATACAGGCCAGTGAGATGAGGTTCTTGAGAAGCAGTATTGGAGCTACAAAGATGGACAGAATAAGAAATGAGAGGACCAGAGAATTAATGAAGGAGGAACCATTACAGGATGGTATAGAGAAATCTAGACTTAGATGGTATGGACATGTAAAACGAATGGAGGAGAAGAGGATACCCAGGAGAGTACAGGAGACGAAGTGGGAAGGAAAGAGACCGAGGGGAAGACCGAGAGACAGGTGGCTGAAGGGGGTGGAAGAAAGCGTGAAGAAGAGAGGAGAAGACTGGACAAGGGTGGAGGCTGAGAGATGGTGGGAAGACAGAAGACGTTGGAGAGGCTTGTGTTCCAAACAGACCCGGCCAGTGGCTGGAAACTGTGCAAGATGATGATGATGATATATGTTTGTACTTCTTTCTCATTGCCAAATGATGGAATTCAAATGCATTTGCTATAAATGGTTCATCAGTTGTTCCTTATTTCTGGGAACCACAATACATTGTCTACCTTATTCTGGTAATATGATATGACTTTTTGAAATTTTGTAGATTTTCTCAAGCTTTTTGCAGTTTGTAATTTCATACAATTCTGAAAATAATGATTGTACTTAAACAATTGTAGTTCCCAGGCATTATCTTGGACTAGATTGTATGTGTAAATAAATTCATTAAGATTGGTGCAACCAGTCCGGAGAAAATGGTATATTTATATTTTAAAAAATATTTTGTGGGAAATGGAGAAAAAGAAAATAGTAGTGAAATGGCCTACATGGTTATCATGGCAACAATCGTTCGTCATCTAGGCCTCCAATATAGTTACCATGGCAACGAGTGTTCGTCATCAAGGCCATCTATATGGTTATCATGACAACAATTGTTCGTCATCTAGGGGTCCTATATGGTTATAATAGCAATAAGTGTTCATCATCTACGCTTCCTATATGATTACCAAGGCAACCATGTTCGTCATCTAGACCTCCTATATGGTTACCATGGCAATAAGTATTCGTCATCTAGGCCTCCTATATGGTTACCATGGGAACAAATGTTCATCATCTAGGCCTCCTATATGGTTACCATGGCATCAAGTATTCGTCATCAAGGCCTATATGGTTCCCACGGCAACAAGTGTTCGATATCTAGGATTCCTATATGGTTACCATGGCAACAAGGTTCATCATCTAGGTCTCCCATATGGTCACCATTGCAACAATGTTCGTCATCTAGGCCCCCTATATGGTTACAATGGCAACAATGTTCGTCATCAAGGTCTCCTACATGTTTCCATGGCAACCATGTTCATCATTTAGGCCTCCTATTTGGTCAGCATGGCAACAAGTGGGTGTGGCACTTCCTAGCTACACATTGAAAGTTTTTTTTTTATAAGAAACAAACGTCATTTTGCTATGTTTGATATAGCAAATTTTTTCGTAAAGAAATACGGGTTTTTTAAGCCAAATATGGCACTTTCTTGGTTACCCATGCCAGTAAATCTACTGACAGGGCTCCCTCGAATTTGCGCACTCCCAAATGATAGCTGACTGCGCCAGGATACAAACCTGCAACTTTGGGCCCTGCAAGCGAGAACGTTACCGCTGAGCTACTCAGCCAGTCAGTAGTGAAACCCATCTACCCTGAGTTGCCCTTATGCAAGAACCTTACTTCAGGCCTCTGACTAGAATACATATATTTGACCAAACCAAGACCAATTGGTATCCCTTTGAAAACCTCCAAGTCATTCATATTAAGTCCTTCACATAATATAACTTAAGCCAATGAGAATTTATATGCATCCCCCCATTGGCTCAGTGCTCAGAGCAACATAGTGTGAAGCCTCAGGTCGCAGGTATATGTCGCACATAGGCGAGATATTCTACGCCTTTCTTCACAAGGCTTGCGCTTTCTCAACCACACAAGAGCTATCAGATGAACGCTTCCATTTATCATCAATTCTGTTGTGAAAATTAATTCTGGAATCTCTAAATACCATTTGGTGATTAAGGGATGAATAACAGGTTATGTCTTGTAAAGAGGGATAAAGTTGTAACATGACAAATTACTTACCTGTTTGAAATCCAACGGTGCTTCTTCCAATTTGATGCATGGAACAAACTCTGGTGAGGGACATTCTTCAGTCTCAATATCCCCAGTAAGGTCAGTATTATCCTGCCGAGAAGTAATTTGTTCACAAATGTATTCCATTGCATAGCAGGAATTACAACTCACATATGACTAGTAACTTACACTGATGGATTTCTAAAAAAGCACATACGAGATACAAACAGAGGAATATTGCCTCTTCCGTATGCACCCTATTAACCATTTCTGCACATAACTTTACTAAAATAAAAATATTAACATTCAATTTTTTGTGATGAAATTACACCAAATTACAATATAAAAACTAATAACATTGGGAACAAAGAAAGCAATACTATTCAATGATATCTGGGGAATGTGGAATTGGAAATCAAAAGAAGAGAAAGAAAACAAAGACGCTTGTCAAACAAATACAAATGTGGTCAAATTATTAAAATTAACGTTCATTTTCCCAAATTATTTTCTCTTTGCAACCTTGATAAAGTATTTACCCCATATTGCTAAATCCTTCCTCTGGTGGTTTTGAAACTCCTGTTTCTATCAGCCATGCCATGTTTTGTGCATTTCTTATGATGCCAGAAAATTATTTACTCTATTAGTTTATGAAATACATCACTCGCCTGCCGCATAATCTCAAATTATTGTTAATCATACGCCACTCATATGCCACCGTCTAGCACTCATAGAACAAGAGATAATTCTCTAGTTAAGAAATTACGAGCAACACCGACTGAGTAGTTATTTAAAATTGAATAACACAAATAATGCAGTCGTTATTTGGTGGCAACTCCTAATTACCTAATGCAAATTATATGAATTCATGCCAACTTTTCCAAAGTAAAAGCACATTAAGGACAAATTATTCTTGGATTACTTCAGGGGTATTGACATATCTGTAGTGAATTATCATTAAAGATGCATTCAAAATAAGTATTGACAGAAATAACTGATACCAGTCAATACGGATTAACGAACACAACATTACCACAGGTTAATGTTTTGGCTTATTATAACAATCTATAAACCAGGTGATAATTTCCTAGCCCATAGCCTAGAACCAAAATGGAAGCCACGATAACTCGTACATGCTTAACCCTCTTCCTCCAACCCAGTCTTCAGCCTTCTGAAGCCAATCTAGAATCTGGCTAATTACTTTCCCTCTCCGTCCGTAGTCAAGAACCAAACTGGTTGACCATACCAAACCAATTTATGTGATCCTCCTCTACCCCAACCTCGCCCCAAGTAACTCGTCTGACATGAAACTGCCTGGTGACTATCGTAACGTGACGTCATACGCTGTCTCAAAACAAGAAGCATTTTTTTTTTAAGTCATGTAGTCTGTCATGGACAGACTGCTTTGAAAAAATCCCCTATGAGTCAAACGTGACTAAAACTACATGTCAGGTAACCATGACAACCATCATGGCCGCTGAGGGAATGCGAGGCCACCATGGCAATCTGTCTGTTTATAGAGAGAGGCAAATGGAAACAAAATTCAAATCTCGGGGAGTTACGGAGGAAATCTGGGTGAATTTAACTTCACAGGTTGTCAACCTTCATTATCGAAGATGGATGCAACTCGGTCACTGGTCATTGGTCAGAGCAACAGTGTAGGCCTTATTTAGCCGGCCATCGCCAAGATCACAAAATGAAATAAATGCCAGACCCGTGTGTTTAATTTGGTAACTTCAAAATTATAGTATTCAGCTGATCTTTATAAATGACCCTCGCAAATAAATAATAGACCATGGAGGATTTACGATAAAGGAATGGTTAAGGGGGTTTATAAAAACAAGGCTAACAGATATGGAGGAAAGAGGAACAACGCCTTCTATGCGGGAAAGTAATGAGTGCATCAGATATGCTCAAAAATTCACTTAGGCTATGTTGTCTTGGACATCACTAAGATTGCAATGTTACACAATATGTGGAATTAAAATAAACTTACAATGCCGGCCAAGTCATCTGTTTCTGTCGACCATTCCGGCTCACATTTGATTACTGCTTGTTCCTCCATTATGTTAGAAAACTAAGAACACACAAATTCACCTGTTAATTATTTACATACGCACATATTCACAGATATAGCCTCATATAAATACGGTATGGTACCGTGCGTCAAATGGGGTAATTTCAGTCCTTCAAATGTAATATCGGTATTCCAAACATAGGCTATCCCGCGAGGCGAACAGTGCCAATGACAAAAAATCCTACTTGATCATACGCTCGACAACAAATGAGTTGGAGAATAATGTCGAGTAAATTCTAATACAAATCATTCAGACTAGGTGGATAACATGAGGAATTATGGGTATTAGTAGGCTAATGCCAGTTCGTATATATACAGTAGTGAAATGGAGCAACTCTCTAATGTTTCTTCCCAAACCTGAGCAATGTTTGGGCGATGAGGGAATATCTGTTTGTTGGATTTCACCCCAGCTGACGCTAAACCTATCAACGTCACTGAAATACATTCCGTATAAGTTAATTGACGTATCGCAAGCTTCTTTGCGAATTAGGACAAGCTGCGTACAGACCTCCAGATACCACACAATGCCCAGTTCAAAGGAAAACTAGTGTATTTCCCACATTGTACGGAAGCGAGAGAAAGATGTGTTTATACACACTATACAAAAATAACATGGGAATAATGTGTACACTATCATCATAAAGGTGTTCTTAGTCACACACCTCTGTCAAGAAATCAAAGATACCTCTATATTCTCGACAATTAAATAGTGTAAACTGCGCTGTGCATTGAGGACCTCCGCCGTAAGACTGATTACCATTTTTGTCCCATACCACCACAACATTTGAAATACTCCTACTTGGATCTGTCATCTAAGTAGAAAAAACTACTCAGTTTGTTCATCCTTGCCAAGAGGTAAGGTATTCTATACGAAATGTACCAATTCTATATAAAAATAAAAAAAACATCCTCCACGCGTTACAAGCCGCCAAGTTCAAAAGAAAATAGTTCAATGCCCACATTCAACAGAAGTGACTTTGATTTTCTCCTTAGACACATAATATATTTGTGTGTAGTATATAGTCACATTTTTTGTACATTGAACAAGATATTACAGTTTAAAACCTAAATTAAGAATCTAGTTCATTACCGGTATATCGTATGTAACACTCCACGGGAGTCGAACTTACGATAAAATCTGATGGTAACTACTGAAATTAGCCGAAGTACCGTTTGCTATGATAAATGATGATGTGGACATGATGTAATAGTTGATTTCTCCTCAGCTGCCTATTATCCACCAACAAACACCTCTTTAGATATTAACATTCCAGCTGTGTCCTAAGTAAAACACTACAGACACTTAGTGGTGGGCGAACACTGTAAGTTATGGAAGGTAGGGCTTAGACAGCACGCAATTGATCAACATACATTTGAATAAATAATAATATATTGTATGTAACAGTGCATGAACCTAAGGGGAAGAAAATTAACCTCTAAATTTGCAATAAGTTAATACCTTTTTTAATTATTCAAAATTGATCTGGCAATGATGAAGGTCACTCCTTGGTGCGACTTCTGTTATTAGACGCAGTAACTAAGGCTGTAAATTATCTTTGCGACTGTACTGATTAACTGAGGTTGGAATGACTTTTCAAAAGGTGTGAATTATGGATTCTGGGAAACTTTCATTACCAAATATCGCAGGCAATTTACATCGGCAGTCACAGCATAAGAAACGTCTCATTTATCCTGCCACTCGGTCTAATAGGCGATTATAGGTTCCATGCGATGGTACCTATATTCAGGTCTTGGTTAGTATGAAAAAAAAAAAAAACGAAACCACACATCCTTCTCCTTTAACATATTTCCCATTAAAACCCTTCCTGTATGCATTCATGGCCTCATTCTATATATATATATATTTGTATGGATTTAATTTTAATTTTAGCAGCGTGTAAAATGACGATCTTTCTAAAAATGTGTGCTCTTTCAGATTCGCTGGGGTCTTTTTCTTCGCTAGATATATTTATATGGACTCGTTAATGTCAAAAGCTTCGTAGTGTAGATTTTTTAAGTCTGTTTCGATGTTGGTGAAACGATGATTGTTGTCGTACCGTACATGTGTTCACATACTGTATGGCAGAATGTTTGATGTGTTTGATCGCATTTTTGTGTTCATTGTATCGTGTACTGATTTGCCTACCACTCTGCCCGACATAATTAGCATTGCATCCATCATCTTGGCATGTGAACAGATATACTGTACCCCAGATCTTGCGTGCGGGTTTCTCTTTCTTAAGTTGCTATTATGTGGTACGTGTTTACCGAGCGAGTTTTTAGTTCTGAAAGCTATGTTTAGTCCACGTTTCTTGAAGATGCTTGTTATTTTATAAGTGTTTTTGTTCACGAAGTTGAATCGTATGTAACTTACTTGTTTTTATTTTGGGTTGGTGATTTGTCCTCTTTCTTCTTTCGCTGTTTATCTTGTATCTGAGTAGCCTAACCATGTAGGGCAAAAAATATTCTCCGTTGCTACCAGTTTTTTCGTTTCGATTTCTTTATTGAAGTTTCGTGTTGACATAGGTATGCTGATGCCCCTATTTACCATGGATTTGATGCCTGCTAATTTGTGTGAAATTGGTTGGCTTGAGCAATTATCAACAGTATGTGATGTTTGCGTCTTCTTACGGTACCGGTATAGTATGGAGTACGGTACCGTACGTTAAATTATTATCCATGCGGTGAATATTTAAAACTAAGTACCAGTAATCTATGCGTTGGTTGTTATCTGTTTCCATAGTGAATTGAATGGCTTGGGTTAAGTTATTGACTGATTGAAGCAATGTGTCTTCGCTAGTAATTTCCGTGTCGTAAGTTTATTTGCAAATGACGTCATTCGCATATCTACTCCAATGTACTATGCTTTGTGCGGAATGTCCTTCGAGGAATTTGTTCTCCAAATCGTTAACGAATACGTTGGCAACTAGTCCGCTAGTCTGACCGTGACCGCTGCGCTGCAAACGAACGAGGGAATGGTCGGTTGAGGTCATGTGTTCTGAGGGAGGGCTAGCAGGTTAGCAACCTTTGGTAACAATGGCAGAGCCCAACACCGTTGCAACATAGTGCAGCAGCATGGTTGCCAAAACTAAACAAGATGTTCAGTAAAGAACATATAGCCTACTTTCTCTTAAATGCATGGGTATAATTATAACTCTTCGTCCTTTTCAAGGAGTATAATTGAATCCTGGTTGTGGTAGCATGTTGAAATACAACATGCTATAGGGATATTAAACGTTGATTGATTGAATCTTCATCTAAATTATATATACACACACTAATACAGCCTTCACAATAACACAGGTTATCAGACAAAATTCAACACTCACCAAAGTACATGGGGCTAAATGACCATGCTATCCATGCATCTCAAATGAAACAACAACAACAACAACAGCTTCTTACCCAAATCCGTCCTCGTAGGACATACAGCTACACACACTAGTAAGCCTACAGACATCACAGTGACTCAGGTTATCAGACAACTTCTACACAAACCCAAGTTAATGGGGCCACAAGTCATTTATGCCGCAAAACCCCTAAATAATCAACAACAACGACAATATACCATGGATCAAGGTCAACGAATATGAATCGCTGTATTCGAGTGTTGTAATATGTGGTGTTATAAGTACAGCATATATTATATAATATTTTCGATTGCAAATACACACCATATATGTTTAACATTATAACGTGTGAGTGGTTATAAATCAATAAATACCAAAAAGACTAAGTAAAAAAATGCACTTCCAGGTATTCGAACCACGAACCTTCAGTCCATGAGACCAGGTCGCTACCATTACACCACGGTTGCTCTACGATAATACTTGGTAAACAACTGGTTTAGTATAACTTTAACATATTTTGTGTTGAAATCAACGATTTCATTAGCGTTTCTATAAACCTTTTCATACTATATATGTATTATTTTGTTCAGTACATTCCTAAAAGGATATTAACTTACGCATTTACGGAAATATATGGATTTACGAGCAAAAATAGCGGCCTTTTGACGACTGGACGACATGGACCCACAACGATATGGCATTGTCGGGCTGAACTGTGAGTCACTTCTACGGTTATATATTCTATTATAATATGCTAATATCCTACCGGTCACCTCCTTGAGGACTGTTTAGACCTCCCTATGTACGATAAGCTGAATTGTTGAGGCCAGGCCTTGTTGAATTATAAGTTATGGTTAGGCTATAATACTTGCATGATTCATACATCCGCCATCTGGAAACTGTTTGGCTGTTGACCTTGTAGTTTGGGCAAAAGATGCTTCCCACATTAAGGTATACTGTATTGTAGCAAAATTTGGTAGAGATCGGATGATTAGGTTAGTCGTAATTTGAATCAAGCTCAAAACATTTGGGTGGGCGCCATTTCATTTTTGTTATGATGGCAGTGATATACAATATGACACTGAGTTGTCCCTTGCTAGGCCTACCTCTGTACCAAAGGTGGTTCGATGTGGGTTTCGTTGTGTTTGAATTGATAGGGGGATCGATTTGCACACATAGAAGGCCGCCATCTGCAAACTATTGTGTTGACGACCTTGCAGTTTGGTCAAAAGACGCTTCCCACATTAAGGTATGTTGTTGCAGAATTTGGTAGAGATGAGATGATTAGGTTAGTCGTAATTTTATTTAAGCTTTGAACATTTGGGTGACCGCCATTACCTTTCCGTCAAGATGACGGCGATATAATACATGACACTGAGGTGTCCTTTGCTAATGCTACCTCTGTACCAAATTTCGTTCAATTCGGTTTCACCATGTTTGAATTGATAGGGCGGGGGGACGGACATGCAGAGTACACACACACTCATAGACACACAGACAGACACAATTCTTTGGCCCTGTGTTGATCTCATAAGTCTACTTACATTTTTTGCAAAAATCGAAAGTAGGCTAAAAACCAACCCTCGTATGAATTACGAATATAAGACCTTGCAACTACATTTCTTAAATGACGGGGGAGACTTAATTCACTAGAAAACCTGTAACACATGGCTATAACATGCAACTTTCATAGTCAGCCTCGGTATAGTGTTATACGTAGTTGCCTGGCATGTTTCAGTTTATTACTTCGTCTCAACGCTATGATTTTTGTTTTCTTTTCATAGCAAGAGAAGTTTTTTTTACACTGAATTCGCATTTAGCTTCATTAAGTGCATAGTTAGGAATTACAATTAGTTCTCCCTTGTTTTTGCTTGACTCATAAAGGTACCGTAGAGTCATCGACCTAAATCAGTTCAGGTACACATCTAAATCATAAATGTTATTGAACATTAGAATAGAGCGTTGTGCAGATCCTTGAGGTACACCACGTTATATCTGAAGTTCATACGATAGATTTCACTGGGTATCAGCAAACCTGAGTATAAGTATGGCTTGAAGACCTTTTCACTAAGTCAATAGCAAGCTAGCATAGGGAAAATTCGGGAAGTCGACATACTCGTATGTAGCGATAATAATGTTATCGGGTTCTTCTGTTATTGAGATAGAGAATCATTTACAGGATGGCTGGTGCCAGAAGTTGCTTAATTAAACTGTCTCTTCTACTCCTGAATTTATTCACTCCACGTACCGTAGTCTATATGTCGGATAACTGTTTCTTTCGATATGAGCAATAAAATATCCTTCTTCTACAAATACGCCTGATTGGAAATAAATAACGATACTGGAAGCACGTTCATGTAGCAGTAATTGTCTCTGCAGGTTTTTAAATAGACTAATACCGGTAACATTACATTAGTTGCGCTAGAATGCCGCGTACGATGTGATGCACGAGTGACGCGTCTAATTACGTTACCGGTAATTGATCGATCATTGCATGAAGCAGCAGTGAAGCTGGAGTGGACAGTTACATCATCCTTGTGGGCAACCGTCACATTAAAATATTTGGTTAGTGTTATGTCTTATTCAGAGCATCCTGATGTCCGTCACACTGTACCCTTGAGAGATTGGGACATTGTGTTCCGTAACTCAAAAAATGATGCCTCAAATGCAATCCGTGTTGTTGGAACAAAGTAGTTTGGTAGTTTATGAACATAAATGATTAAATGAATGAATCCTGGTAGGTTTGACAACCATTTCAGTTCTATTGGGAAATCTATGCTTCATGTGTAGCTGCCCCATAACGTCCATCAAGGGGAAGCCAAATGTACAGAACATTGAAATAAACTCCGGTGCACATCCGATTTGTAGATTAAGAACGACAAGAATACTAACCAAAATATTGTTTGGTATGAAACAAGAAATAAGAAAACACCAAAATAAACAAATAATAAGCTACCGGTACGTAATATTGATGGACGTTATGGAGGAGCACGCATAGATGGGGGGCTTCATTATTGCCCAGAGATACATTACATTAGGTACTGGTAGCAGTATGCAAAATAGGCAGTGGATAACACCACACTAGATAAGGAACTAGCAATCGAAAAAGTTCATATCCTCGGTCGACTGGAAGCAGGCTGTGGATTTTTACATTTTGGCGCTCCTCATGGTGTGGCGACTCATTCACTTGCGCCTGGGGTTTCAAGGTTAGCGTGTTATACTGAGTAATGTTGGAAGTTAAAGATGTTTCCCGTAGTTGACCAGCACTCAGCTACAACAATATACCTTGCCCGCAGGTTATCACTCTAAACAAGTCCCTGTCTCAACCTTCGTTTACACAAGCCAGCACTGTTCCTAAATTTAAACACAAAAGCAGTTTTCATTGCGACATATCAGCGATATAAACATTTATTGTGGAATGGTTTCTGGTTCCAGATGGTACGTGCCAAGATTGGTCAGTTGCGAAGTGTAGGCTATTGTAGCATTTCATATCAGATTGAGCACCAAATAGTCAGATATCTTGAAACAGTTACCACTACGACGCATACCTCATCGAGAAATACATTTTTATCACATGGTAACTGGATCATTTCACATAACATACGTACGAACGAATTTGAGGAACATTGGTCTGGTCTGTAGTGTTCATAAGCAAGGAATTTATTCTAAATGAAGGATTCAACTTATCACAGTGTATCTTAATGGTAGACCAAGGATTTACACTTACTGTTTTCTTATAAATGTCTTATTTAATCATCCTGTCTTCTAGATTCCGCAACATCATGGAAGAACAACCTTTCGTAAAATCTGAACCAACAGAATCCATTAAGTCTGTAAGTTGTATTTAAGTTCCGTACATCATGTAAATTTTAAACTTAGTGACGAAAATGGCAATTCTTATAATAACTGTGAGGTGTAAAGCCTAGACGCTAAATACTTTTAAATTGGATCGGCCACTGTTTGGCTTTTGTGTGGTTAATAATAATAATAATAATAATAAAACATAATTTAGAGCTCATATACTATATGTTATACATTGATTCATACTTGGTTATAACTTCACAGGAGTTGAGTGATCAGCTGCCGTCTGATTGGCTCGCAGCGTTGAAGGTAGGGGAACCTAATGACGTATTTGAAGATACTACAAACATAGATGAAATTGCATTAGTCAAAGAAGAACTTGAATTTCAGGTGACTAATAGATATATTTTCTATCTTGGAATATTTTCCATTAGTTCTGAAATGCATAATTTTTTAGATGGTGGGATTTTATTTGTTTTGTATTGATCAGTTGAAATGTAATATCTTTTATTGTAAAATCGTAATACTGGAACACCTTTATGTAGCAGTTACTCTCTCTCTCTCTCATCATGGCGTGCCTCGCTCGGAAGCGATTGGCTCCATCACAGCAACGCTGTACAGCTTTTCCCGGAGCGGCTAGCTCGTGAACCATGTGTTATTTCCGCCTACAAATACAAACCGATATAAAATAAGTGAGTTAATTTATGTATTTCACAGTCATACAGCATAACGTTTTGATGTAGAAGGATTACATCGCGACCAAGAACCACATTTTCAACCACCCCGAGCCGAGAAAAAGTTACCTTACAAAAATGATAACTTTTTTTTTTCTTGGACACGCAAAATTTTGAAACTAATAAACCAGTTGCATAACATTCCAATGTATATTGTGTTAAAATTTGGATTCGATCTGATGATGGGTTTTTGAGATAATAATTCTTGAATGTGACGCTTGGTTGAAACACGCTTTATAACGTGCATTTTATGTGTTCCAACTGCGACAAAAAATATTAAAATATTAATTAAAAATTCCAAACCTACATGAGCTAACGTAAAATAGAACGACAAAAATGATGATGTTATTGGATTTTATGTAGGTCTATTGGTTACTTCACAAACAACCTTCAAACTCGAGTGCACATAATACTTTGGTCGACCGTAGTGGTGAACGTTGGAACATTAATAGAGCGTTCCGACAAAAGCTTCACGCAAGTTTAGTCTGTGGAAGGATCTTTTACATGCCATAAATCGATGACATGGGACCGCTGGCTCTACTTCTCCAACGAAGGAAGGCATACTGAAGGATTTTTAACGCTTTTAAAAAATCCGACGACTTCGGCCGGGTGTGAACCCGCTATCTTGGGCACGGCAGTTCAGCATGCCACCAACTACGCCACCGAAGCCGCTAATATTACAAAGAGCTCCGAACATTGAAGAAGGTTAGTTATTTGAATTTGAAGAAGGTTACAAATGAGCTTGATATAAACCAAAATATCCCACTGAGAACTGAAGTGGTATTCATAATGATGGAGATTTAGTTGTCTGGGGATCACATAAGTTCTATCATGTGTAAAGACATCACAATTTATCTTATTTATTTATTTATTTATTTATCTATTTATCGTATGGCTTTTACTGCCGGGAGTGTCCGAGGACATGTTCGGCTCGCCAGGGGATGTAGCTGCTTCAAGCAGACACCGATAGGGTGAGCTACAAGTTCCATTCAATTTCCAGTAGTTCCAACTTTCGCTACCAGATATCAATGCTACCTAGTGGTGAACGTTGGAACTTTGATAGAGCGTTCCAACGAAATCTAACCTAGCAATTTAGCTTCACACAAGTTTAGTCTGCAGAAGGATCTTTTACATGCCATAAATCTATGACATGGGACCGCCGGCTTTTCTTCCCCTACGAAGGAAGGCATACTGAAGGATTTTAACGCTCTTAAAAATCCGACGACTTCGGCCGGGTTTGAACCCGCTATCTTGGGCACAGCAGTACAGCATGCTACCAACTACGCCATCGGGGCTGCACAATTTATGTTTACTATTTTGTTGAGACTCTAATTATGTTTATTTATTATGAACAATCACATCGCATCTGCGATGACAGGTGCCGGCACCTCGGATATCCCCTGTGTGTCGAAACATGTCAGGCAGGTTTGTGTCCTATATCGTTTAATGTACAACATCTGTGCCTAATGAGTCATTTTGTTTGTAAAACTTGAGACACTGTTCTTGTAGCCAGCAGAGAAGAGGAACTTTCTGACCTAATGGAAAAATTTAAAGGGTGTTAGTCTATCGTATTGGTTCCGTTTTCCGAATTAGATTTGCGATGATCTGGCTAAATCATCGCAAATATTGATCGAAAAGTAGCACACGATATTAAATGGAGATCTAGTTCGTGAATCTTAGTCTAGAATGAAAAATTCAACATGAGATCGTATCGCACGTGATAAAATATCTGAGAGTCGTTAACGGGAATGGGTTGGTGTGTTCATTCAAACTAAAATCCTTAAAACGCAAATCATTAGGGCCACATCACTCTTAGGAGACATACCGAAATCAGAACCCAAGATGTTAAAACCAATCTTGAACCTTTATTTTCCATAAATGTGTCAGTAATCCTACCCTACGGTTTGTGAAACCAATCTAATTTAGGTTGGGATCTCTCATCCGATGAAATAACAAAATCCCGAAAGAAAACTCGCCTACAATGGTTATTAAGACACTCGCTTCGCTCGTTTTATGAATATCCTCGTGTCTTAATCATTGCCATTATAGGCTTGTTGCATAATGTACTATTAAAGTACGGTATTGAAAATCTCACAAACCGTCATATTCTGAAATCTAATGAAAAGAAGATAATTGAAGGTAACAAAAACAGTTCATATTTACTAGTTGTCGGTGTTCAATCACTTCCTAATAGGATTTTGATGAAAATATTAATACTGTACTGCCATTTATCATTGAATTCGTTTCTTAAAATTATTCGTACAATAATCATGCATGCTAGAATTTATACACATTCTATCTCCTTTTATTAACCCACTAGCTGTACCCGGCATGCGTTGCAATGCCAATCAAAGAAAGTGTTGGCTATGTGACTTTGTTTGTTCAACTGCATTTAGATTCCCAATATATTTTTTTTCTTTTTACGTTAACCACCTCTAAACTATTATTAAATTGATATACTATCTCAGAAACATTCATGGGAGCGTGCTCAACAACTCACCAAAGTTTCATCGCAATGAAATGAATGGTATATGAAAGAATACGGGTCTTTGTTGAAACGCTTCGAGTGCCGTCACCCATTTGTTGGCTCTACTTGTACGCTACCATCTGTAAAATGGATTTACTAAGCCTGAAACCTGCACTGGGGTATACTCAATGATTCACCAATGTTTCATCATAATTGGATGAATGGTATATGAACGCATAAGGGATTTTGTTTAAACGCTTCACGCGCCGTCACTCATTTGTTGAATCTACTTGTGCGCCACCCAATGAAAAACGGATTTACTAATTCATAAACCTTCGCAGGACTGTACTCAACTCACCGAAGTTTTATTACAATCGGATGAATGGTATATGAACGCATACGGGACTTTTTTGAAGGGATGCATGCGCTGTTGCGCATTAGTTGAATCTACTCGTGCACTACCAATTGTAAAATGGATTTACTAATCAGAAACCTTTCCTGTAGTGTACACAACAATTCGCGAAAGTTTCATCGCAATCGGATGAATGGTATATGAACGCATACGGGACTTTGTTGAAACGATTCGCGTGCCTTTGTTGATTTGTTGAATCTACTCGTGCGCTACCTTTTGTAAAGTGGATTTACTCAGCCAGAAACATTTCCGGATATGTACACAACATCTCACCCAAGTTTCATCGCTATCGGACAAGTGGTATTTGAACGCCTACGGGACTTTGTTGACAAGCTTCGCGCGTCATCGCTCATTTGTTGAATCTACTCGTGCGCTACCTATTGTAAAAGGGATTTACTAAGCCTGTGAAACCTTCCCTGGAGTGTACACAACAACTCACCCAAGTTTCATCGCTATCGGACGAATGGTATATGAACGCACTCGGGACTTTGTTGAATCTACTCGTGAGCTACACATTGTTAAGTGGATTTATTACGCCACAAACCTTCCCTGAAGTGTACACAACATCTCACCCAAGTTTCATCGCAATGGGATGAATGGTATATGAACGCACGAGGGACTTTGTTGAAACAAACGCACACCATTTTGTTGAATCTACTCACGCGCCATCTATTGAAAATTGGATTTACTATACCTATAACCTTTCCGGGAGTCTGTGCAATATCTCACCAAAATTTGATCGCAATTGGATGAATTGTATATGAACCCATTGCCAACACTCATTTGTTTAAACTACTCGTGCCTTATCAATTATAAATTGGATTTACAAATTCGAAAACCTTCCCTGGCATGTACACAACAACACATCAAAATTTCATCGCAAACGGATGAATGGCATATGATCGCATACGGGATTTCTTTTAAACGATTCGTGCGCCGTCCCCATTTGTTGACTCTACTCGTACGCTACCGTCTGTAAAATGAATTTACTAAGCCTGAAACCTTCACTGGGGTATACTCAATGATTCACCAAAGTTTCATCATAATCGGATGAATGGTATATGAACGCATAAGGGATTTTGTTTAAACGCTTCACGCGCCGTCACTCATTTGTTGAATCTACTTGTGCGCCACCCATTGAAAAACGGATTTACTAATTCATAAACCTTCGCAGGACTGTACTCAACTCACCAAAGTTTTATTACAATCGGATGAATGGTATATGAACGCATACGGGACTTTGTTGAAAGGATTCACGCGCTGTCGCGCATTAGTTGAATCTGCTCGTGCACTACCAATTGTAAAATGGATTTTCTTATCAGAAACCTTTCCTGGAGTGTACACAACAATTCACGAAAGTTTCATCGCAATCGGATGAATGGTATATGAACGCATACGGGACTTTGTTGAAACGATTCACGTGGCTTCGTTCATTTGTTGAATCTACTCGTGCGCTACCTATTGTAAAGTAGATTTACTAAACCAGAAACCTTCCCCGATGTGCGCTAGAACTAGACAAAAGTTTCAAGTGAAATTTCCAGGGAGACCCATTCCTATAAATCGGACAATAATACAACTGGCTAAGAGATTCAAACGTACAGGTTCAGTAAACAATAAAAATAGACGTAACGGTCCTTATTTCCTTACAGAAGCTAAATTATCCGGAGTAACCGGAAACTTCATAAGGAGATGCCGATTATGTTTGGCAGCGGATGGGGAACATTTGCAGCATCTAATGTAAACATGGTCAGTAACAATGTATGATACTGATTTTAAGCACCGTATTCTGCCGTACATATGCGCGTGCGGCAGCCGGTAACCGAGCCGTCACTGGCAGAGCGCGTGAGCGAGAATGTCCTTGTCAAGCAAATATAAAGACCCTGTATGAGTGTACTCGGCGCTTACGTAAACTAACTTGTATCGAAGGCGCATTTGAATTATTAACTGTACTCAGTGCTCGCGTTATCAACTACTTTAAGCTCTCACATTATCAACTCTGGGCGCTCATGTTATCAAACTAACTCTTTCCCGTAGTGACTTCTTTCCGCTGCGTCCAGCTGGAGACAGGTGTTGTGGAATCTCTCACTCAAGCGTGAGTCAGGTGAATTATACTGTACTATCTCGTCTAATTCTCCACTTTATAATGCCTTACAGAAATTCACATTGGTGAGAATAATGAGTTAAAACTGTTATTTCCGTGTCATATCTAACAAATTTGCTTCTGCTTTCGAGAACGTTGCAGGTCACGTGGTTTGATTCTCGAGTTGTAATTGGATTGGTATTTTGTGTAGGTAAATGAAGGAATTAAATTTTGAGTTTTCATGTTAATCGGCTTCTGTTATCAACTTAAACATGGTAATATTGTGTGTTTCTGCCGTGTGTAATACGCTGGGTTTCGAAAGTTTAAGTTAGAAATATGTATGATTCTGGTTATCTAATGGGAACATTCTGTACTTGATGTTGTGATATATGAACTTCCAATATTACAATTTTTTGATTTAAAAATATATACACACTTAGTGTGTAAATAAACTGAAATGAGGGAAACTAGATAAATATCCTGAGTGTATACATTTATTCTGTTTACTTCTTCTTTGGCCTTCTGTGATATATGTTAGCAAGTTGTATCTTCTGCTGTTTCTCTGCAGGGAGCATACCTCAAGAAAGATACTGAAAACAATAAGGATATTACGATTGAGGAAAGCACCATACCAGAGCTTGTTACATACTTCAAAAGGGAAACACAATTTTCCGCAAGAGACAGAGATGTGAGAGATGTAAGTTCTGTAAAATGCGTAAATATTAACCATTTTGAAAAAGGTTAACATGCAGGGTGATTCAGCTAAGATGACCACCTCAATTATCTACGAACCGTTTAAGATATCATCATTCTGTTTTCAAATCCTTAAATCGAATCAAGGGGCGATACAACATGGTCCATTTTGCTCCCAGTACATAAGTGTTTACCGAGAAACTGGAAGCAACTTTGGTTTTTTAAATCGGACTACACTAACTTCACCCTCTACAACTACTGATAATCAAGTGGCAAGTTCAGTGATGTGCTTAGTTTGCAAATCTGACGAGTAGATTTTGAGATATTAAAGGTTTCCATATGTGTCGGCATTATACAGAGAGCTATGCGCCAGCCGCTGGAATGTGGAGTGCATGATTCTCTTGCGTGACCCACTCCTTGTTGACAATCATACATACCGAATTTATTCCGTTCATAGCATACTGTAATGTGTATATAATCAAAATCAAGTCCCTTATGTATGTGTTCCTTTTTCCCTCCCCACTTCGTCCTGAATTCTTGGGGAAATATCTGAATACACCTCCATGAAGAGGATAAATAAAGTACGGAATTTTTTAGTGCTGGCGGACCTGCGACAATGACTTAATGTACATACAGGAATTATTAAAATCAGAAATGTAACAAAAATCACCCATTTAGTTCATTGAGAACGTCTCATATAATGTTAATTCTTACGAGTCCGGTCAATCATCAAACATTTTGATTATGTACACATCACGGTAAGTACAGAATGAAATAAATTCTGTTTGTCCGACACGTATAGAAACCTTTAATATCTCAAAATATACTCGTCGGATTTACAAACTACGCACATCCATCAACTTGCCACTTGTTTCTCAGTAGTTGTAGTTGTAGTATTGTCCTATTTAAAAAAAAGTTGCTACCAGTTTCTCGATAATTCGTATGTACAGGGAGCAAAATGGACCATGTTGTATGAGCCCCTTAATACGATTTTAGTATTTGAAAACAGAATGATATCTTAAACGGTTCCATAGATATTTAAGATGGTCATCTTAGCTGAATCACTCTGCATATTATCCGTATTGCTTGATAGAAGTGATACATTGAAAATCCGCCTGATCAATACTTGGAGAACTTGTTGAACAAATGATTAAACGATGTACATTGGTAAAAGATGAAATTAACAAATACAGGGTGTCCCACCTAACTCTGCGACCTCAAATATTATCGAAATGAAACAAGATGTGAAAAATCTACTTGGGCAGGAATGTAGCCACGTCAGGGGATCACACAATGGGAGGATATGCTCAATCCAGGAAATTATAACAATATCACTTTCAACGCAAAGTTACCTTCTTTAAAATGGAACTTACATGTTTCTTCTAGCAAAATCATAATTAAACCTACAATTATTGATAACAGAATTGGTTTCACTTCTCTAAACCTCGTACCTTCTGAAATAACTAACGTTGTAGAGGATGGCAATGGAGACACTGTTTGTCACGTTTAACACAAGTGTAGAACTGTACACATAGTACAAAAGGTACAATTACCGATTTTCTAAACTAACTTGTGGCCTATAGCTTAAAGAAACGTCATGTTTTAAATTACATCCAGCACGGAAAAGGCATTCACAAGTAAGCAGTAACATCTCACTGATAAAACTGTGTCACTTCAGCAGATGTTCAATGTGACCACCGTTTGCATCAATGCACTTCTGTAGACCGTGAACAAGAGAGCGTTGTATTGATCCCAGTGTTTCCACAGATATTTCCGCACACGCCGCAGTAATAAGCTGTTGCATATTCGCTATTGTAGTTGGAACTTCCTGATTGACTCTGAAAGACTGATAGACAGACGACCAGACCCGGAGCCACGAGTTCACTGAGAAGTGCAGCTGTAATGTTACTGTCTTGTTTCCTGAATGCTTTTCGTACAGCGATGCAAAAATCCAGCTGTGTGTAGGGCACGGCGTGCACTACACTGTTGTTAAATTTCACGAACAGTGTCTCCTTTACCAACGAAGTTTATAAAAGTGAAACCAATTCTGTTATCAATAATTGTAAGTTTACTTTTGATTTTGCTCGGAAAAACATGTATGTTCCATTTAAGAAAAGGTAACTTTGCGTTGAAAGTGATAATGTTATAATTTCCTAGATTGTGCATATCCTCCCAATGTGTGACCCCCTGACGTGGCTACATTTCTGTTCAAGTAGATTTTTCACATCTTGTTTAATTTCGATAATATTTGAGGTCGCAGAGTTAGGTGGGACACCCTGTATATGTATTGCAATAAAAACTTCCTTTGTTAATAGGCCTATTTTCTTAATATTATCGAAAAATATAGTAACAGGAGACTTCTCCGTTCGAAGAATGTAGATGTGTAAAATTGTAGGTTAAATCGTCATTGCATGTCAATTGATATATTTACAAGTTTTCATTCTTTTAAATTCAAAACTATTTTTGCAAGGATACTAATTTTTGACATTGCTAACTAGTTTTTAAGATTAAATATCATTTCACGCTCATGATGGTATCATTACAATACCGAAGCATGTATTCAATTACTAAACAACTTCTCCAAGTATTGATAAAGTGGATATTCAATTTATGACTTCATGTAAGTACCGGTACCGTACTTTAGAGTCTTAGCTTCAGGGCGGCTTTAGGGTTGTTATACTGTATTACATTCTTTTGGATATCCGCTGTTATTTTCAAAGATTTGTTTTTAATTATTTATTTTATGTGGGCTGTTTAGGTGTTGAAGAATTAACTCAAATTGTAAAAACCGAATGTAATAATCTTCTTTCTGTAGGGGATGGCAATGTATTTGATTATATACTTTGGGGCCGTTTTATACAACAAGTATAGGGGTCAAAACCAATGACGCCTCAATTTGCTCGGGACATACCGGTACCTCCAGGCTGCTGTAAACCTACTTCCATGGGTTGCTGCATTGCTTTGCTTGTTCATTCTCAGATTCGATGGGGTGTAGCTGCTTGGTGGGATAAATCCAAGTAAACCACTGTACAGACGTGTGCTTTATCTGGCTGTCAGCCAGCATATCCACTGCTGGAATTAAGAAAATAGCATCTAAACAATAGCTTAAGCTTCCCACAGAACACACAACAAGTATGGATATCCAAATGGCAGATATGAAGTCAGAGTCTAAGAGAGTGGTTAGTCTCAAGGGAATAGCAACCTCCCAGTCACTTCAAGAAGTCGGCAACATGGATGAATTATAACAGACTGTTCTCTACTACCAACAATAAATTATCTAAAGCACTGGTCTATAATTGTTTTTCTTGATTTGTCTGTTAAGTGATGGATGGCTTTTAGTTTTAGAACCGTAGAAAACTACCCTTGTGGGTTTTCGTTAGTACTTGTGTAACAGAAATCGGTAGCAACAGTTAGTGAGAGTAGTAACAGGAAGTTTCTTGAATTGGGGTGCATTTAATTGTCCTTATTTATTGTGTAAAGGTGTAAGAGGATTATAAAGAAATAAATGCACTCTTCTTTTTCTTAGGATGCACAAGATGGAACCCAGGATAAACTAGGTGATGCAAGTGGCTCTCTCTTAACTGAGTAAGTTGTTGACCTGTTTTCCACACCAAGATGTTTTCGTTAACTTTGTTAATGAACACTGTTCATGAACATTTTTGACTGTTCATAAACAAAATAGCGTGTTCGTTAACTTTTCGAGCATGTTCATGAACAAAATCTCTTTAACTTTTGTGAATGAAACTTTTCATTAACTTCTCGTGTTTTCGTTAACATTATGGTTCGCGCATGCGCAAAGACGCAATTAAGGTTGTAAATTCGTAGCGCGGAATACGATGTTCTATTATTTCTCTAAAAATCTTAATGTTATACCTATCCTGTAATTAATGGAGATGGCTTGCCGATAATGTGTGTCATTTCTTGCAATTTCAAGGCCCAATTACTGTCAACAAGAACTGAAAGTCATTTGGAGACATTACCAGAAAGTTTTGAAAGCCTGCTGCATAATGAATTAATAGTTCTGACATAAGTGTTCTCTCCAAACTTAATTCTAAACGCCATTCCAATATTTTTCTTTGCCACACCTTGCGTCTGCGCTTTTCTCTAATTTTACTCACTAAAATAATGAAAGCTGCAGCTGAAGTACTTTCTTCTTCCTGACCCTATCCATTATAACCTCACAAACAGTTTATTTAATGTTGAAGATGTTTGTTAACAATAGTGTATTTGGTGTGGACATAATGTTGAAGAAGTTTGTTAACAAATGTTTAGTAAACATGTTGTGAAATGTTTTCATTAACATTGTTCATGAACATTGTTCATTAACTTTGGTGTGGACTAGCCTTAATGGAAAATGTTGAAAAAGAACTCATGCTAATATTCTTGTTAATTACTCACGGAACGGTAGGATATTTTGATATGCATTTCTTCAGCATGTTTTTCGGTCGGTCAACACAATATAACCATAATTACTGGGAGATGCAAAAATCCAATCTGAACAAAACTTATACGCTTCGGTGGCTTAGTCGGTAGCATGCTGAACTGCTATGCCAAAGATCGTGGGTTCAAACCCGGCGGAAGTCGTCGGATTTTTAAGAGCGTTAAAAGCCTTCAGTATGCCTTCCTTCGGAGGGGAAGTAAAGCCGGCTGGCCCATGTCATAGATTTATGGCACGTGAAAGAACCTACCACTGCAATTGGTAATGTGTAGGAAAATGTGTAGTTTATACTTGGCTACTTAGAAACGCTCTATCAAGTTCCAATGTTCGCCGCTAGGTATTATTGACCGTGGCATCTGGTAGCTAATGTTGGAACTAATTGAAATTGAACTTGTTGGGAGCCCTTGGGCGTTCAATAAAATACCCAGCTATGGCCATTGGCTGCTATTCATATCTTTTTGACTCATAGAGTCACCCCTTTTTTTAGCCTACTTTCAATTTTTGCAAAAAATGAAAGTAGACTTATGAGATCACTACAGGGCGAAAAAAAAGTGTGTCTGTCTGTGTGTGTGTATGTGTGTGAGTCTGTGTGTGTGTGTGTGTGTGTGTGTGTGTGAGTGTGTGGTACTCTGAATGTCTGTCCTCCCCTATCAATTCGAACACGGTGAAACCGAATGGAATGAAATTTGGTTCAAAGGTAGCACTAGCAAAGCAGTGTCATGTTTTATATCGCCGCCATCTTGACGGAAACGTAATGGCGGCCACACAAATGTTCAAAGCTTAAATCAAATTACGACTAACCTAATCATCCGATCTCTACCAAATTTTGCAACAACATACCTATATGGGGGCAGCATCCTTTGACCAAACTAATAGGTCATCAGCCTATTAGTTTGCGGATGGCGGCCATCTTTGTGTGAAAATCGATTGCCCCTATTAATTCGAACACGGTGAAACCGAATGGAACGAAATTTGGTACAGAGGTAGTACTAGCAAAGGGCACCCCAGTGTCATGTTTTATATCGCCGCCATCTTGACGGAAACGTAATGGCGGCCACACAAATGTTCAAAGCTTAAATCAAATTACGACTAACCTAATCATCCGATCTCTACCAAATTTTGCAACAACATACCTTTATGGAGGGAGCATCCTTTGACAAATCGAATAGGTCATTAGCCTAATAGTTTGCGGATGGCGGTCATCTTTGTGTCAAAATCGATTACCCCTATTAATTCGAACACGGTGAAACCGAATGGAATGAAATTTGGAACAAAGGTAGCACTAGCAAAGGGCACCCCAGTGTCATGTTTTATATCGCCGCCATCTTGACGAAAACGTAATGGCGGCCACCCAAATGTTCAAAGTTTAAATCAAATTACGACTAACCTAATCATCCGATCTCTACCAAATTTTGCAACAACATACCTTTATGAAGGGAGCATCCTTTGACAAATCTAATAGGTCATTAGCCTAATAGTTTACGGATGGCGGCCATCTTTGTGTCAAAATCGATTACCCCTATTAATTCGAACACGGTGAAACCGAATGGAACGAAATTTGGTACAGAGGTAGCACTAGAAAAGGCCACCTCCGTGTCATGTTTTATATCACCGCCATCTTGACGGAAACGTAATCGCGGCCACCCAAATGTTAAAGGCTAAAATGTAATTACGACCAACCTAATAATCTAGTCTCTACCAAATTTTGCAACAACAAATCTTTATGTGGGAAGCATATTCTGACCAAACTGCTAGATCATCAGCCCAATAGTTTGCAGATGGTGGCCAAGTATGTGTGCAAATGGATTCCCCCTATCAATTCAAACACGGTGAAACCGAATTGAACGAAATTTGGTACAGAGGTAGCACTAGCAAAAGGCACCTCAGTGTCATGTTTTATATCGCCGCCATCTTGACGGAAACGGAATGACGCCCACCCAAATGTTAAAAGCTTAAATCAAATTTCGACCATCCTAATAATTTGATCTCTACCGGATTTTGCAACAACATGCCTTTTTGTGGAAAGCATCTTATGACTGACTACAAGGTCATCAGCCCAATAGTTTGCAAATAGCGACCATGAATGTGTGCAAATCCATTCCCCAGATCAATTCAATCACGGTGAAACTGAATTGAATGATTTTTTTTACAGAGGTAGCACTAGCAAAGGGCACCTCATATTCATGTTTAATATCCCTATAGCACGTTGTATTTCAACAAGCTACTACAACCAACATTCAATTATACTCCTTTGAAAAGACAAAGAGTTATAACAATACCCATGCATTTAGGAGAAAGTAGGCTATATGTTCTTTACTGAACATCTTGTTTTATTATGATTTTTTCGTATTGACTTGCTATAATAATCAAAAGATTTCTTTAGTTCCGCCTCGTCTATACAATCTATTCAAATTTTCGTTATATAATCACATGTCACTTAATTTACATGGGTACATGTTTCGATGCCTATTTGCATTGGCATAATCATCAGCCTTTCAATGTATTGGCAGCACTTAAAAATCACTTTGTACATTGGATGTGATAAAATGCTAACATAAAAACATACTCAATTCACTTATACACTAAATCACTTAAAAGTTTTTTAAAAAAAGTTTAAAAAAAAATATGGTAGACATTCATTACAAAAGCCTTGAAGGTTTTGCTTTTCTTTCTGGAGGTTTTCAAAATTAGTTCCTGATGTTATCTCCAATATTTCTGGTCAAGGGTTTGTTTCCATTCCCAACTGGAAAGAAATGACCCTAGGAGTAAGAAAATTTGAATAATATTCATATGTAATAATAATTAACCCTTAATGCCGGAATGATTAATTTTTGTTTTTACTTCCTTTCTCACATTATTACATGTCTATTAGACATATCCATTCGCGTAATATCGATTTTTTCAATATACCGACTTTCAGTACGGTATCTGAAGTACTTACGGTTGCCGTATGGTGTTACTGTGGATAATTCATTTAGGAGTTTTGTCACATTGTGATCATTAAACACCGTGTACTTAGGTGTGTGTAGAGTTTGTTATATGACGTGTGTTATTGTGGTGTCTGTAGTAGTGTGTGTATTTGTAATGCAGGTTATGATTGGGAAGGAGGCTTGCAATATAAGTATTTGTCTGGATTAGAAGTGGAAAATAATGGTAAACCACTTCCAGAATGGCTAATATGGGAACTGAACCCACCTCCTCTCAGTTTTTCCTCACGAGTGGACCCCGTTTCAGCCCTCACACCATATTTTCTCGCAATGCCGGGAATCGAAATCCGGACCTTCGTGGCTACAGGCAAGATTGCTAGCTGCTACCATAGGCACTTGGAATATCTGTTTATTAATAACTTCCATTGTTTTATTCTGATCTTTTTACCAAATGCCAATAATTTCTGTGCAAATCTCGAGTTAAAGAACAAGTAGTTCCGTGAAGAACTATACAGCCTATTTTCATGTATCTTACTTATGTTAATTGCCTCTATCTACATACAAAATTTTAGTTTGATTGCTGTAATAGATTCGTAGATAGAGAACTGACTAAATATTTCGGATGGTCGCCATGTTCGATTGTTAAATGTATAGGCCATAGAGTCATGTACCATTAAAGGAAAATTATTGCGTAGGTTCATTATTCACACTTTCACATCGATCGCATGATTACGACACAAGAAATAAAAACTTAATTTTAAAATTCGCAAAGCCACCATCTTGAGGTTATGTAAACAATTGAACTAAATTAGGTACCAGTGCATTACAATGTTATATAAACATTTGCTGTACCAAGTTCTATTGCGTTTGGATCATTAAATCGCGAGAAACGTCCATTTAAAACTTTCAAATTAGCTTGGCCGCCATGTTCGTTTGGTATTTAGCCGGTTTTTGAAAGTCTCATAGATAAGCTTCCAGTAGTGCCCTTTATCACCGTACAAAATTTCAGGGTGATACCGCTAATAGTTTCAGAGGTATAGAATGCCGGTGAAATATTTCGCACATCCGCCATCTTGTGGTTATGTAAACAATTGAACGAATTTAGATGTCGGTGCATTACAATGTGCATAAACATATACTGTACCAAGTTTTATTGCGTTTGGTTGGTTAAAACGCGAGAAACGTCTATTTAAATGTCTCAAATTTGCGTGGCCGCCATGTTGGTTTTGTAGTTACCAGTTTTTCAAAAGTGACATAGGTGAACTTCTAGTAGTTCCCTTTATCACCGTAAAAATTTTCAGGGTGATATCGGGAATAGTTTTGGAGATATTGAATGCTGGTGAAATATTTCGCACAGCCGCCATGTTGGATTGGTGAGACGTAACAAAATTTGAAGGGCACGGTCGGGGTCGCCCGGAATAGTGCTATGAACTTACCGAGTTTCATTGAAATCGCTCCAGCCGTTCAGAATTTATTAGAGGGGGGCACACACACACACACGCCTCACACACACACGGACAAAAGGTGATCTCATAAGGCTATTTTTTCAAAATTGGCTAAAAATAGCCATAATCGTTGGAACTATTGTGTTTTTTTTCTTAAATTAGAAATGGAATACAGCCGAAATAAATCAGAAAACTCTATGGACATCAAATTGGCAGGTGAAAAACTAAAGGAAGTGGGAGACTTCTGTTACTTAGGAAGCAAAATAGCCAGTGATGGACGAAGCAAAGAGGATATGAAAAGTAGGTTAGCTCAGGCAAGGAAACCATTTCTACAGAAAAGGAATCTGTTTACAACGAATATAGATTTAGGTATTAGGAAGTTATTTTTGAAGGCCTTTGTCTGGAGCGTGGCGCTCTATGGAAGTGAAACTTGGACTTTGGTGGAGCAGAAAAGAGGAGAATTGAAGCGTTTGAAATGTGGTGTTACAGGAGAATGATGAAGATCAGATGGGTAGATAGGGTTACAAACGAAAAGGTATTAAGACTAGTGGGAGAGGAGATATGTTTCAGGCGACTGCTAATGAACAGAAGAGATAGGTTGGTAGGACACATACTAAGACACCCTGGAATAGCAAGCTTAGTTATGGAAGGAAGGGTCGAGGACAAGAACTGTAGGGGTAGACCAAGGTTAGAATATGTTAAACAGATTGCCTCTGATGTACGGTGTGGTAGTTATGTAGAGATTATACGATTAGCTCTGGACAGGGAGGCATGGAGGGCTGCATCAATCCAGTCAAAAGACTGAAGACTCAAAAAACAACAACTGAATTATGAAGGTAAAAGGAGTATAAAAATAAAAAGATACGAGCCTTATAGTAGTCGCATATGATGTGTAACATCTGACATGTTATCCTACTCGTATACTACACAGCTTGGACATTCTTAAAATGTTAATTTACACTCCATTTTCATACTGGTACTATGATGAATGTATAGATTGAATTGGAGATATACTACTGCCACATTTGTGGTGCAGCGGTCAAGCTGTTAGTCTCTCACCAAGGTAGACCGGGGTTGATTCCCGATCAATACATGTGACATTTTCGAATTGAAATGCCATGTCCTGTGGTTCGCATTCCACGTAAAAGGGAGGTACTGTGCCCGTTTCCCCGACGTCACGTTGGCCCGGCGTTTGCAACGAGAAACCGAAGAAGGGACACAGGCGATTTAAAAAAATGAAGTCCAGGAAATATTTGTCCAATAAAAATAAAATCAAACAACAAGCTCGGGCAGGCAAGAGATCGAATATCTCGGGTCGATTAAAGGGAGAGGCATGCAAGGTTCAACAGGACAAATACCTCACAACAAGAAAAAGAAAAAATAATATCACTGACTCGGGTGAAGTTCCAAACTACAGGAATAACCAGAGCTTGTAAAATCGAGATTCTAAATTTATTTTTGAGCAGACGGACAAAAAAATATGAACACTCCTATTACTCAAGGCAAATCATTAGGGTGGGATACAAATATCCAAAAATGTCCATCTGTGCCGTTGAGCTGTCCTATTTCACTTAAATGGGAAGTTCTCACAAAAGGAAATTAGTCATTGTTCGAGAGTTCGTTGTTTAGCTGAATATGAATTTAAAAAAGAACACTTCACTATCAATTTCAGCTTTGTAGAAAAAAAAATTAAACATTTTTTTTTCTTCCCATAAAACAGTCTAAATTAATAATTCACACACAAATTATACACATCCCTGATATTTACATATATTAGATTGACATTAATGACCGTTAATTCATTAATTGGATTAAATTAATTATAGACAAATAAATGATTATTATCATTATATTACCAAAATAATTCCAAGTTTCCTTATGGAAAACATCTCAGCTCAAAGTAGCATTAATCTATCGTAATTTCTCAAAACATTGGTTTACAAGGGAATTCTAATCACTCAAGTCATTCTCAAATAAGAAATATGATTCAACATATGCTTATGGGAGAAGTTAAATTGTTCAGAATGCGATGATGTAACAGTTACATTCAAAGATAAAGGAATACAGTAGAATTGCCTAAGGTCTGCATAGTTATTAAATTGAATTGACCAGCTCATTAAACCCTAACAACAGTGCACAAAATGACGATAAATTGGACGACAAAAAAAACTGTCATTGCACTATTTCCCAAAGTTGAAAATATAGATAATTACTATAATAAAGCACATACTAATTCATTTGACCTAGGACTGCACAGACCCTGCATCCTGGCATAATCACAAACATTAATATCATCGAAGAAATTCATTATTTATTAATTTATTAAAGCGTTGGAATGGAATATCTCATTTCCAACAGTTGCTGCTCTTAGACCACTATAAAGTGTCTACAACTTATTAATAATTATGCTTTATTCAAAAACCATTTCCAAAATCCTTTTGACATAATGCCAAGTAATCCTTAAGTGGCAATAATAAGACTGGTCAGAATCTTTTAATGTCAACGATTATTATC
The DNA here is from genome assembly GCA_946902985.2 of Meconema thalassinum. Taxonomy (NCBI): domain Eukaryota; kingdom Metazoa; phylum Arthropoda; class Insecta; order Orthoptera; family Tettigoniidae; genus Meconema; species Meconema thalassinum. The sequence continues at coordinate 139,027,223 of OX336398.1, read as the reverse complement.
AGCTTCGTATTTTTTATACAATCTGAATTAATCACTGTAGGGTTCAGGATCACACATCATGAATCCAGATGATAATTACTGTATCAAGAATTAATAATCAAGTTTCAAAAATTAGCTCTGCAAAAAGTTTAATGTTCCGCTTGCAACTGCTATAAAGGTAAAATACGCCATTAGTAAGAACGAAACTAAGTTTAGAATAAGTTAAAAATAAATGGAATCCAACCATAAAACATTTTGTTAAATATCTTACATATATGCGTGAAATTACTCTTAATATGCATACATTATTTGCTCTTTAGTTTGGGAATTCACTCGAAATATATCAGTCACCTGAGAGAAAGAACATTATGATAACATGGTAATGGCTTGTCATATCATTTCAGACATGTTGTCTGAAGGCATGCTCAGGGTTACGGAGAGTGTGTTGCCTATGTGTTTTCCCACGACGTGGTTGATCTTGGTCCTATGCTTAATTTTGCAAGATCGCCGCTTAGGATACTCTTGTAATGAATCCATCGTCGTGACGTTAGATCTAACGTGACTTCGGTCCCCCAGAACTTGGACTCATCCTGGTTATTAAGCTTCCCTGTTGATGGCTTAAGCTATCATCTTGAATAGTAATAAAGTCTTTATTAAAGTTCCCATGTTGCAGTTCTTAATTGCAAGTGGCATCGTGGATTACTTCATACAACCTTAAATCAAAATGGGTTGTACGCTACTGATGGTAAAATGTTCCGACTATTTTATCAGTGTGGAATAGGTGGTGTAATTGCAATATAGTTCATTAATCATGAATGCAATGGCTATTAATTCAATTAAATATTGATCTAATTCTGTTACATTAAGTACAGCCATCGTGTCGAAAAAAAAAAGTTCAACATTGTATATCTTTGTGCCTGGCAGAATACTATGACGAGATCTGTCATATGTTGTGCGCTGCAACAAGTTGGGTTTCAATGTCTACTGGCCTGCGTCCTACGGTGAATATATTTCCAGTCCGCTAATGGTGCTGTGAATGTGTCCGCTGAATAATATTATAATTCTTACTTACAGTATTTCTGTCGCTTGTTGGAAACACTGACTTTACTTTACTTAACACGGGTAAAGAAATTATTATAAGTATCGGCGTATCACCAGCCAGATTGTGATGGTTAGTTAAAATAGTGCAAACACACGCTTTCCACACGTATTAGAACAACTCAGCTACCGGCACACATGAGTGTAGCCTGTGAAGAAAAATTCTCGAAAGACTGTGTTCTGGAACTGACAGAGTGCACGCTGTCTAGTCACCTCATTCATAGCGGTGTGTGGGGAAATTTCCAGCCCTCATCTATTGCGTCACGACTTGTCAAAGCCGTTAGGAGTTGAAGATGTTCGACTCTCGCTTGTGCTAAATTTTAGCTCAATGCCATAAGGATAGGTCCATTTATCAGCTAGAATAAATATGAAGAATATTTCTTTAGCTCTGGGTATGCTACAAACACGTGCTGGAATGCATTACAATATGTTACATTCATCAACTACTTCCAAGGTTGCTTTGCGAATCTCGGCAATTAAAGATCACCAACATGGTGGATTTCGGTCACATGTTCCCCTCTCCTGGTTTTTATAAGTTTTGGTCAGAGAACTTATAAAACATCATTTATGCTAAGATTATGTGAAGAAATCAAACATGCCTGTCCAGTATTAATTCTCAGGTTTGAAATATTTTCTTAGATTTCCAGCGTTGTAGTTTCCAATCACTCGGTCGGAGTGTATTTCTGCCAAACGATAACTGTTGTTGCCGAAATCTCTTGCAATCTTTACTGGACCATAATAAAGCTTAGCGAATTTGTTATAGACTCTCATGGGTCAGTTGGATGATACTGGTCTCCTTATCAAGACTAAATCGTTTTCCCGTGGAGGTTCTCTGAATTTTCTTCCTGCCTGTCTTTTCTTTCTCTTTTCGGCGTGGCGTTCCAAGCTCTCTCTAGCCATGTCAATGCGCGTGGGAATTGATTGAATTATTTCCGGTGCTGTGGAAATAATTCCATCCCATACTCTCCCAGGTTTACGTCCATATTGTAACATGTATGGCACTTGCGATGTACTTTCATGTATTGTCTAATTAAGGCTTTCTTCAATGATGGGTATAACCTTCATCCATTTATCATGATTATCCGAACAGTAAAGTCGACAGAATTTTCCAATTTCAGACATTATTCTTTCTGCAGGATTTCCTTCAGGATATCTGATAGTATTGAGGATGTGCTTTACATTTAGCCTAACCATTGCCTGCTGAAATTCTTGACTTGTGAATTGGCTCCCATGATCACTTAATAAGAATTCGGGTGTGCCGGCTTGTTTGAAAACACAATTCTCTAGCCGCCTAATGATATATCGCGATGTAGCCTTCTGAATCGGGTGCAACATTACCAGTTTAGAGAATACATCTATTGTAACCAAGATATACTGGTTTCCTTTAAATGAACTTGGAAGTGGGCCATAAATGTCCGTTGCATATAATTATCTCGGTCGGGACGGAATTATAGCAATCGGTGGTTCTTTAGCAAGCTTCGAAATGTATTTGCTCCGCTGGCAATTATCGCAGGACCTTATAACCTTACGTATGGTTTCCCTCATACAATTCCAAATGAAAGCTTCTTTAGCTGCGTGCAGAGTCTTGCCCAATCCGGAGTGTCCCGTTGAACGATGGACTAGCCAGATTACTTTATTTAACAAGTTTTGGTGGTAAGACTGTTCTCAACATCGTATGATCCTTGTCCGCATATTTCATGACAATGTCTCCCACGATGTGGTATTCTCCCGCTTGTCTCGAAGTTGGGATGAAATTCGGATCATGCTGGTCCATTCTCTTCTTTAGGAAACGATACATGTTTCTCAAGGGTTCATATCTCCTCTGTGATGCTGCCATTCTTCTAAGTTTATCTAACGTATCCGCATCTTCCGGAACAACCTCAATCAAGTGTATGTCTTCCCCACAAGGATTACGACGTAGAGCATCGTCTAATATGTTCAACTTCAGCTTGCCACTTTTCCGGAATCGGATATAATTTCTTTCGATAAGGAGTAGCATCTGTTAACTGGATTTCATACTCAAAATTCTTAACTAGTCCAGGTTTGCTATTGAAAATATCATCATATTCTTCCAATAAATCATTCAACTTCTGTTGAGTTTCTGGATTGATTTTTCCTCCTTCTATATTCCTATGCTCTGTTTCCACTGAATTGATTATTTCATCCGTAACATCCATATTTCCAAACTCCCATACTACGCCTTCAGGAGCCTCTTCTTTCAGTCCCTCGGTGGAAGTAAAATATATATATCGGTTCTTCATATCAATGACCAGACCATTGTCAGATATGAAATCAACTCCAATTATGATATCGAAATTTGAATTTGGTAAGACCAGGAAGATGTGTTGTATCTTCCTTCCGGCAAGTTCCATTTCTAACATTACCTGTTGTTTACATTTAATTATCCTGTCAGGGATAACTCCTCTAATCTTTACAGTTGATGCCGGAAGAATGTAAAGTTTTCCTTTTGACTGGAGCAATTCTAAACATGTCTGTGATATAATGGAAACCATGGCCCCTGTGTCAACTAACGTCTTTATTTGGCATCCCATTATATTTAAAGAAATAGTTGGTAATTCATGTCTGATCCCTCGGCGTACTTCTTCATTTTCAAATATGAGGTCTTCATCCTTTATTTCGTATAATTCCTGAATTTGTACAATGTCCGAGTTGATTAGAATTTCATTACATATTGTTGATTGGACGTTTTTTTTCTTGGTTCAGCCCACTAATACCAGGCTGGTTTAACTCTTCTTCTGTTGGTGCTGAAGTTCGAGTATTTCTTAATTGTTCTATATATTCTCGGCTTTCCTGATACCTGGTGTCCAAATTGTTACTGTTTTGCTTGTTCCTCTCTTCTTAAGACCTATTTTTCTGGTTGGAATAGCTGTTAAACCTCCCGCGTTGGTACCAGTTATTTTGTCCTCTGTTACGATACCTCGAATATCTTCGATTGTACGGGGTATTTCTCTGATTATTATTATCATTTCTACGATTGTAGTGGTAATCATCTTGCTGGTTGTCAGAATCCTTCGATGTCTTCTCTTCTTGTTGGGCTGGTCTTTCTGTTTGGGCTGTCCTACCCATTAAGACTGCATTTAATTCCCGACTTTCCTTTCTGTCATGTCTACCATTATTGCCTAGAGTAGCGTGATCCATACGCCTAAGAACTTCTTCACAATCTTCCAGGGTTTCTACTCCGGATACTATGAGAATGCGCTGTACTTCAATGGGAAATTGCCTCGTTATGGCTCTTATCAGTTTCTGGCGTGGTAAAGGTGGAGTTAGAAACTGTAACTTTGCGAGCTGCGTAGTGAAGTAATTCGCATATCTGGTCGGATGGGACGTGGCATATTTCTTAGAGTACATTTCCGCTCTAATATCCAATTGTTCATCTGAACTCCAAAAATGGTGTAGAAATGATTGACTAAAGTCTTCCATATTAACAAACGAACATCTAAATGCCCTAAACCAATTTAAAGGAACTCCTTCCAAGTGTCTTTCAACTATTCTGAGCTCTCTGTCCTTGGATATCCTGCTTTCATCCATGTATTCCCGAATATCTCTCAGGAATTCCATCGGTGTCAAGTTATTACCCCCATTAAACTTGCGTGGTCGATCATCAATGTTTCGAATTATTGTGACGTGTCCCTTCGTAGTTGAATTGGCTCTATTCCCTTCCGTATCTAACGTTCCACAAGCATTAGGACTATCTGATGTTCTTAAAACATTGGGACTATCTGATTGTAATATTTGTCTCGGTTGCTCATAAGTGTGGCAAACATTATTTTTTCATGTTGGATATTTCGGGTTCCAGATTCGATATCCGAATTGTGGTCATGTCGTGATCTAACTTGTGTTTATTTTCCATATCTGCCGCTGTAATAATTACACTATTCCTCATCTGTGTCTGTAGTTCATTACGCACGTGCTCGAAATCGTTGTTACATTTCTCTGTTAGCTGGTTTACTTTCTTTGATATCTGCTATCTCCGTAGAATTAGTGTCAGTGACTGTTAGCAAATTCTTAACTACTGTTTCATTTTTCTGCTGTACCCTCTCATTATGTTCTGATAAATCTTTACTTAAACCATCTAAATTGTCGGTCAACTTCTTTTCTAAACCTTGCAATCTGTCTACAAATTGTGTTTTGACAGCGTTAACTTGACCTGATACGTGGGTATGCAATTCCTTTCTAAGAACTTTGAGATTATGGGTAAGTATTGTATCACAAGCATCTAACTTTTTGTCTAAGGCTAAATTACGTTTTTCAACATCTGCCTGCACTTGCGCAATTTGCGTTTGCAAACGGACATCTAAACTCTTTACATCGCTAGATACCATTTGAATATCTGTATTTAAAGATTGAATATTTGATTTAATATCTATTATAGAATAGTTAATAATTTCTATTTCCATATTGGCTTTTAATATATCGGTTCTTACATTTAATACATCAGCATGAATATCCTGTGTATCATCTTTAATCAACTGCACTTTGCTTGATAAATTGTCAATATCGGCTTTTAGTTCCTGCCTACCAGTAGCTAAACTTTCATTTAATGTGGTTATTCGTGCATTAAGTTCCTGCTTATCAGCAGCCAAATTATCTTTAAGTTCCTGCTTATCAGCAGCCAAATTATCTTTAAGTTCCTGCTTATCAGCAGCCAAACTATCTTTAAGTTCCTGCTTATCAGTAGCTAAAGTGTTCTTTACCACATTCAAATCCTCATACAGTCTGGCAAAGCCCCTTTGGATTTGAGCAAGAATGCCCTGGGGTCCTTCTGTTTCTGCTGCACCAGTCATTATAATTACACAAATATATAACTATACTTAAGACTAGGGAAACTTAATAGTAGGATGACGAACCAAGACCATACGACTGAATATATTCGAATGAATTCCAAACATGTTTTACGTCTAACAAATCCAGCACAACGATTTCTCAAACCTCCAATTATCCTGACATTTATCTTTACCTGATAAGTTAAACAAACAACATCTAGATTTGAATTTAAAAAATCCCGATTCAATGACATTGCAAGATATCAGAACTCGTCTGACTATCCAACTATCCCCCCAAAAAAATGGACTGGAAAAAAATACCAAACCGTAGAGCTAATCACGCTCGGCATCAAATTGCTGCCTTACGGAACGTCGCCCACACGTATAGGGTGCCAAATCGCTGTGCCCGTTTCCCCGACGTCACGTTGGCCCGGCGATTGCAACGAGAAACCGAAGAAGGAACACAGGCGATAAAAAAATTAAGTCCAGGAAATATTTGTCAAATAAAAAAAAAACAAGCTCGGGCAGGCAAGAGATCGAATATCTCGGGTCGATTAAAGGGAGAGGCATGCAAGGTTCAACAGGACAAATACCTCACAACAAGAAAAAGAAAAAAAATATCACTGACTCGGGAGAAGTTCCAAACTACAGGAATAACCAGAGCTTGTGAAATCGAGATTCTAAAAGTGTTTTTGAGCAGACGGACATAAAAATATGAACACTCCTATTACTCAAGGCAAATCATTAGGGTGGGATACAAATATCCAAAAATGTCCATCTGTGCCGTTGAGCTGTCCTATTTCACTTAAATGGGAAGTTCTCACAAAAGAAAATTGGTCATTGTTCGAGAGTTCGTTGTTTAGCTGAATATGAATTTTAAATAACACTTCACTATCAATTTCAGCTTTGTAGAAAAAAAAATTAAACATTTTTTTTCTTCCCATAAAACAGACTAAATTAATAATTCACACACAAATTATACACATCCATGATATTTACATATATTAGATTGACATTAATGACCGTTAATTCATTAATTGGATTAATTAATTATAGACAAATAAATGATTATTATCATTATATTACCAAAATAATTCCAAGTTTCCTTATGGAAAACATCTCAGCTCAAAGTAGCATTAATCTATCGTAATTTCTCAAAACATTGGTTTACAAGGGAATTCTAATCACTCAAGTCATTCTCAAATAAGAAATTGGATTCAACATATGCTTATGGGAGAAGTTAAATTGTTCAGAATGCGATGATGTAACAGTTACATTCAAAGATAAAGGAATACAGTAGAATTGCCTAAGATCTGCATAGTTATTAAATTGAATTGACCAGCTCATTAAACCCTAACAACAGTGCACAAAATGACGATAAATTGGACGACAAAAAAAACTGTCATTGCACTATTTCCCAAAGTTGGAAATATAGATAATTACTATAATATAGCACATACTAGAGCTCTACACGTACTGTGAAAGAATCACGGATGTTATTAGAAAACGACGTCTAGCATTTTATGGACACGTCTACAGGATGCATCCTACCAGGTTGACCAATCAGCTCCTCGGTTACTGACAAAAGCGGAAGACCAAGTCACCATGGTTGTGGTAAGCGAGCAAAGATCTGCAAGAACTTGGAGGGACGGAAAGAGTCTTAAAAGACCGGACATCTCTCAGGAAGATGCTTCAGCAATTGAGGTTCCAGGACAAACCGCCAAGAAAGAAAACAGGTGCCCTCTGGACCCAGGAGAGGAGGAAACAACACAGCCAGAGGATGCGTAACTACTGGGCAAACATCAAAGCCCACTCCAAATGTAACAGTTGAACGTCGTGGTCCACAGATGGCCTAATCGAAACAAGAAGATAGCACATACTAATTCATTTGACCTAGGACTGCACCGACCCTGCATCCTGGCATAATCACAAACATTAATATCATCGAAGAAATTCATTATTTATTAATGTATTAAAGCGTTGGAATGGAATATCTCATTTCCAACAGTTGCTGCTCTTAGACCACTATAAAGTGTCTACAACTTATTAATAATTGTGCTTTATTCAAAAACCATTTCCAAAATCCTTTTGACATAATGCCAAGTAATCCTTAAGTGGCAATAATAAGACTGGTCAGAATCTTTTAATGTCAACGATTATTATCGGCTTCGTATTTTTTATACAATCTGAATTAATTACTGTAGGGTTCAGGATCACACATCATGAATCCAGATGATAATTACTGTACCAAGAATTAATAATCAAGTTTCAAAAATTAGCTCTGCAAAAAGTTTAATGTTCCGCTTGCAACTGCTATAAAGGTAAAATACGCCATTAGTAAGAACGAAACTAAGGTTAGAATAAGTTAACAAGTAGTTCCGTGAAGAACTATACAGCCTATTTTCATATATCCTACTTATGTTAATTGCCATTATCAACATACACAATTTCTGTTTGATTGCTGTAATAGATTGGTAGATATTGAGAACCGACTAAATATTTCGGATGGTCGCCATGTTGGATTTTATATATGTAGGTCCTAGAGTTATGTACTGTTACATTCAGATTATTGTGAAGGTGTAGTTTTCAAACTTCAATCGCATAATTAGGACACAAGAAAAAACAAGGAGATTTTAAAATTTTGCACAGCTGCCATCTTGAGGTTATGGAAACAATTGAAATAAATTAGATGCCAGTGGATTAACATTCGTATAAGGATTTACTGTACCAAGTTTCACTGCACGCGGATGGTTAAATTCCGAGAAACGTCCATGTGAATATTTATAATTCGCGTCACCGCCATGTTGGATATGTGATCACCAGGTTATTTAAAGTCCTATAGGTGAACTTAAGTTCATAGCCCCTACGAACATTAAAAAATGCAGTTTGATTGCTAAAATAGATTCGTAGATATTCAGTATCGTCTAAATATTTTGGATGGTCGCCATGTTGGATTGTTAAATGTATAGACCATAGAGTCATGTACCATTAAAGGAAAATTATTGGGTAGGTTCATTATTCAAACTTTCACTTCGATCGCGTGACTACATCACAAGAAATAAAAACTTAATTTTAAAATTCGCACTGTCGCCATCTTGAGGTTATGTAAACAATTGAACTAAATTAGATACCAGTGGATTACAATGTGTATAAATATTTTCTGTACTAGGTTTCAGTGCGCTTGGAACATTAAATCGCGAGAAAGGTCTATTTAAAATTTTCAAATTCGCTTGGCCGCCATGTTCGTTTTGTAGTTAACCTGTTTTTGAAAGTCTTATAGATGGACTTTCAGTAGTGCCCTTTATCTCCGTACAAAATTTTAGGGAGATACCGCTAATAGTTTCAGAGAAATAGAATGCCGGTGAAATATTTCGCACATCCGCCATCTTGTGATTATGTGAACAATTGAACGAAGTTAGATGTCGGTGCATTACAATGTATATAAACATATACTGTACCAAGTTTCATTGCGTTTGGTTGGTCAAATCGCGAGAAACTTCTATTTAAAAGTCGCAAATTCGCTTGGCCTCCATGTTGGTTTTGTAGTTACCAGGTTTTCAAAAGTCACATAAGTGAACTTATAGTAGTTTCCTCTATCACATTAGAAAATGTCAGGGTAATATCGGTGATAGTTTTGGAGATATTGAATGCTGGTGAAATATTTCGCACAGCCGCCAGGTTGGATTGGTGAGTCGTAACAAAATTTGAAGGGCACGGTCGAGGTCGCCGAAAATAGTGCTATCAACTTTCCGAGTTTCATTGAAATCGCTCCTGCCGTTTAGATTTTATTAGGGGACACACACACACGAATCACACACACACGCACACACACACGGACAAAAGGTGATCTCATAAGCCTATTTTTTCAAAATTGAAAATAGGCTAAAAATAAATGGAATCCAACCATAAAACATTTTGTTAAATATCTTACATATATGCGTGAAGTTACTCTTAATATGCATAAATTATTTGCTCTTTAGTTTGGGAATTCACTCGAAATATATCAGTCACCTGAGAGAAAGAACATTATGATAACATGGTAATGGCTTGTCATATCATTTCAGACATGTTTTCTGAAGGCATGCTCAGGGTTACGGAGAGTGTGTTGCCTATGTGTTTTCCCACGACGTGGTTGATCTTGGTCCTATGCTTAATTTTGCAAGATCGCCGCTTAGGATACTCTTGTAATGCATCCATCCTCGTGACGTTAGATCTAACGTGACTTCGGTCCCCCAGAACTTGGACTCATCCTGGTTATTAAGCTTCCCTGTTGATGGCTTAAGCTATCATCGTGAATAGTAATAAAGTCTTTATTAAAGTTCCCATGTTGCTGTTCTTAATTACAAGTGGCATCGTGGATTACTTCATACAACCTTAAATCAAAATGGGTTGTACGCTACTGATGGTAAAATGTTCCGACTATTTTATCAGTGTGGAATAGGTGGTGTAATTGCAATATAGTTCATTAATCATGAATGCAATGGCTATTAATTCAATTAAACATTGATCTAATTCTGTTACATTAAGTACAGCCATCGTGTCGAAAAAGAAAGTTCAACACTGTATATCTTTGTGCCTGGCAGAATACTATGACGAGATCTGTCATATGTTGTGCGCTGCAACAAGTTGTGTTTCAATGTCTACTGGCCTGCGTCCTACGGTGAATATATTTCCAGTCCGCTAATGGTGCTGTGAATGTGTCCGCTGAATAATATTATAATTCTTACTTACAGTATTTCTGCCGCTTGTAGGAAACACTGAATTTACTTTACTTAACACTGGTAAAGAAATTATTATAAGTATCGGCTTATCACCAGCCAGATTGTGATGGTTAGTTAAAATAGTGCAAACACACGCTTTCCACACGTATTAGAACAACTCAGCTACCTGCACACATGAGTGTAGCCTGTGAAGAAAAATTCTCGAAAGACTGTGTTCTGGAACTGACAGAGTGCACGCTGTCTAGTCACCTCATTCATAGCGGTGTGTGGGGAAATTTCCAGCCCTCATCTATTGCGTCACGACTTGTCAAAGCCGTTAGGAGTTGAAGATATTCGACTCTCGCTTGTGCTAAATTTTAGCTCAATGCCATAAGGATAGGTCCATTTATCAGCTAGAATAAATATGAAGAATGTTTCTTTAGCTCTGGGTATGCTACAAACACATGCTGGAATGCATTACAATATGTTACATTCATCAACTACATCCAAGGTTGCTTTGCGAATCTCGGCAATTAAAGATCACCAACATGGTGGATTTCGGTCACAGTACCGTGGATCATGATCGTGAGATTAACGGACACGCAAAACTACAAGCTTCCTTCCTTTTTCATTAATAATTCGTAATAACAAAGTGACACACAACGTCGACAGTACTCTCAAATACTGTGAGCACATTCCTCAGTAACTATAACAATCATTATGCTCAAGGCTCTCATACAGTTCGTCGTAAACAATCAAAACATGACTTCCTACAATCATGAAATGTCCTAGTTTCACACATGATGAAAATACAGCTTTTATTCCACTCATATAACAACATTCTGTTATGCATTTAATATTTGACTACTCACCCACAGCTTGACAATAATGCAGCTTACTTAAATGTCATTTGTCGTCTTTGTCCTATCCCATGTGATATTCAACCTTGAACGTGAAGCTTCATAAACTGCTCAATGACAAATGAAAGTCGGTGAAACATTTGCCACTGTGCTCATCAAACCAGTGCCTACTAAATGCGCAGCCTACTGTATTGCCATAACATTCTCGCGCTACAGAGCACACACTGCCTTGTTTCCAATACACACATTTTCAATTGTACATCCAGCTGGCAGTGCGTCTTCACTTCCGTCCGATCCACTTCCGTTCGATCCACTTCCGCCCGATTCACTTCCGTCCCATTTTTCTGGCAGTGCTTCTTCACTTCCGTCCGATCCACTTCCGTTCGATCCACTTCCGTCCCCAATTTTTAAAACCACTCCCACAGAACTATCCAGCAACCGAGCGGAAAGATGTTACACATCAAAAATACAGTATAAATACTACTGTGAAAGGACAGAGAAATGAAACTACACCATAACCGGTTTTAATCTCTGTGGTTTTGTCTTCATAATTCGGGAAACGACAGATTCTCTTCTCATAGCCTTAGACATGGTCTGATAATTTATGTCATCGTTCGGGTCCCAATAGTGCTGCTTAGATGGCAAATTACTTTTCGCATAAAATATTGCAATTAATCAATGGATTTCATCCGCAGAGATCTTCGGAACTGGGTGAATGTGAATTTATTGATGTGTAACATATTTCCGCTCGGTTGCTGGATAGTTTTGTGGGAGTGATTTTGAAAATTGGGGACAGAAGTGGATCGGAACGATCGAGCTGGCAGTGGTGGATCGAACGGAAGTATGCACTGCCCGCTCGATCGATCGAACGGAAGTATACTAGCTGGCAGAGGTGGAAAACGGAAGTATGCACTGCCCGCTTGATCGATCGAACGGAAGTGTGCCCTTGCTGGCATTGGTGGATCGAACGGAAGTATAAGACGCACTGCCAACTCGATCGATCGATCCAGATGGCACTGGTAAGAGAAACAATCAGCGCGCGGTGTCGGAAATTGATACCACTCTCGGCCATGTGCAATGTATATGACATACTGAACGGAAAACGCTCATGCGAATTCTGGTGTCAAGTGATTGAAACAAATGACATGATACCTGTTCTAAGTCTTCGTATCAGTATTTAAATGGTAAAATGCCTTAATATCAAACATTGTAAGTAGTCGGCATTGCCGGTATTATGTTTCTGCACAATGGCTATTCAAATATTAACCCACATAACTGTATTGCAGTCATCAATATAATATAATCGTTGAGGTTATACGAGAATTGAGCAAGCCTTCATGAACTATTACTCAATACATTCTCTTTACTCACAATAGGGCCTATTCATAAGGCATTTTAAACTCAATTTCACGCAGGAACATTATCGAAACAAGCAAAATATAAATAAATCTTAATTCCGTAATGCAGTATTATTGGAACGTGGAAATAAGTCACCATCTTGTGCACAATATTTGCGTAGTCGAAATAGCCGTGAGGTTAGTTCGTATGACTGTGAATCTTGAGACCTTGGGTTCGAATCCCGGGCGGGGTAGATATTTTTGCAACCAGATTATCATTTTAAACGATATTTATCATATCAATATGATTCATTTTAACAGAATCCATATGAAATTACGTGTTGGTCTGTGAATCAAGAGGACCTGTTTATAAGGAATTTAAGGTTATGAGCGGTGTCGCGTCTATTAATCTAGTTGATCCATATCGTATTCTTTATTTAGGCTAGTGCTGGTGGAAGCTACAAATCATCTAATAAAATGAGTTCCGTATTATAAACTACAATATCTGTAAAACACTATATTTTACAATAGATTAATATTTGTGCCAATAATACTATAAAATACCGGTGTATCAACAATTTCACGTGAGGTTTCTTCTATGTCAGATGGTACACATCATATGCGACTACTGTAAGGCTCGTAATTTTTTTGGTTTCTCATTTACAGGCCACTGAGGCAACAAAGTCTCTTTATGTAGCCCTTTTCAATCAGAGGGCGGCTAGATACTGTACAAGAAAAGAAGAAAAAATGTAACCTTAACATTCAGTTGACAATAGAATTATATTCTTCATACACTTAGTTGTCATTACTTCAGGATAATCTTTTGTACTGTAAAATGAAGAGTTATTACTATCTTTTAGCTGAAATGATTTTTTCTATGTTCTCTGATACTTATGAATTTTTGAGTATGAACTTACGTAACTTTTAAAATGGGTGGTTCAAGAACAAAGCCTATCACATAGTTTCCTTAGATAATTGCTTACAACAATTACACTGTCTGTTTTAAAAATTGTTAAGAAAAAACACTATTGAGTAATTTTCTCAACTCGAAAGATCTGGATTTCAAAGTGAAGTTCATTGTTAAAATCCGCGTCTTATAATGATTGAGTATTCAAACTTGATTTTCTCTTTTCCTTCTCTGTTATCCACGTTGTTCCTTGCCAATAAGACGGCTTCGGTGGCGTAGTTGGTAGAATGATGAGCTTCTATGCCCCAAGGACGCGGGTTCAAACTAGGCCGTCGATTTTTTTAGAGCGTTAACATCCTTCAGTATGCCTTCCTTTGGAGGGAAGGTAAAGCCGGCGGGCCCATGTCATAGATTATGGCATTTAAAAGAACTATCCACTAACTAAACTTGTGTGAAGCAAAATTTGTAGGTTAGATTTAATCAATGCTCTTAAGTTCCAACGTTCGTCTCCAGGTGCTGGTTGCGATGACATCTTTTAGTAGACAATTTCACTGCTAGGTGTCGTGGACGGTAGCATTTGGTAACGAAAGTAGGAACTACAGTACTTGAAATTATCGTCTACAGTCCTTACTTGAATTAAAAACAGGTAACACACAATAATACAGCCATCACAATTAACACCAGTTATCAGACTGATTCTACACACACACAAAGTACATAGGGCTACATGACCGCGCTGTCTCAACCCCCAATCTAAGGAACCAACCAACCTTTCTTGCCAAGAGGTTTCTCGATGACAAATTCTACGGTGAGAGGGAAAATGCTAAAATGTAAAAAGTTTCTTACTTGTCATAATAATGATAATTTTGATTTTACGTTTCTTTTAACTGCTGCGGCTTTTAGAGACACCAGGGTGCCAAAATTTCACTCCGAAGGGGATCATTAACGAGCCAGTAAACCTACTGACACGGCTCCCTTACATTTGCGCATCCTCAAATACCAACTGACTGTACCAGGATTCGATCCTGCAACCTGGATCACAGTATAAGTGACCGCTTTGACACGCAGCCAGTCCCAACTATTCATTAAAAGCTTTTAGTTATATATTTTCTTTAAAGGAACCTGGTGGTGTAGTTATCCAACAATGTTGCACCCTGAGAACAACGTTTTATTCCAAGAAAAATATTCCCTCCTGAGAAACAGATACCGTATCAATGACAACACCAGATCATTCAACTTTCCGTCTGTCTCTGTAGAAGATACATTTTGCTTGAAGGAGTAACGGACAGACAGATAAATAGACAGACAGATCTCTCATAAGACCAGTGTCACCATCAGTATAAAAGTAGACCCCAACTAGATTCCTGGAAATATCAAAGAAACTGTGAGTCCAGGTTATACTATACAAAACGTCATTGGAGGCTACATACATGTGTTGGAGGTCAATGACAGTGGATGGGAAGGGATACTTGCTCGCAATGATGCTATCACTCCGTGCAGAGTTTAATAGTATGCTAACAATGTGATGTGATTCAATTTCATTTTGGACCCTTCTCCTAATCAGACGTGTAATCGTTCAGGAATATATGGCTTAACAGGCAGAAGGTGAATTCACCGACTAGCCTGCTATATTTCTTGTTTTGAATCTGGACGGCCAGATGTCCTTGCTGTTCCGCCCCTTAAAGCAACAATAACTAACGTCTAGAATCTGATTGAACATGTGTGGACTGAATTGGCCTCAACCTACTTTACAAACGCCCTTCGGAAAATCATTTGGAGAATGAGGTATATTTCGTAGGTTGACAGATTCACGTTTTGACGGATGAGGGAGGTAATATCTGGTGAGTAGGGCATTTGCACGATAAATCTCAAAAGTCATCTTAAAACGATGTACCGGTACAATAAAAATTGTGTCTGAGAACTACCAATGATATACACATTTCGAGCCATTAAAGTACAAGATGAACAGGCGCAGACGTTTATCAATACATTTCATAAAACTGAATCTTCCATATGACCACCTTAATTGATATTACTGTTGCTATGTATGAATTATTCGATAGCAATGACATTGAACTTCATGAATAATGCAGAAATATGTGTCTGTTACATCGCGTATTTGCTCGTCATTTTCTTTGTTTTTATTTCCCTTCCGCATAATGTATTGATGCTAAGATATATATATATATATATGTTGTTCACGAAAACAAAAACACAAATATTTTCCCAGTCGTAGTAGCAGTTACTTTCCACATTGTTACCATGAATTTGTTGATGGCACCCTATAGAACTATATTACAAATGTTTCCGGGTGTAAAGCATTTTGAATGTAGAAGCATATCAATCCCTTTTGCGGTAGATAATTTCGTATATTCAGAAGCGCTGTAGCTGCACAATCCATGTTGCGTGGCCATAATACAATTAAAGAGCGTTAGCAACACCTACTCTCCAGAAGAACTAAGTATCTGTCTGTTATCTGTATAACTAGGTATATACAGTACCATATTTATCATGGAGGTAAGAACGAGAAGAGTTGCCCTCAGCTCGTTTGAGTGGAGCCATGCACCCAGCGCAAAGCGGTTATGATCTGTTTATATTTTCCATGCATGGGAGATTCACAGGGAGATAATGCACCCGAACATTTCATAAAAACGCCTTTATGAATGGTTCATTTTCAAAAATTCATTAATCACTCTTAATTACAGTACGGTACATAAGAACGTACAAGGTTGATCGTCAAGTTCCTTGCCGACAAAGATTCCAGGCAGTACCCGAAAGTGTTGACGGTTTTCGTGCTTATATACATGTCTTTTTGAAGCCTGCTAACTTTTAATTTGAAGTTATCATTTAATGCTTAATTGCCATCGAACATTGAATGAATATGTATTACCAAATCGGTTGTTCCTAAACGTGGACCGAAAAATTAAAGAATATCGCCCAGACACAACGAATTTGTCTTTTTTATATAATTACACGTACAGAGTTAAGCAATGTTTTAATAATTAGAAGCTCCTTAAAAGATACCCTTTTACCTCCCGACGCCGGTATTTAATTTTCACAATTTTGCATCGTATTCCTACAGCATATTAGCAAAACTTGGCTTGGGAATGAGCATTTACATTCCAGTTCAAACCGGCTTTTAATACGATGATGCAGTATGATGTTTAGTGATGGACGTCACAGTGTATTTTGCCATTCAAAGGAAAAATCATGAGTTGTTATTAACTTTTTCCCGTAAAATACAAGAATACTTCGAATTTTCTTCAGGCCTTAGCACAACAAGAACAGATTTCTTGCACCACGAATGATGCTTCGGCCTGAATAGATGCAATAGCGAGCGAGGATATATTCTTTCGTTCCTACCTCAGTGTATTTATCAGCACATTGCCGCAGAGTACAAGAATGCTAATGTCGAGGTTATCGTTAAGGAATTATTTAAGCGGTAACATTAACAACCTCTGCTGAAAAAGTGTATCTCTGATTTCATTACATTAGATCTCGTGTTATCAATGATCTTGGAGGTTTTACATTTAAGTTGATTATATTTATTTTCAGGGATACATGGAGAAGGACATCCGCGTCAACTGATCACGAAAATTGCAGTACTGGGCATAGGGCACATAATTGTGAAGTATGAATGAAGGATTTTCCATCTCAGAGATGTTTAAGGCAACATTCAATAATTCATAGTGGCTGTAAATCGTGTGGGAGAGAATTTGCCAGCAAAAGTGCTCTAAGGAGTCATATTTTAATTCACAGCAAAACGACACCATATAATTGTGAAATATGCGGTCGAGAATTTAGGCAGAAATGTGCCTTAAACGTTCATAAACTTACTCACAGCGGGAGGGCAAAGTACTCTTGTAAAACGTGCGGAAAGTATATTTCTTACAAAAGTAATTTGTGGGCACATTCATTAACTCACAGCAATGAGAGCACTTGCTTTTGTGATATATGCGGGAAGGGTTTTAAGGCGAAGAGTTATTTAAAGGAACACATTCTTTCTCATAGTGGTACCAGGAACTACCCTTGTGAATCGTGCGGAAAGTATTTTTTAAAGAAAAGTAATCTAAAGACACATTTATTAATACACAGCAACGAGAGATCTTACTCTTGTGAAATATGCGGGAAGGATTATAAGACACAGAATGATTTAAAGAGACATATGCCTTCTCATATTGACACCAGCAACTACTCTTGTAAATCGTGTGGAAAGTATTTTTTTAAGAAAAGGTATCTGAAGCAACATTTATTAATTCACAGTAATAAGAGAGCTTTCTCTTGTGAAATTTTCGGGAAAGATTATACATCGAAGAGTTATTTAAAGAAACACATGCTTTGTCATAGCATCATATAGCTAAAGCCCTGCGCGGATGCGGATATCTGCGGATAAACCTGCGGATATCCGCAAATATTTTCGCCACGCGGATATAGTTTGCATGGCTGTGCGGATAGCGGATAATGTTTCGAGTAAATTTGCGGATTGTTTTTAGAATACAAACTTACGATAATATTACATATTTGATATGCCAATGTACAGCTTCATGCTTAAAAGAGGAATACTCCTATAGCCTATTGCATACGAAATATTCAGGCACGTTTTGCACTTATGCACGAGAAGATTATTTTACTCATATACTTTCAATTACAATTTATTAAGTACGGTGTGATTGTAGTATTACCCATTTAAGATTTGATTGCCGCTGAGCGTGGCAGCGCCAATGTTCGTTGTTTATTATAGCAGCTGCCTCGCACAGTGAAGCGGGAAACACAGTGTCGACAGAAAGCATTCCACACATAAGTCAAGCAGCATTGCGCATCACAGGAGCTCATGTCACCATGGACAGTTAAACGATGACTGAGGCTATTGGAACTGAGTCATATCCTACTCGCGCAACTGTACCTGTAAATGAAGGAGTCTGATGTGTGACACAAGTAAACAAAGAATAGTTCCCCTCTCGACCGCCGGCAATCAATTCGTAAAGAGTAATAGATGGTCTTGACATCTCATCATCATCAATGCCATTGCCTTTATTACTATACGTACGAGATATAATGCTGTCATTAAGCTTGTTAGTTCATCGTGGTGACATCATTAACATTCCTCATGTCAGCTATTTCGCCGTGTAAGCTATCCTGGAAGATATGGTTCCAGGTTTATCTGTAGATTTATTTCCAACTTGACACTGAAGATCGTTGGCTGTGATATTGCAACGGAAAGAGTTATGACATCAAATATGCGAACTGGATGGGTCAAGAAGCAGAAGGATGATGACTGACTTGGAATTTCCGTCCAAATATCAATCCCTTTCTCCAAGCGTAAAGAGAAGTTCACTTAGTGAATGTTACCGCGATCGTGAGTATGAACATCATTTCACCAACATGGATAAACCATCTAAAACAAGGTGAATATTCAATAAAGCGTGAAACAAAGCTCAAGTCAACGATATGGCAACGAAAAGGTGAACGATATAGTAGGAAGTTTTACCTGTAAAAAAAGGTGTATTCATACTCAGGACACAAATCAAGCACATCAAACTTACTGAGGCACAAGTGCGAAAGTAGACAAAAAAGTATAGCCAATTTTTTGTCTAAAGCGGAGGTCAAGGAAACAGAAGTGTCATCCAACTTGAAATCCCTTGCAATGCCAACTTGAAGTCCCTTGCAATGAAGCAAATTGTCAGGAACGACTTTCTCCTTAAATGTCTAAATGTGGTTTAACACTTTATGCTTTATCTAATAAATTAAACATAATATTGAAATATCAGCGGATTTGGATAAAAGTCATGCGGATGCGGGGCGGATGCGAATAAAAGTCGTGCGGATGCGGATAACAGTCTTGCGGATGCGTATAACAGTCGTGCGGATGCGGGGCGGATGCGAATAAAAGTCGTGTGGATGTGGGGCGGATGCGGATAACAGTCTTGCGGATGCGGATAACAGTCTTGCGAATGCGGGACGGATGCGGATAACGTTATGTTTATGTTTATCCGCGCAGGGCTCTACAGGTAGCCATACTCTTGTGTATCTTGATGTGGAAAGGATTTTTCCAGGAAATGTTTCTTGAAGAAACATTGTTTAATTCACATTAGAAGAGAGCAAACTAATGTAAAATACGCGAAAATGTTTTTTTAATTTAAATGTGATAAAAAGAAAAATCACAAATTCATACCGGCCAATGGCCACGCTCTTGGAATACATGTCAAAGGCTCCAATTTTCAAACTTCAACAATGCCAATACGTATTACTCCATAATAGCCCGAGCTCATAGTCTTGTTAAAGGACTTTGACAAGAAGACAAGTTACCATCATTGACTTTATATCTTAGTGTCTTTATGACACACTCTTAGTATGGGCTTTTCCTGAGACATATCGTCTGAACGCTTAGATTCTTAGGTTATCGTGTAGTATCCGTTGCCCGTTTCGAAAGTGCGTTATTTTACTTAGTAGCGCTCTGAAAATGGTTCGTAATTACTCTGCCACGTTATTAAAGCAATTTGCCAGTAACAAACATGGCGTAAACACTTCCAAAATAAGGAAATTGTCAACATTAGCTTTCAAGTAATAAACTTATCAAAAAGCACGCCGCCATGTTTGCTGCCAACTTACTGATTGAACTACTGGGCAAAACCATTGGCCTGGATAAAGATTATTGTTGCGTGACTACCCCCAATTTCAATGGCGGCGGGCAACGTATACTACACGTGTTCCGATTCTTAAGACATATTTTCTAGTATACGGTACGATATATGATCAATTTTAGTTTCCTGTCATACCCATGAAAGGACATCATCAGTGGTTTTGATCACTGTACCGCATCCTTCAGAACCATAAGAGCTCTTGTAATTATACCCATGTAGATGAATTTATTGTTATTGTACGTTTCAGTCAGTCAACAAAAGATATTTCCAATTACTGGAAAATGTAAACAAAAAAGCCTGAAATAAATTACAAGTGATTAAGATTTATATTTGTATTGTATTACAGACTAAGGGATGACATGTTTCTCTCGTCAAGCGAGAATCATGAAATCCAAGATAAGCAAGACAAATATCTCCAGAAAACACAACGAAACTTACAGTGACACCCCAGCAGTCTCTGCCCGCTAAAAATAAGAATCAAACAATCCCGACAGAAAATTTTGTAGTGTGGTAGTTACTACTGATAAATACTAAGGCATGCCAATGCATATTATAGATAGGGACATTGTAATACTAGTAGAGAACCATCATCAATACAAGAATACTACACAACACACAGTCTGGCATTGCAAGGGAGAAAAGGACGACCCAGTGGAGGAATATAAGGCTTTGAAAAACCGAAACTAACACCAATATGAACTATATATGGAACACCGCAGCTATTGCTTTTCATAATTGCGTTAACATCAGTGATATGTGCATACTTTCAGCCAGATACCGAAGAAGACACGTTAATAGACTCACTTAATGAAGCATTCAACATTATAGGGAAGAATTAACTCATCATGGCAGGCAATCTATAATGTCGAATAGACGTGAAATATGAGAAAACTCAACTGGTGATAGAATACCTAGGATTTCAAGGACTTATGCTAGTAAACATGCCAACAGAACCGACGTACATCTGTCACAACGGAGACAGTGTCATAGATCTTGTCTTCGTAAATTCTCTCAAAGTAGTAGATGAATCACCAACGAACCCTATCAAGATGAATACAACTGTGAAACACTTCGCACCAAAAATCCAACAGGTGAAGGAAAAATACAAAAGAGTAACCAATGTAGAAGCCATCCGGGAAATCACTCCAACGTTAGAATTTATTTATGACGATATAACCAAAGGCAACATAATTGATGCAGCCCAGGGGATAGGAAAGGAATTACGAAAGGGAATGGTAAAGATTGAGGAAAGGACGAGGAAAGCGAAACCATGGTTTGGTCAAGAATGCTACTATCTCTGGAGAGGTCTCCACAAAGTAGGGTGTTGACGCAAAGATAGCGAACTACATATCTATGCGATAAAGAGAAGAATATACAAGGCTTTATTATAAGAAAAGAGAGAAAATATTTAGATGAAGGAGAGAAACTCGTCAAAGAGGCAAAATTAAATCTAGTTGTTGTTCTAAAGCCAAGGAAGCCGCATTTCCTTCATGACATTGTCATTGAAGTTTGGGAAGAACATTTTAGGAAAGTGTTGAACAGAGAAGACTTATCTATAACCACAGCAGATAATATCGTACATGGAGAGCAAAACCTCTTTCAGGCCTTCTCCGAAGAGGAAGTTAAAAATTCCATAAAGGATTTGGAGGGTAAGAAAGCTGCAGGAATTGATAGCATTTTCAACGAACATGTACAGACTACAGAAAAGGTACTGTACTACTAACAAGGTGGATATCACTCTTCAATAAGTGCATGGAAATTAATGAAATCCCTGACACCTGGCGACATTCAATTATGAAGATCCTATATACCAGTTGCCTAGATTCATATCGTGGAATTGCCTTAGAAAGCAATATCTTTAAAAATTTTACCAGTTTACTAACAACGTGACTGATAGAAGAGATAATCCAAGCCTTACAAGAAGAGCAATTTGGATTTCGACGACGTAGATCTACAATGAACGCGATTAAGAATCTGATTGACGACATAGAGGATGCCCTTAGACACCCAAACTTTACGCGATCTTTGTACACTACAACGAAGTGTTCAGCCTAGTAGACAGGCAAAAACTACTGGAGAAACTGGGAAACATAATAGGATATATGAATCCTTTAACGAACATAATTAGGAACGTTCTTGCTTATAATTACATAATTGTAAGCGATAACATCTTTCCCTCGAATCCCATCACCCAGATGAATGGAGTGCTACAGAGTGACGCAATGAGCCTCATACTTTTCAATATAGCGGTCTCAGACTTGACACCCAGTAAAAAGGATGAAGTAAATATATGCATGTATGCACATGACATGGTACTCGTATCAAGAATAAACGAGAAACTACAGGATGCATTCAACAGGCTAAAACAGGAAAAAAAAATTACGTCCGATAGACAGTCCATTAAGGTAGATCAACATTAACTTTTAATCTTGTTCTTTTATGTATTTTCATTTTGTTTTTACTTTCATCTATTTACATTCTAATGCTTTTGTAAGGATATCCATTTTCTCTTTGTATTTGTTATCATAGTTTTTAAGATTCTTGTTATTTAATCTACACTGACGAAGGTATTACTGTTATACCGAAACATGTACGTTTTAATTTAAATATTAAACTTCTTAGAGTTTTACAAGGCGGATTTTATAATTGGAGATAAATTTTTTGTACGAATTTATTTAGACAAACCTATCTTTAATATTTTAGTACCAACTATTTAACTTCTTTTTTCTTACTTTCTACCTTTCTTTCTTAACAATAACTATTAAATAGAAACATATTCTGAAGATAGTAATAATATTCCCTTTTTATCAATGAAATTCTTACCAACTACTCTTCCAAATTAAATGGCGATAAGACAGTTCAAATGTAGGGATATGATTGCATGTTGTGACAATAAAGCCGAGGGGGAAGGTCCTAATTAGTCTTTTACAGAGGAACCGCACTGGGAAATAATATCTTTAAGATATATACAAAAATCCTAGTATCAAAACTGGAGTCATGAGCTAATATCCCAGAATGACAGTTTGGTTTCATACGAGGTATATACAAAAGCAGTCAGATACCTCCTGGAAGAAATAGAAGAAGCTCTGAGGCATCCAAACGAAAAATACTACACTGCCATTATTGACTATACGAAGGTGTTTGACCTCGTAAACAGGAAAATACTGATTACAAAGTTGAGAGACAAGATTGGTATAATGCATCTATTTGTCAGAGCAATTACATTTTAACTTCAATTTTGTACAGATTGAGAACACAATCAACGTATCAGACACGTTTGACAAACAAATGGAGTCCTGTAGGGGGATCCAATGAGCCCATTGTTGTTCATCATCGCCAGAGCAGATATTACAGACATCCTTCAACACACAACTGATACGAAACTTATAGTATACGCGGACGACATGGTGTTGGGATCATCCAACAGAAATGACCAGCAAGGAGGCCTAATAGAGCTGGAGAAATGCATACTGGTACCATTAACTTGGAGAAGATAGCCAAAATGACATATCTGAAAGGAGGAAGAATTGCAGGTAGTGACTCCCTTACTCTTAATGGAGATCATCCGAATATTGTCAATGAATTCAAGTGTCTTGGAATTACCCTGCAAACTTCTACAAAGTCATTTAGATGACATATTCAAGAAAGAACTGCAGCAGTCACAAGAGCAATCTTAGCAATAAAGACTGTTACGGCTGAAAGTTTGTTTCGTCGCCTCGCCGCGTGAGCCACAACCGCCCCCGGGCTATGCTCTGCCTCTGTGTGTTACCTGCGCCTTACGCAACAGGGCTACGAGGACAAAAAGGATGGTCCAAAAGATTTGCGACCCAGCTAGTGATGGAAATCTCGAGAACCGAGAATCCTGGACGGGTCTAGAAGCATTCATTGAGTCACCAGCCTGCTATATAAGAGCGACCTGGCCAGCGAGGGGGACTGTGTTTTTGAGCGAGTGAGACAATAGTTGGTGACGTGACGTGCGAAACCCAAGTGAGGCTATTGCATGCGGTGAAGTGCTGTGTGGATTGCAAAACCCAGTGAGATTCCTTCCGAGCCTGCGGAGCAGTGTGTAACAGACTCGTAAGTAGCCTAACGTTAGTTTGTGTACTCAAGGAAGTGTACAGGTATTTCGGTGAGTGACAGACTGGCTGGGCACAGGTCTGCCTAATAGTGACGGACAGCTGCTCGAGATAGTGAAAGGGTGAGACGAGCTCCATAGAGGCAGCTTCTGTAAGACAGCTAATTGCTTGTATCTGTTTATTGTGTGGTGAACTGTAACTTGCTAAGACCTGCAATAAAACTACTATTTCTTTAAAAGGACCACTCTGTTGTGCCTTTACCCACCGTAATCCAGTTAACGAAAGTGCCACAAGGAGTGGCACGTTACAACTGGTGTCAGAACCCGGATTACGAACTCAAGAACAAGCACAACTCATGAAGGTTCTGGTTTCAAAACCCGAGCAGGTTATTTTACCACAGATCTCTAATTTTCCTGTGAGCGCATGCCCTTTACAAGACAAACAACTAAAATGGAAGCGCAATTGGCAGCATTGCTAGAAAAGTTAAGTGGCATGGAAACCAAATTAGAAGATGGCCAGAGGAAGATGGAAGACGGTCAAAATAAGTTAGCGGAGGACCTGAAGAAGATGGAAGACGGCCAGAAGAATTTAACCGAGGACCTAACATCCAAATTAGAAGACGGCCAGAAGAAGTTAGCAGATGACCTAACTTCCAAATTAGAGGACGGACAGAAAAAGATGGAAGACGGCCAGAAGAAGATAGCCGAGGACCTAACCTCCAAATTAGAGCACAGTCAGAATAAGTTAGCAGAGGACCTGAAGAAATTGGAACAGGGTCTGCGTCAGGCAGTCAACACCGTCTGCCAGGGCCTACGTGAGGAAGTCACAGCAGTAGAAAAGAAGTTCGACGCCTTACAAGAGAAGTTGCCGAACTGCGGCAAGCCCGCTGAAGGGGCTGGAAGAGAAATTCAACGCTTTACAAAAGGAAGTTGCTGATCTGAGCCAACGCCCGCCGACGGGGATGGAAGCGAGATTCAACGCTCTACAAGAGTAAGTTGTCGAACTGCGCCAACGCCCGCTGACGGAGGTGGAAGAGAAATTCAACGCTTTACAAAAGGAAATTGCTGAACTGAGCCAACGCCCGCCGACGAGGATGGAAGCGAGATTCAACGCTCTTCAAGAGGAAGTTGCCGAGCTGCGTCGACGCCCGCCCACAGGTACACCGGGAATATCAGGAACGGGTGAGCCATGTTTAACATCTCTCATTTCTTTATTTTCTTTGGCGGCCGTCCCGGTAGACTCAGACGCCATGTGAGATACGTTCTGTCCGGACGTGCCTTGAGGCTCTCCGCCTTATTATTTAAAATGTAATGTTTTTCCTTTTTATTTAACATTGTTATTATGCCGAAGCCTTCCATTTACTCATGTAAGTAATACATCTAACCTTGTGTCCACTATGCTCATTTCCTAAATTTAACCTTTCTTTTTGATCTTCGTCGTGTGCTTGGATTTGCTGTGGAACCAATCGAAATGGCGGTCTCCTGTTTTATTTTGTTTGAGTCTTCGTTTAACCTTTTATTTGTGCCGTGAAATATATCTGCGAGTGATTTTGTGAGTGTATGTTTTTCTTGCTGCCAGGTGCATTGATGCTGTTTTGATAGGGCATATCTTCGAATGGGTCTCCCGTGGTTTGTGGACGTTGGCGTTTCGACCATTCTCCCAACACGAGGCATGACACCATATATTTTAGCCCTTATGTTTTCCCTTCATTCCATGCTTCGGGCAACTGGATCACGGCGGTAACTTTAAGTAGGCCTTACCGTATTCAGCTCGAACTCGGAACGTAAGTTGGGGACCATATAGGTTTAGCATGTTTTGCTAGACTACCTACAAGCACGAGTTGCTTTGAGTTTTATTTCTGCATCGTCGGCTGGCATTTTGTGTGTTTGACTGCGTGTATGTATCTTGATAAATTTCACGGACACCTGACGTCATTTGTTTCTCCTTGTAGTATCTTTGGGTTTTGCTTTTTTTTCTCTGGGGACTGCCAGCTCGATCGCATCCCCATTGCTCGCCACAGCCTTTGCGACACGCACACAGTCTCTTGTTTTATCTTTGCTATGCTTGTTATTTGTGGTCGTCATGACAACCATCCATCTCTAGGCAGAGAAGTGATTGTTGTTGACCAGCGACCGGCTCCATTGCCTCTTGATCATTTACTTCCTCCCTTTTTACATCGTTTTCACGGAAGTGAGCACAGGTATGAAGTTAATTTGTTAACGTTATTTATTATCGTAAGTAATTTATTGTTTATAATCATCCTTCCCGTTTGAAAGTGACTGTATTTGACCCCTAGGGTACTTCTTTTTGTGTGTGTTATTCTGGCCGGGTTTCTTTGTGTGTTCGGTTTCAATTCATTAAATTTCCATTTCTTTACCCATGTGTCTTATTTAGTAGTGTTTGGCGATCGGGCTGCTCTCTCTCTCTCTCTCTCTCTCTCTCTCTCTCTTCAAACCTAGGCCTAACTTATTCTAGCTTTCTAGCACCAGGAGGGTATTCCTACCACTCGTCGTGGGACCACCTTCACGGAGTCTGGAGTCGCTCGGCACATCTGGCCTGCAAGTACGGGCCCAGCACAGGTCAGAAATTAACATCCATTTCCACTGCGTACTCCTTTCTTTTCTAGTTGGTTCCAGTGATGCAGCTAGGAGGCACGCCAAGAATATGTATATTTTAAGAGGGCGGTGCAGATGGTATCAGTTGCGAGGTTAAGTCTCCTGGTCGCTTAGCCATATCCATTGGATTTTAATAATTCTCTGCATATTTTTCAATGTTGTTTTTATTCTGTTACATGTTCCCTATTGCATACTATGCAAACAAATATTGAGAGTCAATGTGAACTTCCAAGGAGAATGGACCATAAAAATAACAAACTGTAAGGAGAGTGCAATGAGTTGGACCCTATCAACGAACCCCAGCATTGGTAATGTACTAACCAACCCTACTTCTTGTTTCGTACTCATTTCAGGCGCAGGACGGAGGCAAGACATTTGTAGTTATTGTTTTGAATTGTAGCTAGCAGTACTTCTGTAGTTTAGCCATGTATTCTCTCCCAGGTTGTAACGTGAAGAAGGAGCTCATCCAGTCTGACGATGATCTGCTATCGTTTGAAAGTGTCTGTGGGAAAGACACTAATCCATTGACTGAGGTGAAATGCCATCGCAAGGGAGGCGTAGCCAATATAGTGTCCAAGTGGGGAATTTCATTTTCTGGTGAACTGGGAGTTTCGTCTGTATTTGAGTTCTTAGACAGGGTCAGTGAACTCTGCCATTGTTACGACCTCGAACCAGACGACATTGTTGTCTGCCTACCGTTATTGTTGAGTGGCTTAGCTTTAAAATGGTATCGACTTACCAACAGATCTTTCATCTCGTGGGTTGATTTCTGTAAGTCAATAAAGGAGCGGTTTACGACTTATGATTTTGAACATGACTTGAAGGCTGAAATTCATCGCCGTACCCAGGGTTTGGAAGAGCCTGTAGACGATTTTGTTACTGGGCTAATGACTTTAATAAGTAGGTTGTCGCAGCCCCTTCCCCTTATTGAAACTGTTGATATTGTGTATAGAAATCTAGCACCTGAGTACAAGTCTTTCATACGCCGGTCCAGTGTGTATAGTGTGGCTGACATTGTTGATCAAGGACGTGAATGCGAGTTCAATCGGCGCCTGCGCAAGTCATATGTACCCCCACCCCTCCCCTCTGACAGTTTGTTTCCAGAGACTGCATGCGCGCAATCCCAGATTCAGAGGACTGCGCACCCATCTTCAATATCTCGTCAGGAGGACCGGGCAGTTAACCGTTCCCACTCGCATATTGTCGGGAGTATTCCCAATGCTACTTCTGCGAATCCCGCTCCTCAGGATCAACAGTTACCTCGAAACCCGAACATGTATAACCGTATAAAATGTTGGAATTGTGATCGTTTGGGGCATCATTTTAATTCCTGCCGTGCGCCCTCTCGTGTGTTTTGTCACACATGTGGTCTTCGTGACGTGACGCACATAGCCTGTCCTAGATGTGCTTCGCGTCAGGGAAACGGGCATGGCTCCCCGGTTTAGACCCGCCGGAGTGGCCATGCAATGAAGTTCGCCGGGAAATGAACATTTCCACGACTGGAAACTTCTGTCCTTGGGTCCCTGTAAGTGTTAAGAAATTGTCGATACCCGCTTTACTGGATTCTGGTGCTTCACGTTCATTTATTCAGCGCTCCATCGCGGAACAGCTTCCTGTTACTCAGATTTGTCCACAAGATGGGGGTTTAAAATTTTATTCTGCGGTGAAGTCATCTATTTCTGTTTCTAGCGTTGTAACATGTCATATTAAGATATGTGGTTATTCTTGGGATTGGAACTTCCATGTGGTGGATGACTTATCTACGCCTATGATCTTAGGTTCTGATTTTATGCACAAAGCAGGGTTGAGGCTTGATTTTTCGGATCATTCCTTCAGTTTTTTGTTTAAATCCGAGGAGCGGTTTCATTTTAATACTTGTGAAGCGAGTGTTCCATGTAGTTTTTCTGGTATCTCTGCTGTTCTAATCCCTCCTACTTTATTCACGAGTCAACGTGACGCTTTATCTGATTTGGTGAATGAATTTCCTGATGTTCTCACGTCGGAACTGGGTTCCGCTATCGGCTACGAGTGTCATATTGATTTAACTGATGAGGTTCCAGTTGGGTCGGCGCCATTTTCTTGCTCTCCTCCCAAACTCATTGCCATGAGAGAATATATTCATGATCTTAAGGCACGCGGTGTTGTGAGCCCTTCTAAGTCTTCTTATGGTAGTCCAGCATTCCTGGTGCCTAAGAAAGAGGGTACTTTTCGTTTAGTAGTTGATTATCGTCGACTCAATTCTAAGGTGGTGTTCGACAACTTTCCCCTTCCAACTCTGGAGAGCGCTTTTCAGCATTTTCACGGGGCGAAGTACTATTCCGTCCTAGATTTGAACTGTGCATATTATCAAATTCCTCTCGATCCCGAGAGCCGTAAGGTAACTGCGTTCTCCACTCCGTTCGGCCTTTTTGAGTTCAATAAGTTACCCATGGGCATTTCTATCGGCGGACAAGTATTGAGTAGGGTTTTGGACGAGTTATTTGGAGATTTAAAGTATTCATCTGTGTTTAACTATCTAGATGACCTCGTGATTTACAGTCAGTCTTTTGAGGATCACCTGATCCATTTACGTGAAGTCCTATGTCGTCTTCGCAGAGCCGGACTCACTGTTAACCCGGACAAAATCTCTTTGGCTTCGAAGCAAATCAAATTTTTAGGTCACATTCTTTCGGATGTGGGCATAGAAGTGAACCCTGAGCGTGTGCAATGTATCCAAGAGTTCCCTACTCCCACGAATGTGAAAGCAGTCCGACGTTTTTTGGGAATGGCAGGCTTTTACAGTAGGTTCATTAAGGGCTTTTCGGACATTTCAGCGCCCCTGAATTATTTGAAGAAGAAGAATGTACGATTCGTGTGGGGCCCCGACCAGTGTCTCGCCTTTGAGAAATTGAAAGAATGTCTTTCTTCTGCTCCCGTCCTTCGAACTCCGGATTTTGGGAAAGATTTTATGTTACATTGTGATGCGAGTGATGTCGCAGTTTCTTGTGTGCTTAGTCAGCAGGTGAATGGTAATTTGGCACCCATCGCTTTTGCCAGTCGGATGCTTAATGATTGCGAACGCCGGTATTCCACTTTCGAGAAAGAAAGTCTGGCTGTCGTATTCGGCTGTGAACGTTTCAGATCTTTTCTAGAACATCGGCATTTCATAGTGTATACCGACAATGAAGCTCTGTCCTGGATGCGCTCGCATGTCAAAAAATTGGGACGTATAAATCGTTGGATTCTTCGTCTATCCTCTTTCAGCTTTGACATCATTCACGTCAGAGGCAGTGAAAATGTTGTAGCGGATTGTTTGTCACGCATGTTTGAGGAACCTCCTCCCATTGTTGAGATCCCCGAGCCAGTGAATCTTCTCCAACACATTCCATGGTCTTTTACTGACATCCGTACGTACCAAGCAGATGACCCATTTTGTGTCACATTGCGTGAAAAAATTCTCGGGAAAGATCCTGGTGTATCTGAGTTTTCATTGCGCAATGATGTTATAGTGCATACCGCTCCTCGATCTTCGAAATGTAGGATTTTCGTGCCAGAGAATATACGAAGTATGCTCTTGGCGTATTTCCATGAATCCTGTTTTGGATTACATTTAGGTATGACGAAGACTTTCCATAAAATCTCTCAGGAATTCTTCTGGCCTCATTTGAAAGCGGATGCTTTTGCTTTCGTCCGAAAATGTGTTACGTGTCAACGTTCTAAGCCAGCAAAGAATTCTCGCATTGGACTTCACCACGCTGACACGATGTCATATCCTAATGAGCGCCTGTTTATAGATTATTTTGGTCCCCTAGTTAGGTCATCTTCTGGTCATCAAGCTATACTTACTGTCGTTGATGGATTTTCAAAATTTGTATGGTTATTTCCTGTCAGGGAAATCCCGACACGTACCACTGTTAGGCTTTTGACCAATCATATTTTTGGTGTTTTTGGTCCTCCAAAGTTTTTAGTGTCCGATAACGCGAGCGTTTTCCGGTCCAAGTCTTTTAGATCAATGTGTTTTTCTTGGGGAATTGATCATGTCTTTTTGGCACCCTACCACCCTCAGCCAAATCACGTTGAAAGGTTTCATCGTAACTTGAAGGCTTGCTTGAATGCGTTCCACAACGCAGATCAGTCACGTTGGGACGCAAATCTTCAGTTTTTCTCCTTAGGATTTAACACTGCTCTTCATGAATCGACGAATTCTACCCCTTCGGAATTGTTTTTAGGAAGGCGTATTGTTGATCCACTTCAGCTTCAGTGGAAAATAGATTATCTGGCTGCCCCATCCCGCCGTACCTCAGTCAAAGAAAAATGGGAAGTTGCTGTACGGCATCTGAAAAGGGCACGAGATCGCGTGGCGTCTCGCTATAACAAGGGTAGGCAACCTGTTTGTTTTCAGGTGAATGACGACGTGCTAGTGCGCCTGCACCCATAGAGTTCGGCCAAGAATAAGGAGTCAGCTAAGCTAATGCTTCGCTGGAGCACGCCCAAAACTATAACTAGATTTTTAACACCTGTCACTGTTGAATTGATCTCCAAGGAGAATCCCACCGACGTATCCAGAGCTCACATATCTCAATTGAAACCATTTATTGTGTAACCTTCTTATTTGCTGTGATTAATGTTGTCCTTTTTCTGCGTAGGTTAGCCAATCATAATTTGCTTATGTTATCCAAGGAAGCTAGTATTCATATGGCGTCTCCTTGACCTGCCTATTATTGAACCAATTTTGACCGAGGCAGAGTCAAGTACAAATTTACGAGCTCAAGAAAGAAAATAATACAAGAAGAAATAGGCCTACATACTCTGTGTAACTTAATATTTATTGTAAAAATATGTATTTTTGCGAATTCGGCCAGTAGAGAATAAATATTCTATAAATAATGGACACATTGTATCGCTTCTGTTATTTTAATACGTCACTTTCATGATGGGTATAAGGAGAATGGCAGACTTCGGCGTCAAAGGGCGAAAGTCTTTTGTTTATAATTTTCGTCCGTGTCTCTATCTACTTTTCTTGTCATTGTAACGCTCAGGCGAACCGTAATACCATTATGACAAGCCCAGGGATCGTCAAAGGAACGCGCGCCTTTGGGGACCCCGAAGGAGTTCTGTCCTGATATTGCGATCGCCGAAGCGATCTGATTATTTTTATATATTACTTCATTTTATAACTGTATTCTTTCTGATATGGCTCAATTGCTTAAGTGATTGTTATATCGATCACCCTCCCCCCTCATATTTTGTGTACTGTTATAGTTGTTGACAAACCACCTGTGTGATAAGGATGTTGTGTATTTTGGAACACTTGGGACATGATTGATTTCAAAGCGGTGGTGCTTAGTGATGTAAAAAGAAAAATCTTTTATTATTATAAATAATTTTTCTTTTGGGGGGTGGTGTGGATCCTGAGCCATGTTTAACATCTCTCATTTCTTTATTTTCTTTGGCGGCCGTCCCGGTAGACTCAGACGCCATGTGAGATACGTTCTGTCCGGACGTGCCTTGAGGCTCTCCGCCTTATTATTTAAAATGTAATGTTTTTCCTTTTTATTTAACATTGTTATTATGCCGAAGCCTTCCATTTACTCATGTAAGTAATACATCTAACCTTGTGTCCACTATGCTCATTTCCTAAATTTAACCTTTCTTTTTGATCTTCGTCGTGTGCTTGGATTTGCTGTGGAACCAATCGAAATGGCGGTCTCCTGTTTTATTTTGTTTGAGTCTTCGTTTAACCTTTTATTTGTGCCGTGAAATATATCTGCGAGTGATTTTGTGAGTGTATGTTTTTCTTGCTGCCAGGTGCATTGATGCTGTTTTGATAGGGCATATCTTCGAATGGGTCTCCCGTGGTTTGTGGACGTTGGCGTTTCGACCATTCTCCCAACACGAGGCATGACACCATATATTTTAGCCCTTATGTTTTCCCTTCATTCCATGCTTCGGGCAACTGGATCACGGCGGTAACTTTAAGTAGGCCTTACCGTATTCAGCTCGAACTCGGAACGTAAGTTGGGGACCATATAGGTTTAGCATGTTTTGCTAGACTACCTACAAGCACGAGTTGCTTTGAGTTTTATTTCTGCATCGTCGGCTGGCATTTTGTGTGTTTGACTGCGTGTATGTATCTTGATAAATTTCACGGACACCTGACGTCATTTGTTTCTCCTTGTAGTATCTTTGGGTTTTGCTTTTTTTTCTCTGGGGACTGCCAGCTCGATCGCATCCCCATTGCTCGCCACAGCCTTTGCGACACGCACACAGTCTCTTGTTTTATCTTTGCTATGCTTGTTATTTGTGGTCGTCATGACAACCATCCATCTCTAGGCAGAGAAGTGATTGTTGTTGACCAGCGACCGGCTCCATTGCCTCTTGATCATTTACTTCCTCCCTTTTTACATCGTTTTCACGGAAGTGAGCACAGGTATGAAGTTAATTTGTTAACGTTATTTATTATCGTAAGTAATTTATTGTTTATAATCATCCTTCCCGTTTGAAAGTGACTGTATTTGACCCCTAGGGTACTTTTTTTTGTGTGTGTTATTCTGGCCGGGTTTCTTTGTGTGTTCGGTTTCAATTCATTAAATTTCCATTTCTTTACCCATGTGTCTTATTTAGTAGTGTTTGGCGATCGGGCTGCTCTCTCTCTCTCTCTCTCTCTCTCTCTTCAAACCTAGGCCTAACTTATTCTAGCTTTCTAGCACCAGGAGGGTATTCCTACCACTCGTCGTGGGACCACCTTCACGGAGTCTGGAGTCGCTCGGCACATCTGGCCTGCAAGTACGGGCCCAGCACAGGTCAGAAATTAACATCCATTTCCACTGCGTACTCCTTTCTTTTCTAGTTGGTTCCAGTGATGCAGCTAGGAGGCACGCCAAGAATATGTATATTTTAAGAGGGCGGTGCACGGGTCAGAGCAGAGTGACGCCCCCAACCTTCGACGGAAAGGTCCCGTGGAGCACCTACTTACGTCAGTTCGAGGCAGCCTGTTCCATAAACAACTGGAACAGCGCGGAAAAGGCTACAGCTCTCATTGTAGCGCTGAGAGGGGACGCCCTTAACGTCCTTCAGGCCATCCCGACTGGATCCCAGGACTACGCTTCACTAATCGCCCATATGGAGTCCCGATATGGAGATAGCCATCTTCAGCAGGCCTACCAGATGCAGCTCCGGACCCGGGTGCAAAAGAACGCGGAAACCCTGCAGGAGTTCGAGATGGACATAGCACGCCTCGTAAGGCTAGCCTTATCCAACAGCGCCTGCAGAATTTCTGGAACAGATTGCGACGCAGACTTTCACCGACGGGCTACGGGACTCGGACACTCAACAGGCGCTGCGAGTCGCGCGCAATAAGACCCTGGCAGATGCGTTGAGTCACGCACTTGAGTTCGAGACGGCAAAACAGGCATCTAGAATGCACGCGCGGGTGCGTCAAGTGGACGTCGACGAACCAGCAAAAACCAACGAGACCAAGCCCCTGGCCGATGAATTGATGGAGGCGCTAAGCCGTTTCTTCGATAGTCGCGGCACCACCAGCAACGACACAGCCGGTAGACAACCAGAGAGGCGGCCCGGAAGAGGACTACCGACCTGCTGGACCTGCGGTAAGAAAGGCCACCTGAGCAAGGACAGCGGTGATCGCCGACGTCGAGGGTATCCGACGGGAAATCAGTCGTCTGAAAACCGTGCGGCCCAGGGAAACGAGTATTAGCCAGCCTTGGGGGGCAAAGGTTGGCTCGTGACAGTCGTCAAGCCCCGGCAGTCCAAGTTCGTGTGACGAAGTTACGGAGGGACAATAGCAGCCTGATGGTCGACGGAGTCGTCAACGGAGTGGGCTGGCCCACGCTGATCGACACGGGAGCGTAGAGGACCATCGTTAATCCCACGGTGATCCCGAGGTGGAGAGTGCAACCCACACAAAGGAACCTCCAACTAATAAACCGCAACTGGAGAGACTGCACCGGTACATGGCGAAGCATCACAGGAATTCGTCATTGGTCGACGGGCGGTGAAGCATCCAGTGCTTGTGGCTGACGTATCAAACGAAGTGATCATCGGACTGGACTTTCTGTACCAGAACGACATCATCTTGGACCTGAGTACCAACACTCTGTACTTCGGAGGTGAGGAACTTGCTTTGCAGCCAGCACACGAGGCCATCACCGCACGACGAGCAAGGCTGAGAGAGGACGTCATCGTTCCCGCCAGGACGGAGGTCAGGGCTGCCGTAATTGTCGACGGAACTGCTGAGGGAGTGGCGGCTGTCATCGAGCCAAAATATGAGGACATCCAGACAAAAGGATTGCTAGTTGCCAAGACTCTCATCAACACGACGACTCGGCCGTACGTCCGCCTGTCCAACCTGAACGACTACGACATGACGGTTCACCGGGACACCAACCTAGGAGTCTGCGAGCCCGTTACCTGGATTGCCCGCATCACAGATACGACGGACGGACACCTGCAGACGGACAACCGAAGAAGACGCACACTGCCAGAAGAACTACAGAAGCTGTACCAAGGATCCCAGGACCATTTAGGCGAGGAACAATCACGCCAACTTCAGGACCTGCTACGCGAATTCCAGAATGTCTTCTCCGTGGGGAGCAAAGACTTCGGCAGGACAAGCTTGGTCCAGCACAGAATCGACGTTGGGGACAGCGCACCGATTAGGGCCCCATTCCGACGTGTCCCGCTCGCCAAGCAAGCCGAAGTCGACCGGATGGTAGAAGAGATGAAGGAGCAAGGGGTGATCGAGCCGTCACATAGTCCTTGGAGTTCTCCGGTCGTGCTTGTGAAGAAGAAGGACGGTTCCACCAGGTTCTGCGTGGACTACGGCGGGTGAACGACGTCACGATGAAGGACAGCTACCCTCTACCCCGGATCGACGACACGCTGGATACCATATCAGGGTCAAGGTGGTTCTCCACCTTGGATTTGAAGAGTGGCTACTGGCAGGTGGAGGTCCACCCTAAGGACCGCGAGAAAACGGCGTTCTTTGTGGGCAGCGGGCTCTGGCAGCTCTGGCAGCTCACCGTCATGCCGTTCGGGTTGTGCAACGCCCCTGCGACCTTCGAAAGGCTAATGGAGTCAATCCTGAGGGCACTACACTGGAAGACTTGCCTGGTCTACCTAGACAATGTTATCGTTCTGGGGAGGAGCTTCGAGGAGCACTACAGCAACCTGAAGGAGATCTTGATGAAACTACGGGCTGCCCAACCTAAGTTGACCTCCAAGATGTGTCAGCTCTTCCAGAAACAGGTCCAGTACCTTGGGCATATCGTCTCCGAGGAAGGGGTGCGAACCGACCCAGAGAAGACCGCAGCTGTGAGGGAGTGTCCAGTTCCGAAGGACAAGTCCCAACTACTAAGATTCCTGGGACTCTGCATTTATTACCGTCGCTTCGTGAGAGGATTTGCCGACATCGCCAAAGCACTGCATCGACTGACTGAGAAAGACCAAATCTTCACGTGGACAGTAGAATGCCACAGTGCCTTCGAACAACTCAAGCAGGCTCTGTGCACCGCACCTATTCTGGCCTACACCAGACCTGGAACAAGGTTCATCGTCGATAACGATTCCAGCGACTTTGGTATAGGGGGAATCCTGTCGCAAGTAGTGGACGGCCTACTTCAGCAAAGCCTTGTCAAAGCCAGAAAGGAACTGCTGCGTCACCAGGAAGGAACTGCTCGCCATCGTGAAGACCATTGAACACTTCCACAAGTACCTGTACGGGTAAGAATTTCTCATCAGGACCGACCATGCATCCCTGCGGTGGCTCCTGAACTTCAAGCAGCCCGAGGGTCAACTCGCGCGGTGGTTAGAGAGGCTTCATCAGTACACCTTTGAGATCCAGCACAGGAAAGGCCAACTGCATTCTAACGCCTACGCCCTGTCACGAAGACCGTGCCCTGAATACTGCACCTTCTGTGCCAGAAGGGAGGAGAACCCCGGGATACAGTGCCGAAGGACTGCCGTGGAACTTCAAGGGAGCTGGAGCCGCGAATCTTTCACGTGGGCACAAGCGGAAGATGATGACTTGGGACTGATAGCCGAATTGAAGAGGGCCTGTGTCCCCAGACCCGGGTGGAACATTGTGAGTGTCTGCAGCCCAAATTTAAAGTCCTACTCGACGCAGTGGGACACGCTGGTTGTAAGGTATGGCCTCATCTGCCGTACCTGGGAGAGCACCAACGGGAAATCATCTCGGGAACAAGTCGTCGTTTCAAAGGCTATGACGGAGGAAGTCCAGAAGGAAGTCCATGGAGGATCATCTGGTGGACACCTAGGGATAAAGAAGACCCTGGAGAAGCTGAGAGAGCGGTTCTACTGGACCGGATGCCGAACAGACGTGGAGAACCACTGCGCGAGGTGCCACGATTGCGCAGCCAGCACGGGCCCAGGACGAAGACGACGAGGCCCACTGAAGACCTACAACGTGGGCGGCCCCATGGAGAAAGTGGCCATCGATGTTGCTGGGCCATTCCCGTTGAGCGAGGCGGGGAACCGCTACATATTGGTCGTCAGCGACTATTTCACCAAATGGCCAGAGGCGTATGCACTCCCTAACCAAGAAGCCGCGACGATCGCAGAGACCCTGGTGAAGGAATTCGTCAGCCGGTATGGAGTACCCTTGGAGCTGCACTCCAACCAAGGGAGGAATTCGAGTCGCAGGTATTCCAGAACCTATGCCAGCTGCTGGGAATCCGGAAGACAAGGACGACGCCGCTACACCCCCAGTCCAACGGAATGGTGGAGCGATTCAATCGCACCATCGATAACCATCTCCGGATAGTCGTCAGCGAACACCAGAGGGATAGGGACAGACCACTATTTCTCCTAGCCTACCACGCCGCCGTGCATGAAGCCACCGGGTGCACACCAGCCCGGGCCATGTTTGGGAGGGAAGTCCGTCTACCTGTCGATCTTGCCTTCGGCCGACCTGGGAATGATCCAGTCCCGGTAAGCCAGTATTTTTAAGAACTGGTCGACCGACTGGAGGACGTGCACGCGTTCGCAAGGTGGAGACTGCTGATCAAGACCGACCGAATGAAGACCCGATACGACCAGCAGACGGACGCCGGCGAATTCTACGAGGACGACCTGGTCTGGCTCTTCAACCCATTACGGAATAAAGGCCTGTCACCCAAACTGCAGAAGTCCTGGGAGGGCCCGTACCGAGTCGTGAACCGGATCAACGATGTCGTCTACAGGATCCAGCGGAGCCCGAGGGCGAAGATGAAGATCGTGCATCGAGATCACCTGGCAGCCTACGGAGGGACACAGACGAACCAATGATTGATCGGGATGATCAGCCTTTTAGGAAGGGGGTGGTGTTACGGCTGTGAGTTTGTTTCGTCGCCACGCCGCGTGAGTCACAGCCGCCCCCGGGCTATGCTCTGCCTTGTGTGTTTCCTGCGCCTTACGCAACATGACTACGAGGACAAAAAGGAGGGTCCAGAAGATTCGCGACCCAGCTAGTGATGGAAATCTCGAGAAGCCGTGAATCCTGGACGGGTCTAGTAGCATTCATTGAATCACCTGCTTGCTATATAAGAGCGACCTGGCCAGCCTGGGGGACTGTGTTTTTGAACTAGTGCGTGGTTTTACCTGAGCGACAGTAGTACGAAGTTACGAAACCCAAGTGAGGCCGATTCTCCAGACAGCGAGGCAGTGTGAATCATATGGAGGGACTGAGTTTTGAGGAGTGTGTACTTACCTTGTGCGACAGAGATATTGTGGAGAATTGCGAAACGCAGTGGGCTGTTCTCTAGCCAGCTGACAGCGAAGCAGTGTGTAGTGGTGAGTGACTGGCTATCGTAAATAACTGTAGTTTGTGTACAAGGCAGAGTTGCAGGTATTAATAGCGAGGACAGTAGTGTGAAAGTAGGCTAAGTGTGGAAGCTATAGTGACTAGTAGTGTCTTCTGAAGTGAGATTCAGTGCTTATTGTGTGGTGTATTTTCCTGGCCGGCAATAAAGCTAATATTTCGTTAAAGGAACAATTGGGTTTGTGCTTTCACCCACCGTAATCCAGATAACGAAAGTGCCACAAGGGGTGGCACGTTTCAACTGGTGACAGAAGCCGGATTACGAACTCAAGCACAAGCACACCACCTGAAGGTCCTAGTTTCAAAACCCGAGCAGGTCATTTTACCACAGATCTCTAATTTTCCTGTGAGTGCAAGCCCTTTACAAGACAAACAACTAAAATGGAAGCGTAATTGGCAGTATTGCTAGAAAAGTTAAGTGGCATGGAAACCAAATTAGAAGACGGCCAGAAGAAGATGGAAGACGGTCAAAATAAGTTAGCGGAGGACCTGAAGAAGATGGAAGACGGCCAGAAGAATTTAACCGAGGACCTAAAATCTAAATTAGAAGACGGCCAGAAGAAGTTAGCAGAGGACCTAACTTCCAAATTAGAGGAACGCCACCTAGAATATAATGGCGGTGGTGAAAGCCCGCATCCTCAAAAAAGCACTGAGAGTGGGAGAAGCAGCACCAACAGGAATGTTCTACAGTCACCTTCTACGCAGAGAACCCGAGGGCTCCTATAACTACAGAGCAATATATAAAACATCTGGAGAGAAGAAGAGATAAGATTGAAGAGATAGATTTGGACCTCTACGCTACAAACGCCATGGTGGAGAGGAACCGGATGAAGGAAAATCAAGAACTGAGACATGTCGTGACGAGACACGCCATCCACGGTTTTCATCACAGAATAAGTGCAACTAAATCGTTCCACAATCCCAGTGAAAATTGTGTATGTGAGCTATGTAACTATGAATGCGACAAATACCACCTAACAAAGTGCTCGAAAATAACAATATCTTCAACTGAGTACAGTAAAACTCAGCAATTGTTCTAGGTTTGTGCCGTGTCATGTGTAGCAAATATACCAACTTTTTGAATACAGTAAAATGTAATTTATTTCTTTTTGGCCTTTAGCCTGCAATAAATTCTTTATAAACAACAATGATCATCCAAACTAAGTAACAAAAGCACTTAACAGCATGTTGGAGAGGATTCTCTTTGAACCTGGCATTAACGTGGCCATGTTAACTCCAGATCAAACAATCACTCGAGAAATTCAATTCAGGTGACAAGAAGTGCATTGCCATGTTTGATGAGATTGCACTTAAAAAGGGGTCTTTGCTAGAACCGTAGCAAAGGGTACATCAAAGGATTTGGGGATTTTGGATCGTTGGGACGAACGTGTTTGGTAGCCATCCATGCTCCAGTCTTCATGGTGCAGGGTCTTCGAAGAAAGTGGAAACAACCCATAGCATATTACTTCTGCAAGGACACTACAAAAAGTCTGTTCACAATGTGTTTGGAATATCAACAGGATAAGAAACACCTTACAAACCCCAGTGGATTTTGCAGATGTTCATTTCTAAAGTGCCGGGATATATTGAAA
Organism: Meconema thalassinum; assembly: GCA_946902985.2. Taxonomy (NCBI): domain Eukaryota; kingdom Metazoa; phylum Arthropoda; class Insecta; order Orthoptera; family Tettigoniidae; genus Meconema; species Meconema thalassinum. The sequence continues at coordinate 138,986,819 of OX336398.1, read as the reverse complement.
CAGTGGCAGAATATTTCCCCACAACATACGTGGGGGGTGAAGGAGAGAACCTCTGTTCGAAGGCTTTGGACGTCAGTTGATTGTCCTGCCCAGTTCATAGAGGGAATAATCGTAGTGAACTGATAGAAACGATTCATCGTTGATTCCAGAGAGAAGATCAAGTTCACTGTACGTTAAACAGAACTGTCTGTGAAATGGAATGCATGGAAGATGTCAGTGTAGAGGGGATTCAGAACATCTTGCTGAAAGAAGAACATATCAAGTAATGACATACGGTAGCTGAAGAGAGCTAATACTAGCTCTAGCAATACAATCCAGAACCTATTTCCTCCAAGAATGAGGAAGAAGAGAAAAGAAAAACAACATACAGAAGAATGGTCTGTTCCAAATAACAGAATGATCACAGTCCAAGCACCGGCACCATTGGACTGCCAGCTTCTGTCCTCAGGAGATGTTAGCCCCTGAGGATTGATGATGAAATAAAGATAGCTTTGAATACATCTTTGAGTGTTGTCTTATTAACAATCAATATAATAGCTTTCAGTCGGTCAACACCAAAAGCATTCCAATTACTGGAACATGTGAAAAATAACCTGAAGTAATTTATATGTGTTTATTGCTGTAGTTGTTTGAGTCTTCAGTCTTTTGACTGGTTTGATGCAGCTCTCCATGCCTTCCTGTCCTGAGTGAATCATTTCATCTCTACATAGCTACCACGTCCTACATCCGAGGCAATCTGTTTAACATAATCTAACCTTGATCTACTCCTACAGTTCGTTTCCTCGACCCTTCCTTCCATAACTAAGCTTGCTATTCCTGGGTGTCTTAGTATGTCTCCTACCAACCTATCTCTTCTCTTCATTAGCAGCCGCCAGAAACATCTCTCATCTCCCACTCGTCTTAATACCTCTTCGTTTGTAACCCTATCTACCCTTCTGATCTTCATCATTTTCCTGTAACACCACATTTCAAACGCTTCAATTCTCCTCTTTTTTGCTGCACCAATAGTCCAAGATTAACTTCCATAGAGCACCACGCTCCAGACAAAGGCTTTCAAAAATGACTTCCTGATACCTAAATCTATATTCGATGTCAACAGATTCCTTTTTGTAGAAATGTTTTCGTTGCCTGAGCCAACCTACTTTTTATATCCTCTTTGCTTCGTGTTTAAGATTTATATATATTCCCCCAGAGGATTGTCGCAAATACTGCTTGTAGGGTTGTATTTGTAGTGAGAGTGGAATATTAGGGTTATCTACTCCTCGTGACATACAAGATCTATCGAGGAGAAAAAGAAAAGGATTTTCGAACCCTCAATACATGGGGATAGTGAGAAAGAAAAGACATGGGAATGGTCATAAAAGGCCGGAAGGAGTCCCATTGACTGTCTTGATTTGAAAGTTGTAAATGCTTGAAGCAACACTTCTCATTCATTAATAAATGTATTGCTTGTCAATCCATCAACACCATATTAATGTGGGCAGGAGGAAAATGTTTCGAACATTGCAAAATGAGAGGGTATTGCGAAATAAAAGGGGAAAAGCCATGAAAGATGGGATGTAGTCGTCCTGGACATTATCGTGTTCACTGACTGAAGAGCAGGTTATTTATTAGATTACGGAGGAACACTCAAAACTGGCTTTCAAACGTTCTATTGCTTCTTCTCCTTCTTCTTATCCCACTTCAAGTGGGGTCGAAGTGGCAAATCTCTTCCATTTTATTCTGTCCCTCACATCGTCGTCCCCTAACTGCTTCTCCTTTAGGTCTTCATGGATATTGTCAGCCCAACTTCGTCTGCCTCTATTCCTTGTGCCATCCACAACCAGAGTCCAGAGACATCGTTTTCCTCCCTACATAGTTGTTATTTCGACGCATAACATGCTCATACCACAGTAGTCTTCTCCTGCATGTTCTTGGAGACTTCTGTTTCATTAACTCTGCCCTGATTTTCTCATTCGGGATGTGATGAATCCTAGTGACGCCACTCATCCAGCGCAGCATCTTCATCTCAGTCACATCCAGCTTATGACATTGTGACTTAGGTCTATTACTATCAGCCACTGATCATGGTCTTTTGGACATGTTCCATTATAAACACATCGTCGCCTACAATGTTTACAAATAATATCTAAGTTGGTGATATTTATGTTAAAAGTGTGTATAATAGTGTGGGATTCTGCTCCTCAAAATGTAATAGATCATCTTTCAGAGGAGGAATACAGTTTCTAACACTCCAAACGTGACGGTAGAGAGAAAAAAAAAGGGGGGGGGGGGAAGTCAAGGAAAGGCAGGATGCAGTCATCCTGACTGACTGATGTATGGTCACAGACTTAAAACAACAATTATCATCAACATCATGAAGCAATACAACTCCTCCTGTTCTTTAAGACATCCTTTACAAAAACTACTGTATGCCATCATTTCGTTAGGAAGCTCAGAAGGATGGGACTGTTACAAAAATGAACAGAGGAAATATAGGCATGCAATTGGCAAACATCACGGCACGTGCCTACCATAGAAACGCTACTTAATAAAAATTGGCAATTACAGGGTACTTTCTTCTAAGGGGATTATGGCTGCTTGCCTCCCACTGGATAAATCGGGTTTTAACTCCCGGTTAACCCTTTATGGGATAGTGGTCTCTATATTAACCATCTGTCATAAGGCCAGTTTATGCTTTCAAAGATGCTGATAGTTGAATTTTTAAGCCAAATTTGGAGAATGTTCATGCCAAAGTTCTAGTATTTCTAAAAATCAAATATACCTACAGATCTACAGTACTTGACGAATTGTGTGGTATAAAATTAAAAAAAAGGAAACAACAACATTAACAATTGAAGTTTAAAAATGAAATATAAATCATACTAACATATAAAAATGAGATGGTGTGTGTCTGTCTTTCTGTCTGTCTGTCTGTCTGTCTGTTACTCAATAACTCAAGAACCACGGGTCCGATTTAAATGAAATTTTGCATGGATGTAGCTGATTTACCCGGTTTACATATAGGATACTTTTGATTTCGAAATTTTGCACTATTAAAAAATGGCGACTATTTTAGTGACGTCATTAGACCCTTTGGTTTCAAAATTTCATATTTCCATATCAAATAAAAAGAGAACGGTAGGAAATAGCAAACTTTCGATGGCACATACGGGCTTTGAAATTTAATTTCCTATCCGAAAGGTCCTTATCACTTTTCGTGTATCTCCAACAGTTAGCGAGTAAAACCGACATTTGTGACGTCACTACACCCTTTGGTTTCAAAATTTCATATTTCCTTTTCAAATAAAAAGAGAACGCTAAGAAATAGCAAACTTTTGATGGTATACATGAGCTTTAACATTTAATTTTCTATCCGAAAGGTCCGTATCACTTTTCGTATATCTCCAACAGTTATCGAGTAAAACCAGAATCTGTGCAATAAAACACGGTCAACACCGAGCGGTGCAGTATATCTCTCTATATATAAAAATGAAAATTTGTGTGTTTATCTCTGAATTTCTACGGAAATTTGAGATGTTTACACGTTTCAGACTGTTTTATGATGGATGCGCGCGAAAATAATTTTTTTTGTTTGTCTGTCTGTTTGTTTGTTTGTCTGTGGACAAATTTGTTCCCTTATAACTCGAGAACGGCTGGGTGTATCAATGTAAAATTTGGTACAGATATCCATCAGAAGCACGACACCAATCATTGATGTAACTCTTCTCCGTACCTCTCATAAAAGGGGGCCTACCCCTTAAAATACATGCTGAAATAGGCGTAGAAGGACGAGACAAAACTCATTTTCAGCCCCTCAATGTGAGAGACAAAACTCGGGTCCCCGAAAACCACATTTTAAGGACCGAAGACCAACCGTTTTTTAGATATTCCCAGAAAACTAATTTAATATAATAAACTAATGAACGAATGCAAGCCAGTAACCATGCCAACGGATTCTCAGAGGTCTCATCTATTGCTGTAAGACGCAATGCATTTCAATTAATTACATTAGTGTGAAAGTTTGCAAACGGCTAGAAGGTTATCACGGAACCAAAGCCGTAAAATTCATCAATACGTTTAACGCGCTTAAGGGGATCATGGGGTACTCTAGAATTTTTTCACGCGATTTACACCTGCGGGTGTGGTACGGCAGGTCTATTATATTCCTATCCCCATATTATTCATTCATTCATTTCGTATAGGCCATCTATGGACCGCGTCATTCCAACCGTCTCCTACTGGCTTTGATGTTTGCCCTGTGCGCCCGCATTCGTTCTCGGTGGACTTCCTTCCGTTCCTGGGTCAAAATCTTTCCCGTTTTCAGCTTCGGTTTTTCTTGGAAACCTTTACAAGCTTGAAGTTTCCCTTTGAGTGGGACGCACTCCTGAATGTCTGTTGGTGTAATCCCCACTTCTTTCAGATCTTTATCCAGTTCAATGAACCAGGCCCATTTTGTTTTCCTCTCCTGAAAGTAAGTTATGTTGCGGTTGGTCAGTCTCGCTGGGCTCATTCGTTTCACATGCCCAACAAATGGTAACCTTCTCTTCCGGATGACGTTGCTTATCTTCTCTACATGAGTATATAGGTCATGGTTATGCCGTTTTCTGTATTCCCCATTATCTTTGATGGAACCCAATATCTTTCTCAAAATTTTTCTTTCTTTGGCCTCCAGTTTCTCGACCAAGCCTTTTTTGTTCATCGTGAGGCATTCAGAAGCATGCAAGACTTCCGGGCGGATGACACTGCAGTAATGTTTTAGTTTTGCGTTGAAGGATATTGACCTTTTCATATAGATGTCCTTAGTTAAATGGTAGGCCATTCCCATTTTGCTCAAGCGCGATGTGAATGCTTCTTTCTCTGATAATATCCCTTCCCTGACCCGTCCTGAAAAGAAAAGTACATTGCCATTGGCTGAATAAAAAATAATAAAAAATAGGTGTTGTAATTTCTCCCTATATTATATTATTATTAGTATTATATTATGGCGTACAACGACGAGACAAAGCCCCTCGGTGCCAGCAACAAAACTCGGGGGCCCTAAAGGGTCCTCGAAAACTACATTTTAAGGCTCTAAATCCAACAGTTTGTGAAATATTCCCAGAAAACTAATTTAATTTAATTTAACAAACTAATGAAGGAATGCAAATCGGTAACCATGAGAACATTATCTCATGGGGTGGCATACAACTTTCCATCTATTTCTGTAAGAAGCAATGACACTCCATTTATTACATTTCTGTGAAAGTTTGCAAATGGCTATAAGGTTATCACTAGAGACACGATTTTATGGTGTATCGCGAAAATGCGAAATATGTTTATATGTGCATCAAAGGTGTTTTAAATGTGTGTTTAATACTGTTTGATCATAAAGCACTGAATTTGTCCTCACGACTAAACGCGAAATTCCACCTTATTTGCGATGTACGTCCGTATTTGCGACATATCACGAAATCGGCTTGTTTATTACGTCTCTACACGATTTGGGGCGATATCGCGAGCCTTCAGTGGTTTTCACCTTGTTAGCATTGCTGGTAGAACCCAATTCAAATGTATTTTTAAGTGTTTAAAGCCTAAGCATATCCTAACATCACGTAGCAGGAAATTACTACACAGTTTCAATATTGGCTATCCTGTCGTACTGGGAGACAAGTGAGAGAGTTGGGCCGCGCATTGCTGACCACGTGGGTGCGCTGTGATTTGTAGTTGAAATTTCTATTTCTAATGTGAATTCGCAATGCCGAAAATAACGACTTGTTTTGATAGGGCTGACGAGTTTAAAGACGAAGGCTATCATGTTTTCGATGCGCGGCAGAAGATAGTTATGTGCAAATTCTGCAACATTAGACTAGATTGGAAGCGTCGCGATTCATGTGTGAAACACAACTTAAGTGAAAATCACAAAAAGAAGAAAAGGATTTTGACTGAAGGAGGTACCAAAAGACAGATATCAGTTCAAGAGGCAGTCGGGAATGCCTAAAAAGTGAGAAATGACTCCGACGAATTTGTAATGTCAACAGTGGAGGCCTTTTTGAGTGCCAACATTCCTTTAGAAAAGCTAGATCATCCAACAATGAAGGATTGGATGAACAAACACATACCAGGGGAGTTAATTTTTTTCGGATGCCGCTACACTTACCAGTATCCCGCAGCCCCACTTTTCGTAGCGATAAAAATAATAATAGATGGAAAGACGTAGTTTTATGTAACGAATTTTATCACGGAGGGAAGGTAATTATTTTACGATTGCCGAGAATCCACCAACCCGCCGTGACATTTACAGCTGAAAGTTTTGCAGCCACCATGGAAACGTGATGTGGGATACTAGAAAGTGTAGTATTGACTTAGTTTACTTTTAAATACTTTTAAGTTCATATCATAAACAACAAATAAGTCTGATTTATTAATATTTTAAATTAAAATGATTTGCTTGCTAATGGATTTTTTTTCATTACACTGTTTTAGGAAGTGGAAATTTTCCCACAGCTGACTGGTTACGAGAGAAATATTTGCCCCTATTACATCAAGAAAAAGAAGAATCAAGTCGTGAGAAATTAAAGAATCAGCATGTTATTCTACACTGTGATGAAACCACAGATAGGATGGGTCGAGCCGTGTTCATTGTGCTATTTAGAACTCTTCCCAATGGTAGAGGCGAGACTCCTAAAGTGCTAGTAGGTGGTGTCCTAATGCTTCAGAATGTTAACTCGCAGGAATGTTCTCAAGCCATAGTGGAGGTTATTAAGAGACATAAACATACAAAAATATCATAGGTATTCCAACAGATGGTGCACGATATATGAAAAAGTGTGTGCAAACTTTACAAGGTTTGATATCGGACAATCTTCTTCACATTGAGTGTTGGGCACACAAGCTTGATTTAGTAGCAGGAATCTGGCCGAAGAAACTTCATCGTGTGAATGAGTGTGTTACCAAAACAAAGCAAGCTTTTCTTAATACAAGAAAACGGAAGCATAGGTATATTAGGTTCTTGCAGCAAAAGTATGGTGCAGGAGAAAAGGATACAAAGCCAGTTATCACAAGGTGGAATACGTGGTTCACATCAGTTTCCTACTTGGCAGACTATGTCATGGACTTGGTTCAGTATTTTAAAACAGTGGAGAGTGATGCTGAAAGTGTTAAATACTTTCAAAAATTAAGAGAAAGTGAAGTAAAATCAATTTTGTGTGAGGCAATTTTTGTGAAAGAACACTGTGCCTCAACTTCTGGAAAGATAACTTGCTTCGAGGGTTCTAATTATGCTTTGGCACATAAAGTTGTTCCAATGGTAAATGAACTCATTTCTGAGTACACGGTTATCGAAAAACTAGAGATGAAACCAGACATATTGAAGGCATTGAATGAACTATCAAGTGATAGAAAGAAAAGTGCTGAAAAAAGGTTCGTAGCCCTTGCCAATGCATGTCACACAAAACTCTCAGATATGCTGGCAAAAGACTCTGCTCATGAGATTTTTAATTCACTCTCCTCACTGTTTCATCTGCCCCTGCTAAGAACTGTGAACATAGAGTCATCTCTCTTCAACAAGATAGAGAAAATCCCCCTTTTTTGCTGGAGTGAATTCTCATGACTTTTTGAAGTTCTACATTCAACTGCAAATCACCTGTAAATATTTTTCATGTAATGACGGTAATGTAGTTGAAGATATATTGAAGGGAATGTTAGAGGAATATCCTATAGCTGTGAAATGTCGTCAATCTCTGTACATTTCCATTTCAAATGTTGACAGTGAAAGGGCCCTTTCTGCCTACAATGATATTTTGTCTGACAAGCGTACCAACCTGTCAAATGATAACTTAGAAACATTACTGAGTTACTACTTCAACAGCAAATGAATACTGTAAACCAAGCTATACTTGGTGTGTTTGTAGTTTCCTTCATTGCAACATAAGGCAAAAGTATGTATATAGTCTAGTAATCCGTTTTTCTACACCTTAAGCAATGGCATTTATTCACCGCTTTTATCCCGCTTTGCCCTTAGTTTTTACACCGCTATTGTGGTTTTTTATTCACCATAAAATCGTGTCTCTAGTTATCACGGAACTAACGTAGACCGTATAATTCATCAATGCAATTAAGTGGGTGAAGGGGTAACCTAGAATTTTTTCATGCAATTTTCACGTTCGACATATAGTACAGAAGGTCTATTATATCTCCAAACAGCAACATAATTTTCAAAAATTCCTGAATTAAAATAGCATTTTTTGCGGCTTTTAGGAATTTGGGCAATTTGAGTCTAGAGAACCTGAATTTTCATGCACCACAAGCCGTTATAATTTATGAAAGGGATCTTCCTGTGAATGGGCACCTAGCACAACGTAGAGGGTCAGTTTTTATGTGACGTGTATTGCGTTTCGTCTACAAGACTTTCAATTGTATTTCACGTCAGGAAGTACACGTTAGGTGAATTTAGTCTGAGGGCACATTTTAACTATTTTTTTTTGTCGACATACGGGTTCATCATAAGGATGATTTTATTTGATACTGTGTGGTAGATATACCCATATTTGGATATCTGGGTAATATGTTGTAGACAATAGAATTGTCTGTCTGTCTTTCTGTGTATCTTTATGTACGCCTATACCTCGTGTTCGGATGCTTGGTGCATCTTAAAATTAGGTATGGTAACCATGAGAGTCAATACACCAATCATTTATAAAACTCTTCACCGTACTTTTCATACAGTAGAAGGGTGGATATAGAGGCAAACTTCTCAATATATGCTAAAATATGCGAAATATAAAAATTATCCTACAAGGACGACCAAAGCATATGTTGCGCTTCTCAATGTGAGACAGATAATTCGGGAATCTATAAAGGGTCTCCGAAAACTACATTTTAAGGGCCTTAAATTAACAGTGTGTGTGATATTCCCAATAAACTAACTTCGTTCTGATAAACTTGATGGAATGACAAACCGCTAACCATTGAACAGTAGCTCAATTGATAATGTCTGGTGTTAACTACGAACAACGTTCGAAGAACGGGTACTTCTGCTATTATAGTAATAAAAATCCAAAAAAAAAAAAAATACTAGTATAAACGAAACACAAAAATTAAAATAACAAACATAACTATAAAAGAATTATGAAAATAATTGTAAAAATCAATTCTGAATTAGTTACGCAATTAATTCAATAAAATATCAAAATTAAGAACATAGATTGAAAATTAAAAACAAGATGTTCAGTAAAGAACATATAGCCTACTTTCTCCTAAATGCATGGGTATTGTTATAACTCTTTGTCCTTTTCAAGGAGTATGATTGAATGTTGGTTGTAGTAGCTTGTTGAAATACAACGTGCTATAGGGATATTAAACATGAATATGAGGTGCCCTTTGCTAGTGCTACCTCTGTACCAAATTTCGTTCAATTCGGTTTCACCGTGTTTGAATTGATAGGGGGAATTGATTTGCACACATACTTGGCCACCATCTGCAAACTATTGGGCTGATGTTCTTGCTGTTTGGTCTGAATATGTTTCCCACATAAAGATATGGTGTTGCAAAATTTGGTAGAGACTAGATTATTAGGTTGGTCGTAATTACATTTTAGCTTTTAACATTTGGGTGGCCGCGATTACGTTTCCGTCAAGATAGCGGTGATATAAAACATGACACTGAGGTGCCCTTTGCTAGTGCTACCTCTGTACCAAATTTCGTTCCATTCGGTTTCACCGTGTTCGAATTGATAAGGGGAATCGATTTTCACACAAAGATGGCCGCCATCCGCAAAATATTAGGCTGATGACCTATTAGTTTGGTCAAAGGATGCTCCCTCCATAAAGGTATGTTGTTGCTAAATTTGCTAGAGATCGGATGATTAGGCTAATCGTAATTTGATTTAAGCTTTGAACATTTGTGTGGCCACCATTACGTTTCTGCCAATATGGCGGCGATATAAATCATGACACTGAGATGCCCTTTGCTAGTGCTATCTCTGTACCAAATTTCGTTCCATTCGGTTTCACCGTGTTTGAATTAATAGGGAGAATCGATTTTGACACAAAGATGGCCGCCATCCGCAAACTATTAGGCGAATGACCTATTAGATTGGTCAAAGGATGCTCCCTCCATACAGGTATGTAGTTGCAAAATTTGGTAGAGATCGGATGATTAGGTTAATCGTAATTTGATTTAAGCTTTGAACATTCGTGTGGCCGCCATTACGTTTCTGTCAAGATGACGGCGATATAAAACATGACACTGAGGTGCCCTTTGCTAGTGCTATCTCTGTACCAAATTTCGTTCCATTTGGTTTCACCGTGTTTGAATTAATAGGGGGAATTGATTTTCACACAAAGATGGCCGCCATCCGCTAACTATTAGGCTAATGACCTAGTTATTAGGTCAAAGGATGCTTCCTCTATAAAGGTATGTTATTGCAAAATTTGGTAGAGATCGGATGATTAGGTTAATCGTAATTTGATTTAAGCTTTGAACATTTGTGTGGCCGCCATTACGTTTCCGTCAGGATGGCGGCGATATAAAACATGACACTGAGGTGCCTTTTGTTAGTACTACCTCTGTACCAAATTTCGTTCCATTCGGTTGCACCGTGTTCGAATTAATAGGGGGAATCGATTTTCACACAAAGATGGCCGCCATCCGCAAACTATTACGCTGATGACTTATTAGTTTGGTCAAAGGATGCTCCCCCCATAAAGGTATGTTGTTGCAAAATTTGGTAGAGATCGTATGATTTGATTAGTCGTAATTTGATTTAAGCTTTGAACATTTGTGTGGCCGCCATTACGTTTCCGTCAAGATGGCGGCAATATAAAACATGACACTGGGGTGTCCTTTGCTAGTGCTACCTTTGTACCAAATTTCGTTCAATTCGCATTCACCGTGTTCGAATTGATAGGGGGGACAGACATTCAGAGTACACACACTCACACACACACACAGACACACAGACACACACACACACAGACTCACACACACACATACACACACACAGACAGACACACTTTTTTCGCCCTGTGTTGATCTCATAAATCTACTTTCATTTTTTGCAAAAATCGAAAGTAGGCTAATAAAGATAAAAACATTAAAATTAGAGAATCTAAAGAAAAAATATTAATAATTCTAATCATTAAAATAAATTAAAATGTAAAAACAAATGAAAATAAAAAGTAGTTTTGCCCTATAAATGGTAAAGCACACTGGAATTTCGAGGCGAAGAGCCACGTTCGCTGGTTCTCATGCCACATAAAAAGGAGGTCCTGAGGCTTATTACCACAGGATCAACAGACATGTAAAAATACATCAGGAACAGTCTTCAGTACCTTTGAGGCAGATCCCTTATCATTAGGCTGATAAGATCTGTAATAGTCATAAATTCCATTTTCTCAGGCCAGTTGCAGGTAAATCTAACAAAGCACAAAATAACCTGGAAGTTAGATACGATATACACAATTCTCCACCAAGGAAGACTTCGCTACAAAAATGCACCAAAAAAGTAGTGGATTAAAAGGTAAAGAGGTATACAAACAAATATCACTCACTCACTCCGTTGGCTTCTCTGGGACGTGCCGCTCTCACTATCTGCCTCCATTTCCTCCTATCCAGTGCAGTATTCTCCCATCCAGTAATACCCATTTGTCTGCAGTCAGAGGTCACCTCATCTTGCCATCTACTTCTAGGTCTTCCAGGGGGTCTCGAGCCTTCGATCTTCTTCTCATACACCTGGCGAACTATTCTGGCAGCGTCCATTCTGATAACATGCCCTGCCCATTGCAGCCGTTTCGCTTTCATGACATCCACTACCCTGGGTTGATTGGCTAACTTGTACAACTCATGATTTGATCTGAGAACCCGTCTTTGTGTTTCCAGGTCAAAAGTGGGGCCGAAAATTTTTCTATATATCTTGTTTTCGAAGACTGTAAGTTGGTGTTCCTCCCTTTTGGTCACACTCCATGTTTCGGCTCCGTATAGCAGTACTGGTCTGATGATCGTGTTGTATAGTTTTAGTTTTGTTTTCCTGGTCACAAGTTTGGAGGAAAGTAATTTATGCAGGGAAAAGTAAACATTGTTTGCATTCCGTAATCTAATTTGGTGTTCAACTTGTCTTCTATTGCAGTAATAATAATAATAATAATATTAATAATAATAATAATAATAATAATAATAATAATAATAATAATAATAATAATAATAATAATAATAATAATATCGTATGGCCTCGGGTGCCTGGTGCAAGCTTTGCTATTTGACACCCAGAGGGTAGCTTGCATGTCGAATTTCGTAGTTCCTTGACTATGAAAGTCAAGGAGGTTAGATGTTAGATATCTAATCTCCTTGAACACAATAGCGCTTTCTAGTAGAGAAATGAGGAACTTTGTGCTGGCGGATACTCCCGAGATTAATTTTGCCATTATGAACTCGGCTTACTGAATTCAAATGGGTTCTTTGACATGCCAACATCGTATGACATGCGTATCGTATTTTTGCCGCCTTTCAAAAATCACTTACCACGGTCAGGGGCGAACCTGCAATCTTGGGGTTAGTAGAACGACACGCTATCCACTCACCCACCGTGGCAAGCAGTCATTTACATTTACCCCAAGGTATTTGAAGTTTTGCGTGTTCATAAAGGTAAAATTGCCTATATGAAGGTTGTTGCGTTGGTATGTAGTCACTTCCCGTGGCTCATAATCACAAGATTCACAGTCACGTAAAACTACAATCTTCCTTTTGGTATGTAGTCATGTTTTTTCTCTGCATGATCATGTATTCCGTCTTCTCTTCATTAATATTTAGACCTATTTTAGCAGCAGTTTCATTTACTTTCCTGAATAAAGCTTCAATTTCTCCTCCATTATTTCCTATTAATTCAGTGTCATCCGCATATGCCAGGATGTTGTGTTTGTTATCTACTAGGTGTCCAGTTGCAGCTTCTTTGGTTTCCCGAATTACTTTTTCCAGAACGGTGTTGAAGAGAAGTGGGGAGAGCGCATCACCTTGTTTTAGTCCTGTTCTGTTTTCAAAACCGTCTGATACGGATCCACAGTGTGTGACTTTGCTCACTGTCTCCTCCATACACATTTTGACCAGGCTGATGAGTTTCTGTGGGATTCCGTATTCTGCCATAATTTCCACACCGTTTCTCTGTGGACTGAATCATAGGCCTTTTGGAAGTCAATAAATAGACAATGGACGTTTTTGTTATATTCCCAAACTTTTTCATTGATTGTCTCAATACAAAATATATTGTCTGTTGTTGATCTGTTTTTACGGAAACCATTCTGATAGTCTCCTATTATATTTTCGGTGTATGGAATTAGTCGTAATATTATGTGCGACAGTAATTTGTAAGCTGTGACAAGTAGGGATATTCCTCTGTAATTTACGCAGTTATGTTTATCTCCTTTCTTATGTATTGGAACAATAATAGCTTCCTTCCATTCATCTATTCGTTCCTCGCGCCATATTTTCAGGATAAGTTTATGCAGTTTTTCATGAAGCTTCTCACCCCCATATTTCATCAATTCAACTGGTATACCGTCAGATCCAGCAGCTTTGTGGTTTTTCAGTTTCTTCAGACTGCTGGTTACCCCTTCATATGAAGGATCATTTATGAAAGGTTCTACCGTTGAAAGAGTGGTTCTCTCCAATTTGTTGTCTGGTTCAGGGCAGTTCCGTAAGTGGTCAAAGTACTCGTTCCAAGCCTGTAATATGTGGGTTGTTCCTGCAATGATGTTACCATTGTTGTCGTGGAGAACTGCTGATCGCGGTTGGTAACTTTTCTTAATGTTATTCACCGTCCCATATACTTTACGGATGTTGTTCTCCTTCTGGTCATTCTCAATACTTTCTAACATATGTTTAAGGTAAAGCTTCTTTTCTTTTCGTAAGGTTCGGCTTGTTTCTCTTCGTGTTTCCCTGTAGTTCTGTTCCAATTCTTCATTTCTCCTGTCCTGTAGCCATGCTTTCCTTGCTGAAATGCTAGCTGCTACTGCTGTTTTGCATGTACCATTAAACCATTTCTTCTTTCGTTCCACTTTTGGTAATGCGTTTTTAGCTGATTCTTGAATCACATTCTTGATATCCTTCCACAATCTATTAATATCTGTAGTTCCACTTTCATCCACTTCTTCTCCTACTTCATCAAGTACGCCCAACCTGTTGCTCACTTCCACTTGGTACTGACAAGTTTGAGGAGTTTCCTTTAATGCTTGTAGATCATACTGTATTGCGCGCCCTTGTTGTTGTTTGTGGTGAGTTTTCAGTTTCGCCTCCATGGATGCAACCAGCAAGTTGTGGTCAGAGCCTATGTCAGCTCCCCGGTAAGCACGAATATCAGTGATGGCGCTTCTGTGTCGGTTTGAAATTAGTATATGGTCAATTTGGTTTGCCGTATTTCCGTCTGCTGAATACCATGTTTCCTTATGTATATCATTGTGTGGGAACGTCGTACTCCTGACATTCATGCTTTCTGATTCTGCAAATGAGATCATTCTAAGCCCATTTTCAGAGGTTTCCTCATGAAGGCTTTCATTACCTATCGTCGGTTGTAGGTGCTTTTCTTTTCCTACCTTGGCATTAAAGTCTCCTAGTACTATCTTGATGTCATGTTGTGGTAGGCCTTCATTCACCCTCTCCAGCAGTTCATAAAAGCTGTCTTTCACCACATCTTCTTTATCATTTGTAGGTGCATGTACATTGATAATGGATATATTAAACCATCGACCTTTCACTCGTATGTAGCACATTCTTTCATTGATTGCCTCAAACCGGATTACTGTTTCAACACATTCCTTTGATATGGGGAATGCTGTTCCAAATTCATGCTTTCCGGATTGAGTTCCACTGTTAAACATAGTGTATTCTCCGAAGTTCTGTATGTCTTCCCCTGCAAATCTTGTTTCTTGAATAGCAGCAAATTGTATTTTATACTTCTCGAGCTCATCTTTCAATCTTTGAATGTGTCCAGGCTTATATAAGCTCCGTGTATTCCATGTACCAATTCGTAAGTCCTCATTTCCAAACAAAAATCACAACACTTAATTATCAGGAGGGTAAACACTAGATGAACAAGATGGCAAGAGCCCGCTAATGAGCTTGACTGCGTGTTCCTCAAGGAGTAATAAGGAGAGGCCCTAACAGCCAGGAAGTGAAGCCACAAGACATATGCTCATCATTTGCTCAAAACATTGCGTAAGGTTCATAAGAATAGCATGGAATGGTGTGACATACGTTCTAAAAAGTAGTGATATTTCGCGTGTGGGTCGAAATGTCGACGTGTGAGGCATATTATTGCGCAATCAGAACTCCCACCTGCCAAATTAATGTCATTTCACAAGTAAATGCACTTTATTAGCCATTTATTGTGTTAAGTTTTCATCCTTAGAGTAGCCACCTTACGGTCCTGTTCTAGTATAATTCGTTAAATGTTCAAATAGTGACAAATGTGTCCACCAATAAAAGTATTTCGATTGCTAGGAATTAATTACGGATATTTTCCTTCGTTTCTTACTGGAAATAGTTTCTGCTTTTCAATGTATTAATGAACGGTACAGTATTACTGTAATCTAATTACCCCCAATCTATTTGAACGTGGCTTGAGCTCTAAATTTATTGCTCGTGTGTGTTAGAGGATTGATATGCCATTACTTGCATATTTTAGCGTGTTAATCTCAAACCTCAGCCTAGACCTTGTTTATTTTGTTACCGGAACTGAACTGGCCTATTTGTTTAAAAAATCGTGCAATAAAGACATATAATACATTAATTTCCCAAGTGCTATACTACATTTTAGATCGGTGTATTGTTCTATTTTATGTTGTAAAATTTAACGTTTTACGGCAGTTTACGTGATTTTCGAGTGCGACGAAAAGTATTGTGACTGCCGTACACTTCACGCTAGCCAGCAAAGATCAACAAATATTCCTTGATTTCCATCGTCATATACCTTACAACTTCGTATTATACCTCCACACGAATCGTTTACTGGTAATCATACTTAGATCCCACTAATAAATAAGTCTACGGTACCGTAGGCTCAGTTTACCACTGGAGCCAGACTAGTATTGGGGCGTGATCAGTGCTTCAACTCTCCGCATGCTATAGCGCTGACAGGGCGTCTCCTTATTACTCCTTGGTGTTCCTAGGCAAAATCCTGCGAAGGAGACGGCTAAACCCTACCAGATTTTCCAAGTGTGGTAATATGCACATTAGTTAGGGGAATAAGAGTAAACATAATGAAACAAACTGAATGCAACAGTTCATTCTGTAATAAATGTAGTGACCAATGTACTGAATTCCCTATACACTGGCATTTTCCTTTAATTGCTCAAGTTGTTTCTCAGACAGTTCTGCTTTACGATTTCTTCACTCTGGGTTAAATGAGCATTTTGCTGAAGCGCTCAATGAGTTCACGACAAGTTTCCGCCCTATGGAGTGGGCAAGACAGCCAACTGAAGTCCGAAGCCTTCAAACAGAGGTTCTGTACCTCATCTCTCAGGTCTGTCCTGTTTGATTTTTATTTTTTTGCGTATGGCTTTTAGTGCCAGGGGTGTCTGAGGACAAGTTCGGCTCGCCAGAGTTTGTAGCTGCTTCTATGTCAACACCCATGGGGTGATCTACAAGTACCGTCACGTGCGGAGTGTTGTCTGGGGAGGAGAGTGTGATTGTAAGGACGAGGAATTGGAAGGTAGCGGCTGTGGCCTATAGTTAGGGACCAACCCCGGCATTTGCTTGGAAAGAAGATGGGAAACCACAGTAGATCATCTTCAAGGTTGCCGGCTGGGGGATTCGAACCTCTTCGCGAGCGACTGCCTACAGCACGCCGTAACGACCACGGCTAACTCACCCGGTTCCTGGGGTAAATGCTTTGCCACTGTCGTAAGAAAAGTGCCCGGCACTTTAGAGAAATGTGCGGATACAGTGCGCATTACCATAAATAAGGTGTTTTATTGTTCCTGATGATATTCCAAACACATTCTGAACAGGTGGTCTGTACTGAAATCTGATTCATCACACCTAAGGTCTTTGACACACCTGTCACAGTGAATATTTGACAGAATCTGTTGCACTATGTATCCACACACATGTGCAGGAGTCTGCCTCTTCATTTTTGTCAGTTTCGTCTCATATGCAGCTGGTACCCTAATGGCACTTACTCCTTCTTCCAATGGATGAAACATACTTGCAATATCTTCATGACGTTCCTTCGAAGCGCTCATCTCAGAGTATTCCAGCACAGAGCTCCTCAGGAAATTCCTCGAGTCGTTTAGGAGGAAGCCTCCATCATCTTGACAGTTCTTCCCACTTGACATCGATGACCCCAGCTTGTTGAAAACAACAGTCTTCAATGCAGCCTGGAACTGCCAACAGGTTGGAGATGTGTTGCTACCACAAGCTTGTCTTGTTGTGCAAAGCAAATTTTCCATAGAATATTGGTTCAGCTGCCTGAGTTTCAGGAAGGTGAAGTTTTCACTGCTTATAGAAGAGTACAATGCAATTTTTCAATGAAATTGAACAACTCAAAGTAGTATTTTACATGTTGATAATTGATGCTATAAGGTGCTTTACATGTAGGTTAGCAGCCCCAAATAACCTCCACACCTCGCAATTGACCTTATGTCACTACATCGGCATGTAACCACGCAATGTTTAAAACCTCATACAGCTGACTAATATCGGGACAATTCAAGACAAAACAACAAACAAACATCAACGTTTGCACGTCGTCAACTACATTAAAATTTCTCATAGACACGTACATATAGGCCTATACAGTGGCGTACGCAGGATTTCCTTCTGGGGGGTTTCATTACGGTAATATTGTAGGGTAATTGTGTAGTCCTACACTATTAACCCTTAGATACACGCTAAGCGGCACTCAGTGCCGCTATTTTGCAAAATTTTGTTTGACGTGGTAAACACTTACGAGTTCTGTGTGATCGCCCGCTATATCCTTTGTTCGACATGTGCTGCAGGGGAGGGAGTAGGTTCGGAGCCTGTCTGGTTCCCAGTCAGTCTGAGACAGGTTGTCAAAGTTGCGAGGTGCGCGAATGCGGCATTCCGTACCGCTAGCGTGTAACAACTGGCTGGAGTCGGCGTTGTGAAATAATGTAAGTATTTAACTTATATTACCTTTGTTGTTTCTTTCTATGCTTCTATCATTATTATCGATGTCAGCACATAGTCTAGTCTGCACGCATGACTTCTGTTTATAGGTCTCGACATGGCTGTCAACAACAGGAGCTGAAAGGTTGCTCCAAGTACGTGATGAGCAAGAAGGGTCACTGGATGAAGACGATCTAATCGATTTTTAAGTCCACGAGCAGAATTATTTTGTGTATTTAGGCACTGTATATTATTTCGTACTGTAAATTAGCAGAAAGTGTCCTTCTCCATGCCAAGAATCTTAGTGTAAAGGCCGACATGATTCTGCCAAGTGTATTTCTTGAGCTTGTTGAGCATCAGGTACAATATCATGTAATATGAGCCTGAGAAAAGGGCAATCTCAATCCAATAATTCTCAATATCTCTTTTGTGTGCTAAAATTATTATTTTTTCTTCGTTGTCCAATAAATGTTTATAAGAATTTTTATTTACATTAAGTATGAATATTAAATATGTCCCTATCCCATCCCTCCCAATAATATATTTTATTAATAAGAATTTCATACATAATGATAAGATTTTTCAATGTATTCTCATAGGTTCTGCATAATTCTCCATACAAATCAATTTTAGCCGTTTAGCAAGACACTAAGTTACGAAAAAGAATGAAAAAATAAATTGCGGCATAAAATGCCGCTAGCGTGTACGAATGTTAGTGAAAGAGATGCGTGTAGCTATGGGTTAAAGGGGCAGATGACCTCGCTTCCCCGCCCCTTAAAATGACAGTCATCGTCATCATCATCAGCAATAATGAGATAACCATTCTCTTTGGATGAAAACTATTTTAGGCCTCATTATTTTTTCAGCACAATAAAACAATGAAAAAAGATTTATTTTTTATATATGGAAAACAGTAACTAAATATTAAAACTGAAATAATACAGCCATCACAACAACACGGGTTATCAGGCAAATCACACACACACACCCAAGTACACAGGGCTACATGACCACGATGTCGCAAAACCCCAAAATGTATCAACAAACAAGATGTTCAGTAAAGAACATAGCCTCCTTTCTCCTAAATGCATGGGTTTAGTTATAACTCTTTGTCCTCTTCAAAGAGTATAATTGAATGTTGGTTGTAGTAGCTTAATGAAATACAACGTGCTATACGGATATGATACGTTGATTGATTGATTCCTCACCTCAATTAGGCTACAGTATATATACACACACGAATACAGCCATTATGAGACAAAATTCAACACTCACCCAAGTACACGGGGCTAAATGACCATGATATCCATGCATCTCAAATGAAACAACAACAACAACAACAACAGCAGTTTCCTACCGAAATCCTTCCTCGTAAGCCTTACACTAGGCTTACACTAGTAACCCCACAGACCACACAGTGACTCAGGTTAGCAGACAACTTCTACACACACCCAAGCACACGGGGCTACAAGACAGTGATTCCGAAAAAAAAACCTAAAGAATCAACAACAAAAATAACAACATCAATGGACTCTTACCACGGATCATGGACAAAGAATTTTAATCGCTGTAGTCGAGTGTTGAAATTTGTGGTGTTATGAGTAGAGCATATATATAATATTTTGGATTGTAAATACACACTATAAATATGCTTAACATTATAACGTGTGAGTAGTTATGAATCAATAAATACCAAAAAAACGAAGTAAAAATAATTGAAACCCCAGGGATTTGAACCACGTAGCCCAGGGCTATGAGTCTAGCTCGCTAACACTGAGCAATAACTCCTTTAGTACATGTGTATCATATTTTGTGTTGAAATCAACGATTTTATTAGCGTATTCTGGCGCTTCTATTTGATACTAAATATGTATTCTTTTGTTCAGTACATTCCTAAAGGGATATAACCTTATGCAGTTACGGATATATGGATTTACGAGCACAAATAGTGACCTTTTTGTCTACGGGATGGCACGACCCACAACGATATGGCATGGTCAATCGGACCTGTTGAGTCACTTCTACGGATACATATTCTATTATAATAGGCTAATATCCTACCGGTCACCTCCTTGAGGACAGTTTAAACCTCCATATGTACGATAAGCTGAATTGTTGAGGCCAGGCCTTGTTGAATCATAAGTTACGGTTGGGCTATAATACTTGCATGATTCATACATCCACCATCTTAAAACTATTTGGCTGATGACCTTGTAGTTTGGACAAAATACATTTTCCACATCAAGGTATATTGTTGCAAAATTTGGTAGAGATCGGATCATTAGGTTAGTCGTAATTTCATTTGAGCTCAGAACATTTGGGTGGGCGTCATTTCGTTTTTGTTATGATGGCGGCGATAGATTTAGATTTTTTATTAACCCATTTGATAAAATACATGTTTACAATACATTTTTGATATAGGACACGTCAGCAATTACATCTATACAACATACAACATATACAACATGACACTGAGTGTCCCTTGCTTGTACTACCTCTGTACCAAAGGTGATTTGATTTGGGTTTCGTTGTGTTTGAATTGATAGGGGGAATCGATTTGCACACATACATTACCGCCATCTGCAAACTATTGGGCTGATGACCTTGTAGTGTGGTCAAAAGACGCCTCCCACATGAAGGTATGCTCTAGCAAAATTTGGTAGAGATCAGATGATTAGGTCAGTCATAATTTGAATTAAGCTTTTAACATTTGGGTGGCCACCATTACGTTTCCGTCAAGATGGCGGCGATATAAAACTTGACCTCTTTACCAAATTTCGTTTAATTCGGTTTCACCATGTTCGAATTGATAGGGAGGGACAGACATTCAGAGTACATACACTCACACATACTCAGCTCAGACACACACACAGACACACAATATTTGGCCCTGTGTTGATCTCATAAGTCTACTTTCTTTTTTGCAAAACTCGAAAGTAGACTGAAAACAAGTTAGGCCTAAGAAAGTTTGTAGTATTTACGTGACAGTTATTTTCGCGGTCATGAGCCTCGTGAACTCCTTTTTACGTGGGATTCCAACCACAGGACATGGCATTTCACTTCGAATATCTCACATGAATTGACCGGGCACCGAACTTGGTCTGTCGTGGTGAGAAGCAAGCAGCTTGACTTCTGCGCCACCACGCCCTCAACAACAAACAACCTTGTATATTAATACTTGTGCTGAATATGAACTATCAGTTACTTCATGTAATAGATCTTCTATATAAATCTATTTGATGTTTTACACTCTCCTCAGTCCTGGTTGTGCACCGCCCTATTGAAATAAACATATTCTTGGCGTGCCTCCTAGCTGCATCACTGGAACCAACTAGATAAGAAAGGAGTACGCAGTGGAAATGGATGTTAATTTCTGACCTGTGCTGGGCCCGTACTTGCAGGCCAGATGTGCCGAGCGACTCCAGACTCCGTGAAGGTGGTCCCACGACGAGTGGTAGGAATACCCTCCTGGTGCTAGAAAGCTAGAATAAGTTAGGCCTAGGTTTGAAGAGAGAGAGAGAGAGAGAGAGAGAGAGCGAGCAGCCCGATCGCCAAACACTACTAAATAAGACACATGGGTAAAGAAATGGAAATTTAATGAATTGAAACCGAACACACAAAGAAACCCGGCCAGAATAACACACACAAAAAAGAATACCCTTCACCTAGGGGTCAAATAAAGTCACTTTCAAACGGGGAAGATAAATATAAATAACAATAAATAACTTACGATAGTAAATAACGTTAACAAATTAAATGCATACCTGTGCTCACTTCGGTGAAAACGATGTAAAAAGGGAGGAAGTAAAAGATCAAGAGGCAATCGAGCCGGTCTCTGGTCAACAACAATCACTTCTCAGCCTAGAGATGGATGGTTGTCATGACGACCACAAATAACAAGCATAGCAAAGATAAAACAAGAGGCTGTGTGCGTGTCGCAGAGGCTGTGGCGAGCAATGGGGATGCGATCGAGCTGGCAGTCCCCAGAGAAAAGAAAAGCAAAACCAAAGATACTATAAGAAGAAACAAATGACGTCAGGTGTCCGTGAAATATATCAAGATACATACACGCAGTCAAACACACAAAATGCCAGCCGACGATGCAGAGATAAAACTCAAAGCAACTCGTGCTTGTAGGTAGTCTAGCAAAACATGCTAAACCTATATGGTCCCCAACTTACGTTCCGAGTTCGAGCTGAATACGGTAAGGCCTACTTAAAGTTACCGCCGTGATCCTGTTGCCCGAAGCATGGAATGAAGGGAAAACATAAGGGCTAAAATATATGGTGTCATGCCTCGTGTTGGGAGAATGGTCGAAACGCCAACGTCCACAAACCACGGGAGACCCATTCGAAGATATGCCCAATCAAAACAGCATCAATGCACCTGGCAGCAAGAAAAACATACACTCACAAAATCACTCGCAGATATATTTCACGGCACAAATAAAAGGTTAAACGAAGACTGAAACAAAATAAAACAGGAGACCGCCATTACGATTGGTTCCACAGCAAATCCAAGCACACGACGAAGATCAAAAAGAAAGGTTAAATTTAGGAAATGAGCATAGTGGACACAAGGTTAGATGTATTACTTACATGAGTAAATGGAAGGCTTCGGCATAATAACAATGTTAAATTAAAAGGAAAAACATTACATTTTAAATAATAAGGCGGAGAGCCTCAAGGCACGTCCGGACAGAAAGTATCTCACATGGCGTCTGAGTCTACCGGGACGGCCGCCAAAGAAAATAAAGAAATGAGAGATGTTAAACATGGCTCAGGATCCACACCACCCGCCAAAAGAAAAATTATTTATAATAATAAAAGATTTTTCTTTTTACATCACTAAGCACCACCGCTTTGAAATCAATCTTGTCCCAAGTGTTCCAAAATACACAACATCCTTATCACACAGGTGGTTTGTCAACAACTATAACAGTACACAAAATATGAGGGGGGAGGGTGATCGATATAACAATCACTTAAGCAATTGAGCCATATCAGAAAGAATACAGTTATAAAATGAAGTAATATATAAAAATAATCAGATCGCTTCGGCGATCGCAATATCAGGACAGAACTCCTTCGGGGTCCCCAAAGGCGCGCGTTCCTTTGACGATCCCTGGCCTTGTCATAATGGTATTACGGTTCGCCTGAGCGTTACAATGACAAGAAAAGTAGATAGAGACACGGACGAAAATCATAAACAAAAGACTTTCGCCCTTTGACGCCGAAGTCTGCCATTCTCCTTATACCCATCATGAAAGTGACGTATTAAAATAACAGAAGCGATATAATGTGTCCATTATTTATAGAATATAAATTCTCTACTGGCCGAATTCGCAAAAATACATATTTTTACAATAAATATTAAGTTACACAGAGTATGTAGGCCTATTTCTTCTTGTATTATTTTCTTTCTTGAGCTAGTAAATTTGTACTTGACTCTGCCTCGGTCAAAATTGGTTCAATAATAGGCAGGTCAAGGAGACGCCATATGAATACTAGCTTCCTTGGATAACATAAGCAAATTATGATTGGCTAACCTACGCAGAAAAAGGACAACATTAATCACAGCAAATAAGAAGGTTACACAATAAATGGTTTCAATTGAGATATGTGAGCTCTGGATACGTCGGTGGGATTCTCCTTGGAGATCAATTCAACAGTGACTGGTGTTAAAAATCTAGTGATAGTTTTGGGCGTGCTCCAGCGAAGCATTAGCTTAGCTGACTCCTTATTCTTGGCCGAACTCTGTGGGTGCAGGCGCACTAGCACGTCGTCATTCACCTGAAAACAAACAGGTTGCCTACCCTTGTTATAGCGAGACGCCACGCGATCTCGTGCCCTTTTCAGATGCCGTACAGCAACTTCCCATTTTTCTTTGACTGAGGTACGGCGGGATGGCGCAGCCAGATAATCTATTTTCCACTGAAGCTGAAGTGGATCAACAATACGCCTTCTAAAAACAATTCCGAAGGGGTAGAATTCGTCGATTCATGAAGAGCAGTGTTAAATCCTAAGGAGAAAAACTGAAGATTTGCGTCCCAACGTGACTGATCTGCGTTGTGGAACGCACTCAAGCAAGCCTTCAAGTTACGATGAAACCTTTCAACGTGATTTGGCTGAGGGTGGTAGGGTGCCAAAAAGACATGATCAATTCCCCATGAAAAACACATTGATCTAAAAGACTTGGACCGGAAAGCGCTCGCGTTATCGGACACTAAAAATTTTGGAGGACCAAAAACACCAAAAATATGATTGGTCAAAAGCCTAACAGTGGTACGTGTCGTGATTTCCCTGACAGGAAATAACCATACAAATTTTGAAAATCCATCAACGACAGTAAGTATAGCTTGATGACCAGAAGATGACCTAACTAGGGGACCAAAATAATCTATAAACAGGCGCTCATTAGGATATGACATCGTGTCAGCGTGGTGAAGTCCAATGCGAGAATTCTTTGCTGGCTTAGAACGTTGACACGTAACACATTTTCGGACGAAAGCAAAAGCATCCGCTTTCAAATGAGGCCAGAAGAATTCCTGAGAGATTTTATGGAAAGTCTTCGTCATACCTAAATGTAATCCAAAACAGGATTCATGGAAATACGCCAAGAGCATACTTCGTATATTCTCTGGCACGAAAATCCTACATTTCGAAGATCGAGG
Source organism: Meconema thalassinum (assembly GCA_946902985.2). Taxonomy (NCBI): domain Eukaryota; kingdom Metazoa; phylum Arthropoda; class Insecta; order Orthoptera; family Tettigoniidae; genus Meconema; species Meconema thalassinum. Next base: position 138,962,071 of record OX336398.1, on the reverse strand, counting down.
AGCGGTATGCACTATAACATCATTGCGCAATGAAAACTCAGATACACCAGGATCTTTCCCGAGAATTTTTTCACGCAATGTGACACAAAATGGGTCATCTGCTTGGTACGTACGGATGTCAGTAAAAGACCATGGAATGTGTTGGAGAAGATTCACTGGCTCGGGGATCTCAACAATGGGAGGAGGTTCCTCAAACATGCGTGACAAACAATCCGCTACAACATTTTCACTGCCTCTGACGTGAATGATGTCAAAGCTGAAAGAGGATAGACGAAGAATCCAACGATTTATACGTCCCAATTTTTTGACATGCGAGCGCATCCAGGACAGAGCTTCATTGTCGGTATACACTATGAAATGCCGATGTTCTAGAAAAGATCTGAAACGTTCACAGCCGAATACGACAGCCAGACTTTCTTTCTCGAAAGTGGAATACCGGCGTTCGCAATCATTAAGCATCCGACTGGCAAAAGCGATGGGTGCCAAATTACCATTCACCTGCTGACTAAGCACACAAGAAACTGCGACATCACTCGCATCACAATGTAACATAAAATCTTTCCCAAAATCCGGAGTTCGAAGGACGGGAGCAGAAGAAAGACATTCTTTCAATTTCTCAAAGGCGAGGCACTGGTCGGGGCCCCACACGAATCGTACATTCTTCTTCTTCAAATAATTCAGGGGCGCTGAAATGTCCGAAAAGCCCTTAATGAACCTACCGTAAAAGCCTGCCATTCCCAAAAAACGTCGGACTGCTTTCACATTCGTGGGAGTAGGGAACTCTTGGATACATTGCACACGCTCAGGGTTCACTTCTATGCCCACATCCGAAAGAATGTGACCTAAAAATTTGATTTGCTTCGAAGCCAAAGAGATTTTGTCCGGGTTAACAGTGAGTCCGGCTCTGCGAAGACGACATAGGACTTCACGTAAATGGATCAGGTGATCCTCAAAAGACTGACTGTAAATCACGAGGTCATCTAGATAGTTAAACACAGATGAATACTTTAAATCTCCAAATAACTCGTCCAAAACCCTACTCAATACTTGTCCGCCGATAGAAATGCCCATGGGTAACTTATTGAACTCAAAAAGGCCGAACGGAGTGGAGAACGCAGTTACCTTACGGCTCTCGAGATCGAGAGGAATTTGATAATATGCACAATTCAAATCTAGGACGGAATAGTACTTCGCCCCGTGAAAATGCTGAAAAGCGCTCTCCAGAGTTGGAAGGGGAAAGTTGTCGAACACCACCTTAGAATTGAGTCGACGATAATCAACTACTAAACGAAAAGTACCCTCTTTCTTTGGCACCAGGAATGCTGGACTACCATAAGAAGACTTAGAAGGACTCACAACACCGCGTGCCTTAAGATCATGAATATATTCTCTCATGGCAATGAGTTTGGGTGGAGAGCACGAAAATGGCGCCGACCTAACTGGAACCTCATCAGTTAAATCAATATGACACTCGTAGCCGATAGCGGAACCCAGTTCCGACGTGAGAACATCTGGAAATTCATTCACCAAATCAGATAAAGCGTCACGTTGACTCGTGAATAAAGTAGGAGGGATTAGAACAGCAGAGATACCAGAAAAATTACAAGGAACACTCGCTTCACAAGTATTAAAATGAAACCGCTCCTTGGATTTAAACAAAAAACTGAAGGAATGATCCGAAAAATCAAGCCTCAACCCTGCTTTGTGCATAAAATCAGAACCTAAGATCATAGGCGTAGATAAGTCATCCACCACATGGAAGTTCCAATCCCAAGAATAACCACATATCTTAATATGACATGTTACAACGCTAGAAACAGAAATAGATGACTTCACCGCAGAATAAAATTTTAAACCCCCATCTTGTGGACAAATCTGAGTAACAGGAAGCTGTTCCGCGATGGAGCGCTGAATAAATGAACGTGAAGCACCAGAATCCAGTAAAGCGGGTATCGACAATTTCTTAACACTTACAGGGACCCAAGGACAGAAGTTTCCAGTCGTGGAAATGTTCATTTCCCGGCGAACTTCATTGCATGGCCACTCCGGCGGGTCTAAACCGGGGAGCCATGCTCGTTTCCCTGACGCGAAGCACATCTAGGACAGGCTATGTGCGTCACGTCACGAAGACCACATGTGTGACAAAACACACGAGAGGGCGCACGGCAGGAATTAAAATGATGCCCCAAACGATCACAATTCCAACATTTTATACGGTTATACATGTTCGGGTTTCGAGGTAACTGTTGATCCTGAGGAGCGGGATTCGCAGAAGAAGTAGCATTGGGAATACTCCCGACAATATGCGAGTGGGGACGGCTAACTGCCCGGTCCTCCCGACGAGATATTGAAGATGGGTGCGCAGTCCTCTGAATCTGGGATTGCGCGCATGCAGTCTCTGGAAACAAACTGTCAGAGGGGAGGGGTGGGGGTACGTATGACTTGCGCAGGCGCCGATTGAACTCGCATTCACGTCCTTGATCAACAATGTCAGCCACACTATACACACTGGACCGGCGTATGAAAGACTTGTACTCAGGTGCTAGATTTTTATACACAATATCAACAGTTTCAATAAGGGGAAGGGGCTGCGACAACCTACTTATTAAAGTCATTAGCCCAGTAACAAAATCGTCTACAGGCTCTTCCAAACCCTGGGTACGGCGATGAATTTCAGCCTTCAAGTCATGTTCAAAATCATAAGTCGTAAACCGCTCCTTTATTGACTTACAGAAATCAACCCACGAGATGAAAGATCTGTTGGTAAGTCGATACCATTTTAAAGCTAAACCACTCAACAATAACGGTAGGCAGACAACAATGTCGTCTGGTTTGAGGTCATAACAATGGCAGAGTTCACTGACCCTGTCTAAGAACTCAAATACAGACGAAACTCCCAGTTCACCAGAAAATGAAATTCCCCACTTGGACACTATATTGGCTACGCCTCCCTTGCGATGGCCTTTCACCTCAGTCAATGGATTAGTGTCTTTCCCACAGACACTTTCAAACGATAGCAGATCATCGTCAGACTGGATGAGCTCCTTCTTCACGTTACAACCTGGGAGAGAATACATGGCTAAACTACAGAAGTACTGCTAGCTACAATTCAAAACAATAACTACAAATGTCTTGCCTCCGTCCTGCGCCTGAAATGAGTACGAAACAAGAAGTAGGGTTGGTTAGTACATTACCAATGCTGGGGTTCGTTGTTAGGGTTCAACTCATTGCACTCTCCTTACAGTTTGTTATTTTTATGGTCCATACTCCTTGGAAGTTCACATTGACTCTCAATATTTGTTTGCATAGTATGCAATAGGGAACATGAAACAGAATAAAAACAACATTGAAAAATATGCAGCGAAATATTAAAATCCAATGGATATGGCTAAGCGACCAGGAGACTTAACCTCGCAACTGATACCATCTGCACCGCCCTCTTAAAATAAACATATTCTTGGCGTGCCTCCTAGCTGCATCACTGGAACCAACTAGATAAGAAAGGAGTACGCAGTGGAAATGGATGTTAATTTCTGACCTGTGCTGGGCCCGTACTTGCAGGCCAGATGTGCCGAGCGACTCCAGACTCCGTGAAGGTGGTCCCACGACGAGTGGTAGGAATACCCTCCTGGTGCTAGAAAGCTAGAATAAGTTAGGCCTAGGTTTGAAGAGAGAGAGAGAGAGAAAGAGCGAGCAGCCCGATCGCCAAACACTACTAAATAAGACACATGGGTAAAGAAATGGAAATTTAATGAATTGAAACCGAACACACAAAGAAACCCGGCCAGAATAACACACACAAAAAAGAATACCCTTCACCTAGGGGTCAAATAAAGTCACTTTCAAACGGGGAAGATAAATATAAATAACAATAAATAACTTACGATAGTAAATAACGTTAACAAATTAAATTCATACCTGTGCTCACTTCGGTGAAAACGATGTAAAAAGGGAGGAAGTAAAAGATCAAGAGGCAATCGAGCCGGTCGCTGGTCAACAACAATCACTTCTCAGCCTAGAGATGGATGGTTGTCATGACGACCACAAATAACAAGCATAGCAAAGATAAAACAAGAGGCTGTGTGCGTGTCGCAGAGGCTGTGGCGAGCAATGGGGATGCGATCGAGCTGGCAGTCCCCAGAGAAAAGAAAAGCAAAACCAAAGATACTATAAGAAGAAACAAATGACGTCAGGTGTCCGTGAAATATATCAAGATACATACACGCAGTCAAACACACAAAATGCCAGCCGACGATGCAGAAATAAAACTCAAAGCAACTCGTGCTTGTAGGTAGTCTAGCAAAACATGCTAAACCTATATGGTCCCCAACTTACGTTCCGAGTTCGAGCTGAATACGGTAAGGCCTACTTAAAGTTACCGCCGTGATCCAGTTGCCCGAAGCATGGAATGAAGGGAAAACATAAGGGCTAAAATATATGGTGTCATGCCTCGTGTTGGGAGAATGGTCGAAACGCCAACGTCCACAAACCACGGGAGACCCATTCGAAGATATGCCCAATCAAAACAGCATCAATGCACCTGGCAGCAAGAAAGACATACACTCACAAAATCACTCGCAGATATATTTCACGGCACAAATAAAAGGTTAAACGAAGACTGAAACAAAATAAAACAGGAGACCGCCATTACGATTGGTTCCACAGCAAATCCAAGCACACGACGAAGATCAAAAAGAAAGGTTAAATTTAGGAAATGAGCATAGTGGACACAAGGTTAGATGTATTACTTACATGAGTAAATGGAAGGCTTCGGCATAATAACAATGTTAAATTAAAAGGAAAAACATTACATTTTAAATAATAAGGCGGAGAGCCTCAAGGCACGTCCGGACAGAAAGTATCTCACATGGCGTCTGAGTCTACCGGGACGGCCGCCAAAGAAAATAAAGAAATGAGAGATGTTAAACATGGCTCAGTTGGCAGGGCCATAGATAATATTTGTGACGAGAGGGTGGGGGGATCGGTCCTTTCATCATCGAATTATTGTGCGGCTGGAATTATAAAACCTCTTCTTATTTGTGACGAGGGGGGTGGGGGGATCAGTCCTTTCATCATTGAATTATTGTGCGGCTGGAATTTTAAAACGTCTTCTTATTTATGACGAGGGGGAGGGGGGATCGGTCCTTTCATCATCGAATTACTGTGCGATTGGAATTTTAAAACGTCTTCTTATTTGTGATGAGAGGGGGGGGGGGAGGGAGGGGGGATCGGTCCTTTCATCATTGAATTATTGTGCGGTTGGAATTTTAAAACGTCTTCTTGTGACGATGGGGGAGGGGGGATCGGTCCTTTCATCATCGAATTATTGTGCGGTTGGAATTTTAAAACGTCTTCTTATTTGTGACGATGGGGGAGGGGGTATCGGTCCTTTCATCATCGAATTATTGTGCGGCTGGAATTTTAAAACGTCTTCTTATTTGTGACGATGGGGGAGGGGGGATCGGTCCTTTCATCATCGAATTATTGTGCGGTTGGAATTTTAAAACGTCTTCTTATTTGTGACGATGGGGGAGGGGGTATCGGTCCTTTCATCATCGAATTATTGTGCGGCTGGAATTTTAAAACGTCTTCTTTTTTCTGGTAAGGTTATCCAAAACCGGCATTGGCATCACAGGTTCCGAACGATGAATTGACAGAAGGGCTAATCCGTTCATTCGTGTCTGTAAAGATACCAGGAATGATTTACAAGTCACATAGATAGGCTTATAGTACTGTACTATGAAAGATTTAAATTTATTTTCATAACGTTAAATAATAATTAATATTACCGTTATATGAAATACGAAGATTGTTGAATTCATTTACCTGCCCTGTTGAATTCCGCAAATACGTCTTAATCCTTTTGAGAGTGTAGAATGACTCCTCTGCTATTACGGTTGACACTGGAAGCGTTGCCAGTATCTGCAGATGAATGTGAGTATTTGGGTAAAAATGTTTGTTGCACACAGTAAGACCACTGATGGCACTTGAGAGCCTTGTACCTAGTTTGATGAAATTCCTTCTCCATAACTGAAGTTTAGCAATAAGATCCTCAACACTGCCTTCCATATCTCTCACATAAAAATTAACCAACGTTTTAAACTCCTCCAGTTCTTCACCCTCAACAAGTGCATCACTGTCAGTAGCTGGGAAGAGTGAGGAAAATCCAGAAATCACATTCGTGTGTTCTAAAAACTTTGACTTTAATTCTCTTATAAGACAGTCCAAAAATGGAATATAGACCACCACTCGGAGATATTCTTCAGGGCTGTGGGTCATATAATTCTGTCTGTTTTTATGGATCCCTGCTATTCGAGGAACTGAGACTGTGATATCTTATTTTTGACAAATACCTTTGGCTTCTTCAAAAAGGGTTCTGAATGTGTTTGTAGAATCAGCTCGCAGACTTTCAAATTCTTCTCTTGTGTAATCTGCTGGGGTCATTGCCTTCCTAGTCGGGTTCTGGAGAGTTTTACTCAATATTCTCCTGAGACCAAATACTTTAGTTGTCACCAAGAGGGAAGTAATAAATTCACACTGTAGAATTCGACACATTAGAGAGCTTGCCTCGCTCTGTGTATCTGCTGAGTCTTTTGGACATCCTGATACTGTTGTCGGTGCTTCTATCAATGGCTCCATGTGTTGTAAGAAATCAATGACTGCATCAAATCTCTCAATCCATCGAGTGGCACAAAGTCTTTTTAAAGTTTTTGAACTAGGGGAAGCATCACATCTTTCAACAAACTCCAGAAACACTGATTTTCTTTTCGGATGGACGAACAATGTATGAGCTGCCCATATAATTACTAAGCAGTTCCTAACAGCCTGTATTTCACAAGATGTAGATACAGCCAAATTGAAAGAATGAGCTGAGCAGTGAACATACAACGCAGTGGGTGTTTCTCTCTGACTACAGCTTGTGTCCCTTTAAGTCTGCCTGACGTGGCAGCAGCTCCATCGTAATCTTGTCCCCTTAAACGTTGAGTTTTCACACCAAATTTGGACAAATTATCTAACAATAAGGAGGTTAAACCTCTCCCACTTAAATCAGTAACTAGTATGAATTGCAGAAAGTCCTCTCTGAGGGTGGGAAGCGATTCATCCAAGTTAACATACCGAACAAAAAGAGAAGCTTGCTCTTTGCCACTGATATCTGCTGTTTCATCAAGCAATAGAGAAAAAAATTTGGCTTAGTTCACTTTTGTAACCATTTTGTTTAGAAGTAATATACCACATGATTAAATTATCTCATTTTGTATTGTTGGACTAGTAAACTTATCTCTTTTTCCAGGACCTTCTAAAGCATTTTTAAATCAGTGTCCACATTAGCACGATACCTTAATATAACACGAATGTTTCCGCCATTGTAATCTGGCTCTAGGACACAGTTGAGCTTCCGATAATCTATTCTGCCTCTTAAAGCAAGCGCTTGCCTTCCACACAACTGAATAGTTTCAATTATAGATATTAACTTCTTTCTGTTCTCAGCCACTTGTTTGAGTTTCTCAGAATCCCGCTGGCTTTCAACAGGTTTTGCAGGCTATCCTCTCACAGACAAAAACCAATCTGCATCTTGAACGCAGTTTTAATGGTACTGTTGTTAGGCCCCTTAAAAACAACAATTATCGTCATCATCATAATGGTACTGATGAAAGGAATGTTTATCAGAAAAGTTCACTGCTTCCTTCCAGTTGCTAAATTTATTTTTACATTAAGCTCCAAGAGGCTGTGAGTTTATTCCAGCTCCCAACTTCGAAAGAGTTACAGTCTTCACAGTAAGCCCCACCTTCGACAGTAGAATAAGCTAACCACTTCCATCTCGACAGCCACTTACGATACGCTGAAATCTGAGGTTTCACCCCTTATCTTGAAAAATTATTGAAACTGCAAATGTGTAACATTCATGTGGCAACCATAGATCATTTATGATTTGCAATATTTCGTCATAATTTATGTAGCTTTAGTTCACAAAACAAGAGACATCATTTGCAGGCGAGGTTGAAGAGCTACTTATGGACCTACGAATGTCCTGTGAGTTAGTTAGATCTACCATCGGCTCATAATTAGAGTTAGGACTGGATTGTACCACTAGAACTTTCACAACTGCATTATCAATTTCCTGGTGTTAATTTTCGTCGTCGTGTTTTGATGCTTAACTGCTGAAAAATGAAGCAATTGAAGTTTGCGATGGTCTTTTATTGGCCACAGAATTCATTATGAATATCTATGACTTTAGTCATATTTCCAAGTTTCCCCGTATTGATTTTGATATGTTATGCAAATGTCCACTTTACAATACAAAATTATCTTTTTATATATCACTTGATGTCAATATACATTTTGAGACATGTTTCGGCTCTGTGAGCCTTCTTCAGTCAAAATCACTAAAAAAATTCTCCTAAAACAGTCTAATGTTTGGTCTCTCAATAAAAAAATTGCATTTTTTTACATCGTCATGATGATTAAAACACATGAATATAAAAAGCTTAAAGACTTTAAAAAAATATTTTAAAAAATTTACAAAATTTCGAAACGGGGGCCACATTCTTGTTGATCCCCTGTTTAAAAATGGATCAACAAGAATGTGGCCCAAGTTTCGAAATTTTGTACATTTTTAAAAATATTTTAATTCTTTAAGCATTTTATATTCATGTGTTTCAATCATTTTGACGATGTAAAAATGTTTTACAATTTTTTTTATTGAGAGACCAAACATTAGACTGTTTTAGGAGAATTTTTTAGTGATTTTGACTGAAGAAGGCTCACAGAGCCGAAACATGTCTCAAAATGTATATTGACATCAAGTGATATATAAAAAGATAATTTTGTATTGTAAAGTGGACATTTGCATAACACAGAATTCATTAAGAATGAAATAATGTAAATAATGAAAACTCGCTAACACAATTTTATAACATTTTACTTGCCCGTACACAACAGAACATATAAACAAAAACCTCAAATTGTACAATCGATATTCATACATCGATATCAATATTATCACTTTAGACTACATAAAATTTCGGTGTTACCAATATAGAAAAGAAAATTGTGATCGATAATAAAGCAAACTTAGTCAATGCCTACTAACTTATGCCCCCTGCCCCGCACCCCACGTATCTACGCCCCTGCTGGTTGGCTATAGGTAGCATATGGTGTCATATAAAATGTAGGCTGAATTTTGGAGGAGAGTTCTCATCTTTTGTGGCTACAAATCAACCACTGATTTTATCTGGCAGGCAGTCTGCAACTTGTTAAACTTATCATGTTTCCTGTTGTTCAAAACAGTGTGTAGCACTGGGGCAGTTGTCAATGAGACCTTTCTAAATTGCCGCCTTCTGTGATTTGGGGGGGGGGGGCGTATTGAGACTATAGGTTTAACAGTTCGATTCCAAGATCTGGCCATACATTTCGTTCTGGTCTCCAGGTTGGAAATTGATATACTCAGCCTCGTGAAACAAAAACTGATCAGAGCATAGGCGGTGATGGAAACCGTGTACTGCTAATCGGGTCACCAGGTGACGCAGCTCGTAGTTTGCTTGTGTCCAATCCTGTGTCATCATAGCAACTCAGCCCATCTCAGCTGTACTAGCAATGACACCCCATGGTTTGTAAAGATTTCATTAATTGGGCACAGCCACGTTGACCGACTGAAGAGCTACAATTGACTGTTACATTACAACCTAGTGGCAAGTGCTTCACCAAACATATAACAGAAAGAGCTGCCAAAGCAATAATTGCAATTAAAGATAGGGCATATAATAAACTTACAAACACTAAGCCTCGAAACGGCTATGAAACTATTCAAAGTGAAAATACTACCAGTACTAACTTACGGTATAGAAATTATCTGGCCTGATCTTACCAGAAAAAATCTATATACACTGGAGAAAGTTAAAGCATATTTTTTTAAAAGAGTATTGGGCGTATCTAAAACAACCAGATCTCGCACAGTATACGAGCTGTCTAGAGAGCCGTTCCTTATTGAAGAACTTCGAATGAAGATGCTCATGCCATCTAGTGCCAGCTACACGCAAGCGCTTGCTGAGCTGCAGCGGAAGAAAGAAGATATATGGATCGAGTTCTACGCTACAGATGCTATGATGACACAGGACTGGACACAAGCAAACTACGAGCTGCGTCACCTGGTGACCCGATTAGCAGTACACGGTTTCCATCACCGCCTATGCTTGACTAAATCGTATCACACACCGTGCTCAGAAAGCGTGTGTAAGCGATGCAACAATTTCTGTGAACGATATCATGTGCTGAAGTGTCCAGACAGGAGAGAGAGACTAACACAGTCTGCTTGAATGAGTAATAGTTATACCAATGCACATTGCGCGCAATTTTAACGTTATCAATCATGTATTTAGGTATTACGTTAGTATTTATGTTCTTTGGCCATTGGCTGCAAAACATGTTTATAAGCAGCACTGAAACAATGTCTTTATACCTTTATATTTTTAAGCAAACCGCGAAGCCAAAAGATTCAAATCACTGAGAAACCCGGCAGTGGTCGCGGAGGAAGGGATTGTCTCACTTTGGAAATGTCTTGCTTGTAACTCTGCAGCCCGCTCACGGATTCACCTACTCTCCTAGGTATTCCTATGAGGGGGCATAACGAGACACATCCCGCAACAACAGCAATTTAGTACTTAAAACATTCACACGGTTACTATTATTGTACGCGCCTGCACAGAAGTGAGACTTTCCCTCACCCACGACTACAGTATAAACGTAACTATTTTTGTGTTACTTTTCGTTGTATAGTTTGTTGTCAAGTGAATTTAAAAATGGCTAATAAACTATATGAAAAGGTTATGGTATGATAGGATGAGGTGGAGCAAGAATTAAGAAGAAATGGTGAGGCAGATGATGATTTATTGTAAGTTGGCCGTGCTAGTGAAGTCGAAGAGGATAATATAGAACTTAGTGATTCAGTGCTTCAGATATTTCTGGCAATGGACTGGATAATGGCGGTGCACAGTACTCGGAGAAAGATGGCCGCAAAACGTGGTACATCCATTGCCCACAATACGTTGGAAAATTCCGACACAAGAACCATGATGGAAGCCTTCTTGGAGTAAATGATGATACAAAACAAAAATTGTGATCTCCCGCAGTGAGGCGTGGAGATCGTCTATTCATCAGGAAACTATTCAAGAAATTGTGGACTGCACTAACATATAAATGTCAAATTTGCGTGAAAATTACGGACGAGAATGGGATGCTCGAAACACTGACTGTGAAGAAATAACTGTACCGGTATTATTTGGCTTATTCTATCTCTCTGGCATTTTGAAGGTTTCTCATGTGAATGCAGAAGACTATAGGGCAATCTCTACCTTATATTTTTTCTAACAGTTCCCACTACTGTCAATCCCTTCTTCAGCGAGTCTAAAGCCAGGGAAGCGGATGAAAAATAATTATCCACAGTGAAGTTCCTTCATTATTCTTAATAAGATGTGCTAGTCGTTTGACAACCTCTGCAGGCTTGTTCAGAACAGAGTAAGGTCCAACGGATTGCTTTCCCTTATAAACTTCCCTTTTCTATGTATGCTTAATAAATGTGAGCGTCCACCAGAGAATATACATAGATGCCATATTTAGACTGCTCTGATTTAAAACGTTTAATTATTCCTATTGGTCTGGCGTAATGAAAGTATTTTTTTTAAATATCTATAAGATACTTCACGAAAGAAAATAAACGTATTACCGTCCCTTTCAAAACAATCATTTGTGTATAAAACTTGAAATTACGAAGGTGAGTGAAAATCTCTCCCACGACCACTTACGTCGAAATTACACCGCGACTACTACCGGTTTAAAAATCATGAATTTAGACAAAATAATTAACTAATACATGTACCTTTTTCCAGGAGTGTAATTACATAAGTAGGGGAGTAGTGAGAGTTTAAAGCCATCCGGCCTTTCTCGGGCGGCTTTCATATTAAATATTTAATATCTGGTGAACCCATGGTCGGATGTTGACAAATGAGGTGTCGTTGGACTCGAGCTGACGTCCTCTTTCCTATGGACCCTGTATTATATTTTTATAAAAAATGTTTGAAAATTTTTGTTTTGGAAAGTAGGCGATTTTTTAAAACCAAACATTCCAAAAAGTGTTCTATGGGCTTAAAAGAATGGTCTCTATGTTCTTTATTTTTTATAATAAAACTTTTTTATTTTTTTACATTTTTTGAAAAAAGTTCAATTTTGAAATTTTTATATTTTGGAAACTAAAGAGTTTACAAAAATTTTGTTTGATATAAATGAATGGTCCTGACTCCCTCTACCACCAAAATAAATTTCAAGCCCCTAGGACTAAAACTGTAGTAGTGGGATGAGGGGAAAGCTGTCTCACTTAGGAAGTTGTGAGCCCCTGGCGAACTTGGGAAAGAAAGAGTAATGCTAGGAGGGCGTGCTTGGATTCGTTTTTTCGTCTCGTTGTGCTCTTTACGGGAATGTAGGTGTTGAAAGGGTGAAAAGCTGGAAACATGTTTTTTTTTTGGGGGGGGGGGGGGGTAAAACCTTGATTTTAGTCTTTTTGTTATATCTCGCGAACCAATCATGCCAGAGGCATGTACGAGGGGTCGAAGGACTCGGGGTGACGCCCTCTTTGCTATGGACCCTGTATAATATATTTTTAAAAATTTTTGAAATTTTTTGTTTTTGAAAGTAGGCGATAGTTTGAAAATCAAACATGATAGAACGTTGTGCCATAGTTGAAACGAATGGTCTCTGTGACCTTTATTTTTTTATAATAAAACTTGTTATTTTTGAGAATTTTTGAAAACACTGAAATTTTCAATTTTTTATATTTTGGAAACTAGGAATTGTACAAAAGAGTTTGTTTGGCATAATTGAAAGGTCCCTACCCCCTCTAGCCCCTTATGAAATTTCGAGTCTCTAGGGAAAAAACTATGCATTTTAACACTTTTTTAATTTTTTTAAATAAAGAGTGTTTGTGGACAGAGAGAGAGAGAGAGCCGGTAGCGCTGGGCGTGTGTTCCAACGAGGCTATGACTAGCCATGGTGGATACAGCAAATGCCTATTTCGAGGGGGGTGACAAAAAGATAGAACGAGGGGTCACTTTCTGATATATTTCCTATGACAGATGAATGAAGGCGAATATTTGAAAATCCCTCATGGCAATTTCAGTGACCGTGCCCGGAAGAAATAAATTGCTATTTTGACGGGATGGCGGGGCAGCGTATATTTGAAAATGTGTGCTAGGATTTCTTACCCTCAAGGGGATCTTTAACGTTTTAGTCAACGGTATGAACGAGACCGCTCTCTGACACAGCAGACATTTGTAGGATATGACCAAGTGATTCTTGGACGTGGTGAAAGTATGTGGTTAACATGGTCATGTATTGAGGATGGCCGCTTGCTAATGATGATTATTATTACAGTAAAATGTTTAAGACACACACGTTTTGATTGCTAACACACATAATCCTGCTCGCTGAACACTGAATACAGCGGCTTGGCGGATTGGTGACAGCAACTGCTGATAACACAGAAATGTCTACGTCAGCAGGAAGTGCGATATCAGCTTACTTGCCTCGTAGTGGCTAGCAGGTGTGCTGTTTAAGCAGAGACCGCCATTTTGGTTCTGAGACAGTAGGACTACCGATGTATAAGAGGCAGCCATTATGGTTCCTTATTAAAATCATGAAACTAGTATAAGGTACGCGAATCTTATCGCGTTTGAGGAATGTGGCGAGGCGTGGGAACACGTGTGAGAGAGACAACATTTCAAGGTCAAAAGGCTGAGAAAATGCAACTCTCTCTGTTGCAAAGCAGACTGATAAGGTTTGTGTTAGTAATACACTGACAGGACCAGCAAATAGACGTATACAGTAGAGCTCTGAACTGAACTTAGGAAGAAAAAGCCTCTTTGTTTTAGGTAAGTACCTATGAATGATTATTTTAATAATGTCATGCTAATGAACCTTAAATTTGTAGTTATTTATTAGGTAAATAATGATTTTTATTTATTTATTTGTTTGCAGATAACCGGTATACCTTACATGTCTAGGATAAAAGAAACCATTGCACTTTTGAGCCCACTAGAAGGAAACAGCAACAAGCCAGTGCAAGTGAAGGTGAGATTATTTTTTTAAACTAACATGTTTAATTTTTTGTTTGATATTATTTTATTTTATTTTATGAAATGCATGTATTAACCTGAATTTAGGTATTTATAGCGTTTTTTTTAGAAACTTGGAAAGAACAGCCTTACCGCCGTAGCAGTTGCTGAAAACCCGAGACGCACTAGAGCGTAACCATTGTCAAAGGGTGAACTATTTAAAACTCAGGTAAGCCTAACATAAAATGCTATTCCATTTTACCGCTACTGAAAGCTCTTACACAAAAAAAAAAAATCATTACCTATACTTGACTGGGACAATGATTGCTTTCTTGATTAATGGCTATGTATCGGCAGAAGGTACAAGACCATATTGGTTGTTAACCGGGAAAAGTACAAGGCCATATTGGATTTTGTAAAAACAAAAATTTAAATTTAATTTATGGGCGGTTCCCTATGAACTCAACGAATATCCAGAGGTTTGAACATGTTAATCTGGACAAAACGACATGACATTCATTCATTTTTGTTTATATATTGGTTAAAGGGGGATGTAAACGACTGTAGCTTTATATAAAGAGAATATGTACATGGGTTACTGTTAGTGCCGACATACCGTTTATTTTTAATATTTTTTGATGGTGTTTTGATATATTAATGCCAATTATCGTTAACGTTTTATTTACAAGTATTGATTGATTGATTGATAGAGTGATGTTTTTTTAGGTGTGGTCATGCGCCATTAACATAGTGAACAGACTGAAAAAGGCATACATTATGCTTTAAAGTACTCTGTGCTCTTGTGCAACGTTAATAACTTGCTATAAAAAGTTTTATTATAACACATGGCGTTCGTACCAAATACAACAAGTGAGCAAGTTGGTTTACCACGTGCGTTAAATATAAAATCAGAACATGATTGTTGGTTAACATTTGAATCCTGGCCTGTAGGCTTTTTGTCGAGACATAAACTTGCTGGAGCTGGATTCTATTACATGAACCGATAAGATGTTGTGCGCTGGGTGTTTTGTTGTATAGTACTTTCACACTGGGAAGAAGGGGATGATCCTTTTCGAGACCATTTGCGATGGTCTCCTTGTTGTCCTTACATGCTTGGAAAACAAGTGGGTAACATACCAGTGTATCCATTTTACCGAACCACAAGGCCATTGGCCGCTACTTACGTTGCTGAATCACAAATAAATAATAATAATAATGATGTATTACCAGCCAACAACGGTAGTGTCGTTATATGTGGTCCATATGCCATAGACAGTGTTGAATTGGCGTGTGCTTTTGAAAAATTGGGAGTTTGCAAGACTAAAGCATTAGCACAACCAGAGTACAGCTCTGTTGATAAACGTTTAGAATCTTATAAAAATGTTCGGCCATTAATATTAAAACACCTTACAAAACAGCTAAGTGAAGCTGGATTTTTTATACTGGTGAAGGGGATAAAACAATATGTTTTTATTGTGGATTTGCTTTAAAGGATTGGCAAATGACTGATGACCCTTTTGTGCAACACGCTCGTTGGTTACCTAACTGTAGATACATGGTGTTGTTTAAAGGTCAGGAATTTGTGAACACTATTCGTAAAGAAAACGTGATTGCAGCACAAGAGATAAAAGTGCCTTTAGAGTTAGAACACGCGGACCAAATACATGAGGCTGAAAAAAAAAGACTTGTCTCACGAACAGATACAAAAGTGTGACCAACAATTATGTAAAATTTGTTATGAAGATGAACTAGGTGTTGCATTTTTGCCTTGTGGACACATGATAGCATGTGTCAAGTGTGCATTAGAACTTAAAACTTGTGCTATATGCAGAAAAGTAGTATCTGCTACAGTTAGGGCATTTCTTGCATAAATAGTATAATTTATTAGCAATGCATAGTGCAAAATACCTATATGCACGATATTATTACAAGCTGTTTTAGAGTGTAATAGATATGCTTTTGTTTTGTTTATAGACTACTACAATGAATGCTTTGAATGCTGTTGGACAAGCATGTGGCTTAGAGACAAAGAAGCTCGGCGAATTGCCAACGCATATTCCATTTCGGATTATCAAGATTCGGAAATTGAAAACAGCATATGGTGATCGTGTACTTTGTGTATGCGAAAATTTTGAGACATTTCTGCCTACACGGTTTAATGATATGACGGAGAGTGTTTTTGATTAAGTGAATAATGCTGTGCAACCTGCACACTTAATTTATGAAGGTTTTAAAAACAATAGGTGCATGGTCCGTTTTAATTAAATAAAAACAAGTAGTTCCGTGAAGAACTATACAGCCTATTTTCATATAGCCCACTTATTGCAACTATCAACATACATAATTTCAGTTTGATTGCTGTAATAGATTCGTAGATATTGAGAACCGACTAAATAATTCGGATGGTCGTCATGTTGGATTTTATATAATAGGTCCTAGAGTTATGTACTGTTACATGCAGATTATTGTGTACGTGTAGTATTCAAACTTCAATCGCATAATTAGGACACTAGAAGTTACAAGGAGATTTTAAAATTTCGCACAACTGCCATCTTTAGGTTATGGAAACAATTGAAATAAATTAGATGCTAGTGGATTACCATTCGTATAAGTATACTGTACCAAGTTTCACTGCTCTCGGATGGTTAAATTGCGATAAACGTCCATGTGATTATTTATACTTCGCGTCGCCGCCATGTTGGATTTGTGATCACCAGGTTATTTAAAGTCCTATAAGTGAACTTGAGTTCATAGCCCCTATGAACAATAAAAAATTCAGTTTGATTGCTGCAATAGATTCGTAGATATTGAGGGCCGTCTAAATATTTCGGATGGTCGCCATGTTGGATTGTTAAATGTATAGACCATAGAGTCATGTACCATTATAGGAAAATTATCGGGTAGGTTCATTATTCAAACTTTCACTTCGATCGCATGACTACATCACAAGAAATAAGAACTTAATTTTAAAATTCGCGCAGCCGCCATCTTGAGGTTATGTAAACAATTGAACTAAATTAGATACCAGTGCATTACAATGTGTATAAATATTTCCTGTACCAGATTTCAGTGCGTTTGGAGCATTAAATCGAGAGAAAGGTCTATTTCAAATTTTCTAATTCGCTTGGCCGCCATGTTTGTTTTGTATATAACAGGTTTTTAAAGTCGTATAAATGGAATTCCAGTAGTGCCCTTTATCTCCGTACAAAACTTCAGGGAGATACCGCTAATAGTTTCAGAGATACAGAATGCTGGTGAAATATTTCGCACATCCGCCATCTTGTGGTTATGTAAACAAATGAACGAACTTATGTGTCGGTGCATTACAATCTATATAAACATATACTGTACCAAGTTTCATTGCGTTTGGTTGGATAAATCGCGAGAAACGTCTAATTAAAAGTCGCAATTTCGCTTGGCCGCCATGTTGGTTTTGTAGTCACCAGGTTTTCAAAGATCACATAAGTGAACTTATAGTAGTTCTCTTTATCACCATACATGATGTCAGGGTAATATCGGTAATCGTTTCGGAGATATTGAATGCTGGTGAAATATTTCGCACAGCCGCCATGTTGGATAGGTGAGTCGTAACAAAATTTCAAGGGCACGGTCGAGGTCGCCCAAAATAGTGCTATGAACTTACCGAGTTTCATTGAAATCGCTCCAGCCGTTTAGATTTTATTAGGGGGGGACACACACACGAATCACACACACACACGCACACACACACGCACACACACACGGACAAAAGGTGATCTCATAAGCCTATTTTTTCAAAATTGAAAATAGGCTAAAAAAGTGAAATAATAATGGAAAAATATAAGTGATGACAATAGACTGAAAGAAAAAATAATGTGTATAGAATAATAATGTTTTAGTTTTTAGTATTGTCTTTAAAAATATTATGATGAAACCAAAAAAAATGTACTGAATATAAAGTTTGTAAATAAATGCAAATGATGTTACAATGCTGTTTTATTTTCTACAAAGTTACAATATTTAACATTGCAAAGTATACATGATTATGACAATAAAATCATACTTAATACAAGTCTTTGCCTTTACGATGGTGTGTTATAGTTTTAAAAACAAAGCTTGTTGTAGACCTTTTTCCACGGCGAACAAAAGGTATAAAAGCGTCATTATCACTATTACAATCATAAGCAGCATAATTATTATCCTCAACATTATCCTCAACATCAATAAAACCAGTTAAATATTCCTGTTCCTGTTCCTCTTCCTCTACAGTGTCCTCATGTAGAGTTTGCGTAGCTTTTGATAATGCTAAGGGTTTTTCGAACATTGAATTATTTTCAGTAGTAGTATTGTTTTGTAGCAGTTGCTTTTTAGCATTTTGATGATTTTCTATTGACTGCAATAATGTTTCTTGTTGTACACTACATTGATGATCACTGACACTTAAAACCTCACTATTTTTACTTTTTAGCTCACAGACACATTGTTTTAAACGTTGTTTTGAACAACGCCAAATAACAGTTCCATTTTTATTGGTTCGTTTCACAATATATGAATATCCTTTATAGAATGCATGAGGCTTACCATACCTAGTCACTGATACTTCCATAGACTAAGCTCTGGTAAAGACAACTTGGTAATAAGAATAGTAGTTTAATGGGCGAGCATATATGGATGCATATGTGGGAGCAAAATTTGGGAGAAAAAAGTGGGAGCAAAAAGTATAAGCAAAAGTGGGAGCAAATATGAGAGAGAAAAAAAGTAGGAGCAAGTATGGGAGCAAACTTGCAGGCAATCAAAACCAGTTCACTTTAGATTCACGCGCAGATCATGTAGAACTTCACATGCCATTCATGAAAAAAAGAATGATTACAAGGACTTGTACTATTACCTACATGGAGATAAATCCAAAATTTCCTACAATTCAGCAGTTAAACGCATTAATTCTGGTACCTCTAGCCTATACAAGACATGCATATTGCAATTCAACATGAACAAAACCAAATACAAATGCATTTACTAAAAATACTTACGGTATACGGTACGTCAATATAAATTAACCTACAGAAACGATCAAAATGACGATAACTTACGCACGTGTCTCTATTCCAACCACAGAAGACCAATTCCAACTCTTAAACGCACCGTTTGCAAACCGTTTTGTCACTACCGTACTTCTCCTCTTTTATTAAGGAATCAAACTTAATAGCGACGAGGTCCCTAAAATGCAGTGAGCTATAATGCAACAGTTGTCGCAAACCGGGCCCAAATAGTAAACAAAAGCACGTGGAGGGGCGTATTTCGGGGGTGCTGAGGGGGCTCCAGCCCCCCCCCCCCGAAAAAAGCCAATAAAAATTAAGAAAGTGTTGCTTTGGTAAGAGCATAAAATAATTGTAAATTTGGGTGTACCCTTATCTTAACTTATTAGCTAAGTTATAAACAATATTAAGATTGAAATTAGACTAACTCGTATTGTAGTCGCTAGCATTCTTTGCTGCCTGCCCGGAGGTCTGAATTCGATTCCTAGCTCTGCCAAGAAATATTAATTCTGGTCTGAGGGCTGGGAAGGGGTACACTCAGCCTTGTGAGGCAAAACTGTGAATTCCACAGTACGATAATTTTGAGTAATAAATATTCAACTTGTAAAAAAATAAAAATAAAAAAACAACTTTACCTTTCTGCATAGTAAATTGACCCATTCATACTCCATAGGCCATAATAGAAAATTCATTAAGTATAACATTTTATCTGTGTGTTGTGTTGTATTTTACAACTTTTTTTTGTATTGCCAGTAATTGTAGGCTATATAAACTTTGAATCTTATCTAAAATAATTACACAAATATATATGCTCTTAGATATTGGTTGACATTTCTGGGAATTTTAAAGTGACAATCCCCTGTGAATACTCACAATTTTCCAGGATAGTCAGCCCCCCCCCCCCCCCTTTTCCCCGAAAGAAAAATGTATATTCGCCCCTGACGTGGGTATCTTTGTTTTGGTTCAAAGCAGTTCATAAGAGTTTCCAACGCCTGACAGTACTAACCTCGTTGGATTCGCACGTGCTTGAGGATTGAAGCGTCTTCCGCGCTACACACTGGCGTGGCTAAAACGGCAAAGCTTAGAGAGCGAAGTTATGACAGTGTTTATTTCTGTTCGTTATGGTTGTGCGATGGACATCGAACAAAACTCTCGTAGCAAAATCTTCATTAAAAATATCAACGTACGATTTTCATTACATACTTAACCCGTAAGTTTTTCACGAGATATTATTTTAAAGAACAAGTTAATAATTAGAAATGACATGCCTGTTAAATCTCGTATGCCTCTTTGTTTTTTGCTCGAACACGAGAATATCCTCACCCGCGTTTATGCACTGCTATGCGTGCTCCCTTCTCGTCTCACCATTACTTTAGTTCCGCTGTACGCCGCTAGAAAGCTGCGCACGATGCGATGCACGAGTGACGCATCAAATTACGTTACATGATCGATCCATGCAGGCAGCAGCAGCAGCAGTGAAGCTGGAGTGGGCAGTTACATCATCCTTGTTGGCAATCGTCGCATTGAAATATTTGGTTAGTGTTATCATGTTCTGTCACACTCAAAGCGTCTTGATGTCCATCACACTGTACACGTGAGAGATTAGGGCATTGAATTCCGTAACTCAAAAAGATGATGCCACAAATGCAATCCGTGTTGGTGTTTACAAAGTTGTATGGTAGTAACTTATGAACATTATGTGGGTAGCTTATTATTTGTTAATTTTGGTGTTTTCTTATTTCTTGTTTCATACCAAACAATATTTAAGGTAGTATTCTTGTCTTTCTTAATCTACAAACCGGATGCGCAATGGAATTTATTTTAATGTTTTGTACAGTTGGCTGCTCCTTTGCTTCCTCGTGTTCTCCGCATCACACTTGGACTTTTCCCATCGGGTTTCATTTTAAATCCATTCTATATTGTTCCATGTTGAGCCTCCGTGGTTTGGGGGGCAGCAAGCCGGCCTCTCTCCGCTGGGTCCGTGGTTTAAACCCGGTCATTCCTTGTGAATTTTGTACTGGACAAAGCGGAGACAGACAGGTTTTTCTCCGGATACTCCGGTTTTCCCTGTCACATATTTCATTCCAGCAACACTCAACTGTCATTCATTTAATCATTGCCCCAGGGCAATGCGTCAGGCTTCGGCAGCCGGCACAGTTCGTAACATCCTCGCCGCTAGATGGGGGTTTCATTCCTTCCATTCCCTCACCTGATCGGTCTGGAAGCTGACTGATGATTTTCATTTTCAATGTTGTTCTATTTACGTTACACAATAGTGCGGGCATCATGATATCTCTCCTACCAAAACGTGATAGTTTAATCGGCTGTAACCAGTGGAATAATAACCTACCGTATTGAGTTTGATGTTGAAGTGGGCATCTTGTTTAGCTGGGGTAGTTCGGTATTGAAGTTGCTGAATGTATGTGACTACTAACACAACAGCTCATATCTTGTACGTGATGTTAACTTACTCGCAGCCTATACCAGCCTTGTGGATAGGCTAGTGAAACACGATATTGTCAGCCAAGACCTGTGATAATCTGACTGTTCTCAATATCAAGGTTGTAGGATCGAATCCTGGCGCAGCCAGTTGACATTTAAGGGTGCGCCAATGTGAGGGAGCTCTGTCAGTAGATTTACTGCCACATTAAAGGTCCCCTTCGGGGCACAATTCCGGCACCCCTGCGTGTCTCAAGGCCACAGTAGTTAAAAGGGACGTTAAACGAATTAGGCTACATTATTATTATTATTATTATTATTATTATTATTATTATTATTATTATTATTATATTCTCAATATTATTGCTGAGTAGCGAGGTGCTGCCATATAGAGGTAATAACTCGGTTCCCAGATGTTAGCTGATGACATAAATGATCCCTTGAAAGAACTCGACGCATTGATTCAACATTAAACAGTTACATTGCAAGAGCTTTCTTCAACAGTGAGAAGGTGTATACTAGGTTGGTGGGAAATGAATTTTTATCGTGATATGATTATAACTTTAATAACAATGTGTCTGTAAATGAATTTATTAAGTACAACAAATTACTCTAGTTAATCTTGTTATTGGTGATTTGAAAGTGGTTTCTCATTAAAATGGGTTTTACCTCAAACAGTGGTTGTCAGAGCCGATTGTAGATATTCCACAGTTCAGATAAGTCTCCATATCACATCTTTCAACACACATTAGTAAACGAACACTGTTTTTCTACGTAGCAGTTCTAGCCCTATATCATCATCTCAGCAGTGTACTCGTAGGTAAGTTCTGCATATTAGTTTACAATTGTAGTTTGAGGCTTATGTGTTGACTATCAAAGCAATAAAATCTACACCTTCATCGATTAGTTGGTGGAAGAAGACAGGCTGTTGATGGGATTATCATGTCTCAGACTTGTGAATCTGTAGATATAAATATAAATTGTTGTTTCATGTGTTTAAATCTTTAGTACGTTACCGGAATTTATCAGTAATACTTGCCTTACTTGGTCTGCTTTAGCCTTGATTTTTATATTTAGAGGGCATTGACTTCTTGTGAGTGTTATTAAGAGTTGGCAGTGCTTTGTAGAGCTGTTTGTCATTAATAATACAAATCTGACTATGCTCGCTTGGCAAGCGAAACATGTCATCATATGATTTTTTCTTCCTTTCCAGTCCATGTAATATTTTTCAAGTTATTTTTTTCTCATGTGTCAGTGATTATGATTACATTTATGTATTTATTTCATTTTTAGCCTATTTTCATTTATGAAAAATAGGCTTATGAGGTCACCTTTTGTCCTTGTGTCCGAGTGTATGTGTGTGTGCGTATGTGTGTGATTCGTGTGTGTGTGTGTGTGTCCCCATAATACAATCTAAACGGCTGGAGCGATTTCAATGAAACTCGGTAAGTTCATAGCACTATTCCGGACGACCCCGACGGTGCCCTTCAAATTTTGTAACGTCTCTCCAATCAAACATGGCGGCTGTGCGAAATATTTCACCACCATTCAATATCTCCTAAACTATTACCGATATCACCCTGGAATTCTGTACGGTGATAAAGGGAACTAGGCTACTAGAAGTTCACCTATGTGACTTTTGAATACCTGGAAACTGCAAAACCAACATGGCGGCTAAGCGAAGTTGTGATTTTTAAATAGACGTTTCTCGTGATTTAACCAACCAAATGCAATGCAACTTCGTACAGTATATATTTATAAATATTGTAATGCACCGACATCTAACTTCGTTCATTTGTTTGCATAACATCAAGATGGTGGTTGTGCGAAATATTTCTCCGGCATTCTATATCTCTGAAGCTATTACCGGTATCACCCTGAAATTTTTACGGTGATAAAGGGTACTACTGGAAGCTTATCTATGAGACTTTCAAAGACCGGCTAACTACAAAACGAACCTGGCGACCAAGCTAATTTGAAAGTTTTAAATGGACGTTTCTCGCGATTTAATGATCCAAACCCAATAGAACTTGGTACAGCAAATGTTTATATACATTGTAATGCACTGGTACCTAATTTAGTTCAATTGTTTACATAAGCTCAAGATGGCGGCTGTGCAAATTTTAAAATTACGTTTTTTTCTTTTGTCGTAATCATGCGATTGAAGTGAAAGTTTGAACAATGAACCTACGCAATATTTTTCCTTTAATGGTACGGTACATGACTCTATGGCCTATACATATAACAACCAAACATGGCGACCATCCGAAATATATAGACGGTTCTCAATATCTACGAATCTATCACAGCAATCAAACTATAGGCCTTTCAATAACCTGGTGATCACAAATCCAACATGGCGGCGACGTGAAGTATCAATATTCACATGGACGTTTCTCGCAATTTAACCTTCCGAGTGCAGTGAAACTTGGTACAGTAAATCCTTATACAAATGTTAATCCACTGGCATCTAATTTATTTAAATTGTTTCCATAACCACAAGATGCCAGTTGTTCGAAATTCTAAAATCTCGTTTTGACTTCTTATGACCTAATCATGCAATGAAAGTTTGATTACTACACGTATACAATACTCTTCATGTAACAGTACATAACTCTAAGACCTACATATATAAAAATCCAACATGGCGACCATCCGAAATATTTAGTTGGTTCTCAATATCTACGAATCTATTACAGCAATCAAACTGAAATGTTGTATGTTGATAGTGGAAATCACCATAAGTAGGATATGTGGATATAGGCTTCAGTTCTCCACGGAACTACTTGTTATGTATGTATTTACATGTTCATTTTACACAACAGGGCTCAGTGTGCACCTCAATAACAGCGCACCTACACAGTAAAATAGAGTTTCACGTTTTTTTACATTATTAAATAGTAGTATCTAAGTATAAATCTTAGTGCTAGTACTTTCACACATATTTCTAAATGCATCATATTAAGAAGCTAAATCTAAATATAAAAGCTGAATCTAAATATCATTAATGTCATAAATAAACACAGTTTAGAAATTAATTATTGCATAGAAAACTAAATATTGCTAAGTGTAATTTTAATAACTAGGGAACAGCCTATCCACATATACTGTATACATTGTTGGTTCGGTTTGGTGTGATAGATAATTTTATTTCAAATATGAACTCAGCGACTGGATTATAATTTCCAAAAACCGGTCTAATTGGGAATCAGAGATCTTGTACCCAGTTCACACGAACTTCATCCTTTTAAATACTGCAAAGCCTACATACAGGTGAATTATTATTTGATATAGTTTTTATTATATCACTTTTGAGTGTTAGGGATGATCTTGTAGTCAAGTGAGGGATATAGAAGTGATAGGAAGAATGAGTTATTCATTTGCTCGTTAACAACTTTATCGCTTACTTGCCTCCCAAACTCCAAACTAGTCATGCCGAAATGCAATAAAACTTCACCGTAGGGCAACACGTGTGGTAATTGCACTTTATTTTGAAGTTAAAATAGCTGAGGAATTTATTTCGAAATTGCTCACTGGATTTAATGCAAGTTTTCTTCAAGGGACTCCATACTTGACTGGCTTACTCGAGTTTTCATCTCAGCATGACAATATAAAGTTTAATTCAGGTATTGGTGCTAGTGACTGGCTTGGTGTTTTATTTTATAAAAATTAACATGCGGTTATCATCACAGACTGTATTTTGTACATGACAAGAAAGAGCAAGCTCTCGGTCAAACAAGATTTCTAGATCTTTATTCTTGCTTACTACTTGTGATGACTAAGGTTCAATTCCGTAAACAAATATGGTTGGGATCTCCATACAAGCACTTAGTAATAGAATGCCAAGAATTGACCGACAGGCATTGGTAGAGGCTAGACTAGTCATCATCCAAGTGCTCACTAATGGATACCAAAGTTTAAGCAACAATCATAGGTAATGACTCCGCCAGTCAGCATCTAAACACTCACTAATGAATTACCAATTATTGACCGATATCCATTGGTAAAAGCTAGGAAAATCATCATTCAAGCACTTACTAATGGATTATCAAGGATTGAGCAGCAGCCATTTCCTAAATACTTCCTTTGTAACACTTGAAAATGATATCCATTCTATTAAAAGTTTTTATCTTAAAATAAGGTACAAAAATATGACAGAATCCTTCGGAGGGGAAGTGAAGCCGATGGGCCCATGTCACAGCATAGATTTATGGCACGTAAGTGAACCTACCACTGAAATTGGTATTGTAGCAAAATTCGTAGGTTATATTTCGCTAGTTAAGAACGCTCAATCACGTTCCAACGTTCGCCGCTAGGTATTAATGAGAGTAGCATCTAGTAGCCAAAGTTGGAACCACTTGAAATTGAATTTGTTTGGAGCTTTTGGGCGTTCAGTCAAATATGCCCAGCTATAGCCATTGGCTGCGATTCCTCTATAATAATAATAAAAATATAAATATCACGTGAGTGATTGTCCTTCTGAGAGTAGGGTATTGTATTGGTAGAAAACAGCCATGAAACTTTACCGAGCAAATATAAAATACTGCTTTCGTAAAGTTATGGTTTTATCTGGGAGTTTCTAAGAGTATTGGTCTTCAGATCCCCGGAATAAGTCGAGCAGTGTTTCTGAAATATACCCTTAGTGTGTCCAATTGCTCACTTTCCACACCTGTGTACGTGCTGACAAAAGAGACCTCCGTTTGAACAGACAGCTGAGATTTATATCCCATTAAGGAGAACACCATCAGAATGAGAAAATAATTAAGAATTTTCCTCCGAAATTAAACTCTACTGGCTCTATGATTGATCAGAATTCGACTGACAAGGAGAGGTCGCAAAGTGGTTTACTATATGAAATGAAAATCCACAGCCTGCTTCCAGTCTCCGACCGGGTCAGGAATGGAATGAATGAAGCCCCCATCTAGCGGCGAGGATATGAACTGTGCCGGCTGCCGAGGCCTGACGCACTCCACTGGGGCAATGATTAAATGAATGACAGATGAAATGAAATGATAGTGGAGAGTGTTGCTGGAATGGAATGTTGACAGGGAAAACCGGAGTACCCGGAGAAAAACCTGTCTGCCTCCGTTTTGTCCAGCACAGATCTCACATGGAGTGACCGGGATTTGAACCACGGACCCAGCGGTGAGAGGCCGGCGTGCTGCCGCCTAAGCCACGGAGATTACATCAAATACTTTATTATTTGTTGTTGCTTATTCTACTTACAATATTAAAAAAATAATATTTACGGTATTCTTTACTTTATCTACAATATTTGGCACATTTTTGCAGTTCGTCTGACAATTAATTTCTTGAATTTGACGCATTTTTCACTTATTTCGGAGTTTTTTTTTCATAAAATCATTGCGACAATGAGCATATTTAATAAACCCCATCACTTCACGCGGAAAACAGATGATGTTCACATTTCCGAACACTGTTCTTTAGTCTGTTAGCTTTGCTGCAAAGAAGGCATATTTTATCATGTCTACGAAAGCATTAGATGAAAGTTGGTGATGAATCAGTGAATGGATTTTGATAGCATCTTCTCTCGTAGACAGATCTTTGTCACCGTGTACAGCATGGACCAAGTTTTGTAGTTTCTTAATGAGACCTTAGACCTGCAAACACAAATGAGAGTATGCTTACACCTTTATTTCATATGAAAAGCAAAGTATTCATTAGACGCTCTTATTTTTTATTACTTGTAAAAAGTAGATATCGCATGGTTGGCAGAACGGGGTGCAATGTGGTGGGATGATTCCTACATAGCTCGAAAACTGAAGAGACCACAGCAAATACATTATAGAAACCCCAAAAGACAATAAGGGATGTATTCGTAAAAGAAAAAATAGTTCTTACCAATGTCTGACTCGAACTCAAATCCTTCAATTCCCGACGCCAACGCTCTAGCGACTACGTAACGGAGACGAACCGGGAACGTGTGCGGGAATAGGACTACAAAAGTTTCTGGATTGATTTTAAACGTTCAATTTTGAACACATTAAGGCCCGTTGGCAAAAACGCTCGAACAAGGGTAAACATATTTTTTATGAAGAGCAGACCCTCCTAATTTGAACACTTTTCTAGTAAATCACATGGTGACCTCTCCTTAGAAGTTACGTGTGTACGGCTATCAATCCACGGATTCCAGCATAAGATGTGCACAGAACTCGCGAGCGGCTAACAATACAGCTGATCCGCGTAGAATTGGCAGAATGTTACAGGTTTCTTATTGGTTGTTGGTGGATTGAGAGTATATTCCTTGGGTTTTAAGCTGTTTACTTTAATTCTTTGAATGTTGCAAATTCCATGTATTGAATTGCGCGACGGATCAGAAACCAAAAAATATTATTCATAGCATGTTTTTTATGACTTGTTTGCAGGTGACTAAAATTTAAATCAAGGTGCTGGGGCCGTCACTTTTCTCCAAGGTCTTATATGAATTTTCACTTCGAAAATCTATTTTCACTTTCAGTTTTGTGTGTTCTCCGTGCAATGTACGTACGAGGTAAAATCATTATTGGCGCTTGCATTGTATAATGTATTACTGTACTGGACGTGCCGTATTAATAGGGTTGTTCTTTACTTACAGCAGAGATACGACTCATTATTTCTGTTATACCAGAAAGTTCAGACGAAATTAAAGTGTGTATTTTGATAAGCGTTTGCAATTATATTTTGTAAAATTTTAGAACATTAATACAGGTTGAACCTGTAGCAAAGATATGAAAACATCTGTGAAACCTTTGAACAAGATAAACATGAATTACGAATATAAGACTTCGTAACTACATTGCCTCATGGCCTTAATTTGAATTCACATGAGAGATGACCCTGGATATCAGCAAACTTTGTATAAGTAAAATATAAAGACTTGAATTTCTAATAAGCAAATCCATGAAAGCTTGCTTAGCAAATAAAATATGACAAATTCGATAAATGAGGGGATAATAATGTGTTTGTGTTCACGTGTTATTGAGATGGAGGCCGAGTAGTGCCAGCAATTCTTTGATTCCACTGTCTCTTATACTCCTGGATGGATTGACTTTACGTTTATGTCAAGTAGCAGTTTCATTAATATACCTTGGCCGTTGAGTATAGTCGTGACAATCATCTCCCTGAATCTCCATTCACAGAAACCGCTCCTGTTGCCTCGTTTAAATATACATACACTTTTCACTGTGGCATATCAGCAATATTAAAAATTATAGTGGTATGTTTTCTGGCTCAAGACGGGACTAGCATTTTATATCAGCTTGTGTACCAAACATATAGGCCATTTGGAAAGGTTTTCGCCATCATTACCGTGAAAGACTGAAGACTAAAGAATGTTTTCAGTGTATCTTAATGGTAGATAACTGATCTACACTTAATTTCTTTAATATTTCTTTATTGAATTACCCTGTCTTCTACAGTAGATTCCACAACATCATGGAGGGACAACTGAGCATCAAATCAGAACCAGCGGAATTCTTAAATAATGTAAGTTGCAGTTTAGTATAACGTAACTGGCAATTCATCACTCAATATTAACTAGGACTTGTAAACATTTGGTTTTTGGTGTTGTTAATAATGATTTTTTCTGTATGTTTTAAATTGATATCTTCATAGGTTGTGAGTGATCAGCTACCCTCTGATTGGCTGGAAGGGTGCAAGGTAGAGGAACCTAATGATGTGTTTGAAGATACTACAGCCATAGATAAAAATGTGGTTTTTAAAGAAGAACGTAAATTCCAGGTGACTATAGACACTATTTCCTATCCTGGATTGGTTTACAAAAGGTTGTGAAATGTATAATTTTTTGGATGGTCCGATTTTTTGTTTGACATTGATCGTATTAAAACTAATATATTTTTGGTATATATATGTCAATACCGTCAATATCTTCTTGTAGAAGTAGCTCCATCTGTAGCTTAAGAAACGAAATACCAATCGGGACTTGTAATATCTTATACTTGTAGAGGATATATTAATTAATGCATATTTGCTTTCTTTAGAATTAATCTTTTACATAACTCCGAACCTTAAAGAAGGTTACCAAGCAGTTTGACGTAAGCCAAAATGTCCCACTGAGAATTGAAATGGTATTCATAATGCTGAATTAGTTGTCTAGGTAAAGACTGTGAAATATACACTTATAATTTATATTGTTGAGACTCGATTAAGGTTATTTCTTGTGGGGACACTTCGCAGCTGCGAAGGAAAGTGTCTATACCTCTGATTTTTTCAATGTTCGAATGATGTCAGGCAAGGTTGTTTTCTATGCCCTTTAAAGTACAACAGCTCTGCTTCATGTATCATCGTGTCGGTTGAATCTACAGCACCTCAATACGGGGAAGAACGTTTAATAACATCTGATTTGACAATGACGCTATAAACGTAGACAGAACATAATTGGAACATGCTGACCTACTGGCAAATGTGAAGGATGTTAGCATATTGTATGGAATAATCATCAATCTCAGGAAGTCCAAAATCATGATATTTGAGGAGCACAGATACAATTCGGAGGTCGATTAAAAGAATTGGAGTTTGTGCATTCCTTCGTCTATCTTGAGTGTACTATCTGCTATAAGGGAAATGTTGAAGATGCAATTTGAAGATGGATTACCTTCGGGCATACGGAAATGTGGAAACTCACCATGATCTGGCAGAACAGAGCGATAACTATCCGTACAAACATCCACCTTGTTGAAACACTCGTTTTGGCTTCTCAAATGAGTTCGAAACATGGGCTCTCCAGGCCAGAGGGATGTACCATATTGATGAATTCGACCTTTGGTGCTGGCACATGATACTGCGCGTAAAATGGACTCAAAAGAGAACTAAAATGTCCATTATTAGAGGAACATAACATGTATGTGGGCCTTCCTTCTATTGTCGAGCTAAAATAAATTCAGTTCTTTGAATATACCGTATTGTGAGAAGAATAGGAGGATACTCTAGAAAATAAATCATGGAAGGGAAGATCGAGGGCACGAGACCTAGGGAGAGAGCAGTGAGCAGGTGATATACTAAGTTAAGATCTCTGGATAACGTCTTCAGCAGACTTAATGAAAGTTCGGGATAGCGTTGGTCATTTCATAGAGTCTCGACGTTCAGCAATGAATAAAACAGCTTGTAATTTTGATTGTGCTTTATGAAATGTACTTCGAATACTCTTAAGGATCTCCTGCATTTGCAAAGTTAAGTTGAGTAGTTAGAAAGGAGAAGTGCCCTCTACTGGTTCTTGGTACAATGGGAAGTGTTAGGAAGGTGAGACCAGGACATCATTGAGTGAGTTATTATATCCTCTCTGCAAAATGACCTGATTGTCTAGAATTGTTGAAGAAATATTGATAAAATTCCTATTATAAATGAATGTTTTTTGTATGGAAAGGGATTAACACATACATTATTTATTAATTTTCTCTTTCAATCTCTTCATGTTTCATAAAACTGTTGTGTGGTTAAATTTGTAATACTGCAGATGGAACGAATGAGATTGTGTGTTTTCATGTGAATTATGATCCGACAGCTACTTGACCTTCATGTGTAAACAATGGCAATCTTTGATGTTTCTGCCGTGTGTGATACGCTTGGTCGTGAAAGTTTAAGTCAGAAATATGTAGCCTATTATTCTTTTTATGTAATGGGATCATACAGTACTTGACGTTGTGATTTTTGAGCTTTAGAACATCCATTCTTAGCTTCTTATGACTAAGTTAAAGAATGCTTTACTCATACACAGGATAATTATTCCGCATGGATACATTTGTGCTCTTTATATTTCTTTGGTCTTTCGGAATATACGTTAATAAGGTGTTTCTTCTATTGTTTCTCTGTAGGGAGCTTACGTGAAGGGAGATGCTGAAGATAGAAATGATATTACAATAGATGAGAGCACCATATCAGAGCTTGTTAAGTGCATTAAAAAGGAAACACAACTTTCATCACGAGACGGAGATGTGAGAGATGTAAGTACCTTAATGTTTTAGTTTCAGAGCTGCTTCTGGGGTTGTTAGTCTGTGTTACATTCTTTTGTACACCTAATTTTTCAAGAGGTCTGTTATCCAAAACTTTTCGTGTTGTGGCTTCGGTTTTTGTGGCCTTCATTACGTATTTACGTTGGAGTTCTCTTTTTCATTTCCTTATGTGGATGAATTTAAATTGCACACCTGCATATTCTGGCATGGTAGTCTAATTATTTAGAAAGGTAATATTGACATGACCATGAACCAAAGATCTTTCTAGACACTGCACCCTCTCAAAAACAAAATACAATCTTTTGTCATATAACATGCCTGGGAATAAATGTATTTCGATTACAAGACACAAAAGTACTTTCTACAACATTGAACTAGTGCACGAGACTTCATAGAGAAACATTTGAAGTGTATAACGATCTCAATAACTCATGAATGAAAATTGGAATCTACCAGTTAACCTTACCCAAAAGTATATATCTAATAATGCTGAACAGTTATGATGTTGATTGAGACTTAAGTCTTTTGACTGGTTTGACGCAGTCCTCCATGCCTCCCTGCGCAGAGCTAATCTTTTCAACTCTACATAGCTACCACACCTACGTTTGAGGCAATCGGCTTAACATATTCTAACCTTGGTCTACCCATACAGTTCTTGTCCTCGACCCTTCTTTCCATAACTGGTGACGAACGTCGGAACCTAAGAGCTTGCTATTCCTGTGTGTCTTAGTATGTGTCCTACCAACCTATCTCTTCTCTTCATTAGCAGTCGCCAGAAACATCTCTCCTCACCCACTAGTCTTAAAACCTCTTCGTTTGTAACCCTATCTATCCATCATTCTCCTGTAAATCCACATTTCAAACGCTTCCATAGAGGATTCTGATTTATTTCGGCTGCATTCCAATTATTTATTTGTTTTACATTTATTAATTTTCGGTTTTAAACTCTGCCAACCACAACATACTGAACCCTTATTAATCTGCGATAAATAAGTATTCATGATTTATTATTATTATTACTGTGGCCCAGGCAGTGCATGTGGAAATTGACAAAGAGGAAGGCAAGTTAGTGTGTTGCAATGATTGCCACAGAAGCAGAGCTTGGCAGCTATTCATGAAGACGACCGGGTAAGCCGAGTTCAAGGCCAAATTGTGTAACGACATGCACCAAAATTGGAGTCCTGAGGGGATGGTCACGAGTTAGTTGCGAACGACCTACGCTTGAATCACCCAATCAGATGAGACCACGCCAAAACCACGCGATGGGTAGCGTCCCCGGTAAAAAGCGCGCGGAATTGATTATCTAATGAACCGCCGTTCCGAAATAACTCCGCATGAGTGCGCTGAGACGTTTGAATTAAATGATGAAGATTGACACTAGTCCCATGTGTGTGAGATGAAAACTCTAGAAAATTTTTCTTAATTCTCCCCACTCCACCTCACTCTGTCTGTTTCCAATAAATTGATCGAGGAGACGCTGTTTCGAAGACAACCGTTTTGAGCTCTGGTGAGGTAATTTCACGCCAGTTTGCATGGTGATTTTTACGCTCTTAATAATTATTCTAAAGGACAACCGTTTTGAGCTCTGGTGAGCTAAGTTCACGCCAGTTTGCGTGGTGATTTTACGCTCTTAATAATATTTCTAAAGACAACTATTTTCAGCTCTTATGAGCAAGACTCGAGTAACATTCCAATTAGCGCTCAACGTGAGCAAAGGTTCACAAGAGCAGTAGTGATTATCTAGCGAGATAAGAACTGCGAGACAGTCATATTTAAAACTTGTTTCAAGCCAGTGACGATGTGTTTGATGTGTATAATTCATGTAAATTTTTATTGTATTTTCAAGTGTTATATTGTGCGTGTGTAAGCGAATGCTGAGCTAAGGAAAGTCTTCGTTGATTAATCGCATAGGACAATCGTGGGTGAAAGTAGTAACTCACAGTGATTATAGCCAGGCAATTTATATTAACATTGAACATTTCTGTCCAAGAGACTACACCAAGATGTCCGACGTTTGGTCAGGAGCCGGAGTGATGTCCAACGCTTCTACAGAGTCGACGATGGAGGGCTAATTTCCCGTAGGGAAATGGGCCGAGATGGAAGTTATATGTTCTACAAGCTGATACGGTGATGTACAAAAATTGATTTACTCAATATGTAGTTAGATATGGCGGGGGAACTTTGTAAATAGTTCATTTATTCTTTTTCTTGTTTAGATTGTTTTTCTTGCACCGACACTAATATTTTTAAATGTACGTTGGCGCGTGGCCAAAGTCGTTTGTTGTGTATTTTTCTTTGGAGTCATATTTAGTGTACACGGCGCGTGTACTTGATTTTATCCATGCGAATGCGGAACTCGTTACATTCGATAAGTGGTGCTTTATTAAGGTTCATATTTTGATAGGAAAGGGAGGTAAATTACTGTAAGATTTTTGCTGAACAGGTTATTACTCATATTAGGGTTGCCGAGCGCAACAAATTAAGATGTAATTGTAGAACACCTTAGTTCTATTTTTTTTTAGATTTTTTTTTGAGTCCTTTTCAGGTTCGATAGTCACGGCCTAGAACGGATGCGCCAGCTGGTGGAAAATATTTATGTCATTTTATTTCAGGGTCTGTCAAACTCATACGTGTGTTTCCGTGTGTGTTATTGTGTCAGGTGTGTGTTTTGATTCTACGTGAAGAGGGGTAGAGGTCCTACCGCCCCATATTTGTTGTTGTATTTATTTGATGGAAAGGCAGGGTGCTCCGAGGAGACCACTGTACCTTGTCCAATGCTGATTCTTGGATTTCCTAGGGGAAATGCTGAGATATATTTTGTTCTGACACACACACACACGTATATATTGTGCTTTGGGGCACGCTTCTTCGAGACTCGATCCCATGCCTTGGGAGGTCGAGGTTATTTTGACACATGGGTTGACAGATATGCAGATTTCCACGTACCGCCCGTCTAGCCTTGGTGACTTATTTGATAGGCAGTCCTGTTGTCCGACTGGCCCCTTTAAGCTATCATTAGCCAACCTGTTCTTTTGTGATGGTTATTTTGAACCATAATTAATTGGGGAGTTCGCCATGTTTGTGACGGATTATTGCATGTCGTATGGATGGAATATTGTGTTAATGATCTAAATGTTGGCTTTGAGCCTAGTGATTGTTCTATGACTCAGTGCATGTAAGTTAGTCTGTGTGACACCCGTGTGGTGTAGTTGTATTTACTTGTAAAAATGACGGCGGTCATATGTGTATTTTTTTTGTTGGTCACGTGTTAACTGACTTGTGTTGATTTGTGAGAAGTCCTAATTTTAGGCAGTAATGTTTTGCTACGGTAGTTTTGATTCCAATTTCATGCGGAAATTATTTGTTGTTTATTTTAGTATAGGAAGTGTCGGTTTAGTTTTAAGTTGTGTATAGTTGTTCCCCGCGTCTGTCTAGCTCTAAGTAATGCGGATTCGTCTTCTGAAAGTTTATCCGGATGATGACGAATCATGCATTCAATTGTACTCATCGTGAACCTTGTAGAACAGCACACGCGCATACATTGTCATTATTGTTGATTTTTGGGACATTTGGTCCGAGTAATAATCTCTCCTGAGATTAGGCCTAGTTTTGGCAATTTAATTTATTCAGTGGGAGTCATTATGGGAGTTTTGTTTGTTGATTTCTTTTTGTAAATAGCTGATCTGTCATTAAATTCATTTTTTATAACCCTGGCTTCACTTTTTCCTGCATGTTATTTTGTTATATGTTACCCTGCATGTTAATGAAGCGCTTTAACAACAACTTACGATATGGACTGTTACACCCCCCGAAACTGAGTCTCATAAGCTTCTTTGCAAGGGTTCATAAAACAAAAATGGCTGCCCAAGTGGGGATTGTTGTTGTTTTGCTTCGCTGATCTCATATTTATTTCGTTGAGAAATGATGCCAGGTCAAGCGGGCAATGTAAATTCAGTAAATTGAGGCGATGTTGTACCGCCATGTGCATTAGTAAAATCACTGAGTTCCTAAAGTTAGAAATATTGAACAAGGTTAGAATTTGATATTGTATTTGTTATTAACTTGTTCTGGCGCCCGGCATTAAAATTAGAAAATTTGCATATTATTGAACTCAGTCAAAGCAGGAAGGTGTTGCCTTATATTTTACATTTAATTAACTTCGGTTAATTGGTGTTGTTCGTAAATTCTGTTGGTTAGGAATTTAAAAGCAGATCACTAGGGAGTTATTTTGTTGTTTGGAAATAAGAGTAATTTATTCAGTAAATTTTGATTACTGAAATTTTTATTAAATTAGAGTCAGTAGTATTTAAATATTATGACATGTGTGCGTGTGTATGACTGAAATCTCGGTGCATGACCCTGTTTTTCTCTGGTTATATTTGTGTATTGTGCGATGGCGAGTGTTGAAGAAATCAAGGGATTGTTAGAGCAGATGTCGGCGAAAACGGAAGAACAGTTAGGGCAAATGTCCGCGAAAACGGAAAAACAATTAGAAATTCAGCGTGAGCACAGTGACAAACAATTATAGGAATTACGGGAGCACAATGAAAAGCAGTTACAAGACATGAGCGGTAACATTACGGTCCAATTACAGGTCCAGAAATTGGATACTGATAAACAATTAAACGAATTGAACCACAAACTATCAGAACAGGCAGTAACACAAACAGAGCAGTTAGAAAGGATCACCAATGACATACACCAATGTGCTAGGGAAGTAGAGAAACTGGCAGATGAGGTCGCGGAAAATAACGCAAAACAATTAGGTGAGATTAAGAAATTGGAGTCTAAATTTGATAATAAACTCATACAATTTGATGAGATGGTGGCCGATAAATTAAAACAAATCGAGGCAGCATGCGTCAACAACACGGCGGGAATAAAAAGTACACGGATAAACTACAGCAACAGATTAATTCAGTCGACAGTAACGTACTTGAATTAATAAAGGAAATCGATAAACTGGAAATCAAAACAGAAACAGAACGTATGCACTTGCGTGAAAACTTGGAAGACCAATTAATTAAAACCCAGCAGGTAATACGAGAAGAGATAGGAGAACAGCTAAATAAAAATCAGGATAATTTGGAAGACCAATTAATTAAAACCCAGCAGGTAATAAGAGAAGAGGTCGGAGAACAATTAGTCAAAACACAAGAGCGGATACAAGAACAAATACGAGAGAGCTAGAGAAGAGTCAGGAAAGGAGCGAAGAAAAAATTAGCTGTTTGAAGAACAGGATCCGAAGAGATTGGGAGCAGCAGGTCAACGAAACTAAAGAAGATAGGCTGACGATTTTAAAGCGGATGCAGGCTTTGGAGGAAAACATGAAATCCAAACTCCAAGAACACACAGATCTCATAATTAAAAATGAGATCAGGTCATTAGAGAACGCAACTATAATTTCGGCAGAAAACACAATAGGCAAGCAGGGAAGCATTGGAAGTCCGGTGGGCTTGAAGTTGGCAGAGGATAACAGCCGAGGTCAAAGTGCTAAGTTAACGAGCAACGCGTTCCAGGAGTACTTAGGGGAGACGTCAACACCACAACCCAACTTGGCACCTGCCCAAGTAATTCAGGTCTTTAGGGGGAATGATTTCAAACCCGATATATTCAGGGAGCACACAGGATCCACTCCCAAAGCATTCTTACGTCAGCTGGATGACTATTTTAACGACCAACATGTCAGTCCCGCAAAACAGTTGCGACTTGTGGAAAAGTTTTTAGAGGGCCCAAGCTTAATCTGGTTCTTGATTTTTAAATTTACATTCACCGACATGGCACAATTTCGAGAGGCGTTCTTAAAGAAGTTCTGGAGTCCTTCTTTGCAGCAGGGGTTAAGAATGGACTTATACACTAGGAAATATCACAGCACGCATCCTACCAGATTTTCAGAATTCTTTAGCCAACAGCTGGTTAAATTCCGCGACTTTGACGACCCCCCCCCCCCCACTGAAGAAAATATGGTTCTAACCATTGGGAAGCAGCTTCCTATGAATATTCAGCAGCTGTTAGTGGCCGGTAACATTAAGACCGCAGTGCAGGCTGAAGAGTTACTCCGCCATCTAGACGAGACAAGTATGGTTAGTCCGCAGACTGGGAGGAGAAACATCGAATGTGTAAACACGGCAGAAGTGGTTCAGGGACACCAAACTAGTCACAACCAGAATAACCAAACAAAAACACAATCTACGGGAACTCAGTTTACACCAAGACGGCAAGACTATGATGGCTGAAATCAATTTAATCAGAATTACAGGAACTTTCAGAATCGCCGAGATAACTATAATCAAAACAATCAGAACCAGCATAATCAGTGGACGTACCAGCGGGAGTATACCAACTGGAGGGGAAACCAAAGGCAGGGTAGACCTTACCAAAGGAATGGAGATGGCAGGTGGAACAACACGAGGAACTATCGCCAAGATAATCAGGGAGACTATCGCAATGATTGGAATGAGCGGTACGTCGAATCGCAGAAGTATTTGGATTAGTTAAATGCCGAAGAGATGGAGAAAGAGAAGTGGGGGCGTGCAATGGCGGATAGGCAGAGCCCGGACAATCACCAAGGAGCGGGGGCGGAAAGCTTATTACGGCAGCAGGAGAGGGGCGATGACAACCGGCGGAACTCAACGAATGGGTCCCAGGATAAAAAAGAAACCTCGAATGAACCAAAACCAGATAGCCTGAAAATTAAGGACGCCAGGGAGCGGGAAGAGCTGATTGTTGCTAACATAGATGAGTGGGTAGCATTCCCGAACGATTGCCTGGAGGAAGTGGTGAAGGACCGAGAAAATGTCATCAGACAATTACCAATTATTTACGCACATATTGGAGGTATGAGAGTTAGATGCTTAATTGACACAGGTAGCCAGGTGAGCTTAGTCACGGAGGTATTGTTGAAAGAAGTCGGACGTAAACAAACCGTTCCAATTATGCCTGTACCGTTAATGAAAGTTAGAGGGGTCATTCCTGACAAGACCATAAGTTGCAAGCACCAAGCATATTTAGACCTGGAAATATTAAATCACACATTTTCGCAAACATTCATTGTAATACCGAAGATGAATTATAACATCATTTTGGGAGCCAACTTTATCTGTGATTTTCATGCTGTAATTGACTTACATAATAACACTGTAAGTTTCAAACAAGTTGAGGGGTTGAATCACGTGGGTTTAAACATTCAAGAAAGTCCACTAGAGAGAGAGGCGAATACTTGGGTCATTGAAGAATGCACTAATGAGCCGATCGGAGATAAGAACTTGACGGAGGAACGAGTAAGCCAGACAGCAGTTGTTGAAATTGACAGCCGAGATATTTCGCAGGAACTTTGGGTACATTTGGCGGAAGAAGAAATTAGCGGATCCAAATTTGAAATTCTACTTCAGGAGCGGCTTAAGGAGGCAATAGTAGGGGAACCTGAGAGAAGGATATTAGAAGAAATTTTGAGATTTCATAAAGGAGCTTTCGACACCATCCCTGAAAAAGTTTTAAATTTCCAGTATGCTATGCAAGTTACAGACTGGACCCCATTTAAAAGTAAATTGTACCCGATCCCAGAGAAACATTTTGCTCAGGTGAAGGACATCATTAGTAATTTAGTAGATTCCGGCATGGTAAGAAAAGCAGCAACCCCGTACCTGAACGCAATATTGGCTGTGGCCAAGCCAAATGGATCAATTAGGTTATGCCTAGACGCGCGAGTTCTGAACAGTAAACTGCTAGTTGAGCATGACCAAGCACCTAGGATCAAGGATGTTTCGAAGGGCTTCCGTGGGAAGAAGATTTATTCGAGCGTCGACTTGACAAATAGTTTTCACCATCTTGAACTTGAAGAAAAATCCCAACTATTGACGGGGTTTTTATTTGATAACCAAAGTTATATATTGTCTCGCATGCCCTTTGGTGTAAAAACAGCTGGATGTGCATTGATAAGAGCACTAGACAGGAATCTGACTGAGGAGGTCAAGAGCTTCACTACGAGATACGTTGACGACATATTAATTGCATCAGAAACAATGGAGGAACACTTGGTAAACCTAAACAAACTTCTGGATAACTTGAGAACCATGAATTTCAAAATTAATTTAAAGAAGTCACACTTTTGCCAGAGCGAGATTCTGTATTTGGGTCACATAATTGATGTTGAAGGCGTGAGACCTAATCCGGCGAAAATTGATGCAATCAAGAAATTCCCCACACCAACTAAAGTCAAACATGTAAGAGCGTTTTTGGGAGTGACAGGTTTCTTCAAAGAGAATTGTCCTGGATACACGGAAACAGTAGCACCTATGCAAGAGATGTTAAAGAAGTCAAATCGATGGTCGTGGAATGAGGAGTGCGACAGGTCCTTTAGAGCTACCAAAGACTTACTGGAGAACTGTGTGAAGCTAGGGTATCCAGACTTCGAGAAGAAATTTATTATTCAAGCAGATGCTTCATTGATTGGAATCGGTGTTATGCTGTACCAAGAGGACGCTGATGAACCCAAGAAGAGATCATATTTGGCATTTACGAGTCGTAAATTGAGGAAGCACGAGAGGAACTACACTGTGACGGAGCTTGAGCTGCTAGCGATTTTGTATTCACTTCAACAATGGCGCAAGATAATTTTCCGTTATTCCATTATTGTCAGAACTGACCACCATGCACTGACATTCCTATTCAAGACGACGATGGCAAGTGAGAGAGTTACGCGTTGGTCCATCTACATACAGCAGTTCGACATTACAATAGAGCATTATCCTGGAAGGATGAACATCATACCAGACGCTTTGAGCAGGAATCCTGAAGATGAGAACGAGGTAACAGCGGAAGTTCACCATATAACACTAACACCTAAGGCTCGTGAGTTTTTGGACAAACTAAAGGAAATTCGAAAGGAACAAGAAGCAGACCCATGGATGATGATGGTGATCAAGTTCTACATGAAGGAATTACAATCAAATTCACCTGAATACCGAGAAGCCCGTGCCAAAGAAGCGAGATTTCACTACTTAAATAACCTTTTGCATAAGAACGTGGATGAGCATCACACCAAGCTGCGAATCCTAGTTCCAGCATCACTACAGAGAGGATTGACGTGGCATGTCCACGAGAGCCTAGCACATATCGGCACGGGCAAAACAGAAGCTACAATAGGGGAGACTTTTACTTGGCCTAAGATGCGATACACCATTGTGGAAGTAATAAGAACTTGTGACGCGTGCCAGCGCACTAAACCGAACAACTTCATTTTGATACAACCTCCAAGACCATTATTACCTCAAAAACCATGCGAGATGCTCGCTATCGACTGTTTTGGCCCTCTGGTTAAAGGGAAACGTGGATGCCGACACCTTCTTGTGTGTGTCGTTGTGTTTTCAAAGATGGTAGTGTTATGTCCAATCCAGATGACGACATCAAAACAAGTCCTCAGCAGAATTCAGAACAAAGTCATTCCGATGCTTGGGAAGCCGGAATTCATTTTATCAGACCATGGTACTTATTTTACGAGCAATGTTTTTAGGCAAGGTCTAGAGAGCCTAGAGATAAAACATATATTTTCAAGCATTCGTCATCCTTGTGGGAATCCGAGCGAGAGAACGATTCGCTGTGTTGCCAAGTATTACAGAGTAATGATTCCTAACGATCATAATAAGTGGGTTGACAAAGTAGGAGATATTGAGATGTGCATGAACACCACTAAGCACGAGTCGACGGGTCAAGTCCCACTAATTGTACACCACAACAGGTTGCCAGAGAGATCTTGGGACAAGATTATTCCATGCCCAAGGGATCCATTATTAGCACATGAGTTGCGAATCCAGCGAACAAGAGAGCACATGAGGAACCAAGCGGACCGAAGACTGAGAAGGTACAGAGGAAAGAAGTTTCACCGGGAATTACAGGAACAGGAACTAGTGCTTGTCCGCAGACCACCGATATCTGATCCCAAAATCAAAGTATTCGCAAAATTCTGTCCAAAATTTATTGGCCCGTTCCGTGTCATTAAGAATCTGGGTAACAATGCCTACAGACTTGAAGAAGCGAGCACTGGCGCTAAATCTGTCTTCAATAGCGCCAATTTAAAACCATATTACAGAAGAGAACCATTTGATGAATAGTCAGGACTACGTATGCAGAATCATTATTGCAGAAATTTATTTGAGAGCCAACACTCAAATGAACGTGGCCGTGGAGCGCCTGGGAGAGAGCGTGCATTGTTTGTAAACAAGACAGCTGAGACGGCAGGAGTGGTAATCATGTGAGAAGGAGGGGAGGTCTAGCGAGACGTATGAATGACATTCCGGCATGGAGCGCGCACACTAATTGGGTCAGTGGAGTACACACTCAAGCAGCTGAGTGAAGTACTTAAGAGATGTTGTTTTTACTACTGTGGATATTGTTTTTAAAATCCAAATCAATCACTTGCTTCGAATTTCAAAACTTTGCTGAGGATAAATGAACCCTTATTAATCAGCGATAAATAAGTATTCATGATTTATTATTATTATTACTGCGGCCCAGGCAGTGCATGTGGAAATTGACAAAGAGGAAGGCAAGTTATTGTGTTGCAATGATTGCCACAGAAGCAGAGCTTGGCAGCTATTCTTGAAGAAGACGACCGGGTAAGCCAAGTTCAAGGCCAAATTGTGTAACGGCATGCACCAAAATTGGAGTCATGAGGGGATGGTCACGAGTTAGTTGCGAACGACCTACGCTTGAATCACCCAATCAGATGAGACCACGCCAAAACCACGCGATGGGTAGCGTCCCCGGTAAAAAGCGCGCGGAATTGATTATCTAATGAACCGCTGATCCGAAATATCTCCGCATGAGTGCGCTGAGACGTTTGAATTAAATGATGAAGATTGACACTAGTCCCATGTGTGTGAGATGAAAACTCTAGAAATTTTTTCTTAATTCTCCCCACTCCACCTCACTCTGTCAGTTTCCAATAAATTGATCGAGGAGACGCTGTTTCGAAGACAACCGTTTTGAGCTCTGGTGAGCTAAGTTCACGCCAGTTTGCATGGTGATTTTTACGCTCTTAATAATTATTCTAAAGGACAACCGTTTTGAGCTCTGGTGAGCTAAGTTCACGCCAGTTTGCGTGGTGATTTTACGCTCTTAATAATATTTCTAAGGACAACTATTTTCAGCTCTTATGAGCAAGACTCGAGTAACATTCCAATTAGTGCTCAACGCGAGCAAAGGTTCACAAGAGCAGTAGAGATTATCTAGCGAGATAAGAACTGCGAGACAGTCATATTTAAAACTTGTTTCAAGCCAGTGACGATGTGTTTGAAGTGTATAATTCATGTAAATTTTTATTGTATTTTCAAGTGTTATATTGTGCGTGTGTAAGCGAATGCTGAGCTAGGGAAAGTCTTCGTTGATTAATCGCATAGGACAATCGTGGGTGAAAGTAGTAACTCACAGCGATTATAGCCAGGCAATTTATATTAACATTGAACATTTCTGTCCAAGAGACTACACCAAGATGTCCGACGTTTGGTCAGGAGCCGGAGTGATGTCCAACGCTTCTACAGAGTCGACGATGGAGGGCTAATTTCCCGTAGGGAAATGGGCCGAGATGGAAGTTATATGTTCTACAAGCTGATACGGTGATGTACTAAATTGATTTACTCAATATGTAGTTAGATATGGCGGGGGAACTTTGTAAATAGTTCATTTATTCTTTTTCTTGTTTAGATTGTTTTTCTTGCACCGACACTAATATTTTTAAATGTACGTTGGCGCGTGGCCAAAGTTGTGTATTTTTCTTTGGAGTCATATTTAGTGTGCACGGCGCGTGTACTTGATTTTATCCATGCGGATGCGGAACTCGTCACATTCGATAAGTGGTGCTTTATTAAAGTTCATATTTTGTTGATAGGAAAGGGAGGTAAATTACTGTAAGATTTTTGCTGAACAGGTTATTACTCATATTAGGGTTGCCGAGCGCAACAAATTAAGATGTAATTGTAGAACACCTTAGTTCTAATTTTTTTAGATTTTTTTTGAGTCCTTTTCAGGTTCGATAGTCACGGCCTAGAACGGATGCGCCAGCTGGTGGAAAATATTTATGTCATTTTATTTCAGGGTCTGTCAAACCCATATGTGTGTTTCTGTGTGTGTTATTGTGTCAGGTGTGTGTTTTGATTCTACGTGAAGAGGGGTAGAGGTCCTACCGCCCCCATATTTGTTGTTGTTGTATTTTTTTGATGGAAAGGCAGGGTGGTCCGAGGAGACCACTGTACCTTGTCCAATGCTGATTCTTGGATTTCCTAGGGGAAATGCTGAGATATATTTTGTTCTGACACACACACACACACGTATATATTGTGCTATGGGGCACGCTTCTTCGAGACTCGATCCCATGCCTTGGGAGGTCGAGGTTATTTTGACACATGGGTTGACAGATAGGCAGATTTCCACGTACCGCCCGTCTAGCCTTGGTGACTTATTTGATAGGCAGTCCTGTTGTCCGACTGGCCCCTTTAAGCTATCATTAGCCAACCTGTTCTTTTGTGATGGTTATTTTGAACCATAATTAATTGGGGAGTTCGCCATGTTTGTGACGGATTATTGCATGTCGTATGGATGGAATATTGTGTTAATGATGTAAATGTTGGCTTTGAGCCTAGTGATTGTTCTATGACTCAGTGCATATAAGTTAGTCTGTGTGACACCCGTGTGGTGTAGTTGTATTTACTTGTAAAAATGACGGCGGTCATATGTGTATTTTTTTGTTGGTCACGTGTTAACTTACTTGTGTTGATTTGTGAGAAGTCCTAATTTAGGCAGTAATGTTTTGCTACGGTAGTTTTGATTCCAATTTCATGCGAAAATTATTTGTTGTTTATTTTGGTATAGGAAGTGTCGGTTTAGTTTTAAGTTGTGTATAGTTGTTCCCCGCGTCTGTCTAGCTCTAAATAATGCGGATTCGTCTCCTGAAAGTTTATCCGGATGATGACGAATGATGCATTCAATTGCACTCATCGTGAAGCATGTAGAACAGCACACGCGCATACATTGTCATTATTGTTGATTTTGGGACATTTGGTC
The DNA here is from genome assembly GCA_946902985.2 of Meconema thalassinum. Classification (NCBI taxonomy): domain Eukaryota; kingdom Metazoa; phylum Arthropoda; class Insecta; order Orthoptera; family Tettigoniidae; genus Meconema; species Meconema thalassinum. The sequence goes on along the minus strand of OX336398.1, from coordinate 138,917,494 downwards.
CGAGTAATAATCTCTCCTGGGATTAGGCCTAGTTTTGACAATTTAATTTATTCAGTGGGAGTCATTATGGGAGTTTTGTTTGTTGATTTCATTTTGTAAATAGCTGATCTGTCATTAAATTCATGTTTTATGACCGTGGCTTCACTTTTTCCTGCATGTTATTTTGTTATATGTTACCCTGCATGTTAATGAAGCGCTTTAACAACAACTTACGATATGGACTGTTACACCCCCCAAAACTGAGTCTCATAAGCTTCTTTGCAAGGGTTCAATACACTGTGCTTTCTGCTGAACTGTCGCCATTGCAATCAATCTCACTAATGAATGGAATTTTTCAAATAGCACCTACTTTTGCCACCATACACCACCGTCAACGACTACTAGTTCAGAACTTAGCTACTTTACGCCACCAATAGTCCAAGTTTCACTTCCATAGAGCGCAACGCTCGTGACAAAGGCGTGGTAGCTTCCTTCTCTCTAGAACTGCTTTCCTTGCCTGAGATAACTTACTTTTTATATCCTCTTTGGTTCGTCCTTCACTGATTATTTTGATTCCTAAGTAAGAGAAGTCTCCTACTTCCTTTAGTTTTTCACCTCCGAAGGAAGGCATACTGAGGGATTTTAACACTCTTAAAACAGGGGTTAGAGTTGTAACTTTGAAGTGGTTTTGGATAGCGATTTTTTTCTTTTTCTGTTAAGTGCCTCTAAACTTTTGTATAATGCACTTACTAATTCAGAAACATTCGTGGGAGCATGCACAACAACTCACCAACGTTTCATCACAATTGGATGAGTGGTATATGAACGCATAGGCACTTTGTTGAAACGATTTGCGCGGCGTCACCCATTTGTTTAACCTACTAGAGACCTACCTATTGTAATATGAATTTACTAAGTCAGAAACCTTCGCGGGAGTGTACACAACAACTCACCAAAGCATATCACAATCGTATGAATGTTTATGACCGCATATGAGACATTGTTGAAACGATTCGCGTGCTGTCATTTGTTAAATCCACTCGTTTGCTACCTATTGTGAAATGGATTAACTCAGCCAGAAACCTTCACGGGAGTGTATACAACAACTCACCAAAATATCACCGCAATCGAATGAATTGTTTATGTACGCATACAGGATTTTGTTTCAACGAACCACGCAATGTCACTCATTTGTTGAATCTTCTCGTGCGCTACCTATTGTAAAATGGATTTAGTAAGTTAGGAACATTTGCGGGAGTATGAACAACAATTCACAAAAATTTCATCGCCTTGGGATGAATGGTATATTAACGCATGTGGGACTTTGTTGAAACGAATCGCGCGCCAACACTCATTTGTTAAAACTACTTGCTCGCTATTTATTGTAAATTGGATTTACTATGCCTATAACCATCCTTGAATTGTGCACAACAACTCACCAAAATGTCATCGTAATCAGATGAATGGTATATGAACGAATAAAAGACAAACAAACAGAAAAACAATCATTTTTATGCTGTTGCATCGAGCTTGCACCTTATCAAAGTTTGTCTCTGGTGGTCGTGGAGTAACTATTTGTTTTGAATGGGTTCCTATCTTATATCATTCATCTATGGAGGCCATATGCCATTGTTTACTCATTCCTTACTTCTTTCTTTCTTTCTTACTTTCTTTCGTGATACACCTTGATAAGGCGCAAGCAGTTGTCTCGAGATGTCGGTTTTTAAAGTATCACTCGACCTAATAGCCCCAAGGGTATATTATGTATTCATATATATATATATAACTTTTAATGGCATTGGTGTTTAATTGAATAAGGAACTGACGTATGCTTTATCTGACTGTCAGCTTACACATCCACATCTGAAATCCTGAAAATAGCTCCTAACAATAGCTAGAGCTCTCAGTGGGTCACCGTAACTAGGAAGGATCTTAAAATGGCAGAGAATATAATGGTAGTCCTCAGGGAATAACTAATTCGTGTTCATTCCAAGAAGTTGGCAACATGGAAGGATCCTAACAGTACAGTAAAATCCCCCAAAGAACTGTTTTCATGTTATTATTCAGTGAACATATGGCTTTGCCTGTTAAGTAAAGAATGGTCTTGATGGTCATTTGTGAGATACTGGAGAATATTGCCTTGTGTGTTCTTGTTATTACGTGTGTAACAGTAACAATAAGTTGTGAAAGTTGTAGCAGGAATTTTCTTGAATTTGGGTGCCTTCAATTGTCTTTATTTATTTATTGTGTAAAGGTGTAAGGTGATTGTAAAGAGCTCGTCTTTTTTTTTTAGGTTGTGGAAGATGGAACCAAGGATAAAATAGGAGACGCAAATGGATGTCATTTGAATGAGTATGTGGCTGACATGATCTTTTGTATGTGAATAATGGAAATGTTTTATTCTAATGCATGTTAATTGCTGCGAAGTAATGTTCTTAATTCGTCACAGATCGGTTTAATCTTTTGACAGGGATTTCTTTGTCTTGGTTTTCAAATATCCCTCTTGTATATTAGCCCATTTGATAGAGATATAGGCTTATGAAAGAAACTTTTGTTCATGCGTGTCCGCTTGTGCCTTATTATTTACTGTGTTCGAATGCCACATTTTAGGGATAACGATAACTTTATCACTACTACTACGTCCGACGCTAACTTTGCACCATACGCCGTGTTCTGTTCGGTTATGTTTGCGACTCGTACACTTTTGTCGCGGATCTTGTCACCTGGTCACCCTGTTGTACAGTATCAATATGATTTTGCACTTTGGATGGAGCAAGTATCATGCTACTGAGCATAAATACTGAGAGCGATTCTGCAATTTTGTAAGCATTCATTCAGACTGTAAATTGAACTACAATGCTGGTACTCAGTGTGTGTGCAACAGACTGTCCTGACAAGCATTCTTGTTATGTTAACTAAAGAAGTGTGTTGGCAAGGACCAGCTGATATCTGTATACTGTGCTTATCCAGTTACATGATCTGCTTTGGGGAATACACGATGTTTTCAAAAAGCATACCGTGTATTAAAATAATTCTCTGAAGTATACAAAGGGATTAACAGTAAATCTATCCTCTCTGAGCTGGGATTAGGACTCTTGTCTCAATGCACTTATAGCTTTGTTTAATCATAATTAACGAACATCTTCGTAATTATAGAAAAATAAATAGGGTGCATGAATAAAATTAAAGATTGAGAAATAAAATACCTTCATCGTGTTAGGTTAAGGAAAACTCTAACTTGTTCTAATTAAACAGAGATTTCATTATTTGACAGACACACTATAAATTGAAGGGAAAAGCCATTCAAATTAAAACATTAAAAGTTTAAAACCTGGACTTACTAACCAGCATGTACATGTCAGAATTTGAATATTTGTTACTTCATGTGAATGTTCTTCTTTTCTCCTGGAGGTCATGTATTATTCTTTGATGTAGGTGAAAATGATTTTTAGCAACACATTCTCTGCAAGTATATGAACCACAAAGGAACATCTGATTGCATCATTTGCACAATGTAGCAGGCTTTGTAGCACCTCAAGCAGGTAATACATTATGCTTAGCATGCACTGAATTACCTGTTGAAATTAATCTGTCCAGTGCAACTGTAGGTTGGTTAATGACAGGAAGAAATAATTTTTTTACTAACTACTAGCTTTTAAACAAGGGCAAATTGAACACTATTCAACCAATTATAATACCACATAACATTGGAACCTCTATAAAGTCATAAATATTTTGGAGCACCACTGAAGTTACCGAAACTAGTTGGACGCTATCCTGTTTCTTACCTTAATTTTAACTCATCACTTATGTCTCTATTCTTGCATGACAAGACAATTATACAATATTCAAGATTTAGTTTTATGACAGTTAACATTGTTAATATGGACCCAAAAGAACACAATTTATTATTTTAACCAATGTTGAAAATCTTGGATTACATTTTAAAAACGGAAATTGTGGTAAGGTCCATGAAAGAAGTCCTCCTTTGTGCTGTTTGGAAAGGTACCAGTATTTTAGAACTTAATGGGTTCATTCTGGTTCAGTATTGATAAACTAATTAGTCTAAAGAGGATGAAAGTTCCGCCTGATCAATACTTTATTAATGGAGATCACTGGGTGGTCATTAATGGGACATCTTTCGAAGCCTAAATATTATTATTGGCCCCTTCATCAGCCGCTATGATGCAACGATACAAGAATATTTTTTTTGCATAGCACTTAAAATTCCCTTAGAAATGAATCTTGTATGGTGCACCATAAAGAAAGATTGAAATATTTACGCCTAATATGCGTTACGGTATGTCAAATGTCTTATGAACTACAGTAGGTCTATAAACATTTTCAATGGACGCCTCACGGTGGTACTTTAGAAGTTATGTATGGTACCGGTTCGATACGTCAGCATGAGTTCAGAACACCTTAGTTGGAATCAGCTGTAGGAACACTCAATTACTCAATACTTCACCAGCAATATAAATATGATAAAATCAATGAAGTCACTGCACTGAAATCATATCTTGCCTAATATAGATCTTACGAAGTGCATAACTTCAACACTTACCATGGCAGAGATTGGCCTCTAATCCGTCTTGTTAGAGCAATGATAAATAACCAAACTTATTATATTGGCAAATAGCAAGAGGTTAAATTGTATGCAATTCTCTTCCTTTGCCTACAACAGCATTCCAATCTCCCATTACTATAACATGTTCATCACCCTCGATATACCTCAGAATTTCATCTATTTCTTCGTAGACCTTTGAAATTATTTTGGAGTAAACCATTTCACCATGTTTTTTTTAATTTAATTCGTTATTAGGAATTTCGATTAGAGTTTGAATTTTCGTAAACCGTTCATTTATATAGTAAGAAATAGTCGTGATTTATACTAGTTATAGTAAGATTGTGTTATGGAAACTGGTGTCAGGTTTAATGCCACCCATTGTGTATCCCGTTACGCCCAGAGAACCGTAAGTTTCTCACTCTCCCTAGAGGTTTGATTGTTTTTCCCAGTAGAGCAGTCCATAACACAGTCGAAAATAGGATGTTCCCATCCTGTGGTACCTGTCGGTAGGATTTGCAGGTTTTCTAGCTGGTGACCTTGAAGATTGTACTATCCAGCTGTTCTTCGCATTCGACAAGTGCATCTTCGTGGTAATTTCGGGCACATTACGTTATCGTTATGGAACGAGGCAAACGTAAAAATGCATTAATTATTCTAACATAAAACTGTCTCTCTAATTATTTACTTATGAGGTCAATATATTTGGTTATCGTTTATTATGAAGGCTTCTCTTTAATATCGATTACAATTATTTTCAGGGACACGAGCACCAAGACATCGGAAGCTGGTATTCACAAAATTCGCAGTACTGGGCACAGGGCTCATACTTGTGAAATATGCATGAAGGATTTTCCTTCCGAGAGTAGATTAAGGACGCATTCTATAATTCATAGTGGCCGTAAGGAACACTCATGTATTGAGTGTGGAAGGGCTTTTGCTGACGCAAGTACATTGAGGTATCATCTTTTAATTCACAGCAACACGAAACCACACGTTTGCAAAATATGCAGTCGGGCTTTTAGACGGAAAACTAATTTAAACTATCATAAAAATACACACAACATGGTAAGGAATTACTGTTGCGATTCGTGCGGAAAGTGTTTTCCTTCAAAAGACTCTCTGAAAACACATCTAGCAATGCACAGTAGTGAGAGACCTTACGTATGCCAAATATGCGGAATGGATTTTCCCCGGAAGTCAAGTGTAGGTCGGCACATGTTTACTCATGGCGTTGAAGGGTCGTATTCTTGTGCAATGTGCGATAAGAAATTTATTGATAAATTTAAGCTAGATAACCATTCTCGAATTCATAGCGGTACAAAGCCATTTTCTTGTGCTACATGCGGAAAGAAATTTATGACCAAAGAAAGTATGAAGCCACATTTCTTAATTCATAATAAGAAATGAGCGCATTAATGTAAATATGCTGAAATGTTTATGCAATGAAATGTCCTGTTTATTAATACCAGGTTATGGAATGCTTGTAAAAAGGTTCTTTCTTTAAAACTTAAACAATATACCACAACATAATAACTTGTAATCACAATTATTTTACTTTTTTTTACGTCACATGCCTTTTATGAATTCGCGAAAGCTGACCCTGGAAGATATCATTTAAAGAACTAGATGCATATTTTTTTAAATATGTATATGCTTTATATTTTGTTCCCTATTGAATGTAAAATATCACCATCCTGTCTAGCTGATCACATTTATATATTGCATCTTTGTGCAAGGCACGAACAGGCATGAATACCGAAGGTTAATTGAAAACCATGGCTGTAATCGGATGTCCTTAACAATATTGATTTTATATTTGGCTGTTGTGAGCAAGTTCAAATATTTTGTTGATATCTCGTTAACACCAAGCCATTAGTTATTTGGTGCAATAAGGCTCATATACTTCCCATTTATTTGTATCACAAATCCCTTGGAACCATTTAGCATTGTTATTGGTACTCCCATTCCTCTAACGAAAATTCTCAAATATTATCTAATGTGTAGAAATGACTACCTCACGACAGACTTATACAAGCAATCCTACATCTAAAAACAAGACTGCGCAACAATACGTTGAACTCTCGATTTTCATAGTATTTTCCCTGAAGGAAGTGTCAGCTTGCAAGTGCTAAGGAAGATTGCAATAGAAAACAGCACGCGAAATAACTGTATATAGTTAATTTCAATCATTTGCTCTGTTGTGAAAACTGTCCAAGAATTGTTACCATGTATTGCAGTTATTCGGAACATTCGCTTTGAATGGTAATAAACTTAGCAGAAAGTAGTGATGACATGTTGTGAACTAACATGCACGATTTAAGACATTTTAGTGATTTATTCCTGTATTTATGGGTATGTTGTGTGGACCCTTTCTAATAATCTGTGGCATTTAGTGGCATTGCATTGTTATTGGTACTCCCATGCCTCTAATGAAAATTCTCAAATATTTTCTAATGTGTAGAAATGACTACCACACGACAGACGAATACAAGGAAACCTAAATCTAAACACAAGACTGCGCAACAAAACGTTGAACTCTTGATTTTCATAGTATTTTCCGTGAAAGAAATGTCAGCTTGCAAGTGCTAAGGAAGATTGTAATAGAAAACCGCTCGCGAAATAACTGTATATCGTTAATCTGAATGAATTGCTCTGTTCTGAAAACTGTCCAAGAATGTTTACCATGTATTGCAGTTATTCGGAACATTCGCTTTGAATGGTGATAATCTTAGCAGAAAGTAGTGGTGACATGTTGTGAACTAACTTGCACTATTTAAGTCATTACAGTGATTTATTCCTGTATTTATGGGTATATTGTGTGGGCTCCTAATAAACTGTGGCATTTTTGTGGCTCTATAAGTGAATATATAATTGGAGCTAACGATGAGAGTTGGAGGCAGCATTCTCCCTTTTTAGGTGAGACACCAGTTTTAATGGTAAAGGTCAGACACGATGTCACTAATTCTCAGTTCTTCCTCACGAGTTTCAGTGTACTCCATTCCTGCCTTCGGATCAAAATTAAATTTCTTCACTGAACAAGGATTCAAATCCAGTGACAACCTGCAAATGTTAGCCACTTCGCCACGTGGGGACCAATGGTAGGTAGAAATGACTGAAGGAATATTGGTTCATTCTTATGTGTCATTAGGGGAAAATATTAAATTGACTGTTATATGTACTTCAAGGGCAATTATTTCTAAATTTACAAAGGAATGTCGGAAGATTATGGGGTATCTACTTAACAAACTTAAGGACTCCTAATTTATAAAACAACTAGCTGTACCCGGAATGAGTTGCAATGCCAATCAGAGTATGTATTGGCGTTGTAATTTTCTTTGTGGAAGTGTTTTTTGTATATACATTTTATTCTCTTACCGTTAACTGGCTCTAATCTATTGTAAAAAGATTTTTCTAATTCAGAAACATTCGTGGGAGCATCCATAACCACTCACCAAAATTTCATATCAATTTTATGAGTTGTACAAAAACGCATATGGGATTTTGTTGAAACGATTCACGCGCCGTCACTCATTTGTTGAATCTACTCGGCGCTACCAACTGTAAATGGAATTGCTAAGCCAGAATTCTTCACGGGAGTGTACGATGAAAGATAACGGGTTCAGTTGAACGAGTATGTCACGGCGCTGCTGGAAAGTGTAAGTGATATGTTTGTTGCCAGTGATATGTTGAATTGATGGGCTTCTAGGGCATGTATGAAATGTTGGGTGGCCTCAAAAATAGCAAGTAGTTCACGATAGAATGCCGGCCATTCCGTCTGGGTAAGAATTTCTTGGAGAAGAAAGCTAATGGTTGCCAGCCACCATTTATATGTTGCTGCAGACTAGCGCCTACTGCCTTGCTCCATGCGTCAGTTAACAGTCCTAGTTGGGCATCAGGGTCAGGGCGCACCATGAATCTCGATTCGACGAGGCTAGCTTTTACAGGCGCTGTATGTGGTTTCCAACTGTGGTGTCCAGAGCACTGGTTGGGGTCCGCGAAGAGTGGTTATTGATGCGTGGATAGGGACCTGGTATTCTGATGCTGAGGGTACGATGCTATGGTAGAATTTCACCACCTCTTATGATGCGCCTCTGGTCGCAAGCTTCTTGGGGAGTGGAAGAATGTGCAAGGCGGTGATGCGGACTTGTAGCGGTTGAGTTTCTGGAGCGGAGACTTTGCAACCCAAGAAGGTAACGGATGAAAAAGCTAGCATTGATGAAAATTCTATACTCCGACAACCATTGGACAAGGGATCTCAGACGGTGCTCATATTCTTATGGGTTCTTGGAGAACATGGGTATTACATCAACATAGGCGAAAGAGAAGTCCAGGCCAGACAATGTTTTGTTGATGAATCTCTGGAAGATCTGGCCGGCGTTGCGCAATCCTATTATCTTGAATAGAATTTCGAAATGATCGAATGGTATTATGATTCCCATCTTCGGGATGTCTTTTGGATTCACAGTTATCTGTGTGTACGCCTTCATCAGGTCGATCACTGAAAACGTTGAGAGTAGTGTGTTTTGGACAGTTCCGCAGCCTCCTATGGCTTTCTTCCTACAAGATGGCGGCCACGCGCAACCACCCATATAAATGGTGCGCTTTTCAAATAAAGATGGTGCATGGCTTAACCTAGCCTATCCTAGTCAAGCTAATCTAGTCTAGCCGACTTAACCAAACCTATTTAACAAAAGGCCTAACTACACTTTTGTTGATATTTCCTGAACCCATGATGGGATTTTGATCTGTGAGGTATCGTTGGACTTTGGCAGACACTCACTTGTTGAATGAATTTGAAATTTTGACAAAGGGCGTAACTACACTTTTGTTAATATCTCGCAAACCAATAAGGGTAGGGACTTGTATGTGGGGTCCTAGCACTCGGGGTGACGCTCTGTTTTTTTGAATATATATATTTATTTGTCAAAAGGGCCTAACTGCACTGTTGTTAATATCTCGCCAACTAATAATGGGAAAGGGTCATGTGAGGTGTCATAGGACTTAGGATTGCCGACCCTTTCCCATGACCAACGAATTTAACCAAAAGATCCAAAACAGCAAGGTCATCAACCTAAGATTTTATAAACTAATCATTGGAGGGGGTCAATAGAGATGTCATAGGACTTAGAATGTTAACCCTTTCCCATGACCAACGAAGTTACCAAAAAATCCTAAACTGCAAGGTCATCGAACTGAGATTTTATAAACTATTAATCGGATAAGGACGTGTTAGATGTTTACCGTGAGCGATGAAACATAGCTAGATAGAGAAAGAATTATTGTAGGTTACACGTATGGTGACTGACATGTCTTTAACCATTGGAACTTGTTTTCAGACCAGACTGCAGTACAGAGGGAGTATAGGTAAATTGTCATTTATCACAAAATCCGATTTATCGATTCAAGAATTAACAGCCGACTATCTTTAATTGATTGGTTAAAAAGGGTAGCTGAAAAAACAAAATGGTGACTACACCGAACTTAACCAAAACCTAACCAAACCAAAACCGAAACAAACTTAATCGAGAACAAGCCAAGGGTTTAAGTGTAAAACTTGTGGGTGGATGATGTCATTGGTGATGTCCAAAGGAAAGGGATAACGCTCTACATTAAGAGGCTAAGTTAAAGCTAGCGCATGGTGCTAATGCACACACCCAAGAACACGAGGCACACACAACTATCCCATGCTATTCTTATGGGTTGACCGTTAAAACTTGCTCAGTGGTTACTGGGCAACATGGTCGCTACACACGACAAGCCTTGAGAACTTGAGGCTAATAATGTATACACGCACTCACAACAAACTAAACTGTCTTGCTAGCAGAGCTCAGACAGTACGCAGATGACAGAAATGATTGGCTAACAGAAATACAATCACTTCTGGTTTTCTAATGTTACCAGCTAACCATTTTGTGCTGCAGTGGCGAACACTTGCGCCTCTTACACTGGAGATCTGAACTTAATTTTCAGCTCTGAGGCCTAGAACGAATCCTATTATGAAGTAAGGGCATGGTGGTGCAGTGGTTAAGATGTTAGCCCTTTCACTAAGATGCACTAGGGATTAATTTCAGGTTAATAGGCATGTCATAAACACATAAAAAAGGAGAGATAATGTTTAAAACCGATTACACATGTCTCTTTTATAATTATTACTTGGATTACAATACAAAGGCGGACTGGGTTTGATATACAGTAAATGCTGCTAATCGCACATTAGACTGTAAGGAAGCCAAAGGAGCAAAAGGTGTACGTAGATCAGTTGTAAAATCGCTATGCGTAGACAACTGCCTAGCGGTTTTATGAATTGGCAAAGCTATGTTGCATAAACAGTGCAGGATACAATCCAGCAACTATAATTTGTATCTTGTGGAACAAAGAAACACACTCTTACCTCAATGAATAACAAACGTGTGCAGACGAATGACCTATACATTAGCCTACCATGGGGTTATGACCTTGAGGAGGAGATGTGATTTTTGTGATTTATTGTTTAGAGACATAGCTTTCTTCTAATCAGTAGATTTAGTATTTTGTATTTTGTAAATATTTGTTTTTGTAATTGTAAATAGTGGATTTTTATTGTAAATAGTGGAAACCATTTTATTTTGCATTGCATTAAAATCATTTACAAAAACTTAAAATGAAGAAAAAAATCATGTTCCGCAAATATGAACTTTTGACACATACAAAATGAAAAAAAAATGTAAACAGCAAAATGGAAAATCTATGTTTCCATATGGACAAAATTTAAAAAACTTTAAACCAACATTAAAAAAATAATGGGAAATTGACAATGTGTAAACAAGAAAATGGAAAATCCATGTGTCCTTAACATGAAATTCAAAAAACTTCAAACTGACACGTGCAGCCTACAATAATTCCTTCTCTACCTAGCTATGTTTCATCATTCACGGTAAACATCTAACACGTCCTTATCCGGTTATTAGTTTTTGGGTAAATTCGTTGGTCATGGGCAAGGGTCCTATGACATCTCAATTGACCCTCTCCAATGATTAGTTTATAAAATCTTAGGTCGATTACCTTGCTGTTTTGGATCTTTTGGGTCAATTCGTTGGTCATGGGAAAGGGTTGGGCATCCTAAGTACTGTGACGCCTCACTTGACCCTCTCCCATTATTAGTTAGCGAGATATTAGCAACAGTGCAGTTAGGCCCTTGTGACAAAAATTAAATATATATTCAAAAACAGAGCGTTACCCCGAGTGTTAGGACCCCACACACAAGTCCCTAGCCTTATTGGTTCGCGAGATATTAAAAAAGTCTAGTTAGGCCCTTTGTCAAAATTTAAAAAATACATTCAACAACAATACCTCGCAAATCAAAATCTCATCATGGGTTCAGGAAATATCAACAAAAGTGTAGTGAGGCCCTTTGTTAAATAGGTTTGGTTAAGTCGGCTAGACTAGATTAGCTTGACTAGGATAGGCTAGGTTAAGCTATGCTCACCATCTTTATTTGAAAAGCGTGCCATTTATGTGGGTGGTTGCGCGCGGCCGCCATCTTGTAGGAGGAAAGCCGTAGGAGGCTGCGAAACTGTCCAAAACACACTACTGTTGTGCATCCGTGAAGTTGGTGGCTGATGTGGAGGTGGTGAGGTGGGTAGTTGATTGAAATGGCCCTCGAGTTTAGAGCACGATATTCCCCGCAAGGTCGCGAGCCATCATCCTTGTTTGGTACTATATCCGAAATTCAAATAACCACCACCTATTATCCGGAGGATGGAAAGGATCACATGGGAGGCTGATACCCAGCTAGAGAAACCAACAATTCCCTGCTAGATGGATAGCTTGGAACCTCTCGGTACAAATATATTTATTAAAAACATGATAGTAGTACTACCTAGTTACATACAGATCCTACAACAAAGTATTGGAGGACGAGATTATAGGAATCTCGAGGGTGAACGGTTTACAATGCGGGCGCCAGTATCTAACTAGTAGTACCACCGTAACTAATCATTAAATGAAGGGATCGCAAAGTTCTATAAAAAGGAACATGCAAACTAACCCGTGCCTGCTAATATTAATTCAGAAGGGCAACACAAATAATCAATGTCCAACAAACAATTTAACAACTCACACGATAGAAAAATAAACTCGTTACTCAAATAAAAATAATAATAATTCCTCTCGGCACGCTGGAAGGCGGAGGTAGATTTCACCGGGAAAACTAGGAGATAGGCTATAATAGGCAATATATGCAGGTTTTTGTAGAAGGATCAGACTGCATTTATTCCGAGAAAGTATTTTACAATTGGAGCTTAATTAACTTTTATTTTCGTCTTTCTATGCATATCCTTAAAATTTTATTGTCATATGGGGACGGCAACCTTCTTGTCATTTGGGGTCCATTTTTATACTTTTGGGCACACTGTCCTTCTGCAAGGTTTCGACACTTGTGTGTAACTATCAGTGGTGTTTTGTGGACAGTTCTAATGCCTCCTCATCCTCACAAGATGGCGGCGGCGCGATATCTCTCGAACCCTTGGTCGGATTTTGACCAATGAGGTGTCATTGAACTCGGGCTAACACCCCTTTCCAATGGGCAACATATTTCCACCCCAGAATAAAACCTACCCCTACTAGGGGGTGAAATTGTATTTTTTTTAAATCTCGCTTTCCCAAGTGCGACATGTGGGAGTTTGAATGCTAATATGAAATTAAACGTTGTTCCACTCAAGGAACATGTGTACGGTGGAAAGCCAATATGAATTATACATGCTTGTTTTTTTGTTTTTACACATGCCCACTCATAGCTTTTGTAAGAGGGCGGGCGTTTTAATGATGGCGGCTGTAGTGTAACCTGACCCAACCCACGAGGGATGATTAAAAAGTATTTCAAGCGATGCTTGTTGATAGGCAAACCAATAATTAAAGAGGGGCATGTCAGGCCTTGAGTTGAGAGCCCCTGTTGATTTGTCCCTTTGGACTGGTCCCGGTTGACTAGCCCCATTGTACGGCCCCTTTTGAAGGGGGTCTTTTTTTGACAGATCCTTTTTGTTGGGTCCCTTTGGACGAGTCCTTGTTGATGGGTCCCTTTGGGCGGATCCTTTTTGACAGGTCCTTGTGGACGTGTCCTTGTTGACGAGTCCCTGTGGACGGGTCCTTTTGTACTGGTTCCTATGGACTGGCCCATCCATTTATCCAAATTGTACCAAAGGGCCTAACTACATTTTTTTGTTGTTGTTAATATCTCACGGACCAATAAGGCTAGGGACTTGCATGCGGTATTGTAGGACTTGGGATGACGCCTTCTCTTCAATGTATTATTCATTTTTGTTAAAAGGGCCTAAGTACAATTTTGTTAAAATATTGCATACCAATAAAGTTAGGGACTTGTATGAGGACTTGGAGTGACGCCTCGTTTTTTGAGTGTATTATTCATTTTTTTCAAAAGGGTCAAAGTACACTTTTGTTAATATTTCACGAACCAATAAGGCTAGGGACTTTTATGAGGGGTCGTAGCACTTGGGATGACACTCTCTTTTTGAATGTAGTTTTGAAATTTTGACAAAGGGCCTAACTGCACTTTTGTTGATATTTTCTGAACCCATGATGGGATTTTAACCTGCCAGGTATTGTTGGATTTGGGCTAACGTACCCTTCTTCGAATGTAACTTTGAAATTTTGACAATGGGTCTAACTACACTTTTGTTAATATCTTGCGAATGATAAGGCTAGGGACTTGTAAGGGGGTCGTAGGACTCAGGATGACGTCCTCTCTTTTTCTATAGCCCCCTAATCCAACCAAAAGAGCAAAAACTGATAGGTCATTGGCTTTTTAATATCTTGCAAACCAATAAGGCTAGAGGTGTGTATGGGATGTCCAAAGAGTTAGGGTGATGTCCTTTTTACATGTTATTTTTATTTTTCCAAAAAATGTTACAAAGGCCTAAATCTTAATTTTTAAAACTTTTTTTTGAATGTTAATAAAGAGTGGTAGTAAACAGAGAGACGGTACTGGTTATGTACCTAGGTACATGTGTTTAAACGAGCCTGTCACCTGCCACGGTGGCCATGCCCCAGAAAATCCATTGATATTTGAACAGGACAGCGGGCTGGCATCAGATGGTTCGTTTTCCAATCTTTTTATGGCAGACTGATTGACTGAAATAACCCAAAACTGCTAGGTCATTGTCCTGAGATTTTATAAACCAATAATCAGATTTGGACACATGAGGCGTCCTAGGTTTTGAAATGACATCATCTTTGCTATAGTGCATACGTTTAATCAAATATCCCAAAACTGCTAGCTCATTGACCTGAGATTTTATAAACCAATAATAATTAAAATTTCACCCCTTAGTAGGGATAGGTGTTATTTTGGGGTGGAAATATGTTATCCATTGGAAAGGGGGTGTTAGCCCGAGTTCAATGACACCTCATTCGTCAAAATCCGACCATGCGTTCGAGAGATATCGCGCCGCCGCCATCTTGTGAGGAGGGTGAGGAGGAGGAGGCATTAGAACTGTCCAGAAACCACTACTACTATCTTACAGTCTGTTACTTCTTCACGCAAAATTTTATCTCCCGCAGAGATGTTGGTTGCTTCCTCACTTTAAGGGCTGCGACAACGCGGTCATGTAGCCCCGTGTACATTGGGTGTGTGTACAATCCGTATGAATACCGGTATTAATTGTGATTGCTGTATTAATATTGTAATTCAGGTAAGGATTGCAGACGGTCAATTTCAAGTAGTAGTTCCTTAGTTTGGTACCAAAAACTACCCCCAACACCACATAGCTGTGAACTTGTCAATTAGATGCAACCGCAACCAGTAACTCGCAACGGACGTTGGAACTTCCCTTCAGACGGAAAGCATACTGAAGTATTTTTTTGCTCTTCGAAAATCCGACGAGTTTGTACCTGCGACCTTGGACATAGAAGTCACCGAAGCCGCTTCTCACAGAGTCAGATGGAATACTGAATGTGATCTCGTGCAATGGCTTTGTTATGGCAACCTGTGATAGCTCATCCCTCATCAATCGTTGGACCAAATCGTTCTACAGGAATCATATATGCAAATAAAAATCCAGTACCTCTTAAAAATTTTATTGTTCATTCCACGAAGGACAAAAATAACATAATAATACTATCCTCAAATCGGATGGGCTGGGGTAAGTTGGGATTGTTATTTTCCGTAATTGCCCATAAAAGATTTCCATTGGATCACCCTAATTTAGCCTCTAATGATATTTAAAGATAGAAGCTTATGCACACGTATAGTAGCTGACATCCTAGATTAATTTGCAGTAACTAATGTATGTCAGAGCTACCAACATGTTTCAAAACCTGCTGATAGGACCAATTTTTAAATACATGTAACTTCTATACTATCAATTGGATTTCAACCAAATTTCGCATGTGCTATGTGTACTATAACAGACATTACTATGCATATTCTTAAGATTAAACAGGGCTGCCAACTGTTAATAAATGCTGTCTCTATTTTTGTTACCCTAATATCAATATATCAGAAAGTATGCAAACCAATAGTTCTAAACTTTTCACACGTATAGTACCTGGCATTCTAGATTAATTTGGAGTAACTAATATACGTCAGTGCTGCCAGCATGATTCTATGCCTGCCGATGGATCCAATTTTAAAGTGCATGCAACTTCTATACTAACTAATGGATTTCATTCAAAATTGGCACAACAATAGGCTATATTATTTCAGATTATTTCTGACCAATACATGCATGACATTGTTGCCAACATGATTTTACGCGCGCTGTTAGATACAATGTTTAACTGCAAGTAACGTCCATGCTATCCATTGGACTTCAACCAAATTTTGTATTCCGTACCTTAAGAACCTTAAGAAGTGGAACTAAGAATATATTCAGTCACCAGGGCTGCCAACTGTAGTGCTCTATTAGGCTGCATTATGCCAGGTATACATTATTTCGAATTAATTAGAAATTTCGATATTACCAACTTATTTTCGTCATTATTCTAGACAGATTCATATAGATTAATCATTGGCATGAACCTTAAATTTTAAGAAATATAGGCTCTTTATTTCGTCACGGAACTTCTTGTTTACACATAAATTCAAGTTACGTTTCTCATTCTTCATAATCCTTAAAGTCTACAGGATTATTATTTTATACATATTAGTATTCATGTTGACCGAAGCTACAAATGACAATTCCATGGTTCCCTACTTCTACTCCAAGCAATGGCGAGTGTTGTTCCTAACTTATGGCCACAGTCACCTCTTCCAAATGCTAGTCTCAGTTCCAAATACACACACTATTACAGCCATCACAATGTTGCAAGCTATCCAACATATTCCACACACGATCATGTACGCTACATGACCACTATGTTGGAAAGTCCCCAAACATGAATGAACATCAACAGTGAATGACGTAAGAATATGTATTGACCAGACAAACGGGGGAAGGAAGACACGACAATTCATTCATTCATTCATTTATTCATTCGTGTCAGAAACACTTACAGTGTGAAATTTAATATACACTAAATAGACTACATAATATTATATACAAAATTTTACATTTCAATTTGTTAAAACTATAGCCGCCCAGAAGTTGGCGACCTCTATGGCATTAGGTGTAGCATGTAACAGGTCATCTAGCGTACATGTTGTTGGGCACTGACTGCACTGAAGCAGGTGGTCTGACATCTGCGTTGTTCCACATTCACAAGACTTTGTTTCCACATGGAAACCCCATCTCATTAAGTTGTTTTTGCATTTGTGACACCCAACCGAAGTCTATTGAGTGATGTCCATGTACTCCATTTCTCTGTGAAACCGGCAGGTAGTTTTTCAGAGGGTGGAAACCATTGTCCATGACTGTAGAACCTTGCACGCCACAAATTGGTTCGGGATTGTTGTGAAGTCCCGACAGGAGCTTCTGTTGTTCTGAGGAAGCTTTTCCTAGATTTTAGTCGTGTTTTGCAGGTCGATGTCCATTCATTAGTTTCTACCCTTTTTTCCGCTCATTTTTCGCCGCTACCTCTCGGCGGATGTTAGGGGGTGCGATACCAGCAAGAGTGTACAGCTTGTCCAGCGAAGTGGGCTTAAGGCACCCAGTAATAATACGACAAGTATCGTTAAGTGCAACATCTACCACTTTGGCATGACTGGAATTGTACCATACTGGGCTTGCGTATTCTCCGGCGGAGTAACATAACGCAAGAGAAGAGGTTCTCACAGTACTAGGATGTGCTCCCCATGTTGTGCCTGTTAACTTCCTTATGATGTTATTTCTGGCTGCCACTTTTTGCTTGGTGTTCAAACAGTGCTTCTTGTAGGTGAGAGCGCGGTCAAGGGTAATTCCTAGATATTTTGGAAACGAACAATGCTCCAGCGTGGATCCTTCCCAGTTAATTTTTAGGGTTCTAGCTGACTGTGTTTTTAAGGTGGAAAGCACAAGTCTGTGTTTTACTGGGATTTGGTCTCAATTGGTTCTCCCCATAGTAAGCAGATAATTCTATTAATGCCTTGGACAACTTCTGTTCTACATTATCAAAACAGTCAGCTCGGACATTGATGGCACAGTCATC
Organism: Meconema thalassinum; assembly: GCA_946902985.2. Taxonomy (NCBI): domain Eukaryota; kingdom Metazoa; phylum Arthropoda; class Insecta; order Orthoptera; family Tettigoniidae; genus Meconema; species Meconema thalassinum. The sequence goes on along the minus strand of OX336398.1, from coordinate 138,899,391 downwards.
TGCGTAGATGAAACCCTGTGTTCCCTCTGGTAGTGTCTGATCATTAGTATAGATATTAAACAACACAGGAGTAAGCACACTTCCCTGGGGTAACTCATTTTTCTGCGATCTCCATCTGTTTCTTTTCCCCTTAAATTCAACAAAGAACCTTCAGTTTTCAAGTAGATTCCTCAAGAAACTGGTTAGTTGATAATCGTTGGTGGCATCATACAGTTTCATAAGAAGCCCTCTGTGATTAACTGTCTCATAAGCCGCAGTAAGATCTATAAATACAGCTCCTGTGATCTCCTTCCTTTCAAAACCATCTTCGATATGCTGTGTTAATACAAAATATGATAACAGACATTAACTTAGGAAAACTCACGACAAACATGGAGGGAGGTAACAATGATTCACGTATTAAGGTCTTATAAGCCACAGGACTATGCAACACAACACAGAGGTTGTGGTATTTTTTAACATTCCGGTACCGGTACGTGAATTCGAGACATAATTATGTCTTGCTACTTACCTTTCAACATCCCTTGGGAACCGGAACATATTACATCCGTACCCCGGACCTACATAGCTACTCTCACAGTAGAGAGCAGTGCACGTTTTCCTGGCTGGCATGGGGAATCTAGAATAAACAACCACATGATTATGCACATGAGGTGACATATGTCAAAAGAATTTCGGAAATGACATGGGAGAGGGGAACAAGCGAAGGATGATATCACCAGGAATTTGCAATTTCATACATCAAATAATAAAATGTTGTGTATGAAAAGAAAATGTTACCTGTTATGATAGACCTGCTTACTCATTAATAGGAAATCGTCCACACCTGCCACTAACCTACACCTCACAACAAACTTGCAGACAATCAAAACCAATTAACGTTCGTTTCACGAACTGATTATATTGAACTTCACATGTCATTCATGAAGAAAAGAATGATTACAAGGACTTGTGCTATTACCTACATGAAGATAAAATAATCCAATATTTCCTACAATACCCAAGTTAAACGCATTAATCCTGGTACCATACCACTAGCCTATACAAGACATACATATTACAATTAAACATGAACAAAACCAAATATAAATGCATCCACTCTAAATAACCAAATATAAATGCATCCACTCCAAATACTTTACACGTCAATATACATTCACCTACAGAAACGATCAAAACGACGATAACTTACGCACGTGCCTCTATTTCAACAACAGAACACCCAATTCCAACTCTTAAACGCACCGTTTTCAAACCGTTTGTTACTACTTCTCCTTTTTTAGAAAGGGTTCTAACATAATAGTGATGAGGTCCCTAAAAATGGAGTATACTGCAACAGTTGTCACAAACCGGCCCAGAGAGTAATCAAAAGCACGTGGCGGTCTTTGGTTTGGGTCAAAACAGATCAAAAGAGTTTCCAACGCCTGACAGTACTAACCTCGTGGGATTCTCACTTGCTTGAGGTTCGGACCGACTTCCACTGGCAGGGCTAAAAACGTCAATGCTTAGAGAGCGAAGTGATGACACTGTTTTTTTTTCTATTCGTCAAGGTTGTCGATGGACATCGAACAAAACTCTCGTAGCAAAATGAGACAGTCCTGTCTTCATCTTCATTACAAATATCAACATACGATTTTCATGACATACTTAACCCGTAAGCTTTCCACGAGATATTATCTTAAAGAACAAGTTAACAATTCGAAAGGCGGCTTCGGTGGCGTAGTTCGTAGCATGCTGACTTCTATGCCCAAGAATGCGCGTTCAAATCCGGCCGAAGTCGTCGGATTTTTTAAGAGCGTTAAAAATCCCTCAGTATGTCGCAGCCCCTATACTTAGGAACCAACCAACCAACCAACAAATTGAAATGACGCGCTTGTTAAATCTGTTTTTGTCCCGAACACAAGAATATCCTCTGCTGCGTTTATGCACCGGTATGCGTGCTCCAGCCTCGTCTCATCATTACTTTAGTTCCGCTGTATGCCACGGCGCGCCGCTAGCATGTCACGCACGATAAGATGCACGAGTGACGCATCTACTACATGTACTCCCGTTACTGATATCGCGCCAGGAGATGGCAGTTGGATTTGAACTGCTGAGGTCTTCCCGCTCACTGCGTATCGCGCATTCCAAAAACATTCAGTTTGTCACTACTTGCTTCACTCACTCAGCACATTCCTTCTTTCACTGGCTGCGTATCGCCTGCTGCAATAATAACCATTGGCATGCGGGTAGCTGATATATATAAGTTTGGAATAGGCGGACCGCGCATGCGTACTGCAAGACTCCCCGCACCCCGTCACAGCGTATTCAACTGCCATCTCCTGCCGCGATGACAGTACATGATCGATCCTTGCATGCAGTAGCAGTGAAGCCGGAGTGGGCAGTTACATCATCCTTGTGGACAACCGTCGTATTGAAACATTTGGTTATACTCTGATTTACAAAAGATGCTCGGTGAAAGCTGTCATTCGCTTGATGGGTGAGGTGAGGAGAGGAGACGAGAGGGGTAACGGTCTCCATGGCAACTGTGAGCAATGTTGCAATGTCTGCCGACACAGCAGTAAGCACATGGTTTGACTCAGCGTGTCTTCACTCGTCACGGTCATTAGACCACCAGTATTGTGTCTTCCTGCAAGCCTCTTGGAATGTTATGAGTCATGATCTGCCTCAGTGGCACCGCAGCATTTCCCCACGTGCTAGCTTTGACAGCTGTCAGCGAGCTTTATTGGTAATTCAGAGTATAGTGTTATGACACACTCAGAGCATCCTAATGTCCGTCACACTGTACACGTGAGATATTAGGGCATTGTGTTCCGTTCCGTAACTCTAAAGATGATGCCTCAAATACAATCCGTGTTGGTGGAACAAAGCTGTTTGGTAGTAGTTTATGAACATTATGCACCGGTAGCTTATAATTTGTTTATTTTGGTGTTTTCTTATTTCTTGTTTCATACCAAACAATATTTTGGGTCGTATTCTTGCCGTTCTTAATCCACAAATTGGATGTGCACCGGAGTTAATTTCAATGTGTTGTACAGTTGGATTCCCCTTTGCTTTCTCCTGTTCACTGCATGACATTTTCTTATTCTCATCCGAATACATTTTAAATCCATTCAATGTTGTTCTTTTTTGAGCCTCCGTAGCTTAGGCGGTAGCACGCTGGCCTCTCACCGCCGGGTCCGTGGTTCAAAACCCGGTCAATCCTTGTGAGATTTGTAGGCTACTGGACCAGCGGAGGCAGACAGGGTTTTCTCCGTGAACTCCGGTTTTCCCTATCGAAAATATCATTCCAGCATTACTCTCATCTCTCATTCATTTAATCATTGCCCCAGGGGAGTGCGACAGGCTTCAGGACCCGGCACAGTTCATATCCTCGCCCCTAGATGGGGGTTCATTCCTTCCATTCCCTGACCCGGTTGGTCGACTAGGAGTTGGCTGTGGATTTTCATTTTCAATATTGTTCTATTTATGATACACAATTGTGTGGATATCCTGATATCTATACTACCAAAACTTCATCGTTTCATAGGCTGTAACCAGTGGACGAAGGAATAATAACCTGCCGTGTTGGGTTTGATGTTGAACTGGGCGTCTTGTTTAAAGCTGGGGTGGTTCGGTTTTGTAGTTGCTGAATCTATGGGACTACTAACATAACAGCTCACATTTGGTAGGTTACCGTACGTGAAGTTAACTTACTCGCAGCCTATATCAGCCGTGTGGATAGGCTTGTGAAATACGACATTGTCAGGTAAGACCTGCGATAATCTGAATAAACTGCCTGTTCGCAATATCAAGTTTGTAGGATCGAATCATGGCGCAACCAGTTGGCATGGATGCGCCGATGTCAGTAGGTATAGCCTACTGGCACATTAAAGATCTTCTTTGGGGCAAAACCCCGGCACCCCGGCGTCTCCTAAAGACACAGTAGATAAAAGGGAAGTTAAACGAATAACATTACTATTGTAACCTCAATATTATTGCTGAGTGGCGAGGTAATAGAAGTAATAACTCGGTTCACAGATGTTACCTGATCACAAGTGATCCCGTGAAAGAACTCGACGCATTGATTCATCATTAAACAGTTACATTGCAAGAGCTTTCTTCAACAGTGAAAAGGAGTATGCTAGGTAGGTAGGGAATATTTTTATCGTAATATGATTATAACGTTAATAATAATGTGTCTGTAAATGATTATAAAGTACCGTGCCTCAAATTACTATAGTTAATCTTGTTATTGGTGATTTGAAAGTGGTTTCTCGTTAAGATGGTTTTTACCTCAAACAGTGGTTGTCAGAGCAGCTTGTAGACATTCCACAATTCAGATAAGTCTCCATATCATATCTTTCAACACATATACTATAAAACGAACACTTTTTTCCATGTAGCAGTTCTAGCTCTATACCATCATCTCAGCAGAGTACTCGTAGGTAATTCCTGCATATTAGTTTACAATTGTTTAAGGTGCGTTCAGAAAGTAACGAGCCGGATGCATAATTACAGAAACCAGTACCTGTATGTTAGAAGTATTGGCCCTGGCTGTTGAGGCACTTGTCCCACTGTGTCACGAGGCGGTGAATGGCTGTCTCATAAAATTCCCTGGGCTGCGATGTGAACCAGTTCTGCTGGCCCCGCAGAGCCCTTTTCAGGGGACCAAACATGGCGTAATCACAGGAAGAGAGGTCCGAACAGTATCGAGGATGGCCGGGAACCTCCCATTTGAATTTCTGCAGGAGTGCTACGACTGTGTTGGCAGTATGAGGTCGTGGACCGACCACGGTGGCTATGGCGTTCACTGTCACTCGGCGGTCCTGGGTAATGACTGCATCAACCAGCTGAACGTTGTCATCGGTAATGCAGGGGGGGGGGGGTGCCCCAGACCGGGCATCATCGTCTAACGACACCAGTCCTTCCCTGAAGCGCTTGTGCCACGCCTTGACCCTTGCAAGGGACATGCAGTGTTCGCCGTACACTTGTGACATTCGGTGATGAATGGCCGTTCCCCCTACTCCTTCCACTCTCAGAAACCGAACAACACCTCTTTGCTCTTCGGTTGACGCCTCCATGTCACTGTTTGCAATGCGACTGGCAGCGTTGGACGATTGATGCATGCTGCTGCTCGCTTTGTATCGTCACATGACGTGCACGTGTGCCCTCTAGCGACGGGCTGTGACCTTCCACGCTCTGCTCGGAACCACGCCTCGTTACACACGCCACGATTAGCCGATGTCGGCACCGATTTGCGCATTCCAGCCTCCGGCTCGTTACTTTTTGAACGCACCTGACAGTTTGGGGCTTAAGTGTATCAAAGCAATAAAATCTACACCTTCATAGATTAGGTGGTAGAAGGAGACAGGTTGTTGATGGGATTATCATTTCTCAGACTTGTGAATTTATAGATTTAAATATAATTTGGTGTTTCATGTGTTTAAAGCTTTAGTACCGGAATTTATCAGTAATAGTTGCCCTGCTTTTGATATTTAGAGGGCATTGACCGCTTGTAAGTGTCATTATGGGTTGGTAGTGTTTTTTAGAGTTATTAATTTGTCATTATTATTTGGATCTGACTATGCTCGCTTGGCGAGTGAAACGTCATCATATTATTTTTCCTCTTTTCTAGTCCATGTAATTTTTTTCAAGTTATTATCTTACTTTTCACATTTTGCAAAAATGAGGAATAAGTAGGCTTATGAGTTCGATCCGGGAAAACGTCTGTCTGTCCTTCTGTCTGGTTGTCTGTGTGTGTGTGTGTCCCCATATCAACTCCTAAACGGCTGCAGCAATCGAATCCAAATTTGGTAGGAGTAAATATCTATACCGGAGCATCTCAATGCCATACATGAAAATGATGTCAGTGCTACCAGCTGCTGAAAAACCGCAAATGAAATTTGAGCTCCATGTTGGATATCTTGGAAGGTATGCATGATAACTATTCCAAAATTGGCACACATATAGATAATAATTTATCAGTTTACTTTCCAGGCGGCCATACTTGCTAGGGTTGCCAACAAGATGCTAAGCCTGCTGATACATCCAACATTTAAATGCATGTAACTTCTATACTAACAAATGGATTTCCACCAACCTTCGTATGTACTATGTGTACATAAACAGATATGACTGAGCGTATTCTTAAGAGCCACCAGGGCTGCCAACTGTTTATAAATGCTCTCTCTATATTTTTATCCAAATACCAATATATCAGAAAGTATGCGAGCCAACAGCTTTAAACTTTGCACATGTATAGTAGCTGACATTCTAGATTAATTTGGATTAACTAATGTATGTCAGTGCAGCCTACATGATTCTAAACCTGCTGATAGGTCCCATTTTAAAATACATGTAACTTCTATACTATCAATTGGATTTCAACCGAATTTCGCATGTGCTATGTGTACTATAACACACATGACTATGCCTATTCTTAAGAGCAAACAGGGCTGCCAACTGTTAATAAATGAGGTGTCTATTTTTTACCCTAATATCAATATATCAGAAAATATGCAAGCCCACAGGTCTAAATTTTGTGCACATATAGTACCTGCCATTCTAGATTAATTTGGAGTAACTAATATACGTCAGAGCTGCCAATATGATTATAAGCCTGCTGATAGGTCCAATTTTGAAGTACCAGTTATTTATTTATTTATCGTATGGCTTTTAGTGCCGGGAGTGTCCGAGGACATGTTCGGCTCGCCTGAGTCTGTAGCTGCTTCCAGCGGACCCCCTAAGGGTGAGCTACGAGTTCCGTTCAATTTCAAGTAGTTCCAATTTTCGCCACCAGATATCACTGATACTAAGTGGTGAACGTTGGAACTTTGATAGAGCGTTCTAACGAAATATAACCTAACAAATTTTGCTTTACACAAGTTTAGTCTGTGAAAGGATCTTTTACATGCCATAAATCTATGACATGGGACCGCCGGCTTTACTTCCCCTCCGAAGGAAGGCATACTGAAGGATTTTTAACGCTCTTAAAAATCCGACGACTTCGGCCGGGTTTGAACCCGCTATTTTGGGCACAGCAGTTCAGCATGCTACCGACTAAGAAATGGATTTCATCCAAAATTAGCATAACAGTAGATCATAATATTTCAGATTATTTCTGACCAACACACGCATGACATTGTTGCCAACATGATTTTACGCACGCTGATAGATCCAATGTCTAACTGCATGTAGCATCCATGCAATCCATTGGACTTCAACCAAATTTTGTATTCAGTACCCTAAGAGATGGAACCAAGAATATATTCAGTCACCAGGGCTGCTCTATTAGGCTACATTATGTCAGGTATATTTCGAAATAATTAGAAATTTCGATATTACCAACTTAATTTCGTCATTATTCTAGATAGGGCCATATTGCTTAATCATTGGCATGAATCATAAATTTTAAGAAATGTAGGCTCTTTAGTTCCTCACGGAACTTCTTGTTTTTTCTCATGTGCCAGTGATTAAGATTACATTCTGTTGATTGATTGAAAGTTGCAACATCAAATGCCCATTGGTTAAGGCTAAGCTAATAATCATCCAAGTACTGTGAATTAGAATACCGAGGATGTACGAAAAGCCATTGGTGAAGGCTACATTAATCTTCATCTAAGCACTCACCAATTAGAATAATAAGGATTAATGCAGCCATTCCTAAAGGTTAGAATACTCTTTATCCAAGCACTCACGAATAGAATACCAAAATTTGACCATCAACCCTTAGTAAATGCCAGGCTATCATCTAATTACCCACTAACAGTTTGTCAAGGTTTGACCAGCTATTATTCGTAAAGGCTCTGAGGCTAAAAGTCATCCAAGCACTCGCTTATAGAACACCAACGATTTACTGACAGTCATTGGTAATTGTGAGTAGGTACTCACTATTATAATACCAAGAATTAATCAACAGCCGTAGGTAAAGGCTAGGCTAATCTGCATCCAAACACTCATTAATATAATATCACTTATTTAGTTAATTTTTATTTATGTATTTACTTGTTCATTTTACACAACAGGGCTCAGTGTGCACCTCAATACCAGTGCACCTACACAGTAGCATAGAGTTCCAGGTTTTTCTACAATATTAAATAGTAATGTCTAAGTATAAATATTATCGCTAGTAAGTTCACACAGATTTCTAAATGTATCGTAGTAAGAAGCTGAATCTAAAAATAATGTAAAAGCTGAATCTTAATTTGATTAATGTCATAAAAGAACAAATGAATACATAGAAAACTTAAAATACCTGTGTAGCATTTAGTAACTAGGGAACAGTTAAACACATACAGTATACTGCATACATTGTTGGTTCGGTTCGGTGTGATAGATAATTTTATTTCAAATATGAACTCAGCGACTGGATTATAATTTCCATAAAGCGGTCTAATTGGGAAACAGAGATCTAGTGCCCAGTTCACACGAACTTCATCTTTTAAATACTGCAAAGTATACAGGTGAATTATTAAGTGATATAGTTTTTGTTATATCATTTTTGAATGTTAGGGATGATCTTGTAATTAGGATACAGATAGGGATATAAATTTAGGAGTGTTAGAGTAAGTTATCAATTTGCCTGTTTACAACTTCATAACAACTTTTTCATTTAGTTGCCTGCCAGTCATGCCGAAATGCAATAAACGTTCACCGTAGGGCGACACGTGTGGTAATTGCCCGTTATTTTGAAGTTGAAGTCTAAATAGCTGAGGAATTTCTTTTCAAATTGCTCACTGGATTTTTAGCAGGTTTTCTTCAAGGGACGCCATACATGACTGGCATAATCGAGCTTGAATGCTTAATGCAGGTATTGGTGCTAGTGACTGGCTTATATTATAAAAATTAACATGTGACTGTATTTTGTACATGACAAGTAAATGTAAGCTCTTGGTCAAACAGGATTTCTAAATCTTTCTTCTCGCGTACAGCGTGTGATGACTGAGGTTCAATTCCATAAACAAATATGGTTGGGTTCTTTCATACAAGCATTTAGTAATAGAATTGACTGACAGGCATTGGTAAAGGCTAGACTAGTCATCATCCAAGTATGCACTAATAGATACCTAAGATTGACCAACAGCCATTGGTAATGGCTCTCAGTGTCGTACGCAGGATTTCCTTCCGGGGGGGTTCATTCATAGTAATGTCCTATAATAAAAATGATAATTCGAATATAATTCATAAAAAGCAACAACTCAGTTAAATAAACACTACCGGACCCAAGCGAGAAATCTCGCATGTTCATAAACCACCCTTCCCCGATAGGTTTATAACGAGAGAATTAATTGCAGCATGTTAGAGCTCCAGTATTTGCAAATCGCACACTTCTAAAAAAATTGATATTTATGAAATTAGAATGGAATTCGTCACTGCTAATGTAATTTGTGTGCTGAGTCCATTGATTTATCTTAGCTGTAACACTCACCAGTTATTCGATATTTTTGAAATTATACGATTTGAGTACTCATTCCTTAGACTTCCTGTTTCTGAAATCCATGCAAAATGATAAAGGAAAGACCTCATAATGTTAAAATGACACGAAACTGGCGTCACAGCGTCCAAAATGTGAAGTGGACAGCAATTACGGAGCATATTTTCCTACAGCAACAGTATCGACAAAACTCACACTTCGTACATTTTTAAAAGTCATCTTTTAAAGATATTATTGATATTTATGAAAGTAGAGTGCAATTCGTCACTGCAAATGTCTATTCTCTTTCATTTGAATGCTCATTTGGCACGATCAGTCGCTTGTGAGCCCCACAGGAAAGAATATATATTATGATTCTCTTTGCATGAAAACTATTTTAACTATATTTTTCAGCACTTTAAACAATATTACAAACACAATTGAAAACATAAAAGATTAATAAAAATACGGAAAAGAGTTTAGCCCAATATAGATATTGCACTAGATACAAACGGACAAAAGGAAATGTCTAAATTGTCAATCGGGCTAAACCAAAGAATCTGATTAAGTAGATATTTGCCCTGGGATTTGTTGAAGGACTTAGACAAGTCTACTTCAATCGTATATCAAGCCTTCTAGGTTTGACAGACAAGTCATTCAGTACTTCCTCAATTGAAACATCAACAGTATCATGAATGAACATCAAAGCTAATCCATTAAGGCGTTCTTCACTAGCTGAATTCCTTAAATAGTTCTTCAAGAATTTTAAGGACGAAAACGATCTTTCACACGAGCAGGTTGTGACAGGTAAGGTAGCCATGATGACAAGCAGGTTATACACAACTGGAAACATGTTCTTATTGCATATTTACAAAGCATCTATAGCACTCTTGGGCTTCTTTTCAATAGATTTCAGAGTTTGTTTCCAGAGAAGTAGCTCGGCTCTAATATTAAGGGGAAGTCCATAAAATGCAGCTACATTTTCTACTTCAGCTATGCTTTGGTTGGATAGTTCGTTTTCAGTTGTGGTAACTAGCGTTTTCAATGGCTGAAGAGTTTCTTTATGGGAGACAAATTTATCATCAAGTGATGAAATAGTTTCTTCAAGAAATGGGATGAAAATAACCCGCCTATAATATTCTTCCGGATCGTTAGATGAAACGTTGTTCCTCATCGTTTGTCGAACAACAGTTCGAGGCTGAACTACAGGCACTCCAAATTCTTTGCAGAACTCTAAAACCGAATTATATGCACACAAAAACCTTGCGTCTGCATCTGCCCTAGATGTTAGGCCCCTTAAAACAACAATTATCATCATCATCATCATTTCTTCAAGAGACCTCTTAACATTCATGGAGGCGTTGCTTGCTTGACTGAGATCCAAATTTTCAGTTTGAAGGTATTTGCTGAGAGGAAGTGTGATTTGAAATGCTTCATGAATGACACACTTATCAAGAACTCAAATTTGCTGATAGCGCACAGAAGAAGTTGCGCATCTGTAGCTGCCTTCTTATCAACCCATGCTGCTATTTTTTCTAATGCCAACAATAACGGTTTCAGAAGTTCAATGAATGAACGAACAGACTCGTGCTTTTCAATCCATCTCGTTGCACATAACTTCTTGAGTTTACTCACTAACTACTTACTACTCACTACTCACTACTTACTAAAAAAGGCATAAGATCTTTCAATTGTACCCATACAGTTCCTAATCTCTGCAACACTACACCCTTCAGAAATGGCCAGGTTTAAACAGTGAGCACTACAGTGAACATACTGGGCTTTGGGAAACTGTTTTCGTACAATGGCCTGAGCACCTCTGTAGGATCCACTCATGGCACTAGCTCCATCATAACCTTGGCCTACGAGATATTCTGCATCCAGTGCCACACTTTTCAAACCAGACAATATGCTATTCGCAAGGCCTAACCCAGAAGCATCATTGATAGCAATAAATTGCAGGAACTCCTCATGTACGGAATTATCTGGAACGAAACGGACATATAGTGACATTTGCTGCACACCGCTGATGTCTGTGGTCTCGTCAGCAAGAACAGAAAAGTATTTAGCTTTTTTCACCTGATCGACTAACCTTTTCAATATAATGTCATTCAAAGATGAAATAATTTCATTCTGAATCCGTGGGCTTACGTATGTTGCATTTAAGGATGCTGTCATCAAATGTTCCTTTAGTATTGTATCACCAGCTTCTGCTCGAAACTTGAGAAGAGACCTGAAATTTCCCTCCCCTTTCTTGAGAGGCTCATCTAAATTTACTGGTCCCGAATCCCTGTGACCACGGAAAGCAATGCCCATTCGAGCAAGGAAAATCACAGATTTAATTATTGGTATGAGTTTCTCCCTGTTGCATAATATGTTGGATTGAACACCCCTATCCAAGCTTACGTCAACAGCAGGTTTTGTACCTTTGTATATGGCGAGAAAGTTCGCAGCCTTTTCCGTACATGCCATATGATACTTGGTTTCTTGGTGTTTTTTGAAATCCTCCTTCGCATTTTTCCAGTTCATGTAAGGAAATTTTACTAGTTTACCTGGCGATGAAGATTGTTTCCCAACAACGGTGCAAAACAACGAACAATATTTACAAAAGGCTCCGTTCTTTGAAGGAGAATAAACTAGCCATTTTCACTCTGATAACCAGTTCAACTGAAATTTCAGATTCCTTGGACCCGATAAAGGGAAATTAAAATTGCTTCCAGGTGTCCAGGCATTTTCCAACAGTTCATTTTTCAGATAATCATCAATCTAAAGAAAAAAGTAAATCACAACAATGAAATAATTAACATGTACCGACACATACGTAGGCCAAGGCCATACAAATACCGGTATAACATGATAGGTGAAGCATCGAAATGCAAATCAGTTACAGAAATAGCGATTATCATGAATCATATTGTAAACACACCTGTTGGCCAGCATAACCTCCTAAGTCTGTTCGATGTGATTGTTCGGTAGCCGGCTTGGTAGTAGCCGATAATTCTCAAGTTCATTTTCAGTTCTTAAAGATGAACTACTTGCAATGGCAGTGTTGCATGTAACATCTACTCTTGTTTTTTAATAATAAATCGATCCATTACGTTTGCAAATAAACTCGGAAAAAAGTGCGACTCACGATCTGGCAGTTCACAGATATGCACGTTTAAAGCAGCACGAAGCTGCGTTACGATAGTTACCAATCGCACACTTTAACAGTAAAACGACAATTTTGATATTTCGCCTAGTGTAGTTAGTTATTATTGGTATAAGTGGAAGAACAGCGAGGTCATCTGCCCCTCTTGCTCCGTTTAACATGTAGTTTAAGGGTGTTTACCCCAGGCCATAACCAGTAGCTAGCGCCAAAGCTGGAGAAGTCTCGTTGCGAGTTGAGTGGAGGTCATTTACCACGGGAAGAACGTGTTCACATTAAAAATATATTACAAAGGAGTGGCCTAAAGAAGCCTCACTGGCAGTAATTCAAAACATTTTCCAGGTGATAGATAGGACAATATAAGGAGTCACGTAAACTAATGTCTCTGGGGGGGGGGGGGGGGTTAAACCCTAACCCCCCCGTCGGTACGCCACTGATGGCTCTGCCAATCAGCATCTATACACTCTCTAATGAAATACCAATTATTGACTAACATCCATTGGTCAAAGCTAGGAAATCATCACTCAAGCACTTACTATTGGAATACCAAGGATTGAGCAGCAGCCATTTGCTAAATACTTCCTTTGTAGCAATTGACAATTATATCCATGCTATTAAAAGCTTTTATCTTAAAATAAGGTACAAAAATATGATAGGATCCTTCAGTATGCCTTCCTTTGGAGGGGAAGTAATGCCCGTGGGTTCATGTCATAGATCTTTGGCACGTAAGACAACCTGCCACTGCAATTGGTCGTGTTTAGCAAAATTTGTAGGTTGTATTTCGATTGTTAAGAACGCTCTATCAAGTTCCAACGTTCGCCGCTAGGTATTAATGACAGTAGCATCTGCTAGCCAAAGTTGGAACTACTTGAAATTGAACTTGTTGGGAGCCCTTGGGCGTTCAGTCAAATATGCCCAGCTACGGCCATTGACTGTGATTCCTCTATAATAATAATAAAAACATAAATATCACGTGAGTCAATGTCCTTCTCTTCTTGGTAAAAAACAGCCATGAGACTTTACCGAGCAAAAATAAAATACTGCTTTCGTAAAGTAAAGGTTATACCTGGGAATTTCTAAGATTATTGGTCTTATGATGCCCGGAATAAATCGAGCAATGGATACCCTTAGTGTGTCCAATTGATCACTTTCCATACCTGTGTAAGTGCTGACAAAAGAGGCCTCCGTTTGAACAGACAGCTGAGATTTATATCCGATTAGAGAGAACACCATCAGAACTGAGAAAAGAAATAAGAATTTCCTCCGAAATTAAACTCTACTGGCCCTATGGTTAATCAGAATTGGACCAAGTCACACAGCCTTCTTACGGCTATCAATCCACGGATTACAGCATAAGATGTGCACAAAAGCCACGAATGGCTAACAGTAGAGCTGATCCGTGTAGAATTGGCAGAATGTTACAGGTTTCTTATTGGTTGTTGGTAGATTGAGAGTATATTCATCGGGTTTTAAGCTGTTTACTTTAATTCCTTGAATGTTGCAAATTCAATGTTTTGAATTGAGCGATGGACCAGAAACCAAAAAACTATTATTCATAGCATGCTTTTTATGAACCTGTTTGCAGGTGACTAAAATTTAAATCATGGTGCTGGGTCCCTCACTTTCCTCCAAAGTTATATATGAATTTTCGCTTCGAAAAGGCTGATACCTTCAAGTGTGTTTTTTCTCTCTCTTTTTTTTGAGGATGTTTTCATCGCACATTGGTTAAAATATCAAAGTTTTCTCTTTGTTTTAATTCGACATCATACCATTCACAACAAACCTTATTGGTGTAATATTTCTTATAAATGCTTTACAATGCGTTTAATTTCACCCTTCAACAACTAGACAAGCATTTCTCATGTACACGTACCTATAATGTTTGTACACCAATGCAGATACCTTAAAGTACAAAAATATACAGAAAATCATTATTGGCGCTGTCACTGTGTAATGTATTACTGCACGTGTTGAAAGGGTTGTTCGTTACCTACAGCAGAGATGAAACTAATTATTATAACACATTGTCCTTTTCAGGAAGTATAATTAAATGTTGGTTGTAGTAGCTTGTTGAATAACAACGTGCCATTGTTATACTAGAATGTTCAGAAGAAATTAAAGTGTGTAGGTTGATGAGCATTTGCAATTATCTTTTGTACATTTTTGGAACATTAATACAGGTTGAACCTGTAGCAAAAGTACGAAAACATCTGTGAAACCTTTGAACAAGATAAAACATGAATTACGAATATAACTCTTTGTAAACGCATTGCCTCATAGCCATAACCTGAATTCCCATGAGGGACGACCCTGGATATCAGCAAACTTTGTTTAAGTAAAATATAATGGCTTGAAGTTCTAACAAGCAAAACCAAAGGAACTTGCTTTGCAATTAAAATATGACGAATTCGATAAATGAAGGGATAATAATGTGTTTGTGTTCGCGAGTAATTGAGATGTAAAAACATTACAGGCCGAGTAGTGCCAGAGGTTGTTTGATTCCACTGTCTCTTTTACTCCTGGATGGATTGACTTTACGTTTATGTCGAGTAGCTGTTTCTTTAATATACCTTGTCCGTTGAGTATATTTGTGAATAATCGGCTCCCTGAATCCCCATTTACAGAAACCATCACTGTTCCCACGTTTAAATATACAAACACTTTTCACTGTCACATATCCGCAATATTAAAATTTCGGTGGTATGGTTTCGACTCAAGAAGGGGCTAGCATTTTATATCAGCTTGTGTACCAAACATTTAGGCCATTTGGAAAGATTTTCACCATCATTACCCTGAAAGACAATAGACATTTCACAGTGTATCTTAAAGGTGGAAGAATGATCTACACTTAATCTCTTTAATATGTCTTTATTGAATTACCTTGTCTTCTACAGTAGATTCCACAACATCATGGAGGGACAACTGAGCATCAAATCAGAACCAGTGGAATTCTTAAATAATGTAAGTTGTAGTTTAGTTCCATGTATAACGTAACTTCGCAAGATTACTGATTGAAACTGGCAATGCACCACTCAATATTAACTAGGACTTGTAAACATTTGGTTTTTGTGTTAATAATGATTTATTCTGTATGTTTTAAATTGATATCTTCATAGGTGTCGAGTGATCAGCTAACGTCTGATTGGCTGGAAGGATTCAAGGTAGAGGAATCTAATGATGTGTTTGAAGATACTACAGCCATAGACAAAAATGTGGTCGTTAAAGAAGAACTTGAATTCCAGGTGACTATAGATACTATTTCCTATCCTGGAATATTTTACAAAAGGTTGTGAAATGTATAATTTTTTGGATGGTGCGATCTTTTTTTTTTGGCATTGAACGGATGAAAACTAATATATTTTTGGTGTGTAATCGTAAAACCGGGATTACCTTCTTGTAGCAGTAGCTCCCTCTGTAGTTTAAGAAACAAAATACCAATGGGGACTTGTAATATCTTATGAACGTAGTGACTTTACCAATTTTTGCATGTTAACTTTGTTTAGAATTAATCTTACACACAGCTCCGAACCTTAAAGAAGGTTACCAAGCAGTTTGACGTAAGCCAAAATATCCCACTGAGAATTAAAGTGGCATTCATAATGCCGATTTAGTTGTCTAGGTTAAGACTGGGCAATATACGTTGATATTTTATTTTGTTGAGACTCGACTATAGACTTCTTGTGCGAACACTTCGCAGCTGTGAATGCAAGTGCCCGCACCACTGATTTCTTCAATGTTTCGAATGATGTCAGACAAGGTTGTGTACTACTCCCCTTTAAGTACAACAGCTCTGCTTAATATGTCATCGTGTCCGTTGAACTTACGGCATTTCAATACGGGGAAGAACGTTTAATAACATCTGAATTGACAATGACACTATGAACGTAGCCAGAAGATAATTATAACATGCTGACCTACTGACAAAAGTGAAGTGTGTTAGCGTATCGTATGGAAGTCCAAACCCATAATATTCGAGGAGCACAGATACAATTCGGAGGTCTATTAAAAGAATTGGAGTTTGTGCGTTCCTTCGTCTATCTTGAGTGAAGCATCTGTGATAAGAGGAATTTTGAAGATGCGATTTGAAGACGGATTACGTTTGGACATACGGAAATATGCAAACTCACCAGGATATGGCAGAAGAGTGCGATAACAATTAGTGCAAACATCCACCTTGTTGAAACACTCGTGATTTGGAAACATGGACACTCTATGCCAGAGAGATGTAGCGTATTAATGAATTCAAGCTTTGGTGCTAGTGCAGAATGCTGTGCGTAAAATGGACTCAAAAGGAACTGAAATGCCCATTTGAGCTTAACATGTATGTGGGCCTTTCTTCTATTGCCAAGCTAAAATAAATTCAGTTCTTTGAATATACCGTAATGTGAGAAGAGAAGGAAGGGAAGATCGAGGGCACGAGACCTAGGGGAAGAGCAGTGAGCAGGTGGATATAATAAGTTAAGATCTCTAGCTTTCGTCTTCAGACTTAATGAAAAGTTCGGGATAGCGATTGTCAGTTCATGGAGTCTCGACTGAAACTGCTTGTAATTTTGATTGTATTTGATGAAATATTCTTCGAATACTCTTAAGGATCTCCCGCATTTGTAAAGTTAAGTTGAGCAGTTAGAAATGAGAAGTACCCTCTATTGGTTCTGGGTAGAGGGGGAAGTGTATGGTAAGTGAAACCAGGACATCAAAGAGTGACTTATTATTTCCTCTCTTTGCAACATGACCTGATTCTCCATGAAGAAATATTGGTAACAATTTCTGTTATTAATGAAATTTTTGTATGGAAAGGGATTTACACATAATTTTTTCCCCCTTTCAATCTCGTCATGTTTCATAAAACCGTTGTGTGGTTGAATTTGTAACTCTGCAGGTAAAACGAATGAGATTGTGTGTTTTCATGTGAATTGCGATCCGATAGCTACTTGACCTTCATGTGTAAGCAAGTGGTAATCTTTTGTGTTTCTGCCGTGTGTGATAAGCTTGGAAAGTTTAATTCAGAAATATATAGCCTATTATTCTAGTTATGTAATGGGAACATACAGTACTTGACGTTGTGTTATTTGAGCTTCTGAACAACCATTCTTAGCTTCTTATGACTGAGTTAAAAAATGCTTTACTCATACATAGGATAATTATACATGGATACATTTGTGCTGTTTATATTTCTTTGGCCTTTTGGAATATATGTTCACAAGATGTATCTTCTGTTGTTTATTGTGGTGTTTGAAGCCATATTTTCAGTGTTGCCTTAGTAAACCAGAGTTTAGTGCTTTTCAGTCGGTCAACACGAATGTACCCAAAAGAGATGGGTTATGCCCTAATCCTGAAATAAATTACATGAGATTAATAAAACACTAGGATGACCAGTTTCGATCGTCAAGCGATCATCATCAGATTCATTACACTTAGGATACAAAATCTATGTTTGAAATACAGGTGAAAATATTTACAATATGTACAATTATTTAGTTGCAGTATTGGTACTGCAACTGTCAGTGTATGCTAAATTCAGTATATATGTTAGGTGAAATGCTAAATGGTGATAGCTATCCGGAGATTGTACTTTAGAGAGATTATATGGTTGTAAACTATGGTTAAACTATAAAATTTTAGGCTAACTAATTATCTGATTGTCTTCCGTACTACAGCTACTCGCAGTTTTCGTGCTCACTGGAACTCACTGTGCGGTCGACTGCGGTGGTTATCTTAACGACTGGTTTTTCCCTGCCTTCTCCCCCCTGTCCCTACGTGCTGTGGGAGTGATAGCGATGTGTTTATGTGAGGTGTTGCCAACCTAGATAAGATGTATGTTATTGAATGAGGTGGGTCTACAACTATTAAAGACCGTGGATTAGCCCTCGCCACGCGTGGAGCATAACCCATTCGAACTAAGCGTTGACGGTCTTATGAGGACGTCCCGGCACCTTTAATACTGCCGCGAATATGGGCCTTGGTTTATTGCAGAAGAAAAGTATATCGTACACCTGATCCAGATAACATTTACCTATTAAAAACCCCCTAATTTCCCCCCTTTTTTTATCTAGCTTGGCTGTGTCGCTAAATTGTGTTTTGTTTCCGACAGGGTGTGTTTTTTAGTAGCGTGAAGAGGGGTGAGCTCTCCATGAACGTGTGTTCATTTAGATTGTTGGGATTGTTTCGTTTGGCTAGGTGTATCTCGATTGCTTCCTTTATGTCAAGAGCTCTGCCTTTCGATTCGTGATGGATTATTTTAAGGTCCGACTCTATGTTGGTAAAGCTGTGCCCTGCGTCACACATATGTTCGCACACGGCTGAATGTGTTCCGTATCTTATCGCATTCCTATGTTCATTATAACGTGTTTATAGCAGTGTTTATATGTAAGAAATCTTAATCAAGGGGTCGCGCTCAGTTCCTATGTGATGTTTACGTTCGCCAAACAACATGCTTTTCTGAGGTAAGGGTCATTGGATTAAAACAATAATTTAGAAAGAAAGGTGACAAGACGTAAAATAATAACATGATTTAATGACTAATGACTAATAGTGCATAAAAAGAATATGAACAACAATAATAATAAAAAAATCCTCCCTGAACTTTCCCATGACAGGAATATCTATCAAAGCTGAGGAGTCAGACGGATCTCCCCTTTATTAAAATGTGGATCCTGGTTCCACTAACTTGCAATTTGGATTTTATGTACGCGTAATGACTAACTACGAGGAATGAGTACTTTGGATGACTGTTCGTTTACAACGGGTTAACAGCCACGGTGCTCACGAACAATCATCTCGTAAATCAACGTGTACGGATATGGAACATGACACTAATAAAAACCCTTAAAAATGTAATGCTGACACACACACAAAATCTACTATTTACAGGAATCTCTCTCGAGACCCTCATTTAGCGCGACGACGCACTTGACAATGAGCTGCCAACACCGGCCAATTGCTCAATACACAAGCACGGAAATACAGCATAGCACGTGACTTCACGGGTCACTGAATGGAATATAAACATGGACTAAACCAACAACAACAGAAGCCTGACCAGCTGATATTACTTTATATGAACAAAACTGCATGTTAAGGTAACGCTTCGGAGATTATCGTGATTCGTAGGCAACTCCCATTTATTCAAACAATTTTTACCATTGATCAGTTTTTATTCTGTATTTCAAGTAATTACGGAGTCAACAAGCACTCCTCACTAATGACCTCGCTTGCAACGTTCAGACCGCCTTGTGAAACATCTCCCCCTTTTCTCAATACTTGTCATGTCCCAACTCCAGTGTATATAAATAACTGACCAGCTGTGCCGTTATCTCAAGGAATCAACAGCAACAATTCAGACAATTTGTTTATAGCTTCACTTTGTTCTAGCCTACTACTGTTTAATTGTTCAGATAACTTCGCGTTTAATGCTTCACTTTGTTCTAACATACTAGTGTTTAATGATTGATTCTGTTCCGCCAATTTAGTGTCCAACAATTCCTGTGTTCTCCTAGCCGCACTCTCAATGATTTCTTGAATCTGTTCCACCGTTGCCATGTTATACAAATTATATGAGACATTAGGGAAATGGCATAAAGCAATGCCCTTTGGCACACACACACAATCCAATGCACATTTAATTTCTTTACCCAACTCAGTTCATTTATTTTTTCATTTAATCCCACTAGTCGATTGCATCTCTGAGTAGTTCTAGTTTTACTCAATTTAATTTAAACCCAAGCACATATTTAGTCATCAAATTGTTATCCTGATCTGATATTAACACTGACTAATTAACAGAGTATTAACTGTTATTTAGGCTACAGCCTCCTAATATTTCCATGAGTTTGACTTTCTAAACAAATCTAGTTTTAACTTTATATCATTGGGCGCCCGGTATCACATATATTACCTTTTACTTTAATTCAATAGACAAAAACGTGAACTGTATTTTACTTTGCAAACTCCTGATTTATATTTATATTTCACACATTTGGCGGTATCCACTTCGCCTCAATTACTTTTAATAAAATATCACTTTCCGGTGATTAAATACTGTCATATCTGCCTGCACTTGCGGCATGTCGGTTTTACTCAAATACGCCAATATTGACATGTGTAATTTCTCCGCCGTTACACCACAGTGAATGGCCCCACGCTTGGCCGCGCCAGTTTTATCCCTATGAACCCTTCAGAATAGCAGTGTTTATATGTATGAAATCTTAATCAAGGGGTCGCGCTCAGTTCCTATGTGATGTTTACGTTCGCCAAACAACATGCTTTACTGAGGTAAGGGTCATAGGATTAAAACAATAATTTAGAAAGAAAGGTGACAAGACGTAAAATAATAACATGATTTAATGACTAATGACTAATAGTGCATAAAAAGAATATGAACAACAATAATAATAAAAAAATCCTCCCTGAACTTTCCCATGACAGGAATATCTATCAAAGCTGAGGAGTCAGACGGATCTCCCCTTTATTAAAATGTGGATCCTGGTTCCACTAACTTGCAATTTGGATTTTATGTACGCGTAATGACTAACTACGAGGAATGAGTACTTTGGATGACTGTTCGTTTACAACGGGTTAACAGCCACGGTGCTCACGAACAATCATCTCGTAAATCAACGTGTACGGATATGGAACATGACACTAATAAAAACCCTTAAAAATGTAATGCTGACACACACACAAAATCTACTATTTACAGGAATCTCTCTCGAGACCCTCATTTAGCGCGATGACGCACTTGACAATGAGCTGCCAACACCGGCCAATTGCTCAATACACAAGCACGGAAATACAGCATAGCACGTGACTTCACGGGTCACTGAATGGAATATAAACATGGACTAAACCAACAACAACAAAAGCCTGACCAGCTGATATTACTTTATATGAACAAAACTGCATGTTAAGGTAACGGTTCGGAGATTATCGTGATTCGTAGGCAACTCCCATTTATTCAAACAATTTTTACCATTGATCAGTTCTTATTCTGAATTTCAAGTAATTATGGAGTCAACAAGCACTCCTCACTAATGACCTCGCTTGCAACGTTCAGACCGACTTGTGAAACATCTCCCCCTTTCCTCAATACTTGTCATGTCCCAACTCCAGTGTATATAAATAACTGACCAGCTGTGCCGTTATCTCAAGGAATCAACAGCAACAAAATCTCAACCACCTCAACATATGGTCAGACATTAATCAAAATATCCACAATTGCCCTCGCAAGGTAACAATATGGACTTGGCATCAAGCTGACAGAAATCAGTCTAGGCTGAAAATCCCGCTTGTAATGACCACAAAATACACACACACACATCTGGGAATGACATGACGAATTTCACACAGGTCTGCTGAATCGATGCTCACAAACTATTCAAACAATATTTAAACCCTACGATAGAGCTGATTGCTCTTCGTCACAAATTACATTGCTCCAAAGGCAATAATCTCACTGAATCTGATCAATAATAAACCTTAAACAATTTTAATTACCCTCCAATCTACTGTATAATTATATTACTTCAGTCCTACTTCTGAAACACAACATATCTCCGAGAGACGTTTTTAACCGCATTGCGTAACATATGCAAACACGGCCGTTCACATAGCTACGTTAGTTAAAACAACCAACAAACAAGAACCTTCCACTAATAACATATATGCGAGCTGCTTCCATGCAAAAGGTGTGTCAGACCAAAACTAAATATACTACGTTAATCACACAAGCAAATTATTTACAAAACAAATTATGTCCCATATACCATAAGTTAATCTATCAGATAATAATAATATTATTCTGTACTCATCCTCGGCAAGTCACCCGTCAAAGGACATCCGCTGCCATCTCCCAACTGAATGCTTCTTATCTCATCTCAGCCATCTGGACGGAGTGCTGAGAGTTCCAAACTTCTTCTATGGTAATCGATGTCATCTCTCGTGCTGATTCAGAAAGTTAGATTATTATACACTTGGTATCTGACTACTAAATTCGCCGTTCCAGGTACTACTTTCCCCGTAACAGTTTGTTGGCGAATTATCGACGATACTGCCCCTACAAAATATAGTACTGTGACTATCTATCACTGAATTTAACACATTTACAATAACTTCTGTGTCCTCATGACTCGCAAAGTATAACAGCCTACGTCCTTAGACGCACAAATTAAAGTCAACCTGTGTCCACGACACACAAAATAATAAGCCATGTCTTGGCTCTTCACGCCACTTATAAATGAACTGGCCCTAGGTCTTGATGGGGGGGGGGGGGGAAATTATATAAAAATTTCTCGAAATAATGGTGGTACAGGAATGAAATAAATATCACTGAACTCGTAACATTGCACAGGTCAAGAATATGCCCATTAATCCTAGAATCGATCGTAGAGTTTTTTGTCTAGGCGATTTCCCGCGTGAATGCTAGCCACCGCGTACCCAAGCTGGACTTGCCGCGCTCGTAGGCATTCATTTCTCATTGGTTCCACATTTTCTGTAACTTGGCGGTTTTTAGCAGATCTTGGCCTCGTAGGAGTGTCTATTATCTTCCTCAGCCACTCACGTTACTGCATCATATTTTTTCTAGGCGCGAATATTACAATGAACATACCAGAACCATGTCTCACTGCGCGTCGCTTCTATTTTGAGGTGGCCAACACCTGTCCTTCTGACACATCGCTAGGCTATTTCTTTTCACAGCTGAAGTATTTAGCCTTTTGTCAAACTGCTTCAGGTATGTCCTCACTGTCTCCAACAAATGCTTGAAATTTCCTCATCACTGTCTGGCTATTTTCATGATGCTGGTTGAAATATTTATTAATTGAAGAAATAAAACATAGAATCATTTATCCATCAGAGGGTAAAGGGTTCACTATGTTCATTATAACGTGTGTCTACTCGCCTTCCACTCTGCCCGATGTAATTAGCTTGACAATCGGTGTCTTGGCACGTTATAGAATATACCCCTGACCTAGAATACGGGTCACGTTTATTTAGATTACTATTTAGGAGGTGCCTAGCGGTTGTGTTTTTCGTCGTGAAAGCTATCTTTATGCCTTGTTTTTTGAATAGGTTAGTGATTTTATATGTATTCGCATTCACATAGTTGAAACGCGCAACTTGTTTCTCATTACTGTCCGGTTTGGGAATTGTTTTATCTTTATTTTTATGTTTGACTATAATTTGATTTGTTTTGCTTGGCGAGAAGTTGTTTTCCTTTGCTATTTGCATAATAGTTCTTATTTCCTTATTATAGTTGTCTTTTGACATGGGTATGTTTAAAGCCCTGTGCACCATTGAATTGAAACCCGCTAGTTTGTGCGTACTGGGGTGATTAGACTGATTGTCGATTGCATGCGAGGTTTGTGTTGCTTTCCGGAATATGGAATATGAAAGGTCGTTGTCTTTACGTTCAATAGTTATATCGAGATAATTTATTTTCCTGTCTATTTCGGATTCCTTAGTGAATTTGATAGAGTGGTGAAGGCTATTAATGGATTAGAGAATTGTTTCTTCGCTTGTTAGTTCAGTATCGTAGATGCAAATTACATCATCTACGTATCTTTTCCTTATTACTATTCCCTTTGTTGAAGTCTTTTCTAAGAACGCATTTTCTAGTGCGATGTCAGCGATTAACCCACTTAGTGGCGATCCCATTGCTAGGCCTTCTCTCTGTGTGTATATTTTATTGTCGAATTGAAACACGTTTTGGGTGAGAACGACCCTCAGTAATCTCACAATCTCTTCAATTTCTTTTACCGAATTGTTGGATTTTAAGTTGTTTTCGATAGTGTTGATTGCTTCAATAATCGGAATATTGGTGTACATGTTAGTTACGTCGAAGGATACTAGCCTGAAGCTAGGTTTCATTTGTAGGGTGTTCAATGCTGTTACTAGTTCTGTTGTGTTCTTTACAGAGTTGTTTTTGTCGTTGAAAAGACGGCATTTTAAGATTTTTAGTAACTCTTTGCTGATTTTGTAATTAGGGGCATTCCTACAATTGACTATTGGTCTCATTGGGCATTCCTTTTTGTGTATTTTTGGTTGTCCCCTCAATGACGGTATTTTCGGGTTCATGTTTATTAGTTTTGATTTTTCGGCTTTGGTCAGTATCTATTCTGTTTCTTTTAGCGCACTTTTTATTTGTTTTTGGAATTTGTGGCGACTGAAAAGCACTAAACTCTTGTTTACTAAGGCAACACTGAATATATGGCTTCAAACACCACAATGTTCACGGCTAGTCAGGCAAATCGTGAAGCCAAGAAATTCAAATCACTCAGGCTTAAACTCATGAATTTAGACAAGTCAATTTGGTTCAACAAAAAATGTATAGGACTAAACCTCACCCCTAAATACGTACCAATTAAAACCGTACCGAACACACCAGCCTCGATCATTTCAACCAAACAAGCCAAAGCGCTTTGGATAAAAAATGAATTAAGATTTGCATACATAAGAAAGCAAAAAATTTACCAACAATTATACGACATTCAATTGCAACTAAGTAATTTCTGGTACGCAGCCCAATGGGACAGCTTCACCGAGCACCTACATGACACCATCAAAATCAGAGCAACGAGGAAGCATGAAACGCTAGAAAATAAATTAAGAAAACTAGGAGAAACACAGAACCATCAATCTAACGAACAACACACGAATAACAATGAATTCAATTTCCACAGCAGAGTAAACAACAGAACGAACGTAACCTTTTCTCAAGGTGAAATGAATATGTTAGACAAAGGTTTGAAATACAACTGCACAGACGCACACACGAACCACAATATAAAACAGTTAATCACAGATATTGAGATAGCCAGTCACAAGCTCCCAGCAGAAGACAGGGAATTAACCAAAAATCTCGCCACCAACGAAGCCAAAAAAATCCTCAAACGAGAGGGCGATAGCAATAACATTCAAAACAACAAACAACTCAAAGAAATAAAGTCGTTGAAACAAAAAATAAAAGAACATGACTTAATCATCACAAAAGCTGATAAGGGAAACACTACAGTAATTTTGAACAAAACAGAATACATTAAAAAAACAGTCGAATTCCTAAACAACAACGAAATCAAGGAATTAACAAAAGACCCCACCAACAAATTCCAAAAACAAATAAAAAGTGCGCTAAAAGAAACAGAATACATACTGACCAAAGCCGAAAAATCAAAACTAATAAACATGAACCCGAAAATACCGTCATTGAGGGGACAACCAAAAATACACAAAAAGGAATGCCCAATGAGACCAACAGTCAATTGTAGGAATGCCCCTAATTACAAAATCAGCAAAGAGTTACTAAAAATCTTAAAATGCCGTCTTTCCAACGACAAAAACAACTCTGTAAAGAACACAACAGAACTAGTAACAGCATTGAACACCCTACAAATGAAACCTAGCTTCAGGCTAGTATCCTTCGACGTAACTAACATGTACACCAATATTCCGTTTATTGAAGCAATCAACACTATCGAAAACAACTTAAAATCCAACAATTCGGTAAAAGAAATTGAAGAGATTGTGAGATTACTGAGGGTCATTCTCACCCAAAACGTGTTTCAATTCGACAATAAAATATACACACAGAGAGAAGGCCTAGCAATGGGATCGCCACTAAGTGGGTTAATCGCTGACATCGCACTAGAAAATGCGTTCTTAGAAAAGACTTCAACAAAGGGAATAGTAATATGGAAAAGATACGTAGATGATGTAATTTGCATCTACGATACTGAACTAACAAGCGAAGAAACAATTCTCTAATCCATTAATAGCCTTCACCACTCTATCAAATTCACTAAGGAATCCGAAATAGGCAGGAAAATAAATTATCTCGATATAACTATTGAACGTAAAGACAACGACCTTTCATATTCCATATTCCGGAAAGCAACACAAACCTCGCATGCAATCGACAATCAGTCTAATCACCCCAGTACGCACAAACTAGCGGGTTTCAATTCAATGGTGCACAGGGCTTTAAACATACCCATGTCAAAAGACAACTATAATAAGGAAATAAGAACTATTATGCAAATAGCAAAGGAAAACAACTTCTCGCCAAGCAAAATAAATCAAATTATAGTCAAACATAAAAATAAAGATAAAACAATTCCCAAACCGGACAGTAATGAGAAAAAAATTGCGCGTTTCAACGATGTGAATGCGAATACATATAAAATCACTTACCTATTCAAAAAAGTCCTCTCGGCACGCCGGAAGGCGGAGGTAGATTTCACCGGACAAACGAAAATAGGCGAAAATAGGCACAATATGCAGATTTTCGTAGAAGGATCAGACCTCATTTATTGCGAGAAGGTATTTTATAATTGGAGCTAAATTAACTTTGTTTTTCGTCATTTTATGCTTATTTTAAACATTTTATTGTCTTATGGGAACGGTAATCTTCTTGTCATTTGGGATCCATTTTTATACTTGTGGTCACACTATCCTTATGCAAGGTTTCGACACTGATGTGTAACTATGTAACGGTCTGTTACTTCTTCACCCAAAATTATATCTCCCGCAGAGATTTTGGTTGGTTCCTCAGTTTAGGGGCTGCGACAACGCGGTCATGTAACCCCGTGTACTTTGGGATGGCTGTATTAGTCTGTAATTCAGGTAAGGACTGCAGACGGTCAATTTCAAGCAGTAGTTCCTAATGTTGCTACCAGGTACTACCGTCAACGACACCTAGCAGTGAACTTGGCTACTAGATGCCACCGCAACCAGCAACTCGCAACGAACGTTGGAACTTCCCCTCCAAA
Source organism: Meconema thalassinum (assembly GCA_946902985.2). Taxonomy (NCBI): domain Eukaryota; kingdom Metazoa; phylum Arthropoda; class Insecta; order Orthoptera; family Tettigoniidae; genus Meconema; species Meconema thalassinum. The sequence continues at coordinate 138,872,090 of OX336398.1, read as the reverse complement.
GGAAAGCATACTGAGGGATTTTTAGCGCTCTTAGAAAATCCGACGACTTCGGCCGGCTTTGAACTCGCGACCTTGGGCATAGACATTCAGCATGTTACCAGTTACGTCACCGAAGCCGCTTCCCACTTTGTCAGGCGGCTTCGGTGGCGTAGTTGGTAGCATGCTGAGCTTCTATGCCCAAGATAACGGGTTCAAACCCGGCCGAAGCCTTCGGATTTTTTAAGAGCGTTAAAAATCCCTCAGTTTGCCTACCTTCGGAGAGGAAGTAAAGCCGGCGGTCCCATGTCATAGATTTATGGCATGTTAAAGATCCTTCCACTAATTGCACCAGTGTGAAGCTAAATTGGATAGGTAAAGAATGTATTCAACGCTCTTAGGTTTCTATGTTCGTTGCCAAGAGCCGACTGCGGCGGCGTCTAGTAGCTCAGTTCTGAACTTGGCCTCGTAGTCGTTGACAGTGGCGCTTGGCGGCAAAAGTAGGACCTATCTGAAAAATTGTTAGTTGCAGTACTTAAATTAACAAACAGATAACACACACTAATACAGTCATCACAATTAACACCGGTTATCAGACAGATTCTACACACACCCAAAGTACACGGGGCTACATGACCGCGTTGTCGCAGCCCCTAAACTTAAGAACCAACCAACCAACCAACCACTTAGTCAGATGGAAATACTGAATCTGATCTCGTGCAAGTGCGTTGTCATGGCAACGTCTGATGGCTCATGCCTCGTCAATTTAGTAGTGTTGCCATGGCAACCACTGATAGCTCTTGGCATTTTCTTATAATTCCGAAATCATTTTTCTCGTCCCTTGGCGTAATGGTGGGTCATATCAAAAATTCTTTCAGACAAAAGTTTTAGGTAATTATTAGGGGAATATTGTCCAATTTGTACGGTTTTGATATTGTGCCTATTAAGAGAGATATGATTAATGTTTCCCGAAAAACCCACTTTTTCCCACCCCTTTGGTCAATGGTTGGTGCTATAAAAAAACTCTTCAAACATAAATTTTTGGGCTTTATCCGACACATGGTATGAACGTTGAACGGATTCGATATTTCACATATTAAGAGAGTTATAGCAAAATTTCACTTTTTCGAAAAAAAAAAGCCCCCCATTTTCACCCCCTTCGACCGATTTAGCCCAGTAACGAACTCGACCGAGATTTTATAGGTATACATATTCGGTAAAAAATTCAAAGTGATTGGTGCAAAATTACGGCAGTTATCGTGTCCACAAGAAACTGATATACATATATATACATACATAAATTATAAATAAACTTTTGAACTGACGGTGGTTTTGGGGTCTGGGGGATGTGAAACGCGAAGATATGTCGAAATTTTCCGGAAGTCGAAACATGGGACCCATTGCAATAGTTAGCTTTCTAATGAAATCTACCTTAAAACAAGCTAGCTTTCACGACGAAAAACACAACCGCTAGGCACCTCCTAAATAGTAATCTAAATAAACGTGACCCGTATTCTAGGTCAGGGGTATATTCTATAACGTGCCAAGACACCGATTGTCAAGCTAATTACATCGGGCAGAGTGGAAGGCGAGTAGACACACGTTATAATGAACATAGGAATGCGATAAGATACGGAACACATTCAGCCGTGTGCGAACATATGTGTGACGCAGGGCACAGCTTTACCAACATAGAGTCGGACCTTAAAATAATCCATCACGAATCGAAAGGCAGAGCTCTTGACATAAAGGAAGCAATCGAGATACACCTAGCCAAACGAAACAATCCCAACAATCTAAATGAACACACGTTCATGGAGAGCTCACCCCTCTTCACGCTACTAAGAAACACATCCTGTCGGAAACAAAACACAATTTAGCGACACAGCCAAGCTAGATAAACAAAGGGGGGAAATTAGGGGGTTTTTAATAGGTAAATGTTATCTGGATCAGGTGTACGATGTACTTTTCTTCTGCAATAAACCAAGGCCCATATTCGCGGCAGTATTAAAGGTGCCGGGACGTCCTCATAAGACCGTCAACGCTTAGTTCGAATGGGTTATGCTCCACGCGTGGCGAGGGCTAATCCACGGTCTTTAATAGTTGTAGACCCACCTCATTCAATAACATACATCTTATCTAGGTTGGCAACATCTCACATAAACACATCGCTATCACTCCCCACAGCACGTAGGGACAGGGGGTAGAAGGCAGGGAAAAACCAGTCGTTAATATAACCACAGCAGTCGACCGCACAGTGAGTTCCAGTGAGCACGAAAACTGCGAGTAGCTGTAGTACAGAAGACAATCAGATAAGTAGTTAGCCTAAAATTTTATAGTTTAACCATAGTTTACAACCATATAATCTCTCTAAAGTACAATCTCCGGTTAGCTATCACCATTTAGCATTTCACCTAACATATATACTGCATTTAGCATACACTGACAGTTGCAGTACCAATACTGCAACTAAATAATTGTACATATTGTAAATATTTTCACCTGTATTTCAAACATAGATTTTGTAGCCTAAGTGTAATGGATCTGATGATGATCGCTTGACGATCGAAACTGGTCATCCTAGTGTTTTATTAATCTCATGTAATTTATTTCAGGATTAGTGCATAACCCATCTCTTTTGGGTACATTCGTGTTGACCGACTGAAAAGCACGAAACTCTTGTTCTGTTGTTTATCTGTAGGCAACTTACGTGAAGGGCGATGCTGAAGATAAAAATGATATGACAGTAGATGAGAGCACCGTATCAGAGCTTGTTACGTGCATTAAAAAGGAAACACAACGTTCATCACGAGACGGAGATGTGAGAGTTGTAAGTACCTTAATATCTTAGCTTCAAAGCCGCTTTTTGGTGTTACATTCTTTTGTACCCTTATTTTTCACGAGCAAGAACTGCAATCAGTTTCAAAGATACGTAGTTTGTGATTTAATTTATGTAGGCTGTTGAATGATTTGGATATATCAAAAAATGTAAAAATACATATCAATAATCTATGTAGAACGTCTCATAATTTCCCTTATGGGTGGAAAATTTATTGTCTTATGTGATTTCATTACTGTATTGGACGCCCCAAACGGTGATTATGCACAGAGACACTAGTTTATGTGACAGGTCTGCTTTCCAAAAATTTTGTGTTGTGGCTGCGGTTTTACTGGCCTTCAAAATCTACTCAGGTTGTAATTCTCTTTTTCATTTCCTTATGTGGATGAATTTAAATTGCTTATCTGCGTATTCTGGCATGGTAGTCTTAATACTGAGAAAGTGTATTGTACAGCCTCCCAGAGGTATGCACCCCTTGGAGACCATCCCCCCATCATCTGCCTAAATCTCCTAACGGGCAACCCTTGGAAAGCCGGGCCAACATCCATAAACGTAGCAGGGACAGCTTGCCACTCTAGAAAGCAGCTCAGTCCTTGCACAATGGTTACACACAGCGACATACTATTAACTGGGGCAGCAATGCCAACACATTGCTGACAGCATAGCGCCGAAGAGTATAAGGAGGCGTCTTAATCAGGTCAAGGGATCTCTCCATTATCAGTGCTTCAACGATACGGCCGAAGGCTACGCCAGTGTCATCAGAGGTGAGTCAGTCGTGTTCAGGCATCCTACTTTTGTAACCTTTAACCCACAACTTGTACTTTACATTGTGAACATAATTACATTCCCTACAAGGGACTCATACTTCAGAATTACAGACCAATAAACACTTGGTCATCACTCTACACTCGCCTTACTGTTTATACGCCTCTTTACATCCCAACGCCCTTCCTTATTCCCGTCACGGTTAGACGTGACAGACGGTAGTTCGATAGCGCTAGCTCAGATACCATTGTATTTCTCGAGCCGGCCCGGCTGCTAGCAAGCAGCGCGTGCCACTTAGCTGATACGAGCAGATTCAGTTACATAATAAGCCAGTCAGCTGAGCGACCAGCACAGTGACCCTTGCATTGGGTCCCATCCCCTCAAACACTACTACATTATTTATAGGAGCGCCCCCTAGTTCCTAGCACACCACAACACTCTACACTGGTCAGCTTGCCCTGCCAAGGGAAGCTACCCTTTTTAGGCACAGCTTTATAAATTAGTACAATAACTCTTCCTTTTAGATCCACCCCCAAATAAGGGATCTAAAACACTGGTGGAGGCGGGGTACTACGCATAGAGAAAAGGACTCAACCAACGAGCCCTCGTAGTTAAAGCGACCCCTTCCGTACCGCAAAAAGCCAAGCAAATAGTGATTTTTTTTTAACCTCATATTGCGTCACACATTTTTTAAAATTAAATGTCCACATTTAGAACTACATTAAGAGACTTTGCACACCATTTGTCGGCTAGTACGACTCCACTCCTGCCGAAGCTAAAAATTAGGAACGGCGACTTAATAACTGACCAGACTGCAGTACAACTTCTCAGGGACCTTGAATTCAAAACAGCACAGATCCGTGCTCAACACCCTGCCGCCGCAGCACAAGTTATACATTTTACACGGTCCCAGGCCAGTGAACACACACAAGAGTCACCAGTATCCAGCGCTAGTGAAGTAGATTGCCTGCCAACACTCCATCCCCTATTGTTGCAGCAACTGCAGATCACAGAGCAGAAAGCCAGTAACCTGCTCGAGCGCATTTCAGAGCTATTAGAGACAGACACTATTAAAGCCAATAATCACACGACAGAAGCGGTTCTTGACATCCACACTATTTTGGAAACAGTAAAACAGGATTTAGACAGAACCGTGCACATAGTCGAATCCACACAGTACGACAATACACCATCCATCAGCACAGACATATCAGGTGACGAGCCACCTGGTAACGTAACACAGGTGTCGTACACGGGAAGCGAGGCTAATTCCCCTCTAAACAGCCCAAACACCTCGGCACACGACAGCGGGGTGAACGGCACAAACAGACCCGAAGCACTACACAGCCAACGAGACACAGCTGAAAACGAGATGAATAGACACACTGAATACCCCATGATCCACCCCACAAAGTTCACGGGGGAAGGCCAGGATCCCGAGGAATACCTCAAGGCCTTCAATAGAACGGCCCGGATCAATGGTTGGAGCGAGGAAGTTAGGAAACGGCTCCTTCCTGCCTATCTCACAAAGGCGGCCATGACATGGTATGAGCTCCATGAGGACGCACTAGAGGCTGCCACATGGGAGGAAACCGCGGTAATGTTGAAGGATGAGTTCCAGCTTATACCAGACGATGACGATCTCTATGACCAGATTAGACAGAGGTCACAGGGACCCAAAGAGAGCGCCCAGGCATACATCAATGTTAAATTGATAATGTGCGAAAAGTACAATGCAGCCATGACAAATAAACAGAAAGTCAAGCTGTTAATGCAGGGCCTCAGACCAGCCATAGTGGAAAAGCTATGCATCATGAACAACCCCACGGTCCAACATATGTTAAATAACATAAAGACCATAGAGGAGGGGAGAAAGATCACGGAAAAGGCTACGGAAAAAGCCGTGGATCTGCACTTCAAAACTCGGAAAGACGACACTAACGACAAAATGGACGAATTAGTGGACAGGATGGAGAAACTGACCATAGCTGCCATCCAAGCGGGCGGGAGACCACCAAGGGATGAGCAAGCAGACAAACGAGAACACTATCATACTGAGAGGGACAGGGGGTACACAGAGAGGAGACGCTACGGGAGGGAAGAAAATTACTACCCTCCACAGCGGCCAACAACACCTCCCCCACAGGATAGGCCACACTACCCTCCTCGGTACTCACCGATAGCATACACGGACACAGAGCCGACATACCCCTCTAGGCGTTCACCATCCCCGTACACACGGGAGTACTAACCTGAGGAGTACGACCACGACATCCCCCGACGAAACAGCCCGACACCAAATAGACAGTCCTACGCTGCCCCACAATACAGGGCAGACAGGGAGTACCGGGAAAACTCGCCCCCACGCAGGCAGGGATATGCCGCCCCGCAGTACAGGGGAAATGGGGAATATCGGGAAAACTCGCCCCCACGCAGGCAGGGATATGCCGCCCCGCAGTACAGGGGAAATGGGGAATATCGGGAGAACCCGCCCCCACGCAGGCAAAGCTATACACCCCCACAATACAGGGGAAATAGGGACAGGCGAGAAAACCCACCCCCAACCAGACAGGAGTATGCAGCTACCCAATATAGGGAAAAGGGGAACCGACGGGAAAACCCGCTCCCCCAGCATCAGACATACACCCCACCCTGGAGGAAACAGGAAAACAGACCCCCGGGCAATAATAGACAGGGAAGAAAACACACGAAGGGCCCGGAACACTACCCCCTCCCCGACGAATACCCGAGGGAGTTCAGGGATGAGACACCCCACAGGACAGACAGGGGGGCAATACTCCCTACGCCTAGACACACACCGCAAGCGGGGAGCTGGCGCAGCCACCCCGAGGGGGGGCGCACATACATTACAGGCAGGCGTACACCCACATTTTCAAAAAACGCCTAGATGGGGAGGTTCGGCCAGCTAATGAAGCGGCTGAGGTTCCTCCCCCAACACAACACAAGAAAGGCCCCTCCCCCAAGCAAACTCGCAAGAGTAAGGCGAAGAAGCAGCCAGCTAAAGCTAAGGCTGACGATCCGCCCCCGGACCGTTTCCAAGCACACCCCGTGCAAGGAGACGGCAACTGTCTGTTTAGGGCCATGAGCTTCCTAATCTGGAATACCGAGGACTATCATGGGGACTACAGACAGAAAACGGTCAAACATATCTTGGCCAACTGGAAAGAGTACCGGGACTTTGTGTCGGACGAGCGGGAAAACCCATTCCAGACCGGGGCGGATTACCGAAAATACATGGGTAAGGACGGCACCTATGGCAGTGCCGTAGAGGTGACCGCTCTCGGCAAGGTGCTCAAAGCCAACATCCATGTATACACGGATGTGCACTCGCCTCCGCTATTCTCAACTGCGGGATTCGATAGGGACCTACACGTACTTTTTACAGGAAACCCTAAGGCGGGACATTACACACCCCTCACAATCATAAGCAAACAGCCCGAGAACACGCCCACACCCTCCAAACAGAAAACCCTACCCCCTTCACCACAACACAGGGGGGGAATTGACCACACACAGGAGCATGACGCGAGCTCGCTCGGCATGGGGAAGCCAGCAACAGGAGTCGAACTCGCGACCGCCTGGAACAAAAGACGGGGTAACAAGGGCAAGCTCAGGGTCACATTCGCAGACACACCTTCCCGAGAGGAAGAAACCAACAACAACACAACTACACAAAGGCTGGGAACGATTAATACATTAAACGTTCGCCAGCAGACTCCTAGTCTAACAGCAAGACCGGTTAAAGGAGCTGGCAATGTACTTGGCAAACGCACTTTGCTGACCGGAGCAAAGTATTCAGGACAGGAAGTCAGCCGAGAGGCGAAGCGTGCCAGGTACGATAAGCGGACAGCTCCATGCCTTCCCAGCACAAATGTCACTCCGGCAACAACAACAACAACATACATCTTACACAACACATCGGTGCAGGGCAGTGGATTTCAGGTATCGGCCCTCACGATACACGCCACCATAAATGGCCACAGAGTGCAGGCCCTAATTGATACTGGGGCAGCCGTAAGTTGTGTTAATAGACGACACATTGCCGAGGCGCAAATACAAGGTGTCACGGGAGACATCCGGCTGGTAGCGGCCAATGCTCAGACGCTAGAAAACATGGGGGTGGCAAACATACATATTAGGATAGACCATTTTGCCACAACGCACCCCATGTTCGTTATCGAACACCTTTCTGCGTCAGCCATAATTGGCATGGATTTTCTCGCTAGATATGAGGCCAGCATAAATTTCGCTAGTGGTCAGATGCTTTTAAAGCACGACCAGAGGCTCACCACACATCCCATGGTATACACCAGGTACAGAGATGGGATTCGAGCGGAGCGAGAAAATCGCGAGCATCAGGCCCCTACACTGCACACTATCAGCCAATACACAGACACACACACAGATAAGACGGCCAACCAGAACCACAGGCAGGACCTGACTCCGGAGCAAAATAAAAGGCTCACGGAGCTCCTGGAGACCAACAGAGATATTTTTGCCCACTCAATGAAGGATCTCGCTGTGACAGACCTCATTGAACACCATGTCACACTCACTAGTGACCGACCGGTACACCAGCCTCCCTTCAGAGTGAGCCAGAAGGAGCGACATGCCATCGACGCTCAGATCTCAGAGATGCTCGAGGCAGGGGTCATTGTGCCCGTTATTTCTAACTACTCCTCACCGGTTCTGCTGACCAAGAAAAAGGACGGATCGCACCGGTTTTGTACTGACTACAGGAGGCTCAATAAGTTAGTCGAAAATGATAGTTATCCACTACCAAGGGCAGACACCTATTTGGACGCCCTTGGCGGAGCTAGCTGGTTCAGTTCGATGGATTGCTATAGTGGATTCTATTCAATCCCCGTCTATGAACCAGATAGGCACAAGCTGGCGTTCGTTACAGAGAACGGACTATTTACCTACACCCATTTACCGATGGGTCTCCGTAACGCCAGCCAAACCTTCCAAAAGCTAGTGGATAAGACATTTTCAGGGCTTAAATGGCGTTCCGTATTAGTGTACGTGGATGACATAACGGTCTTCTCCAACACTTTTGACGAACACATCGTACATTTGGAGGAGGCTTTCGCAAGGATCAGAGAAGCTAAACTAAGGCTTAAACCTGCGAAATGTCAATTTGCCAGACAGCAGATTAACATATTGGGCCATATTGTCAACAGGGAGGGCATTATTCCCGACCCAGCTAAGACTGACGCAATAACGGGCATCCCAATGCCCACAAATTTGAAACAATTGCGCAGTTTTATTGGCTTGGCTTCGTACTATCGCAAGCATATCTATAGATTTGCACACATCGCCCATCCACTAACTGAACTCACACGTGAAAAAACGCCCTTCAGCATCACGCAGGAACACATAGATGCCTTCAACACACTGAAGCAACTATTGACCTCACCTCCATTACTGCAACACTTCCACAGTGATAGACCCACATTTTTACACGTGGATGCCAGCCTGTATGGGCTGGGGGCGGCCCTATTGCAGGAAGACGCCGAAGGGCGCAAACGGCCCGTCGCCTACGCTAGCAGGAAGCTAACGGCCGTTGAGACTAGATACTCTGCCACAGAGCGGGAAATGCTGGCATTTTCGTGGGGAGTGAACTATTTTAGAGTATACCTCTATGGTATCAAGTTCACGGTAGTGACTGACCACGCGAGCTTGCTTTTTTGGGACAAATTTAAAAACCCAAATTCGCGGCTCAACAGGTTTATATTCCGCCTGTATGAATATGACTTCGTGGTCAAACACAAGAAAGGCGCTACACACCTAGACGCAGATGGGTTGTCTAGGCTGCCAGTAGCCGAGCCCCCGGATGACAGCAAGGACCACGACTGGGACGATATGCCCACCTTTGCCCTGACGGTGGTTGACATCAAACAGGAGCAAGAAAGTGATCCGCACTTGAAACAGATTCTATTGGCACTAGAAGACTTGGATAAAGTGGACTCCAAGACAGCACGGCTGTCTAGGCGATTTTTCCTAGACAAAGACGGGGTACTGAAATTTAAGCCCACAGCCATGCACGATAGCGCACCTATAGCGGTTCCGGAATCATTGAGAGAAAATAATCATGATCGGACACCACAATAGCCCACTGGCAGGGGCACACTTAGGTACGCATAAAACATACCTTAGAATCCGTGACAAGTACTATTGGGTAAACATGAAGGCCGACATAGATACCTTCTTAAAGACATGTCACACTTGCCAACGATTCAAGACAAGACCTGGCAAGCCTCATGGCCTACTCAACCCAATTCCCGTGGGAGAGTTATTTTACAGAGTCGGGATAGATGTGAAAGGCCCCATTACGACAAGTCAGAAAGGCAATAAATATATCCTGGTGGCCACCGAATATCTCACACGATACATGATCACAAAAGCTGTTCCCAAAGCAGACACGAACAGCATAGCCGAATTTCTATTTGATATAATTACACGATATGGCCTATTCCAAACCTTATTATCCGACAGAGGTACTATTTTCACCTCGAGAGTGCTCCAACAGTTTCTGGAGATACTCAGGATTAAGGCATACACTACCACGAGTTTTTCCCCGCAAACCAACGGACTCACGGAGAGTATGAACAAAATACTTGGAATAGCGCTGGCTAAATTTACAGAGGACGCAGGAACAGACTGGGATGAATACCTCCAAGCTATTACTTTTAGTTATAATACCTCTGTATCCACGGCTACGAAACACTCTCCACACTTCCTACTGCACGGATACACACCCAGAAGTCCCATAGACAATATATGTATCCCACAGGACGCCCACACAGACAATGCGGCTTGGCTAGAGCATTTGCAGATAGCCCGCATGGACGCTAGAAAAAACATAGCCGAGGCCCAGAAAAAGCAAAAAGAGCGGTACGATCGGAATAGAAAGACCGTGGAATACACACCCGGGCAATTGGTCATGGTCTCCAATTCTGCCCGTAAGAAGAACGTGTCCGAATTCCTCCTGCCACGATGGTCAGGTCCCTTCAAAGTCTGCAGGAAGGTATCTGACCTAAATTATATAGTGAGCGTGCGCCATGGGAGAAAACTCATAAAGGACACTATTCACGCCCGCCGGATAAAGGCATATCATACACGTAAAGCTCACACACCTACACGTACAGGCGGGCACACTACTAAGAGAGAAGGAAACGGTCCCGCTGGCAGACGTGGGAAGAAAGCCAAGAAATAGCCTTCAGACCTCACTGACCGAACCGGGATACGATCCTAACACTCAGCAGAACTGTCCCGGAGACACAACCTGAATAGTGCCAGAAACAATTACTCTGGGTAAAAGACGGTCTCAAAACCCGCAACCTTCTGAATACCAAGAATATAAGGTTGGGTAGCTATCCAGTTCTAGAATAGAAAAATGGGAAAGCTAAGACAGATTGGGACAGTCCCACTAACAGCGGGTCATAAACGAAAAACAACAAAATCGCCTCTGGCATCTAGTCACCAAACACGCGACTAGCGGCCCAGACACACTAGCGTATAACGACATTTGGTACCATGGATAACGAACATACTTGAACCACGTTACAGTAACACACAATTGGGGACACAAATGTAGTTAGTAAGAGGTTCTTTTACAATACGGCCAATGCATGTGAGACTTTCGAAGTGAAAGGCCACGGCCTGTGGTATGGATTCCACGTAAAACGGGAGTCCCGTGGCGCATGATCTACAGATCAACGGTCATGTTAAACCACAAGTTTTTTTTCTACAATGCGAGAGGCACTGCTCGCAATCACTACAGACAGCAATCAAGTTCACACACACACACGTGCAGGAAACAAGGACGTGGGCAGAACATAAAACAAATGAAAGCACACAACATCGTAATTCAACACCGTCGCATCAGCACTAACATACTCCTCAATGAGCAAGACTGCTCGACACAGACGAGCCGAGCCAACTCCTACTGGACAGAAACCAAAGCATCATTCACGGCCGATCTAAGGACCCTATAACTCCCAAAATTACACTACGAGGAGAGTTCAAAAATACGCAAACTCCTCACAGCATTGAGTACTTTCGTTTGCGCATAGCAGATACACAGTACATGTGCCATAATATATCCGGCACAGAGAGGGTCACACCAAGTCTTTACAGACAACCGGATTCGAACCCATGACCACACACCACACTCGTACCAAAAACTAACTATCCAATGGTATTTTTGGTACGCGAAACACAAGCAAAAACCACACTGGGGAAGCCCCAAGCCCTGAAACACAACGCAGACACAGAACACAGAGAATGACATGAGGTCACGGGTTCCAATCCCAGTAAACATTAGACACCAAGGAAGGCAATCATCCAGGCTGCCAACCACACCAAAATTGGCCCATACCAATACATGAACAGGAAATACCACATTTCCTCACGCCAAAAAAAAAACCGGGCATAAAATTTCAAAATACACCTGACATGAGACATACATTTCCCAGACACAGCTAGGATAATTTCGGAAAACAAAGGTCTTACGGAATGGTGACCACACAATAGTATTGGCAAATAGTATGAATTGCCACATTAAGTCCGCCAGGAATCTAGAACGATGACCACACTTGCATATGTGCAGGAAAACACATGCCAGCGGATGACAAACAATAACATCCCAGCCTGACATTACACATACCAACTGCTGACTTGCAGACTATTCACACTGCAATACTGCGGTGACGAGACACTATTGCGTATCGCCAGTGACCGTGAAATTACAAACACATAACAATTATAACACCATACATTTTTTTTCCACACTGCAAAAACATTTGGCAATGGACAAGACGTGACACAGCGGAACTTATCTTGGGCCTATAAGGGCACGTTCGCAAAGACGTTGGCAAGCCACGGGCGCCTTCTGCCCATACATGCGATACATATTACGACTTAGCCTGCAGCAGACCAACCGTCCGCGTGGTGTAGCGGAACATAGTCACACACACGCACACGCACTCAACAATTAGGAGCAAACACAGACAAGATCTCCCCTCTAACAACTTCTCTTATCGATCGTAAGGCATAGGAGTCATTACAGATGACTAGCACATGACCAGTCGCACTACGACCACTGGCCACATCTACACTACAAATGGCAGACCAGATTAGGTCATGAAGCTTTACTATCCCAAGGCGCGGATAGAAAGCCAACATGGACCAAGGGAGGATGACAAACCATAGGTGGATAATCCCAGAGGGATTACCGACATACTACAGCAGGCTACCATAGTTAATACCCAATTCCCTTCCAATAACCCTCTCACGCCCAACATAAACCAACGCAGACACATGTACACGACCAAAAACAGCTACACTACATTACAAAGTACACACAAGGGGTTGATGGACTTCATGCGTCTAAAGAGAAGGCATGCTACGCCTTGCACCACGATGCTACCACCTGAGTATTAGGGGTGGGTCTGCAAACATTAAATAAGCATAATGCGCCTCTCCAAATGAGAGAGGAGGCCATAGATATATATTAACCATTCTTTAGTACTTAAACACTCCCGCATGACAGGAACATATTGGTATTATGCCCCACCCTACACCTATCCGTACATGAAGGCAGACACTTCATATCCAGACACATGCATGAGTATCCCATCCATTTACCAGGGATTTTAATATCAAACCTGCATGAAATTTTCGTATCTTTGCAATCCCCGGAACTACCTCCCCAGTCCACTCACTATAGGAGCATCCCAACGCCATCACCGGTTCCAGGCCACCACTAACGTGGAACCCAAAGGTGCGCAACCCCTTCCTGCCTTGTTTCAGCCCACTCGACAAATAACTACCCCCAGATCCTAATAACAGGGTACCTGACATTACAGACCCTACTAACACCTCCATTAAGGTAAAGAAAGCATTATTGCTGGAAAGCTGACGTAGCAATGGTAGACCAGAAGTAGCCTATGTACTTAGAAGATCTACAACCCCACAACACTGGAAATATTTTACATTTTACACAGAGATTAAACTATTTACACAGGTTACGCCACATTTTTTTTTTTACAAAGGAATCTGATCCGATCTGATTGATGACAACGGTGTAAGCCGAAGGTCAGGAGAACCACACTTTGAGAGCTGGGGAAGGCGATGTGGACCCTTACCCCAGTTGGCTCAACAGCGCAGCGACCTCACTTAACTTGACGGCTAGACCAAACAGACGAACCACGTAAGGTCAAAGCATTCGCGACCTGGTGCGGGCAAACATCGAGATCTAGGGGTGCATGTCGCTTATCCCCCTTGTCGGAGAAGGTTACACCCACTATGTGCCACGGTCGTCGAAGCCAAGACCTGGAGGGAGACTTTCTGGGAATGGCGGGAGAAATAGCTCACTCAGCGCCAGACTCGGGAACTATCCCTAGAGACGACCCCATTATGACTAGACTTCTAGTTAAATTTAAATTTAAGTAGGCACGGCTTCCATAGCGGGAAGCAAAACTCCTGTGCGTTGGAGGGGAATATTAATGCGAAAAGCATACCACGATTGCCGATACAGGCGAAGATTACTGCGAAAAGCAAACCACGATTGCCGATACAGGCGAAGATTATTGCGAAAAGCAAACCACGATTGCCGACAAAGGCGAAGAGATTCTATTACTGCGAAAACAGACTGCGATTGCCGATACAGGCGAAGATTATATTATGCCATTGGACGACAATGTCCAATGCCCACATAAATGGCGCCACAGCGGGCAGTCAATGGGCATTAAGAGAGGGGCATTGCGAGCGCCTCATAAGGGTTACGTGGGCAGCCCAACTACGACTACACACGCAATGGCAACGATCAAAGAAATGGAAGGTACAGCAGGCGAAACGGTTTGCTTAGTGGCACCGTAAGCCGCCTGTGATTAGATTAGTACTAGTAATAGACGTCGACACCTAGAATTAAGGGAACGGAATCCAGCGATCCTAGAGACAACCGGTGTTTCTGGGACTCGTGCGGGTGGTGTCCTGGGGAAGTAAATTGCCCCAGGCGATCGTTCTAGGCCAAATTTAGCTATAAGACGGTTGCATTTGACACGCAACCTAGGATTAAGCAAATTTATTCACCGCTGTTGCCAGGTATGGCGCAGCACATTTCGGCAATAGATTAAGGCAACCCTTTCGGCTTAGAAATAGCATTTTTTTATTATTAGACCATAATTAAGATAGATAGCATTAAGTAACGCCGGTCGGCGCCTGATGGCCCAGAAACCCGGCATCAGGGTAAGTCCGACAACTCATGATAAGGCATGATAATTCGTTGTAAGATAGCATAAGCCTACATTTAAGGATTTTTTTTATATATATATATATAGATCACAATAGAATATCTCGGCACTTGGTGACTCAAAATCCGTTACCAAGGTAAGCCCGACAGCACTAGGCTAGAATAGGTTAAAATAGGCTAACCTAGGTTAAGTTAGACTTCGGTGGCGCTACACTTAGTTTCCAAACTAAGCGCTACCAAGGAAGGTTATATATATATACCTGTAATGAATTATAATGTATTGTACTGTCCTATTCATAACTAGTCCACTTTTCACCCACACAGGAAGACCACGGAGCTACGGAGAGATAAACATCTTTATATGGATGCATTTTTTGTTTTGTTTTGAATTACAGGTAACCAAGAACGTGAATATGTCTGTGGTAAATATATTACCAAAATACACATACATGTCATACACAAATACACTCCTTATCAATTTTAGTTGCACCCTTAAAGGTGACAACGCCAGCGGTCAGCGGTGGACAGCATACGTGGGATGATGACCATCGCTGAACGCAATCACATTTCAGCATACGCAAATGAAGCGTTACTTCAGGCTCAAAGGGCGACACAAGGTTTGTAAGTGCCGGACCTTCGACCCTAAGGTGGGATTCCGACCCACGACGGAAAACCACGAGGTTATGTGATAAGTACAGGGAGAGAATAGTGGACTAGCCACTAAACCGCACCAGGAACGGCCGATTAGAGAACGGTCGGCGAGGCATGACAGTACGGTGCGCACCAAGTATAAGAGGTATGCAGTAACTGGCCAGGTAACAGAGCTCTATAAGATATATATATATATGATAGTGATAATTGGAAAGTGTAAATTATTTTGTATTTTCTCGCCATGTCATACAATTGCAAGGTTCCACAAGAGTGGCAAGGATACTTATACGTACAGGGTACCAACATGGCAACCATTATTTTTTCTATGTTAATCTTTATTACTATGTTTACTATGTTCAATTATAACTTGTCAGGAATTTTACAAATGTAAGGATTACTATTATTATTATCGGGTCATATCTGTTACCATTATCAAGACCACCAATGTACATAATGTCTATGATTTGTTTTCTTTCATTTTTCCTTCTTCTAACTTCCCCATTTGTCAGGGTGTTCCGTTTCATCCCGAACCAATAAATACACTTTGATTATATCCCTTAAATTATACCCTGGAACACCCATTTTTTTTCTATTCTCTCCTATCTTTCTCTTTGCAGGGAGCACTTTTTCCCCAAAGTAAAGCCAGACGACACAATTCCTCGTCTAGCTGGGTTTTTCCTCCCTGCACAACTATGTAACGAATCACCATCAAAAACCATGTTTTTTTTGAAACTAGCAATATGCCAACAATGTCATTTTTTTTTCTTCCAATGTCAATTTTTTTTTCGATGACAATTTTTTTTTTCAATGTCAGTTTTTTTTTCTTTTTCAACGTTCATTTCTATTGTCACAATGCCAATGTCAATGTTATATATATATATCTCTGTACATACCATAACCCTCCCCTCTGAACACGGGCTGACCTCACACCCACACTTCGATACGACACCACCAGGAGATACGAGGGGGTTTCAAGAACCACTACGTCAACATCCCAACCTCCAGTTCCGTTCCCGTTCGCGAGGACGCGAACAAATGAAGGAAGACGCTTGTACAGCCTCCCAGAGGTATGCACCCCTTGGAGACCATCCCCCCATCATCTGCCTAAATCTCCTAACGGGCAACCCTTGGAAAGCCGGGCCAACATCCATAAACGTAGCAAGGACAGCTTGCCACTCTAGAAAGCAGCTCAGTCCTTGCACAATGGTTACACACAGCGACATACTATTAACTGGGGCAGCAATGCCAACACATTGCTGACAGCATAGCGCCGAAGAGTATAAGAAGGCGTCTTAATCAGGTCAAGGGATCTCTCCATTATCAGTGCTTCAACGATACGGCCGAAGGCTACGCCAGTGTCATCAGAGGTGAGTCAGTCGTGTTCAGGCATCCTACTTTTGTAACCTTTAACCCACAACTTGTACTTTACATTGTGAACATAATTACATTCCCTACAAGGGACTTATACTTCAGAATTACAGACCAATAAACACTTGGTCATCACTCTACACTCGCCTTACTGTTTATACGCCTCTTTACATCCCAACGCCCTTCCTTATTCCCGTCACGGTTAGACGTGACAGACGGTAGTTCGATAGCGCTAGCTCAGATACCATTGTATTTCTCGAGCCGGCTCGGCTGCTAGCAAGCAGCGCGTGCCACTTAGCTGATACGAGCAGATTCAGTTACATAATAAGCCAGTCAGCTGAGCGACCAGCACAGTGACCCTTGCATTGGGTCCCATCCCCTCAAACACTACTACATTATTTATAGGAGCGCCCCCTAGTTCCTAGCACACCACAACACTCTACACTGGTCAGCTTGCCCTGCCAAGGGAAGCTACCCTTTTTAGGCACAGCTTTATAAATTAGTACAATAACTCTTCCTTTTAGATCCACCCCCAAATAAGGGATCTAAAACAGTATATTGACACGACCATGATTCAAGGATCTTCGTAGACACTGCACACTCCCAACAAACATAATACAATCTGTTGTCACGTAACATGCCTGGGAATAAGATGCATTTCGATCACAAGACACAAAAGTACTTTCTACATCATTGAACTTGTGCAGGAGACTTCATAAAGAAGCAATCGAAATGTATAACGATCTCAATAACTCATGAATGAAAACTGGAATCTACCAGTAAACCATACCCAGAAGATAAAGTATCTGACTGAGGAATATTGCGTATATATCTTTGGTGAACTTGATTACATTTTGTATTAATGTATTCGTTGGTTTTTATGGAAGGGGTCATGGAAAATAATGGATTATTACATATATACGCAAAATTGCTCAGCCAAAGACCATCGGCTTCATTCATATCATATATTAAAATTTTCAATTAAGCAAGGAATAAATATAATGAATTTCCAAACCATGCTGTCCTCGGCTAAGAGCCTTATTTCTTCTTATGAAAAACCATCCCAAGATATTTTATTAAATTTTCAAATCTATTTATAAAAATATTTACCATTGCCAGATATTTTAGTTATACATATTATTCAGAAAATTCTTTTCTTGAAAGGATTCGCGCGCCCTCACTCATTTGTTGAATCTACTCGTGCGCTACCTATTGTAAAATTGATTTACTAAGTAAGTAATCTTCGTAGGAGTGTACACAACTCCAAACGTTTTATCGGAATCGGTTGAATGGTCTATAAAACGTATACGGGATTTTGTTTCAACGATTCGCGTGCTTTCACTTATTTGTTGATTCTACTCGGGCGCTACCTATTGTAAAATGGATTTACTAAGTTAGGAACCTTCGCGGGAGTGTGAACAACAATTAACCAACATTTCATCGCTATTGGATGAATGGTATATCATACCTGCCAACTTTTACGGTTTATCCGTAAAATTTACGGAAATTGCAGCATTTTAGGGTTTTACGGATGAACGGTGTCATTTTACGATTTTGCGGACAAAAATTTGAAGCGATAATTTACATTCGATAATACCGCCCACTTCCGTACAATCGATTGTTTGCGTGGGTCGAAGGCAAGTCCACGATAGTCGATAACTCGTTCTTTGATATGATTCGTACTTTTAACCGTGTGATGGTTGTGTCGTCATTTGTAATTGAATTTGAAGCCGGGATAACCGTTCTTCCATGTGTCGACAGGCTCTGCTTCGCGTATTCTTTGTTCCGCTCCGTTCGCTCGTTGGGATTTAAACCATATTCTTTGACCACGTTAGTTGTTCATTGTTCGCGAATTTGGCGTTCCTTGAATGTTTTCGTCCTTTAAGGTTATGGCATATTTTAATGAAGCGTTCGAGTTTTTGTGCTATAACTTCGTGCTTCGCAGTTTCCTGTATTCCTTGGACTAATTACATTCGTTCCACGTGTGTGTGTGTGGTTTTTTTTTTCAACCATGTGCATATTCTTTCTTCACGAGGTTGGCTTTGTGTGTCATGACATGTTTTAATGAAGTGTTGGCTGTCTTAAGTGTTTTATGTTATAATTTTATGTGACGTTCAGTGATCCAGGTTCCTTTCGATGTTTTAGTAGATATCGAGAATGAACAAATCCAACAAGAAACAGTACTTCCAGACATTTAAAGAATCATACTCAGTTGATTTTCCGTGCATACTAAAATCAAGAAAGGGAGAAAAATTTGCCTTTTGCACGGTATGTGGGTGTGATATTAATATTGCAAATGGTGGAAAAAACGATTTAAGTAATCATGTGAAGTGCGGTAAACACATTAGTTTATGTTAAATCGAAGGAAGATAGCAAGAAAATCAACACCTTTTTTGCTAAGTCTGGAAACGTTGACAGTGACGTAATTAGGGCCGAGTGTCTGTTTACTTCCTTTTTGGTGGAACACAATGTGCCCTTAAGTGCGGCTGATCATGCTGGTGCTTTATTTAAGAAGATGTTTCCCACATCAGAAGTTGCAAAGAAATATAGTTGTGGTCGCACGAAAACGACATGTATTGTAAATAAAATGGCAAAAAATGCATCATCTGAAGTTGTTAAGGCCTTCAGAACGGACCGGATACAGATAAATCCCTTTTCTTTTCATCAGTGAGAAACTACTTTTATACTGCCTGTGACTACATCATCAACAAGTTTCCACTCTAGGATGAAGTGTTAAAGAATGCTCAAGTTGCTAGGTTAGACAAAATTGAAGATGCACAGTTATCTTCCATTCGTTTTTTTTTCTTGGAAAAGTTTCCTATCATGTTATGCAAGGAAGAGAATGAAACTACAGATGAGGTGGTGAATGAGCTTCAGAGGCAGTTCACAGCTCTTGCGGTAGATGACATTTTGGCTGCACATCAAGATGCTGCAAGTGATTCCAGTTGGGCACAAATATCAAGAATTCGTGGAGCCGATGGACTTCTTAAGTATAACCGAATTTCTAGAGTATTGCTCTCTATTCTCACCATACCCCATAGCAATGCAGAATGTGAACGTTTTTTTAACCTTGTGAAGAAAAATAGAACACAGTTCAGGTCATCCATGTCCAATGAATCTCTGGAGTCTATTTCTATTTTGAAGACCAGGAGTTCTGGTCCCTGTTATGACAAAACATTTTCTCAAGACTGTTTGCAGGAAGCTAAAAAGACCACAACCATGACTTAAAAGTCGAACTAGCATGTGATTTGCAGTGTGTATTATATTATTTCTTGGAAAAACCTGATTTTGTGTCAAGTGGATTGAATGAATCTGGTCTGGGCTGAAGCCCTAGATCAAATCCCCCATTAAGCCTTAGATCAAATCCTCCGTTAAGCCTTAGATCAAATCCTCCAATAACAGATATTATAAAGTTATAGCTGCTGGCTATCAGGGGAAATATTTTGCCTCGGGTGCGGTCTTTTATAGAGGGTCCAACTCTGTTCATTGTGTTTGGCGGGAGTTGGATCTTTGCTCCTTAAAGAAACCTTGGGGCTATGCCTAGTCACTGTTCTAGAAGCATTATTATTGAATGCATTTATCTTTGACTTGCCGAACTGTATGACCTCAAACTTGGGGCAGTATGCTGATTATTAAGTTATATACAGAACATTCAATGTCCGAATGATAGTTTAAATTTACTGTTGGACTTGAACACTAGGTGTGTACATTTACCTCAAAGGACTAAACATGAATGTTGGAAAATGTAAACATATTGGAATAAGTCGGTCTGGTATTCCCATAAAATCTCTAATTAGACCAATATTGTTCTATGTTCTTCTGACTTTCACCCCATATTGTTGCTAACCTCTATGAATACCCATCCAACGTCATGCAAATCGACCAAAAATAAAAACAGCTCTCCTCCATGTAGTCGGCTCCTTGTGTAAACAAATAGAGGCCAAACCTCAGTCATTTTTCTAGGTTTGTGCCATATCTTGTGTGGTGTTTCACCTAGGAGACCAAGCTGGCTCATCAGTGGGCTCTTGGTGTCCCCGCCTGGATCCCCACAGGAGTGGCAACTTCACACTACTTCCCATTTTTTGAACGGCACCTGTGCCTCTTTACTGCGAGAACTAAGAGCTCAAGGTGGTTATTTTTCAGTGCACATCTGGCTTTGTCTGTTAAGTAAAGAATGGATTTGATGGGCATTTGGGAGGTACTGTAGAATATTGCCTTGTGTAACAATAAGTTATGAAAGTAGTAAGAAGAATTTTCTTGAATTGGGGTTCCTTCATTATTGTCTATATTTATTTATTGTGTAAAGGTGTAAGGTGATTGTAAAGAGCTCAATTCTTTTCTTAGGTTGTACAAGATGGAACCAAGGATAAAGAAGATGCAAATGGACGTAATTTGAATGAGTAAGTGGTTGACCTGCTCTTTTATAAAATGTGAATAATGGAAAATGTTTTACTCTAATGCATGTTAATTGCTGAGATGTAAATGTTCTTAATTCATCACAGATCGGTATAATATTTTGACAGGGAATTCTTTATTCTGGTTTTCAAACGTCCCTCCTGTATATTGGCACCCGAGGCTATACGATATTATTATTATTATTATTATAGCTCATTAGATAAACATAAAGGCTTATGGAAGAAACTTTTGTTCATGCGTGTCAGCTTGTACCTTATTATTTACTGTATTTGAATTAAACATTTTTGGGTCAACGTTAACTTTATCACTATAACTCCGTTCGACGCTGACTGTCCAACATACGCCGTGTTCTGTTTGGTTATGATTGCGACTCGTACACTCTTGTCGCGGGAACCTTTTCACCTTGTTGTTGTACAGTGTCAATAAGATTTTGCACTTTGGATGGAGCACAAATGCTGGGAGCGATTCTGCGATATTTTGCGTATTCATTTAGACTGTAAATTGAACCACAATGCTGATACTCAGTATATGTACAACAGACGTCCTGACAAGCATTCTTATTATTTCATCTAAAGAAGTGCGTTGGTAAGAACCAGCTGATATATGGATACTGTGCTTATCCACTTACACGTTCTGTATGTGATAATGCTTTGGGGAATACACGATGTTTTCAAATAGCATATATAGAAAGAATTCTCTGAAGTATACAAAGGGAATAACAGTATGTCTATCCTTCCTGAGCTGGGATTTGAACTCTTGTCTCAAGGCACCTATAACTTTGTTTGATCATAATTAACGAACATCTATGCAATTATACTAAAATGAATACGGTGCATGAATAAAATGCAAAAGAGAGAAATAAAATATACCTTCGTGTGGTTAGGTTAAGGAAAACTCTAACTTGTTCTAATTAAACAGAGATTTAATTATTTGACAGTCGCTCTGTGAATTTAAGGAAAATGGCATTTAAATTAAAAACTTAAAACCTGGCCTACAGTGAACAGCATGTACAATATATCAGAATTTTAATCTAATTTGTCACAGCTCCTCATACGGTACATGCGTGAATGTTCTTCTTTTCATCTGGTGGTCATGTATTATTTTTTGATGTAGGTGATTGATGATTTTTTTGCAACACATTCTCTACAAGTATATGAATGATTGCTTCATTTGCACGATGTACCTGTGGAAATTAATCTGTCCAGTACAACTGTAGGTTGGTTAATGACAGGAAGAAATTATTGTATTTCTACTAACTACTAGGTTTTAAACAAGGGCAAATTGAACACCATTCAACCAATTGTAATACCACATGACATTGGAACCTCTATGAAGTCATAAATGTTTTGGAGCACCAAAAGTAGTTGGACGCTATCCTTTTTTAATTTTAACTCATCTCTTGTGTCCCTATTCTTGCATAAAAAATTGTGCAATATTCAAGATTTAGTTATATAATAGTTAACATTGTTAATGTGCACCCAAAGGATCATCATTTATTATTTTAACCGATGTTGAATATCTTGGAAATACAGTAATGATAAAGATAGAAATTGTAGTCAGGTCGAGTGCCATGAAGGAAGTCCTCCTGTGTGCTGTTCGGAAAGGTAACAGTATATTGAGGATGTTGAATTTAAACACCATTTCTAAATCATATTCAACTAATCATATTGAATCATTGTAGGATGAAACTGCATTGCAATTCAAATATTAGAGACGGTGACCAAGTAAAATTTTTGAATGTTAAAAATTATTCACGTGATGTTATGTGAGTCTGTTCACTATTCTGTTGAGCTATGTCTAAGCATGTCTCCCCATTATTTATTTCATAACAGCTCCAATTATTGAAGTCAAATTCGGCATTGTGAAAGTTCCATACCAGTCCATCTTGAAGCCCTCAATTTGATGTCATTGCAGCCAGTGGCTGAAAACCTGCAAAACACTTTAACTAAACGATCGCCTTCTCTGAACCTAAGCAAGGAAACACTTTCTAAGTTAACATATATATATATATAATAAAGTAGGTTATAATATGAAAAGTTCATTTCGACCAACCGGTATATGTCATTTTCCAATCATAATTATATGTACCGTATGCTTACAGGTCCAATGTTTAGCCGGGTAGAACTTATTTATAAATAAGTGAATTTGAATCATATTAATTTCAGATAAGTATGCCTCTAGATATTAAAACGTTTGAATCTTCGAGCTTACCGGAGCTGCCAACTGTTTACCAATACTATTAAGACTTTTTCAGGAAAGACACAATAGCTCAGATTCTGCTCATGGAACCAATTTTAACCTGAGCACACTTTTATATCAAGAGCATTTAGACCTATTCAGGTCAAATAGTCTAAATCAGAGTAAACAACATAATTTTATGCACACTTACAGTTCCATGCTCAACTCCATGTACAGTAATTCCTGTAAAGGATTTCTGCCAAATTTTGCATATTCAATATATGCTCAAAAGTATATATAATTGGGTAAACATTCAGGGTAATCAGGGCTGCCAACTGTCCAATGTTCTGCTTGCATTAAACACTTAGTTGCAACATCTTACAGCCTATGTAGGTACAATTTTAATGATGGTAGATTATTAGGCCGTAATACTTCAGGTGCATTATGGTTTTTGTGAATAAATCATTAATATCAATGTTATCATCAAAATTCAGTGTATAAATGAAATTCGAAGGTGAATTGGTGCTACTGAACATTCTATTTTAAAAGAATGTGTCTTTAGTTCTTCAGCGAACTTCTTCATAGAAATAATTTCTCAGCTCAAAGAATTGGTCAATCTGCTTGCCTCCTGCCAAGGCGGATAAGGATTTGTTTCCGATTTATACAGGTGGGATTTTCAAGGTGGTACAGATACCGCCTAAGAAGAAGGTCACGTGCCATATGATCGCAGGATTGTTAGTATTGTAAAACGACAAGATTCGTTCCTTAAAACTTAGATATACTGATCCTGTAAGGATTTGATTTAAATATTCCAGCATAAATGTAGATGGATTGTTCGTGAAAGAACAATAAATAAGGCTGTAACCTCGTAGGTAATCAATCGATCCCATTGAAACGTAGTAAAATGCGAGCCTACTGCATAATATGCATTTTATGCCTGTTGTTAGGAACCGTCGAAACACAGTTCCAATAATTCAATGTGCTTGGGCAATCTTGGTTGCCTACAGGCATTAGCATAGACACTGAATCGTTATCACCTGTACGTCAAATATGTTGTCGAATATACATATCGTATAAGGTTGCAGTCATGGCCACTTTCTGTACAGTAGTGGAACAACAAAAGTCGAAATTCCTTTGTTGTAGAAAGTCCTGTCTTTAGATTGAGAATATACAGAAAGTAGAGCTGAAGAAAGCTTGTCACCCCCGTTATGGCTAATCCTAGTTAAGATGGATCTCTATACCTAGGCTGTAGTGGACCATGTCTTTGTTCTCAAGGATCATGGGTGCTTTAACGTTAGTGGAGCTGTAGCCAGATGTTGCGTTCAACTCTGCTGCATTCAGAAGTGAGAAAATATGTGTCGAGAGAGGAAACACTTAGTCGGTGTTGAGGAACTTCTAACTCATAAACACGTACCTTATTGTAACGCAGTACCACTCACAGTAGCTGTGCCAGGTAAGGATATTTGAACTTCGTGGTCATATGATCATGGAAATTTGATTCTCCCTGCGTGATGCCACGCCGTAAAAAACTATTATTATTATTATTATTATTATTATTATTATTATTATTATTATTATTATTATTATTATTATTATTATTATACAGTATTCTGCCTAGTGGCAGGTCCATGTCTTCGTACAGAGAATTTCTGATGCCAACGTTCCCGCTCTTCAGCTTCTTTCTTCAGTCTGCTGTAACTCTTTCCATCTTTCATATCATCCAGATGTTGAATTCTTCATCTTCCCCGGTCTGTCGTTCCTTTGATCTTACCTTCAATGACGTCGTGCATGAGCCCCTCTTGTCTAAGTATGTGCCCGATCCAGTTGGCCTTCCTCTGAAGAATTGTATTCAGAAAAGTTTTCTTCTCACTTACTCTTCTCAGTACAGTATCGTTTGTCACCCGATCTGTCCACTTGATCTTCTCTATTCTCCTCAGGCACCACATTTCAAAACTTTCTGAGTATTTTCTTTCCCTTTTTCTCATTGTCCACGTCTCTGCCCCGTACAATACAATGCTCCAGATGTAACACTTCACCAATTTCTTCCTTAGTTCTAAACTCAACTTGCTGGTGAGCAGAGTCCTCTTCTTGTTGAATGCGGCTTTGGCCATGGCGATTCTGGCGCGAATTTCATTTGTGCATTGAGCATCTTTTGTCAGCAAGCTTCCCAAGTACTTGAACTGCTTCACATTCTCCAATTATTGATTGCCGATATTTATCCTCAAAGGTTTCTCCCGTTTTGAAATCCGCATCACTTTTGATTTCTCGATGTTGATTTCCATGCCATAGCCTATATCCTTTCAGTTTCCACCAACCGGTTTATCATGTGCTGCAGTTGTCTTTGATTTTTGGCGAGCACTACTAGGTCATCTGCATACTTGGTGGTGTTTATGAGGCGTCCTCCTATCCTGAAATTTCCGCATCCTTTCAAAGCTTCTTTTACCAGCCATTCACCATACAGGTTGAAGAGACGTGGCGATAGGCAACATCCTTGTCTGACTCCTCTTCCTATTTCCACGCTGTTCGTTTCTCCTTATTTCAGTCGCACCTTTACTCTTTGTCCCAGGTACAAATTGAAAATTAGTCTCCGGTCTCTCCAGTTGATTCCTATCTCCTTAAGGATGTTCATCAATTTTGTCCAGTTGACTCTGTCGAAGGCCTTCTGCCAGTCTACAAAACAAACACAAACTTCTTCGTTAACAGTCAAAACTCTCTCCGACAATATCCTCACTATACCGATAGCATCTCTGGTTCCTTTTCCTTTGCTAAATCAAAATTAATCCTCTCCCATTACTTCTTCAATTTTTTGTTCCAGTCGTCTATTGAGTATTCTTGCAATGATCTTCGCCAAATGTGAGATCAGACTAATTGTTCGGTAATCACTATATTTCGTAGCTTGTTTTTTTCTTCTCAAGAGGTACCATTGTGACGTCCAAAAAGTCCTTAGGCCATTCTCCATTTTTATAAATGTTGTTGATAAGTTGTGTCAGCACTTTCAGACCTCCGTCTCTGATTTCCTTCAGCAAATCCACCGGTATGTCGTTTTCTCCTGTAGCTTTCCCTTTTTTCATGTCCTCAATTGCCTTCTCTACTTCCGTTGTCAGTATGCTGGGCCTTTTCTCGTCTTCATCAATCGCCTCCTCTGTCCCTATGTCGATGTCTTGCGGACGGTGTTCCTTATCGTAGAGTTCCATTATGTATTCTTCCCATATTTTCAGCACTCCCGCTTGTTCAGAAACCATTTGTCCTCTAGAGTCCTCTATTCCGAATTGCCTTACTCCTTTGTCCTCGCTTCCTCCCAGCTCCTTCGTTTTCTGGTACATGAGGTCGTACCTTCCTCTTCTTTGTAGTTCCTCTATGTCATCGCACATTTCTTCCATGTACTTTTCCTTTGCTTTGTCTGTTTCTCTCCTGAGTGCATTGTTAAATTATTTCGTAAATGCATCGTAGTTTACTTTTTCTTCAGGATTAACTTAGCAAACATAACTAATTTATGAATCGGTAACATTTCTTATGTGTTTCTATATATCTGTTCATGTCCGGGACTAATTTTCCCAGGCAGATTTGAAGTCTGTGAAAAGTCAAGATATTTTCTGTAACTTTTTCATATGGAATTAGTTAAACCACATTCCATTTCATGCATTTATACTAACACCTTTATCATATATAGCTCTCTTTACAGGGCATGTTTGGTAAAACACGTTTTATATTACCGTACATTTTTATTTTTTGCCAGTACCGAATTCCAGGTCTTATTTTGCCGTGATATGGGTGGCGTAGTCGGTAGCATGCTGAACTGTTGTGCCCAAGGTTGCGGGTTCAAACCCGGCCGAAGTCGTTGGATTTTTTTTAAAGAGCGTTGAAATCCTTCAATATGCCTTCCTTCGGAGGGGAAGTAAAGCAGGTCATAGATTTATGGCATATTTATGGCATCCCAATTGGTGATATGTAGAGAGGATGAATTACTTGGCATATTGGGAGACGACCATATCTGGCGTACCACCAGAATTGAAAAAGGGAAGAACTTCGACCCAGAAAAATTGTATTGGAGAACAAATCCTTGCAGAGTCAAGAATATCTGAAGACATTTACGAGAAAATACAGAAAATTGTCAGCCCGGGTAACGTAACAAACCAACACCAGGAACGAACGACACAAATCTAGAAAATGAAATGCCGATAACAAGTTCACTCTTGTATTATGTAGCCATTCAAGTCACGTAAAAGCTGGACAAGTAACTTTACTACCCGCTTCTATGATCGAAGTCAGAGGAAAAATTCCAGATCAGTCTGTGAAATGCAAACTACAAGTGTTGATTACATTCACAATTGCTGGTAAATGTTTTGAGCCCATTGTCATTGCAGTAAAGATATGAGATTCGATTCGAGATGAATTTGGGTGAACCTTTTGTGACTTAATGTGGACAAATTATAGATATTCAGGGGCAAACAATGTATAAACAGTATAATGATAATAAGACCTAGTAGAAGAACATATGGAATCGTCAAATTGGGACACACTGGGCAACGTGAGAAACGAACCTAAATGAGACAGTTCAATACGATGATAGAGACAACCCTTATCCAATTACTCAGGAAGAATTTGATGCTTAAATAGAGGAAAAAAAATATATTTTGGCAGCGAACCAGGTCTATTCAAAATGTTGAGTATGAGATTGAAGTTATAAATGAGGATCCATACAAGAAGGAACTATATCCTATTCGGAGGTGATCACATGCGAGAAACACGAGAACAGTGTGAGCACGAGGTTCGGATCTCAGGGCGTCCTGGGTTATGCCGGATAATAATTGCACACTGCCCTCATGTTCTACGGAAAAGGTTGAGGATACCATGTATACGACAACACAAGAAAAACAAGTAGAAAATCACCATTAAAAAGAAAATTAATTCACATTTAGTAATTGAATAAGGAGAAAGTAATATCACACGCAATTCCTCCGAAGAATAATGCTTGCTAGCTGCAAGGTATTCATATATAATTTCATAGAAAATTTTCTAATCCTGTGGGATCAGTGCATCGTCAAACAAAAGAAAAGAATAGTCATTGGAATCTTCTTAGAGTCTTTGTTTGGACTATGTTGAATTGTCACAATTAACGCATTTTACCCTATACAAGTGGGATGCACTGTCATCAAAACTAATTTAATGCATTCGATTGATTCGATTTACACTACTTTACAGGTCAGGATTTTGTTTCAAACTAGCATCATCTTCATCATTTCAAGTTGTTTTTAGCCTATTTTCAATTTTGAAAAAATAGGCTTATGAGATCACCTTTTGTCCGTGTGTGTGTGCGCGTGTGTGTGTGTGTGTGTGAGGTGTGTGTGTGTGTGTCCCTAATAAAATCTAAACGGCTGGAGCGATTTCAATGAAACTCGGTAAGTTCATAGCACTATTCCCGGCGACCTCGACCGTGCCCTTCAAATTTTGTTACGTCTCACCAATCCAATATGGCGGCTGTGCGAAATATTTCACTAGCATTCAATATCTCCGAAACTATTACCGATATCGCCCTGAAATTGTGTACGGTGATAAAGGGCTCTACTAGAAGTTCAGCTATGAGGCTTTCAGAAACCTGGTGACTACAAAACCAACATGGCGGTCAAGCGAAATTGAGACCTTTAAATAGACATTTCTCGCGATTTAACTATCCAAACGTAATGAAACTTGGTACAACAAATGTTTGTACACATTGTAATGCACTGGAGTCTAATTTAGTTCAATTGTTTACATAACCTCAAAATGGCGGCTGTGCGAAATATTTCACTGACATTCTATATCTCCGAAACTATTACAGATATCATCATGCAATTTTGTACGGTGATAAATTGTACTGATACAAGTTTACCTATGTATATTTCATAAACCTGTAAAGTACAAAACGAACATGGCGACCAAGCGAATTTGAAATATTTTAATAGACTTTTCTCGTGATTTAACTCTCTGAGCGCAATGAAATGTGGTACAGTAAATGATTTTGCAGATTTTAATGCACTGCCATCTAATTCAATTCAATTGTTTACATAACCTCAAGATGACGGCTGTGCGAAATTTTAAAATTAAGTTTTTATTCTTGTGTCGTAATCATGCGATCGAAGTGAAAGTTTGAAGAATGAAGCTAGGCAATAATTGTCCTTGAATGGTACATAACTCTATGGCCTATACTTATAACAATCCTAAATGGCGAGCTTCCGAAATATTTAGACGGTTCTCAATATCTATGAATATTTTACAACAACCAAACTGATTTTTTTAATGTTCATAGAGACTATGAACATATTTTCACCTATAGGACTTTCAGTAACCTGGTGAGCACAAATCCAACATGGCGGCGACGCGAAATATAAATATTTAAATGGACGTTTCTCGCGAATT
The DNA here is from genome assembly GCA_946902985.2 of Meconema thalassinum. Classification (NCBI taxonomy): domain Eukaryota; kingdom Metazoa; phylum Arthropoda; class Insecta; order Orthoptera; family Tettigoniidae; genus Meconema; species Meconema thalassinum. The sequence goes on along the minus strand of OX336398.1, from coordinate 138,842,223 downwards.
AACTATCCGAGTGCCGTGAAACGAAGCACGTTAAATGCTTATACAAATGTTGATCCACTGGCATGTAATTTATTTCAATTGTTTGCATAATCACAAGATGGCTGGTGTGCGTACTTTTAAAATCTCGTTTTTAGCCTATTTCCAATTTTGAAAAAATAGGCTTATGAGATCACCTTTTGTCCGCGTGTGTGTGTGATTCGTGTGTGTGTCCCCCCCCCCCCCCTAATAAAATCTAACCGGCTGGGGCGATTTCAATGAAACTCTGTAAATTCATAGCACTATTCCAGGCGACCTCGACCGTGCCCTTCAAGTTTTGTTACGACTCACCAATCCAACATGGCGGCTGTGCGAAATATTTCACCAGCATTCAATATCTCCGAAACGATTCCCGATATTACCCTGCCATCATGTATGGTGATAAAGGGAACTACTATAAGTTCACTTATGTGATCTTTGATGAAAACCTGGTAACTAAAAAACCAACATGGCGGCCAAGCGAATTTGCGACTTTTAAATAGACGTTTCTCGCGATTTATCCAACCAAACGCAATGAAACTTGGTACAGTATATGTTTATATACATTTTAATGCACCGACAACTAACTTCGTTCATTTGTTTACATAACCACAAGATGGCGGATGTGCGAAATATTTCACCGGCATTCTGTATCTCTGAAACTATTAGCGGTATCTCCCTGAAGATTTGTACGGAGATAGAGGGCACTACTGGAAGTCCATTTATTTGACTTAAAAAAACCGTTTATATACAAAACAAACATGGCGGCCAAGCGAATTAGAAAATTTGAAATAGACCTTTCTCGCGATTCAATGCTCCGAACGCACTGAAATCTGGTACAGGAAATATTTATACACATTGTAATGCACTGGTATCTAATTTAGTTCAATTGTTTACATAACCTCAAGATGGCGGCTGTGCGAATTTTAAAATTAAGTTTTTATTTCTTGTGATGTAGTCATGCGATCGAAGTGAAAGTATGAATAATGAACCTACCCAATAATTTTCCTATAATGGTACATGACTCTATGGCCTATACATTTAACAAACCAACATGGCGACCATCCGAAATATTTAGACGGCTCTCAATATCTACGAATCTATTGTAGCAATCAAACTGAATTTTTAGCCTATTTTCAATTTTAAAAAAAATAGGCTTATGAGATCACCTTTTGTTCGTGTGTGTGTGCGTGTGTGTGTGTGTGTGATTCGTGTGTGTGTGTGTGTCCCCCCCTAATAAAATCTAAACGGCAGGAGCGATTTCAATGAAACTCGGAAAGTTCATAGCACTATCCCCGGCGACCTCGACCGTGCCCTTCAAATTTTGTTACAACTCACCAATCCAACATGGCGGCTGTGCGAAATATTTCACCAGCATTAAATATCTCCGAAACTATTACCGATATTACCCTGACATTTTCTATGGTGATAGAGGGAACTACTATAAGTTCACTTTTGTGACTTTTGAAAACCTGGTAACTACAAAACCAACATGGCGGCCAAGCGAATTTGCGACTTTTAAATAGACGTTTCTCGCGATTTGACCAATCAAACGCAATGAAACTTGGTACAGTATATGTTTATATACATTGTAATGCACCGACATCAAACTTCGTTCAATTGTTTACATAATCACAAGATGGCGGATGTGCGAAATATTTCACCGGCATTCTATATCTCTGAAACTATTAGCGGTATCTCCCTAAAATTTTGTACGGAGATAAAGGGCACTACTGGAAGTCCATCTGTAAGATTTTCAAAAACCGGTTAACTACAAAACGAACATGGCGGCCAAGCGAATTTGAACATTTTAAATAGACCTTTCTCGCGATTTAATGTTCCAAGTGCACTGAAACCTGGTACATGAAATATTTATACACATTGTAATCCACTGGTATCTAATTTAGTTCAATTGTTTACATAACCTCATGATGGCGGCAGTGCGAATTTTAAAATTAAGGTTTTATTTCTTGTGATGTAGTCTTGCGATCAAAGTGAAAGTTTGAATAATGAACCTACGCAATAATTTTCCTTTAATGGTACATGACTCTATGGCCTATACATTTAACAATTCAACATGGCGACCATCCGAAATATTTAGACGATACTGAATATCTACGAATCTATTTTAGTAATCAAACTGCATTTTTTAATGTTCATAGGGGCTAAGAACTTAAGTTTACCTATAGGACTTTAAATAACTTGGTGTTCACAAATCCAACATGGCGGTGACGCGAATTATAAATATTCACATGGGCGTTTCTCGCAATTTAACCATCCGCGTGCAGTGAAACTTGGTACAGTAAATCTTTATCCGAATGTTAATCCACTGGCATCTAATTTATTTCAATTGTTTCCATAACCTCAAGATGGCAGCTGTGAAATTTTTTTAAATCTCCTTGTTTTTTCTTGTGTCCTAATTATGCGATTGAAGTTTGAATACTACACGTTCACAATAATCTGCATGTAACAGTACATAACTCTAGGACCAACATATATAAAATCCATCATGGCGACCATCCGAAATATTTAGTCGGTTCTCAATATGTACGAATCTATTACAGCAATCAAGCTGAAATTGTGTATGTTGATAGTGGCAATTAACATAAGTAGGATATATGAAAATAGGCTGTATAGTTCCTCACGGAACTACTTGTTACTTCTTGTGTTCTAATCATGCGATTGAAGTTTGAATACCACACGTACACAATAATCTTAATGTAATAGTACAAAAATAAAAATCCATCCTGGCGACCATATGAAATATTTAGACGGTTCTCAATATCTACGAATCAGTTACAGCAATTAAACTGAAATTTTGAATGTTGATAGAGAAAATTAACATGAGCAGGATATATGAAAATAGGCTGTATGGTTCTTCACGGAACTACTTGTTTTAAGTCCAATTCAAAAATATTTGTAATAAAAATCATCCTCGATGATTTTACAAAATTGAACGACTATGAAAGGCTTTCTTAATATTGGATTATCATAAGCCATGGAAAATTATATTAACATTTTGCAAGTATTTTTCAAGAAGAGGCTTTCCAAAAATTATTTCATTGTTATAAACAATTAGAATTATTAACGCTTTCAAATTATTCATTTACTGAATCAATATCTCATTCTAAACACTGTGACCTTTAACTAGGTCATTTAAATAAACACTGTGACCTTTAACTAAGTCATTTAAAAAAACACTGTGAGTTTGACCAAGTCATTTAAATAAACACTGTAGCTTTGACCAAGTCATTTAACCAACTCGCTATAAGATTTGAAGTTATGTCATTTTCCCATGTATGAAATAGTTGTTTCAGAATATCAAAATACTATTTGAGGGGGTAGTCTATCAATATGAGTGGACCTACATTTTCACATATTTGGAGCTTTATCGACATTATTTACAGAATTGCAACAATTGCAACCTGCTCATATAAGTGGATCATCTGAGCTCAACTCTCAGGCAATGCACAATAACTCAGAGAATATGGTCAACACTAGATCCCTTTTTCTAACATTTACTTTCTAATCTAAATTAGAATATTAAGCTTCATACTGTCTCCCACAAGTCCAAACCCTCCTCCACGTGGTGGGAGACGGGCAACGGCATTAAGTAGGGGATTGCCTGTAGGGGTGAAGTGCAGTGGGGACTTTGTGTGCCCCGGGACCGCTACGGTAGCTGTGAAGGCTCTATGGGAACCCTGAAAAATGACGGCTGACGGGGCTCTGGTGAAGCTACGATAGGCCTAGCAAGCCAGTAGTGGATATCATATTTGCTTTCAAACCAGGAACAGGCCTCGGAAAGGACGGATGCAAACGACGACGACCCGGATATGCTAATGGACTACGAGTTGGGACATTAAACATACAGACACTGACAGGAAAAGTGGAGGAGATTGTACATGTGATGGAGAAAAGAAAACTGGATGTACTGGGCTTGGCAGAAACAAGATGGAAAGGAGTAGGTCGCAGAGAACTGAGGAAAGGGTACCGGTTGTACTGGAGTGGTAACAGTGAAGGAAGGAGCAGCGGAGTAGGAGTAGTTGTGAGAGATGGAATGAAGGAAGAGATAAAGGGAATAAGTGACAGGATCGTGAAGATCAGAGTAACTGTAAAGGGAAGAAGCCTGGAGATAGCCCAGGTATATGCCCCTCAAGTTGGATGTACAGCTCAAGAGAAGGAAGACTTTGAGGAGGAGCTACAACAGCAGTTGAATGGTCAGAGCATCATTGTCATGGGAGATTTGAATGCACATGTAGGAAGTGAAAGGCAAGGATATGAAAATGTATTGGGAGCAGAAGGATGGGGTAGCAGGAATGAAGAAGGGAGAAAGTTGCTGGATTTTTGCAAGAGAAACGGTTTAGTGGTAGGCAACTCTTGGTTCCGGAAGAAAGAAAGCCACAAGGTAACGTGGTACAGCAGTGATTTAACAAAGAAATCTTTGGTAGATTACATGCTGTACGACTGGGAAATGAAGAGAAGTGTCAGAGATATAAAGGTAATACCATCAGAGGCCTTAGATAGCGACCACAGAATACTTGTAATGAACCTGGGAGTTGATAAGGATAGCAAGAGGACAGAGTACCAGGAAAGGAGAATCAAAGTATGGAAACTCAAGGAAAAGGAAGTCAAGGAAGAATTCCAGAAGATAATAAGGGAAAGGATGCCAACAGACAATCCTAAAACAGGGGAAGAGGAATGGAAGCAATTCAAAAACACAATGGTGGAAACTGCAGTGGCAGTATATGGAAGAACAAGCAACAGAAAGCGGTGTAAAGAGACACCATGGTGGAATGAGAGAGTAAAAGAAGCTGTGGGAAGGAAGAACAAGGCTTTCAGAGTGTGGTTCCAGGAAAGAACTGATCTGACAAGGGAAGATTATAAGATAAAGTAGAAAGAAGCAAACAAGATTGTCGCAGAGGAGAGGAAGAAGTGGATGGTAAAGTGGACAGAGATGATGGAGGAAGACAGCAGAGGAAATAAGAAAGTACTTTATGGGATGATCAAAAGTAAGAGAAGAGGTCTGCGAGAGGATGTGGTAATGATGGACAAAAACGGAAATGAGGTACACAACAAAGAGACACTCAAGACAGTGTGGAAAGAGTACTTTGAGGATTTGCTGAATCCAAATGGTCATAGGGAGGAAGACAATGTATTGGAAGATGGAGAAGACAACACAGGAATGGAAAAGGACCTGACTTGGAGAGAACTGGAAATGGCTATAGACAAGATGAAAGGAGGAAGGGCACCAGGTGTGGATGAAGTGAGTGTTGAAATGGTGAAGGCAGCAGGGGAGGTTGGGAAACAGTGGCTTTACCGTGTGATGAGGGTGATATGGAAGGAGAAAAAGACACCAGAAGATTGGAAGAAAGGATTAATTGTCCCAATATTTAAGAAAGGAAGCAGAAAGGAGTGCAGAAATTACAGGGGAGTCCACTCATACCTCACTGTGCCAAGATATATGAAAAGATATTAGAAAGTAGAATACGAGCCAAAGTGGAGAGAAAATTGAGAGAGGAGCAGTATGGATTCAGACCTGGGAGATCAACAGTGGATCTCATATTTTCAGTGAGACAGCTCCAGGAACACCACTACGAATTTGGAGAGGATCTGCTGATGGCCTTCCTGGACATCGAAAAGGCCTATGATAGTGTGTGTAGGGAGAAGGTTTGGAAAGCAATGGAAAACATGGGAGTGGAAAACGGGACTGTAGACAGAGTGAAGGAGATGTATTGTGGAAGTGTGAGTTGTGTGAAAGTTGGAGGGGAAAGAACAGACTGGTTCAGACAAATGAGTGGCCTGAAACAGGGTAGTGCGCTGTCACCCCTTCTCTTTATTGTGGTTATGGACGAGGTAATGACACGGATAGCAGGAAAGATAGGAGAAGATAAGATGAAAGCAATGGTGTTTGCAGATGATCTCATGGTCTGGGGAAACAAGGAGGAGGAAATTCAGGAGCAACTGAAAGCTTGGGAAGAAACAGTGGGAGAGTACGGATGGAAGTTCAACATCAGTAAATGTGAGATCGTGTTAACGACCAGGAAAGAGGACAGACCAATGAGTGGGATAACACTTGGAGGTGGACAGCTGAAGAAGGTGGAAAGTCTCAAGTACTTGGGAAGTATAGTGGAGGAAAATGGGAGAAATGACAAAGAGATTACGGAACGTGGCAGACAGGCAGAAGCATTTCTGAGAAGCATTAGGAGCTTAGTGTGGAATAAAGATGTCCCACAAAAAAGCAAGGAAGTGTTATACAGAAGCTACTATATCCCGATACTGACCTATGCTTCAGAAACGTGGACAATGAAGAAAAGAGACATAAGCAGAATACAGGCAGGTGAAATGAAGTTCCTACGAAGTAGGATCGGAGTAACAAGAAGAGACAGGGTGAGGAATGAAAAGGTCAGGGAAATGGTAAAAGAGGAGCCCTTGCAAGGTAGGATTGAGACATCAAGACTGAGGTGGTATGGACACTTAAAGAGAATGGATGAGAAGAAGATTCCCAAGAGGATACATGAGATGCAGATGCAGAAGAAACGACCAAGGGGAAGACCAAGAGATAGATGGCTGAAAGGAGTGGAGGAATGTGTCAAGAAGAGAGGCGAGGACTGGACCAGAGTGACAGCGGAGAGGTGGTGGGAAGAAAGAACTAAGTGGCGAGGCTTATGTTCCAAACAGACCCAGCCTGGGGCTGGAAACTGTACAAGATGATGATGATGATGAAGCTTCATACTCTACACTCCCATAAATAGCTTAAGGATTACATCCAATCTCTCACTCCCAAATAAATAAGTTATCAACAATATTATCATCATGTCTACTGAACAAATCAATGTTGTAACTTTCAAATATTTCAGTGTTTTTAAAATCCAGAATTGTTATTATTATTATTATTCATGAGGAAAAATAGATAAATTTGGCAGTGTTATTTAAGTCTTAACCTGTGATCTAGGAATGTCATAAAATTCTGCTGCTTCGTAAAATAGAGAAAAATTAATTCTATTTAATTACTTCTATTAAAGACGTACATATCGAAATATGAGGATCCACCTCAGCTTCTAGTTGAGATAAAAACTCTAGTATGCGATGATGACGACATATCGAACTTCTCATCGAAGTGCGAAAATAGATGGAAAAATATGGATTTAGGAAATGCATGACTACTATTTCAAACTACTTAATAATAACATTATTAAACGCAAATTGTGCACTTTAACAAATGAGTTATCACTTTTGGCAATCATTAATAATGCAGCATGGTCGCTGTGTGCACTTTTGAACATGGTACCGTTCACAATGCTGATCACAAACACAATCAGCTGAAGGCTCATGATAGGACTTAAGTTTCAGACTCTATGATGATAGCCATGCACGGCCATGGAGTTACCGAAGTGTCGAAGGTCCTGGTTCGCATCAGACCATGTCCTGTTAATCATGGCTTCAGTCGAGTAGAACTGTAAATCCACATTACAATAGATGACTCGCAAATCATTTCTACAAATGAGTGTTGACGTGGGAATGATTTCAACATATAGTGTATTTCATACCGCTTAGTGGCAATAGTAATAGTCAATGTGCATTTGCAATGACCAACAACAACGCACGGGCACAATCTATACAAGTGTGTAGGCTAAATTAGGACATGGATAACTGTGTCTTGGTTGCTCAAGCGTCGGAAAACCTAATATTTTCATTAGGCACCCAGTGGAAAAATAACAAATATTGTGCATCCAAAGCTTTACTACTAAAAACAAAATTAAGCCAGCGACAGTTTTCATTTCTGATTGGCATTCCAACGCATGTTGAATATCGCTGGTAAATAATATGAAATATCCCGACTTTCAACGAGAATCTCTACTTAGAATTCCATTTTTTTTCTGAAAGTAAACCTGCTTAGGGGATCATGGTCGAGATAGGGACGTTTTGACGTGTTTATTGCTCCGACTCGTCAGGTAGAATCATTAAGGTGTGTACCTACTCCACTACACTTGCAAGTACGAGACTGATTCCCTGATTACTCCATTTCGATGACAAGCCTAGTAGACCTCAGGACAACTTTTTATAACACCTCCTGACATGGAACTGGTTCAGGAAATGCGTGTACAAATTGCTCAAGAAAGACTTAGACTGCCGGGAGGATAGTGAATTAAGAGGACTGAAAGGAAACGCTATAATAAACCTTTGGTATGTCCTCAAAAGATATAAGGAAAATTCTCAAAATCTTTATTGGTCCATTTAAAACTGAACCAGTATATGACAATAATAGCAACAGAGCTGTTAACATTATAACTGAGGAATTAAATGGAAAGTAAAATGCCGCTAGTTTATAAAGTTACTATCAAACGACGTTAATAGATTGCGAAGATCGTGCACACGATCGATGAGAAAATGAGCATGTATGAATAAAAGGCGTAATGCTTTGTTTTTTATAATTTGTGTCATGAAGTAGATGTACTTTGCATCGCCGTAGAGTAGAAGAATGCTAATGGCCCTGTACCCGATGATCACACCTCAGAATAGGATGGTCCGACTCAACACCGCAATCCTCGGCATAACATCGGTACAATACGAAAAAGAAACCCTGAACGATCGAAATAATTTTAGAATAAAATGAACACCGATAGGACGAGATGCAAATAATCCCAGGGCGTTAACAGGAATTCGGTTGAACTGGGTATATTCTGAAACCATTTCGATAATCTTTCGGGTCAAGTGACCACAAAAAATATAGAACTCAGCTGGGCTAAGATAAAACACATCCATTATTTATTTAAAAAACACACAAAATACAAACAATAAAATATACGAATGGCTATGTAAGCTTGGAGATTCATTGACCTTACTGCTTGAAGTGCAAAAAGAACTAATTTAAAATTGTTCAACAAAAATGTAATTTAATTGGGGCAAAAATCTCCTCGCACCCTATTCTAGGATATAAATCAACTGACGGAGATCCTTAAATAATCTTTAAACCTTTCGTTAAACCATTGCACATATTTAATCACCTCCCTGCGGAAAAGAATGTCCATGCGTTAGGGGGTGTCAGGTTATAAAAATCTCCGAAACCAAAATGAAATTAAGATTTTTGATCTCCTTCTAATTAAATTGAACTCAAATAAAATGGATGTTATTGATGTTCGTTTCTTCCTTCTCCAATCTGTACTACATTAATTTTGTTACAATTTACACTCTACTCCTTCTAATCATGTTCATACTGCCTGTCACTTAGATGTCTAATCATAAATGTTTGCTATTAACCCAATCGGCAATCACATCTGCCTCATATTTGCGTTAAATTTGTTTAAATCATGGAATCAGTTACTTGATTTAAATTAAAATCACATCTATTCCTAGTTACAACTTTCCAATAAATATCAAAGACTTCATCTGGAACATTTGCATAAATAAATACATTTCCATAGTTAACTTGCTTACGTTCCACCCTGTAGTGAAACCATTCCATGTTGATCTGATGTGTGTTGTGGATCTCTAATCCGTGATTATACTAGATTATATCTTAAAAATCACCTTCACATGCTAACTGGACAGAAATGCAGACAACTGTAGCACACAAAATAAGCATATTATCTGGACATTACTCGCGTGCCTCCATTCAGTTACACTCCTGTACTTATTAATTAAGTCCTGAAAGTATTCCTTTTTCTGTCCATTACTCTACTATCAGCCTCACTTCACTAAAATATCTCATCTTATTTTACGATATTAATCACCTTATTAATTCAAATAATGTCTCCTTAGAGTTTCACCAAGTCTTTTTGTGGATAACCGCACGAGTAAACCCTACCTCACTTTAATTTATATTGACATGAACTTTCATTGCTTACGACATTCATTTCACGTATTCTCATTTATTTGTTTGCAAACCCCCGATTAATTTCAACATTGCTAATATCAGCATTTTATACAACAATTATTCAATTTCTTTACAATAAATTTTTGTAATTATTATCCACACAATTTCCATCAATGATACTGTAAGTTAATTTTTCCATGTCTTCCTCACAAAATCAAGTGTTGTGTAGTCAGCAATAATTTATAGTAGTATAATTTGTAATCTGAAAAATTGTTACTGGTTTCAATTCTATCATCCAACCTAATCGTGTACTGAAATTCCTATCAAAATTCCACAGAAAATTATGGTCTACCATAGCACCTATCGAATGCTCGACATCATCTCAGTCCTCCTGTTCCAATCAAATTCGTATTTACATCGATGTCCTGAACATCCATACAATTTCAACTAATACACTCGCCATACAACCTAATTTTACTTTCTACTTGCCAAACAATCCGCATCGCCGTAACCCACTATAATTAGAGAAATATATCGTTATCCATTCTTGATATTCCTTTGACTGATGAGGAAACCTTCGATATTGTAGTTTCCTCCAAGAATGGTCCCATGTTTCCAAGAGGACATTTCCTCTTCGGCCTCCTACTCATCTCCGGTCCCCATGGTCGCCTTCCTCGTCTCATGACGTCACCTGGCGTCGCACCCTTCGTCACGTAGCTATTATGGCCCCCATCTCTACAATTTATCCTGACATCGCGTCGCCTCGATTGTTCATGTCGTAATAATCACACGTCTTGTCACATATGACCGTATTGTCCGCAAAACACATTTTTATACTGTTCATATTATGCGCTTTCCTTTTAGAATTAATAATGCATGTGCAGGATTTCATTAGAACTTCCCATGTTCTTATTACAGTTCCGCAGCTTGGCGTGAAGGTTCCCGTAATATTTTACGTACAGTCGGCTGACCTTGACACACACGCAACCCTTTAGCTGCTGTCACAACATAATATGTTCTGGCGAGGTCGTTCACCTGCTAGCCTTCACTTATCCGTCTCAGAACAAAAGCACATCGCTCATTTGTTTCTCGTGAGATAGCTGACGCGTCGACAATATTACGTTCGTACAGCCTGCGATATTTCGACTCCCTTTCACCTTTCACTGTTATACCGATGCGTCTTCTATACAGAAATACATCGTAACTTGAATAATGTTACAGTCATATATACTTCGCCTCAATCTGAATTCACACTAGACATCACGGCTACAAGTTCGTACTGCGTAAATTTTCAGGATCACACCCGGCGTTTCGTATTTAATACAACTTCTCCGGTTTACTGAGTTCGATATAATTCTCGCGTAGAAGACCGTACTGAGTTCCTCATGTACTGTAGTATGTAGTCACGTTCTGCGTATCATATTACACTCATTCGCTCTGCGAATTCAGCTAGAACTGTCTCTCAAAGCCGACAGTGCCGAACTGTCCCGTCTCTAATGTCGCACCGGACAAACTGCCCTGCGGACGGCCTTGTCCTTAAGTGTCTCGAACTGCCATGAACTAGACTGTTCTCGAATATACACAGTTCGGGCTCGCCCGGTACTGACAGTGCCCTGTATAATTTCAGATATAGCTGAACTATTTCCTTGGTCAATAGAGCGACTATTCTCATGTCTAATCAAGCCAAATTCTATATATCATTTCCTCTCACTTCTTTGCTCTCTTCACAATTCACGTTAATAAACAAATAGCTGGAATTCATCCCTAAGAAGGATATGTGCCTCAAAGATGTTATACAAAGTATTATTCATAATTCCATCACATTTACTTCCCTCAATAACTGTAAATTATCCTGCTTTCCTTACATATGGCTTTGCTGTGTTGCCATTGTGTCTGACGGCTCGCAATATCGGGGACAGTACTGACCCCTAATTTTGAGATTGGTGTTGAAAGATTCCAATATTTTATACTGTATGTTAATTTTAACATGTACAAATCCTGAGCAGGAACTTTGCAAGGAACCTGTTTGGCACTCGTGTTTGTAAAGACAGTGAGTCACGTGAGAGAGCGGCGAAGTGAAGCTGCCCCGCCGAGGCATGGAAGCAAGAGAGCCTGTTGACAAAGGAAAGTGCGACAGTGGAAGGGGAAGATGTTCCGCTATTGTCAGACCACGTGCCGAAATCGCGCTATCACACCTAGTGACACTCGTATAATAGTGGGAGAGATTAATCACGTGAGTCGACATAGCCAATCATAAAAGGACATCTCAGGGTGTAATTGTTTTAGTAAAATAATTGCATTACAATAATGAGCTGATACCGTTGTACAACAGAAATTGCAGTTTTTAAATAGCAACATAGACGTATTTTCAATTTGGTAATTGAATACGTGGTACGACGAGCGTAATTGATTTCGTAATGGCCCAGCAAGAATTCCCGCCGATTGCAAAATGACGCTTTGTTTGGAACCCAGCAGGGAGAAATACGACATGAGTCGAGGCTTCTTCCATCGTTGAACGTCGGAGGTGAAAGACGTTTGTCAGTTCGAGACCAGAGTGGGGTCTACGGAACTCAATATTTTAACCGAGAACGCGACTGTAGTGTCGGTCAAAGTATTTTCGTTCGTTCGGACTCCTGTGAAATTAACTTAGTGTGGAGTTAAGTTATAAACATTTTTGGAAGTGACTATTAAGCAATAATGGAACTCTTTGTAAGAAAATGTTACATTACGCTGTTAATATAGAACTCTGGGACTGATATATTACTCAAACCTTAAACCCGGTTGAGCAGTTCAATGGAGTCCTGCTCAGAAAAGTGCTCTCTGGATGCGTGTGTATAGTGAGCCATGGCAGATTGTAATGACGCATTATCATCAACATAAGCTTGGCTAAACGCGGTTGAGTTCGTAGCATGACATCATCATGGTGTGTTACTTCACAAATATAATATTCACTGCGTGACTCGAACTGTGGTTGCTCGGCGATGAACGACTTTACAACCTGGCAGCTAACCTACTTCGCTACAGCGTAACTCACGTCATTTTGAGTATAGCATGACTTACCACGACACGGTGCGTGTTGAAGCGGGGCGAGGGGCTGGCCGATAGAGAGAGAGAGAGAGAGAGAGAGAGAGAGAGAGAATTTCGGACTGACTATGTTGCAGTACATATCCACCAAACTGTACGCTGCCGACACATATTTGGTAATTTCAGGAGTCTAGCCGGCCAAAAATCGTATCTCGGAAACTAGTGGACCGATTTACATGAAATTTAGTATGCAGCTGCTATTATTGTAGATAATTACCTGTTAGGTCAGTCCAGTACAAATATCAAATTACTGCGCCAAAAATTTACAACTCGTCATTTTTATAATATTTCGATATAGGTTCAGAAAAATTAAATCTATGTTATTTATGGGAATGTTTGAAAACAGATCTAATAATACTTATAGGCCTGCTTACCACAGAATTTAGACATAAGATGCAGATCCATCAGAATCAGCATCTTCACTGTAGGTGTGTCTTTCGGGAGAACCAGATACAGGAGGCTCAGACGACAAGTTTAGCACTTTTCCTGAAAGCGCAACCAATTTTCTCATCCTTGTTTTCCGTAAACTGGCAACATATGGGTCCGAGGAAATAAGGAGCCTATGGAAAAGGTCAGTATTTGTTTATTTTCTTGAAGTCTTCTTGGTGAATACTTTCTGTGAAACACCTATTATCTTTGTTCCCAGTTTCCTGGACTTCCTAGGAGAGTTGCCCAATAGGTATAATACAGTGTCCAATGACCACCTCTATATGAATCAAGAATTTAATGCAATGTTACAGGCATGTAGTAGCACTTGTATTTTTGTAAGTGCAATATTATCGTTTCCATTGCGTACATGCCAAAACCACTTTATCATTGGCATACCCACACGAAAGAGTTTCTCGGAAGCTCGAAGACTCATCTGCCAATCGGCAGAAGTATTTCTTCTTATGATGTGTCTTCAAGAAGTGATCTCGTTTTCCTTCTCTTAGAGCGTTCACTCGTTTCTCCAATCAGTTTTCGTGGATGATCTCGAGAGCTAGTACTGGCAGTATCGGCCTGAGATTGCCGTGATGCACACCACAGTGCTTTATTTACCCCTCCTACAAGGTGAACTTTCTGTTTCAACCAGGTTTTGTTTTACTTCAGCCTGTCCTTTTTCTACTGCATTTTGTCCACCGTGACCGAATGTTTGCACACAAAACACTGACCGATTTCCTTATTGATTTAGATATTTCCTCAGGACAATCCTGAAGGCCTAAATGTCCAATTACAACATTCACAATGTCAATGTTACGCTTATTTTCCTGCTGATCCTCCACTGCTCGAAAGTCGACCTCCGGGTTGCAGAGTACATAACTTCTGAAAAGAAATAATATCTGTTCTGGTCGCGCCTGGTCGCAGCAAAAATACACACTTTCCTACTCAATAAGGTTTAGATAACTTCTATAAAAACTTTCATTACAGAAACCGAAGGCAATACATCTCAAAAGTCCCCTCAAACTTCTATGATTAGGTAGCACATGGATTCAGAATACCTGACTTTTGAAACACACATCCTGGACAATAATATAGTAATTTTCAGCAAAAGGTACTTACTATATAAAAGTACATACTATCATCTAAACCGACTGTCTATTGACACTTCACTGAAAGAAATATTTAGTTCTGACTTCCTTACTGAGCTCTTACTATATAAAAGTACATACTATCATCTAAACCGACTGTCTATTGACACTTCACTGAAATAAATATTTAGTTCTGACTTCCTTACTGAGCTCTTACTTAAAATGAACTGTGCATTTGCCTCCCCCAGGATATTATATCGTAACGGAGAAGAGTCACTTCAGGCCTTCGGTGAGATAAGATAACCAGACAGCGCAACCTTTCCACACTTAATTACTGTGCCCAAGGGTCTTATAAACACGACTCGCAGAAAAGGCGGACCAATGACAGGGGTGGAAAATATTTTTGGCCGGCTGGTTGCTTGAAATTACCAACTGTGGACAGCAGCCGAAGTGACACTTAGCATTTTTCATGCCTCAAGAGTTGCGACATTTAATGATTTAACTGTACATAGTCAATATTGGAAAGGTTTTTGAAGCACGAGGAAACTTAGGTGTTATGAATTATTGTGAAGATTTATGAAGTGGAGAAGTAAGAGAAGGTTATTGAAACGTATTTATGATGATAAACAAGTATTTTATGTAACAAGGAAGGTAATTCCGTGCAATGTTGGACTTAAAAAAGAGTGAGCGACGATATTAAAACTCAATTATTTGAAGTATAAGTATTATTGAGAAATATTATGCTATTTGGGGCAGTCTATGTAATATTTACGTGAAGTTTATGAAGTGGAACAGTTAGGAATGCCTATTTGAAACATGTTAAAGAGGGTCCAGGCGGAAGAAGTTAGCGAGGTGAATGTAATTCTTATTTGTTAATCCTATTAACCAGTTATCACGATCTATGTCAGTTTTACGTATGAGCTTGGCTTAATTGGATGGCCAAAATTGCCTGAATTTGTAAAGAAAGCCCTAGATTGTTATTGACGACGGTAAATGATGTTTAAATGATAGATAAATAATGTTTAAATATTTTATGAAAGTGATATGATGTTATGATGTTAAATCATTTTGCGCAATGATAATGCGAAGAGAAGAGTTTGGAAAGCACTTAACGAAGTGAAATTTAAGAGGAAAGAGAACTAAGTAAATGTAAATATGTGGATATTGTATATATTTATCGTTAACGTCAGTAAACAGCTGATCGGGGGTTATGGTGAATAAGTAGGTGTGTATTGAAGATGGGAGTATTTATTTAATGGAGTTCATGTGTATAGAGTAGCAGATATCATTGTAAAGCTAATGATGCTCCGTATTTCGGATATTTTTAATTATTTTATTATTATATCTCTTAATTTTGAAACTCCGACACTGCAGGTAGTGCTGGTATTAAATTTTGCAGTTTCACGAGTGTCAAGGCTTCATATTATTTCTAATTTTCTACGATAGCAGAGTTATTTATGGCTATGTTTTAATTATATTGCAGGAGCGTTTATTTCATTGTACTTGTATTCCGTCGTAGATTAATAAATTTATTTTCGTTCATTTATCTAGAAAGAAATCGTCGTGATTTATACTAGTTATAGTACTTAAGATTCTGTTATGGAAACCGGTGTCAGGTCTCAAGCTACCCCTTTTTCTATCCCGTTACGCCACAAGAACCGCAAATATCTCACTCTCCATTGTAGTTAGATTGTTTTTCCCAGTGGAGTAGTCCATAGCACAGTCGCAAATAGGATGTTCCCATCATGTAGTACTTATCAGTTGGATTTACAGGATTTTCTAGCCGGGACCTTGAAGTTCCTACGATCCAGCTGTTCTTCGGATTCGTCAAGTGCATCTTCATGATAATTTCGAGCACATTACGTTATCGTTAAGGAACGAGGCAAACGTAAAGACTCATTAATTAGTCTACTGTAAAATTGTCTCTCTTATTTTCTCCCTATGTTGTATCGTGACTACAATATATTCAGTTATCGTTTATTATGAAGGCTTCTCGTTAATATTGATTATATTTATTTTCAGGGACAAGTGCACCAAGACATCCGAACCTGGTATTCACAAAATTCGCAGTACTGGGCACAGGGCACATTCTTGTGAAATATGCATGAAGGATTTTCCTTCAGAGAGTAGATTAAGACAGCATTCATTAATTCATAGTGGCTGTAAGGAATACTCGTGTGAAGTGTGTGAAAGGGCTTTTGCTGACCGAAGTACATTGAAAACTCATATTTTAATTCACAGTAACACGAAACCACACGTTTGCAAAATATGTGGTCGGGGTTTTAGACAGAAAGGTAATATAAACTATCATAGTTCTACACATAGTGGCACAAAGAACTACTGTTGTAATTCGTGTGGAAAGTCTTTTACTCTAATACATAATCTGAAATTACATTTAGTAATTCACAGTACTGAGAGAGCTTACGTGTGCCAGGTATGCAGAATTGATTTTGCGACGAAACAAAGTTTAAGTCGTCACATGCTTTCTCATGGTGCAAAGATGCCGTATTTTTGTGCAACATGCGGAAAGGGTTTTTTGAGTAAGGGTGGTTTAGATTATCATATTAACACTCATAGCAGTGCACGTCCATACTCTTGTGCTACATGTGAAAAGAAATTTAAAAGCAAAATTAAGTTGATAAAACATTTCTTAATTCATGATAAGAAAGCGGGTCACTAATGTGACATATGGTAAACGATTCATGCTTTAAAATGTAATTTCATTTATTAATACCAGGCAATGGAATGCGTGTAAGAAGGATCTTTCTTTCAAACATTATACTACAACATATTAACTTGTGACCAGACTTATTTTATATAATGTCTTTCTTAGGTCACATGCTTTTTATGAATTCGGGAAAGGCAATCCTGGGGACATTTGAAGGTCTAGCTGCATAAGTATTTTTTTTTAAAATATGCAAATGATTTTGTGTTTCGTTGTCTTGGTGAAGGGAAAATATCACCTTCCTGTCGTGCTGATCACATTTTCATATTGCATACTTGCGCAAGCCACGAGCTATTGCAATACACCCTCAGGGATGAGTCCCAAAGGTTAATTGAAATCCATGGCTGTAAGCGGATGTCAACTATATTGATCCGTTTGTTTATATTTGACTGCTGTGAACCACATTGACAGTAAGTTCAATTAGTTTGTTGATATCTTGTTAACACCGTGCTGTTAATTATTTGGTGCAATAAGGCTCATGCCTCCCTTTTTTTACTATGGCAAGTCCCTTTCAACCATTATACATTGTTATTGGTACTCCCATGCCTCTAACGAAAATGCTCAAATAGTTTCTAATGTGTAGAAGTTATTACCTCACGAGAGACTTCTACAAGCAATCTTAAATCTTAAAACAACACTGCGCAACAAAACGTTCAACAGTTGATTTTCATAGTATTTTCACTGAATAAGATGTCAGCTTGCAAGTGCTAAGGAAGATTGTAATTAAAAACAGTTCACGAAATAACTGTATTTTGTTCATTTCAATTAATTGCTCTGTTATTCTGATAACTGCCCAAGTTTATTTTCACCACGTATTGCAGTTATTTGGAACATTCGCTTTGAATGGTAATAAACTTAGCAGAAACTAGTGGTGACACGTTGTGAACTAACATTGAGACATTATAGTGATTTATTCTTGTATTTATGGGTATATTGAGAGAACTCTTTCTAATAATCTGTGGCATTTTGGTGGCTCTATAAGTGAATGCAGTAGCGTAGCCAGGATTTTAGTTTGGAGGGGGCCCAATAGGTCCTAACCTATAACTGCAGGAGTTTATATATTTTAGCCATTTTCATTTATAAAAAAAACAAGATGTTCAGTGAAGAACATATAGCCTACATTCTCCTAAATGCATGGGTATTGTTATAACTCTTTGTCCTTTTCAAGGAGTATAATTGAATGTTGGTTGTAGTAGTTTGTTGAAATACAACGTGCTATACGGATATTAAACATGAATATGAGGTGTCATTTGCTAGTGCTACCTCTGTAAAAAATTGCATTCCATTTGGTTTCACCGTGTTTGAATTGATATGGGGAATCGATTTGCGCACATACATGGCCGCCATCTGCAAACTATTGGGCTGATGATCTTGTAGTTTGGTATAAATATGCTTCCCGCATAAAGGTATATTGTTACAAAAGTTGGTAGAGATCAGATTATTAGGTTGGTCGTAATTGGATTTAAGCTTTTAATATTTGGGTGGCCGCCATTACGTTTCGGTCAAGGTGGCGGCAATATAAAACATGACACTGAAGTGCCCTTTGCTAGTGCTACCTCTGCACCAAATTTCGTTCAATTCGGTTTCACCGTGTTCCGTGTTGAATGTTATAAGTACTGTACTTCATGGGCAATTATTCCAAAATGTACAAAGATATTTACTTAACAAGTTTTAAGAACTCCTAATTTTATAAAACAACTACCTGTTCCTGGCATTCATTGTAATATATGATTAGATAAATATTTACCCCTTTATTATGGATCTGCTTAGTCAATGCTAATCTTTTATTGAAATGCAATCATAGATCACATGTACATGTTTCGAGATCCTCTACTAGATCAGCTTACATAGAGGGAGACAGGCCAACATTCATGACAATTGCTCAAATGTGCAAAAACATATTAAAATAGGGACAGATGAAATAAAATGAGAATGAAAAGAATGGTGCGCGAACAATGGGGCATGATATATAAAAACCATATACCGGTAAACTCAAAAACACAGAATTAAGAACACACTAAAGACAAGGATAACTTGTCCCGTTTCACAAGAATGATATAAAAATTTCATTGTATCTTCTTGAAGTAGTTACTTTACATCGTAATCTCGAAAAGTTCTTTCCATTTGTATCCAACCTGTGGTCACTTAAATTCTTGAGGGTTATAAAATATCAAAAACAGTATTGTTTGAAGTATAACAATTCAGAAAATCCCTTGGCACCCTTTGTTCAGATGTACCAGTATGGGTCACCTATCATATAACAATTGGTCTGAATAGGCCAGCTCAATAAGCCGAAGTCGGAGATAATGTAGTGAAACTGCGAAAAAAGAAAAATTAGAGGAAAACTAAAAGATAGTAAACTCCTAACTTGAAAAGGGTCTCAATAAATAGCACATCAGAAAACTTACCTGAGCGTCTGAGATGTGCCGTATGTGAGTGATAAACGGACCACTGCGTGGAAGCAACTGTTAAAAGATAGATCATACTAAAGTGGCATGCCCACTCAGAATGTGAAAGTGTGACGTTAGCTGTGATGCGTGCTGTGACGCATGGCAGGAATGGGCGAGGCTGGAGTGCGGCGAAGGTCAATGACACCGCAAAGGGTTAGCATTGTGAGGGGCCGAAGTATTTACTCACCGGGAAGGGGTGGGGGGAGGGGAAACTTGTGAAAAAGGACCGTAAGATGTGAAAAAAACATGTATAATTTATGGTGGTTTCCTTCTGTGTTTAGACTTATTGAAATTGATATAATCGGCCAGAGTGTCGAACAGAATATTAACGTCAAAGTTGATGTCATTCATATTTTCCATGTTTCAAGTTATTTGTCCCGTGTTGATTTCCAAGGCATCCAGTGCGTTTAAGAAAATGCCCTTTGTGGCATAATGCAATATTTTGATGTTTCTTTCTTTATTGGTGAAAGAGTGGCCTGTTTCTTTCATGTGATTAGCCATCGCTGAAAATTTACAGTGTTTTACGGCGTTAAAATGTTCCCTGTATCTTATATTAAAACTACGGCCCGTTTGTCCCATGTAGATCACCTTACAGTTGTTGCATGTTAATTGGTAAACACCCGATTTATTGAATTTACTTGATTCGTTAACTTTATTTGAGTTGAAAAATAATTTGCTATTAGTGTTGCTGGTTTTTAAGGCTACTTTCATGTTTAACTTATTGAACACATTTTTAATACTGTATGTTGAATAATCAAAGTAGGTAAAAATATAATAAGTAGATTAGTATTGACTAGGCGGATCCATTATTAAAGGTTAATTATTTATCTAATCATATATTCTTGTCAATACGGAACAATATCTAATGCTAATGACTCTGAAGTCAACATTTCAAAACATTCGTTCCAATGTCAATCAAAGTGTTAGTGTTGTAATTTAGTTTGTTGAAGTGTTTTTGGATACACATTATTTTCTTTTACCGTTAACTGCCTGTAATCTATTGTAAAATGGGTTTGCTAATACAGAAACATTCGTGGGAGCGTCCACAACCACTCAACAAAGTTTCATCGCAATCGGATGAGTTGTATATGAACGCATATGGGATTTTGTTGAAACGATTCACGCGCCGTCACTTTGATTGAATCTACTAGGCGCTAACAACTGTAAATGGATTTACTAAGACAGAATCCTTCACAGGAGTGTGCGATGAAGGATAACTGGTTCAGTTGTACGGGTGGTAGTATATCTCGGCGCTGCTGGAAAGCATAAGGGATATGTTTGTTGTCAGTGTATCTGAGGAATTGATGGGTTTCTTGGGCATGTTTGAAGTGTTGGGTGGCCTCAAAACTAGCAAGTAGCTCTCGATAGTATGCCGGCCACACTGTCTGTTTGGGTGAGCGTTTCTTCGAGAAGAGATCTAAGGGTTGACGCGCACCATTTATATATTGCTGCAGACTAGCGCCTACTGCCTTGCTCGATGCATCAGTGACTAGCCCTAGTTGGGCGTCAGGATCAGGGTGCACAAAGAATGTTGATTTGGCGAGGTTAGCTTTGCAGGCGTTGAACGTGATTTCCAACTGTGGTGTCCAGAGCCCTGGTTGGGGTCCGCGAAGAGTGGCTATTGCTGCCTGGAGAGGGGTCTGGTATTCTGATGCTGAGGGTACGAAGCGACGGTACAAGTTCATCATCTCTTAAGAGGCGCCTCAGGTCGCGAGCTGTCTTGGAGAGTGGAAAGTTCTGCAAGGCGGTGATGCGGACTGGCGGTGGTCGAGTTTCTACAGCGGAGAATTTGCAACCCAAGAAGGTGACGGATGAAAAGACCTAGACACCCTTGCTATCATTTATGACGGTGCTCATATTCTTCTTGGTTCTTGGAGAACATGGCTATGTCATCAACATAGGCAAAATGAAGTCCAGGCCAGACAATGCTTTGTCGATGAATCTCTGTAAGATCCGGCCAGCGTTGACCTATCCGATCATTATGAATAGAGTTTTGAAATGCTGGAATGGTATTATGATTGCCGCCTTCGGGATATCTTCTGGATTGACAGGTATCTGTGTGTACGTCTTACTCAGATCGATCACTAAAAATGTTGTGTATCCGCTACGTTGGTGGCTGAAGTGTAGATGGCGAGGAGGGCACCTTTTCGGAATGGTCCTCGAGTTTAGAGAACTATAATCCCCGCAATGTCGCGAGCCATCATCCTTTCTTGGTACTGCACTCGAAATCATGTCTAGCTGAGATAAGAAGACAGGATGAGGTACGAACTGAGGACCACCTCAGAAGAATGGCATATTTAAAATTTGGAATTATGGATACAGTTTGCAGTCTGAATGGAAGATCATGATTAAATAAGCATTTGGAAAAATTTTCGCCTATAGAAATATTTTCATTTCGAGAAATAATGGAAATTTTATGACTTGGTAATTTTTAACCACGCATAAATGATTGGAGAACAGTCCTGGAAATCTACACTTCTAGTCGATGTTAGCTGCGAGAAATCTGTTTTGAGCCGAGGGAGAGGAAGCAAGTTCGACTTGAGGACAGACACACGCCACGGTCTAGAGTGGGGGAGCAGACGCGTGTTGAGAGCGCACCAGAAGTAACTATTGACCAATGAGAGAACAGTTTGAATACTAAGAAATGGATAAATATTAAAATCATTACCTAAATATTTTATGAGAGTGTTACAAATTGAATTCACCAGCAGATAAAAATAAATTTAATTGGCAAAACTGATATTGAATTAAATGGCTGAGAGAGAAGTTATGTATAAATCAGTCAATTTTCATAGCGGTTGGAGGCTAGTTGACCAGATTTGCGGGGGAAATCTGATCGACGAGGCTAGCAGACGCCAAGAGACGAGGCTCTTTCTATTTGGACAGTCAAGGAGGCAAGACGTTATAATTTTTACTCTTCGAGAAGTATACAAAGATCTTTGTGAACCTGATACTTCAAGATGAAGCAACAAGCTATCGAACTGGAAAGATAAGCATCATTAGTTAACTGCATTAAGAAGAAGTATTTTTACTGCATTTGAAGTAGAAATATACGCCGTGATATAGTATTTGAATGTTTCAAAGTGAAACGTCGAACACGTAACTACACAGGAAGGAAGTCAGAAGAAGTGAGACTTTATCTAGCAAGAATTTCATCACTCTACACAAAGATGTATAAGGAAACAGGCCGGAGGGGAGAAGCTACGACTTCACATCATTTTCATTCATTCATTCATTCATTCATTTATTTACAATGGGGGGTGTGTCCCCCGGTGGCAAATTGGACATACATAACAAATAAATAATTATACATAACAATTCAATAACAATTATACAACAATTAAACTGGAGTATTTACACAAATAGTCAGTCTTTTCTTTAACACACCTATATGTTTGGGAAAAGGCTCTAAGACTGCGGCAGGTAGAGAGTTCCAGTTATCAATGGCACGGTTTACAAGAGAATATTTACCATAATTTGTTCGCTGTGGTCGGCCCTTAACTTTAAAAGGATGATCGCTCCTACCCATGTAAGTGGGCTTTCCCAATCGTTTGCTAAGCTCACCCCATGCTGGTTGATTTGTATACGTGTTGTACATAGCGCAGAGTCTAGATTTAATCCTCCTAGCCTCCAGTGATTCTCACCCAAGTTTCTTTCACATACGGCTCACACTGCTCCTGGGATTAAAGTCACTGAGCACAAATCTAGCGGCCTTTCATTGTACCATTTCCAACTCATTGATGAGCCCTACTTGATATGGATCCCAAACTGCCGAGGAATATTCCAGAATAGGTCTTACAAGTGACAAATAGCCTAATTCTCTAGCAGAGGTACCCTCATTACAAAGTGCAGGGATTTGTAAGCTTTTGAAACTACGCATCCTACATGACTATTCCATTTCATATCATTCCTTACGTGAACGCCCAAATATTTGCAAGAATCTTCTTCTACAAGTATTTCCGAGCCAATGTTATATTGAAAATCCTGCCTTCGCACTTCCCTATTTTTAAGAGATACATTTTCTTGTGTTTATTTTCATTTTATTTTCAATCGCCCACTTATAGACCAGGTTCAGGTCCTCTTGAAGCACTGCATTGTCTTGTGAGTCATGTATATTTCGATATATTACACAATCATCCGCAAACAATCGACAGTCACTGCGAATCCCATTTGGTAAGTCATTTATAAACGCCAAAAATAACAAAGTTCCGATTACGCTGCCCTGAGGGATACCCGACGTTACGGTAATTTCATCCGAGAATATGCCTTCGACTTTCACTTTCTGTGAACGACCCGTCAAAAATTCTTGGATCCATAAAATTACTCTTCTATCAATCTTCGTCGAAGCAAATTTAGCAGTGAGGAGAAAGTTCTAACTTCATTATGTTGGGAACGTAGAGCTATGCTAACTAGCGAAATCCAGAAATGACCAGATAACATAGCAATATGAGCAGCGAGCTGCAAACATCGCAGTTTTCGCTCACATAACGCTACAAGCTACTACCAAAGAAATTCACACTATGGAGGTGATTTCTTGTGTTGGAAAGAACACTGCAAGCTACCGACTTCAATGAACATCGAGATCTAAGAAGAGACGAGCAGGATTCGAGATGGAGAAAGCGGAGAATCTGGAGCTGGGGAGCGCCAACCACCGAGAGCTGCGAGGGGGACGTGTCATCGCCAAGGACGGAAGAAGCAAGCCGGCAGACGAGTTTCCAGCTGGGAACCGGTTTGGAGGCAACATCCCAGGGCATTCACCTGCAGCGCATTCCAGACATAGCAGAGATGACATAACGAAACCAGTCCGCGGAGGCGTGCCGCATACCAGAGACGCGGGAGGAATTCCATGGACAGAAACATCATCAGGTCTGTCACCAGCGATCACAAAGTGAAGGTAGACCAGTGCAATTTTACACACTTCTGTAGTTAATTCTTGTATACGTTATTCCAGAATTTTAACCAACATATTTGCATTTATAACCCATGTTATTGTATTGTCTTGAAAGTTTTTAGTAATTTCTATAGTTATTTTCATACGTTACTCGGACGTATTTTCAAGGCTTGTTCGATGATCTTAGATATCGTTAGTATTTTTCATTGTCATTTTAGAACGTTTAGATTTTACTTACAGTTAATTTCGTTGCGATTGCTCACGTATATTCCGTTAGATTTGTTGTAACATCGGAGAACGACCATATTTGTATGGGAACATGAGAGGAGAAGCGTAAATTAGTGATACATGAATAATGTATCAGAGAAAGAGAACAGTCATGTGTTTGACAAACGTAAATAGTTTATAATGTAATATCAGTGAATGGAAGGACATGAGTATCCTATAATGAAGAGTTTATTCATCTCAGAAACGAAAATACTATGTATAAAACGAAATTGTTAATAGGAGTATTCAATATTGGCATTGAAAGAACTCCAGTATGAAAGGAAGATTTTTAAAACCCAGAAACTATGTTGTACAGAAAAGGACAGAATGCGATAGTTGAAGGCATAACTAAATAAGAAACGCTATTATAGAATGTTATGAATGTATATCTTATATCTTATATAAAAAGGAATGTCTGTGTGTTCGTCTTTTATGCGTTCATAAACCATTCATCCGAAGGCGATCAAATTTTGGTGAGTTGTTGTAAACACTTGCGGGATGATCATAGGCATAGTTAATCCATTTCACAGTAGATAGCGCGCGAGTAGTTTAAACAAATGCGTTATGGCGATACGTTCATATACAATTCGTCTGATTGCGATAAAATTTTGGTAAGTTGTTGTGCACAGTCCCGGAAAAGTTATAGTCGTACTAAATCCAATTTACAATAGATGGCGCGCGAGTAGCTTCAACAAAATGGCCTGCATTTGTTTCAAGAAAGTCCCACATGCGTTCATAAACCATTCATCCCATTGCGATGAAACTTGCGTGAGATGTTCTGTACACTTCAGGTAAGGTTTCTGGCTTGGTAAATCCACTTAACAATAGGTAACGCACGAGTAGATTCAACAAATGAGCGACGACGGGCGTAGCGTTTCAACAAAGTCCTGTATGCGTTCATATACCATTCGTCCGATAGCGATGAAACTTGGGTGAGAGGTTGTGTACACTACTGGCAAGGTTTCTGGATTAATAAATCCATGTTATAGTAGGTAGCGCACGAGTAGATTCAACAAATGAGCGACGACGCGTGAAGCGTTTCAATCAAGTCCCGTGTGCGTTCATATACCATTCGTCTGATAGCGATGAAACTTGGGTGAGATGTTGTATACACTACAGGGAATGTTTCCCCTTAACAATAGGTATCGCACAAGTAGATTCAACAAATGAGCGACGACGGGCGAAGCGTTTCAACAAAGACCAGTATGCGTTCCCATACCATTCGTCCGATAGTGATGAAACTTGGGTGAGAGGTTGTGTACACTTCAGGCAAGGTTTCTGACTTAGTAAATCCATGTTATAATAGGTAGCGCAAGAGTAGATTCAACAAATGAGCGACGACGCGTGAAGCGTTTCTACCAAGTCACGTATGCGTTCATATATCATTCGTCCGATAGCGACTAAACTTGGGTGAGATGTTGTGTACATTTCGGGGAAGGTTTCTGGGTTAGTAAATCCACTTAACAATAGGTATCGCACAAGTAGATTAAACAAATGAGCGACGACGCGCGAAGTGTTTCAACATAGTCCCGTATGCGTTCATATACCATTCGTCCGATAGCGACTGAACTTGGGTGAGTTGTTGTGTGCTCTCCAGGGAAAGTTTTAGGCTTAGTAAATCCATTTTTCAATAGGTAGCGCACAAGTAGATTCAACAAATGAGCGAAGTCGCGCGAAGCGTTTCAAGCAAGTCCCGTATGCGTTCATATACCATTCGTCCGATAGCGATGAAACCTGTGTAAGATGTTGTGTACTCATCAGGGACGGTTTCTGGCTTAGTACATCATCTTTACAATAGGTATCGCACAAGTAGATTCAACAAATGAGCGACGGCACGCGAATCGTTTCAACCAAGTCCCGTATGCGTTCATATACCATTCATCCAATTGCTATGAAACTTTAGTGAGTTGTTGGGAACACTTCCGAAATCATTATAGGCATAGTCAATCCAATTTACAATTGACAGCGCGCGATTATTTCAAAACAAATGAGTGTTGGCGATGCGTTCAAATAACCTACAATTCATCGGATTGCGACCAAATTTTGGTGGGTTGTTTGGTACACTTCCGGGATGGTTATAGGCATAGTTAGTCCAAATAACAATTGATAGCGCACCAGTAGTTTAAACAAATGAGTGTTGGTGATGCGTTCATATACAATTCATCCGATTGCAATCAAATTTTGGTGAGTTGTTGTGCATACGCCAGGAAAAGTTATAGGCATTGTAGATCCAATTAACAATAGATGGCGCGCGAGTAACTTCAACAAAATGGCGTGCGCTTCTTTCAACAAAGTCCCACATGCGTTCATATACCATTCACCCCAAAGCGATGAAACTTGGGTGAGATGTTGTATACACTCAGCGAAGGTTTCTGGCTTAGTAAATCCACTTAACAATAGGTAGCGCACGAGTAGATTCAACAAATGAGCGACGACGCGCGAAGTGTTTCAACAAAGTCCCGTATGCGTTCATGTACCATTTGTTCGATAGCGATGAAACGTGGGTGAGATGTTGTGTACACTTCAGGAAAGATTTCTCGCTTAGTAAATCCATGTTACAATAGGTAGCGCACGAATGGATTCAACAAATGGTCGACGACGGGTGAAGTGTTTCAACAATGACCCGTATGCGTTCATATACAATCGTCCGATAGAGATGAAACTTTGGTGAGTTGTTGTGTACACTCCAGGGAAGGTTTCTGATTTAGTAAATCCATTTTACAATTGGTAGCAAACGGGTAGATTTAACTAATAAGCGACAGCGTGTGAATCGTTTCAATAAAGTCCCGTATGCGATCATATACCATCCATCCGAGTGTGATAAAACTTTGGAGAGCTGAGTACAGTCCTGCGAAGGTTCATGAATTAGTAAGTCCGTTTTTCAATGGGTGGCGCACAAGAAGATTCAACAAATGAGTGACGGCGCGAATCGATTAAACAAAATCCCGTATGTGTTCATATGCCATTCATCCGATTGCGATGAAACTTTGATGAGTTGTTGTCTACACGCCAGGAAAGGTTTTCGAGTTAGTAAATCCATTTTACAATAGGTAGCGTACGAGTATATTCAACAAATGGGTGACGGCGCTCTAATCGTTTCAGCAGTCCAGTATGCGTTCATTTACCATTCATTTCATTGTGATGTAACTTTCGTGAGTTGTAGATCACGTTCCCGTGAATGTTTCTGAGATAGTAAATTATTTTTTATAATAGTTTAGAGGTGGTTAACGGAAAAAGAAGAAAATATTGGGAATCCAAAAGCACTGCAACTAACAAAGTCAAAACCCCAACACTTTCTTTGATTGGCAGGTCAACGTCTGCCGGGTCTGCTAGTCTATCTATCTATATATATAAAAATCAATGTTACGAATAGTTTGTCTGTATGTATGTCTCCTATGCGTTCATATACCATTCGTCCGATTGCGGTGAAACTTGGGTAGGATGTTGAGTACACTCCAAGGAAGGTTTCTGACTTAGTAAATCCATTTTACAATAGGTAGCGCACGCGTAGATTCAACAAATGAGCGACGATGCGTGAAGCATTTCAACAAAGTCCCGTATGTGTTCATATACCATTCGTCCGATAGCGATGAAACTTGGGTGAGATGTTGTGTACACTTACGCGAAGGTTTCAAAATTAATGAATACATTTCACAGTAGATAGCGCACAAGTAGATTCAACAAATGAGCGACGACACGCAATGCGTTTCAACAAAGTCCCGTATGCATTCATATACCATTCGTCCGATAGCTATGAAACTTGCGTAAAATGTTGTGTACACTGCAGGGAAATTTTCTGGCTTAGTACTGCCCCCGGAAATTGAATTATATTGAGCCCACGATGGCTGTATTGGAAAATATCAGTAAAGTTAAGGATGTCATAGTTATGACGTGGATATTCATGACGTAGGCACGGATGACGTAGAATTCATGCCAGTAGGCTGATTGAGCTGAGATTCTTGGTGACGTCATGATTTTATTCGAGAAAGATCCGAGATTTACGACGCAGTCGCAGGAAACAAGGTATTGTGCTAAGGAAGAAGCTACGCTATTGGAGGAGAGACGCGAACCAGTGAACGATAGTTTGGAAGGAAGACGGAGATCGCTGAAACTACGATATTCGATTACTTTTGGCATGCAGATTTGTGGAAATCTATTTTCAGATATGGCATTGATTTGGAATTTTGAAGAAATTAATTTTGAGTTTTTGAATTTTGAAAATCCGTCAAGAATAGCCAAAGTTAAAACTTCCAGCAATGACGCAGCAACAGGCTATGGAAGGGATGGTTACGCCCCTTAAGAAGTTGATAAAAGGTCGTGCACAGGAGAGAGGAGCTCTCATACTCATACTCAGATCTCATACGCTCAGATCTAATACTTGTGATCGCATATATATATTTCTGGTGATATAGAGTTATTTTCAAGTGATTCAGTGAAGTAAGGTGTCTTTAGCGTGAGGTGAAAGCCTTGCCGCATCGAACGAACTCGGGGCAGTTCCATTTCACGCTGCTCAAAACTAGGTGAAGTTGAAACGCGCACATTAACGTTTCCACCAGTCAAGATATTAAGCGCTAACTTCAGCCTGTTTGATAATTCTATTAGGCAGTATAACATTAAGGTGTATACAAGATTTCAACGATTTCACAGTGATACTTCGAAAGATATTGGAACTTTTAGGCTGCCAACAAAAGTGATTTTCTCGCCACAGGAGAAACACTTTTATATTCCATATTATACACTACGGCTGACACGTGGAGTGCCACAGTTTGGTATTACAACGATACATTCGACTATGGAACAGTATAATATTGCAGTGCTTTTGATCATTATAACTGTAGTTGAGATGCAAGGCTAAGGCTTGAATGCAATTGGGACATACATTATTGGAGTAAAGTAACAGCATGGAACTTCGTTAATCGTCTTTCTACAAAAGCGAGCATGTAGTGAACATCCAACTACACTCATGCATCGTTAATCCATCGCTGAATTATACCAGATAACAGTGGAAATAATTTCATACTCCACAACTATGAATATTTCTGCGGAAATAACTACATTAAACTTCATGACGAATTCCTGCAAGAACTTCAGAGAATTTTCAAGAGAGGCCAGGGTTATCCCGGCGCACAATGAAGAATTTTGCCGGAAGGATGTTTCTCGTATCCACGGAGCAGTGCCATTTCGGAGGAGGAAGCAGTTCGATTCTCCGAGGACGCTGATTCCTGTTTCGAGGATGGAGCTCATCTTTAAGTTGGTGAAATGGATCCATCAGCAGTCTTCTTTGGGGAATTTTCCTCTGGAACTTCAATCGGCAGATAAGGTAGTTGTGAACGTTTCTTGTATTATTTCAGTATTGTAGCGATATCTGGGCAAACATTCTTCCCATATTTTCTGTCCTACCTTTTGCCCCATTTTCTTGATTGATATTTTTGTACTCAGTGCACTTCGATGATGTACTCAGTGCACTTCGATGATTTATGCCTTTTTCTTCGATTTTTGAGACATTGCTATGTCATTGGCATACTTAAATAATTTTGGATCAGTTGAGACTGATGATTTAGATTCTTTCAGTAATTTGCATATTTTTGTAGTCACGATTTGACTGTAAAGTTAACGATTTGCTATGGCAGATTTGAATTCAGACAGCGTGTCATTCTATTAAAGTAATTCTATTCAGTTAGTTACTTTGACCAATTTTCAGTCATCCTCAAGAAAGAAGAATAATTTAAAAGATTTTAGAGCATTAAAATCTTTTTCGATATCGACGATCTTTGAAATACTAGTCGTCTTATGAACATGATTGCAACATAGACATTTATCATTGCATTATAGACAATTTTATGAAATACGAACGTTAATTACAATTTATTGAATACACTATAGTAATGAATAATGAAGATAGGAGTTTTTCTCAATTCTAGATTGGAACAATATTGTTTGCATTCCACAATCTAATTGTATTCTATTCGACTATTTTGCAGTTTAGTTGATCTTTGTTTGAAGATAGTATTTTTATACTGCGTTACTTTGAATATGTTAATCTCAATTTTGATAGACCAGACAGGAGCGTCTAATCGTATTTGCTATTAAATTTATTTGTGATTGGCAAATTTTTACTTCATATCGATTCATGAATGAAACCCACGAAGGTTAAATGATAACAGTCATTATTACAATTGATGAATATAAGAATTTTTAAAGAGGAACAATGGATGTATAATCGATAGTTCAGTGGACGTGTAAAAGTCGCTGTTGAGTAATGCCCTTGAATAATGAAGGAGGTTCCCACAATAATTAATGAAGTTGATGAATTAATAGTGGAGGTTTTTGTGTGTAGTTTGGAAGATTTTTATGCCATATATATGTAGATATATGATGAATTTTGGGCCAATTGATGTCCCATTTTTGTGCGTTATGAGCGAAGTAGTTTCCCACTGAATGTTGTTCTTGTTCTTTGAAAGATTATTCATATGAAGATACTGTTAAAATTAACAAGAGTGTTAAATAATTTGAGATAAAGATTTTGAATGGAGGTTACAGTCACAAATATTAATAATTATTATTAAACATTATTAAACCTGAATTTGACAGTTTAATATAACTAACCTTCATTGGTCGATTATATCAACACGATTTGAGTAATTATCAACCGGATAGACGTGTGGTTCAATGTATTCCTTGTATAAATAATATAAACAATTTAATATTGTAAAATAATTTTGTAAATATCTTTGTTAAATAATTTGAAATGATAGTGATTAATAGAAGCGTGTATTAAATTTTCAATGGTCATTTGACATTGTTAAAAACAATTTGTTAATGTTATAAATAATTAATGAACTTTTGTTATTTACATTTAGAGTTTTTTTTTATACTCTAAACAATGCAAGTTAAGCAAGTGGTTTAAACAAATAATCATGATTTGGGATTGTTGGAGGAATCCACTGGTGTTTGAATGAAGCATGTAAGACATTTGCGTGATAATATTTCAGTTGAAATGTGAACATTTACGTGTTTGAAAGAGAGCCACGCTATGAGGTAACACGCTTATGGTAGGGTTGAACGAACGGGTGTCCGCTTTGACACAGGTGCCTTGCAGCTGGTCCGGACAACTGTGTTACTGAGACCAAGGGCGTTTCATAATAGCCTTGTGGCTATAAATAAAGTGTGCAGTATATAAACACGCAAAGCAATTGATATGTGTGTCTCATCCCAAATCCCGTTTCCATTCCCAGTGCATTGTTATATTTTCGTTGCTATAAGCTTGAGAAAGCTAAAACATTATATGTGTAGAATACAGGTCCTACAGGAGGACATGGTTATGTGGTCAATGGCTTCTGATTGCCACGTATATTTTGTTGTTTCATTTTGTGAAAAATCATACTTTATGTGAAATAAATTATTGTGCAGTTTAAAGTTTCTCGTCTTCGTTTCTGGTTCATTTTAAATATCATGGTGGAGGTTATTGTGAGGACATACTTTTAAGTGATCCAGTTGACAACCCAGTCCCCGAGATATATTTAAGAGGTAAGTAACGGTAAGTAATAACCCCCGTATATTTTGGTGTGTTCCACAATAATTTTCTTGTTAACTATTGTGCTCTAATCTCGATAGTATCTGTCAGTGCCATTTTCATTGATGTAGCTATGCCGGCGCGTTTGATTATTGGCAATCCGATTGAGGGGGCGGATATCTGACAGCCTACTATCCGGAGATCGGGTACAGTACATCCACTTTACAATAGGCAGCGCACGAGTAGATTCAACAAATGAGCTACGACGCGCGAAGCATTTCCACAAAGTCACGTTTGCGTTCATATACCATTCGTCCGATAGCGATGAAACTAGGCTGAGATTTTGTGTGCACTCCAGGGAAGGTTTCTAGCTTAGTAAATCCCTTTAAAAATAGGTAGAGCACGAGTAGAATCAACAAATGAGCAACGACGCGCGAAGCGTTTCAACAAAGTCCCATATAATTTCATATACCATTCATCCGATAGCGATGAAACTTGGGTGAGATGTTATGTACACTCCAGGGAAGGTTTCTGGCTTAGTACATACATTTTACAATAGGTATCGCACCAGTAGATTCAACAAATGAGCGATGACACGCGAAGCGTTTCAACAAAGTCCCGTATAAAGTCATATACCAGTCGTCTGTTAGTGATAAATGTTTGGTGAATTGTTGTGTACACTCCAGGAAAGGTTTCTGGCTAAGTAAATCCATTTTACAATACGAAGCGCACGTTTATATTCAACAAATGAGTGACTACGCGCGAAGCGTTTCGACAACGTCCCGTATACGTTCACATACCATTCATCCGATTGCGATGAAACTTGGGTGAGGAGATGTGTACACTCCAGGGAAGGTTTCTGGCTGAGTACATCCATATTACAATATGTAGCGCAAGAGTAGAATCAACAAATGAGCGACGACACGCGAAGCGTTTCAACCAAGTCCCGTATGCATTCATGTACCATTCGTCCGTAGCTATGAAACTTGGGTGAGATGTTGTGTACACGTCATGGAAAATTTCTGACTTAGTAAATCCACTATACAATATGCAGCGCACAAGTTGATTCAACAAATGAGGGTCGACGCGCGAAGCGTTTCAACAAAGTCCCGTATAAGGTCATATACCATTCTGCCGTTAGCGGTGAAACTTGGGTGAAATATGGTGGACACTCCAAGGAAGGTTTCTGGCTTAGTAAATACATTTCACAGTAGGTAGCACACGAGTCGATTCGACAAATGAACGACGACATGCGGAGCGTTTCAATACAGTCCCCTATGTCTTCATATCCCATTAGTCCGATAGCGATGAAACTTGGGTGAGATGTTGTGGACACTTACGTGACGGTTTCTAACTTAGTAAATACATTTTACAGTAGGTAGCGCACGAGTAGATTCAACAAATGAGTGACGGAGCGCGAATCGTTTAAACAAAATCAGGTATGCGTTCATATACTATTCATCCGATTGCGATGAAACATTGATCATTTATTGTGTACCCGCCAGGGAAGGGGACTTAGTAAATCCATTTCACAATAAGTAGCGCAAGAGTAGATGCAACAAATGGGTGACGACGCGCGAAGCGTTTCAACAAAATCCCCTATTGCGTTCATATAACATTCTTCGATTGCGATGAAACCTTGATGAGTTATTGTGTACACGCCAGGGAAGGGCTTCGACTTAGTAATACATTTCTCAATAGGTAGCGCACGAGTAGATTCAACAAATGAGTGACAGCGCACGAATTGTTTAAACAAAACACCGTATACCTGCATATACAATTCATCCGATTGCGATGAATCATTGATGAGTTATTGTGTACACGCCAGGGAAGGGTTTCGACTTAGTAAATCCATTTCACAACAGGTAGCGTACGAGTAGATTCAACAAATGAGTGACATCGATGAAACTTTTGAAAGTTGTTGTGCACGCTTCCACGAATGGTTCTAAATTAGAACATCCATTTTACGATAGCTTAGAGGCAGTTAACATGTTGTGTATCCAAAAGCACTTCAAGAAACAGAATTTCAACGCCAACACTTTCTTTGATTGGCATTGCAACGCATGCCGGGTACAGCTTGTTTGTTATAAATGATAATGTGAAATGGAAGGAAGGATATTGGCATCTATTGTTAACAGAAACGTGGGGGAAAGGTAATTGTTATTTACATAACAGACGCAAGCAGACTTAAAATTCAGAGTTAAGCGAGAAATTGTAACAAGGAAGTATTTGAAGCAGAGAAGGAAGTATGAGATGAGTTATGGTAGTACGAATTGTGGAGAGATTGTGCGATACGATTATGAGACAAAGAATTTAAGTGGAAAGGTTTTAAACATAGCACGGAAATGTATAATCGATAGAGGATTTTGTAGGAGGAGGAGAAGTGTATTCATGAAAGATAATGCATTTGTGATTTCTAGTATGAATACAGAATATCATACTTTTATGAAAGTAGTTGATATGGAACCGTAGAAGTTTTGTAAAAGTGCTAGAGAGGAAATATTAATGAGATGCAATTATATTGATGGAGGCGTAACAGAGACGCGATGATATGAAATGTGAGATTAAGAATTTAAGTGGGAAGGTTTTGAAATATTTTGTGTTGATTAAGAGAAGCCGCATTTTGTATTTTGAGTAGATGAGAGTGTGGGAATTGAGGGTTAATGCCACACACACTCGATATTTGGTTTGAGAGCTTATCTGAATAGTCATGCGTTGCAAGTTTGTATAATTATTAACTTATTGGATACCGGAGTTGTACACTTAAGTGATGAGATATTAACTTTATTGTTTGTGTCCATGATTCACATGGAATTGACGCATTAATCCCTATAATGACCAGTTTTATTGTGTGAAATACGGAGGAAAGTTGTGAAATACGGAGAAAAGTTGTGAGATACGGAGAAAAGTTGTGAAATGAACTCTAGTAAATTGGAGACAGATACTATGAAATCGTGCGGGTCGAGATCACGTAAATAAATGTAGATATTTTATTATGATTATTATTAACCAGTTTTAATAGTATTTGGAAACTTGACATTATATTTAAAGGACTTTAACGGATGTATTACGTAGGGAGTATGTTTGTTATTATGTAACGTTAAAGGATAATTTTAGTGAACAGATAGGACAGATATTAATGTCCTGAATTTAAATAATGTGTGTTTAAGAATATCTTGGAGCAAGATATATTTTTCATATGTGAAATGATGCAGGAGAGACACTTTTTAAACGCATCAAGCCTAAACGAGGCGTAGATATTTCATTTTAAATAGTGATATTATTTCTATTTTATTATTGGTGTAAGGGACATAAATTGTTATGTCGTTTCATTATTTTGTCAATAAATGGCAAGCGTAATATTTTATTCTTGCTAAGTTTTATAGAACTGATTCTTGATTCAATGCTTAATTACGCAATAACGATACCGCTAGCTAGATGCAGGCAGCCGATCGACACTTGATCTTAACGCCCGATTTCCGAGTTGCTCATTAGTGCTCTATCCTTTTATTTTTCTTGTTCTGGATGCAACTAGTTAGAAGTATAGTTAGAGATGTATATATGTGTTCCTAGGGCTCCCTAGTCATTAGTCCGGTAGGAGTTGTTCAACTCTTAGCCGGGTGTTGAATTTCCTACGATCCTTTTACCATCTGCGCGGATTTGGGACTGTGGTCTAGAGGAATTCGGGCGCAGTACCATGTGTAGTGGGGAAGCCCAAGGACCTTCAGATCGTCGCGCGGTGCCTCCTTGAAGTATGGCATCGAACTCTTTCTTTGCCGCCTGCAGACGGTCAGGAGCAAGGTGGCCAGCATGATATGAGACCGATGGCCAAGGAGTAGTTCGGCTGAAATATACAGTGGAGTGCTTTGTTTCACGTGGCGTTCCGGACGTTCACGAGAGATCAGGAAAATCTTGCGGGATTTTGTGAGATGTGGGCACGAGGTCGAGTGATTTAAAGCTGGGTTGCTCGGGGTCCGATGGCTGGACGGGATATAGTCATATCAAGCCGCTGATTTTGCGCTTGTTGTGACAGTCTAGAAGAAGGTGGTAATAGGCGAGAAAATCTGAGCATATTACGGGTATCGTGACGTCAGCCACAACGAATTTCCAGGGGAAGTCTCGCCGGAGCCCAAAGATGAGCTTTACGGATTAAGTTCCATAAGTGCGAATAGTGGATTTTTTTTCGCAGCCACGAGGCCGTAATCGATATGGTGACGACCCCCCTTCAAGAATGTTCGTGGGAAACAGCACAAATCAGAGCCAGTGTCGATCAGGAATTTGTGCTTGTTGATCCTGTCCGTGATATAGAGGCACCTTCCAACTGTTGGACAACCATTTACCGCCATTACAGGCTGCCCTTTGAGTTTGACTGATAGTTGCATGGCTGCTCGCATTTCCGGGCTTGATCTCGGAACGGGTGGTGATACCAGCAGGCTCCTGGATGGTCTCCTCACGGTTATTCAAATTTCCATACGTCTTGGGAGTGTGTGTAAAGTGGATTGTTCTGACGCCTTCGTAAGCGAGGGTGCAAGCGAAATTATGTATGAAGTGCTGCCATTTGTTGTGCTTGTTCATCAATGCGCTGAACTAGTTGGCTGAGCCTGCTGCCAGGTGGATGGTGTATGGTGTGAACGCTAGCGTTAAGAGGTTGTGGCGATACCTCCAAATGTTGTCGGCTAACTCAGCTACCTTATCTAACGGGATATCACCTTGTGTACGTAGGATGGCTTGGACTTGCGCGCAAAGTCCCTGAATCCATAATTGTAAGTTTTCCTGACACCGTGGTGTTGGAGTAGCGCACCTGCCTCTCACCCTGAGGCCCCGGGTTCGATTCTTGGCTCAGTCAGGGGTTTTAGAAACTGACGTGAGGGCTGGAACGGTGAGAACTCGGCCTCGTGAGGACAATTGAGTAACTGTCTGACGGTTAGGCAGTGCCAGGTTCATGAAACCCAAGATCAACGCCCGGGGGTAGCCGATGCGTTGATCACGCATCACTCCTATATCTGCAGGCTAAATCGCTGGGCAGCGGTCGCTTCGTAGGCCGACGCCCTTCTTGGGCTGTAGTGCCAGGTGTTATACGTTATCTTGAACTTGCGTAGCGCCCACTAAGGATCTCAAATATCTCAAGAATTTGGATGGCTTACGGTCACCGAGTTCCTCCTACATTGCCAATTGCCAAACGCGTTGTTCTATTGATAGGGAAATGCGATAAATGAGTTAATTACGTAGATGTGTGTATGTTTCTTTGGCTGGCGGATTGGTTATTATATCTTCCACTTCGACTGCATAGCGGCTGTCCGTCTGGGAGGCCATGTACTAATATTCTGTGTCCTCCTGTGTTACACTGGAAAACCTGAACTGGTTTTCCGCTTGTGCAAACCACAACGCGGGTTTGTCTGGCCAGAAAACGGATAATTTCACTGTGACTCTGTTCACATGGGTACTGACCTGAGTGGATAAAATCTGCTGAGGTAGTAGGCCTACTGGTTGTGCTACGTGTTGCTGCAATAGTAGGTTCTCTGCTTGAATCTGACGCAGTTGTTCTTCTAGCTCCTCCATCGTGTTCTATAACACAATCAATCACGTCGGGGTCACCAAAATAAGGGGGGTACACACTTTTATTTTGAGAACCACAAGGTTCAGATGTACAAAGAACTGCACTCGTTTATCAACAAACAAACTGTTGTCTCGGCAACCTCTAGCCTTAGTGCAAACTAATGTATTTGCATTGTCTCTGCCCGAGGTGATACCTGGTGTCAAACTGCGTTACTATCGCCAGACCGGGCCTAGTGGCAAACTGTGTTACTACCGCCACATGTGCATATGGCACTTTCGTGCGTCGTCACTGATGTTTTGAATCTACTCGAGTGCTACCTATTGTAGAATGGATTTACTAAGGCAGAAATCTTCACGGGTGTGTACACAACACTCACTACAGGTGCATGACAATCGCATAAAATGTTACATGAATGCATACGGAACTTTGTTGAAACGATTTTTGCGCCCTCTCTCATTTATTGAATCCACTCGGCGCTACCAACTGTAAATAGATTTACTAAGTCAGAAACCTTCACGGGAGTGAACACAACAACTCACGAATATGTCATTGAATTCGGGTGAATGGTATATGAACGCATATGGAACTTTCCTAAAACCATTCGCTCGCCGTCGCTCATTTGTTGATATTACTCGTGCGCTAATGTAAAAGAGAGTTACTAAATTTGAAATCTTCACGGGAGTGTACACAACAACTCACCAAAATTTAATCGCAATCCCATAAATAGTATATGAATGCATACGGGACTCTGTAGAAACGGTTGGCGCGCCGTCACTCATTTGTTGAAACTCCTCGTGCGCTACCTATTGTAAAATGGATTATCTAAGTCAGAAAGCTTCTCTGGAGTGTACACAACAACTCACCAAAGTTTAATCGCAATCCAATAAATAGTATATGAATGCATACGGGATTCTCTAGAAACGGTTGGCGCGCCGTCACACATTTGTTGAAACTCCTCGTGCGCTACCTATTGTAAAATGGATTATCTAAGTCAGAAAGCTTCTCTGGAGTGTACACAACAACTCACGGAAGTTTCATTGCAATGGAATGAATGGTACATGAACGCAACGGGACTTTGTTTAAACGATTCGCTCGCCGTCGCTCATTTGTTGAATCTATTCGTGCGCTACCTATCGTAAAATGGAATTTCTAAGTCAGAAACCTTCCCTAGATTGTACACAACTCACCAAAGTTTCATCGCAATCGCATGAATGATATACTGTATAAAGGACACACATACAAACTATCATGTAACATTCATTTTTAAATATAGAGATAATGCTTCGATGTTCGTATTTCACTTCAACCTGTATTTCTCGTGAATACAGCCTTTTATAGATCTCACTCTTGAATTCTGTCTGACTTTACTGAATTATGAGATTTTGTTTTGCTAGTTACTGATAAGTATTTACTTAATTCAGAACCACCTATATTATTTTAATGATTAACTACCTGGCTGTTATTATCTGATCTAGAACTATCACAT
Organism: Meconema thalassinum; assembly: GCA_946902985.2. Taxonomy (NCBI): domain Eukaryota; kingdom Metazoa; phylum Arthropoda; class Insecta; order Orthoptera; family Tettigoniidae; genus Meconema; species Meconema thalassinum. Next base: position 138,802,913 of record OX336398.1, on the reverse strand, counting down.
ATTTAAAAAAGGAAGGAAGCTTGTAGTTTAACGTGACCGTTAATCGTGAGATCATGAGCCACGGGACCTCCTTTTTACGTGGAATCCGAACCACAGGACATGGCATTTCACTTCGAAAATCTCACATGCATTGACCGGGAATCGAACCTGGACCGCCTTGGTGAGAGGCATACAGCTATCACATATTTAGTGTCTAGTATTATGTTGCCTGTTTATCAATTCTATTTATAACAACTATCCTACTGAAATAAATGTCCTTAAAAAAGCCCAATGGTAGCGATTTGGTTGCATATTGTGGCTATATAGCTGAGGGGTAAGTACCCTATAAGTCTGCAAATAAGTATGATCATTCGAACCATTTAACAAAATATTACCTTATTTCAAATCAAACCAATATACTGTGCCCAACTCTAGGAATGGGTATTCCAAGATTCAGACACCTAGATATCAAGGGAAAGGCTACAGCCGCTTTTGAAAGTTGAGATATTTGAATATCGCGCTCCATTACTTCTAGAATGGAATGGAAACTTTGTGCAGCCAAGAGCATGTTAAGTGACGTAGCGAGTAGTAGCAGAGGTCGAGACTATTTGTTGATTAAATAGGTAGCCATGGAGTAGAGACTTGAGACTTGGATCAGATTACTGGCACGGCCAAATTAAAGAGAATGCACTTAGTTTCAAGTGAATCGGACCAGAGACACCGGAGATATGAGGATTTCCAGATTTCAGCGTGATCCAGCGTGGACCCGACCGTTTTGAATAAAAGCCGACCGGCCCAAGCATCATCAGCTCACTTCGAACCAAGCTCTTGCATGACAAGATGCTGCTGCGACGTTGAGCGAAGGCACATGGTTGCCGGATCTACGCAGAAGATATCTTTAAATTGTGATAGTCACAAAAGTGCTGCGGTACATGTGGAACATAGTAAGTTTCCGGCAGAGGGAATCACTAAGGTGATTGTTATTTTTCTACGGACACTGGTGAAATACTTTATTTCTATATGGACACATGCTAGACTTTGTCTAGAAAGTACTTTGTCACAGTCCAGTAATAATAATTCAATACTTGGATATTTTAATCCAATTAGTCAGTTTCATTAATTGTAACTTGATAACCACTCCGATCTTTCAGTATATTGAAGGCCAGTCTATCACGGTGTTGTTCATTAGCCGACAAAGGGAAACTATAAGTTGCTTCGCGCATGATAGATGGTGATAAACCATGCCCAGGGAACGATCTTCAGAACAGCCGTTGATTGATTTAGACTGTCAGTGTTTTCCTGTACTGAAAAGATTACCGTGAGTTATGTTACAACTGACGCTTTTGAGAAGAGATCATTTGGATCTGACCCCATTTAAGCAAACTGCTATGGATTTAATTGAAGTCAATATTAAAATGGATCCGCAGTTACTTCAAACTTCAAGAAATATTTCCACTATGTCGTGTTAGACAGATTGTGGGTATATAATGGCGGCCGATACAAGGATTAGACGTGCGTGTCCAGTAGGGCATGTATCTGGATAAATCTGGTACAGACCAGATTCACTACGCTTCAAGACCAACGAGAAATGTAAGCTACACATATTATGCCTAGTTAATTGGAACAAACTCATTTTCTGCAGATGACCAACACATTTGTTTTTCTTCATATTTAAATCTTGCAATGATTTACGCAAGACATATTAGAATTATTCTGAGTATTTTCAGCACTCAGAACAGTAGAGGATCGATGACCGAGCATAACGAGCATTTATTTGAATGTTTCATAATTTTTTTGATAATCACGGTAATCAGCCGAGGTAACTGTAAAAGTTAATAATTATTTTTGTTGAGAAATGAATATTTTATCCATATTCGAAGAATCGAACATGTGGATTCTCACATAATGAAATAATAATTAAACACATTTACAATAATATAACTAATAATAATAATAATAATAATCCACTAATAATAATAATAATAATGATTTTCATAACTTTTCTAATCATGCCTGCCTCTCACCCGGAGGCCCCGGGTTCGATCCCCGGCTCCGTCAGGGATTTTAAAACTGACGTGAGGGTTGGAACGGGGTGCACTCAGCCTCGTGAGGACAATTGAGTAGCTGTCTGACAGTGAGACAGCGCCCCGATCACGAATACCAAGATTAACGGCCTAGGGGACCCGACGCGCTGATCACGCGTCGCCCCAATATCTGCAGGCCAAATGGCTGGGCAGCGGTCGCTTGGTCGGCCTTAGCCCGTCATGGGCTGGATAGTGCCAGGGGTTGACTTTTTTTTTATATAAAATCATGACGTCGATACACATTCGAAAGTGAAATAGAGAGTATCATAAGTGTGGTAACTTCACGATTTGAACTGAATGGTAAAATAAAATAAACTTGTAAGTTTATAAATCTTCCAGTGTTGATAATAAGCAGAGGCTTGATTTATTGTATAAATTTTGGGAAGAAATTTATGTGTGTGGAGTAGTTGAAATGCCATTCCCAGGTGCGCATGTTTAAGTCGCAGGAATGAGGAGGTTTTTATTTGAGCATCAATCAAATAGCAGGTTCGATGACTCAGTGTTAAAGAAGGAGTATTGGAACTACACATTGCGTCGTATGAATGACCCAAAAGTTATTTCTTAAAAACCATCAATTCTTATTTCAACCTTGTTTACGGATTCCATTAAGACTTTGATTTTGCTAGAACCCGGATTTGTCATGATAGTATTTTATTCTTCTTCAGAGGAAGACCTTTGCCGTTGTTGTTGGAATATTGTGTTCTTATAAAAATAATAGAATGGGCCACTGCCAATTAAAAATAATTCTATAACCACGAATAATTTGAAGGATGTTTTCAATCCTAGTGTCATGAACTAAATGAATTTATTATGAAGCTACAATTCTTATTTCCGCATTCTGTTCAAGAATTGCAAGTTGTGAAAGTTACTAAAATGGCCACAAATATAAATATTTTTCTTAATAATGATTCCAAGTGGAAAATCGAATAGTTGAATGGTCCAACAATTTATTGATCAAGTTGATGATTCAGAAATCATATATTTTGTTAGGAACTTGAAGTTCATAATCGAGTCACTTCTCGAAACGTTTAATGCCAGAAGAACAATTAATTTTGTTGTGCTTCGCACAGTTCTTCGATGCTATGCTCAAAGGTCAGATACTTTTCAGATGTTGTTATTAATGTGTGTACATAATTTGTGTGGATTCAGAGATAATAATATTTTTTGACAATATTTTTTTGAAACTGGAAAAATAAGTGAAAGTTAAAAATTCTATGAACAATTATTCTAGGAGTGTTAATATTATGTAAAAATTCAACCAGTGAACTACAGTATTTCCAGTGAAAATGAAAATCCACATCCTGCTTCCAGTCTCCGACCGGGTCAGGAATGGAATGAATGAAGCCCCCATCTAGCGGCGAGGATATGAACTGTGCCGGCTGCCGAGGCCTGACGCACACCTCTGGGGCAATGATTAAATGAATGACAGATGAAATGAAATGATAGTGGAGAGTGTTGCTGGAATGAAATTTTGACAGGGAAAACCGGAGTACCCGGAGAAAAACCTGTCTGCCTCCGTTTTGTCCAGCACAGATCTCACATGGAGTGACCGGGATTTGAACCACGGACCCAGCGGTGAGAGGCCGGCGTGCTGCCGCCTAAGCCACGGAGGCTTCAGTATTTCCAGTAAAGACAATTAAATTTGAACTGGATTTAATCATAAATAATGGATATAATTTTTGGAACACAGTCTACAGGACTGATAATCAGACTTGTGTCTCCAAAGATAATTGTCCAATGTGTTGGAAAATTTCTGTACATTGTGTAAATAGTAATGTGGGTCGCCACACATGAATGATGCTGCTTTGAGCATTTTATTTTGCAGTCAATTTTAAATTCAGAATAAAATGAGATAATTTTACATGATGTGTTATGCCCAGTTGAATCTCCTTCTATCCTTATTGTTGCATTGAGCCAAAAATCAGTAAAGCATTTTTTTTCATTTGATGTCGTTTTTGCGATTAGCTTTAACCCATCTGGCGCCCCGGGATATTTTGACTCTCGTGCTGACTGATTCTTGGTAAAATGCATATGTGGTCGTGCGGACTCCGGTCTAAACGGGCACAATACCATATCAACATTGTCCCGATCTCTTAGAACATTCACGCGGAGAAAGTCTGGAGATCGCAGGTTTGGGACTCGGGGCTGTCAGTGGCCATCCTGAGTGTAGGATTCCCTGAGATTTTCCACATTCCTTCCAGACTAGTGCTGGTTAAGAACTTTATTTCGCCTACCTCCTCCCTGTTCTTAGTACAATTACACACTCTATTGCAGTCATTTCATGAATACAGGCTATCACACACCCAACTAAACGTCTGATGGCCAAGATGTAGCCAAACCCCAAAAGATGTTACAACAACAATCCCTCAGAACAGGGTGCTATAGTTGCAGTAATTAGGTCAACATCAAATGCAAGGTGGAATTTTAGAAAAACGTGAATGTGTTAATAAAAATTGATTTCTTTGTGGGTCAACACAAATGAATGATCCCAGTTAGATTGGATACAAGACAACAATTGATTTATCAACCTACCACCCGAGAGCAAACTTATATTAATTATTCGTACATAACCTGCCATAATTTGCTAACAAATGGGTGTTAATTATATGTTACGCTCGTCAAGCGAGCATTACCTCATACAACTCAAAATTGTTCTTTAAAACTCCCAAATCCACACACAAATGGTAGCCACCCTTCCATAACAACTCTGTAAATGCACGGCAAAATATTTAAATGTACAGTTAATACTGTAGAAAAATAATAACGCATCAAGCCATGAAGTAGTTGGTTTCTATGGTAGAACACATGAAATGAAGACTTGTACTCTGTGTCCCTGTCTTGTGCGTATCCTGTATTATGTTTAAATATCGTGTGGTGTAGGATTAGTACCTCTGTTCAAGTGTTGTTTACAATGGAAGAATTCCCTAATGTGTAATTGACGTGTCCTATATCATTATACAATGTACATTATATGATTCAATGGATGAATAAAAATGAAATGAAATGAAACATTATGTCGCACGCTATATAACGTCCGCAGTCGTGGTTCTTAGATTCTAGTGACATCTGTCTATTACCCCATTGTAAGATACTGATCAAGGTTATAGTTATTGTAAGAGGCGGAACATAGAAGTGCCTGGCACAAATCAAATAATATTTCAATATTTTAATCTGCCTGATCTTAAGAGTACTATGGTGATGATTTCACATGTATTTGTTGTTGGAGTCTTCAATCTTTTGACTGGTTTGATGTAGTCCTCCATACCTCCCTGTCCTGAGCTAATCATTTCATCTCTAAATAGCTACTACATTTTACATACAACACCATCTGTTTAAATTTTTGAACCTTGATCTACCCTACAGTTCTTGTCCTTGAAATGGGCGCTCCTGTGGGGAAAGAGGTGTGGGGAGGGGCAAGGAGAGGCCGTCCCCCCACCCTTGGAATTCCGAAAATCTTTCGATTTTTCATTGTCACACCAGTTTATTTCATAAATTAAAGTTACTGACAGTTAACTGATTTAGATGTAAGGATAATTCATCAGTTTTATTTAACTTAGTAATTTGAAAATTACTCTGTTTGAATTTGAAAATATCTCCAGTTATTTAGAAAATTATCGACCTGGATTGACATTACCATTTTAATGAACTGCTTGAAATTTAGCCTACTTTCGATTTTGCAAAAAATGAAAGTAGTCTTCTGAGATCTACACATAGTCAAAGAAATTGTGTGACTGTGTGTGGGATTCGGTATGTTCCCGCCCCCCCCCCCCCCCCCCCCGCCCATATCAATTCAAACTCGGTGAAACCAAACTGAACAAAATTTGGTACTGAGGTAGCAGTAGCAAAGGGCACTTCATTGTCAAGTTTCATATCGCCGCCATCTTAGGGGAAACAAAATGGCGGCCACCCAAATGTTCTAAGAATCAAATAACGACTAACCTAATCAACTGATCTCTACCAAATTTTGCAACAATATACCTTAATGCGAGAAGCGTCTTTTGCCCAAACTACAAGGTCATCAGCCAAATAGATTCAAGTTGGTGGATGTATGAATCACGGAAGTATTATAGCCAAACCGTAACTTACGATTCAACAAGGCCTGGCCTTACGAAATACGATCATCGTATATAGGGAGGTTCAAACTGTTCAAGGAGGTGACCGGTAGGATATTAGCATTTTAAAATAGAATATGTAACCACAGTAGTGACTAACATTTCAGGCTGACCGTGTCATATCGTGCTTCTCCGTGACGTCCCGTTGGGTTAAATGGCAGCAATTGTTTACAAATAAATCCACATATTTCAGTAATTTCGTAAGTTTATATCGTTTTAGGAATGTACTGAAGAAAATAATACATATTTAGTATCAAATAATTTACAGAAAAGGCAGAAAACGCTAATGTAATCGTTTATTGCAAAACAAAATATTGTGGAGTTATACTAAACCAGTTGTTAACCCTGTATTAGAGTACGGCATGTGTGGCGTACTGGAAGCGACCTGGACTCATAGTATGGAGGTTCGTGGATCAAATCCCAGCAGGTTCAAATATGTTTACTTCGTTTTTTTTGTATTCATTGATTTATAACTAGTCAGACATTATAATGTTAAGCATATAATTGTAGTGTGAATTTGCAATCAGAAATATTATAATACTTATAACACCGCATAGTTCAACACTCGACTACAGCGATTGAAATTCGTTGTCCTTTATCCGCGGTAGAGTCTATTGTTGTTATTGTTGTTGTTTTTGTTGTTGATTCTTTAGAGGTTTTGCGGCATCATGGTCTTGTAGCCCCGTGTACTAGGGTGTGTGTAGAAGTTGTCTGACAACCTGTGTCACTATGATGTGTGTTGACTTACTAATGTGCGTACTTTTATATGAGGAAGGATTTGGGTAGGAACCTTATTTTTGTTTCATTTGACATGAATGGACATCATTGTCATTTAGCCCCGTGTTCTTGGGTGAGTGTTGAATTTTGTCTGATAACCTGTGTTATTGTGATGGCTGTATTAGTGTGTGTGTGTATATATATATAATTCAGGTGAGAATTCAATCAATCAAAGTATAATATCCGTATAGCACGTTGTATTTCAACAAACTACTACAACCAACTTTCAATTATACTCCTTGAAAAGGACAAAGAGATATAACTATACCCATGCATTTAGGAGAAAGTGGCAAAATGTTCTTTATTAACTTCTTATTATTTTTGTCGATATATCGTGATACAACTACTCTTTATCCGGTTTTATGAAATGAACATTATAACGATGATTCACAAAGAAAAGCGAACATCTTTGGACAAAAGCTATTCCGCCCATTCATACCATAAAGATCATGTATCCAACGGTTTCAGAGCAGTGGAATGAAATAACTAGTACATAGAGAGGCTCCGCGTCCCTTGTTAGGAATAAAGCTTTGACTTTCTCTGTTTTACATAGATTGTTGATGGCCATTCGGTCTCAGGTAAAATTCAGGTCGTAGTGTGCTTGTTTTTGCGATATCCGCGATAGCCAGGCTGTGACATCGTATGAAATCACAGAAGCAGTAATTCAAACCATTCAAAGTTGAATTTTCATGATATTTTTCTGCACAATAATCGAATAAGCTCGGGTGACATAATATAAATTATTTCTGGGCGTTATCTGGAAAGGGTTCGTTGGTTCCTTAAATAAATGTCCCAAACGAAACACGCACATTTGGACCAAATTGTTCTACAGGAATCATATATGCAAATAAAAATCCAATAATTGTTAAAACATTTAATATTCATTCCACGAAGGACAAAAATAACATCATACATGATAGGCTAACGTAGGTTGGGATTGTTATTTTCCGTAATTGCCCACAAAAGGTTTACATCGGATCGCCCTAATTTAGCCTCTAATTATGTTTCAAGATTGAAGATTCAAAAATAATTGCATTGATCATTCATCAAAAATATTTGCTGAAATCAAATAGCGTACATATTACTATGCAGAACAAAGCTTTCTACGATTGTCTGGGCATAAATTTATGCAACGTTCCCCGGTAGAGAAGAAATAGATATTTTCGAAAGCGAACTATTTCTTACACATAAATTCAAGTTACGTTTCTCATTCTTCATAATCCTTAAAGTCTACAGGATTATTATTTTATACATATTATTATTCATGTTGACCGAAGCTACAAATGACAATCCCATGGTTTCCTTCTCCTACTCCAAGCAATGGCGAGTGTTGTTCCTAACTTATGGTCAGAGTCTCCTCTTCCAAATCCTAGTCTCTGTTCCAAATACACACACTATTACAGCCATCACAATGTTGCAAGCTATCCAACATATTCCACACCCACTCATGTACACTACATGACCACTATGTTGGAAAGTTCCCAAACATGAATGAACATCAACAGTGAATGGTGTAGAATATGTATTGACCACGACAATCATGGATGGAGGTAACAATGATTCACGTATTAAGGTCTTATAAGCCACAGGACTATTCAACACAATACAGAAGTTGTGGTATGTTTATCTTATTTTAATTTATGAAAAAAAAAAAAGGCTTATGTGATTACCTTTTGTCCGTGTGTCTGCCTGTGTGTGCGTGAGTAGCCTATGTGTGAAGGATTTGCGTTACACTTACCCCCCCCCCTAAAAACTTCTAAACGACTGGAGAGATTTCAATGAAACTCGGTAAGGTCATAGCACTATTCTGGGCGACCCGGACAGTGTCCTTCAAATTTTGTAACGTCTCACAATTCCAACATGGCGGCAGTGCGAAATATTTAACCGGCATTCTATATCTCTGAAACTATTACCGGTATCACCATGAAATTTTGTACGGAGATAAGGGCACTACTGGAAGTTCATCTATGTGACTTTCAAAACCCGGTCAACAACAAAACGAACATGGCGGTTATGCGAATTTCGAAGTTTTAAATAGACTTTTCTCGCGATATAATTATCCAAACGCAATGAAACTTCGTACACCAAATGTTTATACACATTGTAATGCACTGGTATCTAATTTAGGACAATTGTTTACGTAACCTCGCCGTGGCGGCTGTGCGAATTTCGAAAATTAAGTTTTTATTCTTGTGTTCTAATCATGGGATCGAAATCAACATTTGCATAATGAACGTACTCAAAAATCATCATCTAATAGTACATAAGTCTATGGCCTACATATATTAAAATCCAATGTGGCGACCAACCGAAATATTTGACGGTTCTCAATATCTATTAATCTACTACAGCAATCAAACTGAAATTTTGTAAGTGTATCGAGGCTATAAGCATAAGTTCACCTATGGGACGTTCAATAACCTGGCGAGCACACATCCAACATGCGGCGACGCGAAATTTAAATATTCAAATGGACGTATCTTGCGTTTTGACCATCGGAGCGCAGTGAAACTTGTTACGGTATATGCTTATACAAATTGTAATCGACTGGCATCTAATTCATTTAAATTGTTTTCATAACCACAAGATGGCGGCTGAGGGAAATTTTAAAATCCCGCATTTTATTTCTTGTGTCCTAATCAAGCGATTGAAGTTTGAATAAATCACCTACACAATAATCTTCATGTAATAGTACATAAATCTAAGGCCTATAATATAAAAATCCAACTTGGTGACCATCCAAAATAATTAGACGTTTCTCAATATCTACGAATCTATTACAGCAATCAAACTGACAATCTGTATGTTGATAGAGGCAATTAATATTAGTAGGATATATGAAAATAGGCTATTTAGTTCTTCACGGAACTACTTGTTTAACATTCCGGTACCGGTACGTGAATTCGAGACATATGTCTTGCTACTTAACTTCCAACATCCCTTGGGAACCGGAACATATTACATCCGTACCCCGGACCTACATACCTACTCTCACAGTAGAGAGCAGTGCACGTTTTCCTGGCTGGCATGGGGAATCTAGAATAAACAACCACATGATTATGCACATGAGGTGACATATGTCACAAGAATTTAGGAAATGACATTGGAGAGGGGAACAAGAGAAGGATGATATCGCCAGGAATTTTCTATTTCATACAACCAATAGTAAATGGTTGTGTATGAAAAGAAAACATTACCTGTTATGATAGGCCTGCTTACTCATTAATAGGAAATCGTCCACACCTGCTACTAACCTACACCTCACAACAAACTTGCAGACAATCAAAACCAATTAACGTTCGTTTCACGAACTGATTATGTAGAACTTCACATGTCATTCATGAAAAAAAGAATGAATACAAGGACTAGTACTAATACCTACATGAAGATAAAATAAACCAATATTTCCTACAATACCATAGTTAAACGCATTAATCCTGGTGCCGGTACCTCTAGCCTATAAAAGACATATATATTATAAGGTGCGTTCAAAAAGTAACGAGCTTGAGGCTGTAATTCGCAAACCGGTGACGACATCGGCTAATCGTGGCGTGTGTAACGAAGTGTGGTTCCGACCAGAGCGTGGAAGGTCACTGCCCGTCGCTAGAGGGCACGCGTGCACGTCACGTGACGATACAAAGCGAGCAGCAGCATGCATCAATCGTCCAACACTGCCATTCACATTGCAAACAGTGAGATGGAGGCGTCAAACGAAGAGCAAAGAGGTGTTGTTCGGTTTCTGACAGCGAAAGGAGTAGGGGGAACGGACATTCATAGCCGAATGTCACAAGTGTACGGCGTCACTGCATGCCCCTTGCAAGGATCAAGGCGTGGCACAAGCGCTTCAGGGAAGGATGGGTGTCATTAGCCGATGATGCCCGGTCTGGGGCACCCCCCTGCATTACCGATGACAACGTCCAACTGGTTGATGCACTCATTACCCAGGACCGCCGAGTGACAGTGAACACCATAGCCGCCGTGGTCGGATTGAGTGCACAACATCATGAAGGAACGACAGCACTTGCGGAAAGTGTGTGCTCAATGGGTGCCCCACAGTCTTCAACCACACCAGGAAGCATTATGAATTGCCTACTGTCTTGGTCTTGGTTGGACGATTGATGCATGCTGCTGCTCACTTTGAATCGTCAAGTGACGTGCACGCGTGCCCTCTAGCGACGGGCTGTGACCTTCCACGCTCTGTTCGGAACCACACCTCGTTACACTCGCCACGATTAGCCGATGTCGTCACCGGTTTGCGCATTCCAGCCTCCGGCTCGTTATTTTTGAACGCACCTTATACAATTCAACATGAGCAAAACAAAATACAAATGCATTCACTCCAAATACTTTACACGACAATATAAATTCACCTACAGGAACGATCAAAACGACAATAACTTACGCACGGGTGTCTATTTCAACCACAGAACACCCAATTCCAACTTATAAACGCACCGCTTGCAAACCGTTTGTTAATACTTCTCCTTTTTTAGTAAGGGATCCAACATAATAACGATGCGGTCCCTAAAAATGGAGTATACCGCAACAGTTGTCGCAAACCGGGCCCAAACAGTAAAATAGCACTTGGCGGTCTTTGTTTTGGTTCGAAACAGTTTGAAAGAGTTTCCAACGTCTGACAATAGAGGAAAGTCGCCAAATATGGGGAGTTTTTTTTATAGGACTCACATTAGTCATAAGAAGGAACGGAATAATTTTGGTTTAATCACAAAAGTAAACCTCAAGGGATATACTATGTATATTACAAATATGGACACGTTTGATGTTGTAATACCTTCTGATATTATTGTCAACTTTAAAAGTGCACTTTCCCCATATTGGGCAACCGGGGTTCATAATATGGGGAGGTGAGAAACCTCACGGTTTTAATCTATTATATAAAAGATACGGTACTCTGAATAATCTACCCTTAAAATTAAAGCATTAATTCTGACAATGTAAAAAAATGAACATAAACAGTAAAAAATACAAAATGAACATTGTAAGTTAATCACAGTCCTAGTTTCCTGTTGCGGAACTTCCTAACTAAACAACCTGTCTCTAATTCTACACACAATGCGTAAGCCCAGCACTCGGTTTTGAATTAACGTGAGTGCGCTGCCAACTGTTTACATCTATCTGTCGTCTCTTCAGGGCGAGTGTGGGGCACGAGGGAAGGCATGGACACTCAGGGAGAACTATTTGTTCATTAACTCTGCTGCTCCAGCACGCAATACATTTCACCTGTTTGCCAATTTGGGATTGGGAGGATGTCAACAGCTCGAACTAGTGGATTACCGCCCCCCCTCCTCCTCCCCTCTCAGCATATGTTGAGGCCTCTGGTGAAATGTCACCACTTTCGTTTGGAGCAGGAGATCTAGATTTCCATGTTGTACGTCTACTGAGAGGTGCGGAAAATCATGGTCCCGGAATATGTACTTATTGCACGGATAAAGCCCAGATTTACGGATCCCTCCTACATTTTCAACTGTTTCTGCCTTCATGTACGCGCGACCAAACAGCTCACCAACCCATTTCTTCCTTCCCGCCATCTAAAAATAAGTGATATGCAACTTAGTAAGAGCTGAACTATTCCATTATATTCAATAGTTCGTAATATGGAGGACAATGAACTCCTCATATTAGGCTACCGGTATCTCAGTGTCCATGATTTAACATTTTACTTCCAAGAATTGTATAGGTGAAGACAAAATACTACAATAGTACGTTGAACCCAAACCCCTAACTGTATATACAAACACATTTAGAAAATTAATTCACTTACTTTTCTTATCAATTAGTACGAATTCAGAAAACTGAGAAATTCACAACGATGTAGAACAACAGACTTCAATAACAAAATGGCTATGATGCGCTGCTAACGGCAACTTCGTGCGTTACCCACGCAGCACAAGGACAACAATTTAACGTATTCACGGCAAGGTAACAGCATCTACTTAATGACAAAATACTACTTCGTCATATAAGGAAACCTCCCCATATATGGCGACTTTCTTCTACTAACCTCGTTGGATTCGCACGTGCTTGAGGTTCGGAGCGACTTCAGCGCTACACACTGGCAGGACTGAAAACGTCAATGCCTAGAGAGCGAAGTGATGACACTGTTTATTTCTATTCGTCATGGTTGTGCGATGGACATCGAACAAAACTCTCGTAGCAAAATGAGACAGTCCTGTCTTCATCTTCATTAAAAATATCAAGATACGATTTTCGTGATATACCGGTAAGCCTACTTAACCCGTAAGCTTTCCACGAGATATTATCTTAAAGAACAAGTTAACAATTCGAAATGACGCGCTTGTTGAATCTCGTATTTGTTTTTTTGTCCCGAACACAAGAATATCCTCTCCTGCGTTTATGCACTGCTATGCGTGCTCCCGCCTCGTCTCATAATTACGGTAGTTTAGTTCCGCTGTACGCCGCTAGAATGCCACGCACGATACGATGCACGAGTGACGCATCTACTACTTTCGTTACATGATCGATCCTTGCATGCAGTAGCAGCTATAGAGCATCCAGCGTTGAGAAAGGACTGTGGCGCCTTATGGCGACAGTGTTGCTAGCTCTAGGCAGAGGTAGTGCTGACGTCATACGCGTTTCGAGTACTGCGCTTTCATAAGTTAGCGACACAACACAACACCTGAAATAGAACACGCCCTGGACGGAGCAGGTTTGCAGGTGTGAACGTATTGGATAAGCGAACAGAACCAATAACGACATTCATTTTGCATTACTGATTGATAGATGTCGAGAGCACAACTCTTCCTTCCTTCTCGTATGTATGCTGACGATGTTAACTATTTTTACGTCAGCAATACGGTACTGTTGATCATCTTTTGTTATTAGTTAGTCTTAATTTAGTTTCTTTCAATTTTATTCTTGTTGTTTTGATTAATATTTGTAATACTGTAGCGAGTTAGTCGTACGGTTAGGGGCGCACAGCTGTGAGCTTGCATTCGGGAGATACTGGGTTTGAACCCCACTGTCGGCAGTTCTGAAGATGGATGTCCGTGGTTTCCCATTTTCATTCCAGAGAAATGCTGGGACTGTACCTTAATTAAGGTCATGGCCAAGTATACAAACCTTAAAGTGTGCTCGACGGGACTTTCCATGAATAAAGAAATATAATGCCACGCACAAATCATCTGATGAATGAGCTGTTTCATATCCTACATGACGAGTTCATTGGCTCGATCCCTTCCATATCCACGTCGCTATCACGGTCATTATTATCAGAGGTGTCATTTGAACTATCTTCCAACTGAATTATGAAGGGCTCAATGTCTTCCTGCAGCTCATCTGCCTTCCACATATTGACTTCTATTTCTTTCACATGGTCTACGTAATTACTCCAGTTTTGATTTGAAACAATTCCGAAAGAATCGTGAATCAATTTTTATACGTCTTTCGTTTTGTATGTTGTGTTATTCATTCCTTCATAACGTTTAATTTGAGCCCACACGAGTTCAATGGGGTTCAGTTCACAGTGATACGGAGGCAGGCGAAGCACTTCATGTCCCAGTTCTTTCGCCATTTCGTCCATTTTATAGGGGTCATATTTCCATTTGATGGAAGTCACAAGTTCCATAAGATGTTTCTTAAGCATGTAGTCTTCATAATGGACACCTTTGGAAGTAAGCCATTCTCGCATGCTTTGCCGTTTCCATGACATTGTCGGAATGCGCTCTTTCTTCCTACTGTGGTACGATGCATTGTCAAGTACAATTACTGACCGAGGCGGGAGATTGGGGAGTAACTGGTGTTTAAAATAATGTTCGTAACATTCTCCATCCATTTCGTCGTGCGCATCGGCGGTATTCTTTTTACACAGGAATACTAACTTTGCGTCGTTCACAAATCCGCCTTCGTTACCTGTATGGACAATAGCGAAGCGGGGCCCTCGCGCTGTTGGTGCCTTTAAGCCAGGGGAAAATCCAGCCAGAAAAGCCGGCCTTGATGACTTAACTGTACTGTCTTGCCAGTGTCTTTCAATGCAATGTCCCGTGTTTACCCAGGTTTTGTCTGTGTATACGATATTCCTCTTCTCCGCTCGAAATGTCTTTATTTGATATAAATACTTATGGCGCCAAGCAACTAGATCGTCTCTTTCCAACATAAGAGCTTTGTTACCACGCTTTTCGTAAACGAAACCAAGATCTTTTAGAAGGGCATGAAACGTGCTTCTTTTAAAATTCGGAAGTTCGGGGTCTGTATTCACGGCCGTTAACACAGATGATAATGTCGGTGGTTGATTTCTTAAAAAGAAACCATGCACCTTTCGCCTTATAGCACTTTTAACAAAATCACTAAAATTCGTAAGTCTATTGTCTTTTCTTTTCACTCTTCTCCTCTGCTTCTTATTAGGTGTCACCAGGGGGCCACAAGCCGATTCACTGCGCAGTTTGAACACTAATGATCTGGATGTACCTGTAGCAACAGCAGTTTCTTCGGCGACCCAACTCACACTTTGGCCGGGATTTCTGCTCTTTAAATAATTGAAAACGTTTACGACTATTGTCCTCTCCTTACTTCTCAGCGTCTCACCTCGTTTTCGTTTCACCAAAACACCAGCCATTTCGATTCGATCGAACAGAAAATAAGACACACAACAGTAACACCAATGACAGATTGTGCTTCAAAACTTATGTTGCCGGCGGAACTGAGCACGTGCTCCACTCCGGGCGAGCATGCAGCGCGGGACGTGGCTCTTCTTTTCCAGCGTGCAAACCTCGTAAATTTTTAAATAACTAAGACGTAATATAAACGATACTTGTATGCAATAACAATGGTAATCAATTGGCAGATAATTGTAGGAAGCTATTATGACGAAAAATATATATGTTCAGAGTTCCTTCATGATAAAAGGTGAGGTAACAAAACCAGTGTAGGGGGGGGGGGGGGGGTCCGTTAAAGGTAAAAGCCCATAAGACCCACAGTCTTTTCTAAACGCTGGATGCTCTATAGCAATGAAACCGGAGTGGGCAGTTCCATCATCCTTGTGGACAACCGTCGCATTGAAACATTTGGTTAGTGTTATGGCACACACAGAGCATCTTGATGTCCGTCACACTGTACACGGGAGATATTAGGGCATTGTGTTCCGTAACTCAAGATGATGCCTCAAATGCAATAATCCGTGTTGGTGGAACAAAGTTGATTGGTAGTGATTATGAACATTATGTACCGGTAGCTTATTATTTGTTTATTTCTGTGTTTTCTTATTTCTTGTTTCATACCAAATAATATTTTGGGCCATATTCTTGTCGTTCTTAATCCAAAAATCGGATGTGCACCGGAGTTAATTTCAATGTGTTGTGGCTTCCCGTCTGCTTCCTCCTGTTCACTGCATGACACATTGTTTTTCCCATCCGGTTTCGTTTTAAATCCATTCAATGTTGTTCTTTTTTTAGCCTCCGTAGCTTAGGCGGCAGCACGCTGGCCTCTCACCTCTGGGTCCGTGGTTCAAAACCCGGTCATTCCATGTGAGATGAGATTTGTTTTGGACAAGCGGAGGCAGACAGGTTTTTCTCCGGGTACTCCGGTTTTCCCTGTCGAAAATGTCATTCCAGCATTACTCTCATCTGTCATTCATTTAATCATTACCCCAGGGGAGTGCGACAGGCTTCAGTAGCCGGCACAGTTCATATCCTCGCCGCTAGATGGTAGTTCATTCCTTCCATTCCCTGACCGGTCGGTCGACCGACTGGAAGCTGGCTGTGGATTTTCATTTTCAATATTGTTAACATCACAGAAGTGACAAAGAGGAAATCTGACATTCTGCGGATCGGAGCGTGGAATGTTAGAAGTCTGATAGGAAGTGGAAGGTTAGAAAACTTAGAAAGGGAAATGGATAGGTTGAGGTTGGATTTGGTTGGGATTAGTAAAATGCGCTGGCAGGATGAATAGGACTTTTGGTCAGGAGACTATAGGGTCATTAGCACTAAATCAAACAATGGCCAAGCAGGGGTTGGCCTCATATTGAGTAGGAAACTTGGACAGCGGGTGGAATATTATGAGCAATATAGTGAACGGATTATTGTAGCAAAAATCAATACTAAACCTACCTGCACCACAGTGGTACAAGTCTATATGCCTACCAGTCAAGCTGATGATGAGGATGTTGAAAAGGTCTACGAAGAAATAGACGAAATTCTGAGGTATATCAAGGGTGATGAAAATGTTATAGTAATGGGAGATTGGAATGCTGTGATAGGAAAAGGGAGAGAAGGGAAGATAGTAGGAAATTTCGGATTAGGTGAAAGGAATTATCGAGGAAGCAGGCTGGTAGAATTCTGCACCGAGCATGAGTTGGTCATAGCTAACACCTTATTCAATAACAACAATAGAAGAATATACACATGGATGAGACCAGGAGATACAGGGCGTTACCAAATCGACTTCATTATGGTCAGGCAGAGGTTTCGAAACCAGATTTTGGATTGTAAAACATATCCTGGTGCTGACATAAACTCTGACCACAATCTGGTTGTAATGAAATGCAGATTAAAGTTGAAGAAACTGAAGAAAAGTCAAAAGCCAAAAAGGTGGGCAATAGACAGACTGAAAGAGAAGGATGTAAACGAAAGATTCAAGAAGAGTATAAAGGAAGGACTTATGAAAAACCCTAAACAAACTTCAATTGCAGACGAATGGGCACTTTTGAAGAATGAAATAACAAAATCCGCAGAAGAAAACATTGGTAGGAAAGAAAGAATAGGTAGAAAACCGTGGATCACTCAGGATATACTAGAATTGATGGATGAAAGGCGGAAACACAAGAATCTAAGAGATGAAAAGGGGAAAGCAGAATACAGACGTCTGAGAAATGAGGTTAACAAGAAGTGCAACGAAGCGAAAGAAGAATGGTTGAAAGAGAAATGTGCAGGTATAGAAAATTGTCTGAAATTAGGAAAAGTAGACACAGCTTATCGAAGGATTAAGAATACTTTTGGGGAAAAGAAGACTAAGTGCTGTAATATTAAGGACACAAATGGAAAGCCTCTAACAGATAGGGAAGAAAAGGTTGAGAGATGGAAAGCTTACATAGAGAGTTTGTATAAGGGAAAGGAGATTAAGAATCATGTAATGGAAAGGGAGGAGGAAATTGATGAGGATGCGAAAGGAGATTTAATATTGCGATCAGAATTTGATAGAGCTTTGGAAGACTTAAGCAGGAACAAAGCACCAGGCATAGATGATATACCGATAGAGTTGCTACGTTGCATAGGAGATAAAGGTCTGATCAGGTTATTTCACTTGGTGTGTAGGATTTATGAGACAGGTGAGGTACCCCCTGATTTCATGAAGAATGTAATCACCCCTATACCAAAGAAAGTGGAAGCTGACAGATGTGAAGATTACCGTACAATCAGCTTGATTACTCATGCTTCAAAGATCCTGTCTAGAATAATTTACAAGAGGATGGAAAGCCAGATAGAAACGGAGTTGGGTGAAGACTATTTTGGTTTCAGAAGAAATATAGGAACAAGGGAAGCTGTACAAAGTCGTAGGCTGATTTTGGAAGGTAGAATAAGGAAAGATAAGAGAACGTTCATGGCTTTTGTAGACTTAGAAAATGCTTTTGATAACGTTGATTGGACTAAATTGTTTGACATTTTGAAATCGATTGGAATAAGGTACAGGGATAGGAGGGTGATATACAATCTGTACAGAAACCAGACAGCAGTCATTCGAGTTGAAGGACATGAGAGAGAAGCTGGTATTCAGAAAGGTGTAAGGCATGGCTGCAGCTTATCACCCATACTTTTCAATCTTTACATTGAACAAGCAATGAAGGAAATTAGAGAAAAATTTAAAGTGGGAGTGAAGATTCAAGGAGAAATAATTTCAACTCTGAGATTTGCTGATGACATCGTCATCATGGCCAACAAGCCTGAGGTTTTGAATGAG
The DNA here is from genome assembly GCA_946902985.2 of Meconema thalassinum. Lineage (NCBI taxonomy): Eukaryota > Metazoa > Arthropoda > Insecta > Orthoptera > Tettigoniidae > Meconema > Meconema thalassinum. Next base: position 138,784,033 of record OX336398.1, on the reverse strand, counting down.
TTTTTGAATGGTATGGACTCCGTCTTACGGAAAGAATTCATGATGAAAATTAATAAATATAAAACAAAAATACTGGAATGCAGCCGAAATAAATCAGAAACCTCTATGGAGATCAATTTGGCAGGTGAAAAGCTGAATGAAGTAGGAGACTTTTGTTTCTTAGGAAGCAAAATAACCAGTGATGGACGAAGCAAAGAGGATATAAAAAGTAGGTTGGCTCAGGCAAAGAAAGCATTTCTACAAAAAAGGAATCTGCTGACATCGAATATAGATTTAGGTATTAGGAAGTAATTTTTGAAAGCCTTTTTCTGGAGCGTGGCGCTCTACGGAAGTGAAACTTGGACTATTGGTGCAGCAGAAAAGAGGAGAATTGAGGCATTTGAAATGTGGTGTTACAGGAGAATGATGAAGATCAGATGGGTAGATAGGGTTACAAACAAAGAGGTATTAAGACGAGTTGGAGAGGAGAGATGTTTCTGGCGACTGCTAATGAAGAGAAGAGATAGGTTGGTAGGACACATACTAAGACCCCCAGGAATAGCAAGCTTAGTTATGGAAGGAAGGGTCGAGGACAAGAACTGTAGGGGTAGACCAAGGTTAGAATATGTTAAAGAGATTGCCTCGGATGTAGGGTGTGGTAGCTATGTAGAGATGAAACGGTTAGCTCAGGACAGGGAGGCATGGAGTGCTGCATCAAACCTGTCAAAAGACTGAAGACTCAAACAACACATATTGTTCTATTTACGTTACACAATTGTGCGGGTATCCTGATATCTCTCCTACCAAAACTTCATCGTTTCATTGGCTGTAACCAGTGGACGAAGGATTAATACCTACCGTAAAATTCGATGTTGAAGTGGGCGTCTTGTTTAAATCTGGGGTAGTTCGGTATTGTAGTTGCTGAATGTATGGGACTACTAACACAACAGCTTACATTTTGTAGGTTACGTGAAGTTAACTTACTCGCAGCCTATATCAGCCCTGTGGATAGGCTTGTGAAACACGATATTGTCTGGTAAGACCTGCGATAATCTGAATAATCTGCCTGTTCGCAATATCAAGGTTGTAGGATCGAATCAAGGCGCAACCAGTTGGCATGGATGCGCCGATGTCAGTAGGTATAGCCTACTGGCACATTAAAGATCCTCTTTGGGGCAAAACCCCGGCACCCCGGCGTCTCCTAAAGACACAGTAGATAAAAGGGAAGTTAAACGAATAACATTACTATTGTAACCTCAATATTATTGCTGAGTGGCGAGGTAATAGACGTAATAACTCGGTTCACATATATGTTAGCTGATCACAAGTGATCCCGTGAAAGAACTCGACGCATTGATTCAACATTAAACAGTTACATTGCAAGAGGTTTCTTCAACAGTGAAAAGGTGTATGCTAGGTAGGTGGGAAGTACTATTTTATCGTAATATGATTATAACTTTAATAATAATGTGTCTGTAAATGAATTTATAAAGTACCGTACCCCAAATTACCGGTACTCTAGTTAATCTTGTTATTGGTGATTTGAAAGTGGTTTCTCATTAAGATCGTTTTTACCTCAAACAGTGGTTGTCAGAGCAGCTTGTAGACATTCCACAATTCCGATAAGTCTCCGTATCACATCTCTCAACACATATTAGTAAATGAACACTGTTTTTCTATGTAGCATCATCTCCGCAGAGTACTTGTAGGAAATTTCTGTATAAAAGTTTACAATTGTAGTTTGGAGCTTAAGTGTATCTAAGCAATAAAAACTACACCTTCATAGATTAGGTGCTGGAAGGAGACAGTTTGTTGATGGGATTATCATTTCTCAGACTTGTGAAATTGTAGATATAAAAATAAATTGTTGTTTCATGTTATAAATGCTTTAGTACCGATATTTATCAGCAATAGTTGCCATACTTTGTGTTTTTTAGCCGTTTTTTAATAGAGGCCATTGATCGCTTCTAAGTGTCATTATGGATTGGTAGTGCTTTGTAGAGCTATTTGTCATTAATATATGGATCTGAGGATGCTTGCTTCGTGAGCAAAACATGTCAAATGTTTTTTCCTCTTTTCTAGTCCATGTATTTTTTTTTTTTCAAGTTATTTTTGTCATGTGCCAGTGATTAAGAGCACATTCTGATGACTGATTGAAAGTTGCAATATCAAATGCCCATTGGTTAAGGCTAAGCTAATCATCATCCAAGTATTCTTAAGTTAATTTGAATACCAAGGATGGACGAACATGTGAGTTTGCATTCACAAATTCTCATAGTGTGTTTCTTTTGTTTTTGTATTTTCTCAGTGTTCTTTTGTTTTTGTATACCGTACAAGCATGGTACAAGTCAAATGTACTTTTTTGAATATAACCGTCTGTTTCCGGTTGTGATCAATGGATGTCGGTGTTTGTTTCTTCTCCCATCAATTTGGAGTTTAGAACTGTATTTAGTAAACCCTTTTTACTAATTATTTTATGACAGGTTATGAGCCCAGTTAAACGCTTATTGCTCTTAATGTGTGGACTTTGTGATGGGAGAATGTCGGTTGTTAAAAGGTGTTGATATGTGCGGCGCACATGTGGACGGCAGTTGAGTGTGCATTCAAGATAGTTTTTGGTGAATTTTGTGGACGATTTTCTATTGTGAGGACTATTTGTACGTTTTATTTTAAGTATACATACTAACATGGATGCAGCTACGGGAAGCAGCGAGCGAGTAGTTGCAATAGTGAGGTTACAGGACGACAATTGGGAAGCGTGGAGCACCCGAACAAAGGCATTGCTTCAAACAAGGCGTCTGTGGGACGCGGTTCAAGGTTTCCTACAAAAGACCGATACAGGAGAGGTAGAAGATACACCCGTTGAAGAGTACTCCGAGGCCCAACTGGGAAAAGATCAAGACGCGAACAACTTGCTCGTAGGTTTGGTCACCGACCCTTTCCTAGGTGATATCAAAGAAGCGGAGACAGCTAAGGAAGCATGGCAGAATCTTCTGACTTCATGTTGCTATAACGGAGTCCTTCAAATTGTGACGATGTTAGAAGAATTGTGTCTTTTTAAGAAAACTAGTGACATTAGCATGCGTACATTTGTTGATCAAGTGCTTACTTGGTGTGCACGGTTGGACGATGTAGGTATAAAATTTACGGATAAGGCCAACGCTGCTTTTATTCTCAGATGACTGGAAAAGCGGGAGTACGAAAATTTGATACGTTCATTGGAAAGCAATGAAGAAAACTTAAGTGTAAAGGTAGTGCGAGCCAAACTTTTGTTGGAGGAGAGAAAGAACATGTTGGACAAACTAAAGATGGAGCGAGAACAGGAGACTTATGCAAGGCTGAAGAAGGAAGAATCTGAGGGTGAAAGCGTGAAGGCAATGGTGGCAGCCATGCGCTTAAATTCCAAGGAGGTCGTCAACAGCAGCAAAAGTGTCAACAAGCCAACAGGTAGTGGTGGATTCATGTGCTACAAGTGCCAAGAACAGGGGCATATTGCGAAGTTCTGTGATTTAGTTCATGAAGCAAGAAAGAAAGGTTCAGTTTTGTGTTTTAATTGTGCCAAGATAGGTCATACTTCCCGGAATTGTAGTAATGGACGCAAGGAAAATGTTAAGGTTAAGAATCGTGAGGTTATTGCAACGGTAAAGGACGATGAGGCGGCAAACGAATGTGTTCAGGTTAATGCTAGTAGTGTTAAGGTAAAGGCATAACGAATATAATAAGAAGTGATATCACTGGCCTAGTACGCCTGGTCCGCCGCAGCGCAGCGCTGGCTCCGATCTATGATGTAAGTTAGCATTGGCGCTTACGAGACTTAAAACCTTGCGACCTGTTTTACATGTTAAAACACCGCAAGATATCCTCATAGGGGCTAATAAAATCGACATCTCCACTTACTTTACTGTGCCCAATTATAATTTAATAAGTCGTCTCCTGTAATAGTCCAGTTTCGACAATAAGCGAAGACAGAGAGCCAGTTCAGAATGCAATTAGTTTTGCCAGCTATCGGTAAATTTAAAAAAAGAACGGAAAAATTAACCTCGCTATCAGAAAGGATTTCTTCACATTGTTACACATTTTACATTCCCTTAACAGACTTGCAACACAGCCAAAAAAAAAGCCGTACGAACACAACTTTCAACTTTACCGTAGATTACTATAAAATTCAATGATAACCATAAATTTCACTCCACAAACACCAAAATCAGTCAACTACCATCATTTCAGAAGAACTTAACATTAAACAGACATAGAAGGCATAATCATGACCCCTTCATAGAGTAGGCTATTGCCTAAACCCGATCACGGCTGCTTCAACTTTATTTAGAATATTACAAAAATCAATTATACCCATAAATTCCACTCCACAAACAGCAAACTCAATAAACTACCATCATTTCAGAAGCACTTAACATTTAACAGACATAGAAGGCACAGTCATGACCCCTTCTTTGAGTAGGCTATTGCCTAAAACTGATCACGCCTCCTTCAGCATTACGGTACATATATGTTTTTTAACTCATTGTCTTTTTATTCTCATCCCTTTCTTCACAGAAGTAGTCTTTAATGGCATCAAGAGCATTTTTATTTATACCATACTGGACAAATAGTTAGGCAAATTAGGAAATATATGTGGAACAGAATAGTCTTTCAATCGCCAGTTGGTTCTTGGGAGAAGTACTACTTCCATCCCTTCTATCGCAAATTTGTTAAATTTAACAATTAAATCTTCTGAAAAGTGAGCATCACAGATGCAGGACTTTTCAGTAAGTTCCCTATCCTTCCCTGGTATGGCTCCTTTGCACTTGATAAAGCGTTCCTTATCTTTAGGAGGTTTGAAAAACCATCTGACCTCTTTACAGTCCCCATAGCCAAATCTGCATCCTGGTACAAAAGAGCAAGGCATCTTCACTACTCACATTAAGCACTCATGAAAATGTAAGGGCTAAACTGCTGTTTACTTACATTAAATAACAATAAAATTAACACACGAAGATAACGTCAACACACGACAAGAAATTACATTCCATTTCAGTTAATGCTTCCTACAATAGCACAAACACCACGAAAAATACTTAATATATCGCACATAAACACATAAACATATGTGGAAATCAGCAATCTCAAGTCGACTGTAGCGCTGTGTAGCGGCGAGTGCCAACCCGATCCGTATTCATTACATGCTATTGAGGGAGAAGAGATCACACTTTATATTCTATTCGTTATGGTAAAGGCTTATGTGGCAACTGAAAGCAAGGATGATGCATCTGATTGTGTACGCAGGTGGTATGTAGATTCAGGAGCCACTGAGCACCTGACACCTTATAAGGATATTCTGTATGATTACACCCCAAAGGTTTCTGGTAGTGTAGACACAGCTGATGGATCCGTAGTTAGTGTATGTGGTATGGGAAGTGTGCTTATGAAGCTATCTGACAAGTGTGGAGGTTCTTTTCTGAAACTGAAAAGAGTGTTGTATGTCCCAGGTCTTCAAGACAATTTAATATCTGTAGGTCAATTTGACAGGAAAGGTGCAGTCGTAACCATTAAAGATAGCAAAGTTGTATTGTCAGATCATGAGGGTATATTCCTTACGGGTGAGGCCGTTGGAAATATGTATGAGGTAAATTGTGATTATTTTATGGTAGAACAAGGGAAAGAATTTGCTTGTAATGACGAGGTGGAGGTTGTGTATGCTAAGAGCAACAAAGCTGTAACTAGCGGAATATGGCATCAGCGTTTTGGCCATGCTCTGAACATTCCAGATCGTGATTTTATACCCAAAGAAAATAATCTTGATTGTGATACTTGTAAACAAGGTAAAATGAAAAGACTTAAATTTAATGAAAGAGATCATGTATCTCAGAAGCCATTAGATGTTGTGTTCTCTGATGTATGCCAGTTAGAGCACCCATCGATTGGAGGTAGCAAATATTTTATTACATTTACTGACGATTGTACCAGATTCTCCTATGTAAGGTTTCTTAAGCATAAGAGTGATGCATTTAATGAGTTTCTCAAGGTTAAAGCCCTAATGGAGACAGCACAAGGGACCAAGTTGAAATCTTTCCATTCAGACAACGGTGGAGAGTATTTAAGTACAGAGTTTTGTAACTATCTTAAAAAGGAAGGTATTGTTCGTAGGTTAACAATGGCTTACTCTCCCCAACAGAATGGCGTTGCTGAACGCCTCAACCAGCAACTTCTCACCACTAGTAGGTGCATGCTCATTCAGTCAGGCATGCCAGTTCAATTTTGGGGGGAAGCCATCAACACAGCCTGCTATATAAAGAATAGGTGTGTGTCATCAACTGTAAAGAACATCCCATTTGAACTGTGGACGAGTAGAAAGTTGTCAGACCAGGAATTGCTTATGTTAAAATCATTTGGTTGTAAAGTTTGGATCCATAAACGTAATGTGGAGAAGTTAGTGCCAAGGGTAAATGTTGGTGCAATGCTAGGGTACCCCGATGACTCGAGGGGCTACCGTGTATGGGACATCGAAAAGAAATGTGTCATTAAATCCAGGAATGTAGGCCTAGGATTTGTTGAAGATGTATTTCCGTTTTCTGTAAAAGCCCAGGAAAAACCTGTAACTCAGATAGATTGTGAACCTAGAACAGTTGGAGAAGTGTTTGTCGAGCAGAAAGATTGTGGAGGTGACGTGTTTGAACACGAAGTAGCCGAATCAGGAAATGAAAATTCTGTAACAAGTGATAGTGATGCCTCTTTGTCAGATTCTGATGTAATAGACGCTCCATTACAGCCTGAACACACAGTATTACGCAGATCGAGTAGAGAGAGAAAACTTCCCAGCAAGTGTGTATGTTGTAATGAAGTCAAGGTCAAATGTCGCATTGTCATGTTAAGGTCAGAATATAACGATCCGGTGTCTTTTCAAGAAGCCACCTCACGAGATGACAAAGATAAATGGTTTGAGGCAATGTACCAAGAGATTGCCCTCTTGGAAAAACATAATGTGTGGACTCTTGCAGAAGATTCAGGTGGCAAGACTGTCATAGGCACCAAATGGGTGTATAAAACTAAACGAAACCAAGAAGGTGAAGTACTTAGGTATAGAGCACGTTCAGTAGCTCAAGGTTTCAGTCAGATAAAGGGTACAGATTTCCTTGAATCCTACAGTCCTGTGGTAAAAAGGAAAACTATTAGGACCCTTATAGCCATAGGAGTAGAGCGTGAATGGGATAATTGTCATTTGGACATTGTATCGGCATACCTTAATAGCAAAATTAAGGAAACTGTATTTGTAAGTCAACCAGAAGGTTTTCGCAGTGTAGAATACCCAGACTATGTGCTAAAACTCAACAAGAGTATTTACGGTTTGTGTCAAGCTGGTAAAGATTGGCACAATTGTATCACTGCACAACTTGTCAAGCTTGGCTTAAATCAAAGCAAGTGTGGTCCATGTCTGTATGTTGCCCTTTGCTACCATACAAGGAATGATATGTAAATGTTTGTTTGTGTAAGGCTAGGTATGTTTTTTTTCTTGTTTTAAGTTTTTTTTTGCAATTTGTGAATGGGGAGAAGTGTGAGTTTGCATTCACAAATTCTCATAGTGTGTTTCTTTTGTTTTCGTATTTCTCAGTGTTCTTTTGTTTTTGTATACCGTACAAGCATGGTACAAGTCAGATGTACTTTTTTGAATATAACCGTCTGTTTCCGGTTGTGACCAATGGATGTCGGTGTTTGTTTCTTCTCCCATAAATTTGGAGTTTAGAACTGTATTTAGTAAACCCTTTTTACTAATTATTTTATGACAGAAGTTAATTTGAATACCAAGGATGGACGAACAGCCGTTGGTAAAGGCTACAATAATATGTATCATACCACTCACGAATAGAATTCCAAGATTTGACCAACAACCGTTAGTAAATGCCAGGCCATCATCCAATTACTCACTAAGATTTTGTCAAGCAATTATTCGTAAAGGCTAGGCTAAAAATCTGCCAAGCACTCACTTATAGAACAACAAGGATTTACGGACAGTCATTGGTAATTGTTGGGCTAAACATCATCTAAGTAGTTACTCACTATTATAATTGCAAGAATTAATCAACAGCCGTAGGTAAAGGCTAGGCTAATCTACATTCAAACACTCATTAGTATAACGTCATTTATTTAAGTTAGTTCATTTTTATTTATGTATTTACGTGTTCATTTTACACAACAGGGCTCAGTGTGCACCTCAATAACAGTGCACCTACACAGTAAAATAGAGTTCCAGGTTTTTCTATATTATTAAATAGTATTATCCTATGTATAAATCTTATCGCTAGTATGTTCACACAGATTTCTAAATGCATCGTAGTAAGAAGCTAAATCTAAATATAATATAATAGATGAATCTTAATGTCATAAATGAACACAGGTTTTGAAATTAATTATTGCATAGAAAACTATATATTTCTAAGTGTAACTTTAATAACTAGGGAACAGTCTATCCACATATACTGTATACATTGTTGTTTCGGTTTGGTATGATAGATAATTTTATTTCAAATATGAGCTCAGCGACTGGATTTTAATTTCCAAAAACCTGTCTAATTGTGAAACGGAGATCTAGTATCCAGTTCACACGAACTTCATCATTTTAAATACTGCAAAGCCTCTATACAGGTGAATTGTTTTGTGATAAGTTTTTGTTAAATCACTTTTAATGTTAGGGATGATCTTGTAGTCAAGTGAGGGATATAGAAGTGATAGGAAGAATGAGTTATTAATTTGCTCGTTAACAAGTTTATCGTTTACTTGCCTCCCAGACTCCAAACTAGTTCGCCGAAATGCAATAAAAGTTCACCGTAGGGCGACACGTGGGGCAATTGCCCTTTATTTTTAAGTTTAAATAGCTGAAGATATTCTTGCGAAATTGCTCACTGGATTTAATGCAGGTTTTCTTCAAGGGACTCCATACTTAACTGGCATACTCGAGCTTGAATCTCAGCATGACAATATGAATTTTAATGCAGGTATTGGTGCTAGTGACTGGCTTAGTGTTTTATATTATAATAAGTAGTTCCGAGAAGAACTAAATAGCCTATTTTCATTTATACTACTAATATTAATTGCCTCTATCAACATACAAATTGTCAGTTTGATTGCTGTAATAGATTCGTAGATATTGAGAACCGTCTAAATATTTTGGATGGTCACCATGTTGGATTTTTATATTATAGACCATAGATTTATGTACTATTACATGAAGATTATTGTGTAGGAGATTTATTCAAACTTCAATCGCATGATTAGGACACAAGAAATAAAAGCGGGATTTTAAAATTTCTTGTGGTTATGAAAATAATTTAAGTGCATTAGATGCCAGTTGATTAAAATTTGTATAAGCATATACCGTATCAAGTTTCACTGCGCTCGGATGGTCAAAACGCAAGAAGATCCCATTTGAATATTTAAATTTCGCGTAGCCGCCATGTTGGATTTGTGCTCACCAGGTTATTGATCGTCCCATAGATGAACTTATGCTTATAGCCTCGATACACTTAAAAATCAGTTTGATTACTGTAATAGATTAATAGATATTGAGAACCGTCTAAATATTTCGGTTGGTCGCCACGTTGGATTTTAATATATGTAGGCCATAGAGTTATGTACTATTAGATGATGATTATTGTGTACGTTCATTATGAAAATTTTGATTTCGATCGCATGATTAGAACACAAAAAAAAACTAAATTTCGAAATTCGCACAGCCGCCATCTTCAGGTTACGTGAACAATTGAACTAAATTAGATACCAGTGCATCACAATGTGTATAAACATTTGCTGTACGAAGTTTCATTGCCTTTGGATCATTAAATCGCGAGAAACGTCAATTTAAAACTTTCAACTTCGGTTGGCCACCATGTTCGTTTTGTAGTTAACCGGTTTTTGAAAGTCGCATAGACGAATTTCCAGTAGTGCCCTTTATCTCCGTACAAAATTTCATGGTGATACCGGTAATAGTTTCAGGGATATAGAATGCCGGTAAAATATTTCGAACTGCCGCCATCCTGATGTTATGTAAACAATTGAACGAAGTTAGATGTTGGTGCATTACAATGTGAATAAACATACACTGTACCAAGTTTCATTGCGTTTGGTTGGTTAAATCGCGGGAAACGTCTATTTAAATGTTGCAAATTCGCTTGGCCGTCATTTTGGTTTTGTAGTTACTAGGTTTTCAAAAGTCACATAGGTGAACTTCTAGTAGTTCTCTTTATCACCGTACAAAATTTCAGTGTGATATGGGCAATAGTTTCGGAGATATTGAATGGTGGTGAAATATTTCGTACAGCCGCTATGTTGGATTGGTGAGACGTAACAGAATGTGAAGGGCACGGTCGGGGTCGCCCGGGATAGTGCTATGAACTTACCGAGTTACATTGAAATCGCTCTAGCCGTTTAGACATTATTATGGGTGGGGACACAAAAATCCATCACACACACCATCACACACGCACACACAGACAGACTCACGGACAAAAGGTGATCTCATAAACCTATTTTTAGCCTACTTTCCATCTTTGCAAAAAAGGAAAGTAGACTTATGAGATCAACCCAGGGCGAAAAATTGAGTGTCTGTATGAGCGTTTGTGTGTGTATGAGAGTGTGTGTACTCTGAATGTCTGTCCCCTCTATCAATTCGAACACGGGAAAACAGAATTGAACGAAATTTTGTACAGAGGTAGCACTAGCAAAGGGCACCTCAGTGTCATGTTTATTATCGCCGCCATCTTGACGAAAACGTAATGGCGGCCACCCAAATGTCAAAAGCTTAAATCAAATTACGACCAACCTAATCATCTGATCCCTACCAATTTTTTCAACGTTATATCTTTATGTATGAAGAATCTTTTGACCAAACTACAAGGTCTTCAACCCAATAATTTGCGGACCGCGGCCATGTATGTGTGCAAATCGATTCCCCCTATCTTTTCAAACATGGTGAAACCGAATTGAACTAAATTTTGTACAAAGGAAGCACTAGCAAAGGGCACCTCAGGGTCATATTTTATATCAACACCATCTTGACGGAAACGGAATGGCGTGCACCCAAATTTTAAAAGCTTTAATCAAATTACGACCAACCTAATTATTAGATCTCTACCAAATTTTGCAACAACATACCTTTTTGTGGGAAGCTTCTTTTGACTGATCTACAAGGTCATCAGCCCAATAGTGTGCAGATAGCGGTCATGTATGTGTGAAAATCGATTTACCATATCAATTCAAACACGGCGAAACCGAATTGAATAAAATTTTGTACAGAGGTAGCACTAGTAAAGGACACCTCATATTCGTGTTTAATATCCATATAACACGTATTTCAACAAGCTACTACAACCAACCTTCAATTATACTCCTTCAAAAGGACAAAGAGTTATAACAATACCCATGCATTTAGGAGAAAGCAGGCTATATATTCTTTACTGTCCATCTTGTTTCATTAATGAAAATAGGCTAAGAATTAAAATGCGGTTAGTACCTCAGACTGTATTTTGTGCATGACAAGTAAAAGCAAGCTCTCGGTCAAGCAGGATTTCTAGATCATTATTCTCGCTTACTACTTGTGATGACTCACGTTCAATTCCATAAACAAATATGGTTGGGATCTTCATTTAAGCACTTAGTAATAGAATGCCAAGAATTGACCGACAGGCATTGGTAGAGGCTAGACTAGTCATCTTCCAAGTGCTCACTAATGGATACCACAGATTGACCAACAGCCATTGGTAATGGCTCAGCCAATCAGCATCCTAACACTCACTAATGAAATACCAATTATTGACCAACATCCATTGGTAAATGCTAGGAAAATCTTCATTCAAGCACTTACTAATGGAATACCAAGGATTGAGCAGCAGCCATTTCCTATATACTTCCTTTGTAGTACTTGAAAATTATATCCATTCTATTAAAAGCTTTTATCTTAAAATAAGATACAAAAATATGACAGAATCCTTCAGTATGCCTTCCTTCGGAGGGGAAGTAAAGCCAGTGGGTCCATGTCATAGATTTATGGCACGTAAGGGAACCTACCACTGCAATTGGTATTGTGTAGGAATCTTTGTAGGTTATATTTGGCTAGTTAAGAACACCCAATCAAGTTCCAACGTTCGCCGCTAGGGATTAATGACAGTAGGATCTGGTAGCCACAGTTGAACTACTTGAAATTGAACTTGTTTGGAGCCCTTGGACGTTCAGTCAAATATGCCCTGCTATGGCCATTGGCTGTGATTCCTCTGTAATTATAATAAAAATATAAATATCACATGAGTGATTGTCCTTCTCTGAAGAGGGTATAGTCTTGGTAGAAAAAAACAATGAAACTTTACGGAGCAAATATAAAATACTGCTTTCGTAAAGTAAAGGTCTTATCTGGGAGTTTTTAAGAGTATTGGTCTTCGGATGCCCGGAATAGGTCGAGCAATGTTTCTGAAATATACCCTTAGTGTGTCCAATTGCTCACTTTCCATACCAGTGTACGTGCTGACAAAATAGACCTCCGTTTGAACAGACAGCTGAGATGTATATCCCATTAGGGAGAACACTATCAGAATGAGAAAAGAATTAAGAATTTTCGTCCGAAATTAACCTCTACTGGCCCTATGATTAATCAGAATTGGACTGACAAGGAGAGGTCGCAAAGTGGTTTACTAGAAAAGTGTTCAAATTTGGTGGGTTTGCTCTTCATAAAAAAATATTTTATCCCTGTTTGAGTGTTCTTGCCAATGGGCCTAAGTGTGCTCAAAATTGAACGTATAAAATCAATTCTCAAACTTTTGTAGTCTTATTCCCGCACACGTTCCGGGCTTGTCTCCGTGGCGTAGTCGTTAGCGTATTGGCGTTGGGAAAGGGAGCTACCGTGTTCGAAACCTACCTTAATCTTTTTAAACTATTTTCTCTTTCTTTCTTTTACATTTTTTTCGTTTATTTTATGCTTGTGGTACAGTATTTAAGTTGGTAGATTACATGAAATGAAAATCCCCAGCCTGTTTCCAGTCTCCGACCGGGTCAGGAATGGTATGAAAATCCACAGCCTGTTTCCAGTCTCCGACCGGGTCAGGAATGAAATGAATGAAGCCCCCATCTAGCGGCGAGGATATGAACTGTGCCGGCTGCCGAGGCCTGACGCACTCCTCTGGGGCAATGATTAAATGAATGACAGATGAAATGAAATGATAGAGGAGAGTGTTGCTGGAATGAAATTTTGACAGGGAAAACCGGAGCACCCGGAGAAAAGCCTGTCTGCCTCCGTTTTGTTCAGCACAGATCTAACATGGAGTGACCGGGATTTGAACCACGGACCCAGCGGTGAGAGGCCGGCGTGCTGCCGCCTAAGCCACGGAGATTACATCAAATACTTTATTATTTGTTGTTGCTTATTCTACTTACAATATTAAAAAAATATATATTTACGGTATTCTTTACTTTATCTACAATATTTGGCACATTTTTGCTGTTCGTCTGACAATTAATTTCTTGAATTTGATGCATTTTTACACTTATTTGGGTGGTATTTTTCATAAAAACATTGCGACAATGAGCATATTTAATAAACCCCATCACTTCACGCGGAAACAGATGATGTTCACATTTCCGAACACTGTTCTTTAGTCTGCTAGCTTTGCTGCAAAGAAAGCATATTTTATCATGTCTTCGAAAGCATTAGATGAAAGTTGGTGATGAATCAGTGAATGAATTTTGATAGAATCTTCTCTCGTAGACAGGTCTTTGTCACCGTGTACAGCGTGGACCTAGGATTGTAGTTTCCTAATGAGACCTTTGAACTGCAAACACAAAATAGAGTATGCTTACACCATTATTTCATATGAAAAGCAAATTGTTCATTAGACGCTCTTATTTTTTATTATTTGTAAAAAGTAGATATCGCATGATTGGCAGAACGGGCTGCAATGTGGTGGGATGATTTCTAAATTGCCCCGAAACCGAAGAGACCACAGCAAATACATTATAGAAAACCCAAAAGACAATAAGGGATGTATCAGTAAAAGAAAAAAGAGTTCTTACTGAGACAGTATTTTGCTATTTATTGGAACCCTGATACGACAGCGAGACGTATTTGGAAGTTATTGCTTGACATTATTTTGACTGTCGACTTTGAGCCACAGTTTGCTGCTTATGCACTAAGGAGATGGTTAGACTACCCCGCCACACTCCTGATCACGTGCACAGGACATGCTCACGGACTGGTCATTGCAACTAGTTGAAGGAAATATGAAATGATAATCGATTGGGTTCGATTGTTCACCTCGATACAGGTGTGATGCATCTTGGGTAGACTACCAGCTGAGTCTTGGATCAGCAGCTTTGAGACGACAGACACTTGAGTACAGCAGCCTATGCAGTGAACATGTTATCGTTCGTATAAGGAAGTTCCGTGTATCACGCGATAATACGAGTGCTTTCTACACGCAGCGCGATTCGAACGAGTGAGCTTAGCCAACTCATGGACTTTGTTAATACAGAATTCGATGAGGAAATCTGCTACGTATTGGTTTGAAATGCAAGAAAGCATTATCATCGACAACATTATGACTGGATTTTCTTGTGAGAAACAAGCTATTGGAGTAATGATGTGCTAAACATATCGTTCAGGAATGTAATGCAGTAGCAGAGTTGATCATTTGGAATGACATCCTTTTGAACTCTACAATGAAGAGAAAGAAAACGTTGGGAACATTAGTTCTAATCCAGTGACTTTAAAGTAGCCAAGAATGAAGAAACAACTCCATAGAAAGGAAGCTACTTTACTGATAACGTCGAGGGAGCCTTGCGCAAGCAACATGCAGGAACTCCGTTTCGTGGACAGTAGTTTTCGGGTTAGGAGGAAGTTGGTTCGGCGACTTGCAGTTCCAGCCATGAACTTCTCAGGGACGATGGTTCGATTCCTGACAGGAATTTATATTCCTACATTTTCTTCAATTTCAACTAGAACTTCGCCCAAGGTAGCTGGAAAACTTTTCTTCTCTTGTAGACAGTAGAACTTGTCACCTTTAGTTTGATACTTTTCACCAATATTTTATTAAATTAGCATGGATTTCATTCAAAGGCTAGATCTGGTTCTTCTTTACCATTTCTGTCGGAGAATGTAATTTTTTGTGTAGTTAACTGTAAACGTGATGCTGTTTAGAGCATTACTTTGTTGCCTTTATTTTTAAAATTTTGGAAATAAAACCAAGCATTCAATTTTGTTGGGAAGATATCTGCAGCGTAATTAGGAACAAGACGACGATATCTTTGTATAAGAATAGCAATTAGGAAGAAGGTGGCAACACACTCGTGCTCTTGAACTATTCCAAAAATATTTGAGTGAAACTATTCGTTTGGACTTATGACATTCTAGTAGAAATTCTTTCTTTTAGAAATGATAGTGCATTCTCATCGCTATTTTCCATGCTTATGGATTTATGGAAATCGTCCGGCGAAAACAATTGTGAATTGATTGCCAAGGCATTTGCAGCCTACTTTCATATATTTTTGATTAAAGATTTTTCTTTAAATGTAATATTTTGTTCATTCAGTTTTTGCTTGTGTTATTTCAATTCGTTTTTGGGAAGACTCTTGGATAGATCATCGTTTGATTTAATGGTTTGCGTGTATCTATTGATTTGATAATAGACTCCTTTCCATGATGTAAGTCTCACGTGTTTTCTTCTGAGTAGTTGAGCCATTTTTCGAGTTTGGATAGGCGAAACTGAAACGACTATTTTGATAGTGTCTATTTACAATTTTTCTCTCACATATAAGTCATTATGGAAATATATATATAAATATATTGGAATTGTGAATCAAATTTAACTGTTCACATTGTTATAACAGAATTTATCGTAGACTTTAAAGACGATTATTGTGGAAATGAATAATGCAATTTATCTAACAAATTGTTGCTTCTTGTTTAATGAAGTTAGAAGGAAGTAATATGTGGCATTTCTATATTCGTTCATGATGGGGCATGATATTTTCAGAGCAATTTCTGAAAGGTTTCAAGTTTAATAACGTTTGGGTTTAATTTTTGACAGCTTTGGAAAGCTGATTTGAGGTATTGCAATTTTGTGCATACGATTTATTGTGTTAGTGCAGCAAATATTTGACATCATTGGATGATCAATATTAATGCTGGATATTGTTCTTGTAGTCTTTTGAGAAGACGTTAACGTAGTTATTGCGTTTTAGTAAGAGTGAAATTAGCTTTTGAGCTATCACTTTTTTGGATTTGATGTTGTAGTTCTCGTGATTTGGAATCACGAATGTTTTTCTTATGCTTGTTTTATGCAAGTAACCCTACGTTTTATTCTCACCTAGTAGGATTTGCCGGAGATAAATTGTCTATATCATGACACCCATATTCAAGTAACACAGATACTTCTTAAACAACTTTAACTAATTCATGCAACATAAGACATGTGATATTTCAGTAATTTTGAGTAAAAATATACTGCATTCTTTGAAGCTTATAAATAGTTAATGAACTATTTTCACAACATGTAATACTATTTGATTATCTTAATTGATTGTTGAATACATCGAATTAAGGAAATGATAACCATGAAACATACTTGTAAAATTAAATGAAGATAGGCAGCGTTGAAAACAAAATCCTAATTGAGGATGTAACTTGTATATAAAGTGTAAAAAAATATGTATAAATCTTTAAGGGTATAACATCAGTATATAATGTAATATTGTATTTTTTCTTGTTATTTGTTCAGCGGATGATATGATCAGTAAGATGGGGCCTTACTGTAGGCATTTATTTAAAACTACATTTTTTCATCACTTGATTTAAAGAAACTTTTCTTTAACTTTGTGTCGAATTGACGGACATTCATCATTAATCAGTCAATAAATTGAATTTAATTTTAAAGAATCTTAGAACGACTAGTGTTTTATATCAGAAAAGGGGAGTGCGTTAGGAGGACCAGTGGGTGGTTTTCTTTGAGTTTGCTTAAACTTAACGCCCGAGATATTTTTATTTTATTTTAGAGTCTCTTGTTCGAGTTCTTTTGAGCTTTGTTTCATCGTAATTTTATACACCACTGGCATCTTCGTACCGCATTCTTTTATATCGACGTATCCTGATCCCTGGTTGATCCTAGTTGGTAGGTTTTTCAGAGGTTATTTGAGCCGGGAACTTCTAGAATCTACGATCCAGCCTTCCATCGGATTGCAACAGGTAAGACCACGTGGATTACGGGTACATCTATATATGGCGACCCAATCTATGGGGCTATCGAATTGGCATTCTCGATTTCTCCAATGCTAAACCCATGTGTGAGAATCCATTTTTATGAGATTATTGAGTTTAGCAGTTTTCGAACGATGTAGTCGTTAGCAAAATTTTCTTTGGCATTGCTACGATTATACACGTCGAATTCGTTGGGAATTCACGTTTCTTCAACTCGTGAAGATGAGTTTACTCAATCTACCTGGCATACAGATAGAATTATCGCCATTGCTTAAATTTATTTGTTTTGTGCGTGCCAAGTAAGAGTAATTTGATTGATTACGACATGACCATAAAAGAGATTTCTAGGAAATTTTTATGGATCAGCGTGGTCAGATGGGACATGACATGGGGCCATTTTTCACTCCATGCTTGTCGGCCATTTTGTGTTCGTTACCGGCGATGATTATTTGTAGATCATCTGTAATAATAGAATCACTTTCTTTAATAATAATATAAATAATTCATCATTTCAATTTTAATTTAAACCGTATCTAATATAAATCACCGTCGTTGCATACCTCCTATTTTCTTATAGACTTAATTTATATAATAAGTTTAGAAGCAAAACAAAATTCAATGCTTGTATTGGTGAAAAGGGTCATTCTAAATGTGTCAATTCTGCTATTTATGTATTGCATTCCTGTGTTTTTTTATAATTGTATTTACCATGACAGCTGTGTCAATGGAAGACATTGCCCATATGTTGAAGGCAATCCAGGAGAAGATGGGCAGTCACGCTAATGAATTAGCTGAAATAAGGAGTAATTCCCAAGCTAGCTTTGACAATATTAACTCCATTGTTAATAAGAACACTGAATTAGTTCAGGAATGTGTGGGGGACAAGAGTCAAATGCACTTGTCTCTCAAATATCTTCAAGACAGTAATCGTAAGATTGCAGCTAACGCTAAAGATATAAAGGAAAAGATAATTGATGTAGAAACAGGCATCGACAGTGTGACAGCCGATGTCAGGCTTGTTCAACTTGACATCAGTAACATCAATGTAGAAGTCAGCCATGTAAGATCTAATGTTGCATCATTAGAAGTAAAAGCCATAAGCACTGAAGGCAAATTAGATACAGCTGAAGGCAAATTAGATGCAATGCAGGGTAAAATTAATTCAACAGAAAGTAAAATTGATTCAGCTGAAGGCAAATTAGATGCCATGCAGAGTAAAATTAATTCAACAGAAAGTAAAATAGATTTAACAGAAGGCATTGTAACTAGTATACGAACTAGTATTTCTACCATAAAGGAGGATGTTAGAAATATTAAATCGGAACTAGATAGTAATCAGAAAGAAAATAAAATCAGTTTAGATGCATTGCAATTGCAGTTTTCAAACGAAGCAAGTGCAACGCAAGAAACTCTAACTAAATTAGAGGGTGATATGGCCCAACTTAAAGAAAAGGTTGAAGATCACAACAAGGTCTTGAGAAAAGATATTGAGATCGATCTCAAGGCTATTGTTAACGATCAAGTGACCATCTTAAGGGGGGAAATCACGAAAATTAATGCAGATGTTATTAAAAGCATTAAGTCAGATCTGGAATTAAAAATTAACAGAACAGAATTAAGACTTAACCAAGATATTTCCCAGGCTAGAATAGACACTGATAAACGGATCGATTCAGTTCAGACTATGCAGGTCGAAAGCGTCACTGTTCTTAGGGAAGATTTAGAAACGCAGATTAAAGGCGTAATTCTAAAAGTAGATCAAGTCAAGATAGATCTAAACTCAGAGCGTGGAATGAAAACATCAGAATTAAATGAGATTAGACAAGAGTTTCAAACGTTCAGATTAATGGATCATATAGACATAAACAAATTAAGAACGGAAATCAAGTCACAATTGGAAACGTTGGGGAAACCTATAGATTCCGATGGGGAAGGAAAGGTACACCATTTAAGAGACAGGATGGATACCACAACGCCAGCTAGGAACTATTTAGCGAGGTTAAATAAGGCACATGAGACAGAACAAGGTCATGTTAGATCAGAGATCCCGAATGAGGCTACGTCAGAGATAAATCCCAGAGACTTTAGGATGTCAACGCCTAATGACAGATCTCATGTCACGATTGTGAGAAATTACGAGGAGAAAATTAAGAAGTTTTCAAATACGGAGGGTTTGACTCCTATAGAATTTATTAGAAATCTACAAGATCACTTCGCGGAACATCATGTTGCAAGGGATAGAGAACTGCGGATTGTTGAGAAGCATCTGGCAGACGCTCCCTTAAATTGGTTCCGAGCTTTCCGATATACTTTCGATAACTTCGAACAGTTTTCGGAAGCATTTATTAAAAGATTCTGGTCGATAGAGATACAACACGCAGTGAGGGCAGAAGTCTATTCAAGGAAATATAGTAGTACTGGACCCACCAGTTATTCTGAATTCTTCACATCTCAGTTAGCCCGCCTTAGATATCTTCAACCCCCATTGAGACAGGAGGAAATTCTTGAGACAATTTCACGCCAGTTACCGGTGGAGGTTAGAAGGAATTTAATTTCATCAGGCGTAGAGGATTTAGCGGCAATGGACGACTTGCTGCGTAGGCTAGACCATACTTCTATGTCACCTACAATAGTCAAAAGCGGAAGGACGGAAACTAAGGCCGTGAACGCGGTAGTCGTTGACCAAACTCAACAAACAGAAAGGTCAAATAGGACAGGATCTAGATGGGAAGGTCCAATGAGGAACAGTAGGACGTATAGTCGAAGATTTGAAGATAGAAACAACCAACGACCATACGGAAACTACCAACAGAGGTACGATCGAGATCGGAATAGACCTAACCAAACCGATCGTATTCAAGAAAGGTATAGACCTTATGAAAATAGAAATAGGAATGACAGGTACATGAATGATAATCAGGAAAGAGAGCAATTCCAACCTAGGAATAACAGGTATCGAGGTTATCAGAATAATAACCGATACTATGATAATAGGGATAGACAAGGCCAATATCAGCAACAGAATAGAGGTCAACAAGGGTTTGCCAGATATAAAAACTATAGAGATAAAAACTATTATAACCAGGAAGACAGAGAACAGTCTAGAAAGGACAGGGATAGGCGTGAAGAAAGGAAGGATCGAAGGGACACAGAAAGTGAACCAGAACCTAACACTAGCCATCACACTAGTGATAATGAAAGGGGTTCAAAGGAAAAAAAACGCCAATTTTGAAATCCCAGTAGGATTAAACAGCCAGCCGTCTCCATTTGATATAATTATACAAGATGTTTATGAGGTCACGGACGAAGATTTGTTATTCGAAGAAATGGAAGGAATTGTGAGCGAACGTGCTGAATTGCCTATAATTGAAATCTCTGTGGGCAATCAACAATGCAGGTCTCTTATAGACACGGGAGCGGTCATTTCAATCATGTCCGAAGATTGCTTTTTGAAATTAGAAAAGGAACAACAATTTACCACATTGCCAGCTTCATCGATCAAAGTAAGAGGACTATTTCAAGATAAATCGATGAAATGCAAATTACAAGTCCAGCTGAAGTTCAGTATCAATGAAAGATGTTTTGAACATATTTTTGTGGTGCTCAAAAATATTAATTTTGAAATAATCCTAGGGATTGATTTTATTACTCGTGCCAGAATTACCATTGACATGGACAGGAGAATTATCAGGTTCCCAGAGAAAACTATTAGGAAGATAGTACATGAAAATATTGATTCCAATGATGATGTGGAAAATCTGATCAGGGAAGAAGTTTTGGAAAATATAATAAATCAGGCCGAGCAAGAAAGAGAGCATTATGCACTTTACGTCGAGGGATTTTCAGAAAGTACTTCAAGAAAGTGGAATAAAACGCAAAATTCTGTTCATTGACGAATACCTAGAATGGTGTAATAAAAGTATTCGCACACTTTTATTAGCTAGGTTGGGAGGAGGATGAGACAGTATTTTGCTATTTATTGGAACCCTGATACGACAGCGAGACGTATTTGGAAGTTATTGCTTGACATTATTTTGACTGTCGACTTTGAGCCACAGTTTGCTGCTTATGCACTAAGGAGATGGTTAGACTACCCCGCCACACTCCTGATCACGTGCACAGGACATGCTCACGGACTGGTCATTGCAACTAGTTGAAGGAAATATGAAATGATAATCGATTGGGTTCGATTGTTCACCTCGATACAGGTGTGATGCATCTTGGGTAGACTACCAGCTGAGTCTTGGATCAGCAGCTTTGAGACGACAGACACTTGAGTACAGCAGCCTATGCAGTGAACATGTTATCGTTCGTATAAGGAAGTTCCGTGTATCACGCGATAATACGAGTGCTTTCTACACGCAGCGCGATTCGAACGAGTGAGCTTAGCCAACTCATGGACTTTGTTAATACAGAATTCGATGAGGAAATCTGCTACGTATTGGTTTGAAATGCAAGAAAGCATTATCATCGACAACATTATGACTGGATTTTCTTGTGAGAAACAAGCTATTGGAGTAATGATGTGCTAAACATATCGTTCAGGAATGTAATGCAGTAGCAGAGTTGATCATTTGGAATGACATCCTTTTGAACTCTACAATGAAGAGAAAGAAAACGTTGGGAACATTAGTTCTAATCCAGTGACTTTAAAGTAGCCAAGAATGAAGAAACAACTCCATAGAAAGGAAGCTACTTTACTGATAACGTCGAGGGAGCCTTGCGCAAGCAACATGCAGGAACTCCGTTTCGTGGACAGTAGTTTTCGGGTTAGGAGGAAGTTGGTTCGGCGACTTGCAGTTCCAGCCATGAACTTCTCAGGGACGATGGTTCGATTCCTGACAGGAATTTATATTCCTACATTTTCTTCAATTTCAACTAGAACTTCGCCCAAGGTAGCTGGAAAACTTTTCTTCTCTTGTAGACAGTAGAACTTGTCACCTTTAGTTTGATACTTTTCACCAATATTTTATTAAATTAGCATGGATTTCATTCAAAGGCTAGATCTGGTTCTTCTTTACCATTTCTGTCGGAGAATGTAATTTTTTGTGTAGTTAACTGTAAACGTGATGCTGTTTAGAGCATTACTTTGTTGCCTTTATTTTTAAAATTTTGGAAATAAAACCAAGCATTCAATTTTGTTGGGAAGATATCTGCAGCGTAATTAGGAACAAGACGACGATATCTTTGTATAAGAATAGCAATTAGGAAGAAGATGGCAACACACTCGTGCTCTTGAACTATTCCAAAAATATTTGAGTGAAACTATTCGTTTGGACTTATGACATTCTAGTAGAAATTCTTTCTTTTAGAAATGATAGTGCATTCTCATCGCTATTTTCCATGCTTATGGATTTATGGAAATCGTCCGGCGAAAACAATTGTGAATTGATTGCCAGGGCATTTGCAGCCTACTTTCATATATTTTTGATTAAAGATTTTTCTTTAAATGTAATATTTTGTTCATTCAGTTTTTGCTTGTGTTATTTCAATTCGTTTTTGGGAAGACTCTTGGATAGATCATCGTTTGATTTAATGGTTTGCGTGTATCTATTGATTTGATAATAGACTCCTTTCCATGATGTAAGTCTCACGTGTTTTCTTCTGAGTAGTTGAGCCATTTTTCGAGTTTGGATAGGCGAAACTGAAACGACTATTTTGATAGTGTCTATTTACAATTTTTCTCTCACATATAAGTCATTATGGAAATATATATATAAATATATTGGAATTGTGAATCAAATTTAACTGTTCACATTGTTATAACAGAATTTATCGTAGACTTTAAAGACGATTATTGTGGAAATGAATAATGCAATTTATCTAACAAATTGTTGCTTCTTGTTTAATGAAGTTAGAAGGAAGTAATATGTGGCATTTCTATATTCGTTCATGATGGGGCATGATATTTTCAGAGCAATTTCTGAAAGGTTTCAAGTTTAATAACGTTTGGGTTTAATTTTTGACAGCTTTGGAAAGCTGATTTGAGGTATTGCAATTTTGTGCATACGATTTATTGTGTTAGTGCAGCAAATATTTGACATCATTGGATGATCAATATTAATGCTGGATATTGTTCTTGTAGTCTTTTGAGAAGACGTTAACGTAGTTATTGCGTTTTAGTAAGAGTGAAATTAGCTTTTGAGCTATCACTTTTTTGGATTTGATGTTGTAGTTCTCGTGATTTGGAATCACGAATGTTTTTCTTATGCTTGTTTTATGCAAGTAACCCTACGTTTTATTCTCACCTAGTAGGATTTGCCGGAGATAAATTGTCTATATCATGACACCCATATTCAAGTAACACAGATACTTCTTAAACAACTTTAACTAATTCATGCAACATAAGACATGTGATATTTCAGTAATTTTGAGTAAAAATATACTGCATTCTTTGAAGCTTATAAATAGTTAATGAACTATTTTCACAACATGTAATACTATTTGATTATCTTAATTGATTGTTGAATACATCGAATTAAGGAAATGATAACCATGAAACATACTTGTAAAATTAAATGAAGATAGGCAGCGTTGAAAACAAAATCCTAATTGAGGATGTAACTTGTATATAAAGTGTAAAAACATATGTATAAATCTTTAAGGGTATAACATCAGTATATAATGTAATATTGTATTTTTTCTTGTTATTTGTTCAGCGGATGATATGAACAGTAAGATGGGGCCTTACTGTAGGCATTTATTTAAAACTACATTTTTTCATCACTTGATTTAAAGAAACTTTTCTTTAACTTTGTGTCGAATTGACGGACATTCATCATTAATCAGTCAATAAATTGAATTTAATTTTAAAGAATCTTAGAACGACTAGTGTTTTATATCAGAAAAGGGGAGTGCGTTAGGAGGACCAGTGGGTGGTTTTCTTTGAGTTTGCTTAAACTTAACGCCCGAGATATTTTTATTTTATTTTAGAGTCTCTTGTTCGAGTTCTTTTGAGCTTTGTTTCATCGTAATTTTATACACCACTGGCATCTTCGTACCGCATTCTTTTATATCGACGTATCCTGATCCCTGGTTGATCCTAGTTGGTAGGTTTTTCAGAGGTTATTTGAGCCGGGAACTTCTAGAATCTACGATCCAGCCTTCCATCGGATTGCAACAGGTAAGACCACGTGGATTACGGGTACATTACCAATGTCTGACTCGAACTCAAATCCTCCAATTCCCCACGCCAACGCTCTAGCGACTACGCAACGGAGACGAACCGGGAACGTGTGCGGGAATAGGACTACAAAAGTTTGAGGATTGATTTTAAACGTTCAATTTTGAACACACTAAGGCCCGTTAGCAAAAAAGCTCGAACAGGGGCCCAAAATTTTTTAAGAAGAGCGAACCCTTCAAATTTCAACGCTTTTCTAGTAAACAACATGGCGACCTCTCCTTGTGTTTACGGCTATCATCCTCGGATTCCAGCATAAGATGTGCACAGAAGTTATGAGCAGCTAACTATAGAGCTGATCCTTGTAGAATTTGCAGACAATTACAGGTTTCTTATTGATTTATTCCTTCAATAACAAAATAAGGATTTCTCATGTACACGTAGGTATAGTGTTTGCACAACAATGCAGATACCTTAAAGTAAAAAAATACAGAAAATCAATATTGGCGCTGTGTATTACTGCACGTGTTGTATTGATAAGGTTGTTCTTTACTTACAGCAGAGATAAGACTAATTATTATCGTTTTACTGGAATGTTCAGACGAAATTAAAGTGAGTTTTTTATAAGCGTTTGCGATTATATTTTGTAAATTTTGAGAACATTAATACAGGTTGAACCTGTAGCAAAAATACGAACACATCTGTGAAACCTTTGAACAAGTTAAAACATGAATTACGAATATAAGACTTTGTACCTCATTGCCTCATGGCCTTAACCTGAATTCACATGAGAGACGACCCTGGATATCAGCAAACTTAGTATAAGTAAAATATAATGGCTTGAATTTCTAATAAGCAAATCCATAGAAAGCTTGCTTAGCAAATGAAATATGACAAATTCGATAAATGAAGGGATAATAATGTGTTTGTGTTTGCATGTAATTGAGATGGAGAAACATTACGGGTCGAGTAGAGCCAGAAGTTGTTTGATTCCACTGTCTCTTCTACTCCTGGTTGGATTTAACTTACGTTTATGTCGAGTGGCTGTTTCCATAATATACCTTGTCCGTTGAGTATAGTCGTGAACAATCATCACCCTGAATCTACATTTACAGAAAGCGCCCCAGTTCCCACGTTTAAATATACATACACTTTTCACTGTGACATATCAGCAATATTAAAATGTATAGTGGTATGGTTTCTGGCTCAAGAAGGCTAGCATTTTATATCAGCTTGTGTACCAAACATTTAGGCCATTTGGAAAGGTTTTCACCATCATACCCTGAAAGACTGAAGACAAAAGAATTTTTACAGTGTATCTACACCTAATTTATTTAATATGTCATTATTGAATTACTCTATCTTCTACAGTAGATTCCACAACATCATGGAGGGACAACTGAGCATCAAATCAGAGCCAGGGGAATTCTTAAATAATGTAAGTTGCAGTATAGTTCCATGTATAGCGTAACATCACAAAAGTAGTGATTGAAACTGGCAATTGACCACTCAATATTAACTAGGACTTGTAAACATTTGATTTTTGTGTTGTTAATAATGATTTCTTCTGTATGTTACAATTGATATCTTCATAGGTGTCCAGTGATCAGCTACCCTCTGATTGGCTCGAAGGGTTCAAGGTAGAGGAACCTAATGATGTGTTTGAAGATAGTACAGCCATAAATAAAAATGTGGTTGTTAAAGAAGAACTTGAATTCCAGGTGACTATAGAGACTATTTCCTATCCTGGAATATTTTATAAAAGGTGGTGAAATGTATAATTTTTTGGATTGTGCGATTTCTTTGTTTGGCATTGAACGGATGAAAACAAGTATATTTTTGATGTGTAATCATAAAGCCGGGAATACCTTGTTGTAGCAGTAACTCCCTGGGTAGCTTAGGAAACAAAATACTAATTGGGACATGTAATATCTCATACTTGTAGTGGGTTTATCAAATAATGCATATTTGTTTTCTTTAGAATTAATCTTATACATAGGTCCGAACCTTAAAGAAGGTTACCAAGCAGTTTGACGTAAGCCAAAATGTCCCACCGAGAATTGAAGTGGTATTCATAATGCAGAATTAGTTGTCTAGGTAAAGACTGTGCAATATACGCTTATAATTTATTTTGTTGAGACTCGATTAAGGTTATTTCTTGTGGGGACACTTCGCAGCTGTAAGGGAAAGTGCCCACACCTCTGATTTCTTCAATGTTTCGAATTGTGTCAGACAAGGTTGATTACTATGCCCTTTAAAGTACCACAGCTCTGCTTAATAAGTCATCGTGTCGGTTGAATCTACAGCACCTCAATACTGGGATGAACGTTCAATAACATCTGATTTGACAATGACACTATAAACGTAGCCAGAATAAAATTGGAACATGCTGACCTACAAGCAAATGTGAAGGATGTTAGCGTATCGTATGGATTAATCATCAATCTCGGGAAGACCAAAACCATGATATTTGAGGAGCACAGATGCAATTTGGAGGTGGATTAAAAGAATAAGAGTTTGCGCATTCCTTCGTCTATCTTAAGTGAACCATCTGCGATAAGGGAAATTTTTAAGATGCGATTAGAAGGCGGATTACGTTTGTACATACGGAAATGTGGAAACTCACCAAGATCTGGCCGAACAGAGCGATAACATCCACCTTGTTGAAACACGCGTTTTGGCTTCTCAAATGATTTCGAAACATGGACTCTCTCTGCCAGAGGGATGTACCGTATTGATGAATTCGAGCTCTGGTGCTAGCGCAGGAAACTGCGCGTAAAATTGACTCAAAAGAGAACTAAAATGTCCATTATTTAAGAACTTAACATGTCTGTGGACATTTCTTCAATTGTCAAGCTAAAAGAAATTCAGTTCTTTGAATATACCGTATTGTGAGAAGAGAAGGAAGGGAAGATCGAGGGCACGAGACCTAAGGGGAGAGCATTGAGCAGATGGATATACTAAGTTAAGGTCACTGGTTTACGTCTTCAGCAGACTTAATGAAAAGTTCAGGATAGCGTTAGTCAGTTCATGGAGTCTCGATGTTCAGCAATGAATAAAACAGCTTGTAATTTTGATTGTGCTTTATGAAATATACTTCGAATACTCTTAAGGATATCCTGCATTTGCAATGTTAAGTTGAGTATTTTGAAAGGGAAGTGCCCTCTACGGGTTCTTGGTACAATGGGAAGTGTTAGGTAAGCGAGACCAGGACATTATTGAGTGAGTTATTATATCCTCTCTCTGCAACATGACCTGATTCTCTAGAAGAGTTGAAGAAATATTGATAACAATTTCTTTTATAAATGAATGTTTTTTTGTATGAAAAGTGACATACCCATACTTTACTTATTTATTTTCTATTTCAATCTCTTCATCATCATCATCATTTATTGTACATAACAGGCCATTAAGGCCCATCACAGAAAACAAAGAAACATAAGAAACACTTCAAATACGGTATACAATATTACAAACCAAACATTCCCTTAATCAATCCATAGTCGTCAACCATATTTTATCCGTCCGATATTTTCTTTTGCCTTTTTCTTTGATCTTGTAATTTAAGACTGGTAGGTTATCAGCCTTCCGAGCCCGAGCTCAGTGATGGAGCTGCCATCTAAGGTGCTGAGCCACCCGGTTTGTAATCAAAGTGACCTTCTTCTAGGCGAGTTGCCTTCTCCACGGTTCATAGAGTCTCACCTACCCTTACCAATACCTATCGGTCCGGGTATATATATTAAAAAAAAAGGATCATATAAGATTGATATTAATTCAAAAGGTAGGGATCACCAGCTATTACAAGGGGAAGAATTTAGAGCATAAATACAATAGAGGGCGCATTGCCACACTGCGCCTGTACTGTGACGTGAAACCAACATCTCGATCAGCCGACTGAAGGGTAATGGCTCAAGACCGACTACAATTGGCTAATGGCGAATGCTAAGCAACGTCAAGGAATACAAAAGGAGCTCCATATTGGATAATTCTATTATCACTATCCGCAGTTCCCTTCAGTCAGCTGATCGAGATGTTGTTTTCAACAATGTGACGTCATCAGCCATCTATTGAATTTATGGTCTAAGGGGAAGAATGTGTACATAACCTAAAATTGTAAACGTTGATTGACAGCCAATAAGATCTGTCACCTTACACAAACGTGCGGATTGTCTTGGGCATGATATAGAAGGCGGTGGAGGCCCGTGTGCTCTTTCTCAATAAATACAAAGAACTACGAAATATCAAATCAACGCAAGATAAACAAACATGTCTGCAATTTAGGACACACAAACATACTGAATGGTGCATTTGAGTGAACTAGCATAATGAGAGCACAGATTCATGAGATAACAGGAACTGACACTGGTAACACAATAAAAAAGCTGTGTAAACACACGATGATCCCCTAAAACAACATAATACAACATCAAATGACAAATCCGTGACAGCACACATTCCAAGATCTTATCATGGCCCCCATACCTCATGTTTCATAAAATTGTTGTGTGGTTGAATGTGTAACACTGCAGGTAAAAAGAGTGAGATTGTGTGTTATCATGTGAATTATGATCCGATAGCTACTTGACCTTCATGTGTAAACAATTGGTAATCTTATGTGTTTCTGCCGTGTGTGATACGCTTGGTCGGGAATGTTTAAGTCAGAAATATATAGCCTATTATTCTTTTTATGTAATGGGATCATACAGTACTTGACGTTGTGATATTTGAGCTTCAGAACATCCATTCTTAGCTTCTTATGACTAAGTTAAAGAATGCTTTACTCATACACAGGATAATTATCCCACATGGATACATTTGTGCTCTTTATATTTCTTTGGCCTTTCGGAATATACGTTAATAAGGTGTTTCTTCAATTGTTTCTCTGTAGGGAGCTTACCTGAAGGGAGATGCTG
This sequence comes from Meconema thalassinum, assembly GCA_946902985.2. NCBI lineage: Eukaryota > Metazoa > Arthropoda > Insecta > Orthoptera > Tettigoniidae > Meconema > Meconema thalassinum. Next base: position 138,754,797 of record OX336398.1, on the reverse strand, counting down.
AATATAAAAATGATATTACAATAGATGAGAGCACCATATCAGAGCTTGTTACGTGCATTAAAAAGGAAACACAACTTTCATCACGAAACGGAGATGTAAGTACCTTAATGTCTCAGTTTCAGAGCTGCTCTTTGGGTTGTTAGTCTGTGTTACATTCTTTTGTACACCTTATTCTTCACGATCAACAACTGCTGTCAGTTTCAAAGATACGTTGTTTGTGATTTAGTTTCTGTAGGCAGTTGAATGATTTTGAAATAACAAAAAATGTAAAAATAGAAATCAATAATCTATGTCTACCGTCTCATTATGTCCCTTATGGGTGGCAAAGTTATTGTCTTATGTGATATCTTTACCGTATGGGACGGCCCCAAACAGTGATTATGCACAGAGAGATAAGCTTATGTGACAGGTCTGCTATCCAAAACTTTCGTGTTTTGGCTTAGGTTTTTGTGGCCTTCGTTACCTATTAACGTTGGAGTTTTTTTTCATTTCCTTATGTGGATGAATTTTTAATCATTGCCCCAGAGGAGTGCGTCAGGCCTCGGCAGCCGGCACAGTTCATATCCTCGCCGCTAGATAGGGGCTTCATTCATTCCATTCCTGACCCGGTCGGAGACTGGAAGCAGGCTGTGGATTTTCATTTTCATGTGGATGAATTTAAATTGCACCTCTGCGTAATCTAGCATGGTAGTATAATTATTTAGAAAGTTAATATTGACACGACCATGAATCAAAGATCTTTCTAGACACTGCACACTCCCAAACAACAAAATACAATCTGCTGTCACATAACATGCCTGGGAATAAGATGAATTTCGATTACAAGACACAAAAGTACTTTCTACAACATTGAACCAGTGCACGAGACTTCATAGAGAAACATTTGAAATGTATAACGATCTCAATAACTCATGAATGAAAATTGGAATCTACCACTAAACCATACCCAGAAGTTACATTTTCTGACTGAGGAATATTGGTTATATATCTATTGTTATTACAATATTAGTTCATGTGTGCGTTGGTTTTTTTGGAAAGGGTCAAACAAAAATTGTACATTATTGAGATATATACGCAATATTGCTCAGCCAAAGACCATCAGCTTCATTCATATCATCTTATCGTATCCTTATATATACAGTATAAAAAGGAATATCTGTTTGTTCGTATGTTTATGCGTTCATAAACCATTCGTCCGATTGCGATAAAATTTTGGTTAGTTGTTCAACACACTTCCGGGAGGTTTATAGGCATAGTAATCCAGTTCAAAATAGATAGCGCGCGAGTAGTTTAAACAAATGCATAATGGCGATGCGTTCATATACAATTCATCCGTTTGCCATCAAATTTTGGTTAGGTGTTGTGCACAGTCCCGGAAAAGTTATAGGCTTAGTAAATCCAATTTACAATAGATGGCGCGTGAGTAGCTTCAACAAAATTGCGTGCGTTTGCTTCAAGAAAGTCCCACATGCGTTCATATACCATTCATTCCATTGCGATGAAACTTGGGTGTGATGTTCTGTACACTTCAGGTAAAGTTTCTGGCTTAGTAAATCCACTTAACAATAGGTAGGGCACGAGTAGATTCAACAAATGAGCGACGACGCGCGAAGCGTTTCAATAAAATCCCGTATGCGTTCATATACTATTCGTCTGATAGCAATGAAACTTGGGTGAGATGTTGTGTACACTTCAGGGAAGGTTTCTGGGTTAGTAAATCCACTTTACAATTGGTATCGCACAAGTAGATTAAACAAATGAGCGACGACGCCCTAAGTGTTTCAACAAAGTCCCGTATGCGTTCATATACCATTCGTCCGATAGGGATGAAACTTGGGTGAGATGTTATGTACACTTCAGGGAAGGTTTCCGGCTTAGTACATCCACTTTACAATAGGTAATGCATAAGTAGATTCATCAAATGATCGACGGCACTCGAATCGCTAAAACAAAGTCCCTTAGCGTTCAAATACCATTCATCCGATTGCTATGAATCTTTGGTTGAATTGTTGTGCACACCCCAGGAAAGGTTTCTGACTTAGTAAATCCTTTTTACAATAGGTAGCGCACGAGTTACAAATGAGTAACGGCGCGCGTATCGTTTTAAAAAAATCGTATGCGTTCATATAAGTTGCCATTCATGTTATTGCAATGAAATTTAGACAAATGTTGTTTCCCCTCCCGCAAAGATTTCTGATTTAGTAAATCCATTTTACAATTGTAGCGCACGAGTAGATTCAACTAATGAGCGACAGCGCGTGAATCGTTTCAACCAAGTCCCGTATGCGTTCACATACCGTTCATCCGATTGTCATAAAACGTTGTTGGGTACTGTCTTGCGAAGGTGTATGGATTAGTAAATCCGTTTTTCAATGGGTGGCGCACAAGAAGATTCAACAAATGAGTGAAGAGGACGTGAATCTTTTAAACAAAATCCCGTATGCGTTCATATGCCATTCATCCGATTGCGATGAAACGTTCATCAGTTGTTGTGTACACGCCAGGGAAGGTTTTCGACTTAGTAAATCCTTTTTACAATAGGTAGCGTACGAGTATATTCAACAAATGGGTGACGGCGCTCGAACCGTTTCAACAATGTCCCGTATGCGTTCATATACCATTCATTTCATTGCGATGAAACTTTGGTGAGTTGTTGAGAACGCTCCCATGATTTTTTTTGAGATAGTAAATCAATTTTACAATAGTTTAGAGGTGGTTAACGGAAATAAATAAATAAATAAATATTGGGAATCCAAAAGCACTTCAACAACAAAGTTACAACGCCAAAACTTTCTTTGATTGGCATTGCAACGTATGTCGGGTACAGCTTGTATGTATATATATAAATGAATCTTCGTTTGTTCGTCTTTTGTACGTTCATAAACCATTCAACCGATTGCGATCAAATTTTGCTGAGTTGTTGTAAACACGTCCGGGATGGTCATAGGCATAGCTCATCAGTAGTGGAAATGAATCGGTTCACGGCCCTCCACCTCCACACCCTCCACACAAGATGGCGGCGGTGCGATATCTCTCGAACTTATGGTTGGATTTTAACAAATGAGGTGTCATTGAACTCGGGCTGACACCCCCTTTCCAATGGACAACATATTTCAACCCCAAAAATAAAACCTACCCCTACTAGGGGGTGAAATTGAATTTTTTAGAGAATCTCTGGTACCAATTGCAACATGTGAGAGTTTGAATGCCGATATGGATTTAAACGTTGTTCCACATAAAGTGCATGTGTTCGGTAGATAGTCACTATGAATTAACATGCTTGTTTTTGTTTTTTACGCATGCCCACTCATGGCTTTTGTAAGAGGGTGGGGGAGCGGATCCCTGTGGATGGGTTATTGTTGACTGGTCATTGTTGGCGGGGTCATTGTTGTCGGGTCATTGTGGACGAGTCCTTGTGGACAGGTCCTTGTGGACAAGTCCTTGTGGACAGGTCCTTGTGGACAAGTCCTTGTTGACAGGTCCTTGTGGACAGGTCCTTGTGGACGAGTTCTTGTGGACAAGTCCTTGTGGACGAGTCCTTGTCCCTTTGGACTGATCCCTTTGGACGGGTCCCTTTGGCCTGGTTCCTACGGACGAGCCCATGAATTTATTTAAATTATGTCAAAGAGCCTAACTACATTTGTGTGTGTGTTGAATTGACGTTGTTCACCACTACTATAATGGGATAACGATATGAAAGGAAAGTAGCGAAATACATGTGAACACGTGTGAGATGACCTTATTACCGTCCTCCTTGTGAAACAAGTCACATCCTGTTTTGGTTCATACGTGAGAAAATGCAAGTTCATGTGTGTAATATGACCTAACACACAAGTGTACACATGTGCACGTGCACGATAAGAGCTAACAAGTCACAACCTGTTTTGACAGTGGTGGGAATTAGGCTAGAGACATGTACGAGTAGTCAAATTACACCGGCAGACAACCCCTTTCCTATGGATAACTTATTTCCACTCTAAAATAAAATCTACCCCTACTAGAGGGTGAAATAATAATTTTTGGTAAAAGTCGCTTTCCATGTGCAACATGTGGTAGTTTGTACGCCAATATGAAATTAAACTCGTTCCACATAAAGTGCATGCATACAACTGAATGCCGCTATGATTTATCATTTTCGTTTTTTGTTTTACAAATGCGCAATTGTTTTTTTTTGTAAGAGGGCGGGCTTTTTGAATAATGATTTATAGATACTTTTTTTACAAATTAACCAAAGATCCAAAAACTAATAGGTCATCGGCTTTTTAATATCTTATGAACTAAGAAAGCTAGGGACTTGTATGAGGGGTCGTTGGACTTGGGGTGACGCCCTGTTTTTGAATGTATTATTCATTTTTTGTCAAAAGGGCCTAACTGCACTTTCGTTAATATCTCGCTAACTAATAATCACAGTGGGTCAAGTGAGGTGTCATAGAACTTAAAATGGCCAACCCCTCCCCATGACCAATGAATTTACCCCAAAATAAAACAGCAAGGTCATTAACCTAAGATTTTATCAACTAATAATCAGAGAGGGACAAGTAAGGTGTCACAAGACTCAGGATGGCCAACCCTTTCCCATGGCTAATGAATTTACCCAAAAATACCCTATACATCAAGGTCATCGACCTGAGATTTTATAAACTAATAATCGGATATGGACAAGTGAAATGTTTACAGTGAGTGATGAAACATAGCTAGGTAGTGAAAGAATTATTATAGGCTACAAGTATGGTGACTGACAAATCTTTCACCATTGGAACTTGTTTTCAGATCAAACTGCAGTACAGAGAGAGCATAGGTTGTAGGTATGGGATAATAAATGACAAATGGTGTATACAAAATCTGATTTATCGATTCAAGAAATAAGAGTAGACAATCTTTAATTGATTGGTTAAAGAGGATAGCTAAAATCCAAAATGGTGACTATATCGAACTAAACTGATCTAAGCTGAATCAAACTCAACTAAACCGAACTAAACCGAAGCAAACTTAATCAAAAACAAGTCAATGGTTTAAGTGTAAAACTTGTGGGTGAATGTGGTCATTGGTAATGTCAGAAAGGAAAGGGATAACGCTCTAGCTATAGAGGGTAGGTAAAGCTAGTGCATGATGCTAATGCACACACACAAGTACATGAAACACACACAACTAACCTATACTGTTTTTATGGGTTGACTGTTAAAACTTGCTCAGTGGTTACTGGGACAAGATGGTCGCTACACACAACAAGCGTTAAATACTTGAGGCTAATAATCTACACACACACACACACACACACACACACACTTGTTCTAAACTAAACTGTCTTGCTGACAGTGCTCACACTGTAGGCAGATGACAGAAATGCTTGGCTAACAGAAATACAATCATTTCCGGTTGTCTAATGTTACCAACTAACCATTTTGTGCTGCAGTGGCGAGCACATGTACCACTTACACTAGAGATTTTAACTCGATTTCAAGCTCTAAGTCCTTGAACGAATCAATCTAAGAAAAAAGGGCATGGTGGCGCAGTGGTTAAGCTGTTAGCCTTTCACTAAAGTGGACTAGGGTTTGATTTCAGGTCAATACACATGTCATAAACATATAAAAAACAGAGATAATGTTTTAAACCGATTACACACATCTCTTTTCAAATTATTACTTGGATTGCAAATACAAAGGTGGACTGGGTGTGATATACAGTTAATGCTGCCTATCGCACACTAGCTGTAAGGAAGCCATATGTAGAGCTATATGTAGAGAACTACCTAGCGATTTCATGAACTGGTATAGCTATGTCACATAAACGGTGCAGGATACAATCCAGCAACTATAATTCGTATCTTGTGGAACAGAGAAAATGCACTTTTGCCTTGATGGATAACAAATGTGTGCAGACGAATGACCTACTGTACGCATTAGCCTAGCAAGGGGTTATAACCACGAGGAGGAGGTGTGATTTCTATATTTTATTGTTTAGAGACATGCCTTTTGTAACCAGTAGATTTAATTGATTCAGTATTTTGTAAATATTTATTTTTGTAATTGTAAATAGTTATTTTTTTTTGTAAATAGTGGAAACCATTTATTTTTGTAATGGTAAATGTTAAATGTATAATTAAAGTTCTTTGGGATGAGTGTGCATGTCAATGAAGTTTTTAGGGATAAATAGAGTGGTTGTGTGTTTGTTCTCAAAGACAGGCAAGGTTGTGTGGATGTATGACTACACAGAAAGAGAGAGAGTGTAGAAACAGCCTTACCTGCAGTAATAATAGTAGACCTCTATGTTTTGCATACACATAGACAGACTGTACAATCGCAATGGCCAAGCACTCACTTTAACACCATTTACAAAATCTTAAAATGAAAAAATCAAGTTTCGCAAATATGAACTTTTGATATAAACAAAATAAAAATAAAATGTGTAAACAACAAAATTGGAAAATCCATGTTTCCATATCATGAAATTCAAAAACTTTAAACTGACATTTAAAAGAAATGCAAATGGAAAATCGACAAATTGTAATGTGTGAAATGTGAAAATGAACAAATGGCTATCATTATTTTAAAAAAATAAAAAAATGGTGTTGTATGGTTGAGGTGTGAATCAAACCCTACATATTTTGGACCACCCGAGACTGAGTATACTTGTTTTAGTCCTCATACCAATTTTAAAATTTTGTGTTAAAGCTAGGAATTGAACCTGAGAGCTTGTAGGGGGAGACAAAGGTTAGAATATGTTAAACAGATAGCCTTGAATGTAGAATGTGGTAGCTATATAGAGATGAAACGATTAGCTCGGGACAGATAGGTACTGAGATCTGCATCAAACCAGTCAAAGGACTAAAGACTCAAACAACAACATGTACGTTCACCAAAATAATGTTGTGTAACGGTAAATGTTAGTCAACGAACAGTAATGCATTACTAAAACCCATGACACGATACCTAAGAGCTTTTCTAAAATGATTTTAAAATGCCTTTAACCCTATATTGAACACCCAGTTCACAAGACTCATAACTGCAATGTTATGGTAAAACAAAACAAAATCTATATTTCAAAACAAACAAGTGGTTTAGTCAATGTATACTGGAAAAAGTTTTGTAAACACTCAAGTCCTCAAGACCAATTAAATTAGTAACTGTCAGGTTGGCCGAGTGGTTAAGGTGTTTGACTTAAGATCAAATTTCTGTATAAGGAAGCAAGGGTTCGAATCCCTTACCTGACATAACTATTACCTTAACATGGCTTGGCCACACTGTATTATTATGATACTCAGTACACAAACCATAGATATAGTGTATTGTTTAAGGCCACTCTCTTTCTGAACATAGTCAGAGACTGTCGATGGTTAACAATTGTATTAATAGTGGGACATGGGGATAGCAATTAAGAAAAAACAGCCAATACCCATACAATATTTTTATTCATTTTAGTTTTTTTTACAATAGTTACACACTGAATACAACTTTTTATCTCTTTACCATTGTTTGATATAGATTTTAAACACAACGCTTGTTGTAGATCCTTTTACAACTTTCTCCAGGTACTCTTGTTCTTAAAAACTGGGGAAGCCGCAATGGTTTTATAGACATTAAACCCTCATTCTCTTCTTTTTCATCATCATCATCATCATTATAAATATTATCTTTATAATTATTATAGTCATTGTCACCATCATTATCATCATCATCATCATCCTCAACATCACTAGAACTATCCAATTCCATTTTTTCCTTTTCAAAAGGGTTCTCTTGAAGAGTCTGTGTTGCTTTTGATAGTGTTACGGGTTTATTGAACGTTGACAACTGTCCTAACATGACTTTTTGAGGAGATAAATGTTTTTTCATAAGGAAGTCACTATGTTGAGTAACACTATGTTTTTGTCGGACTTGCTTTTTCTTGTTCTTTTGATCATGTTTTGTTAACACTAACGGTGTTTCATTTGGTATACCACATTGATGAGTACCCACACTTAAGACCTCACCATGTTTACTTTTTAGATGACCTAGACATTTTGTTGTTCTTTGTTTTGAGCACTGCCAAAATATGATGCCATTCGCATTTTCTCGCTTATAGTTATAAGAGTACCCATGATACAGGGCACGTGGTTTACCTTTATTGGTTATAGTATATTCCATAGTAGCCACTGACTTGTATAGTCGATCCGCCTACTACAAAGGTCTGAACACTTGTGGTGAAAGAATGATGTTGTGTTGACGTTTTATGCAGGATAATGTTGGTGGCATATGTGGGTGGCTTATGTTGATGACATGTGTTGTTGGCTGATTTTGGTGGCTTATGTTGATGGTTTATGGTGGTGGCTTATGTTGATGGCTTATGTTGGTGGCTTATGTTGATGACATATGTTGGTGACTTATGTTGATAGCTTATGTTGGTGGCTAATGTTGATGACATATGTTGTTGGCTTATGGTGGTGGCTTATGTTGATGGTATATGTTGCTGGCCTATGTTGATGGTTTATGTTAATGGCTTAGGTTAATGTCTTAGGTTGATGGCATAAGTTGATGGCTTATGTTGGTGGCTTATGGTGGTGGCTTATGCTGGTGGCTTATGCTGGTGGCTTATGGTGGTGGTTTATGGTGGTGGCTTATGTTGATGACATATGTTGGTGACTTATGTTGGTGGCTCATGTTGGTGGCTTATGGTGGTGGCTTATGGTGGTGGGTTATGGTGGTGGTTTATGGTGGCTTATAGTGGTGGCTTATGGTGGTGGTTTATGGTGGTGGCTTATGTTGATGACATATGTTGGTGGCTTATGATGGCTTATGGTGGTGGTTTATGGTGGTGGCTTATGTTGATGACATATGTTGGTGGCTTATGATGGTGGCTTATGGTGGCTTATGGTGGTGACTTATAGTGGTGGCCTATGTTGGTGGCTTATTTTTGGTGGTTTACGTTAATACCTTATTTGTACTGGCTTATTTGACAATGGCGGCCGTAGCTTATCTTAACCTAGCCTAACCTAACAAGATGGCGGCCGTAGCTTAACTTAACCTAGCCTAACCTAACAAGATGGCGGCCGTAGCCTAACCTAACCTAACCTAACCTACGAGGTGTGATCAAAAAGTTCCAAAATGGCGGCCGTAGCTTAACTTAACTTAACCTAACCCTACGAGGAGTGATCAAAAAGTTCCAAAATGGTGGCTGTAGGTTAACTTAACCTAACCTAACCAAACCTAACTTAAACCTACGAGGTGTGATCATAAAGTTCCAAAATGGCGGCCGTAGCTTAACTCAACCTAACCTAACCCTACGAGGAGTGATCATAAAGTTCCAAAATCTGTGTAAGAATGTGGAGGAGGAGGGTGTTTGTAGAACTCTTAAAAACTACTGGGGTAGGGTGGGGGTAGTAAGAAATAAAAACAGTATTAATTATTATTCAGCATGAGAGGTTTTTTAATTCGTTAAAACGTACAATACATCTATTGTTTTATATACCCTCATAAATTAGATATAGAGAATGTCCACCATGATTTAGATCCTCAAGCACACTTTCTGACATATCATTAAAACGTGTAGGAAGGAATGTCTGAAAATTTTCACTAACACATAGTACACGTGACGTAATCGTATGTTTCCACGCACTTTCTGTGTTGAGCGCGTCATAGTGGCTAAATTTAAAACTCTAGATGAGATGTTTTGCTGACGTAATCATATGTTCCCCGCAAGCACACTTTGGACGGGTCCTTTTTGAAGGGAGTCATTTTTTACGGGTCCCGGGGGACGGGTCCATGTTGACGGGTCCCTGTGGCGGGTCCCCTTTGACATAATTTGGATAAAATGCAAGGCCAGTCCATAGGGGTCAGTCCAAAGGACCCGCCCACAGGGACCCGTCAACATGGACCCGTCCCCCGGGACCCGTAAAAAATGACTCCCTTCAAAAAGGACCCGTCCAAAGTGTGCTTGCGGGGAACATATGATTACGTCAGCAAAACATCTCATCTAGAGTTTTAAATTTAGCCACTATGACGCGCTCAACACAGAAAGTGCGTGGAAACATACGATTACGTCACGTGTACTATGTGTTAGTGAAAATTTTCAGACATTCTTTCCTACACGTTTTAATGATATGTCAGAAAGTGTGCTTGAGGATCTAAATCATGGTGGACATTCTCTATATCTAATTTATGAGGGTATATAAAACAATAGATGTATTGTACGTTTTAACGAATTAAAAAACCTCTCATGCTGAATAATAATTAATACTGTTTTTATTTCTTACTACCCCCACCCTACCCCAGTAGTTTTTAAGAGTTCTACAAACACCCTCCTCCTCCACATTCCTACACAGATTTTGGAACTTTTTGATCACTCCTCGTAGGGTTAGGTTAGGTTGAGTTAAGCTAAGGCCGCCATTTTGGAACTTTATGATCACACCTCGTAGGTTTAAGTTAGGTTTGGTTAGGTTAGGTTGAGTTAACCTACAGCCACCATTTTGGAACTTTTTGATCACTCCTCGTAGGGTTAGGTTAAGTTAAGTTAAGCTACGGCCGCCATTTTGGAACTTTTTGATCACACCTCGTAGGTTAGGTTAGGCTACGGCCGCCATCTTGTTAGGTTAGGCTAGGTTAAGTTAAGCTACGGCCGCCATCTTGTTAGGTTAGGCTAGGTTAAGATAAGCTACGGCCGCCATTGTCAAATAAGCCAGTACAAATAAGGTATTAACGTAAACCACCAAAAATAAGCCACCAACATAGGCCACCACTATAAGTCACCACCATAAGCCACCATAAGCCACCATCATAAGCCACCAACATATGTCATCAACATAAGCCACCACCATAAACCACCACCATAAGCCATCATAAGCCACCAACATATGTCATCAACATAAGCCACCACCATAAACCACCACCATAAGCCACCACTATAAGCCACCATAAACCACCACCATAACCCACCACCATAAGCCACCACCATAAGCCACCAACATGAGCCACCAACATAAGTCACCAACATATGTCATCAACATAAGCCACCACCATAAACCACCACCATAAGCCACCAGCATAAGCCACCAGCATAAGCCACCACCATAAGCCACCAACATAAGCCATCAACTTATGCCATCAACCTAAGACATTAACCTAAGCCATTAACATAAACCATCAACATAGGCCAGCAACATATACCATCAACATAAGCCACCACCATAAGCCAACAACATATGTCATCAACATTAGCCACCAACATAAGCTATCAACATAAGTCACCAACATATGTCATCAACATAAGCCACCAACATAAGCCATCAACATAAGCCACCACCATAAACCATCAACATAAGCCACCAAAATCAGCCAACAACACATGTCATCAACATAAGCCACCCACATATGCCACCAACATTATCCTGCATAAAACGTCAACACAACATCATTCTTTCACCACAAGTGTTCAGACCTTTGTAGTAGGCGGATCGACTATACAAGTCAGTGGCTACTATGGAATATACTATAACCAATAAAGGTAAACCACGTGCCCTGTATCATGGGTACTCTTATAACTATAAGCGAGAAAATGCGAATGGCATCATATTTTGGCAGTGCTCAAAACAAAGAACAACAAAATGTCTAGGTCATCTAAAAAGTAAACATGGTGAGGTCTTAAGTGTGGGTACTCATCAATGTGGTATACCAAATGAAACACCGTTAGTGTTAACAAAACATGATCAAAAGAACAAGAAAAAGCAAGTCCGACAAAAACATAGTGTTACTCAACATAGTGACTTCCTTATGAAAAAACATTTATCTCCTCAAAAAGTCATGTTAGGACAGTTGTCAACGTTCAATAAACCCGTAACACTATCAAAAGCAACACAGACTCTTCAAGAGAACCCTTTTGAAAAGGAAAAAATGGAATTGGATAGTTCTAGTGATGTTGAGGATGATGATGATGATGATAATGATGGTGACAATGACTATAATAATTATAAAGATAATATTTATAATGATGATGATGATGATGAAAAAGAAGAGAATGAGGGTTTAATGTCTATAAAACCATTGCGGCTTCCCCAGTTTTTAAGAACAAGAGTACCTGGAGAAAGTTGTAAAAGGATCTACAACAAGCGTTGTGTTTAAAATCTATATCAAACAATGGTAAAGAGATAAAAAGTTGTATTCAGTGTGTAACTATTGTAAAAAAAACTAAAATGAATAAAAATATTGTATGGGTATTGGCTGTTTTTTCTTAATTGCTATCCCCATGTCCCACTATTAATACAATTGTTAACCATCAACAGTCTCTGACTATGTTCAGAAAGAGAGTGGCCTTAAACAATACACTATATCTATGGTTTGTGTACTGAGTATCATAATAATACAGTGTGGCCAAGCCATGTTAAGGTAATAGTTATGTCAGGTAAGGGATTCGAACCCTTGCTTCCTTATACAGAAATTTGATCTTAAGTCAAACACCTTAACCACTCGGCCAACCTGACAGTTACTAATTTAATTGGTCTTGAGGACTTGAGTGTTTACAAAACTTTTTCCAGTATACATTGACTAAACCACTTGTTTGTTTTGAAATATAGATTTTGTTTTGTTTTACCATAACATTGCAGTTATGAGTCTTGTGAACTGGGTGTTCAATATAGGGTTAAAGGCATTTTAAAATCATTTTAGAAAAGCTCTTAGGTATCGTGTCATGGGTTTTAGTAATGCATTACTGTTCGTTGACTAACATTTACCGTTACACAACATTATTTTGGTGAACGTACATGTTGTTGTTTGAGTCTTTAGCCCTTTGACTGGTTTGATGCAGATCTCAGTACCTATCTGTCCCGAGCTAATCGTTTCATCTCTATATAGCTACCACATTCTACATTCAAGGCTATCTGTTTAACATATTCTAACCTTTGTCTCCCCCTACAAGCTCTCAGGTTCAATTCCTAGCTTTAACACAAAATTTTAAAATTGGTATGAGGACTAAAACAAGTATACTCAGTCTCGGGTGGTCCAAAATATGTAGGGTTTGATTCACACCTCAACCACACAACACCATTTTTTTATTTTTTTAAAATAATGATAGCCATTTGTTCATTTTCACATTTCACACATTACAATTTGTCGATTTTCCATTTGCATTTCTTTTAAATGTCAGTTTAAAGTTTTTGAATTTCATGATATGGAAACATGGATTTTCCAATTTTGTTGTTTACACATTTTATTTTTATTTTGTTTATATCAAAAGTTCATATTTGCGAAACTTGATTTTTTCATTTTAAGATTTTGTAAATGGTGTTAAAGTGAGTGCTTGGCCATTGCGATTGTACAGTCTGTCTATGTGTATGCAAAACATAGAGGTCTACTATTATTACTGCAGGTAAGGCTGTTTCTACACTCTCTCTCTCTTTCTGTGTAGTCATACATCCACACAACCTTGCCTGTCTTTGAGAACAAACACACAACCACTCTATTTATCCCTAAAAACTTCATTGACATGCACACTCATCCCAAAGAACTTTAATTATACATTTAACATTTACCATTACAAAAATAAATGGTTTCCACTATTTACAAAAAAAATCAACTATTTACAATTACAAAAATAAATATTTACAAAATACTGAATCAATTAAATCTACTGGTTACAAAAGCCATGTCTCTAAACAATAAAATATAGAAATCACACCTCCTCCTCGTGGTTATAACCCCTTGCTAGGCTAATGCGTACAGTAGGTCATTCGTCTGCACACATTTGTTATCCATCAAGGCAAAAGTGCATTTTCTCTGTTCCACAAGATACGAATTATAGTTGCTGGATTGTATCCTGCACCGTTTATGCGACATAGCTATACCAGTTCATGAAATCGCTAGGTAGTTCTCTACATATAGCTCTACATATGGCTTCCTTACAGCTAGTGTGCGATAGGCAGCATTAACTGTATATCACACCCAGTCCACCTTTGTATTTACAATCCAAGTAATAATTTGAAAAGAGATGTGTGTAATCGGTTTAAAACATTATCTCTGCTTTTTATATGTTTATGACATGTGTATTGACCTGAAATCAAACCCTAGTCCACTTTAGTGAAAGGCTAACAGCTTAACCACTGCGCCACCATGCCCTTTTTTCTTAGATTGATTCGTTCAAGGACTTAGAGCTTGAAATCGAGTTAAAATCTCTAGTGTAAGTGGTACATGTGCTCGCCACTGCAGCACAAAATGGTTAGCTGGTAACATTAGACAACCGGAAATGATTGTATTTCTGTTAGCCAAGCATTTCTGTCATCTGCCTACAGTGTGAGCACTGTCAGCAAGACAGTTTAGTTTAGAACAAGTGTGTGTGTGTGTGTGTGTGTGTGTGTGTGTGTGTGTAGATTATTAGCCTCAAGTATTTAACGCTTGTTGTGTGTAGCGACCATCTTGTCCCAGTAACCACTGAGCAAGTTTTAACAGTCAACCCATAAAAACAGTATAGGTTAGTTGTGTGTGTTTCATGTACTTGTGTGTGTGCATTAGCATCATGCACTAGCTTTACCTACCCTCTATAGCTAGAGCGTTATCCCTTTCCTTTCTGACATTACCAATGACCACATTCACCCACAAGTTTTACACTTAAACCATTGACTTGTTTTTGATTAAGTTTGCTTCGGTTTAGTTCGGTTTAGTTGAGTTTGATTCAGCTTAGATCAGTTTAGTTCGATATAGTCACCATTTTGGATTTTAGCTATCCTCTTTAACCAATCAATTAAAGATTGTCTACTCTTATTTCTTGAATCGATAAATCAGATTTTGTATACACCATTTGTCATTTATTATCCCATACCTACAACCTATGCTCTCTCTGTACTGCAGTTTGATCTGAAAACAAGTTCCAATGGTGAAAGATTTGTCAGTCACCATACTTGTAGCCTATAATAATTCTTTCACTACCTAGCTATGTTTCATCACTCACTGTAAACATTTCACTTGTCCATATCCGATTATTAGTTTATAAAATCTCAGGTCGATGACCTTGATGTATAGGGTATTTTTGGGTAAATTCATTAGCCATGGGAAAGGGTTGGCCATCCTGAGTCTTGTGACACCTTACTTGTCCCTCTCTGATTATTAGTTGATAAAATCTTAGGTTAATGACCTTGCTGTTTTATTTTGGGGTAAATTCATTGGTCATGGGGAGGGGTTGGCCATTTTAAGTTCTATGACACCTCACTTGACCCACTGTGATTATTAGTTAGCGAGATATTAACGAAAGTGCAGTTAGGCCCTTTTGACAAAAAATGAATAATACATTCAAAAACAGGGCGTCACCCCAAGTCCAACGACCCCTCATACAAGTCCCTAGCTTTCTTAGTTCATAAGATATTAAAAAGCCGATGACCTATTAGTTTTTGGATCTTTGGTTAATTTGTAAAAAAAGTATCTATAAATCATTATTCAAAAAGCCCGCCCTCTTACAAAAAAAAACAATTGCGCATTTGTAAAACAAAAAACGAAAATGATAAATCATAGCGGCATTCAGTTGTATGCATGCACTTTATGTGGAACGAGTTTAATTTCATATTGGCGTACAAACTACCACATGTTGCACATGGAAAGCGACTTTTACCAAAAATTATTATTTCACCCTCTAGTAGGGGTAGATTTTATTTTAGAGTGGAAATAAGTTATCCATAGGAAAGGGGTTGTCTGCCGGTGTAATTTGACTACTCGTACATGTCTCTAGCCTAATTCCCACCACTGTCAAAACAGGTTGTGACTTGTTAGCTCTTATCGTGCACGTGCACATGTGTACACTTGTGTGTTAGGTCATATTACACACATGAACTTGCATTTTCTCACGTATGAACCAAAACAGGATGTGACTTGTTTCACAAGGAGGACGGTAATAAGGTCATCTCACACGTGTTCACATGTATTTCGCTACTTTCCTTTCATATCGTTATCCCATTATAGTAGTGGTGAACAACGTCAATTCAACACACACACAAATGTAGTTAGGCCCTTTGACATAATTTAAATAAATTCATGGGCTCGTCCGTAGGAACCAGGCCAAAGGGACCCGTCCAAAGGGATCAGTCCAAAGGGACAAGGACTCGTCCACAAGGACTTGTCCACAAGAACTCGTCCACAAGGACCTGTCCACAAGGACCTGTCAACAAGGACTTGTCCACAAGGACCTGTCAACAAGGACTTGTCCACAAGGACCTGTCCACAAGGACTCGTCCACAATGACCCGACAACAATGACCCCGCCAACAATGACCAGTCAACAATAACCCATCCACAGGGATCCGCTCCCCCACCCTCTTACAAAAGCCATGAGTGGGCATGCGTAAAAAAACAAAAACAAGCATGTTAATTCATAGTGACTATCCACCGAACACATGCACTTTATGTGGAACAACGTTTAAATCCATATCGGCATTCAAACTCTCACATGTTGCAATTGGTACCAGAGATTCTCTAAAAAATTCAATTTCACCCCCTAGTAGGGGTAGGTTTTATTTTTGGGGTTGAAATATGTTGTCCATTGGAAAGGGGGTGTCAGCCCGAGTTCAATGACACCTCATTTGTTAAAATCCAACCATAAGTTCGAGAGATATCGCACCGCCGCCATCTTGTGTGGAGGGTGTGGAGGTGGAGGGCCGTGAACCGATTCATTTCCGCTACTCTCATCCATTTCACAATAAATGGCGCGCGAGTAGTTTAAACATATGCGTAATAGCGATACGTTCATATACAATTCGTCCGATTGCCATCAAATTTTGGTGAGTTGTTGTGCACAGTCCCGGAAAAGTTATAGGAGTAATAAATCCAGTTTACAATAGATGGCGTGCGAGTAGCTTCAACAAAATGGCGTGCGATTGTTTCATGAAAGTCCCACATGAGTACATATGCCATACATCCCATTGCGATGAAACTTGGGTGAGACGTTCAGTACTCTTCAGGTAACGTTTCTGGCTTAGTGAATCCACTTAACAATAGGTAGCGCACGAGTAGATTCAACAAATGAGCGACTACGGGCGAATCGTTTCAACAAAGTCCTGTATGTGTTCACATACCATTCGTCTGATAGCGATGAAACTTGGGTGAGAGGTTGTGTACACTACTGGCAAGGTTTCTGGCTTAGTAAATCCATGTTATAATAGGTAGCGTACGAGTAGATCCAACAAATGAGCGACGACGCGTGAAGCGTTTCAAAAAAGTCCCGTATGCGTTCATGTACTTTTCATCTGATAGCGATGAAACTTGGGTGAGATATTGTGTACACTACAGGGAAGGTTTCTGGCTTAGTAATTGATCCCTTACTATTTTATAGACGGCTCACGAAGGTACGCAATATTGTAAAGACTGCCATCTATCGTCAAAAACTTTAACCTAACATCATGTTTTGCGCTATTGAAACGCTCATCGCAAGGAGAATCAGATCGGAACTTAAGGAACGCAGTATGTCCCAAGAATGGATCTTCTATTTATTACCAAGAAGAGTTGAATAAGTAACGAAGCCATTACGAGAGAAGCTGGAAAGTGATGTACTACATGTGTTTTGTAACGAGATTAAAATGCGTCTGGTTATGTCCGAAGGATCTTGGTCGTGTCGTCTTGATCCCGTTTATTTACTAAAGGCTTTAATCATGGAAGTGAGCCACTATTGAAATGAAGATGAAGTATTTGTAGCTGGCAGCTTGCGATCTTCAGGGAACGTCTCCAGGTAAAGCTAAGTGTACATTCTTTGAAAGTATGATCATTTTATGAATTGAAGAAGAAGTAATTGGTTACTAAATGCATGTCCGCCAATTGTCAGTGTTAGCATGTCCCGAGTTCTCTCAGTATTAAAGCTAGATTGGAGATCGTAATTGTTTTAGGTTATTTGTCTTGTTGGTTCATGTTCCTCCACCTTTTATATTGACGCACTATGATGAGGGATCACGTTGGTTTTTATTTGGGGTTAATGTTCAAGGGGTTCTCGTTGTTTTGTTATTCTTAATTGTATTTGGTATTATGTATTATTTACCCTGCGGATGTCG
Organism: Meconema thalassinum; assembly: GCA_946902985.2. Lineage (NCBI taxonomy): Eukaryota > Metazoa > Arthropoda > Insecta > Orthoptera > Tettigoniidae > Meconema > Meconema thalassinum. The sequence goes on along the minus strand of OX336398.1, from coordinate 138,736,815 downwards.
TCGCGGTTTCGCTGAATAAGTAAATTGTTAGGGGGATGCGACGTTACTTTGGGCATTTGCTTATTTTTCTTTAATGAGATGAAGTATGACGATGAAGTATGTCGATGAAAGTCGAATATGATGTTTTTTTGTGTTAGTGTTTATGTGTTAATTTGTGTTGGGTAAATGAGTTAGAGCATCGACATCCTCCTGGTTATTTATTTATAAGCTTTCGTTATTATTTTGTGGGTGGGAAAATGTTATTGTTAATTGGGATTCTGAACTGGATATGGGATCGTTGTAATTGTTTTCTTTTTTATCCAGTCAGAAACAACGTGCGATCTCACTAGTTATTAAATGAGGTATATCGATTATTCTTTCGGGTGGTGATGTGTGTATTTGTTACATGTGCCCGGGACTGCGATAGATGCTCATTTTACTTCCAGTAATATAATCGAATCTCATACTTCGTCCGAAAAGAAGTTTTATTCAAGAAGTATATGAAGTCAGTTGTTTAGTTTGGGGGGTTTGTTCGTTTTTCTTCTAGTCGAGTTTTGGGTTGTTCCTGTCTTAAGGGCTGTGTATGTCTGACTAGTCTTTATTATTTTTGTTCATTGGTCGTGTTATGAAGTTGAATGAAGTTGTACGTAGTGGAATGATTTGACGTATGGTCGTTGTTTCTCTGAGGTTGTTTGTTTTAGTGAGACATACTTTGATTTATTTTAAAGGGGGGTTTCTTCAAGGGCTGTACGGCTTCATAAACTATTTGGAATATTTCTTCTGATTACTTTCGGTAATCAGCCTGTGGTGGGACGAATGTATTATTTTATTATTTTAATTAGCTTTTCCCCTCAATATGATTCTAGACAATTTCGATACGATCTCCAATCTAGCAAGTGTTAGGCTTCTCTCCTTCTAGATTATTTTCTTTTTGATAGTTCTTTATTGTGCGTGTTTTTATATTTTTATGGTTTTATATTTGTTAACATGTATACCTTTATTACAGCCCCATCATCCCTCATTACTCCATTTCATGCGCACCTCGTTTCCCCTTTGTAATGTCTCGTTTAAGGTTTTATTAAATTACAACCTTTACTCTAAAAGTGTAGTCATTCATAATTTGTTCTCCATCTAGTTCGGAATGTGCGAGTAGACTCGATATCAGGATAACTCGGTCCGCATCCCCTCCATGTGCACGCCGCCTCAGTAATTCCACTTTACAATAGGTATCGCACTAGTACATTCAACAAATGAGCGACGACGGGCGAAGCGTTCCAACAAAGTTCTGTATGCGTTCACATACTATTCGTCCAGTAGCGATGAAACTTGTGTGAGAGGTTGTGTGCATTACAGGCAAGGTTTCTGGCTTACTAAATCCATGCTATAATGGGTAGCGCACGAGTAGATTCAACAAATGAGCAACGACGCGCGAAGCGTTTGAACAAAGTCCCGTATGCGTTCATATACTATTCGTCTGATAGCGATGAAACTTGGGTGAGATATTGTGTACACTTCAGGGAAGGTTTCTGGCTTAGTAAATCCACTTTACAATAAGTTTCGCACACGTAGATTAAACAAATGAGCGACGACGCGCAAAGTGTTTCAACATAGTCCCGTATGCGTTCATATACCATTCGTCCGATAGCGACTAAATTTGAGTGAGTTGTTGTGCACAGTCCAGGGAAAGTTTCAGGCTTAGTAGATCCATTTTACAATAGGTAGCGCACAAGTAGATTCAACAAATGATGCAAGACGCGCGAAGCGTTTCAACAAAGTGTTTCAACATAGTCCCGTATTCGTTCATATACCATTCGTCCGATAGCGATTAAACTGGGGTGGGATTTTGTGTACACTTGAGGGAAGGTTTCTGGCTTAGTAAATCCACTTTAGAATTGGAAGCGCACGAGTAGATTCAACTAATGAGTGACAGCGCGTGAATAGTTTCAACCAAATCCCGTATGCGTTCATATACCATTCATTCGATTGTGATAAAACTTAAGTGAGTTGAGTATAATCCTGCGAAGGTGTATGATTTACTAAATCCGTTTTTCAATGGTTGGCGCACAAGTAGATTCAACAAATGAGTGACGGCGCGCGAATTGTTTAAACGAAATCCCGTAGCCTATGCGTTCATATGCCATTCATCCGATTGCGATGAAACTTTGATGAGTTGTTGTGTACATGCCAGGGAAGGTTTTCGAATTAGTAAATCCATTTTACAATAGGTAGCGTACGAGTATATTCAAATAATGAGTGACGGCGCTCGAATCGTTTCAACAAAGTCCCGTATGCGTTCATATACCATTCATTTCATAGCGATGAAACTTTGTTGAGTTGTTGAGCACGCTCCCATGATTTTTTTTTGAGATAGTAATACAATTTTACATTAGTTTAGAAGTGGTTAACGGAAAAAGAAAAAAATATTGGGAATCCAAAAGCACTTCAACAAGCAAAGTTACAAAGCCAACACTTTCTTTGATTGTCATTGCAGCGCATGCCGGATAGAGGTAGTATAAGATATACTATACTTTATATTATAAGGATTTCCGTTACGAAAGGAATAATTATAATAAATTTCCAACCCATGCTGTCCTGAGCAAGGAGCCTTATTTCATCTTATAAAAAACCATCCCATGATATTTTTTAAATTTTTAATTCTGTTTATAAAATAATATTTACCATCCCGAAATATTTTAAATAAACATATTTATCAGAAGATAATTTTATAGTATCATCAATTTAAAGCACACATTGTTACAGATCTGTAGAAGACAATACTGAAGGGGGGCACAATATGGCCGAAACTGGTATAATATATTCTATTTTTATTATTTACAACCTGTTCCCGGCCTGCGTTGCAATGCTTATCAAACAAAGTGGGGGCGTGATGGCTCAGCGGTCTAGCTGTATGCCTCTCACCAAGGCGGTCCGTGTTCGATTCCCGGTCAATCTATGTGAGATTTTCTAAGTGAAATGCCATGTCCTGTGGTTCGGATTCCACGTAAAAAGGAGGTCCCGTGGCTCATGATCTCTAGATTAACGGTCACGTTAAACTACAAGCATCCTTCCATTTTTCAAACAAAGTGTTCGTTGGCTGCTCAGTTAGGGGCTGCGACAACGCGGTCATGTAGCCCCGTGTTCTTTGGGTGTGTATAGAATCTATCTGTTAACCGGTGTTAATTGTGGTGACTGTATTAGTGTGTGTTATTTGTTTTTTAATTCAAGTAAGAACTGCAAACATAAAAATTTTCAAATAGTTCCTACTTTTGCCGCCATACGCCACCGTCATCGACTTCTAGTTCAGTACTTAGCTACTAGACGCCACCGCAGTCGGCTTTTGGTGACGAACGTCGGAACCTAAGAGCGTTTGTCGTATGTTTAACCTATATATAATTTAGCTTCACACAGGTGTACTTAGTGGAAGGTGTTTTAACATGCCATAAATCTATGACATGGGACCGCCGGCTTTACTTCCCCTCCGAAGGAAGGCATACTGAGGGATTTTTAACGCTCTTAAAAATAGTGTTGGAGTTGTAACTTTGTTTGATGAAGTGCTTTTGGATAGCGATTTTTTTTTCTTTTTCCGTTAAGTGCCTCTAAACTTTAGTAAAATGCACTTACTAATTCAGAAACATTCGTGGGTGCATGCACAACAACTCACCAACGTTTCATCACAATTGGATGAATGACGATTTGCGCGCCGTCACCCATTTGTTTAACCTACTAGAGCTCTACCTATTGTAATATGAATTTACTAAGTCAGAAACCTTCGCGGGAGTGTACACAACAACTCACCAAAGCATCATCACAATCGTATGAATGTTTATGACCGCATATGGAGGCTATATGCCATTGTTTACTCATTCCGTCTTTCTTTCTTTCTTTCTTTCTTTCTTTCTTTCTTGATACACCTTGATAAGGCATTGGCAGTTGTCTCGAGATGTCGGTTTCTAAAGTATAACTCGACCTAATAGCACCAAGGGTATATATATATATATGTTAATAATAGACTGACTAAGTTGGATTGAATTTAATAAATACTTCTGGTATTTTATTGTGATTTTAACGTCAATATGGAAACCTTCTAATTATGATAAATTTCTTATCATTACTGTATAAACCTGCTTTAATCGCTGCTTCAAACCGCCAGCCTCATTTCGCCGCTGATACATATAGCATGGCCTAAAGATCTGAAAACCTCCAATCTCAAGATTTTACACTGCACCTGAAAGCGTACATTATGTATTTTCTGAATTAGTTGTAAACCTGGGACTATTCTCTCTTGGAACCAGGCATCATATGAGGGAATGTTCATATCCAGTGATCAGGAAAAGGTATTTAATGTGGGAAGAATCAGAATAGTCCGAGAGTGGGAATGTAAGCTTTCGTCCGTACAGCTCTGAGTGTGAAGGGTCAAAAATCTGCAATGTTATGAAGAACAGGAAGCATTAATGAGAACTAGCTATTGATGATATGCAGTTGTCCTTGGAGAAACGCGATTTTGTGTAAGTGGATTGAATGAATCTGGTCTGGGCTGAAATCCTTAGATCAAATCCTCCATTAAGCCTTAGATCAAATCCTCCAATACCATATGTTATAAAGTTTTATCTGCTGACTATCAGGGGAAATCTTCTGCCTAGGGTGCGGTCTTTTCTCGAGGGTCCAACTCTGTTTATTGTGTTTGGCGGTAATTGGATCTTTGATCGTTAAAGAAACCTTGATGGTATGTCAAGTCACTGTTCTAGAAGCATTATTATTTAATGCATTTATCTTTGACTTTCCAAACTGTATGTCCTCAACCTTCGCTCAATATGCTGATGATTCAGTTATAATTATACAGAAACATTCAATGTCTGGATGATAGTTTAAAGTTACTGTTGGACTCGAACACTAGGTGTGTACTTTTACCTCAAAAGCCTAAACATTAATGTTGGAAAATGTAAATATATTGGAATAAGTACTGTAGTTCTGGAATTCCCATAAAATCTGTAACCACACCAAAATTATCCTATGTTCTTCTGACTTTCATCCCATATCGCTGCTAACCTCTATGAATGAGTGTCCAACGTAAATCGACCAATAAACAAAAACAGTTGTCCTCCATGTAGTCGCCTCCTTGTGTAAATAAATAAATGTCACATTGCTACATCAATCCCACAAAGGTACCATTCACCTTTAATCACTACTGCGACTTTTCCTATCCTGGCATACCATGTGCAAGTGACATATATCTTAATATACATAGGTAATGTTTCATACTTTCTAGCTTCATTTGTAAATAGTGATTATATTTCTTTTGATACAGATCCGTTGACATTCTGGGTATGGGTCTTTCCCTTTTCCAATAGTCATCCTTAATTTCTGTTAAGCTTTATGGGAAATAAATCAATGAATAATGAATGAACAAATTTGGAGAGGTGGAGTCAAATATCACTCCAACGATCCTAGAGATGGTTCGTATATAATGGATAGTGCTTAATTAGCAACTAAATATGCCAACTATGTAGCCGTTTTAATCAACAAGCATAGTAGTCAAGACCGTAGATGTCTTAAGTTGCTCAGAACATATCTCATCAACAAACATTGAGACTGCAGAGGGTTTACACCCATGGGGATGCTCAGATATTTTGGTTTCTCATCCTGAGGTTGGAGGTGAGATAGCTGCTAGGTGGAAGGAACCTAAGATATACTTTTAATGGCATTGGTGTTTAATTGAATGAGGAACTGAGTGTAGATACGTATGCTTTATCCGACTGTCAGCTGGCACATCCACATCTGAAATCAAGAAACTAGCTCCTAGCAATAGCTAGAGCTCTCAGAGGGTCACCGTAACATGCAAGGTTCTCAAAATGGCAGAGAAGAGGGAATAACTATTTCGTGTTCATTCCAAGAAGTTGGCAACATGGAAGGATCCTAATAGTACTGTAAAATCCCCCAAAGCACTGTTTTCATGTTATTATTCAGCGCACATCTTGATTTGTCTGTTAAGTAAAGAATGGTCTTGATGGGCATTTGGGAGGTACTGGAGAATATTGCCTTGTGTGTTCTCGTTATTACATGTGTAACAGTAACAATAAGTTGTGAAAGAAGTAGTAGGAATTTTCTTGAATTTGGGTGCCTTCAATTGTCTTTATTTATTTATTTATTTATTTATTTATTTATTTATTTATAGTGTAAAGGTGTAAGGTGACTGTAATGAGCTCATCTTTTTTCTTAGGTTGTGGAAGATGGAACCAAGGATAAAATAGGAGACGCAAATGGATGTAATTTGAATGAGTAAGTGGCTGACATGATCTTTTATATGTGAGAAATGGAAATGTTTTCTTCTAATTCATGTTAATTGCTGCGAAGTAATGTCCTTAATTCGTCACAGATCGGTTTAATCCATTGAACTCTAGGTAATACTGGAATGCGGACTGTATGGGAGCAAAGTGCGGTTTTTTGTGCTACTAGTTACGCCTGGTGGTGCACGTCAAGTAGGCGAGATTGACGTATACGAACGCAAGGATGATGTACGTACGTACGACGAGATACAAGTAAAAGAGGTACTTTTGAACATTTAGGCGAACGGTAAACTAAACGGAACTTACGGCGAAATACATATTTCAAAATATCATAGTAATTTGATACTGGTAATTGCTAGGAATATATGCCAACATAAAATATTATATTGCAGCCTGATTGTTCATGATTTTTAGCCTATTTTCAATTTTGAAAAAATAGGCTTATGAGATCACCTTTTGTCCGTTTGTGTGTGCGTGTGTGTGTGTGTGTGTGTGATTCGTGTGTGTGTGTCCCCCTAATAAAATCTAAACGGCAGGAGCGATTTCAATGAAACTCGGAAAGTTCATAGCACTATTCCCGGCGACCTCGACCGTGCCCTTCAAATTTTGTTACGACTCACCAATCCAACATGGCGGCTGTGCGAAATATTTCACCAGCATTCAATATCTCAGAAACTATTACCGATATTACCCTGACATTTTGTATGGTGATAGAGGGAACTACTATAAGTTCACTTATGTGACTTTTGAAAACCTGGTAACTACAAAACGAACATGGCGGCCAAGCGAATTTGCGACTTTTAAATAGACGTTTCTCGCGATTTGACCAACCAAACGCAATGAAACTTGGTACAGTATATGTTTATATACATTGTAATGCACCGACATCTAACTTCGTTCAATTGTTTAAATAATCACAAGATGGCGGATGTGCGAAATATTTCACCGGCATTCTATATCTCTGAAACTATTAGCGGTATCTCCCTAAAATTTTGTACTGAGATAAAGGGCACTACTGGAAGTCCATCTATAAGATTTTCAAAAACCGGTTAACTACAAAACGAACATGGCGGCCAAGCGAATTTGAACATTTTAAATAGACCTTTCTCGCGATTTAATGTTCCAAGCGCACTGAAACCTGGTACAGGAAATATTTATACACATTGTAATCCACTGGTATCTAATTTAGTTCAATTGTTTACATAACCTCAAGATGGCGGCAGTGCGAATTTTAAAATTAAGTTTTTATTTCTTGTGATGTAGTCATGCGATCGAAGTGAAAGTTTGAATAATGAACCTACGCAATAATTTTCCTTTAATGGTACATGACTCTAGCCTATACATTTAACAATCCAACATGGCGACCATCCAAAATATTTAGACGATACTGAATATCTACGAATCTATTTTAGCAATCAAACTGCATTTTTTAATGTTCATAGGGGCTATGAACTTAAGTTCACCTATAGGACTTTAAATAACCTGGCGATCACAAATCCAACATGGCGGTGACGCGAATTATAAATATTCACATGGACGTTTCTCGCAATTTAACCATCCGCGTGCAGTGAAACTTGGTACAGTAAATCTTTATTCGAATGTTAATCCACTGGCATCTAATTTATTTCAATTGTTTCCATAACCTCAAGATGGCAGCTGTGAATTTTTTTTAAATCTCCTTGTTTTTTCTTGTGTCCTAATTATGCGATTGAAGTTTGAATACTACACGTTCACAATAATCTGCATGTAACAACAGTACATAACTCTAGGACCTACATATATAAAATCCAACATGGCGACCATCCGAAATATTTAGTCGGTTCTCAATATCTACGAATCTATTACAGCAATCAAACTGAAATTGTGTATGTTAAATTGTGGCAATTAACATAAGTAGGATATATGAAAATAGGCTGTATAGTTCTTCACGGAACTACTTGTTTTATCCTTAGATCAAAGGCAGCATACTCAATATCTCTAGGACTAATGACAAAAAATACAAGCCGTACGTACATTAAAATAAAATAAAAAATAAAAAGGTTAGAAGGGATGAATGAGAATAAAGATCAAGAAATATGGTAATTGGTATTCAACATTTTTATTAACTCGAGGCAGCATTCATATGTATGTGAATATCCATAAGCCTACAACTAAACAATTAAATAGATGCTTAGTGAACAAAAATACATACTTTATTTATACAAAACAACCACATGTTCAATATTCTTCAAAGCAGGTCGAAACTTAGACCTCACATAGGCCTAATAAACAGGGTCCTGCAGGGAAGATCCCTTAAGGCCAATTCTTTTTATCGTCTCCACGACTAACATCATAAAGGTATACTGGAAAATGTGAAATTTTATGTCTATGCTAATGAAAAAGGTAACGGTAAATATTAGGTCTACATGCCTCAACTTGTACTTGTCGTTCAATAACTCTCGGTCTTTTCTTGGGTGGCAGAAGGAGATGCTGTGGGAAATTGAAAATTGCAGGTACTGCATCATCTTTAAGCAGAGGTTTGTTTTTAGCCTACTTTCGATTTTTGCAAAAAATGAAAGTAGACTTATGAGATCAACACAGGGCGAAAAAAGTGTGTCTGTCTGTGTGTGTGTATGTGTGTGTGTGAGTCTGTGTGTGTGTGTTTGTGTGTGTGTGCGTCTGTGTGTGTGTGTCTGTGTGTGTGTGAGTGTGTGTACTCTGAATGTCTGTCCCCGCCTATCAATTCGAACACGGTGAAACCGAATTGAACGAAATTTGGTACAGAGGTAGCACTAGTAAAGGATACCTCAGTGTCATACTTTATATCGCCGCCATCTTTACCAAAACAGAATGGCGGCCACTCAAATGTTCAAAACGTAAAATCAAATTACGGCTAAACTAATCATCCGATCTCTACCAAATTTGGTGACAACATACCTTTATATAGGACGCGTCTTTCACCCAAAATTCAAGGTCATCGGCCATGCCATTTCAGGATGGCGGCCGTGTGAATTATGCAACCATTTTAATAAATAGCTTAAGACCCACCAATTCCGATTATCGAGCCTAGGGGGGTTTAAGCTATCCTGAAGGTCGTGATCCGTTATTTATTATAATTTAATATTATAATATTATACAGTATGAGTGGCTTAAAAGAGCTGAGCCGTTTGTGTCACACGACAAGATGGCAGCTGTCCTCATGTGCCTGTCTTATATTTCAGTAGTTTTAGTATGTTGTATGTGATATACCGTACTGATACAATAATATAAACTTTGTATGAAATGATCTTTAATGAAGATGTACTGCAGTGAAGAAATCGTTTATTTAAAGTCATTATTTGCCAACAGTTTGTATCTAATATGTCAGTTAAGAACACCTGACGTCATGGATACGGTTAGCTCTGGGCTAGCATGTTAGTCTGACACGCAGTTGACTGGGGATCGAATACTGCTACAGTTAGTTTTTTTTTCTTGAATTCTTTTACAAATGATGTGCACGAGCTTTTCCCACAGATACTGAATAAAATGTCATTTAGCTCAAAGGAGAGGATAAAGTATACACTCGTATATTAATAAAATCACAGTCCCAGCATCGCACATAAACAGAAGACATTAGAAAAAGGAGAATAGAAGAACTAGATACACTATGTCATTAACCACAGCCTTCTTAATGCCTCTGTACGGTGCTGTCCTCTTGTGGGTTATGTGGGTAATATTGTTCCAAACATAACGCTGTGTAAATGCCTGAGCTGGCCTCCTGAAGTATGGCAATTTTGTAATACTGGTAGTTCAACTATTAGCCACGATCGCGCTCCGAATACCTTTAAACACTGCCAGCTGGATCGCCTCCCTCTTGGCTACTTTAAACTGCCTACTCATTCAACACCCATAGAACACTGCCATCGTAGTACATTACGATGGCAGTGCATAGGCGTACAAGATAAAGATTAATTCACTGATAGGTCGCAGCACCACCTACTGTGATTGGGGCGGAAGATGATTGGGGCGGAAGATTCTTAATTTTGCAGGCTGGCTTAATATAGAGATTAACGGACGTGAATGCATTACAATAAGTTAGTAGTTTTGTTATTCAATCATCATAAAGTATATAATATTGATCTTGACACTTACTGGCTTATTATCAATATAAAAGAAAACAAACAATACATTGTGGTTGGGGTGATTGTTTTAGGGATGAGGACAAAGAGTCATAAAGATACCCATACATTTAGGAGAAAGTAGGCTATATGTTCTTTGCTGAACATCTTGTTTTTATATATCTTCATGAATGTATACGTCATACATAGTCTTCCCGAAGTATGCAAATGCAAATTTATAACCTATAATATGTTTTTTGCGTTTAGATCAATGAACTTAAAAATGAAAATAAAAAATTTAAAATTATAATTAAAACTTAATCAGCTTAGTGCACAAGCAGCGAAGGCAAGACTCCAGATCTCCTTTGAGAAGACTGTGTTCATAACTACTATCGTACCGGCGCCCGAACACCTTGCTGTGGAACAAGGAAAAATTAAGCGAGTTGCAAAGTTTAAGTACCGGTACCTGGGAGAAATTATAACAACTAATGTATCAGAGAAAGAAGCATTCACATCGCGCATGAGCAAAATGGAAATGGCCTACCGTTTAACTAAGGACATCTATAAGAAAAGGTCAATATCCTTCAACGCAAAACTAAAACATTACTGCAGTGTCATCCGTCCGGAGGTCTTGTATGCTTCTGAATGCCTCACGATGAACAAAAAAGGCTTGGTCGAAAAACTGGAGGCCAAAGAAAGGTAAATTTTGAGCAAGATATTGGGTCCCATCAAAGACAATGGGGAATACAGAAGACGGCATAACCATGTGGAGAAGATAAGAGACGTCATCAGGAAGAGAAGGATAACATTTTTAGCCTACTTTCGATTTTTGAAAAAAAAAAAATGAAAGTAGACTTATGAGATCAACACAGGGCGAAAAATTGTGTGTCTGTCTGTGTGTGTGTATGTGTGTGTGTGAGTCTGTGTGTGTGTGTGTGAGTGTGTGTACTCTGAATGTCTGTCCCCCCTATCAATTCGAACACGGTGAAACCGAATCGAACGAAATTTGGTACAGAGGTAGCTCTAGCATAGGGTACCTCAGTGTCATACTTTATATCGCCGCCATCTTTACCAAAACTGAATGGTGGCCACTCAAACGTTCAAAACGTAAACTCAAATTACGGCTAAACTAATCATCCGATCTCTACCAAATTTGGTGACAACACACCTTTATATAGGACGCGTCTTTCATCCAAACTTCAAGGTCATGAGTCTTGCCATTTCAGGATGGCGGCCGTGTGAATTATGCAACCATTATAATCAATAGCTTAAGACCCACCAATTCAGATTATGAAGCCTAGGGTGGTTTAAGCTATCCTGAAGGTCGTGATCCGTTATTTATTATAATTTAATATTATAATATTATTCTGTATAAATGGCTTAAAAGAGCTGAGCCGTATCTGCCACACGACAAGATGGCAGCTGTCCTCATGAGCCTGTCTTATATTTCAGTAGTTTTAGTATGTTGTATGTGATATACCCTATTGATACAATAATATAAACTTTGTATGAAATGATCTATAATGAAGATGTACTGCAGTGAAGAAATAGTTTATATCAAGTCATTATTTGCCAACAGGTTGTATCTAATATGTCAGTTAAAATCGCCATGTTGTTAAGGATATGGTTAGCTCTGGGCTAGCGTGTTAGTCTGTCACGCAGTTGACTGTGGATCGAATACTGCTACAGTTAACTTTTTTTTTCTTGAATTCTTTTACAAATGATGTGCACAAGCTCTTTCCACAGATACTGAATAAAATGTCATTTAGCTCAAAGGGGAGGCTAATGTATACACTCGTTTATTAATAAAATCACAGTCCCAGCATTGCACATAAACAGAAGACATTAAGAAAAGGAGAATAGAAGAACTAGATACACGTTGTTATCAACCACAGCCTTCTTAATGTCTCTGTACGGTGCTGTCCTCTTGTGGGTTATGTGGGTAATATTGTTCCAAACATACCGCTGTGTAAATACCTGGCCTCCTGAAGTATGGCAATTTTGTAATACTGGTAGTTCAACTATTAGCCACGATCGCGCTCCGATTAACTTTAAACACTGCCAGCTGGATCGCCTCCCTCCTGGCTACTTTAAACTGCCTGCTCGTTGAACATCCAGAGGCGTACAAGATAAATATTAATTCACTGCTAGGTCTCAACACCAACCTACTGTGATCGGCGCGGATTTTTAAAGGGGAAGGTACCCAAAACGAAAGATTCTTAACTTTGCAGGCTGGCTTAATTTAGAGATTAACGGACGTGAATGCATTACAATAAGTTCGTAGTTTTGTTATTCAATCATCATAAAGTATATAATATTGATTTTGACACTTACTGGCTAATTTTCAATATAAAAGAAAACAAACAATACATTGTGGTAGAGGTGGTTTTAGGGATGAGGACAAAGAGTTATAAATATACCCATACATTTAGGAGAAAGTAGGCTATATGTTCTTTGCTGAACATCTTGTTATTTGAACCAAACAAGTAGCATGATTCAGAAAAGTGTTCACTACAGATAAAACTGTATTTTCTTGGGGTCCAATCTCATTTCGAAAATAAAGTACACCGTAAACCTTGCATATTATTGGAAAGTACCATACATATAACGTTGCACAGAGGTACGTACGATCAAATGTATGAAAAGAATCATGACATATCAGCTGACTTACAACCGAGAGTTCAATGGTTTGACAGTTTTTGGTGCGATTGGTTTCGCCTGGTAGTGTACGTCAAGGAGACGATGACCAGGAAGCAGTTTTCAGCGAGGGTTACCATGGGAGGAGTTGTTCCAGTAGTACCTACAGTTCAATGGTTTAATCTTTTGACAGGAATTTCCTTGTCTTCGTTTTCAAATATCCATCTTGTATATTAGCCCATTTGATAGAGATATAGGCTTATGAAAGAAACTTTTGTTCATGCGTGTCCGCGTGTGCCTTATTATTTACTGTGTTTGAATGAAACATTTTAGGGATAACGATAACTTAATCACTACTACTCCGTCCCACGCTGACGGTGCACCATACGCCGTGTTCTGTTCGGTTATGACTGCGACTCGTACACTTTTGTCGCAGACCTTGTCACCTTGTTGTTGTACAGTATCAATAAGATTTTGCACTTTGGATGTGCTACTGAGCACAAATGCTGAGAGCGATTCTGCAAATTTTTTCGCATTCATTTAGACTGAATGGAACTAGAATGCTGATACTCAGTATAAGTGCAACAGACTGTATTGACAAGTATTCTTATTATGTTAACTAGAGGTGTGTTGGTAAGAACCAGCTGATATCTGTATACTGTGCTTATCCACTTAAATGTTCTGTATGAGATAATGCTTTGGGAATGCACAATGTTTTCAAATACCATACCGTATATTAAAAGAATTCTCTGAAGTATACAAAGGGAATAACAGTAAATCTATCCTCCCTGAGCTGGGATTAGGACTCTTGTCTCAATGCACTTATAGCTTTGTTTAATCATAATTAACGAACATCTTCGTAATTATACAAAAATAAATAGGCTGCATGAATAAAATTCAAGAAAGAGAAATAAAATTTACCTTCATCGGGTTAGATTAAGGGAAACTGTAACTTGTTCTAATTAAACAGAGATTTAATGATTTGACAGACACACTATAAATTTAAGGGAAAAGCCATTCAAATTTAAAAAATAACAGCTTAAAACCTGGCCTTACTGATCAGCATGTACAAGGTATGTCAGAATTTGAATATATAGGCCTAATACTGCGTGTGAATGTTCTTCTTTTCACCTGGAGGTCATGTATTATTCGTTGATGTTTGTAAATAATGATTTTTTAGCAAAACATTCTCTGCAAGTATATGAACCACAAAGGAACATCTGATTGCATCATTTGCACAATGTAGCAGGCTTTGTAGCACCTCAAGCAGGTAATACATTATGTTTAGCATGCACTGAATTACCTATTGAAATTAATCTGTCCAGTGCAACTGTAGGTTGGTTAATGACAGGAAGAAATAATTGTATATTTTACTAACTACTAGCTTTTAAACAAGGGCAAATTGAACACTATTCAACCAAATTATAATACCACATGACATTGGAACCTCTTTAAAGTCATAAATATTTTGGAGCACTACTGAAGTTAACGAAACTAGTTGGACGCTATCCATTTGCTTACCTTAATTTTAACTCATCTCGTTTGTCTCTATTCTTGCATAAGAAGAGAATTATACAATATTCAAGATTTAGTTTTATAACAGTTAACATTGTCAATATGGACCCAAACGAACGCAATTTATTATTCTAACCAATGTTGAATATCTTGGATTATATTTTTTAATATGGAATTTGTAGTAAGGTCGAGTGCCATGAATGAAGTTCTCCTGTGTGCTGTTCGGAAAGGTACCAGTATATTGAGGACGTTGAATTCATACACCTTTTCTAAATCATATTGAACTAATCATATTGAATCATTGTATGATGAAATTGCATTTCAATTTAAATATTAGAGACAGTAACCGAGTAAAATTTTTGATGTTAAAATTTATTTGCGTGATGATATGTGAGTCTGTTCACTAATCTGATGAGTTCTTCTATGCATGTCTCACCATTATTTATTTCTCAACAGCTGCAATTAACTAATTCAAATTCGGCATTGTAAAAGTTCCATACCAGTTCTTCTTGAAGCCCTTAATTTTATAACATTCCAACCTGGGGCTGAAAATCTGAATTGAAATTTTAACCAAAGGATGGACATCTCTGAACCTAAGCAAGGAAACACTCTCTATGTTAACATACATATACAGTAGGTTATAATATGAAAAGTTTATTTCGACCAACCGGCATTTGTCGTATTTCCAATCATAATTATATGTATGCCTACAGGTCTATTGTTTGGCTGGGTAAAACTTGTTTATAAATAAGTGAATTTGAACATATTAATTTAGCATATGTATAACACAAAATGTTAATACGCTTGATTTCTCGTGCTTTCCAGAGCTGACATCTGTCTCTCAATACTATAAAGACTTTTGCGGGAAAGACGCAATAGCTCAGATTATGTTCATGAACCCAATTTCAACCCGGGCACACTGTTATGTCAAGATGATTTAGACCTGCTCAGGGCAAATAGTCAAAGTCATAGTAAACCTACTCATAGTTAACGACGTTATTTCATGCAAGCCTAACATTCCGTGTTTAACTGCATGTACAGTAATTCCTGTAATGGATTTCTGCCAAATTTTGCATACTTAATATATGCTTAAAATATATATAATTGGGTAAACATTCAAAGTAATCAGGGCTGCCAACTGTCCAGCAATGTTCTGCTTGCATTAAACCCTTACTTGCAACATCCTGCAATCTATGTAGGTACAATTTTAATGATGGTACATTATTAGGTCTTAATACTTCCGCTGCATTTCGGTTTCTGTTGAATTAATCATTAATATGAGTGTTATCAACAAAATTCTGTGCATAAATGTAATATTCGAAGGTGACTTGGTTCTACTGAACAGTAGGGGAGTGATGGTGCTTCTAGGCCACCCGGCGTTGCTCGGGCGGCGTTCATATAAAATAATTAATATCTGGTCAACCCATGATCCGATTTTGAAAAATGAGGTGTCGTTGGACTCAGGCTGACGGGGGCTTTGGTATGGATCACTCGTTATATTTTTGAAAATTGTTGTATTTGAAAGTAGGTGATAGTTTGAAAACCAAACATGGTAGAACGTTGTGCCATGGTTCAAACAAAAGGTCTCTGTGTCCTTTATTTTCTGTAGTAAAACTTTTTTATTTTTTATGTTTTTTTGAAAACCCTCGAATTTTGAAAATCCTATATTTTGGAAACTAGGAATTCTACAAAAAAAAATTGTTTGACATAAATGGAAGGTCCCTACGCCCTCTACCATGAAAATAAATTTAAAGTCACTAGGATAAAAACCTGACAGCAGTGCGATGGGGAGAGCGCTGCTTCCAAAAGCAAGTTGTGAGCCCCTGCGACCTTGGAATGGAAGGAGTCATGCTAGGAGGGCGTGCTTGGATTCGTATTTTCGTCTCGTTGCGCTCTTTACGGGAATGTCGGTGTCGAAAAGGTGTAAATCTGGAAACATGTTTTTTTTTTGGGGGGGGGGGGGGTAAAACCGTGATTTTAAACTTTTTGTTATATCTCGCGAACCAATCATGCTAGAGGCGTTTACGACGTGTCCGAGGACTCGAGGTGATGTCCTCTTTGCTATGGACCACTCGTTATATTTTTTTAAAAATTTGGAAACTTGATTTTGGGGTAAACAAGTGTTTTTTGTGATTTTTGCCGATATCTCACGAACCAATAAGCCTAGAGACGTGTACGAGGTGTCATTTTTTTCCTCGCGTTGTCCTAGTGCCGAGGATATTCATGTTGATCAGGAATGAAAACCATGTTTGGGGTAAAAGCGTGATTTTAGACTTTTTGCTCTATCTCGCAAACCAATAACGCTAGAGACGTGTACGAGGTGTCCTAGGACTCGGGCTAACGCCCCCCTTTCGATTGTGGTAGATATTTTTTCCAAAAAATAATTCACAAAGGGCCGCCATATATGTTGAAAAAACATTTTTTTTTCTGTTTAAAATGTTCATGAAACGTGGTTGTTGAGAGAGACGATACTGCTGGGTGTGTGTGTTTCAACGAACCTGTTGCTGACCACGGTGGCTGTGCTCAATAGAACAATCGATATTTCGACGGGTCGGTTAATGACAGAGCGAGGGTTCGTTTTTCTGATCTTTCCTATGGCAGATGGATGTGTGAAGCATGCTAAGATTTTTTTTACCCCCGAAGGGTATCTTGACGTGTAAACGGTGATGAGAACTTGGTTCTATGTTGGTCGAAGCGAGTACAGAAAACAAACTTGCCGAGGAGCAGACGAGCTGAATGTGAATGTCATTTGAGCTTATTGGAATGCGCTGATCTGACTTGACAACAGGTGCAATGGAAAATGACAAAGACGCTTCAAGGTTTAATAATCTGACAATCGTGGTGGCAGGGAAGAGCGAAATGCATGTGAACACGTGTGAGATAATATGTACGCTAAACAAGTTACATCCTGTTTGCTTCGTACGTGACAAAATGCAAGTTCATGTGAAATTTGACCTGGCACAGGTGTTCACCTGGGACGTTAGCTGTCCACGTGCATGATAAGAGAATGTTCAAAGCGTGGGAAAAAATGATCATCCATGCTACGTAGCATATATAAAGACATGTCGTTTTCATTTCCACTCTCACTTAGGTGACTACCTTTGAACACACTGCGATGCGTGAAACACATGGTCTTGTTTAACAGTTTTGGTGTTGGTGGAAAATACCTAACCTTGTTGTGGGGTAGGTATTTATTTATATATTTATTCATTAATACATTTATTGATTTAAGAGTTTAGTGCTTTTCAGTCGGTCAACACGAATGTACCCAAAAGAGATGGGTTATGCCCTAATCCTGAAATAAATTACATGAGATTACTAAAACACTAGGATGACCAGTTTCGATCGTCAAGCGATCATCATCAGATCCATTACACTTAGGCTACAAAATCTATGTTTGAAATACAGGTGAAAATATTTACAATATGTACAATTATTTAGTTGCAGTATTGGTACTGCAACTGTCAGTGTATGCTAAATGCAGTATATATGTTAGGTGAAATGCTAAATGGTGATAGCTATCCGGAGATTGTACTTTAGAGAGATTATATGGTTGTAAACTATGGTTAAACTATAAAATTTTTGGCTAACTACTTATCTGATTGTCTTCCGTATTACAGCTACTCGCAGTTTTCGTGCTCACTGGAACTCGCTGTGCGGTCGACCAGTTTCGATCGTCAAGCGATAATCATCAGATCCATTACACTTAGGCTACAAAATCTATGTTTGAAATACAGGTGAAACCAAACAAGCCAAAGCGCTTTGGATAAAAAACGAATTAAGATTTGCATACATAAGAAAGCAAAAAATTAACCAACAATTATACGATATTCAATTGCAACTAAGTAATTTCTGGCACGCGGCCCAATGGGACAGCTTCACCGAACACCTACATGACAACATCAAAATCAGAGCAACGAGGAAGCATGAAACGCTAGAAAATAAATTAAGAAAACTAGGAGAAACACAGAACCATCAATCTAACGAACAACACACGAATAACAATGAATTCAATTTCCACAGCAGAGTAAACAACAGAACGAACGTAACCTTTTCTCAAGGTGAAATGAATATGTTAGACAAAGGTTTGAAATACAACTGCACAGACGCACACACGAACCACAATATAAAACAGTTAATCACAGATATTGAGATAGCCAGTCACAAGCTCCCAGCAGAAGACAGGGAATTAACCAAAAATCTCGCCACCAACGAAGCCAAAAAAATCCTCAAACGAGAGGGCGATAGCAATAACATTCAAAACAACAAACAACTCAAAGAAATAAAGTCGTTGAAACAAAAAATAAAAGAACATGACATAATCATCACAAAAGCAGATAAGGGAAACGCTACAGTAATTTTGAACAAAACAGAATACATTGAAAAAACAGTCAAATTCCTAAACAACAACGAAATCAAGGAATTAACAAAAGACCCCACCAACAAATTCCAAAAACAAATAAAAAGTGCACTAAAAGAAACAGAATACATACTGACCAAAGCCGAAAAATCAAAACTAATAAACATGAACCCGAAAATACCGTCATTGAGGGGACAACCAAAAATACACAAAAAGGAATGCCCAATGAGACCAATAGTCAATTGTAGGAATGCCCCTAATTACAAAATCAGCAAAGAGTTACTAAAAATCTTAAAATGCCGTCTTTCCAACGACAAAAACAACTCTGTAAAGAACACAACAGAACTAGTAACAGCATTGAACACCCTTCAAATGAAACCTAGCTTCAGGCTAGTATCCTTCGACGTAACTAACATGTACACCAATATTCCGATTATTGAAGCAATCAACACTATCGAAAACAACTTAAAATCCAACAATTCGGTAAAAGAAATTGAAGAGATTGTGAGATTACTGAGGGTCGTTCTCACCCAAAACGTGTTTCAATTCGACAATAAAATATACACACAGAGAGAAGGCCTAGCAATGGGATCGCCACTAAGTGGGTTAATCGCTGACATCGCACTAGAAAATGCGTTCTTAGAAAAGACTTCAACAAAGGGAATAGTAATATGGAAAAGATACGTAGATGATGTAATTTGCATCTACGATACTGAACTAACAAGCGAAGAAACAATTCTCCAATCCATTAATAGCCTTCACCACTCTATCAAATTCACTAAGGAATCCGAAATAGACCAGAAAATAAATTATCTCGATATAACTATTGAACGTAAAGACAACGACCTTTCATATTCCATATTCCGGAAAGCAACACAAACCTCGCATGCAATCGACAATCAGTCTAATCACCCCAGTACGCACAAACTAGCGGGTTTCAATTCAATGGTGCACAGAGCTTTAAACATACCCATGTCTAAAGACAACTATAATAAGGAAATAAGAACTATTATGCAAATAGCAAAGGAAAACAACTTCTCGCCAAGCAAAATAAATCAAATTATAGCCAAACATAAAAATAAAGATAAAACGATTCCCAAACCAGACAGCAACGAGAAAAAATTTGCGCGTTTCAACTATGTGAATGCGAATACATATAAAATCACTAACCTATTCAAAAAACAAGGCATAAAGATAGCTTTCACGACGAAAAACACATCCGCTAGGCACCTCCTAAATAGTAATCTAAATAAAAGTGACCCGTATTCAAGGTCAGGGGTATATTCTATAACGTGCCAAGACACCGATTGTCAAGCTAATTACATCGGGCAGAGTGGAAGGCGAGTAGACACACGTTATAATGAACTTAGGAATGCGATAAGATACGGAACACATTCAGCCGTGTGCGAACATATGTGTGACGCAGGGCACAGCTTTACCAACATAGAGTCGGACCTTAAAATAATCCATCACGAATCGAAAGGCAGAGCTCTTGACATAAAGGAAGCAATAAAGATACACCTAGCCAAACGAAACAATCCCAACAATCTAAATGATAACACGTTCATGGAGAGCTCACCCCTCTTCACGCTACTAAAAAACACACCCTGTCGGAAACAAAACACAATTTAGCGACACAGCCAAGCTAGATAAAAAAGGGGGGAACTTAGGGGGGTTTTAATAGGTAAATGTTATCTGGATCAGGTGTACGATGTACTTTTCTTCTGCAATAAACCAAGGCCCATATTCGCGGCAGTATTAAAGGTGCCGGAACGTCCTCATAAGACCGTCAACGCTTAGTTCGAATGGGTTATGCACCACGCGTGGCGAGGGCTAATCCACGGTCTTTAATAATTGTAGACCCACCTCATTCAATAACATACATCTTATCTAGGTTGGCAACACCTCACATAAACACATCGCTATCACTCACCACAGCACGTAGGGACAGGGGGGAGGAGGGAGGGGAAAAACCAGTCGTTAAGATAACCACCGCAGTCGACCGCACAGCGAGTTCCAGTGAGCACGAAAACTACGAGTAGCTGTAATACGGAAGACAATCAGATAAGTAGTTAGCCAAAAATTTTATAGTTTAACCATAGTTTACAACCATATAATCTCTCTAAAGTACAATCTCCGGATAGCTATCACCATTTAGCATTTCACCTAACATATATACTGCATTTAGCATACACTGACAGTTGCAGTACCAATACTGCAACTAAATAATTGTACATATTGTAAATATTTTCACCTGTATTTCAAACATAGATTTTGTAGCCTAAGTGTAATGGATCTGATGATGATCGCTTGACGATCGAAACTGTTCGACCGCACAGCGAGTTCCAGTGAGCACGAAAACTGCGAGTAGCTGTAATACGGAAGACAATCAGATAAGTAGTTAGCCCAAAATTTTATAGTTTAACCATAGTTTACAACCATATAATATCTCTAAAAGTACAATCTCCGGATAGCTATCACCATTTAGCATTTCACCTATCATATATACTGCATTTAGCATACACTGACAGTCGCAGTACCATTACTGCGACTAAATAATTGTACATATTATAAATATTTTCACCTGTATTTCAAACATAGATTTTGTAGCCTAAGTGTAATGGATCTGATGATGATCGCTTGACGATCGAAACTGGTCATCCTAGTGTTTTATTAATCTCATGTAATTTATTTCAGGATAAGGGCATAACCCATCTCTTTTGGGTACATTCGTGTTGACCGACTGAAAAGCACTAAACTCTTGTTTACTAAGGCAACACTTCAAATATGGCTTCAAACACGACAATGTTTATTGATTTATATATATATATATATTTACATGCGATTATTTATTGATTAGGTAATTAATGATTTTAATTATTTATTTGTTTGCAGATAACCGGTATACCTTTCATGTCTGACAGAGAAGAAACCATTGCACTTTTGTGCTCACTAGAAGGAAACAGCAACAAGCCACTGCAAGTGAAGGTGAGATTATTTTTTAAAACTAACTTGTTTCATTTTTTGTTTCATATTTTATTTTATGAAATGCATGTATTAACCTAAATTTAGGTATTTATAGCGGTTTATTTTATTTATTTTTAGAAACTTGGAAAGAAAAGCCTTACAGCCGTAGCAGTTGCTGAAAACCCGAGATGCAGTAGAGCGAAAGCATTGTTTCCAGGCAGTGAACTATTTAAAACTCAGGTAAGCCTAATTTAAAATGCTATTGCATTTTACCACAACTGAAAAAAAACTCTTACACAAAAAAAAAATCATTACCTATACATGACTGGGACAATGATTGCTTTCTTGATTAATGGCTATGTTGTTGACTGGGAAAAGTACAAGGCCATGTTGGATTTTCTAAAAACAAAAATTTAAATTTAATTTATGGGTGGTTCCCTATGCACTCAACAAATATCCACAGGTTTGAACATTATAATGTGAACAAAATGACATGACATTCATTTTTGTTTATATATTGGTTGAAGGGGGGATGTAAATGACTGTAGCTTTATAAAAAGAAAATAAGTACATGGGTTACTGTTAGTGCCAACATACAGTTAATTTTTTAATGGCGTTTTGATATATTAATGCCAATTAATGTTAACGTTTTATTTACAAGTATTGATTGATTGATTGAGTGAGTGATGGGTTATTTTGTTTGCTTTTATGTGTCGTCATGTGCCATTAACATAATGAACAGACAGTGAACAAGCATGCATTATGCTTTAAAGTACTCTGTGTTCTTGTGCAACGTTAATTACTTACAATAAGAAAAAGTTTTATTATAACACATGGCGTTAGTACCAAATACAACAAGTGAGCAAGTTGGTTTACCACGTGGGTTGAATTTAAAATCAGAACATGATCGTTGGTTAACATTTGAATCCTGGCCTGTAGGCTTTTTGTCAACACATAAACTTGCAAAAGCCTTTTCTTACTTGAACCGAAAAGATGTGGTGCGCTGTGTGTTTTGTCGTATTGAACTTTCACACTGGGAAGAAGGGGATGATCCCTTTAGAGACCATTTGCGATGGTCTCCTCATTGTCCTTACATGCTTGGAAAACAAGTGGGGAACCTACCAGTGTATTCATTTTACTGAACCACAAGGCCATTGGCCGCTACTTACGTTGCTGAATCACAAATAAATAATAATAATAATGATGTATTACCAGCCAACGGTAGTGTCGATATATGTGGTCCATATGCCATAGACAGTGTTGAATTGGCGTGTGCTTTTGAAAAATTGGGAGTTTGCTGGACTAAAGCACTAGCACATCCAGAGTACAGCTCTGTTGAAAACGTTTAGAATCTTATAAAAATGTTTGCCCATTAATATTAAAACACCTTACAAAACAGCTATGTGAAGCTGGATTTTTTTTATAATGGTGAAGGGGATAAAAAAATATGTTTTTATTGTGGATTTGCTTTAAAGGATTGGCAAATGACTGATGACCCTTTTGTGCAACACGCTCGTTGGTTACCAAACTGTAAATACATGGTGTTGCTTAAAGGTCAGGAATTTGTGAACACTATTCGTAAAGAAAACGTGATTGCAGCACAAGACATAAAAACGCCTTTAGAGTTAGAACACGCGGAGCAAATACATGAGGCTGAAAGAAAAGGCTTGTCTTACGAACAGATACAAAAGTGTGACCAACAGTTATGTAAAATTTGTTATCAAGATGAACTAGGTGTTGTATTTTTGCCTTGTGGACACATGATAGCATGTGTCAAGTGTGCATTAGAACTTAACACCTGGGCTATATGCAGAAAAGTAGTATCTGCTACAGTTAGGGCATTTCTTGCATAACTAGTATAATTTATTCACCATGCATAGTGCAAAATCCCTAATTGCACAATATTATTAAAGCTGTTTTAGAGTGTAATAGATATGCTTTTGTTTTGTTTATAGACTACTACAATGAATGTTTTGAATGCTGTGGGACCATCATGTGGCTTAGAGACAAAGATGCTCAACGAATTGCCAACGCATATTCAATTCCGCATTATCAAGATTCGGAAATTGAAAACAGCATATGGTGATCGTGCACTTTGTGTATGTGAAAACTTTGAGACATTTCTGCCTATACGGTTTAATGATATGTCGGAGATTTTTTTAATGAAGTTAATAATGCTGTGCAACCTGTACACTTAATTTATGAAGGTTTTAAGAGCAATAGGTGCATGGTTCGTTTTAATTAAATAAAAGAACAAATGTAAAATAATAATAATGGAAGATATAAGTAATGACAATGGACTAAAAGAAAATATGTGTATAGAATAATAATGTTTTAGTTTTTAGTGTTGTCTTAAAAAATATTATGATTTAAACAAAAAAAACAAGAAATGTATATAAAGTTCGTAAATAAATGCATAATGATGTTACAATGCTGTTTTATTTTATACAAAGTTAGTATATTTAACATTGCAGAGTATACATGATTATGACAATAAATGCACACTGAATACAAGCCTTTCTCTCTTTACAATAGCCTGTTATAGTTTTAAACACAAGGCTTGTTTTAGTTTTTTTTATAGCAATGTACATTCACTGTTTTCGAAAACTGGGGAAGCCGCAATGGTTGTATAGGCATAAAAAATTGATGATGATGATGATAATTGTTGTTTTAAGGGGCCTAACATCTAGGTTATCGGCCCCTAATGGTTTGGGTGATCGTGAAGATGAAAATGAAAATCGAACTTAAAACTAAATCTAACTACTAACCTACATATTAGAAGAAGAAATGGAAAACTAAAGGAGAATATGGCAAATAAAGGACAGGAGAAAAAGAAACGCCCTCAATCCTCGAAGAAGGCGGATTGAGGGACTTGGAAGGAAGGAGAGCCACGAAAGGCAGATAGGAAAGTGAAAGAGGAGAGGGTCCGCCCCAAAGGTAAGGGACAAAAGGGGAAAACGGACCCAGCTCAGGAATCCCTCGGGGTCGCCAACTCCCGAACTCACCAGCCGTGAGCCCCTGAGGGTGTAGCATTATCTAGGGTGCACCAGAAGTGGTGGGGCTACATACACCCTGCCTCCTTAAGGGCCTTGAGCACAACGCAGGAGGTAAAAGGAAAAGAAAAAGAAGGCTGACCCCTCGCAAAAGGAGGGAATCAGAAAAGATGAGACAAGGGCCAATTAAGGCGGGAAAGGAAGAGACTCCCTAGGCCTCGGATACCCTAATACCGTCGGGGTCGGAAGAGAACAAGAGTTGACCAAGTGAGGTCGACAGGAAAGAAGACAGAGAGGAGCCCGGCACAAGTAAGTGGAAGCAATGCCGGACTCAGCTGGGGCCCCGTGGTCGCCAACCCACGCCCACAAGATGTGAGCCCCTGGGGGTGCATAAAAAATTATTGTTATTACTATTTAGTAATTTTGATCCACTTGCATATCAAGAGCAGATGACCTAGTTGTTCCACTATTTAAAACAACAACAACAACAACAACAACACTACCTTTTGCATAGCTTGTGATGTTGATGGCTCTTGCGACGTGGAAGATGGATTAAACATAACTTTTAGAACAGGGGTTAAACGTTGCTCATTAAACAATCCACTATTTTGAGTAGCAATATGGTTTTCTTGATTTTTTGTCGACGGCAACTGCCTTTCATGCAGTACACTACATTGATGATTACTGACACTTAAAACCTCACTATTTTTACTTTTTTAGGTCACCACGACAATGTTTGGAACGATGCTTTGAACAACGCCAAATAACACTTCCATTTTTTTTGTTTCGTTTCACAATATATGAATATCCTTTATAGTATGCCTAAGGCTTACCATACCTAGTCACTGGTACTTTCATGCCAACTGTCAAGCATAGGCTAAGCTCTAGTAAAGTCAACTTGGTAATAAGAATAATAGTTTAATGTGTGAGCAAATATGGATCCAAAGTGTTCTGGTAAAAGTGGAAGCAAATAAGCAAATATAAGAACCAAGAGTGGGGGTGAAAGTGCTTGCAAAGTGGTAGACCCATTACACAATAATTTCAGCACGACGAAGCTCATGTTCAATTTCTTTGATTTCCCAATCGTGACCGGTATGCCCAGTTTGTTGTAAAGCATGCAAGTGTCGAAGCCGTTGAATTAGCTTACTGGGTTTGTTCCAGTATACAAATTTAACAAATGAATTTTTAGGTGTAAACAAAGCATTACCATTATCATTAACATTATCATGATCATTATTATCATTATCATTACGACCATTATTACTATTACTATATAGTCCTTTTTGATCCTCTTGCAATACCACTTTATTTATAGTCTGTGTCGACTTTGATAGTGCTGAAGGTTTCTTGTACGTTGACAACTGTCCTAAAATGACTTTTTGAGGACATGATAAGTCCTTTTGAACAAACACTGCATTATCTTTTGCCGCAATATCGTTTTCTTGAACTTGCTTTATAGCATTTTGAAAATTGTTTGTAAACAGCAACCGTGGTTCGTTTAGAGCACTACACTGATGAACACTCACACTTAAAACCTTTCCATTTTTACTTTTCAGATTGCCTCGACATTTTGTTGACCTCTCTTTTGAGCATTGCCAGAATATTATTCCATTTACATTCTGGCGATTATAGTTATAAGAGTAGCCTTGATAGAGTGCACGTTGCCTACATGTGTTGGTTGTAATAAGTTCCATAGTAGTAACTGACCTGTCATTACGATGTTCACATTACAAAGGTTACAACTGTTTTGCTGATGGAGTGACCTACCATAAGCTTATATATTGGCTTATGTGTTGGCTTTTCGTGTTGGCTTTTTGTGTTGGCTTTTTGTGCTGGCTTTCCGTGTTGGCTTTATGTGTTGGCTTTTGTGTTGGCTTTAGTATTGGCTTTTGCATTGGCTTATTTGACAAGTTATTTGTGTCAATGTATTTAGTGGATTTTTTTCTTGGTGTTGGAAAGTAGTTGAAAGAGAGGGAATATTTAAAGACTTAACCTCTGCTCACTAATCTAACCAAGCTTCACCTAACCTAACTTCACCTAACCTAACCTAACCTAACCTTTCAACTCTCAGATGTTAATTAAATTATGTGCATAGTCGAGTTGGAACCGAAGACCTCAGGGGTAAAAAACAATTATTTTTGATGGCTTATTTTAGTAACTTATTTTGATGGCTAACCTAACTTTACCTAACCTAACCTAACCTCAGCTCACTTTGGATATTACTTGTAAGTGTTCATATCCTCCGCTAGGTAGAATGCTAGTAGTACATGTAGTGCTCATATTTACCGCTAGGTAGCGGAAACATACTTTGCCTGTTGCATTTGACACTTGTGAAGCTTAACCGCATGCAAGATGTGCTTGTATAAGTTCTCTATTTAAACTCAATATACAATTAAACACTAAATGTTCAGAACTAACATGTATAGCCATGTTTAGGGTATATAGGAGACCCTTAGCAAGAAAGGCTGTCTAACCCACTAGTGTACAGCCTTGTCATACGCAGTAAGCACCTGTTGGCAGAAAACAACAACAACAATTTGAAAAAGCCAACAACATATCCATTAATGTATTTAAAGGAAACAGTTAGTGAGCTGAGGTTATGTCTTTAAATAGTCCCTCTCTTTCAACTACTTTCCAACACCAAGAAAAAAAATCCACTAAATACATTGACACAAATAACTTGTTAAATAAGCCAATACAAAAGACAATACTAAAGCCAACACAAAAGCCAACAGAAAAAGCCAACACGAAAAGCCAACACAAAAACCCAACACAAAAGCCAACACAAAAAGCCAACATGGAAAGCCAGCACAAAAAGCCAACACGAAAAGCCAACACAAAAAGCCAACACATAAGCCAATATACAGTATAAGCTTATGGTAGGTCACTCCATCAGCAAAACAGTTGTAACCTTTGTAGTGTGAACATCGTACTGACAGGTCAGTTACTACTATGGAACTTATTACAACCAACAAAGGTAGGCAACGTGCACTCTATCAAGGCTACTCTTATAACTATAATCGCCAGAAAGTAAATGGAATAATATTCTGGCAATGCTCAAAAGAGAGGTCAACAAAATGTCGAGGCAATCTGAAAAGTAAAAATGGAAAGGTTTTAAGTGTGAGTGTTCATTAATGTAGTGCTCTAAACGAACCACGGTTGCTCTTTACAAACAATTTTCAAAATGCTATAAAGCGAGTTCAAGAAAACGATATTGCGGCTAAAGATAATGCAGTGTTTGTTCAAAAGGACTTATCATATCCTCAAAAATTCATGTTAGGACAGTTGTCAACGTACAAGAAACCTTCAACACTATCAAAGTCGACACAGACTATAAATAAAGTGGTATTGCAAGAGGATCAAAAACGACTATATAGTAATAGTAATAATGGTCATAATGATAATGATAATAATGATCATGATAATGATAATAATGATAATGATAATGGTAATGCTTTGTTTACACCTAAAAATTCATTTGTTAAATTTGTATACTGGAACAAACCCAGTAAGCTAATTCAACGGCTTCGACACTTGCATGCTTTACAACAAGCTGGGCATACCGGTCACGATTGGGAAATCAAAGAAATTGAACAAGAGCTTCGACGTGCTGATATTATTGTGTAATGGGTCTACCGCTTTGCAACCACTTTTACCCCCCACTCTTGGTTCTTATATTTACTTATTTGCTTTCATTTTTACCAGAACTCTTTGGATCCATATTTGCTCTCACATTAAACTATTATTCTTATTACCAAGCTGACTTTACTAGAGCTTAGCCTATGCTTGACAGTTGGCTTGGAAGTATCAGTGACTAGGTATGGTAAGCCTTACGCATACTATAAAGGATATTCATATATTGTGAAACGAACCAATTAAAATGGAACTGTTAATTGGCGTTGTTCAAAGTAACGTTCCAATCATTGTCGTGGTAACTGCATGAAAGACAGTTGCCGTCGACAAAAAATCAAGAAAACCATATTGCTACTCAAAATAGTGGATTGTTTAATGAGCAACGTTTAACCCCTGTTCTAAAAGTTATGTTTAATCCATCTTCCACATCGCAAGAGCCATCAACATCACAAACTATGCAAGGGGTAGTGTTGTTGTTGTCGTTTTAAATAGTGGAACAACTAGGTCAGCTGCTCTCGATATGCAAGAGGATCAAAATGACTAAATAGTAATAACAATAAGGTGTTTATGCCTATACAACCATTGCGACTTCCCCAGTTTTCGAAAACAACAGTGAATGGACATTGCTATAAAATGATCTACAACAAGCCTTGTGTTTAAAACTATAACAGACTATTGTAAAGAGAGAAAGGCTTGTATTCAGTGTGCATTTATTGTCATAATCATGTATACTCTGCAATGTTAAATATACTAACTTTGTATAAAATAAAACAGCATTGTAACATCATTTTGCATTTATTTACAAACGTTATATACATTTCTTGTTTCTTTGTTTCATCATAATATTTTTAAAGACAACACACATATTTTCTTTCTTTTTCAGTCCATTGTCATTACTTATATTTTCCATTAGTATTTCACATTTGTTTTTTCTATTTAATTGAAACGAACCATGCACCTATTGTTTTTAAAACCTTCATAAATTATGTGTACAGGTTGCACAGCATTATTGACTTCATCAAAAACACTCTCCGACATATCATTAAACCGTATAGGCAGAAATGTCTCAAAGTTTTCACATACACAAAGTACACGATCACCATATGCTGTTTTCAATTTCCGAATCTTGATAATGCGGAATGGAATATGCGTTGGCAATTCGCTGAGCTTCTTTGTCTCTAAACCACATGATTGTCCCACAGCATTCAAAATATTCATTGTGGTAGTCTATAAACAAAACAAAAGCATATCTATTACACTCTAAAACAGCTGTAATAATATTGTGCAATTAGGGATTTTGCACTATGCATGGTGAATAAATTATACTAGTTATGCAAGAAATGCCCTAACTGTAGCAGATATTCTTTCTCTTAAAAGGTAATCTTACGACGGCGGTATACAAGCTGACATTACAAAATTAAATTTCTGCATATAGCACAAGTGTTAAGTTCTAATGCACACTTGGCACATGCTATTATGTGTCCACAAGGCAAAAATACAACACCTAGTTCATTTTGATAACAAATTTTACATAATTGTTGGTCACACTTTTGTATTTGTTCGTAAGACAAGTCTTTTCTTTCAGCCTTAGGTATTTGCTCCGCGTGTTCTAACTCTAAATGCACTTTTATGTATTGTGCTGCAGTCACGTTTTCTTTACGAATAGTGTTCACAAATTCCTGACCTTTAAGCAACACCATGTATTTACAGTTAGGTAACCAACGAGCGTGTTGCTCAAAAGGGTCATCAGTCATTTGCCAATCCTTTAAAGCAAATCCACAATAAAATCATATTGTTTTATCCCCTTCACCAGTATAAGAAAATCCAGCCTCACTTAGCTGTTTGGTAAGGTGTTTTAATATTAATGGCCAAACATTTTTATAAGATTCTAAACGTTTTTCAACAGAGCTGTACTCTGGGTGTGCTAGTGCTTTAGTCCAGCAAACTCCCAATTTTTCAAAAGCACGCGCCAATTCAACACTGTCTATGGCATATGGACCACATATATCGACACTACCGTTGGCTGGTAAAACATCATTATTATTATTATTATTTATTTGTGATTCAGCAACGTAAGTAGCGGCCAATGGCCTTGTGGTTCGGTAAAATGAATACACTGGTAGGTTACCCACTTGTTTTCCAAGCATGTAAGGACAATGAGGAGACCATCGCAAATGGTCTCTAAAGGGATCATCCCCTTCTTCCCAGTGTGAAAGTTCAATACGACAAAACCCACAGCGCACCACATCTTCTCGGTTCAAGTAAAAAAAAGGCTTTTGCAAGTTTATGTGTTGACAAAAAGCCTACAGGCCAGGATTCAAATGTTAACCAACGATCATGTTCTGATTTTAAATTCAACCCACGTGGTAAACCAACTTGCTCACTTGTTGTATTTGGTACTAACGCCATGTGTTATAATAAAACGTTTTCTTATTGTAAGTAATTAACGTTGCACAAGAGCACAGAGTACTTTAAAGCATAATGCATGCTTGTTCATTGTCTGTTCATTACGTTAATGGCACATGTCGACACCTAAAAGCAAACAAAATAACCCATCACTCAATCAATCAATCATTCAATCAATATTTGTAAATAAAACGTTAACGTTAATTGGCATTAATATATAAAACACCATTAAAAATAAACTGTGTGTTGGCACTAACAGTAACTCATGTCATTTACACCCCCCCCCCCCCTTTTAACCAATATACAAACAAAAATGAATGTCATGTCATTTTGTTCACATTATCATGTTCAAACCTGTGGATATTCATTGAGTCCATAGGTAACCACCCATAAATCACATTAATTTTTTTGTTTTTAGAAATTCCAACATGGCCTTGTACTTTTCCCAGTCAACAACAACATAGCCATTAATCAAGAAAGCAATCATTGTTCCAGTCATGTACAGGTAATGAATTTTTTTTGTATAAGAGTTTTTTTTCAGCAGTGGTAAAATGCAATAGCATTTTATGTTAGGCTTACCTGAGTTTTCAATAGTTCACTGCCTGGAAACAATGGTTTAGTTCTACTGCGTCTCGGGTTTTCAGCAACTGCTACAGCGGTAAGGCTTTTCTTTCCAAGTCTCTAAAAATAAATAAAATAAAACGCTATAAATACCTAAATTTAGGTTAATACATGCATTTCATAAAATAAAATATGAAAAAAATGAAACAAGTTAGTTTAAAAAAATTATCTCATCTTCACTTGCAGTGGCGTATTGCTGTTTTCCTCTAGTGGGCTCAAAAGTGCAATGGTTTCTTCTCTCTCAGACATGTAAGGTATACCGGTTATCTGCAAACAAATAAATAAATGAAATCATTAATTACCTAATCAATAAATAATTGCTTGTAAATATATATGAATCAATAAATATATAAATGAATAAATATATAAATAAATACCTACCTCACAACCAGGTTAAGTATTTTCCACCAACACCAAAACTGTTAAACAAGACCATGTGTAAATTGTGCTCTGAAAGAAGTTCATTTTCCGTATCGACAGATTCACTATATAACAAAGGAGAAACTGTTCCGCCTAGTAAATACATTTATTTACAACAAGCTATAAACTTGCTATTATATGGTACATGTTTCGGGGCCTCTAGTACTGGTCCCTTCTTCAGCCATAAATTAAGTTGCAAAATCCAGCATAATTAAAGATATCATAATAAAAAATACATAAAATGATGAGTGAATGGATGAAATGAGGCGAAAAAGAACATATTACTCCTGAGAAGTAATGTGAGTGCACATCAGTAAAAATTAACACCATTGGTATTGCTAGGTTCTTGAGAATACACTTATATAGCACTGTTCTAATGTTTGTGTATGTGGAAATCACTTCACTTGGGATTTATAGCCTGTTTACAATGCTGTTGACTGAAACTTGCTGTTCAAGCTGGGGCTTCTGAGCGTATAGTCTTGCATTAGAGGGAAAACATCGAATGTCATGTAATGAAATACATCATCATGATGAGGAGACGTCCAAGTATGGAAAAAACATATTTTACTTAGACCAACTAAAACAATTTCCTTTGTTGATCTAATTCACAGAATCTCAATTTACTTCATGGCCCCATTATTGCTTCATCCAGTTGCTTAGATACCTCACCTTATTTTAATTTAAATCTCATATTGTATTTTATGTTGGTGTTTTTATTGTCATTATTATTTTTTAAATTTAATAATATATTAATAATGAGAGTGCAATGGTTACAAATTTAGATACTTCATGACCTAGGCAATGCATATAATTTAGAAGCCTTGGATCCAAGGTATCTAAGCAACTGGATGAAGCAATAATGGGGCCATGAAGTAAATTGAGATTCTGTGAATTAGATCAACAAAGGAAATTGTTTTAGTTGGTCTAAGTAAAATATGTTTTTTCCATACTTGGACGTCTCCTCATCATGATGATGTATTTCATTACATGACATTCGATGTTTTCCCTCTAATGCAAGACTATAAGCTCAGAAGCCCCAGCTTGAACAGCAAGTTTCAGTCAACAGCATTGTAAACAGGCTATAAATCCCAAGTGAAGTGATTTCCACATACACAAACATTAGAACAGTGCTATATAAGTGTATTCTCAAGAACCTAGCAATACCAATGGTGTTAATTTTTACTGATGTGCACTCACATTACTTCTCAGGAGTAATATGTTCTTTTTCGCCTCATTTCATCCATTCACTCATCATTTTATGTATTTTTTATTATGATATCTCTAATTATGCTGGATTTTGCAACTTAATTTATGGCTGAAGAAGGGACCAGTACTAGAGGCCCCGAAACATGTACCATATAATAGCAAGTTTATAGCTTGTTGTAAATAAATGTATTGACTAGGCGGAACAGTTTCTCCTTTGTTATATAGTAAGACCATGTGTTTCACGCAACGCAGTGTGTTCAAAGGTAGTTACCTAAGTGAGAGTGGAAATGATAACGACATGTCTTTATATATGTTACGTTGCATGTATAATCATTTTTTCCCGCGCTTTGAACATTCTGTTATCTTACATGCGGACAGACAACGGCCCAGGTGAACACCTGTGCCAGGTCAAATTTCACCTTAACTTGCATTTTGTCACGTACGAAGCAAACAGGAAGTAACTTGTTTAGCGTGCATGTGGTTTCACTCATGTGTGCATGCATTTCGCACTCCCCTGCCACCATGGTTATCAGATTATTTCACTTTCAAGCGTCCTCCTCGTCTTTGTCATTTTCCATTGCACCTGTTGTCAAGCCAGATCAGCGCATTCCAATAAGCTCAAATGACATTCACTTCCTGCTCGTCTGCTCCTCTGCAAGTTTGTTTTATGTACTCGCTTTGACCAACATAGAACCAAGTTCTCATCACCGTTTACACGTTAAAGGCTCGCTTCGGTGGTAAACTATCATAAAAACGAACCCTCGCTCTGTCATAAACCGACCCGCCGAAATAGCCATTGTTCTATTGAGCACAGCCACCGAGTTCGGCGACAGGTTCGTTCAAACACACACACACACACACCCAGCAGTATCGTCTCTCTCATCCACCACGCTTCATGAACATTATAAACAGTTAAAGAAAAAAAAGTTTTTTCAACATGTATGGCGTTAGGTCCTTTGTGAATTATGTTTTGGAAAAAATATCTACCACATTCGAAAGGGGCGTTAGCCCGAGTCCTAGGACACCTCGTACACGTCTGTAGCGTTATTGGTTTGCGAGATAGAGCAAAAAGAATAAAATCACGGTTTTACCTCAACATGGTTTTTCATTCCTGCTCAACATGAACATCCTCGGCAAGAGGACAACCGGAGGAAAAAAATGACACCTCGTACACGTCTCTAGGCTTATTGGTTCGTGAGATATCGGCAAAAATCCCAAAAAACACTTGTTTACCCCAAAATCGTATTCCATTTTTTTTTAAATTATAACGAGTGGTCCATAGCAAAGAGGACGTTACCTCGAGTCCTTGGACCCGTTGTACACGCCTCTGGCATGATTGGTTCGCGCGAATCCAAGCACGCCCTCCTAGCATGATTCCTTCCATTCCAAGGTCGCAGGGGCTCACAACTTGCTTTTGGAAGCAGCGCTCTCCCATCACACTACTGTAGGTTTTTATCCTAGAGACTTGAAATTTATTTTCATGGTAGAGGGCGTAGGGACCTTCCATTTATGTCAAACCATTTTGTTGTAGAATTCCTAGTTTCCAAAATATAGGATTTTCAAAATTCGAGGGTTTTCAAAAAAACATGAAAAATAAAAAAGTTTTACTACAGAAAATAAAGGACATAGAGACTTTCGAAAACAAAATTTTTTAAAAGTATAACGAGTGGTCCATAGCAAAGCCTCCGTCAGCCTGAGTCCAACGACATCTCATATGTCAAAATCGGACCATGGGTTGGCCAGATATTAATTATTTTATATGAACGCCGCCCGAGCAACGCCGGGTGGACTAGAAGCACCATGACTCCCCTACTCTGAACATTCTACTGAAAAAAATGTGTATTTAGTTCTTCAGCGAACTTCTTCATAGAAATAATTTCTCAGCTCAAAGTATTGATCTATCTGCTTGCCCCTTGCCAAGGCGGATAGGGATTGATTCCCGATTTATACGTGTGGGATTTTCAAAGTAAAATGCCACATACAATGGTACAGATACTGCCTAAGAAGGCGGTCCGGTGCCATACGATGCAGTATTATTAGTCATGTAAAACGATACGATGCTTTCCTTAAAACTCAGATATACTGATCCTGTAACGATTTAACTTACATATTCAAGCATAAATGTAGATGGAATGTTCATGGAAGAACAAAAAATAAGGCTGTAACCTCGAAAATAATCAATCACTCCCATTGAAACGTAGTAAAGTGCGAGGATACTGAATAATATGTGATTTATGCATGTTGCACTTTTGTCAGGATCCGTGGAAACACAGTTCCAGTAATTCAATATGCTTGGACACTCTTGGGTGCGTACACGCATTAGCATAGACACTGGATCATTATCTCCTGTACGCCAAATATTTTGTTGAATATACATATCGTATAAGGTTGCAGTCTTGCCCGCTTTCTGTACAGTAGTGCAACAAGAAAAGTTGATATTGCTTTGTTGTAGAATTTCCTGTCTTTAGATTGAGAATAGAGTAGAGCTGAAGTAAGCTTGTCGCCCCGGTTACGGCTATTCCTTGTTAAGATGGATCTCTATACCTAGGCTGTAAGGGACCCTGTCTTTGTTCTCAATGATAATGCGTGCTTCAACGTTAGTAGAGCTGTAGCCAGAAGTTGCGTTCAACCCTGCTGCATTCAGAAGTGGGAAAATACAACATGTGTTGAGATAGAGCAAAAACTTAGTCGATGCTGAGGAACTTCTAACTCATAAACGCGTACATTATCGTAACGCAATACCATTCACAGTACCTGTGCCAGGTAAGGATATTTGAACTTCGTCGTCATTTGATCATGGAAAATGTATTGATCCATATCCCACACACTAATCGCGAGGGAATGTCAGTCTCTATAATTGTTTACATTACTTGGTTTGCTTCTCCCGTCGTGATGCCACGCGGCAAAAGAAAGAGGTGCTAAATTATTTCGTAAATGCATGGTAGTTTACTTTTTCTTCAGGATTATGGCAGCAAATATATCTAATTTATTAATTGGTAACATATATAACGTGTTTCTATATACCTACTCATGCCTGGGACCAATATTCGCAAGCGGAACTGAATTAGTGATAAGTCAGTATATTTTCTGTATTTTTTTCATATGGAATTAGTTAAACCACATTTCATTTCATGCATTTATACTCACGCCTTCTTCATATACAGCTCATTTTACAGAGCATGTTTGGTAAAAAAAAATATCATCGTAGAATATATTTTTTTCCGTTACCGGATTCCAGTTCATACTTCTGTCGCGATATAGCGGCTTCGGTGGGTAGTCGCTAGAATGCTGATCGGCTGTGCCCAAGGTCGCGGGTTCAAACCCGGCCGAAGTCGTCGGACTTTTTAGGAGCTTTGAAATCCTTCAATATGCCTTCCTTCAGAGGAGAAATAAAGCAAGCGGGCCCATGTCTTAGACTTTTGGCATGTAAATGAATCTACCACCATAATTGGTGGTATGTAGGAAAAATTGTAGGTTATATTTGGCTGGTTAGGAAGCTTTCTATTCAAGTTCCAACGGTTGCCGCTTGGTGTTAGTAACAGTGGCGTCTGGTAGACAAAGTTGGAACTACTTGAAATTGAACTTTCGTCTCTCATTAACTCCTCTCGTGAGGTTGGCGTCAGGAAGGGCATCCGGCCGTAGAACCTATCAGCCACGTGGCTCATCGCATCTCATCCCCGACCGCGTTGGAAAACGGGACTTATAAGGGGTAGACATAGTTACAGACTTTTGCCGTGATATCTGGTTGGAGGCTGTGCTTCAGAAAATACAATACTAGAATTACTTCTGACGATAGCAGACATAATGGTGGAAGTGGAAAAGGAGGAAAAGGACAATAATTATATGTATTTATATTTATTGAGCTATCAGAGCCTAATATCGTTTCCGATGAAGACTCAACTGATAAGATGATAGCGGACTTAAAGGTAATCAAACCCTCCGACTGTTAGTTGCAGGCGCCGAAATTGTCTCTTAAACAGTGAAGGAGTTATGAAGTGAGATTTGTAAAATCAGCTTCTGAGTTGGTATGTCTGCTAGACAATATTCCTCATGACAAGAAGAAACTCTATTTTAATTACATCTTTGATAATGTCTTCCTGGGAATGAAGTTGCTCACAAGTTTAGGTACAGGGACAATCTGAAATAACGGAGTTTCCAAAGAATGTTAACTTACTAAGGATAGATTTGAATCCATTTTTCACCGTTGTCTGTCAACAATTGATATTATAACTTACTTGCACTTAATTTGATTATATGCCAAGTTATGATGACATGATAACAGCACTGGAACAGTTGCCTTCACAAGTCAGATTGTTTTTTCCCCTCAACCATGTCAAAACGATCTCTCGGGAAGAACATTACAAATCCTCGTCCTTTCCTGATCAACGCCTATAACAAAATCGTGGGAGGAACGGACCTTATGGTTCGAAACGTGAACAGATGTATTGTGTCAATAAAACTCATGTTGGGTCATATTTTCTTGTCTTCTTGGCGCGAGTCTACAGAACCCATGGTACCTCAGCACTTGCTTACGTAGAGCATTCAATAAGTAAGTTACACATGTCGACCGGCGCTAGGCCCATTGCGCAACATGAGATGCGCATTGTCCGAAGAGAGGGCATGTCCCGCAGCGACAGTTCCGCTACGGCACTGGTAAGTGGTGTATCGCATTGAGCGAGTGGAACGGCGCTAAGTGAAAACATACCGCTAAGTGGAAGTACGTGGTACTGTACGATTCTTGTGGGCAAAACGACTGAATTGCACAAGGATTCACCGTGATATTGTGGCGGTATATGAACCAAAGAACCAAATGCAATGTCCTGGCCGGCAATTGTGAAATGGTGCCAACAATTTGAGTACGGCCGGATAGATGTGTATGATGCCGTTCGGGAAGGAAGGCCATTAACATCGACCATAGAAGACAGTATTCCGCTGGTCGATGAAGTGATTCGCATCAATCGCAGAGTGTATCGGTGCCGCGATCGGCAAGCTAAAGGGCCATCTGGGTGGACAGCGATTTGACAAAGTTGAACAGGTCCAAACAGCGGTTCTCCGATGCCTTCATGATCCAAGGAGCGGACTTCTATCGTCAAGGTATTGAGCGATTTGTAGATCGTGCCGACCATTATTTACAGAGACTTGGCGACTATGTCGAAAAATAGTGTGATGTATCTGTGTCCCATCGCATTATAGTGCGTCATTCAATAAACGGTACTTGGTCAGCCATACTCATGTGTAACTAACTTTTTGAATGCCCCGTGTACAACCAATTACTTTTGAACTGGTGTTCAGGAGGAAAGTGGCGCAATGGTACGAGGATTCATACGACGTGTAACCATGAGAAGCTGGACCCTGCGTCATTGATAACTTACGATTTTATGGACGCAATCATCTGGTAATCAATTTCTCAAGAAATAAGGGGAAGTTGTGTTTCAGTGCCAATGTCCCCACTGCCAGTTTTAAATATGACGGGAC
Source organism: Meconema thalassinum (assembly GCA_946902985.2). Classification (NCBI taxonomy): domain Eukaryota; kingdom Metazoa; phylum Arthropoda; class Insecta; order Orthoptera; family Tettigoniidae; genus Meconema; species Meconema thalassinum. The sequence goes on along the minus strand of OX336398.1, from coordinate 138,698,243 downwards.
TATCCTTACCTTATTCTTAGCTTATTTTTCCGGTCCTTAAAATAACAACAATAAACCAGTACCTTACTCTTGGCGTTCCACACCAGGTAACCATTCAAGCATTCACTTGACTTCATGACTGAAGGCACAAAGGTCTGAAGATACTTGCCCAGTGTTTTCATAGTGTTATATTGCCAATTTAAGTAGTGCAACAAACATTAAAATGTTACAGTACTGTACTTAGAAGTTACGAGCCTGAATATGCAGCAAAGTTTTTGACAACACAAGGGCCTAGTATTACATGAGACTGACATGGTGTACCTAGGTGAAATCCCGAAGATCACACGCAAACACCCAGAAGACGTACTATGTTTGAATTACTTGTCGCTGTACAAAGCTGGAAAAGTAACTTTACTACACGCTTCTATGATCTAAGTCAGAGGAATAATTCCAGATCGGTCTGTGAAATGCAAACTGCAAGTGGTGATTAAATTTACAATTGCTGGTAAATGATTTGAGTCCATTTTCATTGCAGTAAAGATATGAGATTCGATTCGAGATGATTTTGGGTGAAGCTTTTGTGGCTAAATGTCGATAAATAATCGACATTCAAGGGCAAATAATGTAATTGAAACAGTATAATGATAATACGACCAAGTAGAAGAACAAATGGGATCTCAGATTGGGACACAATGGACAACGTAATAAACGAACCTAAATCAGACAAGAGTTCAGTACGCAAATAGAGATACCTTTATCCAATTACACTGGAGGAATTTGATGCTTTAATAGAGGAATACGCAGATATTTTGAGAGCAAACCTTGTCTATTTAAAATTTTTAGTATAAGATTTAAGTCTTAAATGAGGATCCATACAAGAAGGAATGATATCCTATTCCGGACAAACAACTGAGGTGATCACATGCGAGGACACACGAGATCAGTGTGAGCACGAGGTTCGGATCTCAGGGCGTCCTGGATTATGCTGGCCAATAATTACACACCGCCCTCATGTTCCACGTAAAGGATTGAGGATAACATGTGTATGACAACACAAGAAAAACAAGTGGACAATCACTATTAAAAGGAAATTTAATTCACATCATTTTTTTAAGGAAAAATAAATAACACACGCACTTCCTACAAAGAATAATGCTTGCTAGCTGCAAGGTATTCATAAATTAATTTCAGTTGATTTCCTAATCCTGCTGGATCAGTGCATCATCAAACAAAAGAAGGCGTAGTCTTTGGAATCATCTTAGAGTCTTTAATAGTTTGGACTATGTTGCATTATCACAATAATTAACGCTTTTTACCCTATGCAAGTGGGATGCGCTGCCTTCTAAATAATTATTGAAAGAAAATATTGCATTCGATTTATCTATTCGTTGATGATTTTACATGCCAGGATTTTGTTTCAAACTAGCATCATCTTTATTATTTCAAGTGTTTTTAAAGTTCAATTCCAAAATAGTTTTAGTAAAAATCCTTTTGAAAGATTTCCCAAAATTGACAACTATGAAAGGCTTTCTCAATATTGAATTATCATAGGCCATAGAAAATTAGTGTAGCATTTTGCAAGTATTTTGCTAGAAGAGGCTTACCAAAAATCATTTAATTGATATAAACAATTGGAATTATTAACACATTCAAATTATCAATTCACTGACTCAATATCTCATTCTCAACACTGTGATCTTTAACTAAGTCATTTAAATATACACTGTGACTTTGACCAAGTCATTTAACCAACTCGCTATAACGTTTAACGTTACGTCATTTTCCGGTAGTTGTTTCAGAATAACAAAATATTATTTGACGTGGAAGTCTATCAATATGAATGAACCTAAATGTTCACATATTTGAAGCTTTATCCACATTATTAACAGAATTGTCACAATTGCAACCTGTCTATATAAGTGGGTTCACCACTGGATCATCTGAGTTCAACTCTCAGACAATGCACAATAACTTAGAAAATAGGGTCAACACTAGATCCCTCTTTCTAACATTTACTTTCTAATTTAAATTAGAATATTAAGCTTCAAACTCTACACTCTCACAAATAGCTTAAGTATTGCATCCAATACCTCACTCCCAAATCATTAAGTTATAAACAATTATGATAATCATGTCTACTGAACAAATCAGTGTTGTTACTTTCAAATATGTCAGTGTTCTTAAAATCCAGATTTGTTATTTTTATTATTATTCATGAGGAAGAAATAAATAACTTTTACAGTGTTATTAAAGTTTTAACCTGTGATCTAAGAGTGTCATAATATTCTGCTGCGTCGTAAAATAGGGAAAAACTTCATATTTAATTACTCACATTCAAGACGTAAATATCGAAATATGAGGATCCTCCTCATCTTCTATTTTTTTAAACTCAAGTATGCGATGATAACGATATATCGAACTACTCCTCGATGTGCGAAACTAAATGGAACAATAGGGATTTAGGAAATTCATGGCTACTATGTCAGACTACTTACTGAAGATCATTTCAACAAATGATGACCATGAATTTTGAATGAGGTTAGGCACCACGACTCCTCTTGGAATTCTGTCCTCAGAAAGGTCCTTTCCTAACATTCCCTTGGTCTTAAGGCAACAGGCATGGCGGTGCGCCTGGGATGGCGTCGTCCCCATTATTCAATCAACATCTGATAATTCGTCTGTCTTCGCCTCCGTCTTTAGCCCATCTCCGCCTCGATGTTGGTTAACGTCATAGTGTCCCATTATGGTCAAATATTTTTATGTCCGCTTGGCAATGGTAATGTTCAGGGTGTGAACAGTTAGGGGAAAATAGCTTTCTAAGTCCACAATTATGAATGACTGGCAAATATTCCGTTACAGTTATCACTCGTAATCGTAATCGTTCGAAAATTTCCCTGGCATTTGTTTGAGTTCACAACTATTCAATTCAGTAATTCTAAATGTGCCTGAAAGCCTTCAAGTCCATAATATTCAAATATTGTCAAGTCTAATCCAACTGATCTGTTCTTAAGTCCACAACATTAAAATATGGTCACATTAAATATCTCTGATTTAATTTTAAGTTCACGATCTCTGAATCGAGTCAGATTACACTTCACGATGTTCACTCGATTGGTTTCAAGTATCACAAATAACTAGTTTCTGCGTCCTTTGACAACTTATGAAAAATCACCAGGGTGATTTCATAACGTACCATTACACTTGAAGAAATTTGCAGTCGACTTAGCAAAGTTGGAATGTGATCCATAATTATGTTTGGCGTATAAACACTCGAAGCACCATAGTAACGTGGTCTATCGCAATTTGATATCGGGGCACTCTCGTCGATTATAATCACGTGGCACAGTAGTACGAGCTCCACGAGCTGTCAGGTACAAGATACAAGCTGACAAGTCCCCTCGCTCTTCAGTTTATATAGTCCCTGAATGTCGATACTTGGCATTACGTAAGGGCATTACATCATCGCAGGCTGAACATATAATTGACTTTCACCTTCTCAACAAAAAAAACTATTCTCTGATATTATCAATATGCTCCATAGGTTCTGTAGAGCTGCTCGATTATGTTGACTTCCTCCATGTTTCATAAGTTCCAATACTTAATATCTCATTTCCCGGATATTACATTTTTACGGTGAGCGTGTCGGCATTGGCTCTTAGTCCGCGCATTCAGTTCAAATGCACACGTCAAACAGTGTGCGGCTGACGTCATGCCTCCTCTCGCTGAGTTTAAAATTCACTAGAGCCTACCATGTTGCCAGGTGTCATTAGATCACAATACGAAAGATGATCAATGCTGGTATACTATGGGTTCAAAAAAAATGGCTGCAGATTACCTAAATCCATTAGGCACGGGTTATAGACCTGATATAAAACACATGATGTGCTTGGATGCGCGTGGTTTACAGAAAAGGATGTTTCCGGGATAAAATTGCCTACTTAAAATAAGGAAATTGTTAAGGACATTCTGAGGTCAAGATATCTTCTCTACCATTGAGTTAACAGATATTAGTATTCAAGAGGAAAGCAAGAAATAAACCGGATTTTTATTCATAGGAAAGACCTTCCCTTCAGGATTAATAATAGTGAATCGGTAACGGTATCTCTCGATTGTAATTCTACAGAAGTAGAAGAGCACGTGTTATGCTACATTGATGATTTATTAATTGCATCCAATACATCGGAAGAGTACTTGAGTCATCTACGAATGTTGCTCAAACAAATGCATGAAGAAAACTTCAAAGTCAATCAAAACAAATGCCATATATGTCCTAATTAAAACTTATTATTCACAGGACTTGTTTTAGATCGGGTGAGAGATAGACCTAATCCGAAAACGATTAGAGCCATATAGCTCTCCAGAATATCAAAAAATATAGCATGTTCGCCAGTCCTTTCGAATGAACCATTTTCTCTCAATCCACTGCCAATCACATCCTGATGTCATGGCTCAAATGAAGAAATTGAAGAAAAATATTAAATAGGAATGATACAGTCATGTTTCTACATGGATAACTGTGACTGGGAAGCTCATCCGTCCGGAAACTTAATATTTTCATTACCCAACCAACGAATAAAAAACAAATATTGTGTATCCAAAGCTTTACTAAAAATACAAATTAAAGTCAGAGCCAGTTCTTGATTTTGATTGGCATTCCAACGCATGCGGAGTACCGCTGGTAAATAATATAAAACTTAAATATCCCGACTTTCAACGAGATTCTACGTAGAATCTCTTCTTAGAATTCCATTATTTACCTTGAAAGTGATCCTGCTTAGGGGATCATGTTCGAGATAGGGAAGTTTTGTCGTGTTAATTGCTCCGACTCGTCAGGTGGAATTATTGAGATGCTTATCAAGTCCATTACACTTGCAAGTACGAGACTGATTCCCTGATTACTCCGTTTCTATGAAAAACCTAGTAGCCTTCAGGCCAACTTTTCTATAACACCACCTGACATGGAGCTGATTCGGGAAAAGCGTGTGCAAATTTCAGAAGAAAGACTTAGACAGCAGGGTGAAAGTAAATTAAAAGGACTGAAAGGAAACGCTGCAATAAACCTTTGGTTGAAAGAGATTATATCCTCAAAAATATATATGAATAATTCTCAAATTCTTTATTGGTCCATTTAAAATTGAACCAGTAAATGACAATAATAGCAACAGAGTTGTTAACATTATATCTGCGGAATTAAATGGAAAGTGAAATTCCGCCTGTTTATAAAGTTACTATCAAACGACGTAACAGAATGCGAAGAAGATCGTGCACATGATTGATGACAAAATCAGCATGTTATGCTATTTGTGCCATGAAGGAGGTGTACTTTGCAGCATATCGTCGAAGAATAGAAGAATGCTAATGGTACTGACCCTGAATTTTGAGATTGGTATTGAAAGATTTTAATATTATGTACTGTATGTTAATTTTAACATGTATAAAACTCGAGCTGGAACTTTGCAAGGAACCTGTTTGGCAATCGAATTTGTGAAGCCAGTGAGTCACTTTACAGAGCGGCGAAGTGGAGCTACCCCACCAAGGGAAGGAAGCAAGTGAGCCAGTTGACATTGTAAAGTTCCGATATTGGAAGGGGAAGATGTTCCTCCATTGTCAGGCCACGTGCCGAATTCACGTGCTATGTCACATAGTGACACGTGCCTAATAGTGGGAGAGATTAATCACGTGGGTCGACATAGCCAATCAGAAATAGGTCGTCTTAGGTAGTAATTGTCTTAGAGAAATAATTGCGTTTAGAATAATGAGCTGATACTTTTGTACATCGGAAATTGCAGTTTTTAAATAGGAACATATACGTATTTTCAATTTCGTAATTGAATACGTGGTACGAAGAGCGTAATGGATTTTTTAATCGCCCGCCAAGAATTTCCCGCGGATTGCAAATCGACCCTTTGTTTGGAGCCCAGGAGGGAGAATTACGACATGAGTCGAGGCTTCTTCAATCTTTGAACGGCGAAGGTGAAAGACGAGTGTCAGTTCGAAACCGTAGTGGGCTCTTCGGAACTCAATATTTTAACCGAGAATGCGACTGTATTGTCGGTCAAAATGTTTTCGTTTGTTCGGACTCCTCTGAAATTAACATAGTGCGGAGTTATGTCATAAACATTATTGGAAAAGTGACTGTTACACAATAATGAAACTCATATATTGTGTAAGAAATTGTTACAACACGCAGTCAATATAGAACCCTGAGAGTGATAAATATTACTGAAATATTAAAGGCATTTATATCGAACATTATTCTATGCTGTTATCTACGTAACGGAGAATCTACAAAGGTTACTCAAAACAAAGTCGCTACATGAAAATTGATAAAACTACGATATTTGACGAATTTTATTTATGAATATCACGCAAAATTAATAAGCGACGTTATTAGTCAACAAAAATAATATCGTCTACAAGAAAAGTTATCGCAGTGAAATATTTTGTCAATCTTATTTCCACTATGTCAAAACTTATAAAGTTGAGAGGAAGGATTTCTGACTACACGAAAGAGGTTGTAATGGCGGTGTAAATATGCAGAAGGGGGACAACATATGAAGAGGAGGGAATGTTTCGAGTAACCGATAATAATTGTCAAAATTATGAAGATACTGAGGCAAATCCACGCAGATATAATGTTGAATTTTAAGAAGAGAAGAAGAGAATTTCCGGAACCGCGCCAACAAGTAGATGACGGAAAAGCAGTATTCCATTACAAGAGCAGATCCAAACCGAGACCAGAGCCAGAATGCAGTTCGTGACCCGAGAAGGCCGTTCGAATGGCAGGGCGATTATAGAAGAAGAAAACTCATCTGGAAGGAGAATGCTGTATATCCTAGTATTTGTAATACCAAAAATCATGTAGATTCGGCGAAAGGTAGAAGAAAATTTCGTTATCTGTAAGTTTTGTAGTTTGAAATTGGTGTTGTTTGAGTCTTCAGTCTTTCGACTGGTTTGATGCAGCCTCCTTGTCCTGAGCTAATCGCTTGATCGCTACATAGCTATCACACCCTACGTCCGAGGCAATCTGTTTAATATATTCCATCCTTTGTCTGCCCCTAAAGTTCTTGTTCTCGACCCTTCCTTTCATAACTAAGCTTGCTATTCCTGGGTGTCTTGGTATGTGTCCTATCATCCTATCTCTTCTCTTCATTAGCAGTCGCCAGAAACATCTCTCCTCTCCCACTAATCTTAATACCTCTTCGTTTGTAACCCTATCTACCCATCTGATCTTCATCATTCTCCTGTAACACCACATTTCAAACGCTTCAATTCTCCTCTTTTCTGCTGCACCAATAGTCCAAGTTTCACTTCCGTACAGTGCCTGGCTCCAGACAAAGGCCTTCAAAAATGACTTCCTAACACCTAAATCTATATTCGATGTCAACAGATTCCTTTTCTGTAGAAATGCTTTCCTTGCATGAGCTAACGTACTTTTTATATCCTCTTTGCTTTGTCCATCGCTGGTTATTTTGCTTCCTAAGTAACAGATGTATTCTACTTCCTTTAGTGTTTCACCTGCCATTTTGATGTCCATAGAGGTTCCTGATTTATTTCGGCTGCATTCCAATATTTTTGTTTTACATTTATTAATTTCCATCATGAATTCTTTCCTCAAGACGGAGTCCATACCATTCAATAACTCATTCAAATCCTCAGGCGTGTCGGCCAGGATGACTATGTCATCGGCAAATCTCAGAGTTGAAATTATTTCTCCTTGAATCTTCACTCCCTCTTTAAATTTTTCTACAATTTCCTTCATTGCTTGTTCAATGTGAAGATTGAAAAGTATGGGTGATAAGTTGCAGCCTTGCCTTACTCCTTTCTGAATACCAGCTTCTCTCTCATGTCCTTCAGCTCGAATGACTGCTGTCTGGTTTCTGTATAGATGGAAGATCACACTCCTGTCCCTGTACTTTATTCCAATCGTTTTCAAAATGTCAAACAATTTAGTCCAATCAACGTTATCAAAAGCTTTTTCTAAGCCTACAAATGACATGAACGTTCTCTTATCTTTCCTTATTCTACCTTCCAAAATCAGCCTATGACTTAGTACAGCTTCCCTTGTTCCTACATTTCTCCCGAAACCAAACTGGTCTTCACCCAACTCCGTTTCTATCTGGCTTTCAATCCTCTTGTAAATTATTCTAGACAGGATCTTTGAAGCATGAGTAATCAAGCTGATTGTACGGTAATCTTCACATCTATCGGCTCCCACTTTCTTTGGTATAGGTATAATTATATTCTTCTTGAAATCAGGGGGTACCTCACCTGTCTCATAAATCCAACATACCAAGTGAAATAACCTGATCTCCTATGCAGCGTAGCAACTCAATCGGTATATCATCTATGCCTGGTGCTTTGTTCCTGCGTAAGTCCTCTAATGCTCTGTCAAATTCAGATCGCAATATTAAATCTCCTTTTGCATCCTCATCAATTTCCTCCTCCCTTTCCCTTACACGATTCTCAATCTCCTTTCCCTTATACAAGCACTCTATGTAAGCTTTCCATACCTCAACCTTTTCTTCCCTATTTGTTAGAGTCTTTCCATTTGTGTCCTTAATATTACAGTACTTAGTCTTGTTTTCCCCAAAGCGTGATGGTGCAGTGGCTTAGCTTCTCGCCTTTCACCCGGACGGCCGGGTTTCGAATCCCGGTGATAGCGGGGTGGAATTTTCACCTGGAAAATCACGTGGTGTCAGGAAGGGCATCCGGCTTTAAATCCCCGGCCAAAACCAAAATGAGCCTGGTTGGCTCCGACGACCCCAATTAATTGGGAAAAGCCGAAGGGGGGAAGGAAGTCTTGTTTTCCCCAAAAGTATTCTTAATCCATCGATAAGCTGTGTCTACTTTTCCTAATTTCAGATAATTTTCTATACCTGCACATTTCTCTTTCAACCATTCTTCTTTCGCTTCCTTGCACTTCTTGTTAACCTCATTTCTCAGACGTCTGTATTCTGCTTTCCCCTTTTCGTCTCTTAGATTCTTGTGTTTCCGCCTTTCATCCATCAATTCTAGTATATCCTGTGTGATCCACGGTTTTCTACCTATTCTTTCTTTACTAGCAATGTTTTCTTCTGCGGATTTTGTTATTTCATTCTTCAAAAGTGCCCATTCGTCTGAAATTGAAGTTTGTTTAGGGGTTTCCATTAGTCCTACCTTTATACTCATCTTGAATCTTTCGTTTACACCCTTTACCTTCAGTCTGTCTATTGCCTACCTTTTTGGCTTTTGACTTTTCTTCAGTTTCTTCAACTTTAATCTGCATTTCATAACAACCAGATTGTGGTCAGAGTTTATGTCAGCACCGGGATATGTATTACAATCCAAAATCTGGTTTCGAAACCTCTGGTTGACCATTATGAAGTCGATTTGGTAACGCCCGGTATCTCCTGGTCTCATCCATGTGTATATTCTTCTATTGTGGTTATTAAATAAGGTGTTAGCTATGACCAACTCATGCTTGGTACAGATTTCCATCAGCCTGCTTCCTCGATCCTTCCTTTCACCTAATCCGAAATCTCCTACCATCTTCCCTTCTCTTCCTCTTCCTACCACAGCATTCCTATCTCCCGTTACTATAACATTTTCATACCACAGAATTTCATCTATTTCTTCGTAGACCTTTGAAATTATTTTGGAGTTTATCATTTCACCATGTACATTAATTTAATTCGTTATTAGGAATTTCGATTAGATTTTGAATTTTCGTAAACCGTTCATTTATATAGTAAGAAATCGTCGTGATTTATACTAGTTATAGTAAGATTGTGTTATGGAAACCGGTGTCAGGCTTAATGCCACCCCATTGTCTATCCCGTTACGCCCAGAGAACCGTAAGTTTCTCACCCTCCCTAGAGGTTTGATTGTTTTTCCCAGTAGAGTAGTCCATAACACAGTCGAAAATAGGATGTTCCCATCCTGTGGTACCTGTTGGTAGGATTAACAGGTTTTCTAGCCGGTGAGCTTGAAGATTTTACGGTCCAGCTGTTCTTCGCATTCGACAAGTGCATCTTCGTGGTAATTTCGGGAACATTACGTTATCGTTAATGAATGAGGCAAACGTAAAAATGCATTAATTATTATAACATAAAACTGTCTCTCTAATTATCTCCTTAATAGGTCAATATATATGGTTATCGTTTATTATGAAGGCTTCTCGTTAATATCGATTATAATTATTTTCAGGGACACGAGCACCAAGACATCGGAAGGTGGTATTAAAAAAACTTCGCAGTACTGGGCACAGGGCTCATACTTGTGAAATATGCATGAAGAATTTTCCTTCCGAGGGTAGATTAAGGACGCATTCTAATACTCATAGTGGCCGTAAGGAACACTCGTGTAATGAGTGTGGAAGGGCTTTTGCTGATGGAAGTACATTGAGGTATCATCTTTTAATTCACAGCAACACGAAACCACACGTTTGCAAAATATGCAGTCGGGCTTTTAGACGGAAAACTACTTTAAACTATCATAGTGGTACACATAACAGAACAAGGAATTACTGTTGCGATTCGTGCGGAAAGTATTTTCCTTCAAAAGACTGTCTGAAAGCACATCTAGCAATGCACAGTAGTGAGAGACCTTACGTGTGCCAAAAATGCGGAAAGGATTTTCCGCGGAGGCCAAGTTTACGTCGGCACATGATTACTCATGGCGGTGAAGGGACGTATTCTTGTGCAATTTGCAGAAAGAAATTCAATGATAAATTTAAGCTAGATAACCATTCTCGAAAGCATAGCGGTACAAGGCCATTTTCTTGTGATACTTGCGGAAAGAAATTTAAGACCAAAGAAAGTTTGAAGCCACATTTCTTAATTCATAATAAGAAAAGAGCGCACTAATATAAATATGTTGAAATGTTTAAGCAATGAAATGTCCTGTTTATCAATACCAGGTAATGGAATGCATGTAAAAACATAATAACTTGTAATCACAATTATTTTACTTTTTTTCTTACGTCACATGCCTTTTATGAATTCGCGAAAGCTGACCCTGGGAGATATCATTTAAAGAACTAGATGCATACTTTTTAAAATATGTATATGCTTTATATTTCGTTAACTCTTGAACGGAAAATATCACCATCCTGTCTAGCTGATCACATTTATATTATTTATCCTAGTGCAAGGCACGAGCTAGCTTAATACACCATCAGGGATGAATACCGAAGGTTAATTGAAAACCATGGCTGTAATCGGTTGTACTTAATAATATTGATTTCATATTTGGCTGCTGTGAGCAAGTTCAAATATTTTGTTGATATCTCGTTAACACCAAGCCATTAGTTATTTGGTGCAATAAGGCTCGTATACTTCCCATTTTTTAGTATCAAAAGTCCCTTGCAACCATTTTGCATTGTTATAGGTACTCCCATGCCTCTAACGAAAATTCTCAAATATTATCTAATGTGAAGAAATGACTACCTCACGACAGACTTATACAAGCAATCATAAATCTAAAAACAAGACTGCGCAACAAAACGTTGAACTCTCGATTTTCATAGTATTTTCCCTGAAAGAAATGTCAGCTTGCAAGTGCTAAGGAAGTTTGTAATAGAAAACAGCTCGCGAAATAACTGTATACATTTAATTTCAATCATTTGCTCTGTTGTGAAAACTGTCCAAGAATGTTATCATGCATTGCAGTTCTTCGGAACATTCACTTTGAATGGTAATAAACTTAGCAGAAAATAGTGGTGACATGTTGTGAACTAACATGCACGATTTATGACATTGTAATGATTTATTCCTGTATTTATGGGTATGTTGTGTGGACCCTTCTTTAATAATCTGTGGCATTTTTGTGGCATTGCATTGTTATTGGTACTCCCATGCCTCTAACGACAATTCTCAAATATTTTCTAATGTGTAGAAATGACTACCTCACGATAGACTTATACAAGCAATCCTAAATCTTAAACACAAGACTGTGCAACAAAACGTTGAAGTCTCGATTTTCATAGTCTTTTCCCTGAAAGAAATGTCAGCTTGCAAGTGCTAAGGAAGATTGTAATAGAAAACCGCTCGCGAAATCACTGTATATAGTTAATCTGATTATTTGCTCTGTTCTGAAAACTGTCCAAGAATTTTTACCTTGTATTGCAGTTATTGGGAACATTTGCTTTGAGTGGTAATAAACTTAGAAGTAAGTAGTGGTGACATGTTGTGAACTGACATGCACGATTTAAGACATTGTAGTGATTTATTCCTGTATTTATGGGTATGTTGTGTGGAACCTTTCTAATAATCTGTGGCATTTTTGTGGCTCTATAAGTGAATATATAATTGGAGCTAACGATGAGTGTTGGAAGTGGCATTCGCCCTTTTTTATGAGACACCAGTTTTTGAACGGTAAAGTTAGGACACGAAGTCACTTATTCTCAGTTCTTCCTCACGAGTTTCAGTGTACTCCATTCCTGCCTTCAGATCAGAATTAAATTTATTCACAGATCAAGGGATCAAATCCAGTCCTTACAGGTGACAACCTGCAAATGTTAACCACTTCGCCACGTGGGGACCAATGGTGGGTAGAAAAGACTGAGGAAATAATGTTTCTTTTTTATCTGTCATTAGGGAAGAATATTAAATTGACTGTTATATGTACTTCCAGGGCAATTATTTCTAAATTTACAAAGGAATTTCGAAGATTATGGGGTATCTACTTAACGGACTCCTAATTTATAAAACAACTAGATGTGCCCGGAATGAGTTGCAATGACAATCAGAGTAAGTATTGGCGTTGTAATTTTCTTTGTGGAAGTGTTTTTGTATATACAATTTATTCTCTTACCGTTAACTGGCTCTAATCTATTCTAAAAAGAATTTGCTAATTCAGAAACATTCGTGGGAGCATCCATAACCACTCACCAAAGTTTCATATCAATTTGATGAGTTGTACAAAAACGCATATGGGATTTTATTGAAACGATTCACGCGCCGTCACTCATTTGTTGAATCTACTCAGCGCTACCAACTGTAAATGGATTTACTAAGCCAGAATTCTTCACGGGAGTGTGCGATGAAAGATAACTGGTTCTGTTGAACGGGTATGTCACGGCGCTGCTGGAAAGCGTAAGTGATATGTTTGTTGCCAGTGATATGTTGAATTGTTGGGCTTCTAGGGCATGTATGAAATGTTGGGTGGCCTCAAATATAGCAAGTAGCTCTCGATAGAATGCCGGCCATTCCGTCTGTTTGGGTAAGAGTTTCTTGGAGAAGAAAGCTAATGGTTACCAGCCACCATTTATATGTTGCTGCAGACTAGCGCCTACTGCCTTGCTCCATGCGTCAGTTAACAGTCCTAGTTGGGCATCAGGATCAGGGCGCACCCTGAATCTCGATTCGACGAGGCTAGCTTTTACAGGCGCTGAATGTGGTTTCCAACTGTGGTGTCCAGAGCACTGGTTTGGGGTCCGCGAAGAGTGGCTATTGATGCATGGATAGGGACCTGGTGTTCAGATGCTGAGGGTACGAAGCGACGGTAGTAGTTCACCACCTCTTAGGAGGCGCCTCAGGTCCCAAGCTTCTTGGGGAGTGGAAGATTCTGCAAGGCGGTGATGCGGACTTGTAGCGGTTCAGTTTCTGCAGCGGAGACTTTGCAACCCAAGAAGGTAACGGATGAAAAGGTTAAGACTCCCTTGCCAGCATTGATGAAAATGCCATACTCCGATAACCATTGGACAAGGGATCTCAGACGGAGCTCATATTCCTCTGGGTTCTTGGAGAACATGGGTATATCATCAACATAGGCGAAAGAGAAGTCCAGGCCAGACAATGCTTTGTCGATGAATCTCTGGAAGATCCGGCCGGCGCACAGTGTCGAATTCCAATTCTAGGTGGAAAAAATTTATAACTTCGTTAATAGTGCTGGGATTCCATTAAAAGTTGGCAATATACCGTTTTCGAGGTCGCTGAATTCATTTCTGCCATCGTCTTGTCTGTCTGTTAGGTAGTCAGCCCGAAGGCTGGTTGGATCCTCAAGAAGCACCGCCGTTACGTTATGTGAGTAGATATCCACAAAAACCCAAGGCAGTGCTATATTGAGGCGTGAGGTAGTTTGCCATGCTTTCCTCACTGAGTCAGTACAGCAGTACTAACCCTATGAGTAGAACCTTTCATAACAGGCACTGACTGTGTCCTGAATGTCATTACTAAGCACCACCCATACCTCAGTAGCTTCCATATAATCACAGCCATGAGTGAGACTGAGACATCGGTGAAAAGCCACCTTTTACTCTAGCCTGTGCCAACTGACAAATGCAAATGTACTGTATTCATCGTCTTAAGTGTACGATATTCGGGGGTAAATATATAGGGGTGAGGGGTAAGGTGAGGTGTAAAAAATGACCGAAAGCAATACAAGAATCATCCATTTTTGGTAATAAAAATCACGATTTTGATGTGTATATGATAGTTTGTGACAGTGGTAAACATACCATTTAAAACTGGATAAAATATGAATAACAATGAGACTTTCAGTCAAGTATTCTTGTTACACCTTATTTGAGGGAATACGCGAAGTCACTGTATGTAAAATCATCCTGATTGAAAACGTATATTAAATTGTTATTAAACATAGAACAACGAAATAGGCACAAAAAATACCATTTATTTTCTAAAAATAAAATATTCGTCAAAATCATACAAACAATTTCTTTATACCAAAATGTCATTTTACAGTCCTGTTAATGACGTTGTTTTAGTAAACATACTTCACACACGAAAACATTATTATTTCTCTAGAAAGGCATGGAAATGAAGGCAACATATATTGAATATTAGGCCTATTTCTCCTATCTTATCGTACATATATAAAGGAATGCCTGTGTGTTCGTCTTTTATGCGTTCATATACAATTCATCCGATTGCGATCAAATTTTGGTGAGTAGTTGTACACAGTCCCGGAAATGTTATAGGCGTAGTAAATCTAATTTACAATAGATGGCGCGCGAGTAGTTTCAAGAAAATCGCGTGCGTTTGTTTCAAGAAAGCCCCACATGCGTTCATATGCCATTCATCCCACTGCGATGAAACTTGGGTGAGATGTTTTGTACACTTAAAGTAAGGTTTCTGGCTTAGTAAATCCACTTAACAATAGGTTGCGCACGAGTAGATTCAACAAATGAGCGACGACGGGCGAAGCGTTTCCACAAAGTCCTGCATGCGTTCACATACCATTCGTCCGATATCGATGAAACTTGGGAGAGAGGTTGTGTACACTACAGGCAAGGTTTCTGGCTTAGTAAATCCATGTTATAATAGGTAGCGCACGAGTCGATTCAACAAATGATCGACGACTCGCGAAGCGTTTCAAAAAAGTCCCGTATGCGTTAAAACTATCGTCTGATATTGATTAAACATGGGTGACATGTTGTGTACACTTCAGGGAAGGTTTCTGCCTTAGTAAATCCACTTTACGATAGGTAGGGCACTAGTAGATTCCACAAATGAGCGACGACACGCGAAGCGTTTCAACAAAGTCCCTTATGCGTTCATATACTATTCGTCTGATAGCGATGAAACTTGGGTGAAATGTTGTATACACTTCAGGGAAGCTTTCTGGATTAGTAAATCCACTTAAGAATAGGTATCGCACAAGTAGATTAAACAAATGAGCGACGACGCGCAAAGTGTTTCAACATAGTCCCGTATGCGTTCATATAACATTTGTCCGGTAGCGACTAAACTTAGGTGAGTTGTTGTGTACACATCAGGGAAGGTTTCTGGCTTAGTAAATGCACTTAACAATAGGTAGCGCACGAGTGGATTCAACCAATGAGCGACAACGGGCGAAGCGTTTCAACATAGTCCTGTATGCGTTCACATACCATTCGTCCGATAGCGATGAAACTTGGGTGAGAGGTTGTGTACAATTCAGGCAAGGTTTCTGGCTTAGCAAATCCACTTTACGATAGGTAAGGCACGAGTAGATTAAACAAATGGCCGACGACGCACGAAGCGTTTCAACAAAGTTCCGCATGCGTTTATATACTATTCGTCTGATAGCCATGAAACTTGGGTGAGATGTTGTGTACACATCGGGGAATGTTTCTGGGTTAGTAAATGTACTTTACAATAGGTATCGCACAAGTAGATTAAACGAATGAGCGACGACGCGCGAAGTGTTTCAATATAGTCCCGTATGCGTTCATATACCATTCGTCCGATAGCGATAAAACTTGGGTGAGATGTTGTGTACACTTCAGGGAAGGTTTCTGGCTTAGTACATCCACTTTACAATAGGTATCGCACAAGTAGATTCAACAAATGATCGACAGCATGCGAATCGCTTAAACAAAGTCATGTAGCGTTCAAATACCATTCATCCGATTGCTCAGAATCCTTGGTTGGATTGTTGTGCACACTCCATGAAAGGTTTCTGACTTAGTAAATCCTTTTTACAATAGGTAGCGCACTAGTAGATTCAACAAACGAGTAACGGCGCACGTATCGTTTTTTAAAAAATCGTATATGTTCATATACCATTCATGCGATTGCAATGAAATTAAGAGAAATGTTGTTTCCACTCCCGCATAGATTTCTGATTAATAAATCCATTTTACAATTGGTAGCCCACGAGTACATTCAGCTAATGAGTGACAGCGCGTGAATCGTTCCAACCAAGTCCCGTATGCGTTCATATACCATTCATCCGATTGTGATAAAACGTTTGTAAGTTGAGTACAGTCCTGCGAAGGTGTATGAATTAGTACATCCGTTTTTCAATGGGTGGCGCACAAAAGATTCAACAGATGAGTGAAGGCGCGTGAATTGTTTAAACAAAATCCCGTATGCGTTCATATGCCATTCATCCGATTGCGATGAAACGTTCATTAGTTGTTGTGTACACGCCAGGGAAGGTTTTCGACTTAGTAAATCCATTTTACAATAGGTAGCGTACGAGTATATTCAACAAATGTGTGACGGCGCTCGAATCTTTTCAACAAAGTCCCGTATGCGATCATATACCATTTATTTCATTGCGATGAAACTTTGGTGAGTTGTTGAGCACACTCCCATGATTTAATTGGAGATAGTAAATCAATTTTACAATAGTTTAGAGGTGGTTAACGGAAAACAAATAAATATTGGGAATCCAAAAGCACTTCAACAAACAAAGTTACAACGCCAACACTTTCTTTGATTGGCATTGCAACGCATGCCGGGTACAGCAAGTTGCAAATAAAAAGAAAAAGGTAAATTCGTCAAGTAATGTTCTCATTAATCTCACTCCCCTTAATAATAACAAATAGTCTAATGTTCATTCGTCACCTGATTCTTCTGTAGAGTCCAGAACATCGTAATCATTGCTATACTGGTCTTCATCATTTGATGTCAAAGTTCCTTGGGGGTCATTAAGTAACTCAATAGCTTCCATAGGTAGATTACCTATGTACGTGGCATTGTTCTTCCTGCACTCTCCCATTTTTGTTAATATTATGGGATATCAATTTAATTTTTTTTCTTAGCTCCTGCACCTGATTGTCAGTAAGAGTTGTAGGATCAAATTTATTCATAACATATTGAAATATGACGTCTGTACGCCCCTATTTACGACATGACCGCCACGCGTTGAAAAATTCTTCTCGCGGTAATGCCCACATAGTCACTGAAAATAAGAAAATAAACCATCATGCACATTCGTGCGCAACCAAACCACTACATATCCTGAATCTACATTAAATTTCCTATCGAATGACGTTTAAAGTATAGTGGCACTATGAGGCACTCATAAAGTAAATTATTTATTTAATGCAGAAAGCTTGTATTACGCATAAAAGTGCGAACACATACCTCTTTTCACTATTCCATGAGCCGCAGAAGACAACACCTCGTTGAACTCAATAGAATCACAACGTGCGGTTCACTCCGAAACCTCCTATCAAATGACCTGATAACTGCCAGGAAGACGTTTCAGCAACTATAACCAGTTTTTGCTTTCATTTGCGACAGTGATATTATTCCACCTAGCTATGGGATGCGACACACTGTTTGGCGTTGCGCAATCCTTTCATCATGAATACAGTAGAATATCGAAATGTTCGAATGGTATTATGATTCCTGTCTTCGGGATATCTTCTGGATTCACAGTTATCTGTTGGTACGCCTTCATCAGGTCGATCACTGAAAATGTTGTGAGTAGTGTGTTTTGGACAGTTCCGCAGCCTCCTACGGCTTTCCTCCTACAAGATGGCGGCCACCGCAACCACCCACATAAATGGCGCGCATTTCAAAAAAAGATGGTGAGCATGGCTTAACCTAGCCTATTCTAGTCAAGCTAATCTAGTCTAGCCGACATAACCAAACCTATTTAACAAAGGGCCTAACTACACTTTTGTTGATATTTCCTGAACCCATGATGGGATTTTGACCTGTGAGGTATCGTTGGACTTGGGAAGACACTCACGTTTTGATTGTATTTTTGAAATTTTGACAAAGGGCCTAACTACACTTTTGTTAATATCTCGCGAACCAATTAAGCTAGAGACATGTATGTGGGGTGCTAGCACACGGGGTGACGCTCTATTTTTGAATATATATTTATTTTTTTGCCAAAGAGCCTATCTGCACTGTTGTTAATATCTCGCAAACTAATAATGGGAGAGGGTCAAGTGAGGTGTCATAGGACTTATGATTGCCAACCCTTTCCCATGACCAACGAATTTATCCACAAGATCCAAAACAGCAAGGTTTTCGACCTAAGATTTTATTAACTAATCATTGGAGAGGATCAATTGAGAAGTCATAGGACTTAGAATGGTTAACCTTTTCCCATGACCATCGAAATTACCCAAAAATCCAAAACAGCAAGGTCATCGTCCTGAGATTTTATAAACTACTAGCTGTATCCGGCATGCGTTGCAATGCCAATCAAAGAGAGTGTTGGCGTTGTAACTTTGCTTGTTGACGTGCTTTTGGATTCCCAATATGTTTTTCTTTTTCCGTTAAGCACTTCTAAATTATTGCAAAATTGACTTATTCTCTCAAAAATATCATGGGAGCGTGCTCAACAACTCAACAAAATTTCATCGAAATGAATGGTATATGAACGCATACGGGACTTTGTTGAAACGATTCGAGCGACGTCTCCCATTTGTTGAATATACTCGTACGCTACCTATTGTAAAATGGATTTACTAATTCGAAATCCTTCCCTGGTGTGTACACAACAACTCATGTAAGTTTCATCGCAATCGGACGAATGGCATATGAATGCATACGGGATTTTGTTGAAACGATTCACGCGCTGTCGCTCATTAGTTGAATCTACTCGTGCGCTACCAATTGTAAAATGGATTTTCTAAATCAGAAATCTTCGCGAGAGTGGCAACAACATTTCACCAAATTTCATTGCAATCGCATGAATGGTATATGAACACATGCGTTTTTTTTTAACGATATGTGCGCTGTTACTCATTTGTTGAATCTACTTGTGCGCTACCAATTGTAAAAAGGATTTACTAAGTCAGAAAGCTTTCCTGGAGTGTGCACAATAATTCACCAAAGATTCATAGCAATCGGATGAATGGTATATGAACGCATACGGGACTTTGTTTAAACGATTCGCGTGCCGTCGCTCATTTGTTCAATCTGCTTGTGCAATACCTATTGTAAAGTGGATTTACTAAGCCAGAAACCTTCCCTGAAGTGTACACAACATCTCACCTAAGTTTAATCGCTATCGGGCGAATGGTATATGAACGCATTCGAAACTTTGTTGAAACGCTTCGCGCGTCTTCCATCATTTGTTGAATCTACTTGTGCGCTACCTATTGTAAAATAGATTTACTAAGCCTGAAACTTTCCCTGGAGTGTACACAACAACTCACCCCAGTTTAGTCGCTATCGGACGAATGGTATATGAACGCATACTGGACTATGTTGAAACACTTGGCGCGTCGTCGCTCATTTGTTTAATCTATTTGTGCGATACCTATTGTAAAGTGGATTTACTAAGCCAGAAACCTTCCCTGAAGTGTACACAATATCTCACCCAAGTTTCATCGCTATCA
Source organism: Meconema thalassinum (assembly GCA_946902985.2). Classification (NCBI taxonomy): domain Eukaryota; kingdom Metazoa; phylum Arthropoda; class Insecta; order Orthoptera; family Tettigoniidae; genus Meconema; species Meconema thalassinum. The sequence goes on along the minus strand of OX336398.1, from coordinate 138,678,247 downwards.
GACGAATAGTATATGAACGCACACGGTACTTTTTGAAACATTTCGCGCGTCGTTGCACATTCGTTGAATCTTCTCGTGCGCTACCCATTATAGCATGGATTTACTAAGCCAGAAACTTTGCCTGTATTGTACACAACCTCTCACCCAAGTTACATCGCTATCGGACGAATGGTATATGAACGCATACGGGACTATGTTGAAACACTTCGCGCGTCGTCGCTCATTTGTTTAATCGACTTGTGCGATACCTATTGTAAAGTGGATTTACTAAGCCAGAAGTCCTTGCCTGTAGTGTACACAACCTCTCATCCAAGTTTCATCGCTATCGGACGAATGGTATGTGAACGCATACAGGACTTAGTTGAAACGCTTCGCCCGTCGTCGCTCATTTGTTGAATCTAGTCGTGCGCTACCTATTGTTAAGTAGATTTACTAAGCCAGAAACATTACCTGAAGTGTACAGAATATCTCACCCAAGTTTCATCGCAATGCGATGAATAGTATATGAACGCATGTGGGACTTTCTTGAATCAAACGCACGCCATTTTGTTGAAGCTACTCACGCGCCATCTATTGTAAATAGGATTTACTACGCCTATAACGTTTCCTGGATTGTGCACAACAACTCACCAAAATTGGTCGCAATCCGATGAATTGTATATGAACGTATCGTCATTACGCATTTGTTTAAACTACTCGCGCGCTATCTATTTTGAAATGGATTAACTATGCCTATAAACCTCCCGGATGTGTGTACAACAACTCACCAAAATTTGATCGCAATCAGATGAATGGTTTATGAATGCATAAAATATGAACAAACAGAAAATTCCTTTATATATATATATATATATATATATATATATATATATATATATACTAGCTCTTCAGCCCGGCGTTGCTCGGGATCACAATTTATATTAGGATATCGTACCTTCGATCGCTGTGTTGTATTGTGTGCAACCCGGAGGAAGGTTGTTGTTATAATGAGCAATATTAATGCCACTCGAAGTCCTTGTGCCTGCTTTTTTCTGCTCATAAATTGTGTTGAAATTGTTAAGTAGGAGATTAATCCTGAAATTACACTAATATAACTGAATATTTAAGGAGCCTACGTTAATGTTACTATGCATTATTAACCTAACCATTACATTTTAAGGGCCAATCAATTTCTTTTTCTTCATTGTAATAGCCTTGCGTGCTTTGTCGAACAGCAACATTTCAAGAGGATAATGGAGATAAATTCCTAGAATGCCAGCTGCTTGGTCCTGTTCGTGTATATTTCTACCTGTGTAGATATTAGATTTTATTATACGTATGTAATCTGTTTTTCATTATTAGATCTAATATTATTATTATTATTATTATTGTTATTATTATATTATAATAATATTATGATTGGTAAAACTTAATGATAAACTGTATACATTTTTATTAATTAATTCATGTGAATGAACCGTATTTTTCACTATTCCATTCGCTATGGGGGAAAATGACCTGGACTTAACGTCCATTCTGCTACTTATTACCACAGCAGGAAGTCTTCCTCGACTGTTATTTTTAAAATATTTTTCTATTAATTTGTGTTAGTTTAGTAGCAGTATTATCATCCATAAAATAAATGAACAAATACACCGGGCAGAGCTGGGTGCTACTACTATAATAGTTATAGTTTTAATATTATTTCCGATTATTCCCCTTCAGGAGAGCGTGAGAACTTGAGCCAATCACAGCTTCACTTCCTTTTCCTCTCTTCTTTTCTTCTCAAAACCTCTTCATTAGTTCACTGTGCTTTTTCTGCCTTTCCTCTGTCCATTTTCTCCCTGATGTATCTTTCCTTGAAACTTGTACAATTTTCGTGTTTCTGATTTTATTTCTAAATTGTTCTCTGTCCTTAATGTCGTCTTCCGAGATTTTAAGTAATTCCATGTCTTCATGTACTTCTTTAATCCAACTGGTCTTTAATTTACTTGCATTCACGATATTGAAAATCTTCTTAGTGAGTCTGTTCTCATCCATCCTATATATGTGTCCATAGAACTGCAGACGTCTCTTCCTAAATTTATCTATAATGGTGTCTGTATTTTCATAAAGTTCCTTTGTTGGTCTCCTGACCCAAATTCCATTACGGAAAACAGCGCCATGGATTTTCCTAAGAATTTTTCGTTCCTGTTTCTCAATATCATGAATTCTTGTAATTCCTCTAATGACGGTGGTTTCTGCCGCGTACAAGCTTCAGGCAAGACAACTGTGTTATAATGGCGCAATTTTGCATTGCGAGATACTGCTCATTTGTTATAGTGATTCCATGTCAGCTTGTACGCCTTCCGCAATTTTACTATTCTATCTGCATTAGAAATTGTGTTCAATCCTGAGTGTTGGATGGCTTCTCCTAAATATTTGAAGTGAGTGACCTGCGAGATTTTTCCATATTGCATTGGCAAGGTGATGTTTCCTGTTGATTTGGTGTCCATATACTGTGTTTTTTCATAGGAAATATAAAGTCCCGTTTTACTGGAGATTTCATGTAGTTTCTCTAGCGCTAATATGGCTTCATCCTTGTTGTTTGTTAAGATGGCCAGATCATCTGCAAAGGTCAAGCATTTCACAGTGACTCTTTTCCCTTTCTCCTTTTTCAATTTGGATACCTTTCACATGCTTTTCCCATTCTGTGATGATTTTGTCCAGTACGATGTTGAACAAGAGTGGTGATAAACCGTCCCCTTGTCGAACTCCAGTATGTATTGCAAAAGAGTTAGAGATTTCTCCCATGAATTTCACCTTTGAGGTAGTTCCCAATAATGTTTCCTGGATGATGGCCCAGGTCTTCCTGTCAACTCCTAATTCTTCTAGTCTGTTAATCAAGGTTTGTCTGTCAACCGAATCGTAAGCCTTTTTGAAATCCACAAATGTGACTGTAGTGTTCCTGCATCGTCGGATGTGCAGTATGGTCTTGAGGTTCCAGATGTGCTCAATACAGTACCTTCCCTTCCTGAAACCTGCCTGATATTCACCAATATGGTGGCCCACCTGTGGCTCGAGTCGATACAGCAAAGCTTTAGAGAGAATTTTATAAGCGACTGGAAGAAGCGAAATTCCTCTATAATTATTCGGATCAGTTTTGCTTCCCTTCTTATGGAGTGGGAGTATCAAAGCACTCTTCCATTCTTTTGGGATTTTCTCTGTTTTCCAGTCATCTGACATTATTATGTGAATTTTTGGTGTTATGTGTTCATGATCCAATTTCCAAACTTCTGCAATAAGTATATCTTCACCAGGGGCTCTATTGTTTTTAATGACTTGTTTATGTCCACCATTTCTTCATGTGATGGTGGAAGTGAATCAAGGTTGGACACTGGTTTTGCAAATTGAAGTTGTTCAGAAGGTGCTTCGCAATTAAGGAGTGTACTGAAATATTTAGCTAGAATTTCACAATTATTGCTCGTATTTGTTTCCAGATATCCATCAGGTCGTTGGAAGCATAAACTGGGAGGTTGAAAGCCTGCTATATTTTCTCTAAAGGTCTTGTAAAAATTTCTGGTGTTGTTCTTAGTGAAGTCCTGTTCTATTTCATTTAGCCTATTATTATCATAATTGCGCTTTTCTCGGCGAATAATTTTAGAAGTGTTTTTCTGAACCTGCACAAATTCTTGCCATTTTTCTGTTGTTTTATGGCTATTGAAATTATTAGTAATAGTTTATATATACACATTTATATTAATCGTTAAACCGTGTAGGCAGAAATGTCTCAAAATTTTCGCATACATAAAGCACACGATCACCATATGCTGTTTTATATTTCCGAATCTTGATAATCCGGAATGGAATATGCGTTGGCAATTCGCTGAGCTTCTTTGTCTCTAAGCCACAAGCTTGTCCCACAGCATTCAAAACATTCATTGTAGTAGTATATAAACAAAACAAAAGCATATCTATTACACTCTACAACAGCTTGTAATAATATTGTGCATATAGCTATTTTGCACTATGCATTGCTAATAAATTATACTATTTATGCAAGAAATGCTCTAACTGTAGCAGATACTTCTTTTCTGCATATAGCACAAGTGCTAAGTGCTAATGCACACTTGACACAGGCTATCAAGTGTCCGCAAGGTGAAAATACAAAACCTAGTTCTTCTTGATAACAAATTTTACGTAATTGTTGGTCACACTTTTGTATTTGTTGGTCAGACACATATTTTTTCAGCTTCATGTATTTGTAGTGCGTGTTCTAGCTCTAAAGGCACTTTTATGTCTTGTGTTGCAATTACGTTTTCTTTACGAATAGTGTTCACAAATTCCTGACCTTTAAGCAACGCCATGTATCTACATTTAGGTAACCAACGAGCGTGTTGCACAAAAGGGTCATCGGTCATTTTCCAATCCTTTAAAGCAAATCCACAATGAAAACATATTGTTTTATCCCCTTCACCAGTATAAAAAATCCAGCTTCACTTAGTTGTTTTGTAAGGTGTTTTAATATTAATGGCCAAACATGTTTATAAGATTCTAAACGTTTTTCAACAGAGCTGTACTCTAGGTGTGCTAGTTCTTTAGACTTGCAAACTCCCAATTTTTCAAAAGCACATGCCAATTCAACACTGTCTATGGCATATTGACCACATATATCGAAACTACCGTTGGCTGGTAATACATCATTATTATTATTTATTTGTGATTCAGCAACGTAAGTAGTAGCGAATGGCCTTGTGGTTCGGTAAAATGGATACACTGCTAGATTACCCACTTGTTTTCCAAGCATGTAAGGACAATGAGGAGACCTTCGCAAATGGTCTCTGAATGGATCATCCCCTTCTTCCCAGTGTGAAAGTTCAATACGACAAAAAACACAACGCACCACATCTCGGTTCAAGTAAAAAACTGCTTCAGCAAGTTTATATTGTACCCTTCAATGGTTCCTAGGATGCCGACTCTAGCTCGGGGCAATGGTCTGTCCGGTGAGGCTCTAACTTAATATAAACACCCTAGGGATATCGTCAAGGATCACAGGAGGCTTAACTTAAAATCAGTATGTCAGAGAACTCCTAATATAAAATAATTTATTCACAAAGCATCATCTCCCATTTGTTCCCATCCACAGACAATAAAACAACAAAAATATACTCCCTTAAATTATTCTAATCAACAAAATCAAATTGCAAAAGATGACTATAATCACACTGGCTGAAACCAGGAAAAGAAAATAATCTAATTCACTGCAGTCCACTGCTTCAAGTTCAAAAATAAAACGTCAACAGACTTAATTTATCAAAACTATGGTCTGAATAACCCAGCCATTATGTCAAAATAATGCGCACTCATGTTTATAATTGCAAAATTGGTTTTTGGGGTTCGGACATGCTTTCTCGTACAATCATCATTCTTCCTCACAAGAGTCAAATGATGAAGGCAATATACTTATTCTAGGCCACAGGCATATGTGCATGTTCTAGCTTATAAACAATTGACTCACTCAGAGCTATGACTCTGCTAATTACGGTAATCCAAAACAAGTCAAATCCATGAAGCATCAAATAAACACACTTCGGTGGCCGATGCCCCGTTACTTTTAATAAGCAAACAACTATAATGAATGCACTCGAAATGGTATCACAAGACATGACGTCGCTTCCTGAAGCGGTACAAAAAACCTGGGAAGCTAGACTACCTTCCCTCTCAAAAGAAAACAATACCATCTAACGTGGTTTCCCGACCTTGTGACAGACACCCTCACACCATAATAAACCAGCTGGGCAAGCAACGACCTTCGCTGCTCCCTTCAGACTTCAGACGGCTGACCACAATCTTTATACCTGCTTTTGTATGACTGCCTTGGGCTCGAGCTGTACAGTTACCTTTCCGACGGAGCTATAGTGCACTCTCATCAGACGATGAATTCAATCATTTCACTTACGAATTATATCATCGTAGACTCGCGGGAATTTCGCCTCCGCTATTAATTCACTTACCATTTTATATCATCGTAGACTCGCGGGAATTTCGCCTTCGCCCTTAAATTCACTATCATTTATATCATCGTAGATTCGCGGGAATTTCGCCTCAGCCGTTAATTCATTTACCATTTTATCTCATCGTAGAACACGGGAATACCACTTCCGTTTTTAATTTCAGCTCAACCAAGGATCAACTCTCAGCCTTTTCTGAATATTATATTATCATCCAGCCATTACATCTTACCTTTCTTTACCTTGGTGTGGTCTTCAATACCTTACTTACTGTTCACCTAATTTCAGTGTCACTACTGATCTTTGTCACAATGTCAAGCTATCTCCCCGATACTTGCTTTTACGTTATGGTCGTGCGTAAGCACTATCCACCCAATTATTCCCTTAAATGTGCATTCAGCAAAGTTACTGACACCCTCAAACAAAACACATAAACAAGATTTGATGCTCATATACGAATCTTACATTATAAAACACACAAAAAATCATAAATGACAGATATACACAAATTTACAAAAAACATGCCTGCTGTGCCCAAAATATCTATTTTATCATAATTGCTTATGATCGAGATAAACTTATCCGATTCCCATGATGGGATACGCTATGGCAAACATGCCCCATGCAATATCTACTTATCTCGTATACATCATGATGGTGATGATCTGGTCCTTGATATCAGTCTTCTGGATCAATTGGTTCATCTTGCAAGGAGGATAATTTTACACACGGTTTTCAAAAAAAAAAAATCACCAGAGCAAAGGTCCACTGTGAATTATTATTATTATTATTATTACAATGCACTGTTCTCGCGTATGTAGCTCCTACTTCCTACAGCTATCATCAACCTACTCAATTCAGCTGATAGTTCATAGCTTCCTATCTCACTGACTTTGCTGCTAATAGCACGTGTGGCTATCTCTACCATATAACTGTTTCGTACTGTCACGGTATGCACACTCGCGATACTGTTCCGATTCGCACTCGCGAATACTCAACGATATTCAAATGTCCCAGGATAGAACTGCTTCTCCTTATAAAATTTTCTTAATTTCAGAACGCGGCGATCAAAGGCTCGCGTCTCTGCAATACTCAAAGTAGAACCGTAGAACTTGTAAGAATTATTAATATTCTAACGCAACGGTCGTGGGCTTGTGCCTCGGCAGCGCCCCAAATAGAAAACTTGTAAAAATTTTAATATTTCAGACCGCCACGAGCGTGGGCTTGCGCCTCTGCAGCGCCCCAAGTTGAAACTGTATTCGCTGCGTCTCCAGCTATTATTTATATGATTTGTCGTGGAAGTACTCGGAGTGGGGAGCTTTTCGAATTTTATTCTATAATAACACTCGCATGAATATGAAAATTAGCTCCTTCGAACGTCCTCATTTTCAATGTCTCATGGCTTCTTTTAATCCAACATCCGATCGCTGGATCCTTAGATAATGAGCTCCGTAATTCCCTTCATTTTTCCTTAATTTCGGCGGGATTTGGTCGCGTCTCGCGTCCCTCGCTGCTATTGGTAGTTTCAAATCCACCCCCTAATTTCGTTTTAATTCTGGCAAAAATCACAGAATGACTCAATTTAAATTTTGAAGACACTTCTGAGAGGCTGGGATTGTCCCCTATACGATGGTAATTCCTATTTCTGCATCTTAATTACTGCTCCAATTTCTCTTAAATGGGCGGGGTTTATCTAGTAAGTGATCGTTGAGATTTTCGTATTTACCCGCTTGGTTGAATGACCGTTTCGCGTTGTCTAAGCCCATGTGGTTACCAGATGTTGGCCTTCTCCTGCTCTCTCCGTTGTCTGCGCTCGGTGAAAGTTGTAGAAAAAGCACGTACGGGTCTTCCTTTGTTGTCCTCCGGTCTACAGGCAACGTCTTTCTAACATCAGCTTTGAAACATGAATAAAATCTTTTTGAAATAAATATGTAGAATTTATGCAATCACAGATGCATAAAGGTTACATTATCCTTCTGCCAAGGAAAAAATCGATATGGAACGTATGATTTTTTTCTCAATCCCGATCCGCCTCACGGATGCTGTAAGGTTCCAACTTCACTCCTTATTCTGCTTACTTGGCTCGCCCCTGCAGGTCGCGCGCAGGGATTCTCTTGCTACTATTCATGTGTCCCCCTTCCACATTCTTGGTAGGATTAGTGTCTCGGCCGTCTGGTGCAGGTAGCTATTGTCTGCGTGTCTCGCCAAGTACTCTCACTTCTCAGTCGCTCACTGTAAACACCAGGTCTGTTTATGACTGTCTACTTCCTCGTTCCACGTGCATTTGGCTCATCTTTATCCGATTTCCATAATGTTGACATCCGCGGTATTCCGTGGTTGATCAAACGGTTCCCTTTCATAATACACCTTGAGGTTTGAACAGTTTGCTACTGACGTGTTTCCGCCGTTTATGTCCTGTATCTTATACGCATTGTTTCCCAAATTTCTTATGATGCGGTAAGGTCCGATGTACGGGAAACACCATTTATGAAACACTTTGTTTGCAGGATCAGAGATAGGTGGTCTCTTTAATAAAACTAACTCACCGGCGTTCAATTCTCTGTGAAAGCGTTTCCCTTTGAGCCTTCTCAATCTGCTGTCAGCTTGTTCTCTCATATACTTGACCGTTCGTTCGATTCTCAGCTGTGGTGCTGGCTGCGGATCCCTTGGGCATTCTAGTACTGTTGTCCAAGATCTCGGTGTATGCTGGTTCAAATGTAGCGTGTATGGAATTTGTCCAGTTGACTCATGACGTGTCATGTTAATGCAAATTTCAATGTTTTTCAAGGTATCAGCCCAACGATGATGCTCTGTGGGTATGAACATGCGGATATGCTTAGAAACCTCTCGTAAAACTCTCTCGCTAGGATTGCTCTGTGGATTGCGTACGCTAGATAATACATGTTTGATGCCTAGCTCATTTAATCCACGCTTAAATTCTGCTGATGTGAAGTAACTCCCATTGTCGGAAAGTATAAATTCTGGCTTTCCCATCGTAGGTATAACACGATTCTTGATTCGGCTTAGGACCTGTTTCGATGTTGTCTTCTGGATAGCACATTTAACAACAAACTTGGAGAAGACGTCCACACACACAAGGACATGTCGCACTCCTCTACGTCCTTTCGGCAGTGGTCCAAGGCAATCTGTCGCAATGAGCTCTAATGGTTTCTGTGGCAAAAGGGGCTTTGGGTACTGTCTCATGAGGAAGTTGTTTGGTTTTGCACGCTGGCAAATATCGCATGTCTTCAGGACATCGCGTATTGTGATCCTCATCCGTGGCCAAGTGAAAGCTTCACCTATCGTTGCTTGTGTCTTGTCTAATCCTATGTGACCAAGTGTATAATGAGTATTCCACACTAATTTCCTCTGTAAAGATGTTGGTAACAATATCCGTAACTTAACATGATCCTCGTCTATAAATTTATGGAGCATATTGTTGAAGTAAGTATAATTTCTCGCTTGAGGTTCAATCTCTCGGTATGCTGGTATATCAGATGTTTACTCTCTCTTGAGGAACTTAATCATCTGTATCATCCATGACTCCTTTTCCTTTTCCTGCGGTAACCTCTTCAGTTCTTGTAGGATGTCTTGGTCTTCGTTTGTCAGCTCAATGTGTTGCACTAACATCTCAGCCTTCTGCGCCTCCTCTTCTGGATTTCGGCTCAAAATATCCGGGATTACATTTAGTTTTTCCTTCAAAAGTGCCTCAAAACTGTCTTTGTTACCATCTTCTTCTACTGTTATGGACCACATCTCATTTTCCAACTCTTGCTTTTCCTCCAGGAGTCCTGTGTTCGAGTCCTCTTCATCTGCTTGATTTATCTCTTCTTCCTCAGGAATTGTCTCCAGCGTCCAAATGTTAGCATCTCTATCTAGGCCGTGATTATTCATGTTCAATTCCACCGCTGATAATCCTTCCATATTTCTTAATTTAATTACATTGTTGCGTAGATCAATTACTGCTTGGTGCTCGTATATGAAGTCCGTGCCAAGGATTAAGTTTACACTCATCTTGTTCATAACCATGAATATATGTGAGAAAGTGTGTCCTAATATCTCTAGATCCAATTGTACTTGAAATTTACATACAGCTGATTTTTCCGGAATTACTCCTCTAATTTTGACCTGTGGTACTGGAATTTAGGTATTCTTTGTTTTTCGCTTAATGCTTTGATTAATGCCTCTGATACTAGACATAGCTGTGCTCCGGTGTCCACTAAGCCTCTTACTCTTAATCCTCATATTCTCGTAATAATGACAGGTAATTTCTTCAAACAATGTTGTTCCGGTTGAATAATTTCACCCGTAAAATCATCAGGAGTTGCGACCCATTCCTCAATGTTCGCTATCAACCACTGTGTTTTATCTGGCGTGAAATTTAGGCTAACTTCTTCATCCTCTAGTACATTTTTTTTTGCTAATGGCCCCCGTCTGTCTCTTATCGTTCTGACTCTCGCGATGATGTTGCGCCAATTCGCTTTCTGCTCCGGTTATCTCCTCATCTGGATTCTCGCGATTTTCCATCGTCCTTCGCCAGCGATCCTTCTCCGTTTCTTGGCTGCGATGCAACTCGTTTAGGTACTGTTGGGATGCCTCGTGTCTGTTCTGCCATTCCTTTCGACTGTCCTCCTTTTTTCTTTGGTTCTCATCTCGTCCTCGGTTCCACGTTCTGTTTTCCCTTCTGTCATATCTGCGGTGATGATATGGACCTTCGCGACCACGCCCTTTCCAGTCATCTCCTGTACTGTTGCGGCTGCCAGTTCCTTTCGTTCCTTGGTTCATATCTCCTTTGCTCTTCTCTTGGCAAGTCTGACCTTCCATTGTTGTTTCCGCTCTTATGGCTAATATTTGTATTGGTGCTCTGTTCCCTAGTACTGACAAGCTCGGCCTGATGTACAAGCGCTGCGCTGTCACTTGCTCTGACATGCCTATTCTGAGTGTTTAATGAAGTTTCATCCAGTTGGCGTAAAACCTCCTCTGCTTGTAGTGCGCTCGAGACGTTTGCTGCAATTAAGAACTGCTGTACTGGTAATGGAAGCTGTTTACCAATTGTCATCACCAGTTCTGATTCCGGCGGCAAAATATCCATATCTTTCAACCTGAGTAGCTGAGCCGAAAAATACTCTGAGTAACGCGTGGGCTGTGAAGCGTGATACTTCCTGCAATACAACTCTATTCTCAGACTATGTTGTATTGACATGCTCCAATAACGGCGTAGAAATGCCTGTTTGAAACTATCCATGTCTTCAAAAGTGTAGCGAAAACTTCTGAACCAAGTCAAGACGCTATCCGCAAGTAATATTTCTGTTACTCTGAGTTTCTTAGTCTCAGGAATGTTACTGTCTGTGAGGTAGTGCTCTAAATCTTTTAAGAAAGCTTTTGGCGTTTTTAACCCGTCATTATTGAAGTTGCGTGGGCGGTCCTCCTGCATTCTGATTATTTGTACATACTGGGTAGCTGGGTTATTATTATTATTATTGTCAGTCGGCTGTTGAGGTGTCGAGGCGTGTCCTCTAAACGTTTGGAATCCATTGTTACTCTCGCTACCTGTAGTTGCGCGCCCCGGACTATGTCCATTCATTCCTTCTACCTGAGTCTGGCTTGTGTTAAAGTTATTAGCCGTCCCGTTTGTTCCCTTAGTGCTATTGTGAGCTCTTAGTTCTAGAAGCCTGTCTTGCTGTTGTAAAGATTGTATTTCCGTCTTAAGAATCTTCCGTTCTTGTCCCTCTATTTTTCCTAGCAACTGCAGTTCGACCTCCTTTATCCTTTTCTGGTTCTCTTCCATTTGTTCTATGAGTTTCTTTCTATCCTCTTTCCCGTCAATTCCAATCTGTCGGCATGTCTGATTTATTTCTGCTCTTATTGTCTGATCTATCTTCCTCTCTTCTCTTTCCATCCTTCTTAACGCTTTCCAGCTGATCGAGCCTGCCTCCTATCAGTTCATTACTCTCGCGAATGCTCTCTTTAATTGCATCATTCTCATTTTCTTGATTATTCCACCGTTCCGCTGAAGTCAAAGCTGCCTTGTCTATCTCTCTTCTGATCTCTGTCACCTCCTCTTCTAAGCTGTGTAGTTGCTTTGTCGCAGACTTAACCTCATTGTCCACCCCTTTTATCGTAGCCTGGATTGCTAACTGTTCTAACTTTATTTCTTCCGTATTAGCGTTACATATTTCTTCCAATTGTATTAGTTTCGCTGCCGTCTTCTCTTCACTGAATGCTATCGATTGTATTAGGTTATTCTCCATCTGTCCTAACTGTGCGGTAGTCTCAAGTGTGATTTTAGCTATCTTCTATGCTAATTTATCCCTCAATTCCTCTTGTAATGCTTCATTATTCAGCCCACCCCGTTCTGCAATCTGTTCCGTTAGCTGTGTATTGGTAATTGTACTTTGCTACGCGAGTAATGCATTGTTTATCCTACTTTGATCCGCTATCAGTTCTGTGATACGTGCATTGTTTATTGTACTCTGTTCCGCTATCTGTTCTGTTAACTCTCCTTTTAACGCTTCAATTATCGCTCGAATTTCTTCCACTGAAGCCATAGCACAAAATATAAACACTTATTTGCGAAAACTGGGGCATGCAGCCTCACGCTACCCACCTTCTGTAATTATAAAATGAGCCGCTTAATCCCAATCTACGTTATTCCCATTAATTACTTTTATTTGCTTGAATAGCTGCCTAATTGATGTCTGCTTTCATGAATAAATTTTCAGTTTACCCTTCTGCGTTAATTTTAACTTCCCAGTCCTGTCAATAAAGTACTGACATGACTTTCCACGGTTCACGCCGTCCTACAAAATACATTTGGAGTTTGTTACTAATCAATCAATTATAAGGGCGCCACGAAAACACTGCTTCTACCTAAATATGCAAAATTAACTCAGCATTTTCGACTATCTAATTTAAACAAAATCTCCTGGCTTTACGTTCCCCTGAATTACCGTTAATTTGACCACACTAAAGGGCGCCATGATATGCGGCACTCTACCTCTGTTTACACGTCCTCAAGGTTTGATACTGCAAGCTCAATGCTCACCCTCTTGGATAAAGACCGACATGGGCCTCCATGTTTTATCACAACCTCGACGCGGCATGTATACATCAGGAGGCTCCGGCTAGCTACTCTCTGACAATCTCCATCACTGTGATCCACTAATTAATAAAAGAAAACTGATATGGACTTGAATAACTACAGTGTTATCACCCAATCCAAATGTACCCTTCAATGGTTCCTAGGATGCCGACTCTAGCTCGGGGTAATGGTCTGTCCCGTGTGGCTCTAACTTAATTTAATCACCCTAGGGATATCGTCAAGGATCACAGTAGGCTTAACTTAAAATCAGTATGTCAGAGAACTCCTAATATAAAATAATTTATTCACAAAACATCATCTCCCATTTGTTCCCATCCACAGACAATAAAACAACAAAAATATACTCCCTTAAATTATTCTAATCAACAAAATCAAATTGCAAATGATGACTATAATCACACTGGCTGAAACCAGGAAAAGAAAATAATCTAATTCACTGCAGTCCACTGCTTCAAGTTCAAACACAAAACGTCAACAGACTTAATTCATCCAAACTATGGTCTGAATAACCCAGCCATTCTGTCAAAATAATGCGCACTCATGTTTATAATTGCAAAATTGGTTTTTGGGGTTCGGACATGCTTTCTCGTACAATCATCATTCTTCCTCACAAGAGTCAAATGATGAGGGCAATATACTTATTCTAGGCCACAGGCATGTGTGCATGTTCTAGCATATAAACAATTAACTCACTCAGAGCTATGACTCTGCTAATTACGGTAATCCAAAACAAGTCAAATCCATGAAGCATCAAATAAACACACTTCGGTGGCCGATGCCCCGTTACTTTTAATAAGCAAACAACTATAATGAATGCACTCGAAATGGTATCACAAGACATGACGTCGCTTCCTGAAGCGGTACAAAAAAAACTGGGAAGCTAGACTACCTTCCCTCTCAAAAGAAAACAATACCATCCAACGTGGTTTCCCGACCTTGTGACAGACACCCTCACACCATAATAAACCAGCTGGGCAAGCAATGACCTTCGCTGCTCCCTTCAGACTTCAGACGGCTGACCACAATCTTTATACCTGCTTTTGTATGACTGCCTTGGGCTCGAGCTGTACAGTTACCTTTCCGACGGAGCTATAGTGCACTCTCATCAGACAATGAATTCAATCATTTCACTTACCAATTATATCATCGTAGACTCGCGGGAATTTCGCCTCCGCTATTAATTCACTTACCATTTTATATCATCGTAGACTCGCGGGAATTTCGCCTTCGCCCTTAAATTCACTTACCATTTATATCATCGTAGATTCGCGGGAATTTTGCCTCCGCCGATAATTCACTTACCATTTTATCTCATCGTAGAACACGGGAATACCACTTCCGTTTTTAATTTCAGCTCAACCAAGGATCAACTCTCAGCCTTTTCTGAATATTATATTATCATCCAGCCATTCCATCTTACCTTTCTTTACCTTGGTGTGGTCTTCAATACCTTACTTACTGTTCACCTAATTTCAGTGTCACTACTGGTCTTTGTCACAATGTCAAGCTATCTCCCCCATACTAGCCTTTACGTTATGGTCGTGCGTAAGCACTATCCACCCAATTATTCCCTTAAATGTGCATTCAGCAAAGTTACTGACACCCTCATACAAAACACAATTAAACAAGATTTGATGCTCATATACGAATCTTACATTATAAAACACACAAAAAATCATAAATGACAGATATACACAAATTTACACAAAACATGCCTGCTGTGCCCAAAATATCTATTTTATCATAATTGCTTATGATCGAGATAAACTTATCCGATTCCCATGTTGGGATACGCTATGGCAAACATGTCCCATGCAATATCTACTTATCTCGTATACATCATGATGATGATGATGATGTGGTCCTTGATATCAGTCTTCTGGATCAATTGGTTCATCTTGCAAGGAGGATAATTTTACACACGGTTTCCAAAAAAAAATTCACCAGAGCAAAGGTCCACTGTGAATTACTATTATTATTATTACAATGCACGGTTCTCGCGTATGTAGCTCCTACTTCCTACAGCTATTATCAACCTACTCAATTCAGCTGATAGTTCATAGCTTCCTACCTCACTGACTTTGCAGCTAATAGCACGTGTGGCTATCTCTACCATATAACTGTTTCGTACTGTCACGGTATGCACACTCGCGATACTGTTCCGATTCGCACTCGGGAATACTCAACGATATTCACGAGCGTGGGCTTGCGCCTCTGCAGCGCCCCAAGTTGAAACTGTATTCGCTGCGTCTCCAGCTATTATTTATATGATTTGTCGTGGAAGTACTCGGAGTGGGGAGCTTTTCGAATTTTATTCTATAATAACACTCGCATGAATATGAAAATTAGCTCCTTCGAACGTCCTCATTTTCAATGTCTCATGGCTTCTTTTAATCCAACATCCGATCGCTGGATCCTTAGATAATGAGCTCCGTAATTCCCTTCATTTTTCCTTAATTTCCGCGGGATTTGGTCGCGTCTCGCGTCCCTCGCTGCTATTGGTAGTTTCAAATCCACCCCCTAATTTCGTTTTAATTCTGGCATAAATCACTGAATGACTCAATTTAAATTTTGAAGATATTTCTGAGAGGCTGGGATTGTCCCCTATACGATGGTGTAATTCCTATTTCTGCATCCTAATTACTGCTCCAATTTCTCTCAAATGGGCGGGGTTCATCTAGTAAGTGATCGTTGAGATTTTCGTATTTACCCGCTTGGTTGAATGATCCTTTCGCGTTGTCTAAGCCCATGTGGTTACCAGATGTTGGCCTTCTCCTGCTCTCTCCATTGTCTGCGCTCGGTGAAAGTTGTAGAAAAAGCTCGTACGGGTCTTCCTTTGTTGTCCTCTGGTCTGCAGGCAACGTCTCTCTAACACCAGCTTTGAAACATGAATAAAATCTTGTTGAAATAAATATGTAGAATTTATGCAATCACAGATGCATAAAGGTTACAATATGTTGACAAAAAGCCTGCAGGCCAGGATTCAAATGTTAACCAACGATCATGTTCTCATTTTTAATTTAACCCACATGGTAAACCGACTTGCTCACTTGTTGAATTCGCTACTAAAGCCATGTGTTATAATAAAACTTTTTCTATTGCAAGTTATTAACGTTGCACGAGAGCACAGATTACTTTAAAGCATAATGTATGCTTGTTCACTGTCTGTTCACTACGTAAATGATGCATCACCACACCTAAAAACATACAAAATAGCCAATCAATCAATACTTGTTAATAAAACTTTAACGTTAATTGACATTAAATGAAAAACACCATTAAAAATAAACTCTATGTTGACACTAACAATAACCCATGTACTTACTTTCTTTTTATAAAGCTTCAGTCATTTACATCCCCCTTTAACCAATATATAAACAAAAATGAATGTCATGTCATTTTGTTCAGATTATCATGTTCAAACCTGTGGATATTCGCTGAGTCGATAGGGAACCGCCCATAAATTAAATTTAAATGTTTGGTTTTAGAAAATCCAACATGGCTTGTACTTTCCCCAGTCAACAATAACATCATCGTCCCAGTCATGTACAGGTAATGATTTATTTTGTCTAGAGGTTTTCAGTAGTGGTAAAATGCAATAGCATTTTAAGTTAGGCCTACCTGAGTTTTAAATAGTTCACTCTTTGGCAATGGTTTCGCTTTAGTGCGTCTCGGGCTTTCAGCGACTGCTACGTTGGTAAGGCTTTTCTTTCCAAATTTCTAAAAATAAATAAAATAAACCACTATAAATACCTAAATTCAGGTTAATAAATGCATTTCATAAAATAAAATATCAAACAAAAAATGAAACAAGTTAGTTAAAAAAATAATCTCCCCTTCACTTGCACTGGCTTGTTGCTGTTTCCTTGTAGTGGGCTCAAAATTGCAATGTTTTCTTGTATCTCAGACATCTAAGGTATACCGGTTATCTGCAAACAAATAAATAAATAAAAATCATTAATTACCTAATCAATAACCACAAATTTAAGGTTCATTAGCATCATATCAGTAAAATAATCATTCATAGGTACTTACCAAAAACAAAAGGATTTTATTCCAAAGTTCAGTTCAGAGCTCTACTCTATACATGTGTTTGCTAAAACGGCATGTGCATCACTAACGCAATCCTTATCAGTCTGCTTAGCAACAGAGAGAGCTGCATTTTCTCCGCGTTTTGATCTTGAAAGGTTCTCTATCTCTCTCTCTCTCTCACACACATGTTCCCACGGCTCGCCACATTCCTCAAACGCGATAAAATTCGCGTACCTTATACTAGTTTCATGTTTTTAATAAGGAACCAAAATGGCTGCCTCTTATACATTGGTATTACTACTGCCTAAGAACCAACATGGCGGCTGTTTAAACGCCATACCTGCTAGCCTCTACCAGGCAAGTAAGCTGATATCGCACTTCCTGCCCACGTAGATATTTCCGTGTTATCAGCAGTTGCAGTCACCAAACCGCCAAGCCGCTGTATTCAGTGTTCAGCGAGCAGGACTATGTGTGTTAGCAATCAAAACGTGTGTGTCTTAAACATTTTACTGTAATGATAATAATCATTAGCAAGCGGCCATCCTCAATACATGACCATGTTCACCACATACTTTCACCACGTCAAAGAATCACTTGGTCATATCCTACAACCGTCTGCTGTGTCAGAGAGCGGTCTCGCTCATCACCGTTGACTAAAACGTTAATGATCCCTTCCAGGGTAAAATATCCTAGCACACATTTTCAAATATTCGCCTCCATCCGTCATAGGAAATATCACAAATCCAACCGTCATAAGCTGCCCCGCCATCCCACCAAAATAGCAATTCATTTCTTCCGGGCACGATCACTGAGATCACCATAAGGGATTTTCAAAATATTAGCCTTTATTCGTTTGTCATAGCAAAAATATCGGAAAGCGACCCCTCGTTCTATCGTTTTGTCGCCCCCTCGAAATAGCCATTTCCTGTATTCACCATCGCTAGTGATAGCCTCGTTGTAAACACATGTCCAGCTGTACCGTCTCTCTCTCTGTCTACAAACACTCTTCATTAAAAAAACAGGTTAAAAAGTTTCATAATTCATAGTTTTTGTCCTAGAGACTTGACATTTATTTTCTTAGTAGAGGGGGTAGGGACCTTACATATATGTCAAACAAACACTTTTGTAAAATTCCTAGTTTCCAAAATATAAAAATTCAAAATTTAAGTGTTTTCAGAAAATCTCAAAAAATAAAAAGTTTCATTATTAAAAATAAAGGTCATAGAGACCATTCGTTTGAACTATTGGACAACGTTCTATCAAGTTTGGTTTTTAAACTATAGTCTACTTTAAAAACAAAAATTTAAAAAAATATAATACCTGGTCCAGAGTATAGCGCCCGTCAGCACGAGTCCAACGACATCTCATTTGTTAAAATCCGACCATCCGTTCGCCAATTATCGCCAATGTTCGCGAGAACGTAGGCTATCATTTTTTCCTCCTACACTCTTGAAACTTGCTGTCCGCCTAGAGGGCATAGCCACCTTTCATTAACGTCGGACAAACTTTTTTCCAAAATTCACTGTTTCCAAAATAGCGCCAATGTAAAAAACAATAATTTTCAAACTTTAATTTTAAATACCAACACATATTCTTAGCAAAGAGTACGTCACCCCAACGCCAACAATACCTCGTTCGTTAAAATCCGATCATGCGTTCGGGAGATATGGCCAAAGTTTATATGAAAGTAGGGGGAGCCCCAGAACCCCCCGCATCCCACTACTACATACAAGTTTTTATCCTAGAAACTTGAAACTAATTTAGAGGGTAGAGGGGGTAGGGACCATTCATTTACGCCAAACAAACTTTTTTGTAAACTTCCTAGTTTCCAAAATATAGGAATTTCAAAATTACACTTTAAAAAAATTTCTATTATATCAATCAAACACATAGAGACCGTTCGTTGAAGCTATTGCACAACGTTCTATCATGTTTGGTTTTCAAACTATCGCCTATTTTCAAACACAAAAATTTTCAAATTAAAAAAAATATATAACGAGTGGTCCATAGGAAAGAACACGTCAGCCCGAGTCCAACGACATGTCGCAAGCCCATGGTTTCACGAAATATACATAAAAGGTCAGCGTAGCCGAGCGGTTCGTGTCACTCGTTAGAATCGGCACTGCTCCCCTACTGCCCTGACCTGCATCAGATCAGCCCTAACATTATTAACAGTTTGTGTGTTAGCTTGAAGATCAGCCCTGACATTTGTTAAGTCACCTCGGACTTGATTAACATCATTCCTAACATCATTAACAATTTGTGTGTTCACACCTAAGACACCCCGGACTTCACCTAAGTCGCCTCGGACTTCACCTCAATCAGTTCTGACAGTCCTTAAATCAACACTTAACTGCTGGAGATTGGCATTGACACCTGCCATCATTTCCCCAAATACACAACGAATCGTCTCTTCATCCATAATAAGTACAATCAATGAGAAAACAGAATGAGCAATCCATAAGAAACTTACAGCTATGACTAGATACTTTTGTGGTATAAATAAGCTTGCTTTCATTTAAATAAACATCACAAGTACTGCTGGAGTATGCAAACTAAGTGCTTCTACATTTTCGATAATAACAACAAGCAAAGCAAAGTGTTACATTTACTTAGGATGAGGCATCAACAAAGAAAAACCTATCATTCAATTATCTATACTACAAAGCCTCACCCCATGGACTTAAATCACGCACGAATGCCATGCGGTTAATTGATCAGCAGTACGACTTTCTAAATAACACGGAGCTGAAGGTCACCATGTCAACATCGGCACAACCAGTTGGGCGCCAAAGAAAGAGAAGTTAGTATATGTGCCCGTCAGAGGTGCTGTCAGGGTTGCCAACAACCGAAATGACTTCCTAAACACCTCACCTGCCGATGTGCGTAGAGGATGAGGTGAATTTCTTATAGGCCAAAGCGGCACGATAATCCATGATCCAAGGGATCCGTGGTAACATGGTAGCTAAGGTCATAGCCGGCCTAAGAAGATACACCTTAAGAAGCTAGACTGAGAAAAGAAACATCCAGACTTATGTAAAACTTGTAAAAATATTTATTTAAAATATCCTAGTTCGGAGGGTTTTTATCGGCTAATCCGCAAACTAATGAATAATAAAAATAAAGGTAAACTACTGTAAACTACAGTAAACCCTCGCGAAAGATCTATTTTACAAAGTTAAGCAACAACAGCAACGCTAGGAAAATGGTACGGCAATAAACCCTAAGTCAATTTACAAAAGATCAAGCTAATAACGGAATTTACATTTAACAGGGTGGCAAGAACAAATCTAAGTTAGGATGATACAATTTCCTCATTTACATATAGTGTTAAATAATTTAGCTAATTCCTGACATTTAATACAAAATTTATGGCGATGACGTCCATAAGACAAAACAATTACAACAAAAGCTACATGATAAGCCATAAAAAACATTGAATACACTCTTATGAGCTAAGTGCTCATCAGCTTAGCAAGGTAGACATTGGGATTTATACAGCATAATAATGAATAAAACAAAAAGACAATGATCTGTTATATTCCTGCCTGCGCCTTGGATTACTCTTTGTAAACCAGTGTCATCTAAATGCATGTGATTTATGTTGGCGATTGCGTAGTGAAAACCACGGCTTATGTCGCTTGAGGTTCAAGCTCCACCAGCTACGAACTATAGGTTAAGCAAACACTCCGTCGATCAAAAGTAGTGTCATCTGTTCTAGATTACTTCCACTCACAAGTATAAACAACAGCAAGGCGTCGGTCAGCTGGTCCAAAATGCAAATGGATCAAGTTTAGAAACAATAAACAATCAGTTATTATTTGTTTATAATAATTATGCGCTTGATAATTAAGTTGTCGGTTTTATTTATCGTTGGTTTATGGCGAATAGTGCTAACATCCCTGATACCTTGGCTCAGCAGTAGCGTCTCGTGCGAGATCAAATCTCTGATATCAACACCTTCATCAAGCTCTCCATGCTCGGATACACAATAACACAGGTTATTAGTGGCTCGCGGCTCACTTAAATTACCTCGGGTAGGCCTGGTAAACACTTCAGTTACCTCCCATAAATACCTAGTCTACAGAAAGAATTCTGGAGACAATGCAATATACACTAAGTACATGGATAGCTTCTAACACAGGCGTCTCTCACTAGCCTCTAACACAACAAATAAACCTCGACATAACAAGTAATTACACTCTCAAATAGGGTTGGAAAGTATTCGCTTTAGTAGCGATGGAAGCGTATGGCGTTTGCCAAACTATTCATCATAACAAAAAAAATGTGATTATTTCGAAATGGCAGCCTAGACCTTGACCTACTAATGAAATACACAAGCTAACGGTAAATAATGTTCCAAGCATTTGTCAAAAGGTCTGATAAATCTGTCTCACAATATGAGTGTGCCCTTGTTGCATGCTGGGAACTAGTTACACCTGTCCGTGACTTGAGCCAGACTCTCAATTTACAGTCACCTCGTGGACGGTTATAATGACATAATAAGCGGCTTCGGTGGCGTAGTCGGTAGCATGCTGAACTGCTATGCCCAAGATAGCGGGTTCAAACCCGGCCGAAGTCGTCGGATTTTTTAAGAGCGTTAAAAATCCTTCAGTATGCCTTCCTTCGGAGGGGAAGTAAAGCCGGCGGTCCCATGTCATAGATTTATGGCATGTAAAAGATCCTTTCACAGACTTAACTTGTGTAAAGCAAAATTTGTTAGGTTAGATTTCGTCAGAACGCTCTATCCAAGTTCCAACGTTCACCACTAGGTATCATTGATATCTGGTGGCGAAAGTTGGAACTACTTGAAATTGAACGGAACTTGTAGCTCACCCTTTAGGGTGTCCGCTGGAAGCAGCTACAGACTCAGGCGAGCCGAACATGTCCTCGGACACTCCCGGCACTAAAAGCCATACGATAAATAAATAAATAAATAAATGACATAATAGACTGAATGCAGGCAGTTCTCTCCAAAGAAAGTCCATTAGAAAACTGTCTTTGTTATTTAATCCCAGTATAAAATTCACATATAATAAACATTAGGCTTAAAAGCACGCCATAAAACTATACACAAAGATGTAGTATGCCTTTCAAATCAAAGAAAAGTAAAAGATAGTGATAACACTTATTCTGAAAGTCTTTGCAATCGGCAGATATGTCACTTCATAACTACTCTATATTTAATAACCAAACAAATATGTGTCGAATGCACATGACACAAATAAACATGATAAAAGGCGCAAAATCTCACATTCGCTGAGTTTGCCAATGATACGATGAGTACAGGTTTCGATGCTAAGTTGCATTCATATACTATTTCCCTGACTATGTTCTACACTTGAACAGGATGGCTTCATAGCTCATCCTAATGAAATATAATATCACAATTACAAAACTGATTGTTTCTGTTGACTATCAAGCGATATGAACTGTTCTAACGAAATCAGTGGCGTGACAAACATTTAACTAAAAGGGGTGTTATAAAATAACACTGACTATGACGTCCATTCGTCACATCAAAGTAAAATGTACACACAATCACCCGCATAAGGGTTGAACAAGGTAGTAACAAAGACTACAGTCACGTTTAGTAGGGGTAGAATTAACATCTGAGCGATGTCCATCAGAATACACCATGATTAAACAGAGTTTAATCAGAGGGTGACTAACTTTCACTGGAAGTGAATGACAAAAATTAGTTCTAACATTATAAACTCTACCTATCGGCTTGTCAAGAAGTTCGGTTAGTTCTACAATCTACTGTAATCTAAACTATACCACAAAAGAACCTTACATGGAAAGAAATTAACAAACTCACAAGATCAGGTCGTCTACATCTCACTTATTCCTACGAATTGATATACACATGGGCCGCTGGTCTCCGGACAAGTGTTGTCCAAACTGGGCCTCCTCGTAGGCTCTATACATTACCATGGCCTTAATTCATCCTCGACGTTGATGTCGTGATGTCACCTGGCTCCATCCCATCATAGTGGTTGTCATATTCCTCGGTTTGGCACGTTCATCTCCTACTCTCGTGCTATGTTCCTGGGTCATCTGTCATGCTGAAGTTCTTAAGAACACTCCTTCTCATCATTCCCACGATTAATGTACGTTGAAATGCGTCGAACACGAGGTTATTAAAGTATGACATTTTGGTGAAAAATAACCACTGGAAAATACAGAATTTTATAGCACTGCTCTCACTGAAGCCAAGCTCACTGAAGTTACACGGCGCAGATTATAATAAAATTGGCTTATCTGTTTTCACTATCACAGATTCTAGACTTATTAAATCTCGTGGCATAATGCGATCCACATAAAAATTCACTCGCTTTTGCGATTATAGTAACCTTTATGGTTATTAGCGTTGAAATAATGCACTTCGAACATTTATTCACTGTTACTGATATCTTTCGTTTCACATGAAGACATAGATTTTACAAAAGCACCTGGCTGAAAATGTGCTGTTCCACGTTATGGAAATATCACTTTTCGATAAATTCACAATAACTATAACACAAGCCTACACTGGCTTTAATTTCCATTCGATTACTCACTGTTCGGTGCTAACTAAAGCACGATGTAAATCGATCACTTACTTCGCCTATGGGCAGACTATTTCCTTCGTCTTTGAAGACGAACTCATAAACACATCCAACTAGGATGGATAACCATACATGAGTGCAAGGAGCTCAGTCCTACGTTGCTGGATCTAGCAAATATTCTAGTAGTGTAGCGACTGATTGGTTCCGGTTCGCGTGTCTGCGATGATAATACCTTACCAAAAATATAAGTAACATTCTCCAGAATGTTTCGATGATACTGAATAACGAAAAGTGAAGATCTGAGCCTTGTGGAAAGTTGAAATATGATAATAATGTATCAGATAAAAATATAATGGCTTTCTCCAAAGTCAAAAGTGCAACCATTAATAATTTCAAAGTATGATAGCATGCAGCAGCAGCATGGCTGGTAGGTGGGTGCGTTCTAAGATGATACATCAAAAATGCGTTGCAATGAAAAATATCACAAGAGCCAAAGCTCAGCGGGCTCAGTACTGACCCCGAATTTTGAGATTGGTATTGAAAAATTTTAATATCTTGTACTGTATGTTAATTTTAACATGTATAAAACTCGAGCTGGGACTTTGCAAGAATCTTGGTTGGCAATCGAATTTGTGAAGACAGTGAGTCAAGTTACAGAGCGGAGAAGTGGAGCTACCCCACCGAGGCAGGGAAGCAAGCAAGCTGGCTGACATAGTAAAGTTACGATATTGGAAGGGGAAGATGTTCATCCATTGTCAGGCCACGGGTCGAAGTCACGCGCTAACATACCTATTGACACACGCCTAATAGTGGGAGAGTTTAATCAGGTGGGTCGACATAGCCAATCAGAAATAGGACGTCTCAGGTTGTAATTGTCTTGGTAAAATAATTGCGGTTAGAATAATGAGCTGATACTGTTGTACATCAGAAATTGCAGTTTTTAAACAGGAACATATACGTAATTTCAATTACCTACAATAATTGATTACGTGGTACGAGGAGCGTAATGGATTTTGTATTAGCCCGCCAAGAAATTCCCGCGCGTTGTTTGGAGCCCAGGAGGGAAAAGAATGACATGAGTTGAGGCTTCTTCTATTGCTGAACGTCGAAGGTGAAAGACGTGTGTCAGTTCGAGACCAGAGTGGGGTCTTCGGAACTCAATATTTTAACCAAGAACGTGACTGTAGTGTCGGTCAAATTTTGTCGTTCGTTCGGACTCCTTTGAAATTAACATACTGCGGAGTTATGTTATAAACATTATTGGAAAAGTGGCTATTAATCAATAATGGAACTCATATATTTCGTAAAAAATTGTTACAACACGCAGTATATATAGAACTCTGAAAGTGTTAAATATTACTCAAACCTTAAAGTAATGTAAATCGAACATTATCCTATGCCATTTATCTACGCAAAGGGAAATCAGCGAAGGTTATTCAAAACAAATTCGCTACATTAAAATTGATAAAACTACGATATTTGAACAGTTCAGTTATTTAAGAATATCACGCAAGATTAATAAGCAACGGGATTAGTAAACAAATATAATATTGTCTACATGGAAAGTTATTGCAGTTAAATATTTTGTCAAACTTATTTTCATTACGTCAAATCTTACGATGTTGTGAGGAAGGATTACTGACTACATCAACGAGGTTGTAATGGAGGTGTAAATATGCAGAGGGGGACAACATATGAAGTGGAGAGAATGCTTCGAGTAACCGATAATAATTGTCAACATTTTGGAGAGACTGAGGGAAAGCCACGCAGATATGATGAATTTTAAGGAGAGAGCTTCTAGAACCGCGCTAAGAGGAAGATAACGGAAAAGCAGTATTCCAGTATGAGAGCAGATTCAATCCGAGACCAGAACCAGAATGCAGATCGAGACCCGAGAAGGCAGTTTGAATGGCAGGGCGAGTATCGAAGGAAGAAACTAATTTGGAAGGAGAATTTGGTATATCCTGGTATTTGTAATACCAAAAATCATCTATATTCGGCGAAAGGTAAAAGAAAATTTCGTTATCTGTAGTTTTGTAGTTTAAAATTATTTATGAGTGAACCATTTCACCATGTTTATTAATTTAATTTTTTATTAGAAATTTGGATTAAAGTTTGAATTTTCGTAAACCGTAATTTTAGTATCAGTCATTTTCGATTTTGATTTAGGATTTGTGTGTTTATGAGGAGATATTTTCGAATTTTAGATTTTTGAACGTAAGAATTATTTCTTAAACAATTTTAGATTTGCTTGATTTGAAATAATTGCGATGGGAATTTTACGCCAAGAAGAAATTTAGTTAGAATGAAGATTTAAGCGAGTGGTCCAAGAAGAAAATTTAATAATGCATCGAAATCATGACTTAATTTACGTTATATTTTCGACGATCTATGGAGGAATATTTGCGATGTGAGAAGATTTGAGTAGTTGTTAATACAAGTATAGACAGGATTGAATGAATATTTGTTTTACTGAAGTTTGAATCTATTGAAAATTTCAAGACTAGTCAAGTTTTTGCTTAGACATTCATTTAGGGGAATAGACATTACAATTCTATCAGATTTGAAGAATTTCTAGAATATTCCAACTACATCCTCATATGTTGAACACCGAGATTACTATTTAAAAAATATTGCAACAGATGTGAATGATGTTAACATTTAAATATTGTTTCATAACTATTAGAAACGATCAGGAAGATGTTAATTATATTTTTATTATTATTATTACATATTGACCAAGAGTGTTACAAACATAGTAACTACGAAAGTAAACCAACGGAGATCGTGCATTAATGTACATAGTCAATATTGGACAAGTATTTGAAGCACGAGGAATCTGAGGTTAAAGTTTAATGAAATATTATGAAGTGTTATGAAGTGGAGAAGTAAGTGAAGGTTATTGAAACGTATTTATGATGATATACAAGTATTTTATGTAACAAGGAAGGTAATACCGTGCAAAGTTGTATTTAAGAGAGAGTCGGCGACGATATTAAGACTAAATTATGTGAAGTAGAAGTATTATTGAGAAAAATTATGCTATTGGAGCAGTCTATGTATTCTTTACGAGATGTTTATGAAGTGGAACAGTTATGAATGACTATTTGAAGCATGTTAGAGAGGTTGTTGGCGGAAGAAGTTAGCGAGGTGAATGTAATTCTTATTTGTTAATCCTATTACCCAATTATCACGATCTATGTCAATTTTACGAATGAACTTGACTATATTGCACGGCCATATTTGCCTGAATTTGTATAGAAAGCCCTAGAATGTTATTGACCATGGTAAATGATGTTTAAATGATAGGTAAATCATCATCATCATCTTGCACAGTTTCCAGCCACTGGCCGGGCCTCCACCCTTGTCCAGTCTTCTCCTCTCTTCTTCACGCTTTCTTCCACCCCCTTCAGCCACCTGTCTCTCGGTCTTCCTCTCGGTCTCTTTCCTTCCCACTTCGTCTCGTGTATCCTCCTGGGTATCCTCTTCTCCTCCATTCGTTTTACATATCCATACCATCTAAGTCTAGACTTCTCTATACCATCCTGTAATGGTTCCTCCTTCATTAATTCTCTGGTCCTCTCATTTCTTATTCTGTCCATCTTTGTAGCTCCAATACTGCTTCTCAAGAACCTCATCTCACTGGCCTGTATTTTGCTCTTCTCCCTTCCTTTCATAACCCAGGTCTCCGAGGCATACGTCAGGATAGGAACATAGTACGTCCGATATATGATCTTTTTGCTGTTCTGAGGGACATCCTTGCTCCATAACATGCTTCTCACACTCCTCCGAAATGCTTCTGCCTGCCTCCCCCGCTCATTTATTTCTCTATCGTTTCTTCCATTCTCTTGTATCAGGCTTCCCAGATACTTGAAACTCTCCACTTTCTTCAGCTGTTCCCCACCAATTGTTATTCCCGTTGTGGTTCTTTCCTTCTTCCTTGTTGTGATCACCATCTCACTCTTATTTATGCTAAATTTCATCCCATATCCTTGTATTATTCCTTCCCACACGTTCAACTGTTCCTGTACCTCCTCCTCCTTGTTTCCCCAAATCATCAAATCATCTGCAAACACCATTGCTTTCATCTTTCCTTCCCCAATTACTTGTGCCACTCGGGTCATTATGTCATCCATCACCACAATGAAAAGTAACGGTGACAAGGCACTTCCTTGTTTCAGGCCGTTTCTCTGTTCCAACCAGTCTGATCTCTCTCCTCCCACTTTCACACAGCTCACGCTTCCCTTGTACATCTCCTTTATCCTCTTTATAGTCCATTTCTCTACTCCTCTATCCTCCAGGGACTTCCACACTTTGTTTCTGCATACACTGTCATATGCTTTCTCAATATCCAGGAAGGCCATCAGTAGATCTGTTCCATGCTCATAGTGCTGTTCTTGTAACTGCCTTACAGAAAAAATCAAATCCACTGTGGACCTTCCTGCTCTGAAGCCATGTTGTTCTTCCCTCATCCCTCCTCCTATCCTTGTCCTAATTCTTTTTTCCAAAACTTTCTCGAAGATCTTTGCACAATGTCTCATCAGTGTTATTCCCCGATAGTTTCTGCAATCTGTTCTACTACCTTTCTTGAAGATCGGGACAATTATTCCTTTTTTCCAGTCCTCTGGGGTCATCCTTTCCTTCCATGCTGTCCTCATCACTCGGTACAACCACTGTATCCCCACCTCTCCTGCTGCTCTCACCATCTCCACACTCAACTCATCCACACCCGGTGCCTTCCCTCCTTTCATCTTGTTCACTGCATCTTCCACTTCTTTCCATGTTAAGTCCTTTTCTGTTTGCAGTTCATCTTCCTCTTCCCCGATTTCTTCCTCCTCACCATCTTTTCCATTTGGCTTCAGAAGTTCTTCAAAATATTCTTTCCACATTTTCTTCAGTTCTTCCCTATTTTCTATCTCTTGTCCCCTTTTGTTCACCATTCTAACATAATCCGTAGGATCCTTCCGCCTCTTAGTTTTTACCATCCCATACAGGACCTTTTTTGTACCTTCACTATCCTCCTTCATCATCTTTGTCCACTCTTCCATCCACTTTCTTCTCTCCTCAGCCACTACTCTCTTCGCCTCCTTCTTTCTTTCCTGGTACTCTTCCTTTGTCTCTACCGTCCTATTTTGGTACCACCTCCTAAAGGCTCTATTCTTTTCCCTTACTATATCTTATGTCTTCTCATTCCACCATGGTGTTTCCTTCCACCTCTTCTTACTACTTGTCCTCCCACATACTGCTTCTGCTGCACCTACTAGTGTCTTCTTAAATCTAGCGCATTCCTCTTCCACCCCTCTTTCTTCATCTGTTGGAATCCCTTCCTTTACCATTTTGAGGTACTCGACCCTTCTATCCCCTTCTTTCAGTTTCCATATCCTTATACGTCTTTCCTGGTTCTCAGTCCCTTTCTTCTCCTTACTCCCTCTCAGGTTCATTACCAGCAATCGATGGTCGCTATCCAGGTTCTCCGATGGTATAACCTTGATGTCCGTGATGTTCTTATTTAGTTCTTTCTCATACAGTATATCGTCAACCACCGACTTCCTGGTCAAGTCATCACTGTACCATGTGATTGTGTGGCTCTCTCTTTTCTTAAAGCAGGAGTTCCCAACTAGCAAGCTGTTCCTCTGGCAGAAGTCCAACAGTATCTTTCCTTCCTCATTTCTTCCGCCCCAACCCTCTGGTCCTAGAACACTCTCATAACCTTGTCTTTCACTTCCTACATGGGCATTGAGATCCCCCATAACAATCATATTTCTTCCGACCAGCTGCTTCTGCAATTCCTCTTCAAACTCCTCCTTCTCTTCAGAGGCGCAGCCTACTTGTGGAGCATACACTTGCACTATTTCTATGGTCTCTCCCCTCAGTGCTACTTTCACTTTCATCATTCTATCACTTATTCTTCTCACTTCTTCTTTTAAACCATCTCGTACTACTACTCCCACTCAATTCCTCTTTCCCTCTTCATTCCCACTCCAGTACAGTCTATAGCCTTTTCTCAGTTCTCTCCTTCCTTCCCCTTTCCACTTTGTTTCTGCCAATCCCAATAAATCCAACTTCCTTCTTTCCATCATATCCACTATCTCCTCCACCTTCCCCGTCAGCGTTCTTAGGTTTAAAGTTCCAAATCTTAGTCCGTGTGTAAAGCCGTGTCGTCGTCTATTAAATCCATCCTGTCCGAGGCTCGTTCCATTTTTGAAAGCATTTGGTATCATCCACTACTGGCTTGCTGGGCCTATCGTAGCTTCACCAGAGCCCCGTTAGCCGTTACTTTTCAGGGTCCCTGTAGGTCCTTCACAGCTACCGTAACGGTCCCGGGGCACACGAAGTCCCCACTGTACTTCGCCCCTACAGGCGATCCCCTACTTTGTGCCGTTGCCCGTCTCCCACGACGTGGACGAGGGGTTGGACTTATGGGAGACGATAGGTAAATAATGTAAAAATATTTTATGAAAGATATATTGAATATTAAATGATGTTAAATCATGTTATGCAATGATAATACGAAGTGAAGAGTTTGGAAAGCTCTTTACGATGCGAAATTTACGAGGACTGGGAAATAAGCAAATGTAAATATGTGGATATTGTATATATTTACCGTTTACGTAAGCAAACAGCTGATTCGTGGCGATAGTGAATACGTAGGTGTATATTAATGATAGGAGTAGTTATGTAATGGAGTTCATGTGTATAGAGTAACAGATAATATTGTAAAGTTAATGATATAAAGTATTTCGGATATTTAAAATATTTTATTATTATATCTCTTAACTTTGAAACTCCGACACAGCAGGTAGTGATTGTATTAAATTTCTGCAGTTTCGCCAGTGTCTAGACTTGATATTATTATTATTAATTTTCTACGATAGCCGAATTATTTATGGCTATATATTAATTATATTGCCGGAGTGTTTATTTTATTTTATTTGTATTTTTAAATATTTTTTTAGATTAATAAATGTATTTTCGTTCATTTATATAGAAAGAAGTCATCGTGATTTACACTAGTTATAGTAAGATTGTGTTATGGAAAACCATGTCAGGTTTAAGGCTACCCCTTTCTCTATCCCTTACGCCCGGAGAATCGTAATTTTCTCACTCTCCCTAGTAGTTTGATTGTTTTTCCCAGTAGGGTAGTCCACCACACAGCCGAAAATAGGATGTTCCCATCCTGTAGTACTTGTCGGTAGGATTTACAGGGTTTCTAGCCGATGACCTTGAAGATTCTATTTTCCAGCTGTTCTACGGATTCAACAAGTGCATCTTCGTGATTATTTGGGCACATTACGTTATCGTTAAGGAGCGAAGCAAACGTAAATTTCATTAATTAGTCTACTGTAAAATAGTCTCTCCAATTTTCTCCGTATGAGGTCTCATGACTTCAGTATATTCAGTTATCGTTTATTATGAAGGCTTCTCGTTAATATCGATAAAAAATTATTTTCAGGGGCACGTTCACCAAGACATCGGAACCTGGTATTCACGAAATTCGCAGTACTGGGCACAGGGCACATACTTGTGAAATATGCATGAAAGATTTTCTATACGAGAGTAGATTAAGGAAGCACTCTACAATTCATAGTGGCCGTAAAGATTACTCGTGTGACTTGTGTGGAACGGCTTTTGCTGCACGAAGTCCATTGAGAACTCATATTTTAATTCACAGCTACACAAAACCATACGTTTGCAAAATATGTGGTCGGGATTTTCGACAGAAAGGTAGTAGCTACTGAGAGAAGCGGAAAATAAACCGTATAGAATCCTAGATGCAAGAAGAAGCACCTTGGTACCAAACATCCCGCTGGAGACATGGGAAGACCACTTTACAGAACTCCTACAACTGACTGTCTTCGAGCAACAAGACGGACCAAGAGAGCGTACGGAAGGGGAAATGCCACCAACCATAACAGAAGCAGAAGTCTGGTCAGTAATACAGAGAAGCAAGCCTGGAAAAGCAGCAGGACCGGACAACATTTCAAATGAAATCATCAAGGCATCACTCCCATACACAATGCGAATGTGGACAGCCCTATACAACAAATGTATAGAACTCGAAATATACCGAACTCCTGGAGGAAATCAACAATCAAGATAATATACAAAGGCAGGGGACCACATGATGCACCCGACTCATACAGGGGGATTCCGCTTGAATGTGCAGCCTTCAAGATGTTATCCAGCGTCATACGAGAAAGAATCTTCGAGCGATTAATGGAAGAGACACCAGAGGAACAACACGGATTCATACCAGGAAGATCGACAATCCAAGCAATAGAGAAAGTACTAGGATACATAGGTGAAGCACTAAGTCAACCCAAAGGCAGTGCATACGCGACCTTCGTAGATTATCAAAAAGCTTTTGATGGAGTGAACAGGAACATTCTCATCCAAAAACTGAAGACAGTTCTAGGACCACAAGACCCTTTCCTTAGCCTCATAGCAAGCATACTGCACAGCAACGTAATAAGCATATGTGACGGTCAGCTAGAATCAAGGAACATAAAAGAGACAAACGGAGTTCTACAAGGTGACCCTCTAAGCCCGATACTTTTCAACATGCTCACAAACGACGTAGTTCAAAAGATCACAACGGAAGGGGTAAAAATACTGCTCTATGCAGATGACATGGTGATCCTAAGCAAAAACAGGGAAGCGATGCAGCAAGCTATCAATCGGTTAGAGGAATGGACGAATGAAAACGAACTAAAAATAAACCAGAACAAGACAAAAGTAATGAAGTTTCGGAAAAGCGG
This sequence comes from Meconema thalassinum, assembly GCA_946902985.2. Lineage (NCBI taxonomy): Eukaryota > Metazoa > Arthropoda > Insecta > Orthoptera > Tettigoniidae > Meconema > Meconema thalassinum. The sequence continues at coordinate 138,645,834 of OX336398.1, read as the reverse complement.
ACGAATATCATCGAAGGATGTCTTCACATGTGGGGATCACACTTTAGGCATAGCGAAGGCGTACAAATATTTAGGGGTAACTCTGCAGGTCACCGGATTCACCTTCACAAGACATGTTGAGGAAAGATCAATTTCCGCAATAAAAGCCACAATGGAAATCAAAAGACTTCATAGCCTCTCACTAGAAACATCAATTTCACTGTGCAACCTGAAAATAGCCCCAATAGCATCATACGCAATTGAAATAATTTGGCCATACTTGAACTACAAAAACATAAAAGACCTGGATAGAGTTAAAGCCAGATACCTCAAGAAAACACTGTGCGTATCGAAGTACGCCCCAACCAGATTAGTTTATCAACTGGTGGGAACAAACACATTTATAGAAGACCTAATATTAAAACACAACCTGATTCAAACACAAGCATGCATCAAGTTCCTGGAAGAAAGAGCCCAGAAATCAAGAGAAATAGACCCCGAATTCTACCGCACCCCAGCCATGAAGGAGAAAGAATGGAGATCAGCCGGCTATGAACTACGACACCTCTACACCCGAGGAGCAATACACGGCTTCCACCATAAAATCTGAAACAGGAAAGTTTACCACAACGCCGACGGTCAATGCAGCTGTGAACTCTGCAACCTATGCTGCACACAGTATCACCTATTTGAATGTACAAAAAAAACAATGCCAATCTTGTACTATGCAAAGGACGAGTGTCAATGATATCTGTTATGTAATAATTCTGTACACATTGTGTTTAATTCCAATAATAATAATGCTACACATAGCAGTGCCAGAAACTACAGTTGTAATTCATGCGGAAAGTATTTTTCTACAAAAGGTTATCTGAAAACACATCTAGTTATGCACAGTAGTAAGAGACCTTACGTGTGCCAAGTATGCGGAATGGATTTTTCGCGGAATTCAAGTTCAAGTTGGCACATGTTTACTCATGGCACAAAAAAGCCGCATTTTTGTGCAACATGCGGAAAGGAATTCGTTAGTAAATATAAACTAGAAATCCATTTTTGAAGTCATAGCGGTGCTCGACCATATTCCTGTGCAACATGCGGAAAGGAATACACTGAAAAACATAAACAAGTTATCCATTTTCGAAGTAATAGCGGTGAATGACCATAATCTTGTCAAACATGTGGAAAGGCGTTCGTGAGCAAGAGTAGCTTAGTTGTTCATGTTGCAGTACCAAGCCATACTCATGTGCCACATGCGGAAAGAAATTCAAGAGAAAAAGTAATTTGAAGCCACATTTCTTGATTCATTATAAGCAAAGAGCACACTAATGTAAATTATGCTAAAAGGTTTATGCAATGAAATGTCATTCATTCATGCCAGGCAATGGAATACATGTAAGAATGATCTTTCTTTAAAACTTAAACAATATACAACATAATAACTTGTAATCACTATTATTTAACTAATTTTTTCCTTAGGTCACATGCCATTTATGAATTTGCGAAAGCCCACCGTGGGAGATATCATTTAAAGACCTAGAAGCATATATTTCTTTAAGTATGGATTTGATTTATATTTCGTTGCCTTGGTGAAGTGAAAATATCACCATCCTGTCTTGCTGATCACATTTTCATATTGCATCCTTATGCAAGGCGTGAACTAGTGCAATACACCCTCAGGGATGAATCCCAATGGCTAATTGAAACCCATGTCTGTAATCGGATGTCGTTAATAATATTGATCTGGTTATTTATATTTGGCTGCTGTGGGAAAGTTCAAATATTTTGTTGATATCTTGTTAACTACATGCCATTAGTTATTTGGTGCAAAGAGGCTCATATGCCTCCCGTTTTTAGCCTACTTTCGTTTTTTGCAAACAATGAAAGTAGACATATGAGATCAACACAAGGCGAAAAAATGTGTGTCTGTGTGTGTGTGTGTGTCAGTTAGTGTGTGTACTCTGAATGTCTGCCCCCCCCCCTTTATCAATTCGAATACGGTAAAACCTAATTGAACGAAATTTTGTACAGCGGTAGCACTGGCAAAGAGCAACTCAGTGTCATGTTTTATATCGCCGCCATCTTGACGGAAACGTAATGGCGGCCACCCAAAACTTCAAAGCTTAAAACAAATTACGACTAACCTAATCATCCGATCTCTACCAAATTTCACAACATTATACCTTCATGTACGAAACATATTTTGAGCAAACCACAAGGTCATCACCCAAATAATTTGCGGATGGCAGCCATGTATGTGTGCAAATCGATTCCCCCTATTCAAACACGGTAAAACCGAATTGAACGAAATTTCGTGCTGAGATAGCACTAGCCAAGGGCACCTCAGTGTCAAATTTTTAATCGCCGCCATCTTGACAAAAACGTAATGGCGGCCACCAAAATTTTAAAAGCTCAAATCACATTGTGACCAACCTAATCATCTGATCTCTACCAAATTTTGCAACGATATACCTTTAAATATAAAGAATCTGTTGACCAAACTACAAGGTCATCAGCCCTATATTTTGCAGATGGCGGCCACGTATGTGTGCAATTCGATTCCTCCCGTCAATTCAAAAACGGTGAAACCGAATTGAACGAAATTTGGTACTGTACCCGATAATCCGGAAAGGATCCTGTTGGAATATCCATTGCCCCCGCTGGATTGCCTATTTCTAATTGCTCCGGCAAATACAACATTAGAAATCGATTCCAACATGGTCTTTAGGGATTTACAAACAGCAGTTACAAGAATATTGTGGATCAACAACCAACTACACGGGGCACTCACCTTTACTTACCTAGGAGACTGGAACTTCCGCTTCGCCTGCACTATATCCACAATACTCTGCTCCTTATATTTAAAATGAATCACACTCCTAAAACAATGGAAAACAATCTGAACAAATTTATTAACAAAAAGGTAAACTAATCTACTATAAACAAATAACAATAAACGAATTTAACAATTAACATTAAAACTAAAAGCACGCAATCATTCACACCTCCCTTCAAAAACTCTACATCTTACTACAATACTGTATTAAAATTATGAGTATAAAATCTTGGCTTGTTCAAGGCCTACACAGCGTAAAAATAGAAACGTTTAATGAAGCCTCTTAATGGCATTCCAGACACCTGATTTCATTCACAAACCTGCGTTGTAGAACGCACGTGCCGTGGCTTTGTTTCATCAATGAAACACTGGCATCACGCCGTACTCAAAACTGATGTATACAATAAATAGAAGGCAGTTGGTCTACACCTGCTTAAATATTATGTCATCGCTCTCCAATACTAACGGTGACTCATGCTTGCTAGCCCACAGAGGCTGCTTGTGTGTGCATTTATAAAACACGTAAAAATTAACATTCAGATCTTACAAAAGTTCACATAACTGCTCTGTTTCTTAACCAAACATTCTAAACATTTTATACACTCTTTCATTCGCACTCCGTTATTGTTCTAGACCAATACGGTTCCACATTTGCTCTTAACAATGAATAATCATTCACACCAAAAACATCCGCTCATAAACACACACTATTCCAAAACAATTGATTAATAAATCCTACTAAATTATTGAACTAATTAAATCATTTCCACAAAAATTATTTACATGTAATATGTTTATAATAATATCCATTATCTAGTGGTGCTAAAGCGACACTTTCGAGATTGTAACTTCTCGGTTACAACAAGAACCTTAATTAAATATATATACACTGGTTTTTTACATAACCATCCTTTAACGTTCTGTAGTTTTAATATACTGCTTACACATCTTCTTATATAGGTTCCATTACATTATCGGTATAATACGGTCGACTGATTAAGGTAAACAGTACGTAATTACATAAATTCGGGTTTAATAAAATTAAATAATAGTGTTATAGACGTGAGTAGACAATCTTTCTGAAGTTGCTTTTCCGCTGAAACCCTCATGTTAACACAGCTAAATCGTTAATTCACAAGAACTGAACTACTTGTATGCAACGGCTCTTATCATGATACATGGCTTTTATCAAAGAACAACAATACTTTGACTTCCTTAAAATGCGGAATTCCCTCGCACGAGCACTACATAGCTCTACAAAACCTCATAAAACAGTATATATGGCATAAACAATTATCATCTACTATGTTAAACAATAATCAAAAGGGATTAATTATTATTAACATATCTTATGGAGGAACTTCTCTCAAATAATGGCATGACCCTTAGTATCATTGAACATGATTACTGGACTACAATTATACATACGTAAGTTCTTCAAACGGAACTTCCAATTGTAATGAACGATATTAGACAGTCGTGATTAACCTCCTAAAGTTTGCTCAACAACAAGATAATTAACTGTTAACTCGTCTGTCGCAAATACATGTAATAAAAATAATACTCCTGTCTCATCTCACTTGTCTAGCTATAAATTGTTTATCGTTGTAATATCATGTCCACAAAATGACTTGATGTTACAGAAATAGGATAAAATAACACACATGTTATTTATAGTGTCAGATAGAATTCAATCTTGACCGGGATAAACTAGCTTTGAATTCCTAGCCAAAGATTTGAATAATCTTCTATCAAATGGTATTAAATGAATAAAGCTCTTTGCTTTATAGATAATAAGAATGGTATGTTAATGTCGTAATGTTTTTCCACTCTACACAAAGAATGTTCATAGGAATTAAGACTTCGGTCTTATCAAACGACTAGTATATCTTAGATCGTCGATAGTTTATGTACAATAATGATATTTCAATATCATTCGAAGTTTCTCCTTTTCTTGAAGTAATATGTCGTTACATTAAAGTGCTCAAATTAAATTTAATAAGAATAAAATTAGTAGGGTAGTGGTAGGAGTTCTAAGCCACTCATTTTATTTGTACCCGACTGTACATGTTAAAATAATGAATATCTTTCGAACACATTGTCCGATTTTGACAAATGAGGTGTCGTTGGACTCGGGCTGACGCCCTCTTTCCAATGCACCACTCATTTCAACCCCAAAATAAAACCTACCCTTACTAGGGGATGAAATTGTTTTCTTTTTAGTAAAAGTCTCTTTTCAAATGCGACATGTATAAGGTGAGCTGCTAAAATGAAATTAAATGTTGTTGCTCTTATCGCGCATGCGTTTCTCTGGCTGCCGCTATGGATGAACATTTTTGTTTTTGTTTTTTACGCGCGCGCACTTGGGATTTTTGTAAGAGGGCGAGCTCTTTGAAAAAAATGATTGATAAGAAGAGGTTTAGGTGGTGAGGAGAGAGCCAGATAGTCGCCTACTTTCCTACGAAGTTTGCCGATATCTCTCAAACGCAAGGTCAGATTTGAACGTGTGACGTGTCAAATCGCTTGTCTCGAAGCCCTTTATATGTTATTAATAGGTTAGAGTTTTGAGAATGAGGGAAACAGGCTTTTTGGGGGTAAAACCATGATTTTAGACTTTTTCTGATATTTCACGAATGCATGGTCGGATTTGGTCCTATGAGGTGTCAAATGGCTTGTCTCGAAACCCTCTTTATTTTTGTAATAGGTTAAAGTTTTTGAGAATGAGGGAAACAGAATTTTTTGTTGTAAAACTGTGATTTTAGACTTTCTGTTATATCTCACAAACCAATAACGCCAGAGACGTATACGAGGGGTCGTAGGACTCGGGGTGACGCCCCTCCCCCCCCTTTCGAATATAGTATTTATGTTTTAAAAAATGCGAAAGGGCCTAACGACACTTATGTTGAAAACATTTCAGTTTTTAAAACTTTCCTTAAATCTGTCTGAAATGTTCATGACGAGTGGTTGTAGATAGAAACAGACGATACCACTGGACACGTGTTTCAACGAAGCTATTACTGGCCACGGTGGTGATATACCAATACAGTATTCTCTATTTCGATGAGACGGCAGGTCGAGGGTTCGTTTTCTGATTTTTCCTATGCTGGAATTCCTAATTCCTAAACCCCCTGAAGGGGGTCTTTAACGTGTAAACGATTATGAGTGACATGACAAATGATAATTCCTTGATCCGATGAAGGTGGCTTTAGATAGAACAAACAGAACTTGGTTATATGTTGCTTGAAGTGAGTATAGAAAACAAACTTGCTGGGGCAGACTGATAGGATGTGAATGTTATTTGAGCTTATTGGAATGCATTGACTTGACTTGACACAGGGCAATGAAAAAAAAAGCACAGAGATGCTGAGGACACTTGAAGGTCAAACGATATGGCAACCATGGTGGGAGGGGGAAACTAGGATGATGTCGCCGATCATGTTCAATGTTCAATAGATGAATTTATATTTTGCGAAGCATTGTTCGGAGAGGGTCATGTGACGACTTGTTTTAAGGGTATTTATTTTTTCGATGTTTCCTATGGTGGACTCATTGATTGAAATAATCCAAAACTGCTAGGGCATGGCCTTGAGATTTTATAAACCGATAATGAGATTTTGACATACAAGATCCACTCAGAACTTGACATGATGTCATTCTTTTTATGGCTTATGAATTTCCCCAAAAAGACCCAAAACAACAAGATCATGGACTTTTGCTTTTCTTAATATATTGCAAACCCATAATGTAAGATGTTTACTGTGAGTGACGAAATCTAGCTAGGTAAAGAAAGAATTATTGTAGGATATATGTATGGTGACTGACACGTCTTTGACCATTGGAACTTGTTTTCAGATCTGACTGTAGTACATAGGGAGTATAGGTTGTAGGCATGGATTGACAAACAGTGCACACAAAATTCAATTTATCGATTCAAGAATTAAGAGTAGACTAACATTAATTAATTGGTTAAAGAGTGTAGCTAAAAATAAAAAATAAAAAAACTACATTTAACTAAACTGAACCAAGACGAATCAAACCCAACTGAACCAAACCAAGCCTAAAGCAAACCAAACCTAATCAAGAACAAGCCAAAGGCTTAAGTGTAAAACTTGTGGGGGAATGTAGTCATTGGCAATGTCCAAAGGAAGGGATAACGCTCTACCTCTAGAGGGTAAGGTAAAGCTAGCGCATGGTGCTAATGCATATTCCCAAGTACATGAACCACACACATACACAACTATCCTATGCTGTTTTTATGAGTTAACTGTTAAAACTTACTCAGTGGTTACTGAGCAAGATGGTCGCTACACACAACAAGCTTTAAATATTTGAGGCTAATAATCTATACACACACACACACACGCTTGTTCTAAACTAAACTGTCTTGCTGGCAGTGCTCACACAGTAGGCAAATGACAGAAATGCTTGGCTAACAGAAATACAATCATTTTCGTTTGTCTAATGTTACCAGCTAACCATTACGTGCTATAGTGGTGATCACATGTGCCTCTTGCACTGGAGTTCGTAACTTGATTTCTAGCTCTAGGGCCTAGTATGAATCAAACTAAGAAAGAAGGGTATGGTGACGCAGTGGTTAAACTGTTAGCCTTACACTAAGGTAGACTAGGGTTTGATTTTAGGTTAATATACATGTCATAAACAAACAAACAAACAAACAAACAAACAAAAAAGCAGAGATAATGTTTAAAACTGATTACACTTGTCTCTTTTCAAATTATTACTTAGATTGCAAATACAAAGGTGGACTGTGTTTGATATACAGTTAATGCTGCCTATCGCATACTAGCCTGTAAGAAAGCCAAACAAGCAAAAGGCGTAGGTAGAGCAGTGGTAAAATCGCTATGTGTAGAGAACTACCTAACGGTTTTATGAACTGGCAATGGTATGTCGCATAAACAGTGCAGGATACAATCCAGCAACCATAATTTTTATCTTGTGGAGCAGAGAAAACATATATATATATATAGAGAGAGAGAGATATAGAAAGCTTGTGTATGTATGGGTAGCATTGATTGTTTGACCAGAGAAAATACGATGAGGTAGGGTGGGGAGAGGGAGAATTAACACTTATATATGAATGAATGGTAAATAGTATTTTTTTTTTTTTTTTCAATAGTTTTGTTTTTCAAATGCAGTGGTAGATAGCAGTTATTTTGTAAAACATTCTTACTTGCAGTAGTAATAAGACTCTATGGTTCCGCTAACACATAGATAGACTGTATTATTGCCATGGTCAAGCACTCCCATTAAGATCATTTACAAAATCATAAAATGAAAAATAAAAAATCTTGTTTTGGAAATATCGTTTTTCAACATACACAAAATAAATATATAAAAATTTGTAAACAGCAAAATGGAAAATCCATGGTCAAGCACTCACATTAAGATCATTTACAAAACCATAAAATGAAAAATAAAAAATCTTGTTTTGGAAATATCGATTTTTTTCAACATACACAAAATAAATATATAAAAAAATTGTAAACAGCAAAATGGAAAATCCATGTTTCCATATAGACAAAATTTAAAAACCTTAAACGGACATTTAAGAAAATATATGCTAATGGGAAATTGACAAATGTGTAAATATGAAAATGGAAAAATCCATGTTTCCATATCATGAAATTGAAAAACATCAAACTGTCATTTTAAAAAAATGCAAATGGAAAATTGACAAATTGCAATGTGTGAAATGTGAAATTGAACAAATGGCTATCATTATAAAAAAAAGAACATGGTGCTCTATGGTTGAGGTGTGAATCAAACCCTCTCTACTTATTTGGACCACCCGAGACTGAGTAGACTAGTTTTAGTTGTCATACCGCTTTTAAAAGTTTGTGTTAAATCTAGGAATTGAACCCAAGAGCTTGTAGGGGAGATCCAAGGTTATAATATGTTAAACAGATAGCCTTGAATGGAGGGTGTGGTAGCTATATAGAGATGAGACGTTTCGCTCGGGGCAGGGAGGCATGGAGATCTGCATCAAACCAGTCAAAAGACTGACGACTCAAACAACAACATGTAGAGCTCACCAAAATAATGTTGTGTAACGGTAAATGTTAGTCAACGAACAGTAATGCATTACTAAAACCCATGACACGATACCTAAGAGCTTTTCTAAAATTATTTTAAAATGCCTTTAACCCTATATTAAACACCCAGTTCACAAGACTCATAACTGCAATGTTATGGTCAAACAAAACAAAATCTATATTTCAAAACAAACAAGTGGTTTAGTCAATGTATACTGGAAAAAGTTTTATAAACACTCAAGTCCACAAAAATAATTAAATTAGTAACAGTTAGGTTGACCGAGTGGTTATGGTGTTTGACTTAAGTTCAAATTTTCTGTACAAGAAAGCAAGGGTTCGGATCCCTCACCTGATATAACTATTGCCTCAACTAGGCTTGACCACACTGTATTATTGTGTACTCGGTACACAAACCATAAATAGAGTGTATTGTTTAAGGTCACTCTCTTTGCGAACATAGTCAGAGACTGTTGATTGTTAACAATTGCATTAATAGTGGGACATTGGGATAGCAATTAAGAAAAACAGACAATACCCATACACTATTTTTATTTATTTATTTAATGTAAGTACTTGTACAATAGTTATATACAAACTACAACTCTCTTTTGTCAATTACTATCTAGTCCTTTTCGATCCACTTGCATATCAAGGGCAGATGACTTTGTAGTTCAGCCCCTTCAAACAACAACAACACTACTTCTTGCATAGTCTGTGATGTTGATGACTCTTGAGGCGTGGAAGATGGATACAACATAACTTTTACAACAGGGGTTAAACGTTGCTCAACAAACAATGCACTATTTTGAGGAGCAACATATTTCTCTTGTACTAACTTTTTAGCATTCTGATGATTTTTTGTCAACACCATTAGTGTTTTGTCTGGAGCACTACATTGATGATCACTCACACTTAAAACCACACCATTTCTACTTTTCATATTGCCTCGACATCTTGTTGACTTCTGTTTTGAGCATCGCCAGAATATTATTCCTTTTACATTTTGTCGTCTATAGTTATAAGAATAGCCTTTATAGAGTACACGTTGTCTACCTCGGTTAGTTGTAGTAAGTTCCATAGTAGTAACTAACCTGTTAGTATGATCTGCACACTACAAAGGTTATCTCTGTTCTGGTAATAGAATTATTTTTGCGTTGGCTTTTATATTTAATATGTACAGTTTAAAGTGATCGAAAAGTGGTAGAAACGTGGTAGCAAAGTGGTAGACAATTGGTAACATAGTGGTAGAAAAGTGGTAGCAAAGTGGTAGAAAAGTGGTAGAAAAGTGGCAGAAAAGTAGTAGAAAAGTGGTAGCAAAGTGGTAGAAAAGTGGTAGCAAACTAGAAAAGTGGTAGAAAAGTGGCAGAAAAGTAGTAGAAAAGTGGTAGCAAAGTGGTAGAAAAGTGGTACTGCCCCCGGAAATTGAATTATATTGAGACCACGATGGCTGTATTGGCAAATATGAGTAAAGTTATGGATGTCATAGTTATGACGTGGATATTCATGACGTAGGCACGGATGACGCAGATTTCATGCAAGTAGGCTGATTGAGCTGAGATTCTTGGTGACGTCATGATTTTGTTCGAGAAAGATCTTAGATTTACGACGCAGTCGCAGGAAACAAGGTATTGTGCTAAGGAAGAAGCTACGCTATTGGAGGAGAGACTCGAACCAATGAACGATAGTTTGGAAGGAAGACGGAGATTGCTGAAACTACGATATTTGATTACTTTTGGCATGCAGATTTGTGGAAATCTATTTTCAGTTATGGCATTGATTTGGAATTTTGAAGAAATTAATTTTGAGTTTTTGAAATTTGAAAATCCGTCAAGTATAGCCAAAGTTAAAACTTCTAGCAATGACGCAGCAACAGGCTATGGAAGGGATGGATACGCCCCTTAAGAAGTTGATAAAAGGTCGTGCACAGGATAGAGGAGCTCTCATATCTCTCATATCTCTCATACCGCTGATACCGTATATATATTTCTGGTGATATATAGTTATTTTCAAGTGATTCAGTGAAGTAAGTTGTCTTTAGCGTGGTTAAAGCCCGGCGCATCGAACGAACTCGGAGCAGTTCCATTCTACGCTGCTCGAAACTAGGTGAAGTTGAAACGCTCACATTAACGTTTCCACCAGTTAAGATATCAAGCGCTAACTTCAGCCTGTATTATAATTCTATTGGGCAGTATAACATTGAGGTGTGTAGAAGATTTGAACGATTTCATAGTTATACTTCGAGAGATATTGGAACTTTAAGGCTGCCAACAAAAGTGATTTCCTCGCCACATGAGAAACACTTTTAAAATTCCACATTATACACTACGGCTGACACGTGGAGTGCAACAGTGATATTGGAGAATACGTTTGGTATTACAACGATACAGTCTACTATGGAATATTATAATCTTGCAGTGCTTTCGATGATTATAACAGTAGTTGAGATGGAAGGCTAAGGCTTTAATGCAATTGGGACATATATTGATTGGAGTGAAATAACAGCATGGAACTTCGTTAATCGTCTTTCTACAAAAGCGAGCATGTAGTGAACATCCAACTACACTCATGCATCGTGAATCCATCGCTGAATTATACCAGATAACAGTGGAAATATTTTCATACTCCACAACTATGAATATTTCTGCGGAAATAACTACAATAAACTTCATGGCGAATTCCTGCAAGAACTTCAGGGAACTTTCAAGAGAGGCCAGGGTTGTCCCGGCGCACAAAGAAGAGTTTTGCCAGAAGGATGTTTTTTCGTATCCACGGAGCAGTGCAATTTCGGAGGACGAAGCAGTTCGATTCTCCGAGGACGCTGATTCCAGGTTCGAGGACGGAGCACATCTTCACGCTGGTGAAATGGAACCAACAGCAGTTTTCTTTGAAAACTTTCCTCTAGAACTTCAATCAACAGATAAGGTAGTCGTGAACGTTTCTTGTATTATTTGAGTCTTGTAGCGATATCTGAGCAACCATTTTCCCATATTTTCTGTCCTATCTTTTGCCCCATTTTATTGATTGATATTTTTGTACTCAGTACACTTCGATGATTTATGCCTTTTTCTTCGATTTGTTGAGACATTGTTATGTCATTGGCATACTTAAATAATTTTGGATCAGTTGAGACTGATAATTTAGATTCTTTCAGTAATTTGCATATTTTTGTAGTCACGATTTGACTGTAAAGTTAATGATTGCTATGGCAGATTTGAATTCAGACAGCATGTCATTTTATTAAAGTAATTCTATTCAGTAAATTACTTTAACCAATTTTCTGTCATCCTCAAGAAAGAAGAATAATTAAATGATTTTAGAGCGTTAAAATCTATTACGATATCGACGATCTTTGAAATACTAGTCGTCTTATGAACATGATTGCAACATAGACATTTATCATTGCATTATAGACAATTTCATGAAATATGAACGTTGATTACAATTTATTGAATACACTCTAGTAATGAACATTTGATAGGAGTTTTTCTCAATTATAGATTGGAACAATAATGTTTGCATTCCACAATCTAATTGTATTCTATTCGACTATTCATGCAGTTTAGATGAACTCTGATTGAAGATAGTATTTTTATACTGCGTTACTTTGAAGATATTAATCTCAATTTTGATAGACCAGGCAGGAGTGTCTAATCGTATTTGCTATTAAATTTATTTGTGATTGGCAAATTTTTACTTCATATCGATTCATGAATGAAACCCACGAAGGTTAAATAATAACAGTCATTATTACAATTGATGAATATAAGAATTTTTAAAGAGGAACAATGGATGTATAATCGTTAGTTCAGTGGACGTGTAAAAGTCGCTGTTGAATAATGCCCTTGAATTATGAAGGAGGTTCCCACAATAATAAATGAAGTTGATGAATTTATAAGTGGAGGATTTTTGTGTGTAGTTTGGAAGATTTTTATGCCATATATATGAAGATATATGATGAATTTTGGGCCAATTGTTGTGTAATTTTTGTGCGTCTTGAGCGATGTATTTTCCCGCTGATTGTATTGTTCTGGTTCTTTGAAAGTTATTCATATGAAAATACTGTTAAAATTAACAAGAGTGTTAAATAATTTGAGAGGAAGATTTTGAATGGAGGTTACAGTCACAAATATTAATAATTATTATTAAACCTTATTAAACCTGGATTTGACAGTTAAATATAACTAACCTTCATTGGTCGATTATATCATCACGATTTGAGTAATTATCAACCGGATAAACGTGTGGTTTAATGTATTTCTTGTATAAATAATATAAACAATATAATATTGTAAAATAATTTTGTAAATATCTTTGTTAAATAATTTGAAATGATAGTGATTAATACAGGCGTGTATAAAATTTTCAATTGTCATTAGACATTGTTATAAACAATGTATTATTGTTATAAATAATTAATGAACTTTTGTTATTAACATTTAGAGGTTTTTTTACACTCTAAACAACGCTAATTAAGCAAGTGGTTTGAACAATTAATCATGATTTGGGATTGTTGGAGTAATCCACTGGTGTTTGAATGAAGTATGTAAGACATTTGCGTGATAATATTTCAGTTGAGATGTGAACATTTACGTGTTTGAAAAAGGAGAGCCAAGCTCTGAGGTAACACGCTTATGCTAGGGTTGAACGAACGGGAGTCCACTTTGACGATACAGGTGCATTGCAGCTGGCCCGGACAACTGTGTTACAGAGGCCAAGGACGTTCCATAATAGCCTTGTGGCTATAAATAAAATGTGAAGTATATAAACACGCAAAACAATTGATATATGTGTCTCATCCCAAATCCCGTTTCCATTCCATATGCATTACTATTTTTACGTTGCTATGAGCTTGAGAAAGCTGAAACATTATATGTAGAGAATACAGGTCCTACAGGAGGACATGGTTATGTGGTCGATGGCTTCTGATTGCCACGGGGATTTTGTTGTTTTATTTTTGTTAAAATCATTATTTATGTGAAATAAATTATTGTGCAGTTTAAAGTTTCTCGTCTTCGTTCTGGTTCATTTTAAATATCATGGTGGAGGTTATTGTGTGGGCATACTTTAAGTGATCCAGTTGACAACTCAGTCCCCGAGATAAATTTAAGAGGTAAGTAAAGGTAAGTATGAACCCCCGTATATTTTGGTGTGTTCCACAATAATTTCTTGTTAACTATTGTGCTCTAATCTCGATAGTATCTGTCAGTGCCATTTTCATTGATGTAGCTGTGCCGGTGCGTTTGATTATTGGCAATCCGATTGAGGGGGCGGATATCTGACAGCCTACTATCCGGATATCGGGTACAGTACCAAACTAGAAAAGTGGTAGCAAACTGGTAGCAAAGTGGTAGAAAATATTACATGTATTGTTAAGAAATAGTTTAAGCGGTTACATGGATTCATTACACTATAATTTTAGCATCACGAAGCTCATTTTCTATACCCAAAAGTTCTTCCTTATATTTAGTATGACCAGCCTGTTTACAGGTATGCAAGTACTGAAGCCGCTGGATTAGCTTACTGGGATTGTTCCAGTAAACAAATTTAACAAATGATTTTTTGGGTGTAAACCATTATCATCATCATCATCATCATCATTATCATCATAATCATCATCATCATCATGGTTATCATCATCAATATAATCATCATCACTATTACTATCTAATCCTTTTTGTTCATCTTGCAATGCAACAACCTTTGGCATAGTTTGTGTTGTCTTTGATAGTGTTAGAGGTTTCTTACACGTTAACGACTGTCCTAACATGTCTTTTTCAGGAGATAATAAATGCTCTTTAACAAACAAAGCACTATCTTGAGCCACACTATTTTTTTCTTGGTCTTGCTTTTTTACCTTGGTTAGAGTATTTTGTCCATTTAAATGAGTATTATTTTGAGATTTACAATGATGATCGATTGAAATAAGTATGTTGGAGCCTTTTGTCTTAATCATTCCTCGACACTTTTTAGATCGTTGTTTCGAACAGCACCAAATAACAGTTCCATTTTTATTAGTTCTTTTTACAATATGTGCATATCCTTTATAGTAAGCACATGGCTTACCATAGCTAGTCGTTGATCCTTCCATGTCAACTGTTAAGCATAAACTAATATCTAGTAAAGTTAACTCGATAATAAAAATGATTGTTTGTAGTATGTGCAGTTTAAAGTAAGAGCAAAAGCGAGAGTCAAATGGTATAAAAGTGTTAGCAAAGTGGTGGAAGAGTGGTAGCAGTTTATAGTAGTCATGATCTTTTTTACTAGAATGTGATTTGAGAATTTCTAATCCTTAGCAGTGAGTAGTCAGTTAGTCTTGGTTCAGACAAGCGTAAACAGTTCTCCAATGAATCAGAGATCACGATTTTTATTATGAAACAGTTGTGTAACCAATTAGGTATCGGTACTTGATAGCTTCACACATGAACAAAAATTCCAACATATCTGACTTGAATTACATGATTTGAAAGTTGACAAAGAATATCCAATCAACCATTGTAGTTACAATGTCAAACACACAAAGACAAAATCAGCATGAACTTTTAAGTTACAGGAAAATTCTATGAAATAGACTATGCAGGAAATTTGGAAACACACATCAGAAGTTTGCAACACCATCCTTCTAGCCTATATAAATTATCGACATGGAAAGTGTGCACTGCCCCTAACATTAAACCAATTTATCAATAACACAAGTCAACAATCAAAACATTTTGTGTTGAGTCTATCATTTAATGCATATATTCTGTCTACATTGAACAGTAACAAAAAACGCCATTCATAATTAATTAAGTTTGCTTTAATTCTTTATGTAATGATATATACATATTTAAAGTTTTGGCTGACTGTTCAGGGTGAATCGGCTTTGAACACATAAGAGAGGGAATATTTTAAGACTTAACCTCAGCTCACCGAACATAACATAAATTTACCTAACCTAACCTTGTCATATAGGTAAGAAACGGGTCAAGCTATGCTTTCGACTGCCGAGTTTCAGTTACTTTTCAAGGTTACTCTCCCGAACATTGCCGGAGACTGTTGATAAACACTTATATTCCCACGGCGGCGGCGCACAATGACTTACATGACGCGCTTCCCCCTTTTCATTGATCCCTGTTGATTTGTCCCTTTGGACTGGTCCCTGTTGACTAGCCCCTTTTGGACGGGCCCTTTTTGAATGGAATCATTTTTGACGGGTCCCTGTGGACAGGTCCTTTTGGCTGATCCCTTTGGACCGGACCCTTTGACATAATTTGGATAATTGGATAATTGGATAACCTATGGACCGGCCCATGCAATTATCCAAATTATGTCAAAGGGTCCGGTCCAAAGGGATCAGCCAAAAGGACCTGTCCATAGGGACCCATCAAAATGACTCCATTCAAAAAGGGCCCGTCCAAAAGGGGCTAGTCAACAGGGACCAGTCCAAAGGGACAAATCAACAGGGATCAATGAAAGGGGGGAAGCGCGTCATGTAAGTCATTGCGCGCCGCCGCCGTGGGAATATAAGTGTTTATCAACAGTCTCCGGCAATCTTCGGGAGAGTAACCTTGAAAAGTAGCTGAAACTCGGCAGTCGAAAGCATAGCTTGACTCGTTTCTTACCTATATGACAAGGTTAGGTTAGGTAAATTTATGTTATGTTAGGTGAGCTGAGGTTAAGTCTTAAAATATTCCCTCTCTTATGTGTTCAAAGCCGATTCACCCTAAACAGTCAGCCAAAACTTTAAATATGTATATATCATTACATAAAGAATTAAAGCAAACTTAATTAATTATGAATGGCGTTTTTTGTTACTGTTCAATGTAGACAGAATATATGCATTAAATGATAGACTCAACACAAAATGTTTTGATTGGTGACTTGTGTTATTGATAAATTGGTTTAATGTTAGGGGCAGTGCACACTTTCCATGTCGATAATTTATATAGGCCAGAAGGATGGTGTTGCAAACTTCTGATGTGTATTTCCAAATTTCCTGCATAGTCTATTTCATAGAATTTTCCTGTAACTTAAAAGTTCATGCTGATTTTGTCTTTGTGTGTTTGACATTGTAACTACAATGGTTGATTGGATATTCTTTGTCAACTTTCAAATCATGTAATTCAAGTCAGATATGTTGGAATTTTTGATCATGTGTGAAGCTATCAAGTACCGATACCTAATTGGTTACACAACTGTTTCATAATGAAAATCTTGATCTCTGATTCATCGGAGAACTGTTTACGCTTGTCTGAACCAAGACTAACTGACTACTCACTGCTAAGGATTAGAAATTACATTTACTCAAATCACATTTTAGTAAAAAGATCATGACTACTATAAACTGCTACCACTCTTCCACCACTTTGCTAACACTTTTATACCATTTGACTCTCACTTTTGCTCTTACTTTAGACTGCACATACTACAAACAATCATTTTTACTATCGAGTTAACTTTACTAGAGATTAGTTTATGCTTAACAGTTGACATGGAAGTATCAACGACTAGCTATGGTGAGCCATGTGCTTACTATAAAGGATATGCATATATTGTAAAAAGAACTAATAAAAATGGAACTGTTATTTGGTGCTGTTCGAAACAACGATCTAAAAAGTGTCGAGGAATGATTAAGACAAAAGGCTCCAACATACTTATTTCAATCGATCATCATTGTAAATCTCAAAATAATACTCATTTAAATGGACAAAATACTCTAACCAAGATAAAAAAGCAAGACCAAGAAAAAAATAGTGTGGCTCAAGATAGTGCTTTGTTTGTTAAAGAGCATTTATTATCTCCTGAAAAAGACATGTTAGGACAGTCGTTAACGTCTAAGAAACCTCTAACACTATCAAAGACAACACAAACTATGCCAAAGGTTGCTGCATTGCAAGATGAACAAAAAGGATTAGATAGTAATATTGATGATGATTATATTGATGATGATAACCATGATGATGATGATGATGATTATGATGATAATGATGATGATGATGATGATGATGATGATGATAATGGTTTACACGCAAAAAAATCATTTGTTAAATTTGTTTACTGGAACAATCCCAGTAAGCTAATCCAGCGGCTTCAGTACTTGCATACCAGTAAACAGGCTGGTCATACTAAATATAAGGAAGAACTTTTGGATATAGAAAATGAGCTTCGGGATGCTAAAATTATAGTGTAATGAATCCATGTAACCGCTTAAACTATTTCTTAACAATACATGTAATATTTTCTACCACTTTGCTACCAGTTTGCTACCACTTTTCTAGTTTGCTACCACTTTTCTACCACTTTGCTACCACTTTTCTACTACTTTTCTGCCACTTTTCTACCACTTTTCTAGTTTGCTACCACTTTTCTACCACTTTGCTACCACTTTTCTACTACTTTTCTGCCACTTTTCTACCACTTTGCTACCACTTTTCTACCACTATGTTACCAATTGTCTACCACTTTGCTACCACGTTTCTACCACTTTTCTATCACTTTAAACTGTACATATTAAATATAAAAGCCAACGCTAAATAATTCTATTACCAGAACAGAGATAACCTTTGTAGTGTGCAAATCATACTAACAGGTTAGTTACTACTATGGAACTTACTACAACTAACCGAGGTATACAACGTGTACTCTATAAAGGCTACTCTTATAACTATAGACGACAAAATGTAAAAGGAATAATATTCTGGCGATGCTCAAAACAGAAGTCAACAAGATGTCGAGGCAATATGAAAAGTAGAAATGGTGTGGTTTTAAGTGTGAGTGATCATCAATGTAGTGCTCCAGACAAAACACTAATGGTGTTGACAAAAAATCATCAGAATGCTAAAAAGTTAGTACAAGAGAAAGATGTTGCTACTCAAAATAGTGCATTGTTTGTTGAACAACGTTTAACCCCTGTTGTAAAAGTTATGTTGTATCCATCTTCCACGCCTCAAGAGTCATCAACATCACAGACTATGCAAGAAGTAGTGTTGTTGTTGTTTGAAGGGGCTGAACTACAAAGTCATCTGCCCTTGATATGCAAGTGGATCGAAAAGGACTAGATAGTAATAGACAAAAGAGAGTTGTAGTTTGTATATAACTATTGTACAAGTACTTACATTAAATAAATAAATAAAAATAGTGTATGAGTATTGTCTGTTTTTCTTAATTGCTATCCCTATGTCCCACTATTAATGCAATAGTTAACCATCAACAATCTCTGACTATGTTCGCAAAGAGAGTGACCTTAAACAATACACTCTATTTATGGTTTGTGTACCGAGTACACAATAATACAGTGTGGTCAAGCCATGTTGAGGCAATAGTTATATCAGGTAAGGGATTCGAACCCTTGCTTTCTTGTACAGAAAATTTGAACTTAAGTCAAACACCATAACCACTCGGTCAACCTAACTGTTACTAATTTAATTATTTTTGTGGACTTGAGTGTTTATAAAACTTTTTCCAGTATACATTGACTAAACCACTTGTTTGTTTTGAAATATAGATTTTGTTTTGTTTGACCATAACATTGCAGTTATGAGTCTTGTGAACTGGGTGTTTAATATAGGGTTAAAGGCATTTTAAAATAATTTTAGAAAAGCTCTTAGGTATCGTGTCATGGGTTTTAGTAATGCATTACTGTTCGTTGACTAACATTTACCGTTACTCAACATTATTTTGGTGAGCTCTACATGTTGTTGTTTGAGTCGTCAGTCTTTTGACTGGTTTGATGCAGATCTCCATGCCTCCCTGCCCCGAGCGAAACGTCTCATCTCTATATAGCTACCACACCCTACATTCAAGGCTATCTGTTTAACATATTATAACCTTGGATCTCCCCTACAAGCTCTTGGGTTCAAATCCTAGATTTAACACAAACTTTTAAAAGCGGTATGACAACTAAATCTAGTCTACTCAGTCTCGGGTGGTCCAAATAAGTAGAGAGGGTTTGATTCACACCTCAACCATAGAGCACCATGTTCTTCTTTTTTTTAAATAATGATAGCCATTTGTTCAATATCACATTTCACACATTGCAATTTGTCAATTTTCCATTTGCATTTTTTTAAAATGACAGTTTGATGTTTTTCAATTTCATGATATGGAAACATGGATTTTTCCATTTTCATATTTACACATTTGTCAATTTCCCATTTGCATATATTTTCTTAAATGTCCGTTTAAGGTTTTTAAATTTTGTCTATATGGAAACATGGATTTTCCATTTTGCTGTTTACATTTTTCTTTATATATTTATTTTGTGTATGTTGAAAAAAATCGATATTTCCAAAACAAGATTTTTTATTTTTCATATTATGTTTTGTAAATGATCTTAATGTGAGTGCTTGACCATGGATTTTCCATTTTGCTGTTTACAAATTTTTATATATTTATTTTGTGTATGTTGAAAAACGATATTTCCTAAACAAGATTTTTTATTTTTCATTTTATGATTTTGTAAATGATCTTAATGTGAGTGCTTGACCATGGCAATAATACAGTCTATCTATGTGTTAGCGGAACCATAGAGTCTTATTACTACTGCAAGTAAGAATGTTTTACAAAATAACTGCTATCTACCACTGCATTTGAAAAACAAAACTATTGAAAAAAACAAAAATACTATTTACCATTCATTCATATATAAGTGTTAATTCTCCCTCTCCCCACCCTACCTCATCGTATTTTCTCTGGTCAAACAATCAATGCTACCCATACATACACAAGCTTTCTATATCTCTCTCTCTCTATATATATATATATATATATATGTTTTCTCTGCTCCACAAGATAAAAAATTATGGTTGCTGGATTGTATCCTGCACTGTTTATGCGACATACCATTGCCAGTCCATAAAACCGTTAGGTAGTTCTCTACACATAGCGATTTTACCACTGCTCTACCTACGCCTTTTGCTTGTTTGGCTTTCTTACAGGCTAGTATGCGATAGGCAGCATTAACTGTATATCAAACACAGTCCACCTTTGTATTTGCAATCTAAGTAATAATTTGAAAAGAGACAAGTGTAATCAGTTTTAAACATTATCTCTGCTTTTTTGTTTGTTTGTTTATGACATGTATATTAACCTAAAATCAATCCCTAGTCTACCTTAGTGAAAGGCTAACAGTTTAACCACTGCGTCACCATACCCTTCTTTCTTAATTTGATTCATTCTAGGCCTTAGAGCTAGAAATCAAGTTACGATCTCCAGTGCAAGAGGCACATGTGATCACCACTATAGCATGTAATGGTTAGCTGGTAACATTAGACAAACGAAAATGATTGTATTTCTGTTAGCCAAGCATTTCTGTCATTTGCCTACTGTGTGAGCACTGCCAGCAAGACAGTTTAGTTTAGAACAAGCGTGTGTGTGTGTGTGTATAGATTATTAGCCTCAAATATTTAAAGCTTGTTGTGTGTAGCGACCATCTTGCTCAGTAACCACTGAGTAAGTTTTAACAGTTAACTCATAAAAACAGCATAGGATAGTTGTGTATGTGTGTGGTTCATGTACTTGGGAATATGCATTAGCACCATGCGCTAGCTTTACCTTACCCTCTAGAGGTAGAGCGTTATCCCTTCCTTTGGACATTGCCAATGACTGCATTCCCCCACAAGTTTTACACTTAAGCCCTTGGCTTGTTCTTGATTAGGTTTGGTTTGCTTTAGGCTTGGTTTGGTTCAGTTGGGTTTGATTCGACTTGGTTCAATTTAGTTTAATGTAGATTTTTATTTTTTATTTTTAGCTACACTCTTTAACCAATTAATTAATGAAAATCTTTTCTTAATTCTTGAATCGATAAATTGAATTTTGTGTGCACCGTTTGTCAATCCATGCCTACAACCTATACTCCCTATGTACTACAGTCAGATCTGAACACAAGTTCCAATGGTCAAAGACGTGTCAGTCACCATACATATATCCTACAATAATTCTTTCTTTACCTTGCTAGATTTCGTCACTCACAGTAAACATCTTACATTATGGGTTTGCAATATATTAAGAAAAGCAAAAGTCCATGATCTTGTTGTTTTGGGTCTTTTTTGGGGAAATTCATAAGCCATAAAAAGAATGACATCATGTCAAGTCCTGAGTGGATCTTGTATGTCAAAATCCCATTATCGGTTTATAAAATCTCAAGGCCATGCCCTAGCAGTTTTGGATTATTTCAATCAATGTGTCCACCATAGGAAACATTGAAAAAATAAATACCCTTAAAACAAGTCGTCACATGACCCTCTCCGAACAATGCTTCGCAAAATATAAATTCATCCATTGAACATTGAACATGATCGGCGACATCATCCTAGCTTCCCCCTCCCACCATGGTTGCCATATCGTTTGACCTTCAAGTGTCCTCAGCATCTCTGTGCTTTTTTTTCATTGCCCTGTTGTCAAGTCAAGTCAATGCATTCCAATAAGCTCAAATAACATTCACATCCTGTCAGTCTGCCCCAGCAAGTTTGTATTGTATACTCACTTCAAGCAACATATAACCAAGTTCTGTTTGTTCTATCTAAAGCCACCTTCATCGGATCAAGGAATTATCATTTGTCATGTCACTTATAATCGTTTACACGTTAAAGACCCCCTTCAGGGGGTTTAGGAATTCGGAATTCCATCATAGGAAAAATCAGAAAACGAACCCTCGACCCGCCGTCTCATCGAAATAGCGAATACTGTATTGGTATATCACCACCGTGGCCAGTAATAGCTTCGTTGAAACACGTGTCCAGTGGTATCGTCTCTTTCTATCTACAACCACTCGTCATGAACATTTTAGACAGATTTAAGAAAAGTTTTAAAAACTGAAATCTTTTCAACAGAAGTGTCGTTAGGCCCTTTCGCATTTTTTAAACATAAATACTATATTCGAAAGGGGGGAGGGGAGGGGCGTCACCCCGAGTCCTACGACCCCTCGTATACGTCTCTGGCGTTATTGGTTTGTGAGATATAACAGGAAGTCTAAAATCACAGTTTTACAACAAAAAATTCTGTTTCCCTCATTCTCAAAAACTTTAACCTATTACAAAAATAAAGAGGGTTTCGAGACAAGCCATTTGACACCTCATAGGACCAAATCCGACCATGCATTCGTGAAATATCAGAAAAAGTCTAAAATCATGGTTTTACCCCCAAAAAGCCTGTTTCCCTCATTCTCAAAACTCTAACCTATTAATAACATATAAAGGGCTTCGAGACAAGCGATTTGACATGTCACACGTCCAAATCCGACCTTGCGTTTGAGAGATATCGGCAAACTTCGTAGGAAAGTAGGCGACTATCTGGCTCTCTCCTCACCACCAAAACCTCTTCTTATCAATCATTTTTTTCAAAGAGCTCGCCCTCTTACAAAAATCCCAAGTGCGCATGCGTAAAAAACAAAAACAAAAATGTTCATCCATAGCGGCAGCCAGAAAAACGCATGCGCGATATGAGCAACAACGTTTAAGTTCATCTTAGCAGCGCACCTTATACATGTCGGATTTGAAAAGAGACTTTCACTAAAAAAAAAACAATTTCATCCCCTAGTAAGGGTAGGTTTTATTTTGGGGTTGAAATGAGTGGTTCATTGGAAAGAGGGCGTCAGCCCGAGTCCAACGACACCTCACTTGTCAAAATCGGATAATGGGTTCGAGAGATATTCATTATTTTAACATGTACAGTCGGGTACAAATAAAATGAGTGGCTTAGAACTCCTACCACTACCCTACTATAATTTGAAGCTATGACACCATTGTCAGAATACTTGGTTTGAATAAAATTATTAAAATTCGGGAGTCGAAACGACTAGTCTCCTATGAGGCAATATGATTCCTCAAACAAAATTTTAATGTCAGTTCCACAACTGATCCGTAATATAAAATTGAAAAATAGATGAAATGCAATCATCTTCTGAATAATCTTGCAGCATAATAATCTCAACACACATCTGAAGTGTAAACTACATAAAAGCACTGAAATAAATGAAGAGTGAAAACATAGAAATATGGAATAAGATCGCAGAAAATATGAAATAAGATCGCCGAAAATATGGAATAAGATTGCTGCTCAGAACGTCACTAATCAAGCTCTATATAACAATTGAGATACACTAATACCTTATTTAGACGAAAACTTGAATCTCAATGTAAGTATTGCCACAATACTTTAGGTGTTTCCTCAGTACAAGACACTGATATGGATCTGCATTCGAAACCTCGGATCTGCGACCTCAGAGATAAGACACGTCTCACTCTGGAATTCACCAACATTCGCCTGGGCTCGAACGACATCCTTCTGGCAAATTCTTCTGTTGCTGGGCAACATTTCCCTAGCATCATGACTATCTCTTCTGTAAAGTCTCCATTCTCCGTCGTAAATATGTATCGGCTTCATCATTGGAATATAATTATGGAAATATTCATAAAAGGTGAATGAAATGTTTCCATTGCTAATTGATGTTATATTAGTGTTCGTAGACTGACGAAAATGCACTAGATGGACCGTACACTACGGCTGTATTCAAGAATACGTTGTCTAACGAAGCTCCATGGTTGTATTTTCACTCCTGCTATCGAATATGTCTCTGGCGCATGACTATCTAGTTCATCATATCAACAATGTTAATTATGATGAATGATAATGTTTGAAGAATAATTATAGTCATTCTATTAATGTTTACATGGTGCGCCAATATTAAATGTCCTCCGCCACTGTTCACTTGAACTGCGTTCGCCAACTTCACGTAGCAATTTATAATGTTATTCAGCTCTATTTCCAACACATTTGGAAATGTAACTAGACAGGCTGATATTGTCGAAACGGTGAATATTTAAGCGCTTGACTTTTCTCAATATATAGTAGGCGACCTGTTCTTAACATATATTCACTTATTTCACTTCAAATCTCAATTATATAAGAGATATAATCAATACTATGTTTCTCGCAACTTCACGTAGAATGGAAGTGCGGTGATCTCTAACGCTCCACCTAGCTATACTCGCGTCTCCACAAGTCGACAGTCGTCGCACTGGGACTAAGCCTTGGGATCTCCGTTAACCCAGAAAAATCACTTCCTCACTCTTCAAAGTCTGCTGGAATAAGAACCTCGATCCTTGGATCTCCCTCTCCAAGTCGAATTTTTGGCGGCCATAATTTTAGCGCGTAGTTTACCAATGCTTATTACTGCTTAGATTAACCGATCTGCGGTTTTTAAAGTATCAGACATAATTTCTCTTAATATTTCTCCATTACCAAATAAGAATTTTTTTCTAAGGGCCTAAATGCATAATTTCATCATGTTGTGTAATTAAAGTTGATCCCGTCTTCCATAAGACCTCTCCTCATTGGCTGTGGACTGGGATCCAATAGCATAATTTATAACAATATTTATAATATTATTCTCCAAACTCGCTGTTGCTATGCTAAATATAGCCTTCTAGAAGCGTCCATTGTGCAATCTATCACGTGATCGGGCTCTCCTACAGTCTCGAGCTTGTAACACTACACTCTCGTGTCACACTTCCAGAAATTATATTTGCTAGTTAAATTTTATCATGGGGACGGAAAATACTCTCATTTTGTCCCTGAATAATTCAATTTACGGGGGCAGTACAGAGGTAGCACTTGCAAAGGGCACCTCAGGGTCATGTTTTATATCGCCGCCATCTTGATGGAAACGTAGTGGCAGCCACCATAAATGTCAAAGCTCAAATCAAATTGCGACTAACCTAATCATCCGATCTCTACCAAATTTTCCAACATTATACCTTCAAGTATGAAGAATCTTTTGAGCTAACTGCAAGGTCATCAGCCCACTCATTTGCGTATAGTGGCCATGTATGTATGCTAATCGATTCCCCATATCTATTCAAACACGGTGAAACCGAATTGAACTAAATTTGTTGCTGAGGGAGCACTAGCAATAGGCACCTCCATGTCATGTTTTATATCGCCGCCATCTTGACGAAAACGTAACGGTGGCCAGCCAAATGTTGAAAGCTTAAATCAAATAACGACCAACATAATCATCAGATCTCTACCAAATTTTGCAACAACATACCTTTATGTGATCAGCGTTCTTTGGCCAAACTACAAGGTCATCAGTCCAATAGTTTGCATATGGCGGCCATGTATGTGTGCAAATGGATTCCCCCTATCTTTTCCAACACGGTCAAACCGAATTGAACGAAATTTGGTACAGAGGTAGCACTGGCAAAGGGCATCTCAGTGTTGTGTATTATATTGCCGCCATTTTGACGGAAGCGGAATGGCGGCCACCCTAATGTTAAATGCTTAAATCAAATTGCGACCAACCTAATCCTTTGATATCTACCAAATTTTGCAACAACATAGCCTACTTTTTTGTGGGAAGAATCCTTTGACTGAACTACAAGGTCATAAGCCCAATAGTTTGCAGAAAGCGGCCAGGTATGTATGCAAATCGATTCATCATATCAATTGAAACACGGTGAAATCTAATTAAATGTAATTTTGTACCGAGGTGGCACTAGCAAAAGGCACCTCATATACGTGTTTAATATCCGTTTAACGCGTTGTATTTCAACAAGCTACTACAACCAAAATTCAATTATACTCCTTGAAGAGGACAAAGAGTTATAACAATACCCATGCATTTAGGAGAAAGTAGGCTATATGTTCTCTACTGAACATCTTGTTTACTATCACAAGTCCCTTGCAACCATTATGAATTGTTATTGGTACTCCCATGTTGACCCCTCGATTTTCATAGTATTTTTCCCTGGATAAAATGTCAGCTTGCAAGTGCTAAGGAAGATTGTAATAGAAAACGCTCGCGAGAAAACTGAATATAGTTAATATCAATTACTTTGTCTGTTCTGAAAACTGTCCAAGAATGTTTACCATGTATTGCAGTTATTCGGATCATTCGCTTTGAATGGTAATAAACTTAGCAGAAAGTAGTGGTGACATATTTTGAACTAACATGCACGATTTAAGTCATTGTAGTGATTTATTCCTGTATTTATGGGTATGTTGTGTGGACTCTCTCTAATAATCTGTGGCATTTTTGTGGCTCTATAAGTGAATATATAATTCGAGCTAACAATGCGAGTTGGAGGCGGCATTCGCCCTTTTTAGGCGAGACACCAGTTTTTGAACGGTAAAGGTGTGAAACGATGTCACCTGTTCTCAGTTCTTCCTCGCGAGTTTCAGTGTACTCCATTTCTGCCTTCAGATCAGAATTAAATTTCTTCACAGAACAAGAATCAAATCCAGTCCCTACAGGTGACAACCTACAAATGTTAACCACTTCGCCACGTGGGGACCAATGGTGGGTAGAAAAGGCTGAGGAAATAATGTTTCTTCATATCTGTAATTAGGGAAGAATATTAAATTGACTATTATATGTACTTCAGGGGCGATTATCTCTAAATTTACAAAGTAATATCCAAGATTATGGGGTATATACTTAACAAGCTTAAAGGGTTCCTAAAAACAGATAACTGTACCTGGCATGCGTTGCAATGCCGTCAAAGAAAGTGTTGGCGTTGTAATTTTGTTTGTTGAATAGTGTTTACATACACATTTTTATTCTTTTACCGTTAACTGCCTCTAATCTATCGTAAAGTGGAAACATTCGTGGGAGCGTCCACAAAAATTTAACAAGGTTTCATCGCAATCGTATGAGTGGCATATGAACGCATATAGGATTTTTTTGAAACGATTCACGCTCCGTCATTTATTTGTCGAATATACTCAGCGTTAACAACTGTAAATGGATTTACTAGGACAGAATCATTCATGGGAGTGTGCAATGAAGGATAACTCGTTCAGTTGTACGGGTGGTAGTATGTCACGGAGCCTTGTCAGTGTATATGGTGAATTGATGGGTTTCTAAGGCATGTCTGAAATGATGGGTGGCCTCAAAAATAGCAAGTAGCTCTCGATAGTATGCCGGCCACTCCGTCCGTTTGGGTGAGAGTTTTTGGAGTAGAAAGCTAAGAGTTGCCACGCAGCATTTATATATTGCTGCAGTCTAGCGCCTACTGCCGTGCTCGATGCGTCAGAGAACAGTCCTAGATGGGCGTCAGGATCAGGGTGCACCAAGAGTGTCGATTTGGCGAGGCTAGCTTTGCAGGCGTTGAATGTGGCTTCCAACTATGGTGTCCAGAGCACTGGTTGGGGTCCGCGAAGAGTGGCTATTGCTGCGCGGGGAAGGGTCTGGTCTGATGCTGAGGGTACGAAGCGAAGGTAGAAGTTCACAAATACGACACGCATGTCATACGATGTTGGCATGTCAAAGAACCCATTTGAATTCAGTAGGCCGTGTTCATAATCGCAAAATTAATCTCGGGAGTTTCCGCCAACACAAAGTTCCTCATTTCTGTACTAGAAAGAGCTATAGTGTTCAAGGAGCTTAGATATCTAACCTCCTTGACTTTCATAATGATTCAAGGAACAACGATATTTGACATGCAAGCTACCCTCTGGGTGTCAAATTACAAAGCTTGCATTCGGCACCCGAGGCCATACGATATTATTATTATTACCACCTCTTAAGATGCGCCTCAGGTCACGACCTGTCTTGGGGAGTGGAAAGTTGTGCAAGGCGGTGATGCGGACTAGTAGCGGTCGAGTATCCGCAGCGGAGACTTTGCAACCCAAGAAGGTGACGGATGAAGAGGCTAAGACACCCTCTTGCTAGCATTGATGAAAATGCCGTACTCCGATAAGCATTGGAAAATTGTTCTCACACGGTGCTCATAATCCTTCTGGGTCCTTGGAGAACATGGCTATGTCATCAACATAGGCGAAAGTGAAGTCCAGCCCTGACAATGTTTTGTTGATGAGTCTAAGGAAGATCTGGCCTGCGTTGCGCAATCCAATCATCATGAATAGAATTCTGAAATGCTGGAATGGTATTATGATTACCGTCTTCGGGATATCTTCTGGATTCACAGGTATCTATGTGTACGCCTTCTTATGGTTGATCAGTGAAAATGTTGAGCATCCGCGACGTTGGTGGCTGAAGTGGAGGTGGCGAGGTGGGTACTTGTCCGGAATAGTCCGTGAATTTAGAGAACGATAATCCCCGCAAGGTCACGAGCCATCATCCTTTTTTGGTACCATGTGTAGTGGTGACGCCCAAGGACCTCAAGATCGTCGCGTGGTGCCTCCTTGAAGCACGGCATCGAAACCTGTATTTGCCGCCTGGAGACGGTGAGGAGCAAGGCGGCCAGCAGGACATGAGTCCGATGGCCCAGGTGTCGTTCGGAGTGCTTTGTTTCACGTGGCGTTCCGGACGTTCGCGCTAGATCAGAAATCTCTTGCAGGATCTTGTGAGAATCGGACATGGGGTTTAGTGATTTAACGCTGGGTTGATCGGGATCCTCTGGCTGGACAGGAAATAGTCCTGTGAAGCCGTTGATTTTGCTCTTTTTGTGACATTCTAGAAGGTGGTGATAATAGGCGAGTAAATCTCAGCATATTATGGGAATCGTGACGTCAGCCACATCGAATTTCCAGGGGAAGTCCCGCCGGAGCCCAAAGTTGAGAAGTTCCGTAAGTGCGAAAAGTGGAGTTGTCTGCAGTCACGAGGTCGTAATCGATATAGTGACGCCCCTTCAAGAATTTTTGTGGGAAACCGCACAAATCAGAGCCGGCGTCGATCAGGAATTTTAGCTTGTTGATCCTGTCCGTGATATAGAGGCGGCTTGTTGATCCTGTCCGTGATATAGAGGCGGCTTGTTGATCCTGTGCGTGATATAGAGGCGGCTTGTTGATCCTGTCCGTGATATAGAGGCGGCTTGTTGATCCTGTCCGTGATATACAGGCTGCTTGTTGATCCTGTGCGTGATATAGAGGCGGCTTGTTGATCCTGTGCGTGATATAGAGGCGGCTTGTTGATCCTGTCCGTGATATAGAGGCGGCTTGTTGATCCTGTCCGTGATATAGAGGCGGCTTGTTGATCCTGTGCGTGATATAGAGGCGGCTTGTTGATCCTGTGCGTGATATAGAGGCGGAGTGCTGATGCTGTCCGTGATATAGAGGCGGCTTGTTGATCCTGTGCGTGATATAGAGGCGGCTTGTTGATCCTGGCCATGATATACAGGCGGCTTGTTGATCCTGTCCGTGATATAGAGGCGGTTTGTTGATCCTGTCCGTGATATAGAGGCGGCTTGCTGATCCTGTCCGTGATATAGAGGCGGCTTGTTGATCCTGTGCGTGATATAGAGGCGGCTTGTTGATCCTGTCCGTGATATAGAGGCGGCTTGTTGATCCTGTGCGTGATATAGAGGCGGCGTGCTGATGTTGTCCGTGATATAGAGGCGGCTTGTTGATCCTGTCCGTGATATAGAGGCGGCTTGTTGATCCTGTCCGTGATATAGAGGCGGCTTGTTGATCCTGTGCGTGATATAGAGGCGGCTTGTTGATCCTGTGCGTGATATAGAGGCGGCTTGTTGATCCTGTCCGTGATATAGAGGCGGCTTGCTGATCCTGTGCGTGATATAGAGGCGGCTTGTTGATCCTGTCCGTGATATAGAGGCGGCTTGTTGATCCTGTCCGTGATATAGAGGCGGCTTGTTTATCCTGTCCGTGATATAGAGGCGGCTTGTTGATCCTGTCCGTGATATAGAGGCGGCTTGTTGATCCTGTGCGTGATATAGAGGCGGCTTGTTGATCCTGTCCGTGATATAGAGGCGGCTTGTTGATCCTGTCCGTGATATAGAGGCGGCTTGTTGATCCTGTCCGTGATATTGAGGCGGCTTGTTGATCCTGTCCGTGATATAGAGGCGGCTTACTGATCCTGTGCGTGATATAGAGGCGGCTTGTTGATCCTGTGCGTGATATAGAGGCGGCTTGTTGATCCTGTCCGTGATATAGAGGCGGCTTGTTGATCCTGTGCGTGATATAGAGGCGGCTTGTTGATCCTGTCCGTGATATAGAGGCGGCTTGTTGATCCTGTGCGTGATATAGAGGCGGCGTGCTGATGCTGTCCGTGATATAGAGGCGGCTTGTTGATCCTGTCCGTGATATAGAGGCGGCTTGTTGATCCTGTCCGTGATATAGAGGCGGCTTGTTGATCCTGTCCGTGATATAGAGGCGGCTTGTTGATCCTGTCCGTGATATAGAGGCGGCTTGTTGATCCAGTCCGTGATATAGAGGCGGCGTGCTGATGCTGTCCGTGATATAGAGGCGGCTTGTTGATCCTGTCCGTGATATAGAGGCGGCGTGCTGATGCTGTCCGTGATATAGAGGCGGCTTGTTGATCCTGTCCGTGATATAGAGGCGGCTTGTTGATCCTGTCCGTGATATAGAGGCGGCTTGTTGATCCTGTCCGTGATATAGAGGCGGCTTGTTGATCCTGTGCGTGATATAGATGCGGCTTGTTGATCCTGTCCGTGATATAGAGGCGGCTTGTTGATCCTGTGCGTGATATAGAGGCGGCTTGTTGATCCTGTGCGTGATATAGAGGCGGCTTGTTGATCCTGTCCGTGATATAGAGGCGGCTTGTTGATCCTGGCCATGATATAGAGGCGGCTTGTTGATCCTGTCCGTGATATAGAGGCGGCTTTCTGATCCTGTCCGTGATATAGAGGCGGCTTGTTGATCCTGTCCGTGATATAGAGGCGGCTTTCTGATCCTGTCCGTGATATAGAGGCGGCTTGTTGATCCTGTCCGTGATATAGAGGCGGCTTGTTGATCCTGTCCGTGATATAGAGGCGGCTTGTTGATCCTGTCCGAGATATAGAGGCGGCTTGTTGATCCTGTGCGTGATATAGAGGCGGCTTTCTGATCCTCTCAGTGATATAGAGGCGGCTTGCTGATCCTGTCCGTGATATAGAGGCGGCTTGTTGATCCTGTCCATGATATAGAGGCGGCTTGTTGATCCTGTCCGTGATATAGAGGCGGCTTGTTGATCCTGTCCATGATATAGAGGCGGCTTGTTGATCCTGTCCGTGATATAGAGGCGGTTTGTTGATCCTGTCCGTGATATAGAGGCGGCTTGTTGATCCTGTCCGTGATATAGAGGCGGCTTGTTGATCCTGTGCGTGATATAGAGGCGGCTTGTTGATCCTGTCCGTGATATAGAGGCGGCTTGTTGATCCTGTCCGTGATATAGAGGCGGCTTGTTGATCCTGTGCGTGATATATAGGCGGCTTGTTGATCCTGTCCGTGATATAGAGGCGGCTTGTTGATCCTATGCGTGATATAGAGGCGGCGTGCTGATGCTGTCCGTGATATAGAGGCGGCTTGTTGATCCTGGCCATGATATAGAGGCGGCTTGTTGATCCTGTCCGTGATATAGAGGCGGCTTGTTGATCCTGTGCGTGATATAGAGGCGGCTTGTTGATCCTGTCCGTGATATAGAGGCGGCTTGTTGATCCTGTCCGTGATATAGAGGCGGCTTGTTGATCCTGTCCGTGATAAAGAGGCGGCTTGTTGATCCTGTGCGTGATATAGAGGCGGCTTGTTGATCCTGTGCGTGATATAGAGGCGGCTTGTTGATCCTGTCCGTGATATAGAGGCGGCTTGTTGATCCTGGCCATGATATAGAGGCGGCTTGTTGATCCTGTGCGTGATATAGAGGCGGCTTGTTGATCCTGTGCGTGATATAGAGGCGGCTTGTTGATCCTGTCCGTGATATAGAGGCGGCTTGTTGATCCTGTCCGTGATATAGAGGCGGCTTTTTGAACCTGTCCGTGATATAGAGGCGGTTTGTTGATCCTGTCCGTGATATAGAGGCGGCTTGTTGATCCTGTCCGTGATATAGAGGCGGCTTGTTGATCCTGTCCGTGATATAGAGGCGGCTTGTTGATCCTGTCCGTGATATAGAGGCGGCTTGTTGATCCTGTCCGTGATATAGAGGCGGCTTTCTGATCCTGTCCGTGATTTAGAGGCGGCTTGTTGATCCTGTCCGTGATTTAGAGGCGGCTTGTTGATCCTGTCCGTGATATAGAGGCGGCTTGTTGATCCTGTCCGTGATATAGAGGCGGCTTGTTGATCCTGTCCGTGATATAGAGGCGGCTTGTTGATCCTGTGCGTGATATAGAGGCGGCTTGTTGATCCTGTCCGTGATATAGAGGTGGCTTGTTGATCCTGTGCGTGATATAGAGGCGGCTTGTTGATCCTGTGCGTGATATAGAGGCGGCTTGTTGATCCTGTCCGTGATATAGAGGCGGCTTGTTGATCCTGTCCGTGATATAGAGGCGGCTTGTTGATCCTGTCCGTGATATAGAGGCGGCTTGTTGATCCTGTGCGTGATATAGAGGCGGCGTGCTGATCCTGTGCGTGATATAGAGGCGGCTTGTTGATCCTGTGCGTGATATAGAGGCGGCTTGCTGATCCTGTGCGTGATATAGATGCGGCTTGTTGATCCTGTCCGTGATATAGAGGCGGCTTGTTGATCCTGTCCGTGATATAGAGGCGGCTTGTTGATCCTGTCCGTGATATAGAGGCGGCGTGCTGATGCTGTCCGTGATATAGAGGCGGCTTGTTGATCCTGGCCATGATATAGAGGCGGCTTCCAACCGTTGGGCAACCATTTACGGCCATTACAGGCTGCCCTTCGTGTTTGACTGATATTTGCGTGGCTGCTCGCAATTTCGGGCTTGATCGCGGAACCGTTGGTGATACCACCAGTACTTGGGTGGTCTCCCTGCCGTGATTGGTCTCCGGAGTGTGTGTTACGTGGATTTTTCTGACGGCTGCTTGAGCGAGGGTGCGAGCGAAATTATATATGTGAGTGCTGACATCTATTGTGCAAGTTCATCAATGCGCTGAGCTAGTTGGCTCAGCGCTCTGTCCGGTGGATGGTTGATGGTGTGAACGCTAGCGTTAAAAGGTTGTGGTGATACCTTCAAATGTCGTTGGCTAACTCAACTACCTTATCTAACGAGACAAAGCCTTGTGTCCGTAGGATGGCTTGGACTACTTCGGGAAGGCCCTGAATCCGTAATTGGCGGAGTTAGTTGTTGACACAGTGGTGTATGGGTAGCGCCCCAGCTTCTGGGCCGGAGGCGGGTTCCTTCCCTGGCTCCGTCAGGGATTTTAGAAACTGACGTGAGGGCTGGAACGGGGTGCACACAGTCTCGTGAGGGCAATTGAACAGCTATTTGACAAGGAGGCAGTGCCCCGGTCATGAACTCGAGATTAACGGCCGAGGGGAATCGATGCGCTGACAACGCATCACCCCAATATCTGCAGGCTAAGTCGGTGGGCAGCGGTCGCTTGGTAGGCGTAGAGCCTTCAAGGGCTGTAGTGCCAGGGGTTATAAGTTATCTTGAACTTGCGTAGCGCCCGCTAAGGATCTCAATTATCTCAAGTATTTGGATGGTTTACGGTCACCGAGCTCCTCCTCCATTATCAATTGCCGAACGCGTTGCTATATTGATAGGGAAATGCGATGAATGAGTTCATTGCGTAGATGTGTGTATGGGTCTTTGGCTGGGGGATTGGTTATTATATCTTCCACTTCCACTGCATAGCGGCTGTTCATCTGGGAGGCCACGTACGTGTATTTTGTGGCGTGTTGTGTTACACTGGAAAATCTGAACTTGCCTCCCGCTTGTGCAAACCACAACGAGGGTTTGTCTGGCCAGTAAACGTATAATATCAATGTGACTCTGTTCACAGGGGTACTGACCTCCTCCATCGTGTTCTATAACACAATCGATCACGTCGGGGTTACTAAAATAAGGGTGGAACTCACTTTTATATTTAGAACCACAAGATACAGATGCCCAAAGAACTGCACTCGTTTGTCAACCTGTAGTCATGGCAACCTCTAGCCTTGGTGTAAACTAATGTATTTGTATTATATCTGCCCGTGGCGGTACCTGGTGTCAAACTGTGTTACTATCGCCAGACTAGGCTTGGTGGCAAACAGTGTAACTACCGCCACATATGCATATGGCACTTTCGTGCGTCGTCACTGATGTTTTGAATCTACTCGAGTGCTACCTATTGTAAAATGGATTTCCTAAGGCAGAAATCTTCACGGGTGTGTACACAACAACTCACCACAAATGCATCACATTCGCATAAATGGTATATGAACGCATACGGCACTTTTTTTAAACGACTCGCTCGCTGTCGCTCATTTGTTGAATCTACTCGTGCGCTATTTTTATATGGACCTACTAAGTCAGAAACATCCCCTGGAGTGTAAACAACAACTCACCCAAGTTTCATCGCAATCGGATGAATGGTAAAGTCACAAATGCAAACTATACCGTAACATTCAGATGTATCTGTACAGTAGAGTTAATGCGTCGCTGCTCGTATTTCACTTCAACCTGTATTTCTCGTGATTACTGCTTTTATGGATCTCACTCTTATATTCTGCCTGAATGTACTGAATTGTGAGATTTTGTGTTGCTAATTTCTGGTAAGTATTTACTTAATTCAGAACTACCTGTACTATTTTAATGATTTTACTGGTTTGATATAGGTCTCCACACCTCCCTGTCCCGAGCTAATAATTTCATCTCTAAATAGCTAACATATTTTACATTCGAGGCAATCTTTTTAACATTTTCGAACCTTGGTGCAGTGTTGTCACTAGGGGGGTGGGTGCGGAGCGCATTGGGTGACACCAAAATTAAATTAAATTAAACAAATTTAACACAACAGAACATCGATTTTCTACCAGTACTAAGTGTCTGTCTTGTGTGCCTTCGCGTCATTGGTTATAAAATATACATTATCAGTGACGCATTGCACTCTAATTTCATAAATATCTATAATTTCTTTAAAAAATGACTTTTAGAAAACTGTACGATTTGCAGATAGGCTACCGTTGCTGCATTAAGATACGCTCCATACTTGTTCTCCACTTTACATTTTAGCCGCTGTGACGCGTGTTTCATGCCATTTAACTTTCTGAGGTCTTTCCTTTATTATTTTGCATGGATTTCAGAAAAAGTAATTTAAAGGAGTGAGTAGCTTACTCAAATAGTATAATTTCATAAATATTGAATAACCGGTGTTGTGGCTAAGGTGTCAATCATTGGACTCAGCATACAAATGACAAGAGCAGTGACGAATAGCATTCTAATTTCATAAATACAGTATATTAATTTTTGTAAGAAGTGTGCGATTTACAAATACTGTTGCTCTAGGAAAATACGCACTGTCGGACTCGGAGCAGGTCTATGGGGTGGAGACGCCACTGCCTTGGTTTATTGGGTGTCGTCAGGGGGGGGGGCACCGTCAAGATGGAGGCGAAATAAAACATGACACTGAAGACTGGGTGACACCAATCCCTTGTGACGCCATTGGCTTGGTCTACCCATACAGTTCTTGTCCTTGAAATGGGCGCCCCCGGAGGGTAGGGACGGTGGGGGGCAAGGAGAGGCCTTCCCCCCACCTCTGGAATTCCGAGAATATTTCGATTTTTCATTGTCACACAAGTTTATTTCATAAATTAAAGTTACCGACAGTTATCTTAATTAAATGTAAGGATATTCCTCAGTTTTATTTAACTTAGCAATTTGAAAATTACTCTGTTTGAATTTGAAAATATCTTCAGTTATTTAGATAATTAGCGATCTGGATTAACATTACCATTTTAATGAACTGCAAAATTTTTAGCCTACTTTCGATTTTTGCAAAAAATGAAAGTAGACTTCTGAGATCTACACATGGCCAAAGAAATTGTGTGTCTGTCTGTGTGTGAGTGTGTGTGGGATTTGGTATGTCTGTCCCTCACTCCCTATCAATTCAAACATGGTGAAACCAAATTGAACGAAATTTGGTACAGGGGTAGCACTAGCAAAGTGCACTTCAGTGCCAATTTTATTTCGCCTCCATCTTGACGGTGACAAAATGGCGGCCGCCCAAATGTTCAAACCTTAAATCAGATTACGACTAACCTAATCATCTGATCTCTACCAAATTTTGCAACAATATACATTAATATGAGAAGCAAGGTCATCATCCAAATAGTTTCAAAATGGCGGAATTATGAATCATGGAAGTATTATAGTAAAACCGTAACTTACGATTCAACAAGGCCTGGCCTTACCAAATACGATCATCGTATATAGGGAGGTTCAAACTGTTCAAGGAGGTGACCGGTAGGATATTAGCATTTTAAAATAGAATATGTAACCGCAGTAGTGTCATACATTTCAGGCTGACCAAGACATATCGTGCTTGCCCGTGCCATCCCATTGGGTTAAATGGCCGCTATTGCTTGCTCGTATATCCATATATTTCCATAACTTCGTAAGTTTATATATTTTTATGACTGTACTGAAGAAAATAATACATATATAGTATCAAATAATTTATAAAGACGGCAGAAAACGCTAATGTAATCGTTTATTGCAAGACAAAATATTGTGAAGTTAAACTAAACCAATTGTTAACCCTGTATTAGGGTACGGCATGTGTGGCGTACCGGAGACGACCTGGACTCATAGTCTGGAGGTTCGTGGATCAAATCCTAGCAGGTTCAAATACTTTTACTTCGTTTTTTGTTGTTAATTTATAAATTCTCACACATTATAATGTTAAGCATATAATTATAGTGTGAATTTGCTATCAAAAATATTATAATACTTATAACACCACATACTTCAACGCTCGACTACAGCGATTTAAATTATTTGTCCTTGATCCGCGGTAGAGTCTATTGTTGTTGTTGTTCTTGTTGTTCTTGTTGTTGATTCTTTAGGGGTTTTGCGGCATCATGGTCTTGTAGCCCCATGCACCAGGGTGTGTGTAGACGTTGTATGATAACCAGTGTCACTGAGATGTGTGTTGGCTTACTAGTGTGCATACTTTTATACGAGGAAGGATTTGGGTAGGAAGCTGTTGTTGTTGTTTCATTTGAGATGCATGGACATCATTGTCATTTAGCCCCGTGTACTTTGGTGAGTGTTGAAATTTGTCTGATAACCTGTGTTATTGTTATGGCTGTATTAGTGTGTGTATTGTAGTTTTGGCAACGATGCTGCTGCTTTATGTTGCAACGGTGTTGGACTCTGCCATTGTTACCAAAAGTTGCTAACCTGTATCCCCTCCTTCAGAGCATATGATCTCGTCCGTCCCCCCCCCCACCCCCCGCCCCCTACTCGTATGCAATGGCGCCTGTTAGATGAGAAGTTGTGGGCAAGCGCTCGCGCAAGACGGTCGCAATGTTTTCGAAGCAGAGAACGTGGATAAAACTTCAGTGTGCTAGGGGTCGCACGGCTCGAGAGTGTCAACAAGAACTGCACACGGCGTGCGGTGTAGTTGCGTTACCTTACAGAACGGTAGCAAGATGGGTTGCAGCCTTTTGAGATGGGCGCGAACGTGTGGAGGACATGCCTCGATCTAGTCACCACCAGTAAGTGATGAAAATGCACAGATGGTGTCCGCGTTAGTGGAGACGGATCAGAATGTAACGCTTCGTGAATTAGCGCAAGATACAGGACTGGCGATTTCGACTGTCCTCCACATCCCGAAGGACTGCCTGAAAATGAGGAAAATTGCGTCAAAATGTGTTCCGCATGACTTATCCGACGTGCAGAAATGGCTGCGATATGACGCTCCTCGTACGCACTTCCAGCATTATGGGCGCGAAGGAGAGAACTTCTAACGGCGTATCAAAACCATTGACGGACCGTGGGCCAAATCTTATGAGCCACGGTTGAAACAACAATCGAATGAGTGGCGGCACCACGGATCACCACGAAAACAATCAGTTTGACAAACCCCCACCAATATGAAGGTAATGTTGATTCTTGCCTATGATTGGGATGGTGTGATCATAAAACATACCGTTCCCGCAGGGCAAACCGTTAATATGGCGTACTATTTTTCGTTTCTGCAAGACCATCTCCTAGCAGCTCTGAGAAGGAAACGGCGACACCATATGGATACTCCGCCTGTTGGGAATTGGGAGTGTATTCTATGCTCTTTGGTTTTAGGCAACTTGTATGATGTAATAAAAAGATGGAATCAGAATTATCACGAGGCTTCTAATAAATATTTTCAGTAATATCAAACAAAGTGGTGAAACACGACGTGATAATTCGAAGAGGAAATAACGAATACCGGTAGATCTACTTATAAATGGAAAAGCTAAAAAAAAAGGTAGGATGCCTATCAGGCAGTCTGTTACTAAGAAGATGAATGATATAAAGGCAATTATAGTTGCAGAAGCTCCTATTGATGTGATTTTGCTAAGATCGTATTTAAATAGTTTAGAAGCTTTAATGCACGAACTAGAGGTAGCAGATACTAATTTAATGGGTGCTTTGTTAGATAATAACGAGAAAGATGAAATTGTACTCGCGGAGCGAGAGGTTATCGACAAATACAATGACGAATTTGAAGTTGTAAAGATAAACGCTGAGGACATATTGTCCCAGATTGGAGCACATGAGTTAGTTTTAGGTGAGGTTAATGGAAATGGAAGTACCAACGGGAGACAAGTGGGGAAACGAAGATCATTTAAACTTCCCAAAGTAGAACTAAAAAGATTCAACGGCGAACTGAAATAATGGTTAGGTTTTTGGGGCACAGTTCCAAAAGAATCACGACGACGATAGCTTACACGCAAGTGATAAGTTTCAGTATTTAGTTCAAGCGATGGAACCAGGGACAGAACCACGAGAACTCATTCTTAGTTACCCCCAAACAACCGAAAAGTACCCTAAAGCTGTACAAGCCAGTGGCGGCTCGTTGATGAAATATCAGGTGAAGAGCCAAACTCCTAATTTCATCAGTGCATGATGTTTGCGTTTGTGGATATTGACATTCTTTTTCGTATTTTAATGCTAAAATATCTACTAAAATCCTAACACTTAAAACCAAACCAAACATAAGTTATCGTACTAAAAAGTCAAACTCGTTTATTTTTTATAGCTTAAATGAATCCTCCGTTCCCTAAGGTAATCTTGTCCATGATGTCATCATAGAAGGTCTTCAATCAATTTCAACTACAATTCACGGTTTATGGAGATAGCCAATGATGTAAGTCTAGAGTGAGATATTGAGTTACTTGCAAAAGTATTGAATCTTTTCAAACAAGAGAAACTGCGTTCTACTGATGCACTTGTATATGGTATTGCCAGTACCCAATTAAGCAAAAGTTTGTAAGTCTCGTCTATTCACGGAGTTCTTGATGCATTTCTCCCGACTATTTTTACTTTGTAGGATTCATGAGCATAAAAGAGTGACAGTTCATTTCTTAAATGTGGGGTATTGCTGAATATGTTTGTTATACAGCTCAAATTTGTCGGAATCTATAAGACTTATTTAAGAATTGTAATTTATCACAACCATGCGTTAGCATAGGAAAAAAGCGGAACATTATTAAGTCGGTCCTTGATATGATCTCTGATGTACTCTGATATTGCATCAGTTATTTCCAGAGAACACACTTTGAATTTTATTTTAATAATTTTGAGGTTCCAAGGGCTCTTTAGATATCAGTATCTTCAATAATTCCTTAAAGCGTACACGGTTCAAAGAGGTCTCGTCATGTCCTCTAGAAGAGAGTTCCTGTAAACTTAAGTATAGAACAACTCTAATCACAAGACCCAGGATCTGCCTATTTAAAGTCACATTCACATTACATTTAAGTGCACTTAGTCTTGCATTTTCCCTTAAAGTATGAGATATCGTGCATGTGTGCGTGTTCAAAGTGGTAACTGGTTCTTTAAATGTTGCTCACTGTCTTCGTGTATGTTCAACCCGCGCGTAATGTTTTGGAAATTTGTTATTGTTACTGTAAAGTAAGCAAGGCCAACAGAACAGTTCTATAACTACTGCACAACTATGTGAACTGTTCGAACCAAGATCCCTTGCGATGAAGGCCATAGGACTTTCCGGTTTTATTTCTTTAGTGCACAGTTCTATTAATTTCTTTGGCCGCCCACAAATTAATAAATCAATTAATAAATCCCTTTTGTCTTCATCTTTTCACATACTAAAGGGAATTTCTAATAAAATTAATAACGTGTCTTTCACTGCAAATATTATACACTAAAAGCCATCAACTTTCATCAACAACAGGGTATATAACGTTATCAATATATACTATTTATTGGTAAAGTAAATAAAAGCCTCAATATAAAAGATAAGAAGCCTGTTGCAATGTAAACTTTCATCAACTGAACTAGACGTATTGCCTTGCCGACTAAGGAACATCTTCACTCGTCTGTCTAACGGCAGGTAATGACGTCACAACTGACGTCAGGTTACCATGGCAACGAGACGATGTGGCTGACATAAATAAGATACTTCGTCTCCTGCAGGTTTCCTTCCAAGTTACGGCAGTACAATCTAGCGACAGGGAGTACAACTTCCACAAGGACGTCATGCAGCCTTGCTTGCGCACCATCTAGCGACGGAGTGTAGAAATAACAGTACACAAAATGAAAAAGTAGCCCAAGACAATGACTACATTTTTAATTAAATAAGAAAAAATAATGTTTATTTTATTTAAGAGATGGCTAGTGAAGAGGCTCTTCACTCTCTTCACCTGAATAGCCGCTACTGGTACAAGCTCTGAAAGAACGGTTCGGTAGGGACGATTTACTACTATAAGTATACATCAGGGAATTGTGGAAACTAGTTATTTCCAATGCCACGCATAAGGACAAGCTCCCTCTGCCGACTTTATTTATCAGGTTAGAATCACACCTACGCTGCCTTAATATTCTAAATCTAGCATGTGCGGATCACAGTACTTGGTTGTTTCCATTAGTAGAATCCAGCTTACCGGAGCAAACACTAAGAGCATGGCAAAGAAGTCAGTTCTCAAGAAATGTCAAAGAGCGGGAAAAGGATGAATCCCAGGTAGACCGACCCACATCACGACTAGATTGTTTAATGGATTTTCTCAAATCTGAAGTACAAAACGAACAACAAATTCTCCTGGCCCAGGCAGGATTTGGTAGCCTAGAACTGCAAGAAAAACATGACAAGAGGTTAGATACGTCCAGATCGGAGAAGATGTTACGCAAAGATAAAACAAACTCACCAAAGGTGGCGGCGCTTTTTAATAATAGTTCCAAAGCTTGTATATTCTGTGAAAAATTCCACGACAGTGAGAATTGTTTCAAAACGAAGACTATGACACTTGATCAAAGAACTGCGAAAGTAAAAGAAAAAACTCTGTTACACATGTTTACGAGCGAATCATCTATTGAAAGATGAATATACAATGTTTGATTTGTGGTAATAGACACGTAACGGTTATGTGCCCTGAAATGACTATTCACTGTAATGAACAGTCAAAGAGAAAGGAAGATACGGATCAGTTGACGTCCGATCTTGCTAATTTTACTTGCGTAAAACAAGTTGTACTGCAGACTTTAATGGTTAACATCCGCGGGAAATATAAACAAAAGACAGTGAGAGCTTTCCTAGTCAGTGGTTCACAGCGATCATATTTGTTACAAAAAACAGCAAAGGAACTAGGGTTGGAACCTTGTGATGAAGAAACCGTCACTCATATACTCTTCGGAGGAAATAACACTTCGTCAGTGAACCACAAGAAATACCGAATACAACTAACAAGACCTGGAGGAAAATTCAAATGTCAAGTAGACCTAAGAGATCAACCTAGAATCTGTCCGTTAATCCCAAGAATTTCCAAATCTGAGGTACTGATGAAGGAACTTAAAAAGGAATGGGATATGGATTAATGATATTGGAGATGACTGTCCAGAAATAGAATTGCTGTTAGGCATAGATGTGTATAGTAAAATTATCACAAGAAATGTTGCACCTTTGGCGAATGGACTCACAGCGATAGAAACGAAGTTGGGATGGACTTTAGCAGGAGAAAGATGTGACAACACTGTTGAAGGAAATTTTGCGAATATCCCAATTTCAGTGGCATGTGGAAATAAAAATTCCATTGGGAAGTTGTGGGATCTGGAAGTAATTGGAATTCAAGATCCAGTTGAAGTGCAATCAACTCAACAGCGAAATCATGAAATAAAACAAAACCTTCTCCAGACACTGAAGAAAACTTATGAAGGACGCTACATGGTCAATCTCCCTTGGATTGAAGTACATCCAATTCTTCCTTCGAACAGACACACGGCAGAGAAGAGACTAAGATCAACCACCGACAAGCTGAATAAGGGCAACTTATTTGAAGACTGCAGTAGACTGTTCGGAAGCTGAGAGGAAGAAGGGTTCATTGAGAAGATAACGGAGGGGGGATGCCATTTTCTACCACATCGACCGGTGATAAAGCCAAACAGTTTGACGACCCCAGTGCGACCGGTGTTTGATGCTTCATGCATCACAGAGGCAGGCGTGTCTCTCAATGACTGTCTGGAGAAAGGACCTAACTATGTGCAAATGATCCCTGAATTACTGCTAAGATTTAGAGAGAAGAAGATTGGTGTAACGTCTGATATAAGGAAGGCGTTTCAGATGATTGAGGTAGCGCCAGAAGATCGTAATCACCTCTGTGTTCTATGGTGGGAGGATAAACAATTTGGAGAAATCAAGGTCTACAGACATGCAAGAGTAGTGTTTGGGACGACTTGCAGCCCATTCATATTAGGCGCAGTGTTAGACTATCACCTATCGAATGTTCGTGGAGAAGACGAAGGAACAGCCCACAGACTGAAGGAATCTCTATATGTGGACAACTGTGTGACCTCGGTAGTTTCTATAGAGGAGTACAAGAGGTTCCGTAATGAAAGTACAAGAATACTTGCTGAAGCACACATGGAGCTAAGAAATTGGGAGAGTACCTTGGAATATGTATCGAGGGACGATAAGGAGGTTGGAGAAGCAGACGTTACGGAAATCCTAAGTCTGGAATGGAATAGAAAAGCGGATACGTTGAGATGTCATATAAACTCAAAGCTTACAACGTTACCATAAGATGTCACTAAGAGAGAGCTATTGTCTTTCATTCATAAAATCTTTGATGTCATTGGATTCCTTTCGCCAGCATTGCTTCCATTCAAATTGTTGCTGAGAGAAGCATGGAATGTTGAAGCAGCAAGCAAACCAACTCAAACGAGAGGAATATTGAGTTGGGATACACCATTACCTGAATTGATATCTAGTGATTTTCGAAAACGCTACCGTACGCAGAAGTACCGTATTTAGGAGAGGTAAAGGTTTCTCGTTTAGTTACAAGTGGTGCAGTGAATAAAAAAGATTGATTGCTTCATACATTTACTGATGCCACTCAACATGCTTATGCGGCAGCTGTCTTCTTAAGAACGGAAAGACCAGATGGAGTTCCCGTTGATTGGTGCTAGCCAA
The DNA here is from genome assembly GCA_946902985.2 of Meconema thalassinum. Lineage (NCBI taxonomy): Eukaryota > Metazoa > Arthropoda > Insecta > Orthoptera > Tettigoniidae > Meconema > Meconema thalassinum. The sequence continues at coordinate 138,601,782 of OX336398.1, read as the reverse complement.
AGTCAGGGTAGTGCCCCTTAAGACGATTACCATTCCAAGGATGGAATTGTTAGGCTGTCTGATAGGAAGCAGGTTGACTTCCTTAGTAAGAACGTCATTACACTTAGAAGATGTTAAAGAGTATTTATGGACGGATTCCTCAACAGCCTTGGCTTGGATAAAACGAAAAGAGACTTGGGGAACCTTCGTTGGAAATAGAGTTCAAGAGATTAGAAAACTGACGCAGCCTGAGGACTGGAGATACAAAGGACCAGGATTGTTAAGAAATCCTATGGACCAGTGGCCATCTGTTCCAGCGGAAGACGAAGATAATGAACAAGTTATTATGTCAGAGAAAAGGAAGGAGCCTATAGGTACATCTGTGGCAATGGCAGCCTTGGAAATGGCTAGGAACTTGACTTACTCGCAAAGATTGCGAGTTGGAGCTTGGATACTGAGATTCTGCAACAATGTGAGAAAAGAGAACACAAAGAGTACTGGATCACTGACCTACATGGAAATGAAGAACGCAGAATTCCATTTGATCAAAAGCGTTCAGCAGGAATCATTTCCACAACAGGGCAACATTATTAACGGCATTGTGGTTACCTGAGATGAGCAGGATCCTATTCGTGTAAAAACGAAGATTTTAATGAGAAACGACTTGTTGGATTTCAAGTATCCCCTGTTATTACCCAAAAGGCATGAGCTGGTTGAAGCGTTCGATATAAAGACTATATCCCCTGGAGATTGGCAGCCCAGAAGATATTTTGTGAAGCCCAAATTAACCTCAGAGATTACTAAGACTCAGCCTGTGTATACTACTAGGAGTGGGAGAAAAGTAGTGCCAAATGTAAAATACGAACATACATTTTTTAATGAGAAATTAACTTAATGTATTGTTTTCTGTTGTTGAAATTGTCAAAGAATTTTTTAGAAAAATTGGTCTCACAATTTTAAGGTGGGAGTGTGTTGGGAATTGGGAGTGTATTCTATGCTCTTTGGTTTTAGGCAACTTGTATGATGTAATAAAAAGATGGAGTCAGAACTATCACGAGGCTTCTAATAAATATTTTCAGTAATTTACAACACCGCCCATCGTTCAGCATGACAATGTTAGTGCACACACAGCAGGAGTTGTGTCTGCATTGTTGAATCGCTGGAACTGTGAGGTGCTCTATCATCCATCCTACTCTCCCAACTTAAGTCCCTGCGACTTTGATCTCATCCCGAAGTCGCACTATCGATAGATTGGGCAGTGCCAACGGAATCCAACGGCTTCTGCGTCGCTGGGAACACGTTGTACGCAGTGCTGGAGACTACATCGAGGGCCTACGAAACTTCGAATCATGTAGGTGTGTTATTTATCAATTTATAACATAGTTGCCAAAACTAAAAAAAAAACAGGTAAGAATTCAATCAATCAAAGTATAATATCCGTATTGCATGTTATATTTCAATACACTATTACAACCAACATTCAATCATACACCTTGAAAAGGACAAAGAGATATAATTATACCCATGCATCTAGGAGAAAGTAGGCTATATTTTCTTCGATTAACGTCTTGCCATTTATGTCGATACATTGTGATACAACTACTCTTTACCCGTTTTTAAGAAATGAACATTATGGCGATGATTCACAAAGAAAAGCGAAAAACTTTGGACAAAATCTATGCATCCCAATCATGCCATAAAGATAATGTATCCAACGGTTTCAGAGCAGTGAGAAGAAATAACGTGTATATAGAGAGGCTCCGAGTCCCTTGTTAGGTATAAAGCATTGACTTTCTCTATTTTACATAGATTGTTTTTAGCCATGCGGTCTCCGGTAAAATTCCGTTCGTAGTATGCCAGACTCTGCGATATCCGCGATAGCCAGGCTATAACATCGTATGACATCACAGAAGAAGTAAATCGAACCTTTCAAAAACAAATTTTCCTGATATATTTCTGCAAAAATATTCAAATAAGCTCAGGTGGTATAAGATAAATTATTTCGGGGCGTTATCTGGAATAGGTTTGTTGGTTCCTTAGATAAATGTCCCAAACGAAACACGCAAATTTGGACCAAATCGTTCTACAGGAATCATATATCCAAATGAATATAGTATGGCCTCGGGTGCCAGGTGCAAGCTTTGTTATTTGACATCCAAAGGGTAGCTTGCATGTCGAATTTCGTTGTTCCTTGAAGCACTATGAACTTCAAGTAGGTTAGTTATCTAAGCTCCTTGAACATTATAGCGCTTTCTAGTAGAGAAATGAGGAACTTTGTGTTGGCAGAATCCCGAGATTAATTTTGCCATTATGAACACGGCATACTGAATGCAAACAAAAATCCAATACTTCTTAAAAATTTTAATATTCATTCCACGAAGGACGAAAATAACACAATAATAATAATTATATCCTCAAATCTGATGGGCTGAGGTAGGTTGGGATTGTTATTTTCTGTAATTGCCCATAAATATTTCCATCGGATCGCCTTAATTTAGTCTCTAATGATATCACTAGATTGAAGATTCAAAAATAATTTCATCGATCAATCTTCAATTTTTTTACTGAAATCAAATACATATTACTTCACTATGCAATGCTTTCTACGATTGTCTGGGCTTAAATTTATGCAACGTTCCCCGGTAGAGAAGAAATAGATATTTTCGAATGCGAACTATTTTTTACAGATAAATTAAAGTTACGTTTCTCATTCTTCATAATCCTTAAAGTCTACAGGATTATTATTTTATACATATTAGTATTCATGTTAACCGACTGAAGAACAACAAATGACAATCCCATGGTTTCCTACTTCTACTCCAAGCAATGGTGAGTGTTGTTCCTAACTTAAGGCCACCGTCACCTCTTCCAAATGCTAGCCTCAGTTCCAAATACACACACTATTGCAGCCATCCCAATGTTGCAAGCTATCGCAACATATTCCACACACGATCATGTACACTACATGCCCATTATGTTGGAAAGTCCCCAAACATGAATGAACATCAACAGTGGAAGGTGTAACTAAATGTATTGACCAGACAAACGGGAAAAGGAAGACACTACAATTAATACAAAAGGTGACAACAGTTATTAACTTAGGAAAACTCGCGACAAACATGGCAGGAGGTAACAACGATTCACGTATTAAGGTCTTATAAGCCACAGGACTATGCAACACAACACAGAGGTTGTGGTATTTCTTTAACATTCCGGTAAATAAATTCGAGACATATGTCTTCATACTTACCTTCCAACATCCCTTGGGATCCGGAACATGGTTCATCCGAAACCCGAACCTACATAGGTACTCTCACAGTAGAGACCAGTGCACGTATTCCTGGCTGGCATGGGGAATCTAGAGGAAACAACCACATGATTATGCACATGTGGTGACATTTTATGTCACAGGAATTTCAGAAATTACATGCGAGAGGGGAACAAGAGAAAGATGATATCACCAGGAATTTGTAATTCCATATCCAATAATACATTGTTGGGCATGAAAAGAAAATGTTACCTGTTACGATAGACCTGCTTACTCATTAATATGAAATTGTCCACACTTGCCACTAATCTGCACCTCACAACAAACTTGCAGGCAAACAAACCCTATTCACGTTAGTTTCACGAGCAGTTTATGTAGAACTTTACATGTCATTTCGTGGTACCTCTATCCTATACAAGACGTACATGTTACAATTCAAGACGAACAAAACCAAATACAAATGGTCACCCCCAAATACTTACACGTCAATATAAATTCACCTACAGAAACGATCAAAACGACGATGACATACGCCCGTGTCTCTATTTCAACCACAGAACACCCAATTTCAACTCTAAAATGCACCGTTTCAAACCGTTTGTCACTACTTCTCCTTTTTAATAAGGGATTAAATATAATAGCGATGAGGTCTCTAAAAATGAAGTACCCTATACTGCAACAGTTGTCACAAACCGGGCACGAACAGTAAACAAAAGCACGTGGCAGTCTTTGTTTTGGTTCAAAACAGTCCATAAGAGTTTCGAACGCCTGACAGTAGCCTACGGTAGTAACCTCGTGGGATTCGCACGTGCTTGAGGTTTGGAGCGAATTCCGCGATACACACTGGCGGGGCTATAAACGGCAATGCTTAGAGAGCGAAGCGATGACACTGTTTATTTCTATTTGTCATGGTTGTGCGATGGACATCGAACAAAATTCTCGTAGCAAAATGAGACAGTCCTCTCTTCATCTACATTAAAAATATCAACATACGATTTTCATGACATACTTGACCCGTAAGTGTTTCACGAGATATTATTTTAAAGAACAAGTTAATAATTCGAAATGACGTACCTGTTAAATCTCGTAGGCCTATTTGTTTTTTTGTCCCGAACACGAGAATATCCTCACCTGCGTTGATGCACTGCTATTCGTGCTCCCGCCTCGTCTCATCATTACTTTAGTTCCGCTGTACGCCGCTAGAATGCCACGCTCGATACGGTGCACGAGTGACGCATCTGATTACGTTACATGATCGATCCCGGCAATGCGAGATTGCAATCGGCAAGCAGCAGCAGTGAAGCTGGAGTAGGCAGTATCATTCTTAACGTCTACCGTCGCGTTGGAACATTTGGTTAGTGTTATGTCACACTCAGTGCATCCTAATGTCCGTCACACTGTACACGGAAGATATTAGGGCATTGTGTTCCGTACCGTAACTCAAAGATGATGCCTCAAATGCAAACGTTGTTGGTGGTAGAAAGTTGTTGGTAGTAGTTTACGAACATTATGTACCGGTAGCTTATTATTTGTTAATTTTTTTGTTTTCTTATTTCTTGTTTCATATCAAACAATATTTTGGGTCGTATTCTTGTCATTCTTAATCCAAAAACGGATTTGCACCGGAGTTAATTTTAATGTGTTGTACAGTGGCTTCCCCTTTGCTTCCTACTGTTCACTGAATGACACATTGTTTTTCCCATCCGGTTTCATTTTAAATCCATTCAATATTGTTCTTTTTTGAGCCTCCGTAGCTTAGGCGGCAGCACGCTAGCCGCTCACCGCTGGGTCTGTGGTTCAAAACCCGGTCACTCCATGTGATATTTGTACTGGACAAGCGGAGGCAGACAGGTTTTTCACCGGGTACTCCGGTTTTCCCACTCTCATCTGTAATTCATTTAATCATTGCCCCAAGGGAGTGCGACAGGCTTCAGGAGCCGGCACAGTTCATGACCTCGCCGGTAGATGGTGGTTCATTCCTTCCACTCCCTGACCCGGTCGGTCGACTGGAAGCTGGCTGTGGATTTTCATTTTCAATATTTTTCTATTTACGTTGCATAATTGTGCGGGTATCCTGATATCTCTCCTACCAAAACTTCATCGTTTCATCGGCTGTAACCAGGGGACGAATGAATAATAACGTACCGTATTGAGTTTGATGTTGAAGTGGGCGTCTTGTTTAAAGCTGGGGGAGTTCGGTATTGTAGCTGATGAATGTATGGGACTACTAACACAACAGCTCACATCTTGGAGGTTACGTGAAGTTAACTTACTCGCAGCCTATATCAGCCTTGTGGATTGGCTTGTAAAACACGATATTGTCATCTAAGACCTGTGATAATCTGAATAATCTGGCTGTACTCAATATCAAGGTTCTAGGATCGAATCGGTGCAGCCAGTTGGCATTTAAGGGTGCTCCGATGTCAGTAGATTTAGTGGCACATTAAAGATCCTCTTCGGGGCAAAACTCCGGCAACCCGGCGTCTCTAAAAGACACAGTAGATAAAATGGGCGTTATACGAATAACATTAATATTATATTCTCAATATTATTGCTGAGTAGCGAGGCGCTGCCATATAGAGGTAATAACTCTGTTCACAGATGTTAGCTCATGACATGTGATCCCGTGAAAGTACTCGTCGCATTGATTCAACATTAAACAGTTACATTGCAAGAGGTTCCTTCAACAGTGAAAAGGTGTATACTACGTAAGTAGTAGGTGGAAAATACTATTTTATCTTAATGTGATTATAACTTTAATAATAATGTGTCTGTAAATGAATTTATTAAGGACCTCTATTACTGTAGTTAATCCTGTTATTGGTGATTTGAAAGGGGTTTCTCATTGATATGGGTTTTACCTCAAACAGTAGTTGTCAGAGCAGCTTGTAGACATTCCATAATTCAGATAAGTCTCCATATCACATCTTTCAACACAGTTTCAACCAAGCAAGCAAGGTGAATAGACGTGCAGTGAAGTGTAAGGAAGAATGGGAATCGCTATTCAGCAGTACCGGGCGGTCATCGGCCGCTGGCAGGCTAGAGTGAAGTGCGATTTCGGTGTCGGGAAGGTGATAGCGGGCAACGTCACTGAACAGATGGGGGTTTTGGCGATGGGGATGGTAGCGCTGGTTGTGGCGACGCTACTATTAATTGGAGGAGTGGAGTCAAACCCAGGGCCTGGTCAGCTGGGATGGCAAGAAATGGAAAAAATAAGGGAAATTGTAAAGGAAGTGTCACAAAATGACCAGATCCGGGACATTCTTCGTGAGCAATGTAAGGAATTCAAGGAGATGAAGACATGTATAAGAGAAGAGATGGGAATAGTGACAGAAAGGCTGACCGAGAATAGCAGAGAGATAAAAGACCTAAGAGAAAAGGTGAAGATATTAGAGGGGGAGGTAAATGAATTAAGAAAGGCCAAGCTGGATGAGAGAAAGAAAAACGTCTTCATTTACGGAATAAAGGAAGATGCCAAGGAAAGCACCGAGGATCTAACATCCAAGGTGCTCCGAGTGATTAGTGAAGGCATGCGGATAAGCATTGGAGTCTCAGAGATTGACAATGTGACCAGGATAGGCCGGGGAAGGGGCACGAGGCCCGTGAAAGTGTCTTTAGTTTCTTCGCTGATGGCTCACAGAATTCTGACGAACGCAAAGAACCTGAAAGGGGAGAGGATATGGGTAAGGAGAGAAATGAGTAAAGAAGAGGCAAGCGAGCAACGGACCTTGCAGTTTCATTTAAGGAAGGCAAGGAGCTCAGGTCTCAAGGCTTATGTAAAAGGCAATAGACTGGTGGTTAGCGGCAACAACTGGGATCGGATTTGGACAGTGGCACAACTCCAGGATATGGAGAAGCAACAACAACAGGAGACAGTCAGACCTAGCAACCAGGTGGAAGCAGCTGGCGGTTCAGAGGGAAGTGCGGTGATTCAACAGAGAGCATCGACCTCCAAGTCCAACACGGAAGTGGTGAGAGCAGGAACGACCAACGTCAACGCCAGGAACACCAGACAAGTGCGTGGTTTGCAGAAAGGTGAGACTGTCAAACAACGAGTTACTAGTCTAAAAGAACTATGGGGCAAGAAAACCTTGACAGAGCAGTTTAATGTGGAGAAGGAGGTCATTTCTTCTCCAGGTGGCAGCATACTGGAGCTAGAGAAAGCTAGAGTTACTAGAAGTAAAGCTACCGCCAGCGAAGAGGGTAGGGGTAAAAAATAACTAAACTGGAATATTGCTAGCGTAAATATAGAGGGTTTTTTAAATAAGAGAAGGAACGATGTAGTTTTGACCCTAATAGAAGATATGCAGATTGTAGGATTTGTTGAGAGTTGGCTCCCTGTAGGTTGCGAGGTTAAAATAGATGGCTTCAATATATATACAAAACCTAAGATTAGGAAAGCTCGTACAGGTAGGTTTCCGGGGGGAATTGTTGTTTTAATTAAAGAAGAGGTGAGGGAGTTATCAGAATTTATTAGTTCAGAACTGGAAGAAGTAGTGTGGGTAAAAGCAGATATTAGGGGGAGGGGGAAAGGAACGGTATGTTTCGGCTTTGTCTACAACCCTCCGGAGAATTCCCCGTATGCAAGAGAAAGCTTTTTCGATGAGTTAGCTATGGAAATAAACAGAATTCAAAATATATATGAAGAGGCAGAGATTGTTCTTTTAGGGGACTTCAATGCGAGGGTTGCAGACAGAAAGCCCCTTTACAGCAAGGGGGTTGCCGAGGCCGTATGTGGGGATAGGCACAGCAAAGACAAGGAATGTAATAAGAACGGAGAAAAGATTTTGGAACTATGTGGTGCAGAAGAGCTATATATATTAAATGGTGTCTGTGTGGGGGATGAAGAAGGTAACCTGACGTATATAACAGAGACTGGAGGAAGTGTAATAGATTTAGCAATATGTTCCAGAGGAGCACTAGCCCTAATTAAGAGGTTCACTGTTGAAGAATGGGGGGAATCACACCACCTACCAATTGTCGTCAACATGCAGGGAGCGGTGACAAAATTAAAATCAAAAGGGAACCCACAAGTTAAAGCAATAGAGAGAAAAGTAAATAGATTCAGATGGAGGGAGGAAAACTGCAGAGAGTTCCAGAACTACTTCCAGGGAGAAAATTTTGAGCTGATAAAGGTAGGGATAAGTTTAATGATCAGTAATGATGAAATTGAAGGGGTAATACGTATGATTGAGAATGCAATTATGATGGCCGGGTGGAAAATGCGCGTGAAGGCTAGAGGAAAATTAGGGAGAATTAAAGGATGGTACGATGAATCTTGTAGAAGGAAGAAAACCGAAGTTATTAGGGCACTGAAGTTATACAAGAGAGGAGGGGATGATACGAGGAGAGTAGAATTTTGTCGTCTAAGGAAGGAATATAGGGAACTGCTCAGCAAAATGAAAGATGAATGGCAGGGTAAGGAAGCTACAGCACTAAATAAGGATTCTAAAGCTAACGACTGTAGCAAAGTGTGGAGCAGGATAAATTCTTACTGTAGGGGGAGCAGAAGTGGTGGGGGGAGCTCTATTAGTGATGAAGTATGGATTGCATATTATGAGAATCTGTTAAATGCTGAAGATAATTGGAGGAAGAGGGATGAGTTTGGCGTCCCGAGGGGGATGGAGGTCGTTCTGCCTATGCTGGACCAAGTCATATCGATAGAGGAAATTAAGGGAGTAATAGTAAAGAGTAAATGAGGGAAGTCAGGTGCTATTTCGGGGATAACAAATGAATTTTGGCAAGAGTTGAGTAATAATAGGTTCATGATGGACAGCTTGGTAAAAATCTTTAATAAAATCTTTGAAGGAGGTAGATTTTCGAGGGCGTGGCAGGAAGGGATAATTTGTCCAATATATAAGAAGCGTGGGGACAAACTAGACCCAGGCAACTATAGAGGCATAACTTTGCTTGATAATTTGAGCAAAATGTACACCGGGGTCTTATCCAAGCGTTTAATAGCATGGGCAGAGGGCTGTTCGGTGTTCTCGAGACTCCAGACAGGGTTCAGAAAAGGGATGAGAACCAGTGACAATATAATGGTGGTTAAAACGGTGATGGACAAGTACATAAGAAGGAAAAGAGGCAAGCTGTATATCACAGCTATTGATTTGGAGAAGGCGTTTGATTCAGTGAGCAGGGGAGCTGTCATGGCTAAGCTGGGAAAAATCGGGGTGTCACATAAAATGATACGAGCAATTGAGAATGTGTATTCCGAAGTGAAATGTGCAATTAAAACTAAAGATGATGTAATTGTAGGAGAGATAACGTCTAATATAGGATTAAAACAGGGATGCAAATTATCCCCGGTGCTTTTTTTGCTATTTATCAACGATATTTTTGATTCAAAGGGCTTTGAGCAACGGTCCAACCCTTGCCTGGACAATTATGATATCCCGGCCCTAGCTTTTGCTGATGACATCCTTCTGCTTGCTCTAACACCCTATAATATGCAATATAGTATTGACGAGATTGTGAGATACTGTGAGGACTGGAACTTAAAAATTAACCCGAGTAAGACCAAAGTTATGGTCTGCAAAAAGGGAGTTAAACTGGCTAAGAATGAAAAGTGGGTCATGTATGGGTCTCAGTTAGAGACGGTGAAAAAACTTGAGTATCTAGGGACGATAATGGCGAGTAATGGTAAATGGACCGAACAAATTAAAAGGGCAAAATCGAAAGGGCTAGCGGCATTGGCGAATGTTAAAGTGTTAGAGCGTAGGTTACCGAATCTTGACTACAAAGTGTATAAGAATGTGTTCAACGCACTCATCGTTTCAAGAGCACTCTATGGAGTGGAAGTATGGGGCTTAGAGGAAGGAACGAAAACCCTGGACAGTATTGTAAGTAGGTTCGCCAAGATAATTTTGGGGCTACCTAGTTGCACGGCGAATTGTGGAGCGAGAATGTTGTGTGAGGATGTAAGCATTAGACAACATATCATAAAAAGGGTCATAAAGTCTTGGATTCGTTTAAAAGCAGGTGGAGGGGGGGAAATGCTTAAGGTAGCCTACCTGCACCAAATGAAGCATCAGCAAGAGGGCTACTGGGTGGACGGGGTAAGAAGTGTACTGGAAAGATTAGGAATGGGTTATCTATGGGATAGGGACTTACAAAGAGAGGAAGGTAGGGTGTGTAAAAAAGTGTGCAGAAGGGTTAATGACGTAGAGTTGCAGGTGCTAAGGGAAGAGTGCACCAGTAGGAGAACCTTAACGGAGTTCTGCGAAATAAGGAACTTTATGAGCATAAAGCCTCAATGCCTAATGAAAAGAGAAATGAGAGGGATAATTTGGTGGTTAATGGGGGTGTATAAGAACAAAGCGTTGAGAGAAGTAGGAAAAGAGGACATTTGCCTGTTTTGTGGGAAGGTTATGGGTGCGGCGCACCTGATCAGGGAATGCAAGGAAATTAAAATGATAAGAGCAAAGTTTGTAGACAAAGCAGATCTAAACAGAATAGAAAATGAAAATGAGTATCACACTTTAATTAAATTACTAAAAATGGAATGGGGGAAAGCAGGTCAATTAGCAAAATATTTTAATACCATCAGGGCAATGTGGAATAAGAAAGCGTCGGATGAGATTCAGAACAAAGATGCATGTAAATTAAGCATTCAAGTACAGGAGATGGCTTCCTAAGCTATAAATCTTGTTAAAGCCTAGGAGAGCCTATCTGTATTAACTAGGTAGCCTATACGATACTACCGTACAGCCACATATTGCTGTCTGTAGATTTTTCCTGTGAGTTTGATGGTTTTTTTTTTCCTTACCACAAAACTTATCAGACTCTTACAGTCAGTAAGGGCTCGATAGGGAAAGAAAAGTAATTCTTTCTGTGAGGTGTCTCCCATGGAGAACTGTCAAAAAATGAAGAACACTGTGTCCACATTTATGATTAAGAAAGATCTTTGTGCAGTTTCCATCAGAAAAGTTGCCCAGTGATATTGTGAATGAAGATAACTACTGCAAAACATTATTAAGTTTTTAAATAACAAGGAAGCTATGAAATACCGAATGGACATTTGGTTTAATTATCTAACGCCACACTGTACATTTATGTTATCTATGTGTTTATTGTCTGTATGTCACGATATGACTCTCTGAGTTAAAGTGACAATTAACAAGTAGACTTGGTTTAAATAAATAAATAAATAAACATCTTTCAACACATATTAGTAAACGAACCCTGTGTTTCTATGTAGCAGAAACTATCATCTCAGCAGAGTACTCGTAGGTAATTTCTGAATATAAGTTTACAAATGTAGATTGGGGCTTAAGTGTATCAAAGCAATAAAATCTACACCTTCATAGATTAGGTGGTTGAAGGAGACAGTTTGTTGATGGGATTATCATTTCTCAGACTTGTGAATTTGTAGATATAAATATAAATTGTTGTTTCATGATTTAAAAGCTTTAGTGCCGACATTTATTAGTTTTAGTTGCAATACATTGTGTATTTTAGCCAGCTGCTGTTTATATTTAGAGGTCATTGATCGGTTGTAAGTGTCATTATGGGAAGGTAGAGCTTTGTAGAGCTATTTGTCATTAATTAATGGATCTGACGATGCTCGCTTCTTGAGCGAAACATGTCAAATGTTTTTTCCTTTTCTAGTCCATGTATTTTTTTTTCAAGTTATTTTTCTCATGTGCCAATGATTAAGAGCACATTCTGTTGACTGATTGAAAGTTGCAATATCAAATGCCCATTGTTTAAGGCTAAGCTATTCATCATCCAAATACTCTTAAATTAGAATACCAAGGATGGACGGACAGCCCTTGGTAAAGGCTACAATAATCTTTATCATACTACTCATGAATAGAATACCAAGATTTGACCAACAACCGTTAGTAAATGCTAGGCCATAATCAAATTACTCACTAAGAGTTTGTCAAGGTTTGACCAGCATTTATTCGTAAAGGCTAGGCTAAAATCTGCCAAGCACTCACTTATAGAACAACAATGATTAACTGACAGTCTTTGGTAATTGTTGGGCAAAACACCATCTATGTAGGTATTTACTATTATAATAGCAAGAATTAATCAACAGCCGTAGGTAAAGGCTAGGCTAATCTACATCCAAACACTCATTAATATAATGTCATTTATTTAAGTTAGTTCATTTTTATTTATGTATTTACTTGCTGATTATATACAACAGGGCTCAGTGTGCACCTCAATACCAGTGCACCTACACAGTAACATAGAGTTCCAGGTGTTTCTACAATATTAAATAGTAAAATCTAAGTATAAATCTTATCGCTAGTAAGTTCATACAGATTTCTAAATGCATCGTAGTAAGAAGCTAAATCTAAAAATAATGTGAAAGATGAATCTTAATTTGATTAATGTCATAAATGAACACATGAATACATAGAAAACTAAAAATACCTGTGTAGCTTTAATAACTAGGGATCAGTTAACCACACATATATTGCATACATTGTTGGTTCGGTTTGGTGTGATAGATAATTTTATTTCCAATATGAATTCAGCGACTGGATTATAATTTCCATAAAGCGGTCTAATTGGGAAACAGTACCCAGTTCAAACGAACTTCATCTTTTAAATACTGCAAAGTATACAGGTGAATTATTAAGTGATATAGTTTTTGTTATATCATTTTTGAATGTTAGGGATGATCTTGTAATTAGGATACAGATAGGGATATAAATTTAGGAGTGTTAGAGTAAGTTATCAATTTGCCTTTTTACAACTTCATAACAACTTTTTTATTTACTTGCCTGCCAGTCATGCCGAAATGCAATAAACTTTCACCGTAGGGCGACACGTGTGGTAATTGCCCTTTATTTTGAAGTTGAAGTCTAAATAGCTGAGGAATTTCTTTTCAAATCGCTCACTGGATTTTTAGCAGGTTTTCTTCAAGGGACGCCATACTTGACTGGCATACTCGAGCTTGAATGTTTAATGCAGGTATTGGTGCTAGTGACTGGCTTAGTGTTTTATATTATAAAAATTAACATGCGGTAAGCATCTCAGACTGTATTTTGTACATGAAAAGTAAATGTAAGCTCTTGGTCAAACAGGATTTCTAAATCTTTCTTCTCGCGTGTGATGACTGAGGTTCAATTCCATAAACAAATATGGTTGGGTTCTTCATTCGAGAATTTAGTATTAGAATTGACCGACAGGCATTGGTAAAGGCTAGACTAGTCATCATCCAAGTACTCACTAATAGATACCTAAGATTGACCAACAGCCATTGGTAATGGCTCAGCCAATCAGCATCTATACACTCCTTAATGAAATACCAATTATGGACTAACATCCATTGGTAAAAGCTAGGAAAATCATCACTCAAGCACTTCCTATTGGAATACCAAGGATTGAGCAGCTGCCATTTGCTAAATACTTCCTTTGTAGCAATTTAAAATTATATCCATTTTATTAAAAGCTTTAATCGTAAAATAAGGTACAAAATTATGATAGGATCCTTCAGTATGCCTTCCTTTGGACGGGAAGTAAAGCCGGTGGGTCCATGTCATAGATCTTTGGCACGTAAGGGAACCTACCACTGCAATTGCTAGTGTGTAGCAAAATTTGTAGGTTATATTTGGCTAGTTAAGAACGCTCTATCAAGTTCCAACGTTCACCGCTAGGTATTAATGGCAGTAGCATCTGGTAGCCACAGTTGGAACTACTTGAAATTGAACTTGTTCGGAGCCCTTGGGCGTTCAGTCAAATATGCCCAGCTATGGCTCTTCGCTGTGATGCCTCTATAATAATAATAAAAATATAAATACCACGTGAGTCAATGTCCTTCTCAGAATAGGGTATTGTCTTAATAAAAAAAAACAACCATGAGACTTTACCGAGCAAAAATAAAATACTGCTTTGGTAAAGAATAGGTCATATCTGGGAGTTTCTAAGAGTATTGGTCTTATGATGCCCGGAATAGGTCGAGGAATGTTTCTGAAATATATCCTTAGTGTGTCCAATTCCTCACTTTCCATACCTGTGTACGTCCTGACAAAAGAGACCTCCGTTTGAACAGACAGCTGAGATTTATATCCCATTAGAGAGAACACTATCAGAATGATAAAAGAGTTAATAATTTCAACTATGAATTTCCTCCTAATTTAAACTCTACTGGTCCTATGGTTAATCAGAATTGTACTAAGTCATACAACAATAGAGAGGCCCTCTTACGTCTATAAATACACGGATTACAGCATAAGATATGCACAGAAGCCACGAGCGGCTAAAATTAGAGCTGATCCGTGTAGAATTGGCAGAATGTTACAGGTTTCTTATTGGTTGTTGGTAGATTGAGAGTATATTCATCGGGTTTTAAGCTGTTTACTTTAATTCCTTGAATGTTGCAAATTCCATGTTTTGAATTGAGCGATGGACCAGAAACCAAAAAACTATTATTCATAGCATGCTTTTTATGAACCTGTTTGCAGGTGACTAAAATTTAAATCATGGTGCTGGGGCCGTCACTCTCCTCCAGGTCGTATGTGAATTTTCGCTTCGAAAAGCAATTTTGAATTTCAGTTTTGTGTGTTCTCTGTGCAATGTACGGTACGTGGGTATAGCTGTGTAAATTAGTGTAATAGCTAAAATGTGCAGCCAAATACTTGTCTTACGTGCACAGTTGCAGGCTGATACCTTCAAGTGTAGTTTTTCTCTCTTTTTTTTTTTTTGAAGATATCGAAGTTTTCTCTTTATTTTAATTCGACATCATACAATTCACAACAAACCTTATTGGTGTAATATTTCTTATAAATGCTTTACAATGCGTTTAATTTCACCCTTCAACAACTAAACAAGCATTTCTCATTTACACGTAGGTATAGTGTTTGTACACCAATGCAGATGCCTTAAAGTAAAAAAAAAATACACAGATAATCATTATTGGCGCTGTCACCGTATAATGTATTACTGCATGTGTTGAATTGATAGGGTTGTTCTTTACCTACATCAGAGATAAAACTAATTATTATAACACACTGTCCTTTTCAGGAAGTATAATTAAATGTTGGTTGTAGTAGCTTGTTGAATAACAACGTGTCATTGTTATACTAGAATGTTCAGAAGAAATTGAAGTGTGTAGGTTGATAAGCATTTGCAATTATCTTTTGTACATTTTTGGAACATTAATACAGGTTGAACCTGTAGCAAAAGTACGAAAACATCTGTGAAACCTTTGAACAAGATAAAACATGAATTACGAATATAACTCTGTGTAAATGCATTGCCTAATAGCCTTAACCTGAATTCCCATGAGGGACAACCCTGGATATCAGCAAACTTTGTTTAAGTAAAATATAATGGCTAGAAGTTCTAATAAGCCAAACCAAAGGAACTTGCTTTGCAATTAAAATATGACGAATTCGATAAATGAAGGGATAATAATGTGTTTGTGTTCGCGTGTAATTGAGATGGAAAAACATTACAGGCCGAGTAGTGCCAGAGGTTGTTTGATTCCACTGTCTCTTTTACTCCTGGATGGATTGACTTTACGTTTATGTCAAGTAGCTGTTTCTTTAATATACCTTGTCCGTTGAGTATATTTGTGAACAATCGGCTCCCTGAATCCCCATTTACAGAAACCATCACTGTTCCCACGTTTAAATATACAAACACTTTTCACTGTCACATATCCGCAATATTAACATTTCAGTGGTATGGTTTCTGGTACAAGAAGGGGCTAGCATTTTATATCAGCTTGTGTACCAAACATTTAGGCCATTTGGAAAGATTTTCACCATCATTACCCTGAAAGGCAATAGACATTTCACAGTGTATCTTAAAGGTAGAAAAATGATCTACACTTAATCTCTTTAATATGTATTTATTGCATTACCTTGTCTTCTACAGTAGATTCCACAACATCATGGAGGGACAACTGAGCATCAAATCAGAACCAGCGGAATTCTTAAATAATGTAAGTTGTAGTTTAATTCCATGTATAACGTAACATCGCAAGATTACTGATTGAAACTGGCAATGCACCACCCAATATTAATTAGGACTTGTAAACATTTGGTTTTTCTGTTGTTAATAATGATTTTTTCTGTATGTTTTAAATTGATATCTTCATAGGTGTCGAGTGATCAGCTAACCTCTGACTGGCTGGAAGGGTTCAAGGTAGAGGAACCTAATGATGTGTTTGAAGATACTACAGTCATAGATAAAAATGTGGTCGTTAAAGAAGAACTTGAATTCCAGGTGACTATAGACACTATTTCCTATCTTGGAATATTTTACAAAAGGTTGTGAAATGTATAACTTTTTGGATGGTGCGATTATTTTGTTTGGCATTGAACGTATGAAAACCAATATATTTTTGGTGTGTAATCGTAAAACCGGGAATACCTTCTTGTTGCAGTAGCTCCCTCTGTAGCATAAGAAACAAAATTCCAATCGGGACGTGTAATATCTTATATTTGTAGTGATTTTATCAATTAATGCATGTTTACTTTGTTTAGAATTAATCTTACACATAGCTCCGAACCTTAAAGAAGATTACCAAGTAGTTTGACGTAAGCCAAAATATCCCACTGAGAATTAAAGTGGCTTTCATAATGCAGATTTAGTTGTCTAATTTAAGACTGTGCAATATACGTTTATATTTTATTTTGTTGAGACTCGATTATAGACTAATTATGGTTACTTCTTGTGCGAACACATCGCAGCTATGAAGGCAAGTGCCCGCGCCTCTGATTTCTTGAATGTTTCGAATGATGTCAGACAAGGTTGTGTACTATGCCCCTTTAAGTACAACAACTCTGCTTAATATGTCATCGTGTCGGTTGAACTTAAGGCATTTCAATGCGGGGAAGAACGTTTAATAACATCTGATTTGACAATGACACTATGAACGTAGCCAGAAGATAATTAGAACATGCTGACCTGCTGACAAAAGTGAAGTATGTTAGCGTATCGTATGGAAGTCCAAAACCCATGATATTCGAGGAGCACAGATACAATTCGGAGGTCTATTAAAAGAATTGGAGTTTGTGCATTCCTTCGTCTATCTTGAGTGAAGCATTGCTGACATACGAAAATATGCAAACTCACCAGGATATGGCAGAACAGTGCGATAACAATTAGTGCAAACATCCACCTTGTTGAAACACTCGTGTTTTCCGGCTTCTCAAATGATTTGGAAACATGGAAACTCTATGCCAGAGATATGTAGAGTATTGATGAATTCAAGCTTTGGTGCTAGTGCAGAATGCTGTGCGCAAAATGGACTCAAAAGAGAACTAAAATGTCCATTATTTAAGAACTTAACATGTCTGTGGGGCTTCCTTCTATTGTCAAGCTAAAATAAATTCAGTTCTTTGAATATACCGTATTGTGAGAAGAGAAGGAAGGGAAGATCGAGGGCACGAGGTCTAGGGGGAGAGCAGTGAGCAGGTGTATTTAATAAGTTAAGATCACTAGCTTTCGTCTTCAGACTTTATGAAAAATTCGGGATAGCGATTGTCAGTTCATGGAGTCTCGACGTTCAGCAATGACTGAAACGGCTTGTAATTTTGATT
Source organism: Meconema thalassinum (assembly GCA_946902985.2). Taxonomy (NCBI): domain Eukaryota; kingdom Metazoa; phylum Arthropoda; class Insecta; order Orthoptera; family Tettigoniidae; genus Meconema; species Meconema thalassinum. The sequence continues at coordinate 138,584,025 of OX336398.1, read as the reverse complement.
GTACTTAATGAAATGTTCTTCGAATACTCTTAAGGATCTCCTGTATTTGTAAAGTTAAGTTGAGCAGTTAGAAATGAGAAGTACCCTCTATTGGTTCGGGGTAGAAAGGGAAGTGTATGGTAAGTGAAACGAAGACATCATAGAGTGACTTATTATTTCCTCACTCTGCAACATGACCTGATTCTCTATGAAGAAATATTGGTAACAATTTATGATATTAATGAAAGTTTTTTTTGTATGGAAAAGGATTTACACATACATTTTTTTCCCTTTCAATCTCGTCATGTTTCATAAAACTGTTGTGTGGTTGAATTTGTAACACTGCAGGTAAAACGAATGAGATTGTGTGTTTTCACGTGAATTGCGATCCGATAGCTACTTGACCTTCATGTGTAAACAAGTGGTTTAATCTTTTGTGTTTTTGCCGTGTGTGACACGCTTGGTCGGGAAAGTTTAAGTCAGAAATATATAGCCTATTATTCTTGATATCTAATGGGAACATACAGTACTTGCCGTTGTGATATTTGAGCTTCAGAACATCCATTCTTAGCTTCTTATAACTAAATTAAAGAATGCTTTACTCATACACAGGATAATTATCCCGCATGGATACATTTGTGCTGTTTATATTTCTTTGGCCTTTTGGAATATGTAACTTCTGTTGTTTCTCTGTAGGAAGGTTACCTGAAGGGAGATGCTGAAGATAAAAATGATATAACAGTGGAAGAGAGCTCTGTATCAGTGCTTGTTCCGTGCATTAAAAAGGAAACACAACTTTCATCACGAGACGGAGATGTGAGAGATGTAAGTACCTTAATATCTTAGCTTCGAAGCTGCTTTTTGGGTTGTTAGTCCGTGTTACATTCTTTTGTACCCCTTATTTTTCACGAACAAGAACTGCAATCATTTTCAAAGATACGTAGTTTGTGATTTAATATCTGTAGGCTGTTGAATGATTTGGATATATCAAAATATGTAAAATTAGATATCAATAATATATGTAGACTGTCTCATAATTTCCCTTATGGGTGGAAAATTTATTGTCTTATGTGATTTCATTACTGTATTGGACGCCCCAAACGGTGATTATGCACAGAGAGACTAGTTTATGTGACAGGTCTGCTTTCCAGAAATTTTGTGTTGTGGCTGCGGTTTTACTAGCCTTCAAAATCTATTCAGGTTGGAGTTCTCTTTTTCATTTCCTTATGTGGAAGAATTTAAATTGCACCTCTGCGTATTCTGGCATGGTAGTCTTAATATTGAGAAAGTGTATATTGAGACGACCATGATTCAAAGATCTTCCTAGACACTGTACTCTCCCAAAAAAGTAAATACAATCTGCTGTCGCATAACATGTCTGGAAATAAGATGTATTTCGATTACAAGACACAAATTACTTTCTACATCATTGAACTAGTGCAGGAGACTTCATAGAGAAGCAATTGAAATGTATAACGATCTCAATAACTCATGAATGAAACCGGGAATCTACCAGTAAACCATACCCAGAAGTTACAGTATCTGACTGTGGGTTATTGCGAATATATCTATGGTGAATTTGATTACAATATGTGTTAATGTACGCGTTGGGTCAAGGAAATTAATGCATTATTAGATATATATATATATATATATATATATATATATATATATAGTATTGCTTAGCCAGACACCACAAGCTTCATTCATATCATATATAAAAATTGTCAATTAAGCAACGAATATATATAATAAATTTCCAAACCATGCTGTCCTCAGCAAGGAGCCTTATTTCATCTTATGAAAAACCATCCCTAGATATTATTTAAATTTTCAAATCTATTTATAAAAATATTTACCATCGCCAGATATTTTAATTATACATATTTTTCAGAAAATTGCTTTCTTGAAAGGATTCGCGCACTGTCACCCAGTGGTCGAGCCCTACCTATTGTTATATGTATTTACTAAGTCAGAAACCTTAGCGGGAGTATACACAACTCACCAGAGTTTTATCGGAATCGGTTGAGTGGTATATGAACGCATGCGGGATTTTGTTTAAACGATTCGCGCGTCGTCAGTCATTTGTTGAATCTACTCGTGCGCTACCTATTGTAAAATTGATTTACTAAGTTAGGAACCTTCGCGAGAGTGTGAACAACAATTAACCAACATTTCATTGCTATTGGATGAATGGTATACGAACGCATTAGGGGCATTGTTGAAACGAATCGCGAGCAAATACTCATTTGTTGAAACTACTCGCACGCTTTTTATTGTAAATTGGATTTACTATGCCTATAACCATCCCGGTTGTGCACAACAACTCTCCATATTTTGATCGTAATCGGATGAACTGTATATGAACGCATAAAAGGCAAACAAACAGACAAACATTCATTTTTATACTGTTGCGTAAACATTCTCGACCAATGGCATACATAAAATAGCTTTAGGGCTATTAGGTCGGGTGAAAATGAAAATAACCGACCTTTCACACGAGTGCTTGCCCCTAATCAAGGTTTGTCTCTGGAGGTCATGGAGTAACTATTTGTTTCGACATGTCTCCCTATCTTATACCATTTACCTATGGAGGCTATATGCCATTGTTTACTCTTTCCTTCTTTCTTTCATTCTTGACAAATCTTGATAAAGGGACAAGCAGATTCATATAACATGGCCTCAAGATCTGAAAAACCTCCACTCTCAAAATTTTACACTGCACATGAAAGCCTAAATTATGTATTGTCCTACATAGTCGTAAACCTGGGACTATTCTCTCTTGAAACCAGACATCATATGAGGTAATGTTCGTACCCAGTGATCAGGAAAAGGTATTTAATGTGGGAAGAATCAGAATGGTCCAGGAGTGGCAATGTAAGCTTTCTTCCATACGGTGCTGATTGTGAATCTTGGCTCTCCCAAGGGTCGAGAATCTCCAATGTTATGAAGAATAAGAAGCATTAATGAGAACTTGCTATTGATAATTTGCAGTTCTCCTTGGAGAAACCCGACTTTGTGTCAAGTGGATTGAATGAATCTGGTCTGGGCTGAAGCCCTAGATCAAATCCCCCACTAAGTATTAGATCTGATACTCCGTTAAGCCTTAGATCAAATCCTCCAATAACAGATATTATAAAGTTATATCTGCTGACTATCAGGGGATGTATTCTGCCTTGTGTGCGGTCTTTTCTCGAGGGTCCAACTCTGTTCATTGTGTTTGGCGGGAGTTGGATTTTTGATCCTTAAAGAAACCTTGGGGCTATGCCAAGTCACTGTTCTAGAAGCATTATTATTGAATGCATCTATCTTTGACTTGCCAAACTGTATGACCTCAAACTTGGGGCAGTATGCTGATAATTAAGTTATATACAGAAACATTCACTGTCCGGATGATAGTTTAAATTTACTGTTGGACTTGAACACTAGGTGTGTACTGTACATTTACCTCAAAGGACTAAAGATGAATGTTGGAAAATGTAAACATATTGGAATAAGTGGGTCTGGTATTCCCATAAAATCTCTAATTAGACCAATATTGTTCTATGTTCTTCTGACTTTCACCCCATATTGTTGCGAACCTCTATGAATACCCGTCCAACGTCATGCAAATCGACCAAAAATAAAAACAGCTCTCCTCCATGTAGTCGGCTCCTTGTGTAAACAAATAGAGGCCAAACCTCAGTCATTTTTCTAGGTTTGTGCCATATCTTGTGTGGTGTTTCACCTAGGAGACCAAGCTGGCTCATCAGTGGGCTCTTGGTGTCCCCGCCTGGATCCCCACAGGAGTGGCAACTTCACACTACTTCCCATGTTTTGAACGGCACCTGTGCCTCTTTACTGCGAGAACTAAGAGCTCAAGGTGGTTATTTTTCAGTGCACATCTGGCTTTGTCTGTTAAGTAAAGAATGGATTTGATGGGCATTTAGGAGGTACTGGAGAATATTGCCTTGTGTAACAGTAACAATAAGTTGTGAAATTAGTAGGAAGAATTTTTTTGAATTGGGGTTCCTTCAATATTGTCTGTATTTATTTATTGTGTAAGGTGATTGTAAAGAGCTCAATTCTTTTCTTAGGTAGTACAAGATGGAACCAAGGATAAAGAAGGAGATGCAAGTGGCCGTAATTTGAATGAGTAAGTGGTTGACTTGCCCTTTTATATGTGAATAATGGAAAATATTTGACTCAATGCATGTTAATTGCTGAGATTTAAATGTTTTTAATTCATCACAGATAGGTATAATCTTTTGACAGGAAATTCTTTATCCTGGATTTCAAACGCCCCTCCTGTATATTGGCACCCGAGGCAATACGATATTATTGTTATAACCCATTAGATAGAGATAAAGGCTTCTAAAAGAAACTTTTGTTCATGCGTGACAGCTTGTACCTTATTATTTACTGTATTTGAATGAAACATTTTAGGGTCAACGATAACTTTATCACCATAACTCCGTTCGACGCTGACTGCCCAACATACGCCGTGTTCTGTTTGGTTATGATTGCGACTCGCACACTTTTGTCGCGGACCTTGTCACCTTGTTGTTGTACAGTATCAATAAGTTTTTGCACTTTGGATGGAGCAAGAATCATGCTACTGAGCACAAATGCTGAGAGCGATTCTGCGAATTTTTGCGCATTCATTTAGACTGTAAATTGAACCAGAATGCTGATACTCAGTATATGTGCAACAGACTGTCCTGACAAGCAATCTTATTATTTCAACTAAAGAAGTGTGTTGGTAAGAATCAACTGATATCTGTATACTGTGCTTATCCACTTACATGTTCTGTATGTGATAATTTTTTGGGGAATACACGATGTTTTCAAATAGCATATAAAGAAAGAATTCTCTGAAGTATACAAAGGGAATAACAGTAAGTCTACTCTTCCTGAGCTGGGATTTGATCTCTTGTCTCAATGCACGTATATCTTTGTTTAATCATAATTAACGAACATCTTCGCAATTACACAAAAATGAATACGGTGCATGAATAAAATACAAAAGAGAGAAATAAAATATACCTTCGTGTGGTTAGGTTAAGGAAAACTCTAACTAGTTCTAATTAAACAGAGATTTAATTACTTGACAGTCACTCTATAAATTTAAGGGAAATGGCATTCAAATTAAAAACTTAAAACCTGGCCTACAGTGAACAGCATGTACAATAAATCAGAATTGGAATATAATTTGTCACCTCCTCATATGTTACTTGTGTGAATGTTCTTCTTTTCATCTGGTGGTCATGTATTATTTTATGATGTAGGTGAACGATGATATTTTAGCAACACATTCTCTACAAGTATATGAATGATTGCTTCATTTGCACGATGTACCTGTGGAAATTTATCTGTCCAGTTCAACGGTACGTTGGTTAATGACAGGAAGAAATATTTGTATTTCTACTAGCTACTAGCTTTTAAACAAGGGCAAATTGAACACAATTCAACCAATTGTATTACCACATGCCATTGGAACCTCTATGAAGTCATAAATGTTTTGGAGCACCAAAAGTAGTTGGACGCTATCCTTTTGGTTACATTAATTTTAACTCATCTCTTGTGTCCCTATTCTTGCATTAAAAAATTGTGCAATATTCAAGATTTAGTATTATAACAGTTGACATTGTTAATGTGCACCCAAAAGATCGTCATTCATTTTTTAACCAATGTTGAATACCTTGGAAATACAGTAATAATAAAAATATAAATTGTAGTCAGATCGAGTGCCATGAAGGAAGTCCTCCTGTGTGCTGTTCGGAAAGGTAACAGTGTATTGAGGATGTTGAATTTTAACACCATTTCTATATCATTCAACTAATCATATTGAATCATTGCAGGATGAAACTGACTTTCAATTCAAATATTAGAGACGGTGACCAAGTAAAATTTTTGAATGTTAAAAATTATTCGCATGATGATATGTGAGTCTGTTCACTAATCTGTTGAGTTCTGTCTAAGCATGTCTCTCCATTATTTATTTCGAAACAGCTCCAATTATTAAAGTCACATTCGGCATTGTAAAAGTTCCATTGCAGTCCATCTTGAAGCCCTCAATTTGATGTCATTGCAGCCAGTGGCTGAAAACCTGCAAAACATTTTAATCAAACGATGGCCTTCTCTGAACCTAGGCAAGGAAACACTCTCTAAGTTAACATATCTTTATATATATAATTCTTCGACACGTGTGTATGTGACCGAACTCCTCGTAAATGGCTGGGCCGATGTCGATGAAATTTTGTATGTATGTTAGGGTGGATACATGTATGGTTTAGATTCACAATTTGACCAGCTAGGTGGAATTTTAGAATTTTAGAACCACAATTTACACACAATTTTAGAACTACAATATACAGTCATAAACAGTCGTCATGGAAACCGCTAAGGGCCGTCCACACGTCAGCGACTTACTTGCGCGGTATAGTTTGCGCAAATCAGACGGAACACTGTGCAGCGTCCACACTGCGCGAGTAAATTTGCACAAACTTCAGTACGACAAGCCCGTGGAGTTGGGGTAGTGCGCTTGCCTCTCACTCGGAGGCCCCGGGTTCGATTCCCGGCTCAGTCAGGGATTTTATAAACAGACGTGAGGGCTGACGGGGTGCACTCAGCCTCGTGAGGACCATTGAGTAGCTGTCTGACAGTGAGGCAGCGTCCCGATCATGAAAACCAAGATTAACGGCCGAGGGGACCCGATGCGCTGATCACGTAACACTCCAATATCTGCAGGCAGCGGTTGCTTGGTAGGCCTAGGCCCTTAACGGGCTGTGGTGCCAGGTTTTTTTTTTCTTTTTCCAGTACGACAAAGTTTGACTTCGGAGTAGATGCTTTGACAGCAATGTGGACAAGTGACGATTTACTTTTGTTACAGTTATTTTTTTACTGTTTGGTGCTAAAGAAGAGGAGAAGTTAACGTTGTAGATCAAAATGGAGAAAAAATGGCTTTTGAAAAGAAATATATATTCACTAGTAAATTTATTGAACGACTTAAGAGAAGATCCAGATGACTGGCGTAATTATTTAAGAATGGATGAAAACGCATATACAGAATTGCTTTGTTCGGTTACGCCTCTAATTGTACGTCAAAGTACCGTGATGCGCGTATCTATATCCTATCTATCTATCTCCTCACGAAAGACTGAGTTGCACTTTAAGGTTCTTAGCTACAGGAAGATCGTATAGGGACTTGAGATTTACGGCGGCAATTTCTCATCAAGCTTTGTCTATAATAATTCCCCACACATGCCGAGCCATTTACAGGGTTTTAAGCAAAGAATTCATGAAGGTATGTTACAGTCAATATTTATTTATTAAAGACAAAATGATTATACAATAATTGCAGTTAATAACAACCTTGTGAAATATGAGTTAAACGAGTTTGTAATTTGAAACTTGAAAATATAGACATTGTAGTCATGACGTGCTGTGTGCTTCATAACTTCTTAAGAACATTTTCTACCACCTACACACCAATCGGAAGCTTGGACTTGGAAGACTCTATATTAGGCACACTGTTGTTAGGGTTAAGAACAAGTGATTCTAACCTGACTGATTTAGAATGAGGACAGTACAGAAGCAGTTCCAGGGATGCCAAGGAGATTAGAGAAGAGTTCTTACCGGTAGCTTATTTCAATAATGAAGGCAGTGTTCCCTGACAGAGCAGATTGTGTAATGTAAATGATGGATAAATATCTTCAATAATGAAGACAGTGTTTACCGACAGAGTGGACTGTGTGAACTGCTGTAATAAACTCAATAAAAACGTATTATGTTACAACCCGTACCTCAAAAAAGTGTTTCTTCAAAATTGGAGATTGGTATTCGAGGGGTTTCTTGGTCATCTACAAACCGCAGTAGGTTGTAGTACCACAAGGTAGGTACATAAACGTCTTCTGCGCTGGTACCTGCCTTCTGTGAGACTTTCACCTTATCTTTTCTTTGCTGCAGGAACTACGTAAAGATTTCACTTTTTTTTGTCACTGAATCTCTGTCTGCGCTTGGTGCTATCTGTACAGATAAAATGGGAAGATATGTAATTAGTATTGACCACTAGCGTACTATAAACATTTCATATTTCACAGAACTGAACTGATTAGAAAAACGTCTTATAATGAATTCACTGATGGATGGACATACGTTATAAAAACTATTCCTTCCTTTAATGTACTATTTTACTTCAATGTGCTACGCACACTTTATACGACTGAAAATGTGTAACAAAACTAAAGTTCATTTATATTTATGTACACCATTTATACAACTCTTTTATTTTTTTTATCAGTTTTTCATATGCAGCATTCTTTTTATTCCTGTCACAATACTCCTTGGATTTTACTTTCCAAGCCGTGGTAGAGACTTGTAGAGATCGATAAATTCCGCAATAATCTGTTTCGAACAATTTTTTATATCGGACATTATTGTTTATGCCTAATTATTTAACCGCACTGGAAAGTATTTCAAGTTTCAGCTAAGGCGAGGCTTGAGCTAACGTGTCTACACGCACAAACTGCACTGCGCAACTTAGTTTGCACAAGTAAAATCTTGGGGGCTGCGACGATTGCACAAGCCGCGCTTCTTGGCTTGCACGAGCTACCGTTTTCCCGTCCATACGTACAAGCTTTCCTCTGCAAACCGGTTTGCACAAGTATGCTTGAGGGAAAGCCTGCGCGTGTGGACGGCCCTAAATTATTAGTGAAAAGTGATGCTTTTGGACTGTTTGTCTCTGCACGTAGAGCCACCTGGTCGCAACCTGTGCAACTACCGCCATAAAATACACTCCGCCCGTGGCGGAAAGTTGTGTTTTATACCAAAGGTGGCAGTGATGTCGAATTCTACTGTTTGTCTCTGCACGTTAGAGCGTTTTCAAAGTCCCGTATGCGTTCATATACCATTCATCCGATTGCGATGAAACTTGGGTAGGATGTTGAGTACACTCCAGGGAAGGTGTTTGGCTAAGTAAATCCATTTTACAATAGATAGCGCACAACTAGATTCAACAAATGAACGACGACGCGTGAAACGTTTCAAAAAGGTCCCGTATGCATTGAAATACCATTCGTCCGATAGCGATGAAACTTGGGTGAGATGTTTTGTACACTCCAGGGAAGGCTTCTTGCTTAGTAAATTCATTTTACAATAGGTAACTTACGAGTAGATTCAACAAATGAGTGACGACGTGCGAAGCGTTTCAACAAAATCCCGTATACGTTTATATACCATTCATCGATTGAGATGAAACTTTGATGAGTTGTTGTGTACACTTACGTGAAGGTTTCTAACTTAGTATATCCATTTCACAGGAGGTTGCGCACGAGTAGATTCAACAAATGAGCGACGATGTGCGAAGCGTTTCAAACAAGTCCCGTATGCGTTCAATTACCATTCGTCCGATAGCGATGAAACTTGGGTGAGATGTTGTGTGAACTCCAGGAGAGAGTTCTAGATTAGTAAATCCATTCTACGATAGGTAGCGTACGAGTAGATTCAACAAATAAGCGACGACGCGCGAACGTTTAAAATAGTCCCGTATGCGTTCATATACCATTCATCCGATTGCAATGAAACTTGGGTGAGATCTTGTGTACACTTACGTGAGGGTTTCTAACTTAGTAAATCCATTTGACAGGATGTTGCGCACGAGTAGATTCAACAAATGAGCGACGACGCGCGAAGCGTTTCAATAAGGTCCCGTATGCGTTCAAATACCGTTCGTCTGATTACGATGAAACTTGGTGAGATGTTGTGTACACCCCACGGAAAGTTTCTGGCTTAATAAATCCATTTTACAATAGGTAGCGCACTAGTAGATTCAACAATTATGCGATGGCGCGCGAATCGTTTCAACAAAGTCCTGTATGCGTTCATATACTATTTATCCGATTGCGATGAAACTTTGCTGAATTGTTGTGTACACTCCAGGAAAGGTTTCTGGCGTAATAAATCCAGTTTTTAATAAGTAGTGCACGAGTAGATTCAACAAATGGGCGACAGTACGCGAATCTTTTCCACAATGTCCCGTATGCGGTCATTATCATTCATCCGATTGCGATGAAACCTTGGTGAATCATTGAGTTCACTCCAGAGAAGATTTCAGGCTTAGTAAATCTATTTTACAATAGGTAACGCATGAGTAGATTCAACAAATGAGTGACGACACGCGAATCGTTTAAAGAAAATCCCGTATGCGTTCATATGTCATTCATCCGATTCCGATGAAAGTTTGATGAGTTGTTGTGTGCACGCCAGGCAAGGTGTTCATCTTGGTAAATCCATTTTACAATATTGGTAGCGCACGGGTAGATGTAACAAATTAGTGACGACGCGCGAAGAGTTCTAACAAAATCCCGTATGCGTTCATATACTATTCATCGATTGCGATGAAACTTTGATGGGTTGTTGTGTACACTAACGTGTAAATCCATTAGTAAATCCATTTCACAGTTGGTAGAGCACGAGTAGATTCATCACATGAGTGACAGCGCACGAATCATTTAAACAAAATCCCGTATGCGTTATATGCCATTTATACGATTGCGATGAAACTTTGGAGAGTTGTTGTGCACGCTCCCACGAATGTTTCTAGATTAGTTAATTCATTTCACGATAGATCAGAGGCAGTTAACAGATACTGAAAAAAATATTGTGTATCCTAACGCACTTCAAGAAACAAAGTTTCAACACTTTCTTTGATTGGCAGGACAACGTCTGCCGGGTCAGCTAGTATATTATAAAGTAGGTTATAATATGAAAAGTTCATTTCGACCAACCGGTATATGTCGTTTTCCAATCATAATTATATGTTTGTTTACAGGTTCAATGTTTAGCCGGGTAGAACTTGTTTATAAGTAAGTGAATTTGAACCATATTAATTTAAGATATGTATGCCTCTAAATATTAAAACGTTTGAATCTTCGAGCTTACCGGAGCTGCCAACTGTCTACCAATACTATGAAGAATTTTGCAGGAAAGACACAATAGCTCAGATTGTGTTCATGAAACCAATTTCAACCTGGGCACACTGTTATGTCAAGAGCATTTAGACCTATTCAGGTCAAATAGTCCAAGTCATAGTAAACAACATAATTTCATGCAAACTTAAAGTTCTGTACTTAACTGCATGTACAGTAATTCCTGTAATGGATTTCTGCCAAATTTTGCACACTCAATATATGCTCATAAGTATATATAATTGGGTAAACATTCAAAGTAATCAGGGCTGCCAACTGTCCAGTAATGTTCTGCTTGCATTAAACCCTTCGTTGCAACATCTTACAGTCTATGTAGGTACAATTTTAATGACGGTACATTATTAGGCCGTAATACTTAGGTGCATTATGGTTTTTCTATAAATCGTTAATATCAGTGTTATCAACATAATTCTGTGTATAAATGAGATATTCGAACGCGAATTGGTGCTACTGAGCATTCTATTTAAAAAGAATGTGTCTTTAGTTCTTCAGCGAACTTCTTCAAAGAAATAATTTCTCAGCTCAAAGAATTGGCCAATCTGCTTGCCTCCTGCCAAGGCGGATAAGGATTTGTTTCCGATTAATACAAGTGGGATTTTCAAGGTGGTACAGGTACCGCCTAAGAAGGAGGTCACGTGCCATATGATCGCAGGATTGTTAGTATTGTAAAACGACAAGATTCTTTCCTTAAAATTCAGACATACTGATCCTGTAAGGATTTGACTTAAATATTCCAGCATAAATGTATATGGAATGTTCGTGAAAGAAAAATAAATAAGGCTGTAACCTCGTAGGTAATCAATCGATCCCATTGAAATATGTATTTTATGCCTGTTGGACATGTGTTAGGAAGCGTAGAAACACAGTTCCAATAATTCAATATGCTTGGGCAATATTGGTTGCCTACAGCATTAGCATAGACACTGGATCGTTATCACCTGTACGTCAAATATGTTGTCGAATATACATATCGTATAAGGTTGCAGTCTTGCCCACTTTCTGTACAGTAGTGCAACAACAAAAGTTGAATTTCCTTTGTTGAAGAAAGTCCTGCCTTTAGATTGAGAATATACAGAGAGTAGAGCTGAAGTGAGCTTGTCGCCCCGGTTACGGCTATTCCTTGTTAAGATGGATCTCTATACCTAGGCTTTAAGGGACCGTGTCTTTGTTCTCGAAGATCATGGGTGCTTTAACGTTAGTAGGGCTGTAGCCAGATGTTGCGTTCAACCCTGATGCATTCAGAAGTGAGAAAATATGTGTCGAGAAAGAGGAAAAACTTAGTCGGTGTTGAGGAACTTCTAACTCATAAACACGTACCTTAAGGTAACGCAGTACCATTCACAGTACCTGTGCCAGGTAAGGAAGGATATTGGAACTTCATGGTCATATGAACATGGAAATTTGATTCTCCCGTCGTGATGCCACGCCGTAAAAAAACGATATGCTAAATTATTTCGTAGATGCCACGTAGTTTACTTTTTCTTCAGGATTAATTTTCCCAGGAGGATCTGAAGTCTGTGAAAAGTCAAGATATTTGCTGTAACTTTTTCATATGGAATTAGGATTTCATGCATTTATAATAACACCTTTCATATATAGCTCTCTTTACAGGGCGTGTTTGGTAAAACACGTTTTATATCACTGTAGTTTTTTTTATTGCCAGTACCGAATTCCAGGTCATACTTTTGCTGTGATATAGTGTTTTGGGTGGCGTAGTCGGTAGCATGCTGAACTGTTGTGCCAAGGTTGCGGGTTCAATCCCGTCCGAAGTTGTTGGATTTTTTTTAAGAGCGTTGAAATCCTTCAATATGCCTTCCTTCGGAGGGGAAGTAAAGCAGGATTTATGGCATATTTATGGATTCGCAATTGGTGGTATGTAGAGAGGATGAATTGCTTGGCATTGTGGGAGAAGACCATATCTGGCGTACCACCAGAATTGAAAAAGGAAAGAACCTCGACCGAACAAAATTGTATTGGAGAACAAATCCTTGCAGAGTCAAGAATATCTGTAGACATTTACGAGGAAGTACTGAAAATTGTCAGCCCGGGTAACGTAACAAACCAATACGAGGAACGAACGACATAAATCTAGAAAATGAAATGCCGATAACAAATTTACTCTTGTATTCTGTAACCATTCCAGTCACGTACAAAGCTGGAGAAGTAACTTTACTACCCGCTTCTATGATCGAAGTCAGAGGAAACATTCCAGTTCAGTCTGTGAAATGCTAACTACAACTGTTGATTGCATTCACAGTTGCTGGTAAATGTTATTGCAGTAAATATATGAGATTCGATTCGAGATGAATTTGGGTGAAGCTTTTGTGACCGAATGTGGACAAATAATAGATATTGAAGGGCAAATAATGTATAAACAGTATAATGATAATAAGACCGAGTAGAAGAACATATGGAATGGTCAAATTGGGACACACTGGGCAACGTGAGATCGAACCTAAATGAAACAGAGTTCAATACGCTGATAGAGATAACCCTTATCCAATTACACCGGAGGAATTTGATGCTTAAATAGAGGAAAAGGTATATGTTTTGACAGCGAATATATTTTGACAGCGAACCAGGTCTATTCAAAATGTTGAGTATGAGATTTAAGTTATACATGAGGATCCATACAAGAAGGAACTATATCCTATTCCGGAGGTGATCACATGCGAGGAAACACGAGAACAGTGTGAGCACGAGGTTCGGATCTCAGGGCGTCCTGGGTTATACCGGCTAATAATTGCACACTGTCCTCATGTTCTACGGTAGGGGTTGTGGATAGCATGCATACGACAACACAGGAAAAACAAGTAGAAAATCATAATTAAAAAGAAAATTAATTCAAATTTATTAATTGAATAAGGAAAAGGTAATATCACACGCACTTCCTCCGAAGAATAATGCTTGCTAGCTGCAAGGTATTCATATATTAATTTCATAGAAGATTCTCTAATCCTGTTGGACTATGTTGAATTGTCACAATTAACGCATTTTACCCTATACAAGTGGGATGCACTGTCATCAAAAATAATTTTCTGCATTCGATTGATTCGATTTACACTACTTAACATGTCAGGATTTTGTTTCAAACTAGCATTATCTTCATCATTTCAAGTTGTTTTTTTAAGTCCAATTCAAAAATATTTTTAATAAAAATCATCTTTGATGATTTTACAAAATTGAACGACTATGAAAGGCTTTCTCAATATAGAATTATCATAAGCCATAGAAAATTATTTTAACATTTTGCAAGTATTTTTCTAGAAGAGGCTTTCCAAAAAATTATTTCATTGTTATAAACAATTGGAATTATTAACACTTTCAAATTATTCATTTACTGAATCAATATCTCATTCTGATCTCTGTGACCTTTAACTAAGTCATTTAAATAAACACTGTGAATTTCACCGAGTCATTTAAATAAACACTGTAGCTATGATCAAGTCATTTAACTAACTCGCTATAAGATTTGACGTTTCGTCATTTTCCCATGTATAAAATAGTTGTTTCAGAATATTAAAATACTATTTGAGCTGGTAGTCTATCAATATGAGTGGACCTAAATTTTCACATATTTGAAGCTTTATCGACATTATTTACAGAATTGCAACCTGCTCATATAAGTGGATTCACCACTGGATCATCTGAGTTCAACTCACAGGCAATGCACAATAACTCAGAGAATATGGTCAACACTAGATCCCTTTTTCTAACATTTACTTTCTAATATAAATTAGAATATTAAGCTTCATACTCCACACGCCCACAAATAGCTTAAGGATTGCATCCAATCCCTCACTCCCAAATAAATAAGTTATCAACAATTATTATCACCATGTCTACTGATCAAATCGGTGTTGTAACTTTCAAATATTTCAGTGTTTTTAAAATCCAGAATTGTTATTATTATTATTATTCATGAGGAAAAACAGATTAATTTGACAGCGTTAGTAAAGTCTTAACCTGTGATCTAGGAATGTCATAAAATTCTGCTGCCTCGTAAAATAGGGAAAAATTAATTCTATTTAATTACTTCTATTAAAGACGTAAATATTGAAATTTGAGGATCTATCTCAGCTTCTAGTTGAGATAAAAACTCTAGTATGCGATGATGACGGCATACCGAACTGCTCATCGAAGTGCGAAAATAGATGGAAAAATACGGATTTAGGAAATTCATGGCTACTATTTCAAACTACTTAATAATAACTTTATTAAACGCAAATTGTGCACTTTAACAAATGAGTTATCACTTTGCGCAATCATTAATAATGCAGCACGGTCGATGTGTGCACTTTTGAACATGGTACCATTCACAATGCTGATCACACAGCTTACAAACACAATCAGCTGAAGGCTCATGATAGGACTTAAGCTTCATACTCAATAATGATAGCCATGCATGGCCATGGAGTTAACGAAGTGTCGAAGGTCCTGGTTCGCATCAGACCATGTCCTGTTAATCATGGCTTCAGTCGAGTAGAACTGTAAATCCACATTACAATAGATGACTCGCAAATCATTTCTACAAATGACTGTTGACGTGGGAATGATTTTCAACATATAGTGTATGTCATACAGCTTAGTGGCAATAGTAATAGTCACAGTGCATTTGCAATGACCAACAACAACGCACGGGCACAATCTATACAGGTTTGTAGGCAGTAGCGTACGCAGGATTTCCTTCTGGGGGGGGGGGGGGGGGTTCATTCATAGTAATGTCCTATAATAAAAATGATAATTCGAATATAATTCATAAAAAGCAACAACTCAGTTAAATAGACACTACCGGACCCAAGCGAGAAATCTCGCATGTTCATAAGCCACCCTTCCCCGATAGGTTTATAACGAGAGAATTAATTGCAGCATATTAGAGCTCCAGTATTCGCAAATCGCACACTTCTAACAAAAATTTATATTTATGAAATTAGAATGGAATTCGTCACTGCTAATGTCATTTGTGTGCTGAGTCCATTGATTTATCTTAGCTGTAACACTCACCAGTTATTCGATATTTTTGAAATTATACGATTTAGTACTCATTCCTTTGACTTACTGTTTCTGAAATCCATGCAAAATGATAAAGGAAAGACATCATAATGTTAAAATGACACGAAACAGACGGCACAGCGTCCAAAATGTGAAGTGGACAGAAATTACGGAGCATATTTTCCTACAGCAACAGTACCGATAAATCTCACACTTCGTACATTTTTTTAAAAGTCATTTTTTTAGAAATTATTGATATTTATGAAATTAGAGTGCAATTCGCCACTGCTAATGTCTATTCTCTTTCATTTGAATGCTCATTTGGCACGATCGGTTGCTTGTGAGCGCCACAGGAGGGATCTGTACTAATGAAAGAATATATATATGATGATTCTCTTTGCATAAAAACTAATTTAACTATATTTTTCAGCACTTTAAACAATATTACAAACACAATTGAAAACATAAATGATTAATAATAAAAATACGGAAAAGAGTTTAGCCCAATATAGATATTGCACTAGATACAAACGGACAAAATAAATGTCTAAATTGTCAATCGGGCTAAACAAAAGAATCTGATTAAGTAGATATTTGGCCTGGAATTTGTTGAAGGACTTAGACAAGTCTACTTCAATCGTATATCAAGCCTTCTAGGTTTGACAGACAAGTCATTCAGTACTTCCTCAATTGAAACATCAACGGTATCATGAATGAATATCAAAGCTAATCCATTAAGGCGTTCTTCACTAGTTGAATTCCTTAAATAGTTCTTCAAGAATTTTAAGGACGAAAACGATCTTTCACACGAGCAGGTTGTGACAGGTAAGGTAGCCATGATGAGAAGCAGGTTATACTCAACTGGAAACATGTTCTTATTGCATATTGACAAAGCATCTATAGCACTCTTGGGCTTCTTTTCAATTGATTTCAGAGTTTGTTTCCAGAGAAGTAGCTCGCCTCTAATATTAAGGGGAAGTCCATAAAATTCGGCTACATTTTCTACTTCAGCTATGCTTTGGTTGGATAGTTCGTCTCCAGTTGTGGTAACTAGCGTTTGCAATGGCTGAAGAGTTTCTTTATGGGAGACAAATTTATCATCAAGTGATGAAATAGTTTCTTCAAGAAATGGGATGAAAATAACCCGCCTATAATATTCTTCCGGATCGTTAGATGAAACGTTGTTCCTCATCGTTTGTCGAACAACAGTTCGAGGCTGAACTACAGACACTCCAAATTCTTTGCAGAACTCTAAAACCGAATTATATGCACACAAAAACCTTGCGTCTGCATCTGCCCTCATTTCTTCAAGAGACTTCTTAACATTCATGGAGGCATTGATTGCTTGACTGAGATCCAAATTTTCAGTTTGAAGGTATTTGCTGAGAGGAAGTGTGATTTGAAATGCTTCATGAATGACAAATACACTTATCAAGAACACAAATTTGCTGATAGCGCACAGAAGAAGTTGCGCATCTGTAGCAGCCTTCTTATCAACCCATGCTGCTATTTTTTCTAATGCCAACAATAACGGTTTCAGAAGTTCAATGAATGAACGAACAGAGTCGTGCTTTTCAATCAATCTCGTTGCACATAACTTCTTGAGTTTACTCACTCGGGGTTTCTCTTCCATACTTTCAACTCCATTTGTCAACACAGCCTGCCTCCTTGGTGAAGTACTAAAAAAGGCATAAGCTCTTTCAATTGTACCCATACAGTTCCTAATCTCTGCAACACTACACCCTTCAGAAATGGCCAGGTTTAAACAGTGAGCACTACAATGAACATACTGGGCTTTGGGAAACTGTTTTCGTACAATGGCCTGAGCACCTCTGTAGGATCCACTCATGGCACTAGCTCCATCATAACCTTGGCCTACGAGATATTCTGCATCCAGTCCCACACTTTTCAAACCAGACAATATGTTATTCGCAAGGCCTAACCCAGAAGCATCATTGAGAGCAATAAATTGCAGAAACTCCTCATGTACGGAATTATCTTGAACGAAACGGACACATAGTGACATTTGCTGCACACCGCTGATGTCTGTGGTCTCGTCAGCAAGAACAGAAAAGTATTTAGCTTTTTTCACCTGATCGACTAACCTTTTCAATATAATGTCATTCAAAGATAAAATAATTTCATTCTGAATCCGTGGGCTTACGTATGTTGCATTTAAAGATGATGTCATCAAATGTTCCTTTAGTATTGTATCACCAGCTTCTGCTCGAAACTTGAGAAGAGACCTGAAATTTCCCTCCCCTTTCTTGAGAGGCTCATCTAAATTTACAGGTCCCGAATCCCTGTGACCACGGAAAGCAATGCCCATTCGAGCAAGGAAAATCACAGATTTAATTATTGGTATGAGTTTCTCTCTGTTGCATAATATGTTGGATTGAACACCCCTATCCAAGCTTATGTCAACAGCAGGTTTTGTACCTTTGTATATGGCGAGAAAGTTCGCAGCCTTTTCCGTACATGCCATATGATACTTGGTTTCTTGGTGTTTTTTGAAATCCTCCTTCGCATTTTTCCAGTTCATGTAAGGAAATTTTACTAGTTTACCTGGCGATGAATATTGTTTCCCAACAACGGTGCAAAACAACGAACAATATTTACAAAAGGCCCCGTTCTTTGAAGGAGAATAAACTAGCCATTTCCACTCTGATAACCAGTTCAACTGAAATTTCAGATTCCTTGGACCCGATAAAGGGAAATTAAAATTGCTTCCAGGTGTCCAGGCATTTTTCAACAGTTCATTTTTCAGATAATCATCAATCTAAAGAAAAAAGTAAATCACAACATTGAAATAATTAACATGTACCGACACATACGTAGGCCAAGGCCATACAAATACCGGTATAACATAATAGGTAAAGCATCGAAATGCAAATCAGTTACAGAAATAGCGATTATCATGAAACATATTGTAAACACACCTGTTGGCCAGCATAACCTCCTAAGTCTGCTCGATGTATTTGGTCGGTAGCCGGCTTGGTAGTACCGATAATTCTTCAAGTTCATTTTCAATTCTTAAAGATGAACTACTTGCAATGGCAGTGTTGCATGTAACATCTACTCTTGGTTTTTTAATAATAAATCGATCCATTACGCATTACAAATAAACTCGGAAAAAAGTGCGACTCACGATCTGGCAGTGTAACGGCTACCTTTGTCGTTGGATATCGCTCTACAAGTTGGGCGATCATTTATAACGTTTCTACAGATATTACAATCAAGACTCCTTAAAACCACCTCATCGTTCTTATTTTTTAGCATTGGCCTGTCTAGACAGACGACATACACTTTATTAATTTAGATTTACTGGGCGCCAGTTATCGTAAAGATAACACATTAAAATTTTATTTAGCCACGGCCGCTCCCTTCCTTGAGCCAAGATCTATCATCGGAGCGTAGGGCAATAAACTTGCTCTATGAGATACTCTTTGCATTCCAACTATCCTATATATTCAACTCCCAATGAACAAGACATTTTAACTAATACTGGTTTATTTACAACAAAATTATTAACATTTGATCTGAGGTTTCGAGCTGTGTACAATATGTGCATTAATATTCCCTAATTGCGGGGCAATATTGACTGTCTTCTCGCTAGCGCTGATCTTCTGTGTTGATAATAACTCGGTCCACATACCTGGTGCCTTGTGGTTCAAAGTCCATCTCGTTGGTCTGCTTGCAGTCTAATTTGAGATCTTACGCCAACACACGTTTATTGACCTTTGAAAACATATGTTTTCTTCTTCTCGTTGTTGTTGTTGTTGTTGCTGCTGCTGCTGCTGCTGCTTGTTTCTGAGTTTGATCACCATGGTAAGCAAATTTGAACAAACCAGGCTAATTGAATTCACTAAGTCCCATCTTACTGAGGGACTGGCAGAGTCTACGACTCACAAAGTCAGTGAGTGAGTGCGTGATCGAATATGTGAATGACAGAATAGAATCTATAGAATTGCCAGTGCTGAAGTCGCGCTGGGCTTTTATACACTCTGAATGGTCCCGATGTTTCGCGGCATAAATTTGCCCGCGACCCATCAGACCAATTATAGCAAAGCATTTCTCAGTCCTCAAGCGACGCTAAAACTTCTCCGAGCGGGAATACAGGCCCGCGTACTTCAAATATTCCACTCAGAACCCGCTATTCCTCTCGTTGCGCATATATATATTCCGCCCAAATCTTTCTCCAAGCCCTTGTCTCCAGTCAGCGAGGCTTCGTTCCAGAAATACATTTTCTTGCAATATGTTGCTTCACCGTCCGTAACTTCTTCCAACCATGCCCGTCCTGTCTTTACAATTTAACTAATAAAACAGCCCTAGACCTCTATAAAAACCCTGTTTCTTAATCTAAGCACTTGACAATATTATATATGACTATGGTAATGACGTGAATATGGTATGGCCCCTCCCTTGATATTAATGGATGAATAAAACGATATAACTTTGATATTTCAATAATAATAATAATAATAATAATAATAATAATAATAATAATTACACAATGATATTAAAAATAATAATAATAATAATAATAATTTGTACCGTAATCAAGATTACGTTACAAAACGTCCCCATGGTTTCATAAAGAATGTAATGAATGATGAAATCACAAATCTTCCCTTTAAAACTTAACAGGAAATACACTGAATATACATATATGACCCTTCAAATTACATACATAATGATTATACCCTTTTCATTTTCCTTGATTGATCTGCACTCTTCTTGCAATGTTACATAAGCATTCTGATTGTCCTGTGCAGTCAAACAGGATTTACATGCTACATTTGTTCTTGTAGTCCCTTACAATAACAGAACACAATATATATTGCTTCTTGTTTCACGCAACACAAGTGATTTATCTCACTTCCACCAATTCCTTAGAGCCACGACACGACTCTAATTATAAACACACGGCAGTCTGCCCTTCTTGCAGCACTTGCTATTTTCTATGATATTTCCTCAGATTGAAAATGTTATATGTACCAATGACACAATTTTCCTGATCTTTCAATAAGTAGGCATTCTTTCCTATCCTCTTCGAAACGACATAAGGTCCAGTAAACAATAAAAACAGCTTTGACATTTTCCCTTCCAATGCACAAGATGGCAACGGCTTACGTAACAATCGTTGCTACAAACTTCCATGTACTTCCTACCTCTCAACAAAACACTGGCTAGCCTGAATAACGTCACATGAGTCAACAATACATACCTGAAATAACTACCTAGTGTCCTACCTAATTTCCTCACTAACGTTGAGCAACTACTACTAAAATCTACTGTCGAGAACCACTTCCGCCCCTGAAATCGTTGAACTAATTCCTCCACTGTTTCAGTTCTCAGCTGGTCGCTTTCGATTCTGGTATTTAACATTCTGGCGTCTATGCACAGTCTCACTGAATTGTCTTTCTTGGCTACTACAACTAATGGATTTAAACAATGGCTAGCTGAAGGCTCAATTATGTCGTTTTCCAACATTAATTCTATCTGTTCTTCGACGGCTTTCATATATTTAGTTGCGACAGGATACCTAGGCCCTACGAAACTACTTGTGTCTTTAACGACAAAACTATGCTCATATAAGTGTGTTGCTCCGGGTTTTGAGCTGAAAATTTCCTTATATTTTATTAATACCTCATGTAACTGATGACCTTGCTCATCATCCAGCTTACACTGTGACAATGCATCATGGATCCTACTCTCAAGTTCAGACTCCATTGCAACCTGACACACCTTAAAAACTTTGCTCTCACTAGCATCTCCGCGGTCTACCTCATTTACTTCAGGAAACTCATCACTCACAACCACGTTGCTTTCTTCCTCAAACATACACACTTTCATCTGTTTGTCAGTCTTAGACACCTTATACGTAACCTGAACTTCTTTATCCTGCCAAAATAAACATATCCTGCCAAAATGAAAATCTAATTTAACTTGATATAATGATAACCATTCCGCACCGAGAATCACCGGATATACTAAATTTGGAACTGCCAAACGGGGCTGAAATTTAACTAACTCACTAATGTTAATTGGAACTGCGACTTGCTTAGATATTTTCTGAGACCTACTACCTACAGCTGTGACAATGAAAGTGGACTTAACTGGAATTATATCAACATGAATACCTTCTCTCATTACATCTTCCAAAAATCTTAAATTTATACAAGAGTTTTCGCTTCCACTGTCCAATAAAACATCAACTTCTTTACCCCACACATTAAGTTTAATTACTGGTGACATAATCTCATTCTCAACATTATCTAAATTTCCACCATTTAGGTCATAAAGCAGTTCTTCACTAACATCTATATTAAAATCTCCTAAATACTCAATATTCCTAGGACATTGAACTGCAATCACTTCGGGCTGTCTGTTGACCTCACTGCAACCCGTTATTCGTTTAAATTAGGCCTACCTGCCCCTGATGTAGATTGTTGTTGTTGACCTGTACGTCTGTCTGGCCTAGTACCTTCCCCTACTCTGTTCAAATTCTCGTTCCTCGTATTTGCTGTGCGTCCCCCATTGTCAAGTCGTCTTTCGTAATTCGCATTCCTGCCTTGTTCTCTTCCCCTCTCTCTCTCACCCTGCCCGAAATTATCTCCTCTACTTATTGGCTTGCGTTCGGTCCTACTATTTTCAAGAGAGTCAAAGTTTTCCAATAGCTTCTCGAACCCGTCAATAGTAGTAATATTCTGCATGAAGAATGCTTCTTTAATTATATCAGGAAAATGCCTTAATAATGTTTTAATTACCTGTGATTCAGTCTCTAAACCTTCTAAATTCTGGCATATAAGTACATGCGCTAAGAAATACTCTGAGTACGAAACACCATCCCTCCTTTGGTACTTTCCAAAAATAATGTTACATCTTTCTCTTTCTTGCACATTTTCATTCCAGTACTTGGCTATGAACTTCTCTTTAAATTTTCTAAAACTAGTCATCTGGTATTTATACACACTGAACCATGACCTTGAATCCCTAACAAAAGATTTATCTAGCATCTCAAGTACTTGTTCCCATTGAACGATCCCCTCTTCTAAATCTTTAGCGAACTTCTTTTCTACTGTTTTTAAGAATTCCATTGGGTTATATGCCTTGCCTGTGAATACTGGCAAATCTGCCTCTTTAGTTAGAAATCTACTTAAATTTCCTAATTGTACATTACCGCTATTTGTTGCTATTTGCTTCTGACATCTCTGCAATTTCTCCTCCATTTTATCTGTTTTACTCGCTACTTGTTCACTGATACTGTTAAATTTACTGTTAACCTCTTCCCTAATTTCTTGATTATCGCTCTCTAGTTTATTTTCTAAATTACCTAGTTTAGCAATATTATTATCACACTTGATCTTCATACTGTTGACTTCTCCTTCTAAGTGAACCCTAACCTTACTACATTTAATTTTCACTTCCTCGTCAATTTTATCAACTCGCTCCGACACTTGTTGCATTCTGGCATCAACCTTAAGTGACCATGATTCCTCCACCTCACTAATCCTGTTTTCTAACTTATTGTGAAATTCTCGGCCTACTTCATTAATTTGTTTATTGAAGTTCTCTGTAGCTTCATCAAACTTCTTACGTTGTTCATCTAGCTTCTTACTATGCTCAGTGAACTTAAGATCTATTGATTTCTCTAATTGATCACTACGCACGTCAAATTTCTTACTTTGTTCCTCTAACTTCATACTCTGTTCAGCTAACTTTGCACTTTGCTCGCCTAACTTAATATCTATGTTTCTGTTCTGTTCTGTTATCAGCATCGTCAGGTTTCGAAGCCAGGAAGGATTCTCCCCCTCATTAATCTGGATGTTTGTAGCCCCGTCTTGTTTATTTTCCTCAGTTTCCTGATTTTCGCTTACTTTTGACATCTCATCATTGGTACCCTGCACATCTAATTTCGACATTTTAACTGATCTTATAATACTACGGTTTCTCAAATGTATATTCCCCAAATTATCCCTGTTACTCATTACCCAAAAAACAACTCATCAAAAGAACACTCCTAATTTATAACCGTAGTTCCCTAACTTGATATATGCCTCTTTATTGAAAAACTCGGAATGAATGCAAAGAGTACTCGTTTATATCGTACATGAAAACAACTTTAAACTTTAACATACTTGAAATAAACTGGATTTATACATAATATCCATTCACTTCAGTACGATATTTCGTAGCCCCACATTGGTTGTGCCATTTGTAACGGCTACCTTTGTCGTTGGATATCGCTCTACAAGTTGGGCGATCATTTATAACGTTTCTACAGATATTACAATCAAGACTCCTTAAAACCACCTCATCGTTCTTATTTTTTAGCATTGGCCTGTCTAGACAGACGACATACACTTTATTAATTTAGATTTACTGGGCGCCAGTTATCGTAAAGATAACACATTAAAATTTTATTTAGCCACGGCCGCTCCCTTCCTTGAGCCAAGATCTATCATCGGAGCGTAGGGCAATAAACGTGCTCTATGAGATACTCTTTGCATTCCAACTATCCTATATATTCAACTCCCAATGAACAAGACATTTTAACTAATACTGGTTTATTTACAACAAAATTATTAACATTTGATCTGAGGTTTCGAGCTGTGTACAATATGTGCATTAATATTCCCTAATTGCGGGGCAATATTGACTGTCTTCTCGCTAGCGCTGATCTTCTGTGTTGATAATAACTCGGTCCACATACCTGGTGCCTTGTGGTTCAAAGTCCATCTCGTTGGTCTGCTTGCAGTCTAATTTGAGATCTTACGCCAACACACGTTTATTGACCTTTGAAAACATATGTTTTCTTCTTCTCGTTGTTGTTGTTGTTGTTGCTGCTGCTGCTGCTGCTGCTTGTTTCTGAGTTTGATCACCATGGTAAGCAAATTTGAACAAACCAGGCTAATTGAATTCACTAAGTCCCATCTTACTGAGGGACTGGCAGAGTCTACGACTCACAAAGTCAGTGAGTGAGTGCGTGATCGAATATGTGAATGACAGAATAGAATCTATAGAATAGCCAGTGCTGAAGTCGCGCTGGGCTTTTATACACTCTGAATGGTCCCGATGTTTCGCGGCATAAATTTGCCCGCGACCCATCAGACCAATTATAGCAAAGCCTTTCTCAGTCCTCAAGCGACGCTAAAACTTCTCCGAGCGGGAATACAGGCCCGCGTACTTCAAATATTCCACTCAGAACCCGCTATTCCTCTCGTTGCGCATATATATATTCCGCCCAAATCTTTCTCCAAGCCCTTGTCTCCAGTCAGCGTGGCTTCGTTCCAGAAATACATTTTCTTGCAATATGTTGCTTCACCGTCCGTAACTTCTTCCAACCATGCCCGTCCTGTCTTTACAATTTAACTAATAAAACAGCCCTAGACCTCTATAAAAACCCTGTTTCTTAATCTAAGCACTTGACAATATTATATATGACTATGGTAATGACGTGAATATGGTATGGCCCCTCCCTTGATATTAATGGGTGAATAAAACGATATAACTTTGATATTTCAATAATAATAATAATAATTACACAATGATATTAAAAATAATAATAATAATAATAATAATAATAATAATTTGTACCGTAATCAAGATTACGTTACAGCAGTTCACAGATATGCACGTTTAAAGCAGCACGAAGCTGCGTTACGATAGTTACCAATCGCACCCTTTAACAGTAAAACGAATATTTTGATATTTCGCCTAGTGTACTTAGTTATTATTGCTTGAAGTGGAAGAACAGCGAGGTCATCTGCCCCTCTTAACTTGTAGTTTAAGGGTGTTTACCCCAGGACATAACCAGTAGCTAGCGCCAAAGCAGGAGAATTCTCGTTGCGAGTTGAGTGGAGGTCATTTACCACGTGAAGAACGTGTTCACATTAAAAATATATTACAAAGGAGTAGCCTAAAAAAGCCTCACAGGCAGCAATTCAAAACATTTTCCAGGTGATAGATGGGACAATATAAGGAGTCATGTAAACTAAAGTCTCTTGGGGGGGTTAAACCCCGCCGTCGGTACGCCACTGAGTGTAGGCTAAATTAGGACATGGATGTAACTTGGATGCTTACGCGTCGGAAAACCTAATATTTTCATTACGCACCCAGCGGAAAAATAACAAATATTGTGCATTCAAAGCTTTACTACTAAAAACAAAATTAATCCAGCGACAGTTTTCATTTTTGATTGGCATTCCAACGCATGCTGAGTATCGCTGGTGAATAATATGAAATATCCCGACTTTCAACGGGAATCTCTACTTAGAATTCCATTATTTACCCTGAAAGTAAACCTTCTTAGGGGATCATGGTCGAGATAGGGACGTTTTGACGTGTTTATTGCTCTGACTCGTCAGGTGGAATCATTAAGGTGCGTACCTACTCCACTACACCTGCAAGTACGTGACTGATTCCCTGATTACCTCATGTCGATGACAAGCCTAGTAGACCACAGGACAACGTTTTATAACACCTCCTGACATGGAACTCGTTCAGGAAATGCGTGTACAAATTGCACAAGAAAGACTTAGACTGCCGGGGGGAAACGCTATAATAAACCTTTGGTTGAAAGAGATTTTGTCCTCAAAAGGTATAAGAAAAAATCTCAAAATCCTTATTGGTCCATTTATAACTGAACAAGTATATGACAATAATAGCAACAGAGCTGTTAACATTATAAATGAGGAATTAAATGGAAAGTAAAATGCTGCTAGTTTATAAAGTTACTATCAAACGACGTTAACAGACTGCGAATATCGTGCACACGATCGATGAGAAAATGAGCATGTATGACTAAAAAGCGTAATGCTTTGCTTTTTATTATTTATGTCATGAAGTAGATGTACTTAGCATCGCCGTAGAGTACAAGAATGCTAATGGCCAGGTACCCGATGATCACACCTCAGAATAGGATGGCCCGACTCAACACCGCAATCCTTGGCATAACATCGGTAAAATACGAAAAAGAAACCCTGAACGATCGAAATAATTTTAGAAAAAAATGAACACCGGTAGGACGAGATTCAAATAATCCCAGGGCGTTAACAGGAATTCGGTTGAACTGGGTATATTCTGAAACCATTTCGATAATCGTTCAGGTCAAGTGACCACAAAAAATATAGAACTCAGCTGGGCTAAGATAAAACACATCCATTATTTATTAAAAAACACACAAAATACAAACAATAAAATATACGAATGGCTATGTAAGCTTGGAGATTCAGTGACCTTACTGCTTGAAGGGCAAAAAGAACTAATTTAAAATTGTTCAACAAAAATGTAATTTAATTGGGGCAAAAATCTCCTCGCACCCTATTCTAGGATATAAATCAACTGACGGAGATCCTCAGATAATCTTTAAACCTGTCGTTAAACCTCCCTGCGGAAAAGAATTTCCATGCGTGAGGGGGTGTCAGGTTATACAAATCTCCAAAACCAAAATGAAATTCAGATTTTTGATCTCCTTCTAATTAAATTGAACTCAAATAAAATGGATGTTATTGATGTTCGTTTCTTCCTTCACCAATCTGTACTACATTAATTTTGTTACAATTTACACTCTACTCCTTCTAATCATGTTCATACTGCCTGTCACTTAGCTGTCTAATCATAAATGTTTGCTATTAACCCAATCGGCAATCACATCTGCCTCATATTTGCGTTAAATTTGTTTAAATCATGGAATCAGTTACTTGATTTAAATTAAAATCACATCTATTACTAGTTGCAACTTGACAATATATATCAAAGACTTCATCAGGAACATTTGCATTAAAAAATACATTTCCATAATGGACTTGCTTACGTTCCACCCTGTAGTGAAACCATTCCATGTTGATCTGATGTGTGTTGTGGATCTCTAATCCGTGATTATACTAGATTATATCTTAAAAATCACCTTCACATGCTTACTGGACAGAAATGCAGACAACTGTAGCACACAAAATAAGTATTTTATCTGGATATAACTTGCGTGCCTCCATTCCGTTACACACCTGTACTTATTAATCAAGTCCTGAAAGTATTCCATTTTTTGTCCATTACTCTACTATCAGCCTCACTTCACTAAAATATCACATCTTATTTTACGATGTTAATCACCTTATTAATTCAAATAATGTCTCCTTAGAGTTTCACCAAGTCTTTTTGTGGATAACATCACGAGTAAACCCTACCTCACTTAAATTTATATTGACATGAACTTTCATTGCTTACGACATTCATTTCACGTATTCTCATTTATTTGTTTGCAAACCCCCGATTAATTTCAACATTGCTAATATCAGCATTTTATACAACAATTATTCAATTTATTTACAATAAATATTTATAATTATTGAAGCCTCCGTGGCTTAGGCGGCAGCACGCCGGCCTCTCACCGCTGGGTCCGTGGTTCAAATCCCGGTCACTCCATGTGAGATCTGTGCTGGACAAAGCGGAGGCAGGCAGGTTTTTCTCCGGGTACTCTGGTTTTCCCTGTCAAAATTTCATTCCAGCAACACTCTCCACTATCATTTCATTTCATCTGTCATTCATTTAATCATTGCCCCAGAGGAGTGCGTCAGGCCTCGGCAGCCGGCACAGTTCATATCCTCGCCGCTAGATAGAGGCTCCATTCATTCCATTCCTGACCCGGTCGGAGACTGGAAGCAGGCTGTGGATTTTCATTTTTCATTTATAATTATTATCCACACAATTTCCATCAATGATACTGTAAGTTAATTTTACCATGTCTTCCTCACAAAATCAAGTGTTGTGTAGTCAGCAATAATTTATAGTAGTATAATTTGTAATCTGAGAAATTGTTACTGGTTTCAATTCTATCATCCATCCTAATCGTGTACTGAAATTCCTATCAAAATTCCACAGAAAATTATGGTCTACCATAGCACCTATCGAATGCTCGACATCATCTCAGTCCTCCTGTTCCAATCAAATTCGTATTTACATCGGTGTCCTGAACATCCATACAATTTCAACTAATAAACTCGCCATACAACCTAATTTTACTTTCTACTTGTCAAACAATCCGCATCGCCGTAACCCACTATAATTGGAGAAATATATCGTAATCCATTCTTGATATTCCTTTGACTGATGAGAAAACCTTCGATATTGTAGTCTCCTCCAAGAATGGTCCCAGGTTTCCATGAGGACATTTCCTCTTCGGCCTCCTACTCATCTCCGGTCTCCATGGTCGCTTTCCTCGTCTCATGACGTCAGCTGGCGTCGCACTCTTCGTCACGTAGCTGTTACGGCTCCCATCTCCTACAATTTAGCCTGACATCGCGTCGCCTCGATTGTTCATGTCGTAATAATCACACATATTGTCCGCAAAACACATTTTTATACTGTTCATATTATGCGCGTTACATTTAGAATTAATAATGCATGTGCAGGATTGCACTAGAACTTCCCATGTTCGTATTACAGTTCCGCTGCTTGGCGTGAAAGTTTCCGTAATATTTTACGTACAATCGGCTGACATTGACACACACGCAACCCTTTAGCTGCTATCACAACATATGTTCTGGTGAGGTCGTTTACCTGCTAGCGTTCACCTATCCGTCTCAGAACAAAAGCACATCGCTCATTTGTTATTTGTTCCTCGTGGAATAGCTGACGCGTCGACAATATCACGTTCGTACAGAGTGCGATGTTTTGACTCCCTTTCACCTTTCACTGTTATACCGGTGCGTCTTCTATACAGAAATACAGCGTAACTTGAATAATCTAGAGTCATATATGCTTCGCCTCAATCTGAATTCACAGTAGACATGACGGCTAAAAGTTCGTACTGCGTAAATGTTTAGGATCACACGCGGCGTTTCGTATTTTATACAACTTCCCCGGTGTACTGAGTTCGATATAATTCTCGCGTACAAGACCGTACTGAGTTCCTCATGTACTGTAGTATGCAGTCACGTTCTGAGTATGGTATTGCACTCACTCGCTCTGCGAATTTAGCTAGAACTGTCTTTTACAGCCGACGGTGCCGAACTGTACCGTCACAAATGTCGCACCGGACAAACTGCCCCGCGAACGGCCTTGACCTTAAGTGTCTCGTGGACTGCCATGAACTAGACTATTCTCGAATATTATCAGGTTGGGCTCGCCCGGTACTGAGAGTGCCCTGTATCATTTCAGACATAGCTGAACTATTTCCTTAGTCAATAGAGCGACTATTCTCATGTTTATTTAAGCCAAATTCTATATATCATTTCCTTTCTCTTCTTCGCTCTCTTCATAATTCACATTAATAAACAAATAGCTGGAATTCATCCCTAAGAAGGATATGTGCCTCAAAGATGTTATACATAGTATTATTCATAATTCCATCACATTTACATCCCTTAATAGCTGTAAATCGTCCTGCTCTCCTTACATATAGCTTTGCTGAGGTGCCATGTCACCTGTCGGCTGGCAATATCGATGACAGTACTGACCCAGAATTTTGAAAATTTTGAGATTGATATTGAAAGATTTCTGTATGTTAATTTTAACATGTATAAATCGTGTGCTGGAACTTTGCAAGAAACCTGTTTGGCACTCGAGTTTGTGAAGTCAGTGAGTCACATGACAGAGCTGCGAAGTGAAGCTACCCCGCCGAGTAAAGGATCCCAGCGAGCCGGTTGACAAAGGGAAGTTCCGATAGTGGAAGGAGAGATGTTCAGCCATTTTCAGACCACGTGCCGAAGTCACGCGCTAACTCACCTAGAGACACGCGCCTAATAGTGGGAGAGATTAATCACGTTGGTCGACATAGCCAATCAGAAGAAGAACATCTCAGGCTGTAATTGTTTTAGTAAAATAATATAATTTAGAATAATGAGCTGATACTTTTGTACATCAGAAATTGTAGTTTTAAAATAGCAACGTATACGTATTTTCAATTTCGTAACTGAATGCGTGGTACGACGAGCGTAATGGATTTTTAATGGCCCGCTAAGAATTTCCCGTGGATTGCAAAATGACGCTTTGTTTGAAGCCCAGCAGGGAAAAATACGACATGAGTCGAGGCTTCTTCTATCGTTGACCGTCGTAGGTGAAAGACGTTTGTCAGTTCGAGACAACAGTAGGGTCTTCGGAACTCAATATTTTAACCGAGAACGTGACTGTCGTGTCGGTCAAAGTGTTTTCGTTCGTTCGTGCGTAGTTATGTTATAAACATTATTGGAAAAGTGACTATTAAACAATAATCGAACTCTTATATTTGGAAGAAATTGTTACAACACGCAGTCAATATATAACTCTGAGCACTGTAGTAAATATTACTCAAACATTAAAGGCATTTATATCGAACATTATGCTATGCCATTTATCTACGCAAAGGAAAATCTACAAAGGTTACTCAAAAACAAAGTCGATACGTAAAAATTTATAAAACTACGATATTTGACGACTTTCAATTATTTAAGAATATCACGAGATTAATAAGCAACGTGAATTGTCAACAAATATAATATTCTCTACAAGGAAAGTTATTGCAGTGAAATATTTTGTCAAAATTATTTTCACTATGTCAAATCTTACGAAGTTGAGAGGAAGGATTACGGACTACATTAACGAGGTTGTAAGGAAGGTGTAAATATGCAGAAGAAACACAACATATGAACTGGAGTGAATGCTTGGAGTAACGAATAATAATTGTCAAAATTATGGAGAGTCTGAGGCAAAACCACGCAGATATGATGATGAATTTTAAGAAGAGAAGTAGAGAATTTCTAGAACGGCGCTAAAAAGAAGATGACGGAAATGCAGTATTCAAGTACGAGAGCAGATCCAAACTGAGACCAGAGCCAGAGTGCAGTTCAGACCCGAGAGGCAGTTCGAATGGCAGGAAGAGTATCGGAGAAAACTCATCTGGAAGGAGAATGCTGTACCTATATCTCCTGGTATTTGTAATACCAAAAATCATCTAGATTCGGCGAAAGATAGAAAAAAATATAATTATATTCAGTTTCGTAGTTTGAAATTATTTTGGAGTAAACCATTTCACCACGTTTATTAATTAAATTCTTTGTTAGGTATTTCGATTAGATTTTGAATTTTCGTAAACCGTAATTTAAGATTTTGAACTAGGATTTGTGTGTTTTTTAGGCGAGTTTTTCGAATTTCAGATTTTTGAATCTAAGAATTATTTCTTAAACAAATTTAGATTATTTCGATTTGAAATACTTGCTATGGGAACTTTACGTTAAGAAGAAATTTAGTTAGGAAGAAGATTTTTTGCGAGAAGACCTATGTAGTCTGTTTTTGTAAAGAGCCTAACTGTGTAATAACGTGTGGAAATGAGATTGATGGTCGAATCACTTATTGGGGTCGTGCTTTCGGAGTACTTGACGATTCTAATGTTAACTGGGGGTTGAAGGTTCCTAGCGGTTACTTGCTAAGCCGTACTGGTTTCCTAAGTAAGGGTAGTGGCTAGTGAACTTGAGAATTAAGGCCGGTTCTGCTGACCAGTTCTGATAAATGCTGAATAGTCGACTTTGCCCGTGCGCTTGAGGAGAGCCCTGTTTGCAAGGTCGTGTTGGCCAGAGGCCGATAGACAGACCTGATCTAAGCAGAATCAGACTGCTAATTAACGACCGGTGGATTGAGGTAGGATTTTAATAAAATGGTCGGAAAGCAAGTTGTGATTAAATGTGAACGGTTTAATTAATAAGAGTAGCAATGTTAACAGACTTCACTGGTGATGTTCAGTGCAGTCATAATTTACAGTAAGTGGCGTGGGTGATTACAATGTTTTAAAGTTGTGATAGGTAACAGGAAGTAATGGAAGTACCCTTCGTACACACTCACCCGGTGCAGATGCGCAGTAGTCGGTGTGGATGTTGGCAGCGTCGCAGGTAGACAGACAGAACCTCCATGTGTGGGTTAAGGTCTAATTGATAATAAAGCCTACCGCTGAATCAGCTAGTTGGCAGACCGGTGTCCCAGTTAACACCTGCTGCCAGTGTTTATGAAGTGTTGTAAGGATTTCGTGAGGGTTGCTACATGCTTGCAGCCTAACTTACTAGAATTGTGGTCAGATGGTTAGTGCTATTGGTTCCTTTCTTTGTGTGGGTTTAGAAAATGTAGAAGCGGGGGTGAGAAGAGGTGAGATGGGGTGGGTGTACCCTGGGGTGTCTCAGGTACACCAATATTGAGCAGAACATCTATATCATGATTTTATTTACGTGAAATTTTCGACGATCTATGGCGTGGAAGAATATTTGCGATGTCAGAACATTTGAGTTGTTGTTAATACAGGTATAGACAGGATTGGAAGATTATTATTTTTTACTTAAATTTAATCTATTGAAAGTTACAGGAAAGGCTTCGATTTTCAAGACTAGTCGAGTTTTTGTCTAGTCAGTCAATAAGAGGAATAGACACTACAATTCTATCAGATTACAAGAATTTCTAGAATTCTAACTAAATCCTCATATGTTGAACACCGATATTAATGTTTGTACAATATTGCAATACATGCGAATGTTGTTGACATTTTAATAATGGTTTTTAACAATAAGGAACGATCAGTCAGTAAGATATAAATGTTATTATTATTATTATTATTATTATTATTATTGCATGTTAATTAATAGTGTTATACCTATAGTAGCTACTAAAGTAAACCAACTGAGATCATGCATTAATGTACATAGTCAATATAGGAAAAGTATTTGAAGCACGAGGAAACTGAGGTGAATGCTTTATGAATTATTATGATGTTTTATGAAGTGGAAAGGTAAGAGAACGTTATTGAAACGAATTTATGATGATATACAAGTATTTTATGTAACAAGGAAGGTAATACCGTGCAAAGTTGTATATTAAGACCAAATTACGTGAAGTAGAAGTATTATGCTATTTGGAGCAGGCCATGTAATCTTTACGTGAAGTTTATGAAGTGGAACAGTTATGAATGACTTTGAAGCATGTTAAAGAGGTTGTTGGCGAGGTGAATGTAATTCTTATTTGGTAATCCAATGAACCAATTATCACGATTTATGTCGATTTTAGGTATGAGCTTGGTTTTATTGCATGGCCATATTTGCCTGAATTTGTAAAGAAGACCCTAGAATGTTATTGCCGACGGTAAATGATGTTTAAATGATAGATAAATAATGTTTAACTATTTTATGAAAGTGATATTAAATAGTAAATGATGTTAAATCATTTTACGCAATGATAATACGAAGAGAAGAGTTTGGAAAGGACTTAACGAAGTGAAATTTAAGAGGAAAGAGGAATAAGCTTATGTATATATGTGGATATTGTATATTGTTTTACCCTTGTTATGGGGGTAGAAACAGGGGGTGAGTAGGTGTCGGGGGTGATATGTGATCGGGGGACTTTGACGGGTGTAAGAGACCATCAAAGGAGTGTGGGAAGGTGTGGTGGGCGAAAGGATAAAGCTCTGCGGATGAGGGACCACATGCAAGCATTGCTCCCTAAGGGTGAAAGAACTGTCTTGTTAACCAAGGTAGGAGCGAGCGAGCTATGGTTCGGCTGCTGACGCCGCATTACGAGCAACGTGCTTTGAAGGACAAGGCCGCTTGGCGGAGTGGTGAGTGATTGGGCTAATAGTGCTGATCCGAGTACCTTGGTGTATGACTAAGTGGCGTGCGGGGAATCCGGCCGTGAGGTAGGAAGTGAGGGCACAATAACAACAAATGGGCTTCGATAATAATAAATGTGTATTAGCTTATAAGAGCTATAGTGTGATAGCAGATGCTTCCCTGTTATTAGGGATAGCTTTAAATAAGTACAAGTACAGTGTAAATGGGGTGGTGAAAGTGTGGAAGGATGTACATGCAAGTATTAGAGAAATCCTGATAAGTACACATTTACTGGAGGTATCGGAGACGTCACTCGGCGCTCGGGCAGCAATTCGAGAGAAGACAGATTCCCCCTCCTGGCGGGATGTCTTTTTATGGGTTTCCATACTGCTGAGTGTTGCAGGATTGGCAAACTACTGCTCTTGTAAACATTTCCTGTATATTTGTTTCTGTGTAACGCAAGCGCTTGGCTAATAGCTGTGGCTAGCTCTGCCGGCTTGGTGTGGAAAGAAATGTGTTGCTGTTGCTTCCATCCTAAGGGTATTTCCGGGGTGAAAATGGTGTAGAGTGTTGGACAGATGCGTAGATAGTAGGGGTGTGTTTGGGGATGATTATAGATGTGTAGATGTAGTACTCAGCTGTAGATTATCTGTAGATAGATGTCCGGCGTGTAGTAGCCACATGTCTCTTAAGGGTGCTATCCGCCCTTAAAGCCATAACAATATATTTTACTTAACGTCAGTAAGCAGCTGATCGGCGGTGATAGTGAATAAGTAGGTGTATATTAAAGATAGGAGTAGTTATTTAATGGAGTTCATGTGTATAGACTAACAGATATCATTGTAAAGCTATTGATAAACCGTATTTCGGTTATTTTAAATTATTTTATTATTATATCTCTTAATTTTGAAACTCTGACACAGGAGGTTGTGCTGGTATTAATTTGTTGTAGTTTGACGAGTGTCAATTTGTAATATTTTTAATTTTCTACGATAGCTGAGTTATTTATGGCTATATTTTAATTATTTTGCAGGAGTGTCTATTTTATTTTATTTGCATTTCGTTTTAGATTAATAAATTAATTTTCGTTCATTTATATAGAAAGAAATCGTCGTGATTTATACTAGTTATAGTATGATTGTGTTGTGGAAACGGGTGCCAAGTCTAAGGCTATCCCTTTTTCTGTCCAGTTACGCCACAAGAACCGTAAGTTTCTCACTCTCCCTAGTAGTTTGATTGTTTTCTCCAGTAGAGTAGTCCATAACACAGTCGAAAAGAGGATGTTCCCATCATGTATTAGTTATCAGTAGGATTTACAGGATTTTCTGGCCTGGGAGCTTGAAGATTCTACGATCCAGTTGTTCTTCGAATTCGTCAAGTACATCTTCACGATAATTTCGGGCACATTACGTTATTGTTAAGGAACGAGGCAAACGTAAAAAATCATTAATTAGTATACTGTAAAATTGTCTCTCTAGTTTTCTCCGTATGAGGTCTCGTCACTTCAATATATTAATTTATCGTTCATTATGAAGGATTCTCGTTAATATCGATTATAATTATTTTCAGGGACACGAGCTTCAAGACTTCGGAAGCTGGTATTCACAAAATTCACAGTACTGGGCACAGGGCACATAGTTGTGAAATATGCATGAAGGATTTTCCATCCGCGAGTAGATTAAGGTATCATTCTATAATTCATAGTGGCCGTAAGGATTACTCGTGTGATGTGTGTGGAAGGGCTTTTGCTGACCGAAGTACGTTGAAAACTCATATTTTAATTCACAGCAACACGAAACCACACGTCTGCAAAATATGTGGTCGGGGTTTTAGACAGAAAGGCAGTTTAAACTACCATAATACTATACATAGCGGTGCCAGAAACTACAGTTGTAAATCTTGCGGAAAGTCTTTTTCTTTAATAAATGCACTGAATGCACATTTAGTAGTTCATAGTACTGCGAAAGCTTACTCTTGTGCTACATGCGGAAATAAATTTAAGCACAAATATTATTTGAAGCACCATTTCTTAACGCATAATAAGAAAAAAAAAACTAATGTAAATTATGCTGAAAGGTATATGCAGTGAAATATCATTTCCAGTATTTATACCAGGCAAAGGAATGCTTGTAAGATGGATCTCTCTATAAAACTTCAGCAATATACTACAACATAATAACTTGTGACCACACTTATTTTATATAATTTTTACTTAGATCACACGCTTTTTATGAATTCGGGAAAGCCGATCCTGGGAAATATTTAAAGGCCTAGATGCATAAGTAGTATTTTTTTAAACATGTAAATATTTTAAGGTCCGTTGTTTTGGTGTACAGAAAATATCACCATCCTGTCGTTCTGCTCACATTTTCAAATTGCATCCTTGTGCACGAGCTATTACAATACACCATCAGGGATGACGCCCAAAGGTTAATTGAAAACCATGGCTGTAAGCGGATGTCATCAACTATGTTGTTCGGTATATTTATATTTGGCTGCTGTGAGCCACTTTTCCAGATAATTCAAATATTTTGTTGATACCTCGTTAAAACAATGCCATTAGTTATTTGGTTCAATGAGGCTTCCCTTTTTTCACTATCACTAGTCCCATTTTGCATTGTTAGTACTCCCATGCCTCTATCGAAAATGCTCAAATAGTTTGTAATGTCTAGAAATTACTACCTCACGGCAGACTTATACAAGCATTCTTAAATCTAAAATCAACACTGCGCAACAGAACGTTGAACTCTTGATTTCCAATGTATTTTCCCTGAATAAAATGTCAGCTTACAATTGCTAAGGAGATTCTAAAAGAAAACAGCTCCCGAAAAGACCGTATATAGTTAATTTCTATTATCTTCTCTGTTCTGAAAACTGACCAAGAATTTTTACCATGTATTGTTCTTACTCGGAATATTCGTTTTGAATGTTAATAAACTTAGCAGAAAGCAGTGGTGACATGTGAACTAACATGCAGGATTTGAGACATTGTAGTGATTTATTCCTGTATCTAGGTGTGTATTGTGTGGACTCTTTCAAATAATCACTGGCATTTTAGTGGCTCTATAAATGAACGTATAATTGGAGCTAAGAAGAGAGTAGGAGGCGGCATTCGCCCTTTTTATGTGAGACAGCAGTTTTTGAACGGAAAAGGTGGAACACCAAGCTACCTGTTCTCAGTTCTTTCTCACGAGTTTCAGTGTACTCCATTCCAGCATTCAGATCAGAATTAAATTTCTTCACAGAACAAGGAATCAAACCCAGTCCTTAGAAGTGACGACCTACAAATGTTAGCCACGTCGCCATGTGGGGACTAATGGTGGGTAGGAAAGATTGAGGAAATTATGTTTCATTCATACCTGTCATTACGGAAGAATATTAAATTGAGAATTATAAGTACTTCGTGGGTAATTACTGTATTTCGAAATTTACAAAGAAATTTCCAGTATTATGGGGTATCTACTTAACAAGCTTAAAGGACTCCTAATTTATAAAAACAACTAGCTGTACCTGGCATGCGTTGCAATGCCATTCAAAGAAAGTGTTGGCGTAGTAATTTTGTTTGTGGAAGTGTTTTTGTATTGTGCCCATGTAGACATAAGTCCAACGACCACATATGCATTTGACCGGAAATCAGCTAGCACGAGATTCAAAATATCTCAGGGCGCCATCTGGGTGAATTTACAAAACAAAACTGATCTAACTTGCTTTACTGATTTTCGGCTTGATGCAACAATAAGGATAGAAGGGAGATATGAAAATACTACAATTTCTAAAAAATCTCATTTTATTTATAATTTTAAAAGTCAATTTAAAATGCAAATTGCAAGGCAAGAATTCCCACACAAGTCACATATAAATCAGAATTATCAAAACTTTGAAAAAGAACACTATGAAGTTGATCGAATGCCTAAAATGAATAGTCCGTTGGCATCGACCAAAATTTACCATTATATCTATAATAGTAGGCTATTCAAAGCAAAATTAATCGTCCAACCTGATGCCTATTTCAATATTTAAACTCAATGAATATTTACATGATTATCCCTTTTCACTTTTAAACAAAAGTATTTGTTTAAACAAATTCATTTTTAAGCAATTTTATCACTCGTAGAATTCTTTCACTTCTTAAACAAATCATAAAGTTGGCTGGCATCGTCGGAGCGTTAGATTTATACTTCATT
Source organism: Meconema thalassinum (assembly GCA_946902985.2). Lineage (NCBI taxonomy): Eukaryota > Metazoa > Arthropoda > Insecta > Orthoptera > Tettigoniidae > Meconema > Meconema thalassinum. The sequence continues at coordinate 138,545,343 of OX336398.1, read as the reverse complement.
TGAATCGTAGCAAAGTAAATATCAAATGGACATGAGAGCATCAACAATAAATGTTTATAAATATAACATCTGAGCTTTGAACTGTTTTTCTTCCACCTGTAGTCTTCCCCTTTTTTTCTTTCCTTCGGCGTTTCAATTATCGGAATTGTTCTCTTTTCTTCTTGCTTATTACAGGCAAGAATAGCCGAGCAGATCAGTGGACATTTGTATAATTGCTGATCAAGGTTCGTTATAGTGATTTCTTGCTATGCCGAATCGTGATTAATGACACTTCTTCCCTTTTATCTTCTTTTTCCGTCACCTGTGACAACCCTATGCAACTCTCCTGGCAGTCTTCTGTTTTGTTTTATCCTGGTAGGACTTTTTTGTGCTTCCGCTCTCGTATTCGAGATGCCTCTCTTTATTTCGGTTTTCTCCCCTTTTTCTGGTAATTTATAGAAAAGTGCGCGTAGGGACGTCTATGTAGTTTATTTTCGTACTATGTCGGATAAGCAGAATCCATCAAGGTAAGTCACGGCTTAATATCCCTTGTATGTGGGTGTGGATATGTGGCTTGCGTATGGAATACTAGGGCATTTAGCCTTATATAGTATGTCGATTGTGTGCCTGTACCTTTTCTTTACCTTTTATCTCGTTATCGTCATTCCTTTTATGTTGGTATTTGGTTCGGTTTACTGGATAGTGCGTACATCACAGTAAGACCAGCACCATACCTCTTATCTTTGTCTACCTTATCTTAGGATTGCGTCTGCATACGCAAGAACTTGAGATTGACTTTAGCCCTTATGCGGAACTGATCTTGATGGATATCTTTTGTAATTTGTAACGTTATCTTTCCTTTAAATATTTCATGTCCGTTTCTTGCCCCTCATTTTAATGTTTATTTTGTTCACGACATGTCTACGCGCTCTTTTATTAATTCTCCGACCTTTCTTATAATCCATCACCTCTTGCTTTCTTCTGGGCTATCAGAGTTGCCGATCACTCCTTTGACGGCACACTCACGTTTCCTGACTTCTTTGTCTAGCCCTTTTTATATGTATCTTTTCACGATGTAATTTCACTCATTATGAGTATACCTTCCCCTTTTACGTTCCCTCCTTTACCTTTACCGCATATTCCCCCCATAACCTTAATGTTGCGGTTCCTCGTACGGTTAGGTTACCTCTTGTCTTATGTTAGACAATCATATTACCTTACCTTATCATGTAACGCTTCCTTGTCATCTCTCAGGACCATTTCTTTTGTGAATATACATTATCGTTCCTCTATTTAAGCGTGTCGTTTGTGTACCTTATTCACTACTTTGTGTAGATCTTCATTTCTTAAGTAATTAGGCTAAGCTAAGCTAGGCCCATGGTTCTCAATGTTTAGTGCATTCGAATTGAACTTGCATTCACAGCGATGTGGATGTACGTTCAATGCGCCGCCTCTGATACTTCCATAACCTTAGTCCGGTTTCATGGGCCCAGCGCCAGGCTAATTGGTACACTCTTCCACTGCGACAACATCTGCGAAAGGCCAGACGGCACAGCTTGAAATCGAAGAACTTTGATTAGTGGAAATTTTATTTGATCATCTTCTTGATTCTAGAACAACAAATATGATCCTTCATAAATTCAAAAAGAAATGTTTATCAAATTATCTCAATATTTAAACAATTAATTGAATCATCATTAATAGCTGCTCGTCTTTCACCCGGACGGGCAGGGTTCGAATCCCGGTGACAGCGGGGTGGAATTTTCACCTGAAAAATCACGTGGCGTCAGGAAGGGCATCCGGCCTTAAATCCCCGGCCAAAACCAAAATGAGCCTGGTTGGCTCCGGCGACCCCAATTAATTGGGAAAAGCCGAAGGAAGAAGAAGAAGAAGAAGAAGAATTGAATCATCATTAATCACTTGACATTTAAGTCATGGATTTAAATATTTGACTTTGTCTGGATTTTCACATAACTATACAAAATCATTCTGCTTGTTCTCATTCAATAACATTAGCAACAAATTAGAAATAACTGATTATCATTATCAACAAATTATTAATACTTATTTGAATTCAAAATATTTATTTGCACAAATTTTATTTATTTATTTCAGTAGTGGAACTCTCACAAAATTTTAAATTATCCATTTATTATTATTATTCAGTCTGGTCATTACTTAATTATGACAATATTTATTGTTTAGCACTTGCGCCTTTATATTGGTGCGTTCGACTGCTTCTGGATTACCATTATTTCTGACGGAACGGTGAGGCATCGTAAAATCGAAGAACTTGTTAATCACAAAATTGGTTTGACAAATTCAAAGGTAATTTCGGTGCGACACGAGAAAATCTTAACCGACATTTTAACTGTGGTGATTTAATTTCATAACCAATGGGTATTTTCCTTCAACAAGATTGTAATTATTGGTAATTTTACCTTTTTTCCTTCAAAACAATTTTTTATACATAAGCTGTCTAACCAACCCCTTGGTTGATGCTGCGTATAAAATCATTATTCATTCGCGTGAACATATTTTCACTACTGAATGACCCTCAATTCACTCTTAACTCCACATAATATTTTTCAATTATTATTATTATTATCATCACTTGTTATTGACAAGTCGCAGCTTGTTTTCAAACAGGAAGCTCTAGTGCGCCTCCAATAAACTTTATAAAATTCACCCTCACAGTAATCTGCATTATGATTCCCGGTCAATGCATGTGAGATTTTCGAAGTGAAATGCCACGTCTTGTGGTTCGGATTCAACGTAAAAAGGAGGTCCCGTGGCTCATGATCTCCAGATTAACGGTCACGTTAAATTACAAGCTTTTCCTTAATCATCATTATTCCTAAAACGTGTCTACCCTGTTCACATAGCGTCAAAATGTGACGTCACCATCTAACAATTTATATAATCTCAAATGAACCCTATTTTATACAGGTTTCTGTAATCCTCTGATGGCGTTCCGCGTCTCAAAATATATCCATCCCTTAAATTGATTGAAAAATCATGATATCTTAGTGTATCATGTGGGCGTGCATAAAATCACTAACCAATGCATAAACTAATTCCAATGTAAGTTTGGCTGTGTCAAACTTCCTGAATTAACATCCCAACTCTTACAAAACTTGATTCTAATTGTGTGCAAGATATTATTATCATCAATCAATCCACAAAAAATTGTTATTATTATTCTAATGGCAAATAGTAAGGGGATGATGGTACTTTAAACCCACTCGGCGTTGCTCGGGCGGCGTTCATTTTAAATAATTAATATTTGGCGAACCCATGGTCGCATTTTAACAAATGAGGTGTCGTTGGACTCGAGCTGACGGGGGATTTGCTATGGACCACATATTATATTTTTCAATCTTTTTTTTTTGAAAATTTTTGTTTTTGAAAGTAAGCGATAGTTTGAAACCAGAACATGATAGAACGTTGTGCCATGGTTCAAACGAATGGCGTTTATGTCCTTTATTTTTTATAATAAAAAATGTTATTTTTCGACATTTATAAAAAAGTCCAATTTTCAAATTGCTATATTTTGGGAACTAGAAATTTTACAAAACAGTTTGTTTGACATAAATGAAAGGTCCCTATCCATCTACCCGAAAAATAACTTTTTCAAGTCTCTAGGATAAAAATGCAAAATGTGTAGTAGTGTAGGTTCTGCTTATCCCCCTACTTTCATATACACTTTGGCGATATCTCTCGAACTCATGTTCGGATTTTAACGAACGAGGTGTTGTTGGCGTTGGGATGACGTCCTCTTTGCTGAGAATGAGTGTTGGTAGTTTTATTTTTTTTGAAAATTTTTGATTTTGAAACTGGCGCTATTTTGGAAACTGTGAAGATGAGAAAAAAGTTTGATTACATGAATGAAAGGTAGCTATGCCCTCTAGGTGGACAGCAAGTTTCAAGTGTGTAGGAGGGAAAATGATAGCCTACTTTCTCGTGAACATTGGCGATAATTGTCGAACGGATGGTCGGATTTTAACGAATGAGGTATTGTTGACGTTGGGGTAACGTCCTCTTTGCTAAGAATGTGTGTTGGTATTTTTTTTTTGAAAATTCTTGATTTTGACATTGGCGCTATTTTGGAAACGGTGAATTTGGAAAAAAGTTTGTTTGACGTTAATGAAAGTTGGCTATACCCTGTAGGAGGACACCAAGTTTGAAGTGTGTAGGAGGGAAACAATGATAGTCTACCTTCTGGCGAACATTGGTGATAATTGCCGAACGGATGGTCGGATTTTAACGAACGAGGTATTGTGGCGTTGGGGGTGACGTGCTGTTTGCTAAGAATTTGTGTTGGTATTTAAAAAAATGGAAATATTTGTTTTTGACATTGGTGCCATTTTGGAAAACAAACATGATAGAACGTTGTGCTATGGTTGAAACCAATGGCGTTTATGTCCTTTATTCTTTATAATGAAACTTATTTGAGATTTTTTGGAAACACTGAAATTTTGATTTTCTTATATTTTGGAAACTGGGAATTTTACTAAAGATTTTGTTTGACATAAATGAAAGTTCCCTACTCCCTCTACCATGAAAATAAATGTCAAGACTCTAGGACAAAAACTATGCATTTTGAAACTTTTTACCTGTTTTTTAAATTATTAAATAAAGAGTGTTTGTAGACAGAGAGAGACGATACCGTTGGGCACGTGTTACAACGAGGTTATGACTGGCCATGGTGAATACAGGAAATGGCTATTTCGACGGGGCGACAAAACGATAGAACGAGGGGTCGCTTTCTGAAATTTTGTTTGACGAACGAATGAAGGCGAATATTTCAAAAATCCCTCATGGCGATCTTTAAAACATGTTAGTAAACGGGTCGTGGGTAACTTGACAAATGATAATAATTGTATGAGTTGAATAAAAGCGGGAAACGTTTGATAGTTGTCAACAACTTGAAAAACTTGCTTTGTATGTATGTCTGACTGGCAGCCAAGAAAGAAAAAATCTGCTCGAGTCATGGCTGGCCGGCTGAGAGCTGGCTAGCAGAATGTATTCTCTTATCACGTTTCAGGAATGTGAGCTAGAGCTAACAACAGGCCGATGCAAAATTACAGTGACGTAGACGTGAGTTGAAGGTCGAACAATATCGCAACTACGTCAGAGAAATAATGCAGTAAGCTATTATTACTCCTCCCCCTACCATTGCCATGGCCAATTGCAGGGCAAGAGTGATGTTAATAGCTGTGGTAAGAGGGACACAGGGCGAGGGGCGGGAGAGAAGGGCAGGGGTATTTGACTGTTGATCATGTTATGACACACAGTCAGTGTAAACATAGGCTGTGTCTTATGTGTATAAAACTAATTGCATTCGTGTGCTCAACACCCAATTAGTCACCCTATTGGATACATTATAGGCTATATCTGAGGTAAGTGTTGGATTAACACTGTTTAGTTTATTTTAATGCTAATGATTGTTAAAACTATCATTGGTTTACCATTTCATTGATGAATTGTTTTTTATTTTGTTTGTTTTAGATAATCTGCATACCTGTTGTGAGAGACAGAAACCCCATTCCACTTGAACCTACACAAAAAAGAAAACGCATGGCTTCTTACGAAGCAAGGTAAGATTTTTTATTTAAATTTTATATATAAAAACCTGTTTGATATTATTTTTTTAGGTTGTACAAAGGTGCTATTTGGAATGGATATACTCATGGTTGTTTATTTTATTTATTTTTTTAGAGTGTGAGCCTGACAACTGCTGTTGAGTACGTGTGTGTTTGGGACCATTGCTGGAAAGTCTACGGCTGAAAACTTGGGTGAGATTGCTTTTTTTTAATTAAAATTTTGTCTTTCAATGCTACCGATACATTAACTTGGGAGCCCCTTGAGTCCTATTTTAAAAAGCGTGTCTGCTCTGGCCGCGTGGTGAATGTTAGAGAGAGTTTATTTCCAAAAGACTTGGTCGAATCGTGTTTCGAAATTTTTAAAAAACAAATTTGTACAGCGCAAAGGTTGCATACGGCTTTAAAGGTCAATACACAACTCTTGTGCGATTTCATATATAAAAAACAAGGACGTTGAGCATAAAAACATTTTATATTGGCAGTAAAATGCGAGAGATTTTGATGGCTGATAATCTAAAAGATAAGTATCAATCCAACATGATAACTGCCTTGCTATCAAAGTTTGATAAACTAAAACAAGAAGCCAGTGGTTTAGCGTTAAACAAAATCCCTAACCTGCAAATTAACATTTGTCATTTCAACCCGTTGAATGCTGTGTCAAGCTTTATTAATACACCACCAGCGATTGCCTGCCGGAGAGCTGTGTAGAATATAAAGGACCATGACAATGATTGCTTCCTGAGGTCTGTTCCTGCGTATTTGCAGCCATCACAACGTCACTGTGAGAGACCAGGAATGTACAAGGCCAAGTTTGTTGAATTAAAAAAAACTTTAAATTTAACTCGAGTGTCGTTCCCTATGGACTTAACCAGATCCATAGGTTTGAACAAGATAACCAAGACTTTTCGTTCATGGTGTATGGCCTTGATGGTGATGAGATTGTGGGTCCTCTTTATGCTACAAAAGAACCGAAACGACACCACATTCATTATATCTGTATGATGGAGAAGTGAATCATTATTGCCTGATTAAAAGCCTGAGTAGATTGCTAAGCAGTCAAATGTCTAAACATAAACCTAAGGAACATATTTGTGACCTTAGCTTGCAATATTTTGTAAATCCTACGCTTTTGGAACGTCATAGGATAGATTGTCTATCTCAGGAAGCGGTGAGACTGATATTGCCACAAGGGGACAAAGCTATGTTAAAGTTTACGGACATTCATAAGCGTGACACTGTCCCCTATGTGGTGTACGCAGATTTTGAAGCTCTCACCACACTCATGTCGGGATGTGAATCAGATCCCACCATCAGCTGAACCACACCCATTCAAAAACATGAACCCTTTGCCATAGGATTTAATGTGGTGTGTGCCTATGACCCCACACAATCCGTTTACAAATACCGTGAGGGGCCAGATTGTGCCAGATGGTTTTTGGATGAACTTGTAAAGTTGGCTCATGATGTAAAGGAATTACTGGACCACCCAGTACCCATGAGCCTATCTCCAGAACAGCAGCAGCAGTATGAGCATGCCACGACATGCCATATTTGCGAAAAGCCTATTTTAGGCGGATAGGAAAAAGTCAGAGACCACTCGCAATTTACGGGAGAGTTTCGTGGAGCTGAGCATAGTAAATGCAATTTGAACTGTATCAGTGTCTTTTTCCACAATCTGGCGAATTATGACATTCAGTTTTTGATTCGTGAATTGGGTCATGTCAACAAGGGCTCGTTTACCATTATTCCCCAAAACCATGGGCGTTTTACAGCCCTGACATAGAGGTTGGGCGGCTTTATCATTCGATTTTTGGATTCCTTTAAGTTTATGGCATCCTCGCTAGACAGTCTTGTGAATGGCTTGAATGAGGAGGAATTAAAAATACCAGAATGCATTTTAATGATCCTGAGCAATTTCAATTGTACATTCGGAAAGGTATATTCCCGTATGATTTCTGCAACAGCTGGGACGTGTTAAAGTATAAAGAACTCCCACCACAAGACAAATTTTACTCGAAACTAACACGCAGTACCGTTTCCGATGAAGACTATGCACATGCATGTCAAGTTTGGCGAGTATTTGAAATTAAGTCGCTAAGTGAATATGCTATGCATTACATAAAACTGGATGTATTGCTGTTCACCGATGTGTTTCAAAAATTCCTTGAGTTGTGTCAACTCATTTATGGTCTTGACCCGGCTCACTATTATACAAGTCCTGGGCTCTCGTTTGATGCCGCTTTGAAATACACTCAAGTGGAATTGGATTTACTCACTGATGTAGACATGGTTCTATTTTTTGAAAAGAGCATTCGCGGTGTCTTTGTGTCGCTTAACCACCGTCATGCCGAAGCGAACAATGTCTACATGCCTGATTATTCACCAGACAAACCAGAATCTTACTTAATGTACTATGGTGAAAATAATTTGTATGGCTACGCCATAAGTCAGCCTTTGCCCTATGGGCAGTTTGCTTGGCTGACAGAGAAACAAGTGTCAGAATTTGATGTGAACATGGCTAGCCAAGAAACAGGCCGTGGGTATGTCTTAGAAGTGGATATTGAATATCCCTCATCCTTGTATGATCATCATGCCGATTTCCTTTCTGCCTAGAGCAAATGGTTCCCCCTGACAGTAAAGTGAAAATTGAAAAACTCATGGGCACAGTTTACAACAAAAATCGGTATGTTCTACATATCCAAATGTTGGTGCAATGCCTTGCCCAAGGCTTGGTGTTGAAGAAAATCCACAGGGGTATTTCTTTTGCTCAAAAAGCATGGCTTGAGCCATACATGCGACTCAACACAGAGCACCGACAAATGGCAACACAGCAGTTCGAAATTAGTTTTTAAATTAATGAACAACTGCATCTATGGCTAGTCCATGGAGAATGTTCGCAAATACCGTGACATTAAATTGGTGAATGTCTGGGAGGGGCAGTGGAGTGCCCGGCGGTACCTTGCCAAGCCAAATTTTAAATCGATCAAAATTATCGATGAGGATTTGGCCACTATTGAAATGATTAGGACCAGTGTGACCATGGATAAGCCCATTTACTTGGGCCAAGTCATTTTAGACTTTTCCAAATCGGTTGTGTATCGATTCCACTATAAGTTTCCCAAACGCCATTTTGAGGACGTCTCTCTTTTGTATATGGATACGGACTCATTCATATACCACATTCGCCACTGCAACTCCTATGACGTCATGAGGCAGCATAGTGACTAGTTCGAAACCTCTTCCTATAGCGCTGACAAGGTGTTTCACATACCCATAAAAACAAGAAGGAAATGGGTGTTTTTCAGATGAATGTGGAGATTCTGTCATGACAGAATTTGTAGGTTTGGCCTCGAAAATATATGCTATCGCCCTCTAGACTGTAAGGAAGCCAGAAGAGCAAAAGGTGTAGGTAGGCAGTGGTAAAATCGCTAAGTGATGACCACCTGGCGTTTTACGCACTGGCAAAGCTATGTCCCATACACAGTACAGGATACACTCCAGCATCCATCATTTGTATCTTGTAGAACAGAGAAAACGCACCTTCGCCTCCATGGATAGCAAACGTGTGTTGACCTGCTCACCAGCCTACCCTGGGGTCATGACCGCAAGGAGGAGGAGGTGTGACTTTTCTGTTTAATCGTTTAGGGACATGGCTTTTTGTAACTCGTAGATTTAGTATTTTGTAAATATTGGTTTTCGACATTGTGAATAGCAGATTTTCTAAATAGTGGCAATTCACTTGGACCTTTTGCTCTTTAAAAAGCCCAGTGCAACCCTAGTTTATTTTAATTTTAACTTTAACAGAGTTGGGAAATGGAAAATGGTAAATAGTTTTTGAATTTTTTAAGCTGTACAAAAGTGTTATTTTTTGTGTAAATATTTAATGAGTAATAGTATTTTTTTAGTAACTTTAATTATTGTTTGTAATGGTAAAATGATAAATTTATAATGAAACGTTCTTTTGGGATAAGTGTGCATGTCGAGAATGTGCTTTTGGGAATAAATAAAGTGGTTGTGTTTGTTCCCAAAGGCAGGTATGGTTGTGTGTGAATGTATGAGTAGAGAGAAGACTGGTGTGTATGTGTGACCAGAGCAAACACGGAGAGGTAGGGTGGGTGGGGAGGTGGAAATTGTCACTTATATATATCAAATGGTCAATAGTCATTTTGTTTTGTTCAATAGTTTTTTTTCTTTCAAATTTAGCGGTCAATAGACATTATTTTTGTAAAAAACAGTCTTGCCTGCTGTAGTCGTAGACCTCTACGTTTCTCCAAACACCCATAAACACACTGCATTATCATTACGGTCGAACACTCACATAAACATCATTGACAAATCTCAACTTTCGACATACACCAAATGAAAGCAATGTAAAAACAGCAAAATGGAAAAATCCATGTTTCGATATCACCAAAATTCAAAAACGCAAATCGGATTTTTTAAAAACTGGACATGGCCATGTGTAAAATATTAAAATTCAAAAAACTTCCAACGAAATTTTTTAAAAAGTGTAAGAAAAAATGTAAAAATCCATATAATCAAAAAACGCAAAACTTGAAACGAACATTTTTTTTAAACTGTAAAGTGGAAAATGGTAAATGGCAATGTGCGAATTGATCATGTGTGAAATTTGAAAAATGAGAAATCCATGTTTCGATATCACCAAAATTCAAAAACATCATATTTTTTATTTTAAAAAAAACATCGTGTTTTTATTTCATAACCATAGGGATTGACAAAAGAAAATAGAATACAATCTCATCCCAATTCCTCACTTCCTAATTCCTCAATGTTTATATCCACGCATCATCAACTTTTCTTTCATTGCACTCATCACAATTAGGGCTGCCATCCTCTCACCCACTGAGGCATCACAGGATGTGAAACGTTGCTTAGCTTTTTTCAATAATAATTTATCAGCCACATGTCTTAATCCAGGATGAAGGAAGGAAGCTTGTAGTTTAACGTGACCGTTAATCTTGAGATCATGAGCCACGGGACCTCCTTTTTACGTGGAATCCGAACCACAGGATATGGCATTTCACTTCGAAAATCTCACATGCATTGACCGGGAATCGAACCCGGGCCGCCTTGGTGAGAGGCATACAGCTAGACCACTGAGCCACCACGCCCCTAATCCAGGATGACTATGGCGATAAGAAAGGTCATGTTCTTTGCATGCTTGATCCAAAAGATTAACGGGTACATCACCAGGCTGCAAACGTTTCTCAAGATGAGTTTCAGGGCCACAAAAATGGTAACCTGGAAGATGGATTTCGAAAGGTAAGTATTGAATCACTCTGTCAATGTTGCCATTGCCATTACAGGTCTGGCATATCCTTTTCTATCGATGGTGAAAAGGTTTGGTCTTCCTCGTCCTCTGTGGACGATGTTTGTGTTTGTTGTCGATTTTTTCTCGCCATGACACCCGTGGAATGATTCAACAAAGTCTTTACATGGACTTTTATGACCGTGATACAGTTTCACTAGCTGACAAGTCGCACACTGACGCATAGAGGGTATTTTTGCCCTGACCACTTGCTTATGGTGATCGTAATCCGTGCAGGGTTGCAATTAACTCAACACAGGATTTTGAGTCCATGATTTTGGTACATGTTGCAAGATTTCTTTCACCACGTTGGCGGCCACATAATATATGAACGACTTGGGCAGAGCCAATAGTTCCTCTTTGGTAAAACTGTCAAGTATCGTTTTGCATACAAAGAACTTGCCGATGGCTTTGTCCGTAGCATTGCCTTTCTCCATGGTATCACGTTCTGTAGATGTTTACACGTTGCTTGTAGAAATCTCACTGGCGTCATTCACAGGTAAATCTTGAGTTTTAATTTTGTTCAACAACTCCCAGCAGGCATGAGTGGTTAACCAATGAAAGAGATGCGACTCATGCGCTAGGGCTGTATGGGTAATGTTGCCACAGGGACAAGTATTCATCAGCGTTTGCAGGGATGGGCAGCCCAAGTCCATGAGGTCGGTACATTGACAGTAAGACGCCAAAAATGTTTGCAACCATTCACGTTTTTCATTACCTTTCACAAATACCACATTGGCCGAGGGCAAGTGTGCTTTCATGACCACGTCCAAATATTTATAGGAAATGGTTCCTTCATTCCAGTCTAGTAGCCTATGATTTTCAATTCTCTCGGTTTGTTTACGGTCCTTTTCACACAACAAATCAAAAGCATGGGGCGGTTTAAATAGCAAATGCGTAGCTCGTGATATCCAAAAAGTGGTACAATCAATAATGGCTACTTGTTTAAATATAAATTTGTTGTGACCAATTTTAAACCCTTGGCAATCCACAATGAGTGTGCGCAAAATGGTGCCGATTGCCTGGACCAAGTTCAACTGACGACTGACTGACGATCAATGACTAAGGTGTGACCATAACATGGTCTTACCTGCCATGCTAGTTTGAAACAAGTAGTTCCGTGAAGAACTATACAGCCTATTTTCATATATCCTACTTATGTTAATTGCCACTATCAACATACACAATTTCAGTTTGATTGTTGTAATTGATTCGTAGATATTGAGAACCGACTAAATATTTCGGATGGTCGCCATGTTGGATTTTATATATGTAGGTCCTAGAGTTTACTGTTACATGCAGATTATTGTGAACGTGTAGTATTCAAACTTCAATCGCATAATTAAGACACAAGAAAAAACAAGGAGATTTAATTTTTTTCACAGCTATCATCTTGAGGTTATGGAAACAATTGAAATAAATTAGATGCCAGTGGATTAACATTCGGATAAAGATTTACTGTACCAAGTTTCACTGCACGCGGATGGTTAAATTGCGAGAAACGTCCATGTGAATATTTATAATTCGCGTCACCGCCATGTTGGATTTGTGATCACCAGGTTATTTAAAGTCCTATAGGTGAACTTAAGTTCATAGCCCCTATGAACATTAAAAAATGCAGTTTGATTGCTAAAATAGATTCGTAGATATTCAGTATCGTCTAAATATTTCGAATGGTCGCCATGTTGGATTGTTAAATGTATAGGCCATAGAGTCATGTACCATTAAAGGAAAATTATTGCGTAGGTTCATTATTCAAACTTTCACTTCGATCGCATGACTACATCACAAGAAATAAAAACTTAATTTTAAAATTCGCACTGCCGCCATCTTGAGGTTATGTAAACAATTGAACTAAATTAGATACCAGTGGATTACAATGTGTATAAATATTTCCTGTACCAGGTTTCAGTGCGCTTGGAACATTAAATCGCGAGAAAGGTCTATTTAAAATGTTCAAATTCGCTTGGCCGCCATGTTCGTTTTGTAGTTAACCGGTTTTTGAAAATCTTATGCATGGAATTCCAGTAGTGCCCTTTATCTCCGTACAAAATTTTAGGGAGATACCGCCAATAGTTTCAGAGATATAGAATGCCGGTGAAATATTTCGCACATCCGCCATCTTGTGATTATGTAAACAATTGAACGAAGTTAGATATCGGTGCATTACAATGTATACAAAACATATACTGTACCAAGTTTCATTGCGTTTGGTTGGTCAAATCGCGAGAAACGTCTCTTTAAAAGTTGCAATTTCGCTTGGCCACCATGTTGGTTTTGTAGTTACCAGGTTTGCAAAAGTCACATAAGTGAACTTATAGTAGTTCCCTCTATCACCATAGAAAATGTCAGGGTAATATCGGTAATAGTTTCGGAGATATTGAATGCTGGTGAAATATTTCGCACAGCCGCCATGTTGGATTGGTGAGTCGTAACAAAATTTGAAGGGCACGGTCGAGGTCGCCGGGAATAGTGCTATGAACTTTCCGAGTTTCATTGAAATCGCTCCTGCCGTTTAGATTTTATTAGGGGGGGACACACACACGAATCACACACACAAACACACGCACACACACACGGACAAAAGGTGATCTCATAAGCCTATTTTTTTTTCAAAATTGAAAATTGGCTAAAAATGAGGTTTAGGGTAGGACGGGGGACATGAGAAATAATATTAACAACCACAATTTTTTTATTACAACATTTTATTATCATAAAACGTCTTACAGGCTTTTGTCATTTTGGGATAAGGACGATACCAACTGATACAACAATACAGCCTTTTGTGTTTATAACGTCCATAACACCGATGATGTCCCAATGTCACTAAACCAGGCGTTTTTGATGGTGAGTTGCTCACCGAAGTACCATGGACACCATACAGTCCACACGTATCGTAACTTGTTTTTTCATCACTCAGAGGCACGAGTGAGGGATAGCTTGAATGAGAGGGTATATTTCCCACCTCCATTCTGCACAGGTAGGGGCAGGCGGATGACCAGCGCTGATGTTCCTGCATGGGTTTATCACTCTCTTGCCATTGGTCTATGGGGACGGGACAAAAGGCACATTTCACTTCATCTCTTGTTTTTAAATAGTAGAATCTAGTGGCCACCAAGGCTTGAGGGTTTATGAAAGGCACTGGCCACGTTGCAAAGGTCTTGAAACGTTGTTCCTCAGAGTTTAAAATCATGGATGTGACGTCTCTTGATGTTTTAAAGCAAAACATGACTGAGCGGCTTGACGTGGGTTGCCCTGTTATTTATACACTCGTCACTTGGTTTGACAGTGGATAATAGTTGACTTGTTTGTGATGAATAATCAAACAGTAGGCCGTCGTATTGGCTGGTACATTGTCATGCGTTTCAAAATATAGTCGGATGTCAATATTGGATAGCTTGACAGACTCTTCCAGGTAAGAACAGTCAAAGACATTCAGTGGTGCCCTTGCCTTAAACGCTTGGGATAGCAGCATGGGGCTGTTCTCTTTTTGATAATACGACCGTCGAAATTTAGAAAACAAGTCATACAGGGGGCCAAACTCATTTTTTGAATAGTCCAAATCCAGTCCTTCATAGAGAAACACATCTCCATTGAGGAAAAGACGTGCATTTCTCAATTGCAGGTGATCAAATTGCGTGGCATCTTTGGTTTGTTGATACTTGCGATTCGTTTGAAAACCCACAATCATGTTGAGAGGTCTCTCTGTATAGCGGGCTGTTTTTACAGACCAACTGTGTGTGTTGGTGGTAGGCAATAGCGGATACTCATGGAGTGCACAGCTTCTAAATTCCATGGGTAGAGGCATATCTCGTTTTACCATTTTGAGTATGTCCAGTTTTTTGCTATCGTCAAGGGTTACATGAGGCACTTACCATAGCAAGCGTTGCAGTTGAATTTTTGAATCTATGGGGGCATTGTCGGCTCCCTTGAGTGCATTATTATCACTCCTCTCTCTCACCAGATAAAGCACTTGCCTTGCGTTGACCACAGGGCGCTGGTGATCTTCGGCAAAGCCTAAAATCAGTTTAAGAGGTAAATATCCAGTAAAGGTCCAATCGGTGTGTACCATCCAGTCATTGGTCGAGTCAGGACACCAACCCGCCATGCAAAGTGTTTTACCTTCTTCCTCACTGTAAGAGGGGTATAGTTTCATGACACTGGAAATACCTACATTTCGAGTGCTATCCACCACGATATCGTTAACCTCTTTAGTCCTGAGAGACAAAATTTGAAGATAAAAATATGTCCATGGTTCCATTCTGACCTACAGCATGTCAGAACACATCTTTTCGTGAAAATATAAAATTCATGGCATCCATATGGTGGGGATATGAGGTCCACATATGTGGACCTCAGGTTTTACTTGAGAATATTCAATGACTGTTGCTCAAAATACTAGGACTGCTTTTTAATACAATTTGATGTTTGTACAATAAGTGAAATGTAGTATGCAAGCAATTGTGAAGGTATTTAGCTATTAAGCTTTATAAAATTACAAGTAAAAAGAAATACAGAGGAATATTGTCTTATCATGAGACCACCTTTTCTTGAAAACGTGTATCATTGCAGGCTACTTTTAATGGTAGGCCTGAAAGCAATTGTTTTTCATGACACACAGATACAGATCACATTTAACACACATGATTCTGGTTTTTGAATGACAACCAGGATATCGACACTTAGAAGCATTCTTTGCTTCAACATATTTGGGTATGTGACCAACATTATCAAACCTTACCTCGGCAATGGGTGGCACTACAACCTTCCTACGCATCTTCCTTTCGATGACTTCCTGTTCTTCTTCATCAGTATTTGTCTCATCTTGACCAGAATTACGAGGTCTTCCTCTTTTCTTAGCATGGATTACAGGGTCCGTCTTCCTGTAATTTATCATCGCTCTTCCCATATGCATCTTATAGTTCAACAAAGGCAATCTCTTATTCTTGGGGATGTTTTTGCCTACACACCATCTAAGATACATGACCCAGCAATTCACAACGACTAGGTCTACAAAGTGATTGAACATCCTGACTGTCCATTTCACAGTACGAATATAGCACCTGTGATAGGATGAAAACCTGTCCAACAAATCTACACCTCCCATCTTTTCATTGTACAATTGTACCACCTATCGCTGAGGGATTTCAACTTTCTTGCCTTCATCTTTAGACCATCTCTTGCTCTTCGAAACAGGTTCACTTCCAACACATGAGGAAAGTAATAGAACACTTTTGTTATCTTTCCATTTAACAATGCATGCTTTCTCATCCTCCCTCACCGTTTCATCCCATTCATCTCTTTTGAGCTGTTTGTCACCTTTTAGCTTGTCTATTACAGACCTCACTCTATTTTTCATCACTGTGCCTGTTTGGTAGGTGTTCCTATCAAGTAGAAAATCTAAACTTTTCGCACTAGTGAAAAACCAGTCAGTGTAGACACAATGGGTGCTGTCTTGAGGGACACTTGCTGTCAAATGTTTCACAACAGCTGCACCAAGTCCAAATTGTTTCATGTCATCAGCAGGAACTGTTCCTTAGCCAACATAAATTTGAAAATCTAATAATAAGCCCTTTGGTGCTGCAAGGACAAAAGATTTAAGTCCTAAAGGGTTAGGTTTTGAGGGAACATACTGGCGGAATCCACACTTTCCTGAAAAAGGTATCATCTGTTCATCTAAGGAAACATGTTTGGATCTTGGAAGTGTTAAGCACTTCTTTCTAATAGGTTCCAGAAAGGGATTCACTTTCCATAGTCTTTCTTTGCCATCACGCTGAGCGATATTATCTGTAAAATGCATGCAGTTCCTCAGTTCAAAGAATCTATCCCGTGACATGCAATTAGAAATCAGTGCCGTATTGGTATCATGCTGCCAATACATCTTTACTAGAGGATAACCCAAACACCCCATAACAACTTGAATTCCTGCCAGGTGTACCATATATTCAGATGTTGTATTTACGGATCTGTGGTTGCGTGTCTGAACTGAATATAAATTTGTTTGCTCTGAATGTAGCTCCCAGAACTCCACAGGTAGATACTCCAACAAGCACTCAAATATGCTCTTTTCTTCAACATAATCTGCCTCATATGTTTCTGCTGTTGGGGGACCTTGCTGAACCATTCTAAATGAGAGAAGATAACTATTAAATATGGGCATGCATGATCGTGTCATATTTATAAAATTTAGGCCCAGAGTTATGTATTTAAAAATGTTAATGTCACAACTTACGTTTTAGTTTTCCATTTCATTTCCCGCTTGTTTGCATGAATTGCTGCTGAATGGCGTACTGGTTCAGTTTCCGTAACTTCCTGAACTTCATCAAGTTCATCCTGATGAGTGACAGACGTTTCTGCACTTTCAATATTTTCGGTCATATTTTCGATATATTCTTCGTCCTCACCATGTACCATAACTTCATTTTCCATAAAAATCTCTTCGTCCTCCTCATCTGACAATTCTGCATCACTGTGATCAAGGAAATACTGCACTTCATCATCATTCAACAGTTTGATTCCTATAAAACAAACATGACCTTCATTTAAACTTCATCACAGCAAACACCGGAGGTCCACATATGAGGACCGACAATTGAGGCCACTCCGGTGACGTATACAAGCAGCGCATGAATAAGAACTTGTCCCCATGTATTGTAAATAATGTTAACTTCACATAAAAAATACCCTGACCACTAAAACAAACATTTGATGCAATAACAGTACACTTACTTGGACGCAGTCTGGTTGAGTCAGCCATCGCAATACCCACTGTGAGAACTGCCACTGTCAAGTTGATAGAATGGATGTTACTCACGCTGCATCAGCAAATTCCGCAACTAGAAGGTTCACACGTGTGGTCGAGGCATCTCAGTTACGCAAGCTCGCGATATCTTGCGAGAAATAAAATACAGAACTTGGGTCCACATATGTGGACCGAGGGACTGAGGAGGTTAATGACATACCGCACCTCAGAAAACAGAAAGGCAAAAGCATGCATGGTTGGCCAACTTGAATGTGGTGGGTGTAGAGCCATCGGCTTTCGTGAGTCGGCCTTCAATCTGAATAACACTTTCATGCGGAAGGGTGTAAATATCTTGGTTGTTGATAACAAATTGAATTTCATCATTGTTATTGAGTCCTGGTGTTTGAGCTTGATAGGAATGGAGATCAATTCTTACCACTCCTGGTTTTGCGCTACTTCTATATACAAGCCCCCCAATGTCGACTTCACGTTTGAGGAACCTGCCAACTTCAACTACCAGGACGTAAACTTCATCATTGGCGATTACAACTGCCGAAGCACATCTTGGGGATACCCAGATTCAGATATAAATGGCGAAAAACTGGAAACCTGGGCAGAGAATCATGATCTTCAGCTAATTCATGATCCAAAGCTGCCAGCATCCTTCAACAGTGGCCGATGGAGGAGAGGCTACAACCCCGATAATATCTTCGTGTCATCCAAAGTTGCTGGGAGTTGTTTGAAGATGATGGGTAAGCCCATTCCATCTACCCAACATAGGCCCATAATTTGCACAGTGAATGCCATGGTTGTGCCAGAGGAGGTGCCTTTCAAGCGAAGGTTTAATTTTCAGAAGGCCGACTGGGAAAGATTTGCCAAAGAACTTGATACAGAAGTTGCCAAAATCCCGCCGCAACCTGAGATGTATGAGGCATTTGTCAAATGCGTCCATACAGTTTCTAGAAGGACTATCCCAAGAGGTTGTAGAACAAGCTACATACCAGGACTGACTGATAACAGCAAACAGCTGATGAACCACTACAAAGATCTCTTTGAGGCAGACCCATTTTCTGATGATACTATCCATGTTGGCGAGGAATTGTTGCAAACTATCTCAGCACATTGTAAAGCTAAGTGGACCTCACTGGTAGAGAATCTCGACATGAAGTTAAATAGTAGGCGGGCCTGGAATCTCCTGAAAAACCTCAGCGGTGACCCAACGACATCTAGAAACTTCACCACAATAACAGCAGACCAGATTGCAACCCAATTACTCATGAACGGGAAGACTAAAGGTCGGAGCTCACGGGAGCAACTGGAACGAACCTCAGGACATGAGAACCATAACCTACGAGAACCTTTCACCTTGAATGAACTAGAATCTGCCATCTCCACGTTGAAATTGAATAAAGCTGCTGGCATCGATGACATCAGAGTAGAACAGATCAAAAAGTTCGGCCAGACCACCCTACAATGGCTGCTTACGATGATTAATGAGTGTGTATCTAAGCTTTATATCCCCAGGCTCTGGAGGAAAGCCCGAGTGGTTGCACTGCTTAAGCCTGGTAAGGAGCCAAACGATCCTAAAAACTTTCGCCCAATATCCTTATTATGTCACTGTTTCAAGATCTTCGAGCGCCTTATCCTCAACCGAATTAGCGGCATCCTTGAAGATAAGTTCATTCCCCAACAAGCTGGGTTTCGATCTGGAAAGTCATGTTGCAGTCAGATACTGAACCTCACTCAACACATCGAGGATGGGTATGAACAAGGTGAGATAACTGGAGTTGCCTTTGTCGATCTAACAGCTGCTTACGACACTATCAACCACAGAAAGTTGCTGAGGAAAGTGTACCAGACCTCCAACGACTACCAACTAACATCCCTTATTGGCACTCTCCTGCAGAATAGAAGGTTCCAAGTCTTTCTCCATGGTAAAAAGAGCAGATGGCGCATACAAAAGAACGGCTTACCTCAAGGCAGTGTACTCGCTCCTGTGCTATTTAATATTTACACTAACGATCAGCCCATACCAGAACATTCTAGGCTCTTCATCTATGCTGATGATACTGCAGTGGCTGCCCAAGGAAAAACATTTGAAGAGGTGGAGGGAAAGTTGACTTCTGCACTAGATACCCTTGGATCTTACTATGAAGCCAATCATCTTAAGCCAAATCCCAACAAGACTCAAGTATGTGCATTTCACTTAAGGAATAGAGAAGCTCGGCGGGAACTGGATGTTACATGGCAAGGCAAACAACTCCAACATTGTCCAACACCCGTGTATCTAGGTGTTACTCTTGACCGAACACTGTCCTTCAAGAAACATTGCCATAAGACCAGGCTGAAAGTTAGTTCACGGAACAATATTTTGAGGAAGCTCACAGCCACCACCTGGGGGGCAAGTCCTCACGTCCTAAGAACTTCTGCTCTTGCTTTGTGCATGTCTGCTGCAGAGTACGCTTCACCTGTGTGGAGTGCATCCAGTCACACCAAGCAGATTGACATTGCCATCAACGAGACCACACGAATCTTGTCGGGATGTATGAAGCCTACTCCAGTCGACAAACTTTACCCGATTGTTGGGATAGCTCCCCCAACTATCAGAAGGGCTGTTGCTGCTGATGCAGAGAGGGCGAAGCAGATTAATGATCCCCGTCATCCACTGCATAATCATCAGGCTGTTGTCCGTCGACTGAAATCAAGAAAGAGTTTCATCGCCAGGACTCAACCACTGGAGGGAACATCGGAATCTAACCGCATCTCCAGGTGGAAGAGCAAGCTGCCGCCGGATATCCCTGTTAAGGAAGAGCTAGCCCCAGGAAATGACCTGCCTTACCCTGTTTGGAAATCACTTAATCGTCTCAGGGTGGGCGTCCCTCGTTGCAAGACCAACATGCAGAAATGGGGTATCCTTCCAGCTGATGGAGACACGTCCTGCGAGTGTGGAGCAACACAAGAGCCAGCCCACCTGCTCATTTGTCCACTACTAGAACAACCCTGCACTACCCAGGACCTGATCGAGGCAAACAACAAGGCCATCGGAGTTGCTACATTCTGGAAATGATCGGACACGGAAATGAATGAATGACCACTCCTGGTTGCTCCTCGATGTGGTTCGCTACCTCTAGGATAGAATTTATCATGGGGCTTGACGTGGTATCCCAAATGCTGTAAAATCTGCTTGTCTTGAGATGTTGACGTGTATTCACGTGGCAAACAACTAACACCATTCCTAGACGGTGTTGTTGCTTTATACACAAACTTCATAGTGGTTTTAGCACCAACTTGTGAGTCACTGGTGTGGTAGAATCTAGTTGAATCGGTTGTTGCTCTCTATTGATCAGTCTTAATGTTATATTACTAATACCATCGACAGTCACAGAATGAAAAAGCACAACTGGAGGGTTTTCACGAAGAATATAGCCATTGGGCGATGTCACAATTAAGTAATAAAGCGAATGCGATGGTTCGTGATAGGTGTACACTTGGCTAATAATATTACACGTCACCGACACATGATGGTCCTCAATGAATTTCACTTCATGGTCTGATTCATGTTTTTGTTGGGCTCCAACACGCGTGGTTTAAATCCTAGTAATGGACCAATGGAATCGGGGCGTGTTTTAAAGTCAATTTTGAAAGTGGAGAAAATACTGCAGCGATGAGTGTTGGTATTTCCTACAAGTTCACACTTGCGCGTTCCATCGAGAAATGACTTTAAACATGGCTTCCTTTAAGAATGCCTTGTCTACACCGAATTGCAACACCGCTTCGCTGACGTCATACGTCCGGGTCCGGCCGTGCGCCTAGGAAAGAGAAGACATTGTTGTCTGTCAATATATTAATTTGAAATCGCGTTATTGGAAAGAAGTTCACTAATATGTATGGACGGGGGAAGGTGCGTATACTGTATATAACTGTAGCTTCTGATGTAAGTTATTTAATAATTAGTCAATAAAACGATAAAAATGATAAAATTACTTCACATACATTTAACTTATATTAAAACATGTCAGGAATCAAATAAATACTTCACATAAGTGTTAACAATTTTCTTTTCTTACTTTCACTTGAAGTAGGCCTACTCGATGCGTCTGTCATCATTTTGGAGTAAATTTTTGGAAGAATGTTCGATGCAATTGCAATTATTAGCTTAACAGTTTCACCATTTCGTCTGCTTCGCTTGAATTCCTTTGTTTCCATTTTTGTCCACATACACTTCTGTGAATTCTAAATCACCTAGATGAAAGTGTTCAATACACACAGCTGACCTTTCGGATGGTTCCCAGTTTTCTCGGGGAATAGCTCGAGGCTACAATTTTCGTGTTTCCTCGTCTTTTGGGAACATGAAACACTCCACATACCCTTCACTCTTAGTACTGTCATAATTGGACTTAACCCTAGAGCTACACATCTTTCCGACATCTAAAGGTAACAGGAAAGACAGAATTGTTATATTTATATTGATACCGGTACGTTGCTGGAAAACAAATTATCCTAGAAAGCCACAGTGGAGACTGAGAAAATCGAAATGAGTATACCCTGTCTATAATAATAATAATAATAATAATGGGCCTATCGACCGGGGTAGCTACTCACGTAGTGCCGCAAGGCCCTGGGACCTGACTATCCCCAGAATCGGAAGAGCAGTGGGCTCGAATCCCATCATCAACCCTTCTTGAAATGGTTTTGCGTGGTTTCAAATTTTTAGATCCAGGCAAATGCCAGCCATTGACGCTTCCAACCAATTCTTTTCCCAGTTTCAGTCATTGTATCTCTCATTAACTATTCTGGTGAGGCCGGCATCAGGAAGGGCACCCGGCCGTAAAAACCATTCGCCATATTTAAAAAAGATCTTAGTTCAACACCAACCCCGTAGAAACGGCAATAATACTTACCTTTTTTCAGAGGTCCGCATCGCTAACTGCAAAATCACCGCCAGATGACATGCCCCAACAGAAGAACACCTAAAGGCGAAGGGAGATGGAGAAGAGGAAAACGCACAGGCTCGTCTACAGATACACTCCGACAACCCACAGAACTGCCACCGACGAAACAATGCCACAACAGTTGCTTAGTATTTAAAAAAACATTTAATCATGAAAAAGGGGCAAGAAAATATAATTTAATAAGATCCTCCAGCAAAAACAACATAAGAAAAAAAAACTCTTATTGCCACAAAAAAAACTCTCTGGTGATGCACATTGGCTTAAGGCTAAAACAAAGTCAATTACGTATGGAAACAAGAGAAAGCTTTACATGCTAGCTTGCTGAGCAAAAACGAAAACATTTAATTTAAAATATATATATATATTGAACCCTTATTAATCTTCGTTAAATAAGTATTCATATTTATTATTATTATTACTACGGCCCAGGCAGCACTTAAGGAAGTCGACTTGGATATATGGGAGGCCAGCATTTCGTAATGATTGCAACAGGAGGTGAGCTGGTAGCTATTCTTGGGGAACGGCCAGAATTAGTCGAGTTCAAGGCCAAATTGTGCAACTACTGTACCAAAATTGGAGACATAAAGGAAGAATCACGAGGTACTCGCAACGAACATACGATTGAATCAGTCAATCGCAAGAGACCAAGCCATGACCACGAGGTGGACAGCGTCAGTAGTAAAAAGCCCGCGGAAGTGTGTATCTAAAGAACCGCCGAACGGATTAATCTCCGCTCGAGTAATTTGAGACGTTTGATTTATTTGGAGAAGAATGACACTAGTCCCATCTTTGTGAGACAAAAACTCTGGAAGTTTTTATCCGACTCCGCCCCACTCCTCCGCCCTTGTCAGTTTCTAATAAATAGTCTGGCCTGACGCCATTCTAAGTCTATTCTTTGTGGAGCCTTCAGAGGCCTACTCCACGCCAGTTTATATTGTGATTTTTGACGCTCGAATTTATCTAAGTCATATTTCGTGGAGCCTTCAGAAGCTGACTTCACGCCAGTTTGTATCGTGATTTTTACGCTCTAAAATTAGTGAAGTTAATTTATTTTGTGAGCTCCGATGTGCTAAAGTCACAGCGATTGCAGTATCGAATTTTAAAGCTCGAATACAGTTTTATTCTGAAATCTACTTTATTGTGTGAGCTAAATATTTCACGCCAGTGCGTGATAACTTGTAACATTCAGTTAAAGACGACGAGTTCAGCTTTAAGGGGGAAGTATTGTATCACCCTAATTAGCGCTCACCGGAGCCGAGGTCCATAGTACAGGACGGAAATACCGAACGAGATAGCGACTGCTAGTGCAGCCAGGATTTTGAACTTGTTAACGAGCCAGTGGCGCGGACTCGAGATGTATATTTTATGTATAAATTGCAGTGTATTTTATATGTGTTTTTATGGTGCGTGTGTGCGAGTTATTTAGGGCCAGTCTTCGCTATTAATCGCATTAGGACTATTGTGGGTGAATTGAGTAGCCTGCAAGCGATTATAGATAGGCAAATATTTAACATTGAACTTTTCTGCCAAGGAGTCGATACCAAGATGATCAACACGTGGTTTGAAGTTGGGATGAGCTTCAACAAATCAACGCAGACGACTACTATGGAGTGCTAACTTGTCCATAGGGCGATGGGTTGAGGAGGATGTCCTTAGTTCTACAAGCAGAAGCGGTGATGTACTAAAATTGGATTATTTCAATTATGTAGTTAGATTTGGCCGGGGAACTTTGTCAATAGTCATGTTTTCTTTTCTTGTTGTTTAGAGTTTTTCTTGCACCGACACTATAATGTTTAAATGTCCGTTGGCGCGTGGCCAAAGTGTTTGTTTGATATTTTGTTTGTCCTTGAGTCATATGTAATGTGCGCGGCGTGCGTGCGTGATTTTTATCCTTGCAAATGCGGAACCCGTTACATTCGATAAATGGTGCTTTATTAACGTTAATATTTGAAATAGGAATGGGAGGAAATTATTGTAAGATATTTTGCTGAACAGGTTATTAGTCATATTAGGGTTGCCAAGTGCACCAACTTAAAAGTAATTTTTAGAACACCTTCGTTCTAATTTTTATAGATTTTTCTTGAGTCCTTTTCAGGTGACTAGTCACGGCATAGAACGGTGGCGCCGGCATGTGGATATTATTTGTGTCTTTTTATTTCAGGGTCTGTCAAAACCCATACGTGTGATTCTGTGTGTGTTAATGTGTCTAGTGTGTGTTGATTCTACGTGAGGAGGGGGTAGTTGTCCTACCGCTCTCATTTTTTTTTTGCTGCTGTTGTATTTTAGATGGAAAGACAGGGTGCTCTTGGGAGACTGCTGATTCTTGTCCATATATTTTTCTGACACACACATGTATTATTGTGCTTTGGGGCACACTTCTTCGAGATTCGACCCCATGTCCTGGGAGGTCGAGGTATTTGACACGTGGGTTGACAGACATGCAGAGTTCCACAAATCGCCCGTTTTGCCTGTGACTTATTTTTGATAGGCAGTCTTTTTTTTGTCCGACTGACCCCTGTAAGCTTTCATGTAGCAAACCTGTTCATTGTGATGGTTAATTTTTAAGCCATAATTAATTGGGGAGTTCGCCATGTGTGTAACGTCTTGTTGTACGTTGTATGGGTAAAATATTGTATTATTAACGTAAATGTTGGCTGTGTGCCTATTGCTTTGTTTATGACTCGATTCATGTAATTTTGTATGTCACACCCGTATGGTGTAGTGGTAGAGTATTTGTAAATTTTGACAGCGGTCATTTGTGTATTTTTCTATTGGTCACGTGTTAATGTACTTGTGTTGATTTGTGTGAGAAGTCCTAAGTTTTTAGGCAGTAAATGTTTCTACGGCGATTTGATTCCAATTTCACACGGAAATTTTGTGTTTGTTTATAGTAGATTTAGGAAGTGTCGGTTTAATTAAGTATTGTTGTTGTGTTGCCCCGTGTCGGTCTAGCTCTAAGAAATGTGGATTCGTTGTCTGAAGGATTATTATGGATGATAACGAATCACGCATTCAAAGTACACATCGTGATGCATGTAGAACGGCATACGCATATATATGGTTACTTTTGTATTTTATCTTAGGGACACTTGGTCCAGGTAATTAATCTCTCCAGAGATATCGCCTAGTTTTTTTTGGCATTTTTATTAAATGGGAGTCAGTTGGGAGTTTTTGTTGTTAATGGTTTATGTGTAAATATGGTGATTTGTTATTAAATTCAGTTGTTTTAACCCTGGCTTCACTCTTTCCTGCATGTTATTTTGTTATATGTTGCCCTGCAAGTTAATGAAGCGCCCTGACAGCAACTTACGAATATGAACCGTTACACCCCCCGAAACTGAGTCTCATATGCTTCTTTGCAAGGGTTCATAAACAAAAATGGCTGCCCAAGTGGGGTTGTTGTTGTTGTTGCTTCGCTGATCTCATATTTATTTCGTTGAGAAATGATGCCTGGTCAAGCGGACATGTAAATTCAGTAAATTGAGGCGATGTTGTACCGCCATGTGCATTAGTAAAATCACTGAGTTCCTAAAGTTAGAGATATTGAACAAGGTTAGAATTTGATTTTGTATTTGTTATAAACTTGTTCTGGCGCCCACATTAAAATTAGAAATTTGCATTATTAATGAACTCAGTCTAAGCAGGAAGATGTTGCCTTATATTTGACATTTAATTGACTTCGGTTAATTGGTGTTTCGTAAATTCTGTTGGTTAGGAATTTAAAAACAGATCACTAGGGGTTATTTTGTTGTTTGGGAATAAGTGTCATTGTATTCAGTAAATTTTGTTACTGAAATTTTCATTAAATTAGAGCCAGTATTTAAATGTGTGACATGTATGTGTGTATAGAGCTGAAACCTTGGCCCATAACCCTGTTTTTCTCTCAATATATTTTTGTGTGTGATATGGCGAGTGTTGATGAGATTAAGCCATTATTAGAACAGATGTCCGTGAAGACGGAAAAACAATTAGAACACATGTCGATCCAAATGTCCGCGAAAACGGAAGAACAATTAGTGCAGATGTCCGTAAAGACGGAAGAACAATTAAATAAACAATTGAAGGAACAATTAGGAGCTCAGCGGGAGCATAATGAAAAACAATTACAGGACATGAGCGATAATATTTCGGTCCAGTTACAAGCGCAGAAGATAGACTGTGAAAAACAATTACTTGATATGAGCGGTAACATTTCGGTCCAGTTAGAAGTCCAGAAATTAGACACGGACAAACAATTCAATGAACTCAATCACAAATTGTCAAAACAGGCGGTAACACAAACCGAACAATTAGGAAAAATCATTAATGACATTAATCAGAGCGTTAAAAAGTAGAGAAACTGGCAGGCGAGGTTGCGGAAAACAATATCAAACAGTTAGGCGAAATTAAGAAATTGGAGGCGAAATTTGATAACAAATTAGTACAATTTGACGAGATGGTGGCAGATAAACTCAAGCAGATAGAGGCGGCATGTGTCAGTAACACCGCGGGAATGAAGAAAACCCAAGAGAAACTACAGCAGCAAATTAATTCGGTAGACAACAACGTGCTGGAATTAATAAAGGAAATAGATAAAGTCGAGGTTAAGGCTGAAACCGAGCGGATACACTTGCGGGAGAAATTAGAGGAGCAATTAGGCAAAACACAAGAGATCATAAGAGATGGAAGGCCAGCTAATAAACACACAAGAGGTCATAAGACAAGAAGTAGGAGAGCAGCTCGTCAAGACTCAGGATAATTTGGAAGGACGGCTATTAAAAACACAAGAGGTCATCAGAGAAGAAAGAGAAGAAGTCGGGGTACAGCTAATAAAAACACAAGAGGTTATAAGAGAAGAGGTGGGGGAACAACTAGTAAAAACGCAAGAACAGATACGTGAAGAGCTAGAGAAAAATCAGGAAAGGAACGAGGAGAAAATAAATAGCTTGAAAAGTAGGATCCGGCGAGATTGGGACCAGCAGGCTCATGCGAATACAGAAGACCACTTGACAATTTTAAAACGCTTGGGGGAATACAGTTCAAGAATGCAGGAATTGGAGGAAAATATAAAGTCAAAATTACAGGAACACTCAGAATTAATCATAAAAAACGAGATTAGATCGTTAGAGAATGCGACATTATTTTCAACTGAAAACATACCGGAGAAGCAAACAAGTATTGGAAGTCCTGCAGGTTTAAAGTTGGCTGAGGACACGAGTCGGGGTCAAAGTCCCAGACTAACGACGAATGCATTCCAGCAGTACAGGGGGGAGACTTCAACACCGCAACCGAACTTGGCACCAGCCCAAGTCATCCAAGTCATTCGGGGTAATGATTTCAAGCCCGATAAGTTTAAGAAACATTCAGGAACCACTCCCAAAGCATTTCTACGGCAATTAACTGATTACTTTAATGACCAGCACATCGGCCCTGAGAAACAATTAAGAATGGTGGAAAATTTTTTAGAAGGACCTAGCCTAACCTGGTTTTTAAGTTTCAAGTACACGTTCACAGACATGGCTCAATTCCGCGAGGCATTTTTGAAGAAGTTTTGGAGTCCTTCGTTACAACAGGGGTTGAGAATGGACCTGTACACGCGCAAATATCATAGTACACATCCAACCCGTTTTTCAGTATTCTTCAGTCAGCAATTGGTAAAATTCAGAGATTTTGACGACCCGCCTAGCGAGCAGAACATGGTTCTAACCATCGGGAAACAACTCCCAATGCACATCCAACAATTATTAGTCGCAGGAAACATTCAGACCGCAGTCCAAGCCGAAGAATTACTCAGACACTTAGATGAGACGAGTATGGTAAGCCCACAGACAGGAAGAAGGAATTTGGAATGTGTCAACACGGCAGAGGTAGTTCAGGGACTCCAAAATAACCACAGCCAGGGGAACCAAACTAAGACACAGTCCACAGGGACACAATTCACGCCGAGAAGACAAGATTTTGACGGCCGAAACCAGTTCCATAACAACAATCAGAATTATCAGAATAACCGCGGGAGATACCATCAGAATAACCAAAATCAAAATAATCAGTGGACGTACCAGCGGGAGTACACAAATTGGAGGGGAAACCAGAGACAAGGTAGACCTTACCAAAGAAATGGAGATGGTAGATGGAATAACGGCAGAGACTATCGCCAAGAAAATAGAGGAGATTATAGGAACAACTGGGACGAGCGGTATGTTGAATCCCGTAAATACTTGGATCAATTAAGTACTGAAGAAGCGGAGAAGGAGAAGTGGGGGCGTGCCATGGCGAACAGACAGAGCCCAGACAACCATCAAGGAGAGGGGGCAGAGAGTTTATTGAGGCAACAGGAGCGACAGAATGACAACCGGCGAAACACAACTAATGGGGCCCGGGATAAAAAAAAACCAAATGAACTGAAAGGAGACAGGCTGAAAAGGGAGATCGCCAGGGAGCAAGAAGAGATGATAGTGGCCAATATAGGGTAGCGTTCCCGGACGACTGCCTGGAGGAAGTGGTGAAGAACCGTGAAAATGTTATCAGACAGCTACCAATTATTTACGCGCATGTTGGAGGCATGAGGGTGAGATGTTTGATTGATACAGGTAGCCAGGTGAGCTTAGTCACCGAAATTTTGATAAAGGAAATAGCAAGAAAACAGACTGTTCCTATTATGCCGGTACCGCTAATGAAAGTCAGAGGTGTGATTCCTGATAAAAACTATGAATTGTAAACAGCAAGCCTTTCTAGATCTGGAAATATTGAACCATACTTTTTCACAAACATTCATTGTTATTCCAAAGATGAACTACAATATCACTTTAGGAGCCAATTTCATTTGCGATTTTCATGCTGTGATTGATTTACATAACAACACTGTAAGCTTCAAACAAGTAGAAGGATTGGATCATGTGGGTTTAAATATGGAAGAGAATCCGATGGAGAGAGAGGCCAATACTTGGGTTGTTGAGGAATGCACTAATGAGGCCGGAGATAAGATCTTGATGGGAGAGCAAGTCAGCCAGACAGCAGTGCTAGAAATTGACAGCCGAGATATTTCGCAGGAACTTTGGGTGCATTTGGCGGAGGAAGAAATTGACGAAACCAAATTCGAAATTCTACTTCAGGAGCGACTTAAGGAGGCCATCGTAGGGGAATCTGATAGAAGAAGACTGGAAGAAATTTTAAGATTACATAAAGGAGCTTTTGACACCGTACCTGGGAAAGTTTTAAATTTTCAATATGCAATGCAGGTAACAGATTGGACCCCATTTAAAAGTAAATTGTACCCGATCCCAGAGAAACACTTTTCTCAGGTGAAGGACATTATTACTAACTTATTAGATTCTGGCATGATAAGGAAAGCGGCAACCCCTTACCTGAACGCAATATTGGCTGTGACCAAGCCAAACGGATCAATTAGGCTATGCCTAGACGCGCGAGTTTTGAACAGCAAACTGCTAGTTGAGCACGACCAAGCACCTAGGATCAAAGATGTTTTGAAAGGCTTCCGTGGGAAGAAGATATACTCAAGTGTTGATTTGACGAATAGTTTCCACCATCTTGAACTTGAAGAAAAATCCCAACTGTTGACGGGATTTTTATTCGATAATCAAAGTTATATCTGGTGTCGAATGCCATTTGGCGTGAAAACTGCGGGATGTGCACTCATTAGAGCACTCGATAGAAATCTGACTGAGGAGGTCAAGAACTTCACCACGAGATATGTTGACGACATATTAATCGCTTCTGAGACAATGGAAGAACACTTGATAAATTTAAATAAACTGCTGGACAACTTGAGAACCATGAACTTCAAGATCAACCTAAAAAAGTCACATTTTTGCCAGAGCGAGATTTTATATTTGGGGCATATAATTGATGTCGAGGGCGTGCGGCCTAATCCAGCCAAGATTGATGCTATTAAGAACTTTCCCACACCTACCAAGGTCAAACACGTGAGAGCGTTTTTGGGAGTGACAGGCTTCTTCAAAGAAAATTGCCCTGGTTACACAGAAACAGTAGCACCTATGCAGGAGATGTTGAAGAAAGCGAATCGATGGTCGTGGAACGAGGAGTGCGACAGGTCTTTTAAAGCAACGAAGGATTTATTGGAAAACTGTGTGAAACTTGGATATCCGGATTTTGAGAAGCAATTTATCATTCAAGCAGATGCTTCGTTAATTGGGATTGGTGCTATGCTGTACCAAGAGGACGCTGAAGAACCCAAGAAGAAATCCTATTTGGCATTTACGAGTCGTAAATTATGGAAACATGAGAGGAACTACACAGTTACGGAACTTGAGCTACTAGCGATTCTATATTCTCTTCAACAGTGGCGTAAGATGATCTATGGTTATTCCATCATTGTTAGAACCGACCACCATGCACTGACATTTTTATTTAAGACAACAATAGCAAGTGAGAGAGTTACGCGCTGGTCCATCTACATACAGCAGTTTGACATCACAATAGAGCATTGTCCTGGGAAAATGAACGTCATACCAGATGCCTTGAGTAGAAATCCTGAGGACGGAAACGAAGTAACAGCGGAAGTTCACAATATTACCTTGACACCTAAGGCTCGTGAGTTTTTGGCAAGATTGAAGGATATTCGTAAGGAGCAAGAAGCAGACCCATGGATGATGATGATGATAAAATTCTATAGGAAGGAGTTACAACCAAATTCACCGGAGTACCGAGAAGCCAGTGCTAAACAAGCGAGATTTCACTACTTAAATAACTTGTTACATAAGTACGTGGATGAGCATCATACTAAACTGCGAATCTTAGTTCCAGCATCACTACAGAGGGGATTAACTTGGCATGTTCATGAGAGCCTAGCACATATCGGCACGGATAAGACTGAAGCTACGATAGGGGAGACCTTTACTTGGCCCAAGATGAGATTCACCATTGTTGAAGTAATTAGAACGTGTGACGCTTGTCAGCGCACAAAGCCGAACAACTTTATTCTGAAACAACCTCCAAGACCACTATTACCGCAGAAACCATGCGAGATGCTCGCGATTGATTGCTTTGGTCCTTTAGTTAAAGGAAAGCGTGGATGCCGACACCTCTTGGTGTGTGTCGACGTATTTTCGAAGATGGTCGTGCTATGTCCTATTCAGAAGACGACATCAAGACAAGTCCTCAGTCGAATTAAGAACAAAGTCATTCCGATGCTTGGGAAGCCGGAATCCATTCTATCAGATCACGGTACCTATTTCACAAGCAATGTTTTTAGGCAAGGTTTGGGTAGCCTAGGAATAAAACACGTATTTTCAAGCATTCGTCATCCTTGTGGAAATCCAAGCGAGAGAACAATTCGCTGTGTTGCAAAATACTACAGAGTAATGATTCCTAACGAACACAATAAATGGGTAGACAAAGTAGGGGAAATTGAGATGTGCATGAACACTACTAAGCACGAGTCGACGGGTCAAGTCCCACTGATTGTACACCACAACAGATTGCCAGAAAGAACTTGGGACAAGATCATTCCTTGCCCAAGGGATCCATTATTAGCGCATGATTTGCGAATCCAGCGAACGAGGGAGCACATGAGGAACCAAGCGGACCGAAGGCTGAGACGGTACCGAGGAAAGAAGTTTCACCGAGAGTTACAAGAACAAGAATTAGTGCTGGTTCGTAGACCACCGATCTCCGACCCTAAGAACAAAGTCTTCGCCAAATTCTGTCCGAAGTTCATTGGCCCGTTCCGGGTAATTAAGAATCTGGGTAACAATGCCTACAGACTGGAAGAAGTGAGCACTGGTGCAAAATCTGTTTTTAATAGTGCCAATTTGAAACCGTACTACAGAAGGGAACCATTTGATGATTAGGAAAGATGATATGTGCAGAATCTGTATTGCTAAAATTCAATTTTGAGAGCCAACACTCAAATTTAAGGGGAGCGCCTGAGTACGCACTTTGTTTGTAAACAACGAGCAGCTGAGATGACTGGAGTGGCAACTACTTGAGGAGAAGGGGGAGACCTAGTGAAAATATGAATGACATTCCAGCGAGAAGGGAGCACACTAATTGAGTCAGAGGGGCATACACTCGAGCAGCTGAGTGAGATTTAAAGAGATGTGTTGTTACTACAGTGGATTTTGTTTTTGAAATCCAAACCAATAAATTGTTTCGAATTTCAAAACCTTGCTGAGGATAAATGAACCCTTATTGATCATCGATAAATAAGTATTCATATTTATTATTATTATTACTACGGCCCAGGCAGCACTTAAGGAAGTCGACTTGGATATATGGGAGGCCAGCATTTCGTAATGATTGCAACAGGAGGTGAGCTGGTAGCTATTCTTGGGGAACGGCTAGAATTAGTCGAGTTCAAGGCCAAATTGTGCAACTACTGTACCAAAATTGGAGACATAAAGGAAGAATCACGAGGTACTCGCAACGAACATACGATTGAATCAGCCAATCGCAAGAGACCAAGCCATGACCACGAGGTGGACAGCGTCAGTAGTAAAAAGCCCGCGGAAGTGTGTATCTAAAGAACCGCCGAACGGATTAATCTCCGCTCGAGTAATTTGAGACGTTTGATTTATTTGGAGAAGAATGACACTAGTCCCATCTTTGTGAGACAAAAACTCTGGAAGTTTTTATCCGACTCCGCCCCACTCCTCCGCCCTTGTCAGTTTCTAATAAATAGTCTGGCCTGACGCCATTCTAAGTCTATTCTTTGTGGAGCCTTCAGAGGCCTACTCCACGCCAGTTTATATTGTGATTTTTGACGCTCGAATTTATCTGTCATATTTCGTGGAGCCTTCAGAGGCTGACTTCACGCCAGTTTGTATCGTGATTTTTACGCTCTAAAATTAGTGAAGTTAATTTATTTTGTGAGCTCCGATGAGCTTAAGTCACAGCGATTGCAGTATCGAATTTTAAAGCTCGAATACAGTTTTATTCTGAAATCTACTTTATTGTGTGAGCTAAATATTTCACGCCAGTGCGTGATAACTTGTAACATTCAGTTAAAGACGACGAGTTCAGCTTTAAGGGTGAAGTATTGTATCACCCTAATTAGCGCTCACCGGAGCCGAGGTCCATAGTACAGGACGGAAATACCGAACGAGATAGCGACTGCTAGTGCAGCCAGGATTTTGAACTTGTTAACGAGCCAGTGCCGCGGACTCGAGATGTATATTTTATGTATAAATTGCAGTGTATTTTATATGTGTTTTTATGGTGCGTGTGTGCGAGTTATTTAGGGCCAGTCTTCGCTATTAATCGCATTAGGACTATTGTGGGTGAATTGAGTAGCCTGCAAGCGATTATAGATAGGCAAATATTTAACATTGAACTTTTCTGCCAAGGAGTCGATACCAAGATGATCAGCACGTGGTTTGAAGTTGGGATGAGCTTCAACAAATCAACGCAGACGACTACTATGGAGTGCTAACTTGTCCATAAGGCGATGGGTTGAGGAGGATGTTCTTAGTTCTACAAGCAGAAGCGGTGATGTACTAAAATTGGATTATTTCAATTATGTAGTTAGATTTGGCCGGGGAACTTTGTAAATAGTCATGTTTTCTTTTCTTGTAGTTTAGAGTTTTTCTTGCACCGACACTATACTGTTTAAATGTCCGTTGGCGCGTGGCCAAAGTGTTTGTTTGATATTTTGTTTTTCCTTGAGTCATATGTAATGTGCGCGGCGTGCGTGCGTGATTTTTATCCTTGCAAATGCGGAACCCGTTACATTCGATAAATGGTGCTTTATTAACGTTAATATTTGAAATAGGAATGGGAGGAAATTATTGTAAGATATTTTGCTGAACAGGTTATTAGTCATATTAGGGTTGCCAAGTGCACCAACTTAAAAGTAATTTTTAGAACACCTTCGTTCTAATTTTTATAGATTTTTCTTGAGTCCTTTTCAGGTGACTAGTCACGGCATAGAACGGTGGCGCCGGCATGTGGATATTATTTGTGTCTTTTTATTTCAGGGTCTGTCAAAACCC
Organism: Meconema thalassinum; assembly: GCA_946902985.2. Taxonomy (NCBI): domain Eukaryota; kingdom Metazoa; phylum Arthropoda; class Insecta; order Orthoptera; family Tettigoniidae; genus Meconema; species Meconema thalassinum. Next base: position 138,510,787 of record OX336398.1, on the reverse strand, counting down.
ATACGTGTGATTCTGTGTGTGTTAATGTGTCTAGTGTGTGTTGATTCTTCGTGAGGAGGGGGTAGTTGTCCTACCGCTCTCATATTTTTTTTTTGCTGCTGTTGTATTTTAGATGGAAAGACAGGGTGCTCTTGGGAGACTGCTGATTCTTGTCCATATATTTTTCTGACACACACATGTATTATTGTGCTTTGGGGCACACTTCTTCGAGATTCGACCCCATGTCCTGGGAGGTCGAGGTATTTGACACGTGGGTTGACAGACATGCAGAGTTCCACAAATCGCCCGTTTTGCCTGTGACTTATTTTTGATAGGCAGTCTTTTTTTTGTCCGACTGACCCCTGTAAGCTTTCATGTAGCAAACCTGTTCATTGTGATGGTTAATTTTTAAGCCATAATTAATTGGGGAGTTCGCCATGTGTGTAACGTCTTGTTGTACGTTGTATGGGTAAAATATTGTATTATTAACGTAAATGTTGGCTGTGTGCCTATTGCTTTGTTTATGACTCGATTCATGTAATTTTGTGTGTCACACCCGTGTGGTGTAGTGGTAGAGTATTTGTAAATTTTGACAGCGGTCATTTGTGTATTTTTCTATTGGTCACGTGTTAATGTACTTGTGTTGATTTGTGTGAGAAGTCCTAAGTTTTTAGGCAGTAAATGTTGCTACGGCGATTTGATTCCAATTTCACACGGAAATGTTGTGTTTGTTTATAGTAGATTTAGGAAGTGTCGGTTTAATTAAGTATTGTTGTTGTGTTCCCCCGTGTCGGTCTAGCTCTAAGAAATGTGGATTCGTTGTCTGAAGGATTATTCTGGATGATAACGAATCACGCATTCAAAGTACACATCGTGATGCATGTAGAACGGCATACGCATATATATGGTCACTTTTGTATTTTATCTTAGGGACACTTGGTCCAGGTAATTAATCTCTCCAGAGATATCGCCTAGTTTTTTTTGGCATTTTTATTAAATGGGAGTCAGTTGGGAGTTTTTTGTTGTTAATGGTTTATGTGTAAATATGGTGATTTGTTATTAAATTCAGTTGTTTTAACCCTGGCTTCACTCTTTCCTGCATGTTATTTTGTTATATGTTGCCCTGCAAGTTAATGAAGCGCCCTGACAGCAACTTACGAATATGAACCGTTACACCCCCCGAAACTGAGTCTCATATGCTTCTTTGCAAGGGTTCAATATATATATATAAATAAAGCCCAAAAGAAAGAAAGTCAGTAGACAGGCATCACCAAATAAGAAAGGGCTTGATTAACCACTAAGGCACGCAAAACTGACTCGACATGCACACATCTAAAGCCACGAGGAAACGAAGTTAAAAAAAATTAATAAAATAGGACCAATTTACAAATCCAAAACTTTCATGACGGCGGTATACTCATGAACACTCTTCAAAAAAAAACCAGCAAATGAAAACCAACAAGATTAACAGAGAAAGAAAAACTAGTTATCTCACACCACAACACGTTTGAGTGTCCCGCTCGATGCCAAGAGAATTACACTCACCAGACCACAATGCACTCTGGCAAAACAAAACAAAACATGGCCACGAAACAGATGACTGCATGCCTAGCCGAATTACGGCCTACAATTACTTTTAAAATTAAACGTCACCAGAGATAAAAGAAAAGGAGGAAATAATTACACCTTAAGCCGATTAAAACGAGGCAATTTAGGATGCTACGGATCGTATAACAAATAAACAATAGGCCAATCCCTAAGATTACGAAAAGAAAAGAACCAACTAAACACAAAGAGACTGCCCATAAAGAAAATAAACTAAATAAATAATAAATTACAATGTACGATAAACTAGAAACGTGTCTCCAGAAGGCGCAGAAAAAAACAAAAATTTACATATCATATAACATTTAAAAAAAAGAATTAGGCCTAGAAAACGAAATTAAATACAGTATTAAAACATCAATATAAGGCCAATATCGGAGCTCCCATAACAAGATATATATATATTATAAAACGTACCTTAAATCCTTCTTTGTGGAAACACACTAATAACAAAATCATTAACACACATTAAATAATTTTAAAAGTCACCAGATTTTCCTCAACATGGCTACCCCAGCACACGCGCGGTTTTGTACACAAGCAACTTTTGCTTGCAGCAAGTTACGATAGTTATCCCACATTTCCTTTTCAAGATGAAATCTCGAATTTGTATCCTTCAGTGCACAGATTATTTCCTTGAGATAGAATAGATCCACATTTCACGGAGGCCAGTGGTCAAGCCCCCGGCTCTAAGAGAGAGACACCTTTTCACGACCAGCTAGGTTCTTGCTTTCTTTTTAAGTCCACTACCAACATGGCGGAGACCCAAAAGTTATAGGCCGCAGTGCATTAATGTCAATCGAAATTGTCCAATCACAGAGTGACACACAATTTAACAATGTGCGTATTATATAGTTATTTTGGCGATATGATGCATATATAGTCTTTTGTTTAATGACGTAGAATACTATATTTTTAAATATGTCTTGATGAGACGAGGCCAGAAGGCACCAAAGTCTCACTCTAGCGGCAGAAGACACAACTCCAGCCCGGGGAGCCGAGAAATGCTGCCATCTTAAGTTCATTAGCTAAACCAAGGCATCTTAGCGGGCATTTTAAATGTATGGGATACATAATAATAATGTTGGGACGGGCTTTTGCACGTAACAATAATAATAATAATGATAATGATAAAGCACCATTAGACTTCTGAGACATCTCTTGTCTCTGCAAATAAATAAATTACAGTACCGTAAGTAGTTCGATAGACTGCCTCTCCGTCATTCATTACTGTCATTTCCAGCAGGCATTCTTATTCTGTCATCATACGAAACAGAAATAGACGAAGGTGACTTCCTCATGCAATAAATTGCTATCTCTGTTTTAGTAACTAATTAGTACGTCCAGGGGCGGATCTAGAGGCGGGCGAGGAGGGCGACCGCCCAGGGCCCCGCGCCATGGATTGTTTTAAATTTAATTGATAAATTAATTATACATTTCAAACTAATTTATAATTCATATTCTTTTTTCAGTGCAGCTACAGTATGACATCCCGTGACCGTTTAGCAAGTTTAGATTTCAATGAAATGGTGGAAGACTTCAGCCGGGAAAGAAGTCGCAAAGAAATATTTTAATATTTCATAGTTTACATAATCTTCTTCACAGTTTCTTTTAAAAATGTACTGTAGTGTATTCAAAATATTGTAGCCATTCTTTAGTTTATTATTATTACAAAACTATTTTCCATTTGATTAGACATTTTTTTTATTTCCTATAGTTGTGGGCCCCGCCTAATCATATCGCCCAGGGCCCCGCAAGGCCTGGATCCGCCACTGAGTGCGCCCATATCAGTGATTTATGTGTATCTGTTTAACTTACACTGTTTAAATGCCAACGCAGACATGAGAAAAATAGCTATCATAGGTCATGGTCGATCGAAAGTAGGCCTACTGATTATTGACGAGAATAAAGACTCTGCTAGTATCAACGTACGATTGTTGTTTCAACACATTTACATTTTAACAAGTGTATGAAAATTAAAAATCAAAATGCATGAAGCGTCGGAACAATACAGAAGAGCAACCACGTGCGATAGAATTCGAGTGCTTACTATCATTTAATATTATAGAATAACGACGTTGTGTTAGGAAATGTACTTCCGTTTCCCAGATGATTAACCTTCGCTCTCGGGTCAACCTTAAACACAATTGAAAGAACTGCGAGCGTTAAAAGAATATATCCAATTTTATGTGGACTACCACGTTCAGCACCATTCATCACCATGCTTACTGCTCGCCACACATAGACGAGAGTGCGGCGTTGCCGCTCCGCTATGGACAAGGCCTGCTTATAGGTAGCCATACTTTAAACCACATTCATTGATCAACACCACATAAATGTGTTCATAAATATCATTGATCGTATATCCACCAGAGTTCAGGGTGAGCACACAATCATCATATAAAAACTTGTTGTTCACATTTTCACGTATGTTGTATATTCTATTATACGTTTCAAGAGAAACAAGTCCCAAACCATAACGTCTTTCACTCAATTCTATAGGCGGGTAAAAGTCTAGGCTGACTTCGGGTCCACGTCCATGCAGTGTAAACGTTTTACATTCTGCCGACATACTGTGAACGTTTTTGCTTATGCTGTGTATTATATAAAAAAATTAGACACAGACGTCCACATTGTTGGCTGTTAATCGTTTGCTCACGTTTCACATTATAATAAAGCTTAATCCTGTTTCCAAAATAGGTCACTAGTTCCGTGGGCGGGGGCAAATTCCCAAAACTGTCAAAGTACCATACGGTGGATCCCTCTTTGACATAAGCTACATAATGCGTTCCTGATCCTCGGTGATCATCCAAATTGACTATAGCATATTCCTGCTTCCAGGGTCGTGGGGATAATTGGTTACGCATAAACACACCTCGAAAATGAGAAAGCTTTAGTTGTTTAGCATAGCTTTTCACTTGTTGATGTGTCAGGGCATGTCTTGCTATGGCTGAGTTTTTTATATATATATATATTTCGAAAAGGTGAAATCCCAAATCCTTGTTGATAAAAGGCTGGCTTTAAATTGGCATTTCTAGCCCCCATAGCAAAGGTTTCCATCGTTTCATTGTGTCGCTGACTTTCTTTTAGTTGTTGCTTGCCCTGCTGCGCTGCTTTAATGGTTTTCGCCACCGCACTGGCACCGCCCAAAAGTGAACCCAGAGCAGCCAAACCAGCAAATAAAGCAGGTAAAAATCCTGCTCGTTTGGGGACGGGAATCACTCGCCCTTGTTTTGAAGCCTGTCGCTGACGTTTTGCAATAACACGTATGTGTGCTGCTCGAAGGGCTTTCCTTAAGGTCAATACATTATTTTTTATTTTTTTATTTCGCAAGGGCTTCTCCACGAATGCCTTAAGCCCAGGCTTTTACAAGGACAGAGTTTTATTTTTAATCTTTTTAGTCTTTCTCACCACATATCTTTGTTTCTCCATTATGATGATCAACAACCTTTCAAAAAACGTTTAAGTCACAACTAACGTCAGGTTGTTATTTCATGGCTCTATATTCCAATTCAACATAAAGTGGGAAATCGTTTATTGTTTTTCCCGCTTGCTTTTCATCCCATGTCAACATGAGATGAAAGGATAATTCGTCACCTGCATTGACCATTTCATGGTTATGAATCAACATCCTATGACCATTTATCTCTACATGTAAATGGTTCTCATCAGGCATGGCATTTTTCATGTGAATGGTTCCATCATAGTGCAATCGATAGTGGCTTAACCCTGAAGCAAGCACATAGGTCAGGTGCGGTAAATGGTTTCTGTCATTCACAGGTTTTTCATACATATGGGACAAATTTTTAAAGCCTTTTCATTGCACAGGTCACGTAACGCTTGGTACAGACATCGTCTTCGTCTTGTGGGTCCTCCACGTGAATAATCCGATGGTGATTAGCGGTATAGCCATTCACCGTAAGCTGAGGCACTTTGTCATAAAATTCATACTCTTTGTTATCCACATACTTTTTTGTAGTAACGTCTGTAGACACTTGAGGATGTTTTACATGGGGTTTCCCTTAAAGTCATAATCTCCCTGTTTTGTGCGTGGCACTACTGACCTATCCACATAGTGTTTATTAGCAGGATCGGTTTCTTGTTTAGGATCATGTATGGGAACAGACCTAGCTTTGGCTATCAACGCACGCCCAAAGACATCCATCGTCAACCTGTAGTATGAGTCTACTGTTTCTATGACAAAGCTCGGTGCCATGTATATAGACAGCCTGCTAGCCTCTCTAAGCCTTAGTTGAAATGAAGATTATTAAGCAGCAAGAGTCATTCCCCGTGGGGGACATGGTTTCTCATCCCTGTCCCACATCACATGAACAACGCCATGGTTCACTGTTTCCATCTTCCATTCGCTGCATCATTGTGGGACCTTCCAGCTGCGGAAAGACCAATCTTTTGCTAACGCTCATCACAGCGCCCAATAGTCTGCGTTTTCAAAATATTTATATTTAGAAAAATCTCTCTACCAACCCCTCTATGTGTTTCTGGATCAAGTCATGTATGGATTACAAAATGAGAATATGGGTTATTTCACGCAAGAAAATGTTATTTCACCGGATGAGGTAAAGCCTGATTCACTCCTGATTTTCGATGATGTATCCACTGAACGTCAAGGCATCATTCAAAGCTATTTCAGCTTGGGTCGACACAAACATATCGATTGCTTCTATATTGGACAAACGTATTCAAAAATGTCCAAACAGTTGATTCGTGACAATGCAAATTTCATTGTTTTATTTCGCCAGGACGAGAGGAACAGTCGTCACATTTATAATGAACATGTGAATCCGGATATGGACTTTCAAATGTTTACTGAATTGTGTGGCACGTGCTGGAACACTCAACGTCATACCTGTTTGGTCATTGACAAACAAAGTGAAGTCAACCAAGGACGGTATCGCTTAGGGTTTGATCATTTTATTGCTATTTAAGGCACTGACTCATTCCCTCTCAAGTCATTTGCCAAGACACCATGGCGTTAGCAGAGAGTCAATTGAAAAAGCATATTATTAAAGCAAAAAATACTATTCGCCAAAAGTTTCGTCAATTGAAACGATCACGTGCGGATCATGCTTTGTTTATTCAACAACACTTAGCACCTCCGCTAAAATCCATGTTGGAACCCACTTTCAAGCCATCTGAAACGCTACCCACCGTTTCACAAGCCACTCAGATGCACCACGAGGACCCTGAGGAAGAGGAAGATCAACAGGAACAGGAAGATTTGACTAGTGTTAGCGAGTTTGAGGATGACGAGGAACAAGTGTTTACGCCTCAAAAAAGTCCTCACCCCTTCCAGAGTTTTTAAGAAAAAATAAATCCTTGGTCATGGTCGAAACACCTTGCCCTTCCAAATCGTCTCCGTTTTCACAACTCTTGGTCACCCCTCAACATAAAGCTCAACTGAAAAAAAAAAACTAATAAAATATTATGGATCAACACTGGAACACTATTTCACTGATCTATTTATTGAAAACACAGATACCACGTATGGTGTTCGCTATGAGGATGATAGTTTTAAAATTGGCGATTCATCGATTAAATTTGCTCGTACTAAAACTGTCATTAAAAACTTCAATTATAAATTAACGCCAGGACTGTTAAAGCTGCTCTTTTCTCGAACACCCTCTTTCCATGATTATACGTCAGAGGACCATGGCAAATATAAATCCATTTTATTAGACACCCATGCCCACAAAAGACAGTATGATCCAGCTCAACAAGTGAATGCCAATATATCTAAAAAATATAAAACCATCATTGCAAAAATGTTTCCCACCAGTCAAAGTACTCGTCGTAAAACGTCCGCTTCTGGAGTGACATTTAAACCATTAAAACCCCTTGTGGATGTTACCTACTGGCACAATCCCAATAAGCTCGTCCAGCGACTACAGCTGTTGCATGCTTCACGTCAAGCCGGCCATACCGGTCACGATTGGGAAATTCAAGGAATTGAAAAAGAACTTCAAAATGCCAAAATTTTTGTTTAAGCCCTCACCCATTAAGATGGGTATTGCTCACGAGTAGCATCGCCCAGCTAGGCATCACTACCCGCGACTCAAGGTGATTTCACGAGGTGTGGATGAACTTTGGCAAGCAGACTTGGTTGAAATGATACCCTATGCTAGCGTTAACACCGGTGTACGCTATATGTTGACCGTCGTTGATGTGTATTCCAAAGTTGCCTTTGTTGAACCTGTGCGTCGCAAGTCTGGTCCACTAGTCACCAAGGCCTTTCAGCATATTATTCAACAATCCAAACGTCAACCTCAGTTCTTACAAACCGACCAGGGAAAATAATTTTTCAACAAGGATTTCTCCAGTTTTCTCAAATCTAAGGATATTCACCACTACACCACGTACAGCAATATCAAAGCCAGCGTGGTTGAGTGGTTTAACCGAACATTAAAAACGCATATGTGGAAAGCATTTACTGCTCAGGGCACATATCGCTGGTCGGACATGTTACCAGAGCTAGAGTCACGTTACAATGTCACCAAATATAGAATGATTCCGACCAAGACACGCCTCGTGACCAAAAATATTCAGCGACTGGATAATCTGTTTAACCCCATAAAAACAGCAGATCCTAAACGTCACCGACTGAAAATTGGGGATTTTCTTCGTGTGAGCAAATTTAAGTCTGCCTTCAATAAAGGCTAAACACCTCAGTGGGGGACTGAACTATTTCGAATTCGTCAAGTCAACCAGGAAAACCCAGTCACCTATTTATTCGAGGACCTAAACTATCAACCTATAAAATGTAGGTTTTATCTCCATGAACTTCAGAAAACAGCGTTTCCTAAACATTATCTTGTGGAAAATGTGTTGAAACAAAATGGAAATAAACTATATGTAAAATGGTTAGGATTTAACTATACCTTTAATTCTTGGGTCAATAAATTACATGTTGTGTGAACCTGTGTACTTTTTATGTATTTATTTATTTATGTATTTATTATTTATTTATTGAATTATGTTGTACAAGAGCCCTTTGACAGCACTCCGTGCTTCGTGCATGTCCATACATGTTTTTATTTCTCTCTCCACACCTGCGTCTCACTCCTTCACTCCATGTTGACATACAACTCGTTCAGCTATCGGTTGTCATGTGTTCTCCACTCCTCCCGTCACCTCTCCCCGGCCCTCTGGCACCGCCCCTCGTCCCTCACCGCTTTGCAGTGGTCACGTTATTTCCTGTTGTGTATGGATTTCCTTCCTCTCCCCTCTCACCCGCTTCTGCTTGGAGCCTGGCTGACAGGATGTGAAAAATCATCTGTGTTACAGATTTGTCAAATGGTTCCAACCTTTTATCGCTACCCAACAGTGTTGTCAGCTTGACTGACATTCCATTTTCTTAGCTGGCCAGCTTGAGGCGGCCAGACCCCAAGCGGATTTTTTCTTTCTTGGCTGGTCATTCTAACATACAAATTATTTTCTCCAAGTTGTTGACAACTTCGCCTCATACCATTATTATTATAATTATTATTATTATTATTATTATTATTATTATTATCAATTTGTCATGTTACACATTACCGGTTTAGTACCATGTTTTAAAGATCGCCAAGAGAGACTTTTTGAAATATTCGCCTTTATTCATCTGTCATAGGAAAATATCGAAAAGCGACCCCTCGTTCTATCGTTTTGTCGCCCCGTCGAAATAGCCGTTTCCTGTATTCAACATGGCCAGTCATAGCCTCGTCGTAACACATGCCCAACGGTATCGTCTCTCTCTGTCTACAAACACTCTTTATTTTAAGGGGGACCTACACCTTTAAGGATCAAAACTTGTCATTTTTCAATTTACTTTTTTCTATATTTATTGATATTTCCTCTTCAAATCACTGCAACAATTTCTTTGATATGTGCAATACTTTTGAAGTTATGACCATAAACGTGCACGGTAGTTTCAGATGTTTTCCTACACATTGATAACATTGTTGCTTGTTTTCCGTAACTATGGATTTTCAAATCCTTTCCTTAGTAACTGCCAGAATTTTCAAGATAATGAAGTGAAATTTAGTATACATGTGAATCATATAGGGGAGAACAATATGACGTAGAACTGTTGCTGTACGTGTCATAGTTTCGGTTTTTTGTTGTTGTTAAATATTCAGTGAAAAAACTTGCAAAAAAGTTACACTTTAATATAAGCTTTAAAAAAAATTCTTTATAGATTCCAATGATTATAGGTCAATCACTACCTACTGCATTATTAAATACAATGAAAAAATAATTTTTGAAAAACAATGATATTTGTGTAAAATATTAGGGAAACAATGGAACAGTGCACAATATGCAGCCGCCATTTTAAATGCCTAATTTCCTGAAATGCATTCGCCGTATAACTTGTAAATACACGAACATATTGGCAAAGCATAGTGTGATTGGCAGACCAAATTACAATTCTTTAGTACTTCTGTTGCTGAGGAATAAAAAAGTGAAATTACATTGTTTTTGTATCCTCAAAGGTGTAGGTCCCCCCTTAAAAAATAAAAAACAGATAAAAGTTTTTAAAATGCATTTTTGTCCTAGAGACTTGATATTTATTTACGTGGTAGAGGGGGTTAAGACGTTTCATTTATGTCAAACATACTCTTTTGTTAAATTCCTAGTTTCCAAGATATAAAAATTCAAAATTTCAGTGTTTTCAAAAAATCTAAAAAATAAAGCGTTTTATTATCAAAAAATAAAGTACATAAACGACATTGGTTTCAACCATAGCACAATGTTGTATCATGTTTGGTTTCCCAAATAGCGCCAATGTCAAAAACAAATATTTTCAATTTCTTTTTAAATACCAACACACTTTCTCAGCAAACAGCACGTCACCCCAAGGCCAACAATACCTTGTTCGTTAAAATCCGACCATCTGTTAGCCAATTATCACTAATGTTCGCCAGAAAGTAGGCTATCATTTTTTCCCTCCTACACACTTCAAGCTTGCTGTCCACCTAGAGGGTATAGCCACCTTTCATTAACGTCAAACAAACCCTTTTTTTTTTTTTTTTCTTTTTCAAAATTTACCGTTTCCAAAATAGCGCCAATGTCAAAATCAAGAATTTTAAAAAAAATACCAACACACATTCTTAGCAAAGAGGACGTCACCCCAACGTCAACAATACCTCATTCGTTAAAATCCGACCATCCATTCGACAACTATCGCCAATGTTCGCGAGAAAGTAGGCTATCATTTTCCCCTCCTACACACTTGAAACTTGCTGTCCACCTAGAGAGCATAGCCACCTTTCATTAATGTCAAACAAATGTTTTTCTCATCTTCACCGTTTCCAGAATAACGCCAATTTCAAAATCTACAATTTTCAACAAAAAATAAAAAATAAAAAAATACCAACACTCATTCTCAGCAAAGAGGACGTCATCCCAACACCAACAACACCTCGTTCGTGAAAATCCGAACATGCGTTCGAGAGATATCGCCAATGCTTATATGAAAGTAGGGGGATAAGCATAACCTACACTACCACACTACTATACATTTTGCATTTTTATCCTAGAGACTTGAAAAGGTTATTTTTCGGATAGAGGGGGTAGGGACCTTTCATTTATGTTAAACGAACTGTTTAGTAAAATTTCTAGTTTCCAAAATATAGGCATTTAAAGATTGGACTCTTTTCAAAAAGAGTCAAAAAATAAAAAAGGTTTATTATAAAAAATAAAGGACATAAACGCCATTCGTTTGAACCATGGCACAACGTTCTATCATGTTCTGTTTTCAAACTGTCGCCTACTTTCTAAAACAAAAATTTTCAAACTTTTTTTGAAAAATATAATATGTGGTCCATAGGAAAGCCCCGGTCAGCTCGAGTCCAACGACACCTCATTTGTTAAAATGCGACCATGGGTTCGCCAAATATTAAGTATTTTACATGAACGACGCCCGAGCAACCCAGGGTGGGTTTAAAGTACCCTCATCCCCCTACTAAAAATTATTATTAATAATTAATTAGATCATTTTCCAAACTGGAATTATGGACAAAACTACTTTAAAACATTCAAGCTCGTATACTCTGATAAAAAATATCCATTCTTCGAGATAAATACTTGAAATCTGAGGTGACCGTGATCAAAAATAGACAAATTATATAAATTGCTCATGATGCTGTCCATCGACTCATATTGCGAAATTAGTGTTTCTGAACACTGAAAACATTCTAACAATATCCTAGATTGCTCGAATTGCCTCTGCAAATCGAAAATAGTTGTGTGTTGATGTCTTGAAAATGAAAAGTTCCAAATATCATAACTAGGAGAAATATTCCAAATGTAGCCTACATTGACGAAGATCTAGTAGACGTTGATCTTCTGGTCGGCACCATTATATTTCCTTTTCCCAGAATGTCTCCATTCTTCAGTCCTATTGGATTCGTCAGTAAATCTTTGTATCGGCCTCCATTGCTACCCGCAGTTAGTTTAACAGCTCATGACTGTCATTTCTGTAGCTGGCGTGACATGCACTCGTCGAACTTGACTGTTCATATTCAAAGTTCTGATAGCTGGTGCTATACGATGAATGGGAATATGATCCATGGGATCCATGACATTAAGTCAGTTGTAGTTGCGATGCAGCTGCGACTCATACAATCATGTTTCGATACTCTTACAATCTTATACGCAGATGGTTCAGATTCGGAAGTTCCTATTATAAATATCCACCTCCCAGATTGCGTTAGACACAACTGGTCCCTCGTAGTCTACATGATCTGACCATTGCAAAGTCTGGTATCTTACTAACATTGTAATGTAATCTGGGCTGATACTTCAAATTACCGAGAATAAGTATCTCGTTACTGATATTTGGAAACACAAATTGTTCCATAAAATTGAACAGTGGATTTGTAGACAAAGTCTACCATATGTTCAATGACTAAGTGTCAACTGCACCTTTACCTGAGGTTGCTTCAAAATATTCAAAGTCCACACTTCGTGAAAATAAACTATCACTTGTAAATATGACCATAACTTTGGTCCGGCAATTATAAGAGTTTGTAAGTTTCACTATATTAACGAAGATCGTAACATTGCGTAGAGTGACCATGCACTGTAGCGTAGCGTATAACTTGAAGTGATCGGGACCTCGCCCGAGTGTGAAGTGACTTCTTACAGCGGTTGGGCCTCAATTTATACTCGCGCAGCGCTTCCAGAAAAAACTATTGACGTCACAGCGATAGAAAATATCAAACGAAAACTCGCCGATATCTCGGTTTCCAGTGGACCATTTCCTTGCGATATAGTGCAATCTTCTTCTATTTCTTGTGCCTAAAATATGGTATCACTCCCAAGTTCAAGAAATATCGGAAAGTAATTAATCGAAAATTTACTCCCAGTATGACGTAGCATGCGTCACCAGGTCTGCCGTAACCTTCTATTGGCTTCTCGAAGGAAGTCCGCGCGGGGTTCAAATATTGCCTGCGCTTTAAACATGTTCCTTGGACCCTAAATATGGACTGTTGGAGAACGGGCACAGTATACACATTGTATTGTAAAATGGATTTGCTAATTCAGAAACATTCGTGGATGCGTCCGCAACCACTCACCAAAGGTTCATCGCAATCGGGTGAGTGCTATATGAACCCATACGGGATTTTGTTGAAACGATTCACGCGCTGTCACTCATTTGTTGAATCTACTCGGCGATAACAACTCTAAATGGATTTACTAAGTCAGAATCCTTCACGGGAGTGTGCGATGAAGGATAACTGGTTAGTAGGGGGGTAGTGAGAGAGCTGACGCATAGCCTACTTTCCCGGTAGCGTCACAAGATGGCGGCGGTGGCGTCACAACCATAGCCTACTTTCCTGGTGACGTCACAACGAGGTGTGATCGAAAATTTCCAAAATGTTGCTCCATAGCCTACTTTCCTGGTAACGTCACAACGAGGTGTGATCAAAAAGTTCCAAAAAGTTGACTCATAGCCTACTTTCCTGGTGACGTCACATACTAACTCGTCATACATTCAGGGGCAAAGTTGATATCTCCCGAAAGCATGGTCGGATTTTGACGAATAAGTTGTCGTTGAACTCGGGTTGACACCCTCTTTCCAATGAATAACCTATCCCCCCCACCAAAATAAAACCTACATGCAGCCGATTACCGCTATGATTTAACATTTTCGTTTTTTTTACGCATGCACATTTGTTTTTTGTAAGAGGGTGGATGATGAATCGCAGAGGCTTATGCGGAGGCCATACTTGCCAATGCATTCATCGCTATTCGATGAATCATCGATCGCAGGGGCTTATGCAGTGGTTCGTTTAAGGGTGTGTGTAGGTTTTTTTTAATATAACATGTAAACGGTGATGAGTAACATGACAAATGAGAATTCCATGATCATATGAAGCGGCTTAATATAAGATAAACAGAACTTGGTTACATGTTGGTTGAAGCGAGTAGAGAAAACAAACTTGCTGGGGTGGAGACTAGCAGGTTGATGATGTTATTGAGCTTATTGCAATGCGCTGACCTGACCTGACTTGATAACAGGGCAATGGAAAACAATCTGACTACCATGGTTTGGGGAGTGAAATGCATGTGAACATGTGTGAAACAACATGTAAGCTAACAGGTCACATCCTGTTTGATTCGTACGTAACAAAATGCAAGTAGATGTGTCACATGAACTTACGCAGGTGTTGACTTTGAATGCTAGCTGTACACGTGCACGATGATATAATGCTCAAGAGTGTAAATCTCTGAGTCTTAAGAGTATCATGCACGTTTAGGAAAGTTGTAACCTGCAGTATAGGCTGGGTAAGAGGGGTTGGGTGGGGGATTTTGGAAGAAATAGAGAGAGAAAGAAAGAGAGATGTGTTGCTCATAACACTTTACTCTTAGTTACAAGTCTCTAACCATTTGGAACTTGTATGTGGACCTAAGGATTGTACACACAGGGCTAGAGGTTAAGTACAACATGAGTGAATAATTAAATATGTCACATGGATTCACACAACATGTAATTTATTTTACATAGAGTTTATTTACTTTTTATTTCAACATTTTTTCCACAAGGTAACGTTTTGGAAACACTGTTTTGGAAAGTTCTTGGAGATAAAACCTGCCTTTTATAGGTTGATTATGTAGGTCCTCGAGTAAATAGGTAACTGGTCTGTCCAGGTTGACTTGACGATTTTGAAATAGTTCAGTCCCCCATTTGGTGTGTAGCCCTTATCAAAGACAGACTTAAATTTGTTCACACGAACAAAATACCCAATTTTGAGGCAGTGACGTTTAGGGTCTGCTGTTTTTATGGGGTTAAAAAGTTTACCCAGTCGCGGAATATTTTTGGTCACAAGTCGTGGCTTGGTTCCAATGGTTCTGTGTATCGTGTCATTGTAACGTGACACAAGCTCAGGTAACAAGTCCAACCAGCGATATGAATCTAGAGCGGTAAAGGCCTTCCACATATGAGTTTTCAATGTTCGGTTAAACCGCTTGACTACACTGGCTTTGAGATTTCTGTACGTGGTGTAATGGTGAATAACCAAAGATTTGAGAAAACTAGAGAATTCCTTGTTGAAGGATTCTTTTCCCTGGTCGGTTTGTAACAATTGGGGTTGACGTTTGGATTGTTGAATAATATGTTTAAAAGCTTTGGTGACTAGCGGGCCAGACTTGCGAGGCACCGGTTCAACAAAGGCCATTTTGGAATATACATCAATGACTGTCAACATATAGCGCACACCATGGTTAACGCTAGCATAGGGAATCATTTCCACAAAATCGGCTTGCCAAAGTTCATCCACACCCTGTGAAATCACATTGCGTCACTGATAGCGACGTCTAGCTGGGTGATGCAACTCGTGAGCAATGCCCACTTTGATGGGTGAAGGCTTAAACAATAATTTTGGCATTTCGAAGTTCTTCTTCTATTTCTTGAAGACTTGTACTCCGTATCCCTGTCTTGTGAGTATCCGGTATTGTATTTAATTATCGTGTGGTGTAGGATTAACCCTTCTGTTCAAGTGTGTTTTACAATGGATGAGTTCCCTAATGCTTAAAGTAAAAAAGGAGCATCCTCTGAAATAATTAGTAATTGGGCGAAGTTTTAAACTAAGTTCAACCTCACACGAGAAGCAAAGGAAATAGAAGAGTGAAAGAGGCTTGAGCTGTTTAATGTTGTATTCCTGGCGGCAGGCCAATACGTAGCAGGTAATTCGTTATCTTACAGATTCATATACAATAGTAATTCAATAAGTACGAAAACACTATTCGTTCAGATAAAGAAAATGAGTTACTTTTCGTTTTATCGTTTATGTGGTTCTGCTGTTCCTTTTGACGAGGGTAATTCGCGTTTGGGTGTTTTAATCTAATATTTACTATTCTTTGCTTCCACACGTATGAAAAGATAGCAAATATACTCGTATTAATAAATTAACTGCAGTCTCCAATCAATTAATCATAAAGTAATTAACGAAAAGTAGAAATTAGATAATGCATTGGAAGAATTTATTGCTACCTACAAGGTATCACTTAACAGTAAAATTTCTTGATAATGATTCCTGTCTGTTATCAAATTGAGCGTCGTGGTACCTGTTATGTTGATAATTAACATATTCACACATGCAATTCAGTGCACGCTGGTGGAAAACTTTCATTCTGCGGAATTCAGTTAGTTATTGTTTTAATGGGCAGAGCAGCGAGGTCATCTGCCACATTGTATACAGTTTAAAATGAGACTCGTGTACTCCTATCACGTAACTATGTGCGGCAGTTCATCATTCAGACTCATCCACCCACTTGTTGCCATTGCGTAGGTGATGACAGAGTCTTGCCAAATGTAATGTCTCTCTTCTGCTGTGGCTCTGTGAACAATTGGTGGTTGCTTAGACAATATGATCATGGACCCTGGAATCTTAAAAAGTAAAACTGTATGAAAATCAGACTTTATAAATGTTTTTGCAAAAGAGCTTACTGTATTCTAATAAATTGTATGCTAAATATCCGTCGGGCGCAACATTAAATATAGCGGCAGTGGGCGCATTAAGCCTGCCTGGCACTCCTCAGAAATGTGAACTTTAAAAAATTACAATGTTTGCTGAAGAACAGTTTGGCTACGATAGTAAATACACTCAATCATTCTCTACATATTACGTAATTGTGTACGATGATGCGCAATCTGCCTGGCAGATCACGTTTGCAACAACAGCACACGAGTAAGAAGGTCATTGACAAACTGGCCGATATGGTCTTGAATGTCACGTGGAACGAGGTAACTACTGAAAGGTGGAAGTAGCTTCGACCCCGCGAATGACAAATATGAGGTGTGAATTAACTCGCGTACCTGTCAGATCAGTTGCACCCACCAGAAAATTAAAATCATCCTATCTCAATTTTTCAATAGTGCTTGTGTGCTCTCACTTTATATTAGACACTTGAGTAATAACACAAAAAGCATATTGTAATTTATATCCGCGTACATTTCATTCGAGTGCATTGTGTTAAATATGAACGGTCGCCTCGACTGTGTCTGTGTGCTTATAGTTTTATGTTTATTTATTTCGTGTGTATGGTCTAGGATTGGATTTATATTTCATTTAAATTTAAGTAATAAAGTCTTTTCTAACTATATATAATCCAAAAACGGGGTACTCACCCATTAATCGTCACATATTTGTAACCACACGGGCTAGGAAACTGAAATTTAGCATGTTGATTACTCTGTTTGTAAGTGCTCACTAAGAAATGTTCTTAGAATATTCGAGCTTTAAGTTGGTCTGTTCGGCCATTTCGCACTCACGCATGGGATAATATAGGCAAAATGGAAATTGTACAAAGACTGGAAATATCATATTTTACACCCCTCGGCTTGGCGCGTGAGACAATACTTGTTAAATCCCTGAGGGACCCCGAAACATTTTAAGGCCCGAAAACCAGCTCTTTTCGTGCCAGGTCTATTTCCAAATTACTATATTCGCTCTGGGAAACAGATTAACAAATGGCCAAACGAAACCATGGCAATAGTTAATCAACTTTCTATTTCTGTGTGTAAAAGGAGAGAAGCGTCAGCTGACAACATTCGATAATTCTGCTGCTTCCCTCTTCGGCTCGGGTCGTTGTTCCAGCTAACATACTGATTACCAACAGCAGCTGTGTGTTTTCTGTTTGCCCAGTCTCGACAAATCCAGATCGACTCGTTGATTGAATCTTTTGCTAAGTTTCTCCTCTAACTCTCGGCTCGGATAAATTCAATTCGTTTTTTGCGACTGTTAGCGATTGACTTTCAAGATGGTTAGTGGTTAAGTTGCTGACTCAATGTATTCTATGTGTGGTAAATTAGCACGTGCCAACATAAGAAATTGTGTTGTTTAAATGTATTTTGTAAGTTCTAGGTTTAAAGTGGATTTTCCAGATGATATACAACATTAAATGACTATTAGTCCTAACTACCTTCCGTAGTTAGATACAGTGTCCACTGAACACCTGACAATGGATCCTTGTTGGACACTCAATGTAGGCTACATAACATGGTCCGATAGCTGAAAGCCTCATTGACCATCAAATCAAAACGTTGCCTCAGAAATATCTGCACACTGTTGGACACCGCGGACTACTACTCAAATCCATCATTATCCATGGCCTCGTTGCGTAGTGGCTAGCATTCCTTGCTCTGGCAAGAAATGGAATTCTGGTCTCAGGTCTGGATCGGGGTACTCTCATCCTCGTGAGGCAAAAGTGATGAGAGGCCGGTTCAATTCCCTCCTCAGCCATCCCTGAAGTGGTTTTATGTGGTTCCCCAATTCTACTCCAGGTAAATGTCGGGATGGTTCCTTACTTTCGACCATGGTCCCTTCCTCCCAATCCTCGTCTGAATTACAAATTAAATTAAAATCCACAGCCTGCTTCCAGTTCCCGACCGGGTCAGGAATGGAATGAATGAAGCTCCCATCTAGCGGCGAGGATATGAACTGTGCCGGCTGGCGAGGCCTGACGCACTCCTCTGGGGCAATGATTAAATGAATGACAGATGAAATGAAATGATAGTGGAGAGTGTTGCTGGAATGAAATTTTGACAGGGAAAACCGGAGTACCCGGAGAAAAACCTGTCTGCCTCCGTTCTGTCCAGCACAGATCTCACATAGAGTGACCGGGATTTGAACCACGGACCCAGCGGTGAGAGGCCGGGGTGCTGCCGCCTAAGCCACGGAGGCTTGACTGAATTACAAATACGCACGCTAATACAGCCAGGTAAACCGACAAATTCCAAACACAACCAAGTGCACGGTGAGACATGACCAAGATGTAGCAATGCTCCTAAATAATAAACAACAAAAACACATAACTCATTAACAATGGTTAACTGACTTCGTTAAAAAGCTGTACGGATTCAGAATAAAAGGGGACTGGATCTGGCACATGAGGTTTGGGTAGTGTCAGCATTCTAAAATCTGCCAACGTATTGTGTTTATTTTGAATTGAGGAGAGATATGCATATGAAATCGTTATTATTGAAAAATCTTTTTTCATAATTTCAGTTGAATATAAAATAACCTACAAATTCTACTTAATCACAATATTAGCAACATTTCTATTGGATGAATTTATCCATTTTTAATTCACAATGTTACACACCCTGCGGTCTTCAATGTACGACAGTTTGTTCAATTTAGTAGTGGCAAACCACCTCAATCCTCACCTTGGGTTTTTGTGGGGTTCTTCCCATATGACCTACATCATTAAGCCTTCTGCGGATCCGACCAGCCTCTGCGCTTATTACCTAACGGAAAGTCAGAGCTTCCAAATTGTAGCGGAAAAGGTTTAAACGAACCTCTTTTGTATTTTGTTGCTTCATTTTTAGGAGCTTCCAACATTCTGGTCATCAGTCCCTTGCACTAGTGGGCATATTTGTAACTGGTACCTGCATTGGGAGGGTGGTAGCCGTGGCCTTCAGTGAGGTACCATCTGCACTCGATCTTATCCTCAGACCAAAATTTTCCAATTCCATGCCACGGGCCTTCAAACAAAGGATTTAATTTGCATTCCGAGATCAAATAATATTTCAATATCTTAATCTGGCAGATCTTAAAAGCACTATGGTGATGATTTCACATGTATTTGTTGTTGTTGTTGTTTGAGTCTTCAATCTTTTGACTGGTTTGATGTAGCACTCCATACCTCCGTGTCCTGAGCTAATAATTTCATCTCCAAAAAGCTACTACATTTTACATACGAGGCAATCTGTTTAACATTTAGAACCTTGATCTACCCGTACAGTTCTTGTCCATGAAATGGGCGCACCCTTGGGGAAGTGGGAGGGGAGTGCAAGGAGAGGCCGTCTCCCCACCCCTGGAATTCCGAGAATATTTCGATTTTTCATTGTCAAACCAGTTGGGTTTTTTTCTTTTCATAAATTTAAGTTACTGACAATTAACTGATTTAGATGTAAGGCTAATTCCTCAATTTTATTTAACTTAGTAATTTGAAAATTACGCTGTTTGAATTTGAAAATATCTCCAGTTATTTAGCAAATTAGCGACCTAGATTAATATTTCCATTTTAATAAACTGCTTAATTTTTAGCCTACTTTCGATTTTTGCAAAAAATGTAAGTACACTTCTGAGATGTTGCACCGCCGTATTGAAATAAACATATTCTTGGCGTGCCTCCTAGCTGCATCACTGGAACCAACTAGAAAAGAAAGGAGTACGCAGTGGAAATGGATGTTAATTTCTGACCTGTGCTGGGCCCGTACTTGCAGGCCAGATGTGCCGAGCGACTCCAGACTCCGTGAAGGTGGTCCCACGACGAGTGGTAGGAATACCCTCCTGGTGCTAGAAAGCTAGAATAAGTTAGGCCTAGGTTTGAAGAGAGAGAGAGAGTGAGAGAGAGCGAGCAGCCCGATCGCCCAACACTACTAAATGAGACACATGGGTAAAGAAATGGAAATTTAATGAATTGAAACCGAACACACAAAGAAACCCGGCCAGAATAACACACACAAAAAAGAATACCCTTCACCTAGGGGTCAAATAAAGTCACTTTCAAACGGGGAAGATAAATATAAATAACAATAAATAACTTACGATAGTAAATAACGTTAACAAATTAAATTCATACCTGTGCTCACTTCGGTGAAAACGATGTAAAAAGGGAGGAAGTAAAAGATCAAGAGGCAATCGAGCCAGTCGCTGGTCAACAACAATCACTTCTCAGCCTAGAGATGGATGGTTGTCATGACGACCACAAATAACAAGCATAGCAAAGATAAAACAAGAGGCTGTGTGCGTGTCGCAGAGGCTGTGGCGAGCAATGGGGATGCGATCGAGCTGGCAGTCTCCAGAGAAAAGAAATGCAAAAACCAAAGATACTACAAGGAGAAACAAATGACGTCAAGTGTCCGTGAAATATATCATGATACATACACGCAGTCAAACACACAAAATGCCAGCCGACGATGCAGAAATAAAACTCAAAGCAACTCGTGCTTGTAGGTAGTCTAGCAAAACATGCTAAACCTATATGGTCCCCAACTTACGTTCCGAGTTCGAGCTGAATACGGTAAGGCCTACTTAAAGTTACCGCCGTGATCCAGTTGCCCGAAGCATGGAATGAAGGGAAAACATAAGGGCTAAAATATATGGTGCCATGCCTCGTGTTGGGAGAATGGTCGAAACGCCAACGTCCACAAACCACGGGAGACCCATTCGAAGATATGCCCAATCAAAACAGCATCAATGCACCTGGCAGCAAGAAAAACATACACTCACAAAATCACTCCCAGATATATTTCACGGCACAAATAAAAGGTTAAACGAAGACTCAAACAAAATAAAACAGGAGACCGCCATTACGATTGGTTCCACAGCAAATCCAAGCACACGACAAAGATCAAAAAGAATGGTTAAATTTAGGAAATGAGCATAGTGGACACAAGGTTAGATGTATTACTTACATGAGTAAATGGAAGGCTTCGGCATAATAACAATGTTAAATAAAAAGGAAAACATTACATTTTAAATAATAAGGCGGAGAGCCTCAAGGCACGTCCGGACAGAAAGTATCTCACATGGCGTCTCAGTCTACCGGGACGGCCGCCAAAGAAAATAAAGAAATGAGAGATGTTAAACATGGCTCAGGATCCACACCACCCCCCAAAAGAAAAATTATTTATAATAATAAAAGATTTTTCTTTTTACATCACTAAGCACCACCGCTTTGAAATCAATCATGTCCCAAGTATTCCAAAATACACAACATCCTTATCACACAGGTGGTTTGTCAACAACTATAACAGTACACAAAATATGAGGGGGGAGGGTGATCGATATAACAATCACTTAAGCAATTGAGCCATATCAGAAAGAATACAGTTATAAAATGAAGTAATACATAAAAATAATCAGATCGCTTCGGCGATCGCAATAACAGGACAGAACTCCTTCGGGGTCCCCAAAGGCGCGCGTTCCTTTGACGATCCCTGGGCTTGTCATAATGGTATTACGGTTCGCCTGCGCGTTACAATGACAAGAAAAGTAGATAGAGACACGGACGAAAATCATAAACAAAAGACTTTCGCCCTTTGACGCCGAAGTCTGCCATTCTCCTTATACCCATCATGAAGGTGACGTATTAAAATAACAAAGAAGCGATATAATGTGTCCATTATTTATAGAATATAAATTCTCTACTGGCCGAATTCGCAAAAATACATATTTTTACAATAAATATTAAGTTACACAGAGTATGTAGGCCTATTTCTTCTTGTATTATTTTCTTTCTTGAGCTCGTAAATTGTACTTGACTCTGCCTCGGTCAAAATTGGTTCAATAATAGGCAGGTCAAGGAGACGCCATATGAATACTAGCTTCCTTGGATAACATAAGCAAATTATGATTGGCTAACCTACGCAGAAAAAGAACAACATTAATCACAGCAAATAAGAAGGTTACACAATAAATGGTTTCAATTGAGATATGTGAGCTCTGGATACGTCGGTGGGATTCTCCTTGGAGATCAATTTAACAGTGACAGGTGTTAAAAATCTAGTGATAGTTTTGGGCGTGCTCCAGCGAAGCATTAGCTTAGCTGACTCCTTATTCTTGGCCGAACTCTGTGGGTGCAGGCGCACTAGCACGTCGTCATTCACCTGAAAACAAACAGGTTGCCTACCCTTGTTATAGCGAGACGCCACGCGATCTCGTGCCCTTTTCAGATGCCGTACAGCAACTTCCCATTTTTCTTTGACTGAGGTACGGCGGGATGGCGCAGCCAGATAATCTATTTTCCACTGAAGCTGAAGTGGATCAACAATACGCCTCCCTAAAAACAATTCCGAAGGGGTAGAATTCGTCGATTCATGAAGAGCAGTGTTAAATCCTAAGGAGAAAAACTGAAGATTTGCGTCCCAACGTGACTGATCTGCGTTGTGGAACGCACTCAAGCAAGCCTTCAAGTTACGATGAAACCTTTCAACGTGATTTGGCTGAGGGTGGTAGGGTGCCAAAAAGACATGATCAATTCCCCAAGAAAAACACATTGATCTAAAAGACTTGGACCGGAAAACGCTCGCGTTATCGGACACTAAAAACTTTGGAGGACCAAAAACACCAAAAATATGATTGGTCAAAAGCCTAACAGTGGTACGTGTCGTGATTTCCCTGACAGGAAATAACCATACAAATTTTGAAAATCCATCAACGACAGTAAGTATAGCTTGATGACCAGAAGATGACCTAACTAGGGGACCAAAATAATCTATAAACAGGCGCTCATTAGGATATGACATCGTGTCAGCGTGGTGAAGTCCAATGCGAGAATTCTTTGCTGGCTTAGAACGTTGACACGTAACACATTTTCGGACGAAAGCAAAAGCATCCGATTTCAAATGAGGCCAGAAGAATTCCTGAGAGATTTTATGGAAAGTCTTCGTCATACCTAAATGTAATCCAAAACAGGATTCATGGAAATACGCCAAGAGCATACTTCGTATATTCTCTGGCACGAAAATCCTACATTTCGAAGATCGAGGAGCGGTATGCACTATAACATCATTGCGCAATGAAAACTCAGATACACCAGGATCTTTCCCGAGAATTTTTTCACGCAATGTGACACAAAATGGGTCATCTGCTTGGTACGTACGGATGTCAGTAAAAGACCATGGAATGTGTTGGAGAAGATTCACTGGCTCGGGGATCTCAACAATGGGAGGAGGTTCCTCAAACATGCGTGACAAACAATCCGCTACAACATTTTCACTGCCTCTGACGTGAATGATGTCAAAGCTGAAAGAGGATAGACGAAGAATCCAACGATTTATACGTCCCAATTTTTTGACATGCGAGCGCATCCAGGACAGAGCTTCATTGTCGGTATACACTATGAAATGCCGATGTTCTAGAAAAGATCTGAAACGTTCACAGCCGAATACGACAGCCAGACTTTCTTTCTCGAAAGTGGAATACCGGCGTTCGCAATCATTAAGCATCCGACTGGCAAAAGCGATGGGTGCCAAATTACCATTCACCTGCTGACTAAGCACACAAGAAACTGCGACATCACTCGCATCACAATGTAACATAAAATCTTTCCCAAAATCCGGAGTTCGAAGGACGGGAGCAGAAGAAAGACATTCTTTCAATTTCTCAAAGGCGAGACACTGGTCGGGGCCCCACACGAATCGTACATTCTTCTTCTTCAAATAATTCAGGGGCGCTGAAATGTCCGAAAAGCCCTTAATGAACCTACTGTAAAAGCCTGCCATTCCCAAAAAACGTCGGACTGCTTTCACATTCGTGGGAGTAGGGAACTCTTGGATACATTGCACACGCTCAGGGTTCACTTCTATGCCCACATCCGAAAGAATGTGACCTAAAAATTTGATTTGCTTCGAAGCCAAAGAGATTTTGTCCGGGTTAACAGTGAGTCCGGCTCTGCGAAGACGACATAGGACTTCACGTAAATGGATCAGGTGATCCTCAAAAGACTGACTGTAAATCTAGATAGTTAAACACAGATGAATACTTTAAATCTCCAAATAACTCGTCCAAAACCCTACTCAATACTTGTCCGCCGATAGAAATGCCCATGGGTAACTTATTGAACTCAAAAAGGCCGAACGGAGTGGAGAACGCAGTTACCTTACGGCTCTCGGGATCGAGAGGAATTTGATAATATGCACATTTCAAATCTAGGACGGAATAGTACTTCGCCCCGTAAAAATGCTGAAAAGCGCTCTCCAGAGTTGGAAGGGGAAAGTTGTCGAACACCACCTTAGAATTGAGTCGACGATAATCAACTACTAAACGAAAAGTACCCTCTTTCTTAGGCACCAGGAATGCTGGACTACCATAAGAAGACTTAGAAGGACTCACAACACCGCGTGCCTTAAGATCATCAATATATTCTCTCATGGCAATGAGTTTGGGTGGAGAGCACGAAAATGGCGCCGACCTAACTGGAACCTCATCAGTTAAATCAATATGACACTCGTAGCCGATAGCGGAACCCAGTTCCGACGTGAGAACATCTGGAAATTCATTCACCAAATCAGATAAAGCGTCACGTTGACTCGTGAATAAAGTAGGAGGGATTGGAACAGCAGAGATACCAGAAAAATTACAAGGAACACTCGCTTCACAAGTATTAAAATGAAACCGCTCCTTGGATTTAAACAAAAAACTGAAGGAATGATCCGAAAAATCAAGCCTCAACCCTGCTTTGTGCATAAAATCAGAACCTAAGATCATAGGCGTAGATAAGTCATCCACCACATGGAAGTTCCAATCCCAAGAATAACCACATATCTTAATATGACATGTTACAACGCTAGAAACAGAAATAGATGACTTCACCGCAGAATAAAATTTCAAACCCCCATCTTGTGGACAAATCTGAGTAACAGGAAGCTGTTCCGCGATGGAGCGCTGAATAAATGAACGTGAAGCACCAGAATCCAGTAAAGCGGGTATCGACAATTTCTTAACACTTACAGGGACCCAAGGACAGAAGTTTCCAGTCGTGGAAATGTTCATTTCCCGGCGAACTTCATTGCATGGCCACTCCGACGGGTCTAAACCGGGGAGCCATGCTTGTTTCCCTGACGCGAAGCACATCTAGGACAGGCTATGTGCGTCACGTCACGAAGACCACATGTGTGACAAAACACACGAGAGGGCGCACGGCAGGAATTAAAATGATGCCCCAAACGATCACAATTCCAACATTTTATACGGTTATACATGTTCGGGTTTCGAGGTAACTGTTGATCCTGAGGAGCGGGATTCGCAGAAGAAGTAGCATTGGGAATACTCCCGACAATATGCGAGTGGGGACGGTTAACTGCCCGGTCCTCCTGACGAGATATTGAAGATGGGTGCGCAGTCCTCTGAATCTGGGATTGCGCGCATGCAGTCTCTGGAAACAAACTGTCAGAGGGGAGGGGTGGGGGTACATATGACTTGCGCAGGCGCCGATTGAACTCGCATTCACGTCCTTGATCAACAATGTCAGCCACACTATACACACTGGACCGGCGTATGAAAGACTTGTACTCAGGTGCTAGATTTCTATACACAATATCAACAGTTTCAATAAGGGGAAGGGGCTGCGACAACCTACTTATTAAAGTCATTAGCCCAGTAACAAAATCGTCTACAGGCTCTTCCAAACCCTGGGTACGGCGATGAATTTCAGCCTTCAAGTCATGTTCAAAATCATAAGTCGTAAACCGCTCCTTTATTGACTTACAGAAATCAACCCACGAGATGAAAGATCTGTTGGTAAGTCGATACCATTTTAAAGCTAAACCACTCAACAATAACGGTAGGCAGACAACAATGTCGTCTGGTTCGAGGTCATAACAATAGCAGAGTTCACTGACCCTGTCTAAGAACTCAAATACAGACGAAACTCCCAGTTCACCAGAAAATGAAATTCCCCACTTGGACACTATATTGGCTACGCCTCCCTTGCGATGGCCTTTCACCTCAGTCAATGGATTAGTGTCTTTCCCACAGACACTTTCAAACGATAGCAGATCATCGTCAGACTGGATGAGCTCCTTCTTCACGTTACAACCTGGGAGAGAATACATGGCGTAACTACAGAATTACTGCTAGCTACAATTCAAAACAATAACTACAAATGTCTTGCCTCCGTCCTGCGCCTGAAATGAGTACGAAACAAGAAGTAGGGTTGGTTAGTACATTACCAATGCTGGGGTTCGTTGATAGGGTCCAACTCATTGCACTCTCCTTACAGTTTGTTATTTTTATGGTCCATACTCCTTGGAAGTTCACATTGACTCTCAATATTTGTTTGCATAGTATGCAATAGGGAACATGAAACAGAATAAAAACAACATTGAAAAATATGCAGCGAAATATTAAAATCCAATGGATATGGCTAAGCGACCAGGAGACTTAACCTCGCAACTGATATCATCTGCACCGCCCTATTGAAATAAACATATTCTTGGCGTGCCTCCTAGCTGCATCACTGGAACCAACTAGAAAAGAAAGGAGTACGCAGTGGAAATGGATGTTAATTTCTGACCTGTGCTGGGCCCGTACTTGCAGGCCAGATGTGCCGAGCGACTCCAGACTCCGTGAAGGTGGTCCCACGACGAGTGGTAGGAATACCCTCCTGGTGCTAGAAAGCTAGAATAAGTTAGGCCTAGGTTTGAAGAGAGAGAGAGAGTGAGAGAGAGCGAGCAGCCCGATCGCCCAACACTACTAAATGAGACACATGGGTAAAGAAATGGAAATTTAATGAATTGAAACCGAACACACAAAGAAACCCGGCCAGAATAACACACACAAAAAAGAATACCCTTCACCTAGGGGTCAAATAAAGTCACTTTCAAACGGGGAAGATAAATATAAATAACAATAAATAACTTACGATAGTAAATAACGTTAACAAATTAAATTCATACCTGTGCTCACTTCGGTGAAAACGATGTAAAAAGGGAGGAAGTAAAAGATCAAGAGGCAATCGAGCCGGTCGCTGGTCAACAACAATCACTTCTCAGCCTAGAGATGGATGGTTGTCATGACGACCACAAATAACAAGCATAGCAAAGATAAAACAAGAGGCTGTGTGCGTGTCGCAGAGGCTGTGGCGAGCAATGGGGATGCGATCGAGCTGGCAGTCTCCAGAGAAAAGAAATGCAAAAACCAAAGATACTACAAGGAGAAACAAATGACGTCAAGTGTCCGTGAAATATATCATGATACATACACGCAGTCAAACACACAAAATGCCAGCCGACGATGCAGAAATAAAACTCAAAGCAACTCGTGCTTGTAGGTAGTCTAGCAAAACATGCTAAACCTATATGGTCCCCAACTTACGTTCCGAGTTCGAGCTGAATACTGTAAGGCCTACTTAAAGTTACCGCCGTGATCCAGTTGCCCGAAGCATGGAATGAAGGGAAAACATAAGGGCTAAAATATATGGTGCCATGCCTCGTGTTGGGAGAATGGTCGAAACGCCAACGTCCACAAACCACGGGAGACCCATTCGAAGATATGCCCAATCAAAACAGCATCAATGCACCTGGCAGCAAGAAAAACATACACTCACAAAATCACTCCCAGATATATTTCACGGCACAAATAAAAGGTTAAACGAAGACTCAAACAAAATAAAACAGGAGACCGCCATTACGATTGGTTCCACAGCAAATCCAAGCACACGACAAAGATCAAAAAGAATGGTTAAATTTAGGAAATGAGCATAGTGGACACAAGGTTAGATGTATTACTTACATGAGTAAATGGAAGGCTTCGGCATAATAACAATGTTAAATAAAAAGGAAAACATTACATTTTAAATAATAAGGCGGAGAGCCTCAAGGCACGTCCGGACAGAAAGTATCTCACATGGCGTCTCAGTCTACCGGGACGGCCGCCAAAGAAAATAAAGAAATGAGAGATGTTAAACATGGCTAATTCCTCAGTTTTATTTAACTTAGTAATTTGAAAATTACGCTGTTTGAATTTGAAAATATCTCCAGTTATTTAGCAAATTAGCGACCTAGATTAATATTTCCATTTTAATAAACTGCTTAATTTTTAGCCTACTTTCGATTTTTGCAAAAAATGTAAGTACACTTCTGAGATGTACACATGGCCAAAGAGATTGTGTGTCCGCCTGTGTGTGGGATTCGGTATTCTGCCCCCCCCCCTATCAATTCAAACACGGTGAAACCGAACTGAACGAAATGTGGTACCGAGGTAGCACTAGCAAAGCGCACTTCAGTGTCATGTTTTATATCGCCGCCATCTTCACGGAAACAGAATGGTGGCCACCCAAATGTTCAAAGCTTAAATCAAATAACGACTAACCTAATCATCTGATCTCTACCAAATTTTGCAACAATATAAGTAGTGGTTTTGTAAGAGTTCTGGCACCTCCTCCTCCTCCCCTCCTCACAAGATGGCGGCAGTAGGTTAACTTAACCTTGCCTAACCTAATAATATGGCGGCCGTAGCTTAACTTAACCTAGCCTAACCTAACAAGATGGCGGCCATAGCTTAACTTAACCTAAGCTAATATACGAGGTATGATCAAACAGTTTTAAAGAAATTCAAAATGGCGGTCATAGATGGTCCGATTTGGACCCATGAGGTATCAAATTACTCGGGGTGAAGTCCCCTTTCCAATGGACAACATATTTCCGCCAGAAAATAAAACCTACCCCTACTAGGGGTTGAAATTTAACTTTTTAGAAAATCTCGCTTTTTATGTGCAACATGTGGGAGTTTTTATGCTAATATGAAATTAAACGTTGTTCCACACAAGAGACATGTGTACGGTGGAAAGCCAATATGAATTAACAAGCTTGTTTTTTGTTCTTACGCATGCCCTCTCATGGCTTTTGTAAGAGGGCGGGCTTTCTAAAGATGGCGACTGTAGTGTAACCTAACCTAACCCAACCCAACCCACGAGGGGTGATCAAAAAGTATTCCAAGCGGCGCTTGTCGGTAGGCAAACCAATAATCAAAGAGGGGCATGTCAGGCCTTGAGGCGATAGCCCGTTTTGAGTGATCCCTGTTGATTGGTCCCTTTTGATTGATCTCTGTTGATTCGTCCCATAGGATTGCTCCCTGTTGACTACCCCCTTTGGACGAGTCCTTTTTGAAGGGAGTCATTTTTGACGGATCCTTTTTTGACAGGTCCTTTTTGACGGGTCCCTGTTGACGGGTCATTGTTGACGGGTCATTGTGGACGGGTCCTTGTTGACGAGTCCCTGTGGTCGGGTCCTTGTTGACGAGTCCCTGTAGACGGGTCCCTGTGGACGGCTCCTTTTTGACGGGTCCTTTTGACTGATCCCTTTGGACCGGTCCGTTATGGACTGGTCCCTATGGACTGACCCATGAATGTATCCAAATTATGTCAAAGAACCTAACGACATTTTGTGTGTAAAGCAGTGTGTTGAACTGACGTTGTTTACCAGTCCTCACTACTACAATCTGTTAACGATATGAAAGGAAAGTGACGAAATACACGTGAACACGTGCGAGATGATATTATTACCGACCCCCTTGTGAAAACCACATGTAAGCTAACAAGTCACATCCGGTTTTGGTTTGTATAAGTGTAAAACCTGATGGATAGAGGACATGCCAAGGGGCTAAGTGTAAAACTTGGTGGATGCATATGTTCTAGTGCTAGGGTTAATGAACACACCGTAGTACACGGGGCGCATGTAATTTGCGGACAGGCCAAGGGACCTAACTAGGTGGATGGATGTGTCATTTGTAATTGAAAGAGAATAATGGGTGGTATTAAGATGTTAAAACTGAGGAGATAGTACGTGCAGTAAGCCGTCTTGTTATTTCCGGTGTCATGTTGCTGACATGGCAGAGAGCACACAGTTCTGTTGCTATGACTGACGCTGCAGTAATTTAAAACCGCAGGTCATTGGATATTACACAGGTGTTCATGGTGCTAATGCACACACAAGTACATGAACCACACGCAAATAAGCTATACTGTTTTTATGGGTTGACTGTTAAAACTTGGTTCCTCAGTTTAGGGGCTGCGACAACGCGGTCATGTAGCTGTTAAAACGGGCTCAGTGGTTACTGGGACAAGATGGACGCTACACACAACAAGCTTTAAATACTTGAGGCTAATAATCTATACACACACACTTGCTTGTTCTAAACTAAACTGTCTTGCTGACAGTGCTCACACAGTAGGTAGATGACAGAAATACTTGGCTAACAGAAATACAATCATTTCCGGTTGTCTAATGTTACCAGCTAACCATTTTGTGCTGCAGTGGTGAGCACACGTGCCTCTTGCACTAAAGATTTTAACTCGATTTCCAGCTCGAGACCTAGAACGAATCAAACTAAGAAAGAAGGGCATGGTGGCGCAGTGGTTAAGCTGTTAGCCTTTCACTAAGGTGGGCTAGGGTTTGATTTCAGGTTAATACGAATGTCATAAACATATAAAAAAGGCAGAAATAATGTTTTAAACCGATCACACTTGTCTCTTTTCAAATATTTACTTGAATCACAAATGCAAAGGTGGACTGGGTTTGATATGCAGTTAATGCTGCCTATCGCACACTAAACTGTAAGGACGCCATATGTAGAGCTATATGTAGAGAACTACCTGGCGATTTTATGAACTGGCAAAGCTATGTCGCATAAACGGTGCAGGATACAATCCAGCAACCATAATTCGTATCTTGTGGAACAGAGAAAATGCACTTTCGCCTTGATGGAAAACAAATGTGTGCAGACGAATGACCCACGCATTAGCCTATCATGGGGTTATAACCACGAGGAGGAGGTGTGATTTATATATTTTATTGTTTAGAGACATGGTTTTTGTACCCAATAGATTTAGTATTCTGTAAATATTCATTTTTGTAATTGTAAATAGTTAATTTTTTATAAATAGTGGAAACCATTTTCTTTTTGTAATGGTAAATCTTAAATGTATAACTAAAAGTTCTTTGGGATGAGTGTGCATGTCAATGATGCTTTTGGAGATAAATAGAGTGGTTAACAATGGCATTAATAGTGGAACATGGGGATAGCAATTAAGAAAAACAGACAATACCCATACACTATTTTTATTTATTTAATGTAAGAACTTGTACAATAGTTATATAGAAAATACAACTTTCTTTTGACCATTACTAACTAGTCCTTTTTGATCCACTTGCATATCAAGGGCATATGACTTTGTAGTTCAGCCCCTTAAAACGACAACCACAACACTACCTCTTGCATAGTCTGTGATGTTGATGACTCTTGAGACGTGGAAGATGGATTAAACATAACTTTTACAACAGGGGTTAAACGTTGCTCAATAAACAATGCACTATTTTGAGTAGCAACATTTTTTCTTGTACTAGCTTTTTTAGCATTGTCATGATAAATTGTTGACACTAACAGTGTTTCATCTGGTACACCACATTGATGATCACTCACAGTTAAAACCTTACCATTTCTCCTTTTTTAGATTGCCTCGACATCTTTTTGACCTCTCTTTTGAGCATCGCCAAAACATTATTCCTTTAACATTTTGTCGTCTATAGTTATAAGAGTAGCCTTTATAGAGTAGGCGTTGTTTACCTTGGTTAGTTATAGTAAGTTCCATAGTAGCAACTAACCTGTTAGTATGATTTGCTCTCTACAAAGGTTATAACTGTTCTGATAATTAAATCATTTAGCGTTGGCTTTTATATTTAATATGTACAGTTTAAAGTGGTAGCAAAGTGGTAGAAAAGTGATAGAAAAGTGGTAGCAAAGTGGTAGAAAAGTGGTAGCAAAGTAGCAAAGTGGTAGCAAAGTAGAAATGTGGTAGAAATGTGGTAGCAAATGGGTAGAAAATATTACATGTATTGTTAAGAAATAGTTCAGCGGTTACATGGATTCATTACACAATAATATCGACATGACGAAGCTCATTTTTTATATCCAATAGTTCTTCCTCATATTCAGTCTGACCAGCCTGTTTACAGGCAAGCAAGTACTGAAACCGCTGGATTAGCTTACTGGGATTGTTCCAGTAAACAAATTTAACAAATGATTTTTTGGGTGTAAACAGAGCAAAACCATTATCATCATCTTCATAATCATCATCATCAATATGATTATCATTTATATAATCATCATCTTTATCATCATCACTATAACTATCTAAAAAAAATCGTTGTCCTTTATCCGCGGTAGAGTCTATTGTTGTTGTTTATGTTGTTGATTCTTTAGGGGTTTTGCGGCATCACGGTCTTGTAGCCCCGTCAACTAGGGTGTGTGTAGAAGTTGTCTGATAACCCTTGTCACTGTGATGTGTGTTCGCTTACTAGTGTGCGTACTTTTATACGAGGAAGGATTTGGGTAGGAAGCTGCAGTTGTTTCATTTGAGATGCATGGACAACATTGTCATTTATCCCCGTATACTTGGGCGAGTTTTGAATTTTATCTGATAACCTGTGTTATTGTGATGGCTGTATTAGTGTGTGCATATATAATTCAGGTGAGGATTCACTCAGTCAAAGTATAATATCCGTATTGCACGTTATATTTCAAGAAACTACTACAACCAACATTCAATTATACTCCTTGAAAACGACAAAGAGATATAAATATACCCATGCATCTACGAGAAAGTAGCCTATATGTTCTTTACTGAACATCCTGTTACTTTTGTCGATGTATCCTGATACAACTAGTCTTTACCCGTTTCTAAGAAATGAGCATTATGAGGTTGATTTACAAAGAAAAGCAAATATCTTTGGACAAAAACCATTCCTCCCATTATTTTATTTATTTACTTATTTATTTATCGTATACCTTAAGATAATGTATCCAACGGTTTCAGAGCAGCGAGATGAAATAACGTGTAGATCGAGAGGCTCAGAGTCCCTTGTTAGGAATAAAGCTTTAACTTTATCTATATTACATCGATTGTTGATGACCATGCGGTCTCCGGTAAAATTCAGGTCGTAATGTGCATGTTTCTGCGATATCCGCGATAGCCAGGCTAAAACATCGTATGATATCACAGAAAGGATAAATCGAACCTTTCACAAATGAATTTTCCTGATATTTTTCTGCAAAAATAATCAATAAGCTCGCGTGAAATAAAATAAATTATTTGGGGGCGTTATCTGGAATGGGTTTGTTGGTTCCTTAGATAAATGTCCCAAACGAAACACGCACATTTGGACCAAATCGTTCGACAGGAATCATATATGCAAATAAAAGTCCATTATTTCTTACAAATTTTAATATTCAATCCATGAAGGATAAAAACAAGAAGTTCCGTGACGAACTAAAGAGCCTACTTTTCATGCCAATGATTAATCTACAGTATATGAACCTATCTAGAATAATGACGAAATTAAGTTGGTAATATCGAAATGTCTAATTGGTCCGAAATATACCTGGTATAATGTAGCCTAATAGAGCATTACAGTTGGCAGCCCTGATGACTGAATATATTCTTAGTTCCATTTCTTAAGGTACAGAACTAAAAAAAATTGGTTGAAGTCCAATAGACGTTACATGCAGTTAGACATTGGATCTATCAGCACGCGTAAAAGCATGTTGGCAACAATGTCATGCGTGTGCTGGTCAGAAATAGCCTAAACTGAAATATTATGATATCTTGTTGTGCCAATTGTGGACGAAATCCATTTTTTAGTATAGAAGTCACATATATTTTAAAATTGGACCTATCAGCAGGCATAGATTCATGTTGGCAACACTGACTTATATTAATTATTCCAAATTAATCTAGAATATCAGGTGCTATACGTGTGCATAGTATAGGGCTGTTGACTTGCATACTTCCTTATATGTTGATATTAGGTTAAAATAAAAAATAAAGACAGCATGTATTAACAGTTGGCAGCCCTGGTTGCTCTTAAGAATACTTATAGTCATATCTGTTATGTTACACATAGCACATACGAAATTTGGTTGAAATCCAACTGATAGTATAGAAGTTACATGTATTTAAAAATTGGCCCTATCAGCAGGCTTAGAATCATGTTGATAGAACTGAAGTATATAAGTTACCCCAAAATTAATCTAAAATAGGTACTATACGTGTGCATAATTTAAAGCTGTCGGCTTGCATACTTTCTGATATAGGTTATTGATATTTGGATAAGAGTATAGAGAGATCAATTATTAACAGTTGGCAGCCCTAGTGGCTCTTAAGAATATGCTCAGTCATATCTGTTTATGTACACATATTACATACAAAATTTGGTTGAAATCCAATTGATAGTGTAGAAGTTATAGGCATTTAAAAATTGGACCTATCAGATGGCTTAAAATTATTTTGGCAACACTGTCATGTATGGCCTCCTGGAAATTAAACTGAAATAGTGTTATCTATATGTGTGCCAATTTTGGAATATCTCCCATGCATACCTTCCATGATATCCAACATGGAGCTCAAATTTCTAGTGCGTTTTTTCAGCAGTTGGTAGCATTGACATCATTTTCAAATATGGTCGTGAGATATTCCGATATACATCTTTACTCATACAAAATTTGGTTTCGATTTCTGCAGCCGTTTAGGAGTAGATAGGACACACACACACACAGCCAGACAGACAGACAGACAGAAGGACAGACAAACAGACAGACACACATTTTCCCGGATCGATCTCGTAAGACTACTTTTTCCCCATTTTTTCAAAATGTGAAAAGTAGGCTAATAATATAATAATAATATCCCCAAATATAATGGGCTGAGTTAGGTTGGGATTGTAATTTTCCGTAATTGCCCATAAAAGATTTCCATCGGATCGTCCGAATTTAGCCTCAAATGATATTTAAGGATTGAAGAATCTAAAATAATAACATCGATCAATTTTCAAAGATGTTCAGTGTAATCAAATACATATTACTTCACTGAGCAATGCTTTCTACGATTGTCAGGGCATAAATTTATGCAACGTTCCCCGTTGGAGAAGAAATAGATAAGTTGGAAAGCGAACTATTTTTAGCCTACTTTTCACATTTTGCAAAAATGAGGAAAAAGAAGACTTATGGGATCGATCCGGGCAAATTTGTGTCTGTCTGGCTGTGTGAGCATACTATCAACTCCTGAACAGCTGCAGCAATCGAATCCAAATTTGGTATGAGTAAAGATCTATACCTGAATATCTTCAAGTCCATATTTGAAAATGATGTCAGTGCTACCAGCTGCTGAAAAACCGCAATTGAAATTTGAGCTCCATGTTGAATATCTTGGAAGGTATCCATGGGAGCTATTCCAAAATTGGCACACATATAGATAATAATATTTCAGTTTAATTTCCAGAAGACCATGCATGGCAGTGTCGCCAAAATGATTCTAAGCCTGCTGATAAGTCCAATTTTTAAATGCATATAACGTCTACACTATCAATTCGATTTCAACCAAATTTCGTATGTACTATGTGCACACAAACAGATATGACCGAACGTATCCATAAAAGCCACCAGTGCTACCAACTGTTAATAAATGCTCTCTCATTGTTTTCTTATCCAAATATCAATATATCAGAACGTATGCAAGCCGACAGCTTTAAACTATGCACACTTGTAGTACCTTACATTCTAGATTAATTTGGAGTACATCAGTGCTACTAACATGATTCTAAGTCTGCTGATAGGACCAAAGTTTAAATATGTGTAATTTCTATACTATCAATTGGATTTCAACCAAATTTTGCATGTGCTATGTGCACCTTAACAGACATGACCATGCTTATTCTTAAGAGCAACCAGGGCTGCCAACTGTTAATAAATGCTGTCTCTATTTTTTTTACCCTGATATTAACATACCAGAAATTATGTACAGTAAGCCAAAAGCTTTAAAATTTGCACACGTATAGTACCTGACATTCTAGATTAATTTGGAGAAACGAATATACGTCAGTGCTGCCAACATGACTCTAAGCCTGCTGATAGGTCCAATTTTAAAATGCATGTAACTTCTTTACCCTGGGGGTATGTGAAAAATGATGATAATGGTGACAATTTATTTGAATGGATGGATGTAAATAATCTCACACTGATATATGATGCTAAAGATCGAGGAACCTTCCATTCTGCTCGATGGAACCAGGATTACTCTCCTGATCTATGTTATGTCACCAATAGCCTAATGATACCAACACCACGAATACAAAGGCACGTTCTGAATGACTTTCCGCGTAGTCAGCATAGACCAATAATGTATACCATTGTTATTAATGTCCCTGTTATTAGATCTACACCCCACCCTCGATGGAACTTCCAGAAAGCTGACTGGGATTTGTTCGCCAGTTACACTGATGCCAACATTAGATGGGCGCAACTAGTTCCTGAGAAATATGACCGGTTTGTTGGATTAATCAAATCTGCTGCTAAACGAAGCATTTCTAGAGGTTTCCGTAAAGATTATGTCCCTGGATGGAATGAAGAAACAACGCGCTTATGTAATGAATTTGAACGGAACAGTAGTCTTGAGAAAGCTGTTGAATTACTAACATCCTTGGACAATGCTAGAAGAGAGAAATGGTACAAGACTGTTGAAAACTTGAATTTCACCCACTCAAGCAGGAAAGCACGGTCACTAATACGAAAACTGGATTCAACATCCTTACCCACAAGAAAGCATTCCGCTTTCAACGTAGAATCCATAGCTGACCACCTTATTTCTACATCCAGGACAGAGAGATACAAGAGGTTTAGCAGACAGGTCCGATTGGAATTCAACAAGTTAAAACGTGAAGTCCAACCTAACTTGTTTTATTCACGACCCATTCTCATTAGAAGAGATACAACATGGTTTGGATGCCCTCCAGACTGGAAAAGCAGCGGGATTTGATGGTGTGTATCCGGAGTTTCTCAAGAAATGTGGTCCAGCTACCAAACGATGGCTTGCAAACTTTTTCAGTTCCATTCTACAATCAGGACGTCTTCTACCGTCTTTCAAGAAGACCAAAATAATTGCAGTACTGAAGCCAGGAAAAGATCCAAAGCCACCCCAAAGTTACAGGCCAATTGCCTTACTCATTGTCACCTACAAATTACTTGAAAGACTGTTACTGAATAGAATTGCTCCTGCAATTGAGCAAGAGATTCCTGTTGAACAAGCTGGATTCCGCCCAAAACGAGACTCCTCTGATCAAGTCCTGGCCTTAACTACATATCTAGAAATTGGCTTTGAGAAGAAACTTAAAAGTGTTTCTGCCTTTCTGGACCTCTCTGCGGCGTACGATACTGTCTGGAGAAAAGGACTTCTGCTCAAACCCATAAAGTCAGTCCCGTGTCTTAAAACAGTGACTCTCATCAGCAACATGTTAAGTAATAGGCTATTCCAAGTTCACAATGAAAGTGCCAGAAGCAGGTTCCATACACTCAATAATGGTCTACCTCAGGGTTCAGTTTTATCCCCTATGCTATTTAACTTATACATTCATGATCTGCCAGAAACGGTATCCCGTAAATTCATCTATGCGGACGATATAAATCTTACAGTCCAGTGCACCACTTTTGATGAAGCAGAGGATTTACTGAGTGAAGACCTTAAGAAGATGAATGTTTATTTCAAAAAGTGGCGGCTTCAACCAAGTCCTTCTAAATCTTAGGTAACCACATTTCACCTTAACAACCTACAGGCAAACTACCAACCTAGAGTGAAGTTCGGGAACCAATATCTGAAGTACAACAGCTCCCCTAAATATTTAGGAGTGATATTGGACAGGGCATTAACTTTCAGACAGCATATTGCAAAAACAGCAGCAAAATTAAAAAGCCGTAATAACTTACTAAGTAGGTTAGCTGGAACATCATGGGGCGCTGATGCCAACACACTCAGGACTACTGCTTTGGCTGTCGTTTACTCTCCAGCTGAATACTGTGCAGGTGTATGGTTGAACAGCTCCCATTGCCAACTGGGTGATATTCAACTCCGGCAGACAATGCGGATTATCTCTGGCACTCTACATTGCACTCCCTCACAGTGGCTACCTGTACTGTGTAATATTGTTCCTCCTCACATCAGGAGACAGCAAGTTCTTTTCCGCCTGTGGCGCAGAATTATGAATAGTGAAGTTCTCCCAATCCACCAAGACGTCAATCAACCTTCCACATCCAGGTTTAAATCACGGAAACCAGCCTACAAGACGGCTATGGAACTTACTTCAGCTCCATTCAACCCCCGAAATACATGGAAAGTTGAATGGTCTACCTCTCAACCTCGTGGCCTAATTGAAGTACTTGATCCTACCATCAAACTACCTGGATTCCATCTCCCTCGAGCAGTCTGGTTCCGTCTGAACAGAATTCGATGTGGCACTGCTCGAACTAGAGCAGCCTTACATCAGTAGGGTTGGATAGACTCGCCTCTTTGTGATTGTGGATATGAAGTGCAAACCATCAAGCATGTCGTGCAGGAATGCCCTCTATATATGTACTCTGGGACCTTAGAAGAGCTCCATTCAGCCACTCCACAAGCTCTTGAATGGATTCAAGACCTGGCAGCCCATATATGAAGGGTCCTAATGCTGTAAATTGTTTATTTGAAAATTTATATTTATTAATTATAGTACTGTCTTGTAAGCATCATACGCTAAATAAATAAATAATACTAACAAATGAATTTCATCCAAAATTGGCACAACAAGAGATCATAATATTTCAGATTATTTCTGACTAACACATGCATGACATTGTTACCAACATGATTTTACGCGCGCTGATAGATCCAATGTCTAACTGCATGCAACGTCCATGCTATCCATTTGACTTCAACCAAATTTTGTATTCTGTACGTTAAGAGATGGAACTAAGAATATATTCAGTCACCAGGGCTGCCAACTGTAGTGCTCTATTAGGCTACATTATGCCATGTATACAGTATTTTGAACTAATAGAAATTTCGATATTACCAACTTAATTTCGTCATTATTCTTGATAGGTCTGTATAGATTGGCATGAATCTTAAATTTTAAGAAAAGTAGGCTCTTAAGTTCGTCACGGAACTTCTTGTTATACATAAATTAAAGTTACGTTTCTCTTTTTTCATAATCCTTAAAGTCTACTGTATTATTATGTTGTACATATAAGTATTCATGTCGACCGACTGAAGAGCTACAAATGACAATCCCATGGTTTCCTACTTCTCCTCCAAGCAATGGCAAGTTTTGTTCCTAACTTATGCCCACCGTCACCTCTTCCAAATCCTAGTCTCAGTTCCAAATACACACACTATTACAGTCATCACAATGTTGCAAGCTATCCAACATATTCCACACACACTCATGTATTCTACATGACCACTATGTTGGAAAGTTCCCAAACGTGAATGAACATCAACAGTAAAGGGTGTAATAAAATGTATTGACCAGAAAAACGGGAAAAGGGAGATAGTACAGTTGATACAAAAGGTGACAACAGACATTAACGTAGGAAAACTCACGACAAACATGGAAAGACGTAACAATGATTCACGTATTAAGGTCTTATAAGCCACAGGACTATGCAGCACAACACAGAGTTTGTGGTATTTTTCTTACCATTCCGGTACGTGAATTCATGACATATGTTTTGCTACTTACCTTTCAACATACCTTGGGAACCGAAACATGGTACCGGTACATCCGACCTACATAGCTACTCTCAAAGTAGAGAGAAGTGCACGTTTTCCTGGCTGGCATGGGGAATCTAGAAGAAACAACCACAACATAATGCACATGACAGGGAATCAAGAGAAGGCTAATCTCACCAGGAATTTGCGTTTTCATACATTCAATAATAAATTGTTGGAAATGAAAAGAAAATGTAATCTGTCATGATAGACCTGCTTACTCATTAATACGAATTTGTCCACACTTGCAACTAACCTGCACCTCACAACAAACTTGCAGGCAAACAAAACCAATTCACGTTAGTTTCACGAGCAGATTATGTAGAACTTCACATGTCATTCATGAATAAAAAGAATTATTACAAGGATTTGTACTATTACCAACATGAAGGTAAATCCAATATTTTATACAATACCAAAGTTAAACGCATTAATCCTAATACCTCTAGCCTATACAAGACATAGGCTAGATATTACAATTCAACGTGAACAAACCCAAATACAAACGCATTCACTCCAAATACGTATACGTCAATATACATTCACCTACGACGATAACATTCGCAC
This sequence comes from Meconema thalassinum, assembly GCA_946902985.2. Lineage (NCBI taxonomy): Eukaryota > Metazoa > Arthropoda > Insecta > Orthoptera > Tettigoniidae > Meconema > Meconema thalassinum. Next base: position 138,470,053 of record OX336398.1, on the reverse strand, counting down.
GTGTCTCTATTTCATCCACAGAACACCCAATTCCTACTCTTAAACGTGCCGTTTGCAATCCGTTTTGTCACTACCGGTAATTCTCCTTTTAGTAAGGGATTCAACATAATAGCGATGTGGTCCCTAAAATTGGATTATACTGCAACAGTTGTCGCAAACCGATCCCAAACAGTAACAAAAGCACGTGGTTGTCTTTGTTTTGGTTCAAAACAGTTCATAAGTGTTTCCAACGCCTGACAGTACTAACCTCGTTGGATTCGTACGTGCTTGAGGTTTGGAGCGTCTTCCGTGTTACACACCGGCGGGGCTAAAAACGGCAAAGCTTAGAGAGCGAGGTATGACAATGTTTAATTCAATTCGTCATGGTTGTGCGATGGACATCGAACAAAACTCTCGTAGCAAAATGAGACAGTCCAGTCTTCATCTTCATTAAAAATATCAACCTACGATTTTCATGACATACTTAACTCGTAAGTTTTTTACGAGATATACTTTTAAAGAACAAGTTAACAATTTGAAATGACGCTCCTGATTAATCTCGCTTTTGTTTTTTATCCCGAACACAAGAATATACTCTCCTGCGTTTATGCCCTGCTATGCGTGCTCCCGCCTCGTCCACAGATTACCTTACTACAGATGGCCGACAGCCATGCTAATTCTTGGCACCTAAGACTTCAGCGCTGTCTGGTGTTTGACCGCGGTACTAGTTGACGTATAGCACTGCCGTGCGGGTAGCCTACCCCACCCCTTCCCCTCGTTCTGCTAAATATTCTCGTCCTAAATGTTCTGCACACATCAATGTTCCGAAAATCACAATCTTCCCAATACTTATAGCACGTTTTTAAGTGTGGAGATAAGCATATGATCTACAAGAAATAAATCAAATTCAAAATATCAATAACAGTTTTTTTAATAATACCAAAGTGGGAAATTGTGAATTCCAGAATTCTGAAATGAACAATCAAGCATAGTTAGTTATTGTTGTTTTAAGGGGTGGAACTGCGAGGTCATCTGCCCCTATTTTAGGACATGACCTCATCAATAATTTACATGTTTACATTCCTTTCAATTGCAATTGAAGCATATTGCATTGGTGACAAGAATTAGGCTACTAAAAGTCCTGCAGCATGTTACTACTCACCTTAAAAAAATGGTCCCTCCAATTAACCACAGTAGGCCCAATTAGGCCTATAACCAATTAGTTATTAGAAAAACTGCAAAGGAAAAGTACTCGGAAGGGAGAATATTCATATCTTAAAATGCTGGATGCTGTTAGCAATAACAGTAAAATGTTAAAAGAGAATGCTAAGGAAACAGGTGGTGTAACCGGATCATCACACTAAAAATTTTAGTGTACAGTAATTAGTGCCAAATTCATTAGGAGACTGAAATTTCAGAAATATAATTGGATATTACAAAATTTCTATACAGTAGTTCACTTCATATTCCCTTTAAAATATATCCAGCTCACCAATTTTGCAGGGTGAAATACAGTAAGTACATACAAAAAAAATCATCGCACACTAATACAGTAAATTCTATGACATGCTGTGAAGGGGAAAGGAGAAATAGAACATTCAATGAAAAACAATAAAAACACTCAATACTGATAGAAATCATCATGTTTTATTTAAAAAGTTGTCAACGAAGAAAAAATAACAGCGAGAGCCAAGATCACACTTAGCAAAAATACAGTAATCAAATCTGGTCCTCCTAAAAGTACGTGTTGAGGCATGTTCCTTTCTTCTTTCTTGCCAAGGCATAACAGTAGGCTATAGCACAGGATAATGAACCTCTTCCCTCCTTTATGCCATGGCTAACACTGATGAACAGCAACGGTTACAGCCTAATGCGTCCCAATTAATGATTATTTTATCAACAGTGATTTTGTATGCTACTCTTCTATCAACAGTGATTTTGTATCCCTCATGTTGGTAACAATTTGTACGCCTCAGTGTGTGCCGCTAGAGTGCATTTTGTTGACAGTTGAATGAGATGCAAGCTCTGTCGGAACATGGCAGCCGTTTTTGAAAGAGCATAATATAGAAACACATATTTACATATAGGGCGCGAGGGAATGTTGTCCGCAGTGCCTACAAGCTGCTGCGAGAGATAACGTCACCAGTTAGGTTGGCAGCACGGCTGTCGCTTGTATCATAACAAACAGTAAACTTTATACTCACCACAGCCATTCATAACATACTGTTGCACTCTTCCAATAATCTAACTGTACGCACTGACGATTTCCACAGCCCACACATGTGGCCTTCATCCTATCATGGACACCGTGCTGCCAACTAAACTGATGACCCAACCCCTCGCATTTGTATGTAGCCACTGCGGAGAACATTTCCTGGCGCCCTGTACTTTAGCACATATATGATGTGCAGTAGTGACCAGGGTTCCTAATTTCAATAGGCCTACGTAATATCGCCCAGAAGATGAAACAAGGAGACAAGGTACCGTATGTAAAAGTCACATTCATGTCTGTTGCAAGTGTAAAAGCCACGTTCTACTTTCATCCAGAATGAATACCTTGGTAAAGTAACGCGTGGGAAAAATGTACTAGCTATATCAACCATTACATTGGCATGCCGGTAGACTACAATAATCAATTATTTTTGTCTTGTATCTACCTCGCTGTTACAGAAAATCATCGACACTTATTATACCAAGAATATAATCGGCCCCTTATAGAGAATGTTATCGCTCGTTCTACTTTCATTCAGCGCTACCTTAATTCTGAATGTAAGTGGAACGCGGATTATACACTTGCAGCAGACATGAATGTAACTTTTACATACCTTGTGCCTTGTTTCATATTCTGGGTGATATTACGTATTAAAATCAGGAACCCTGGTCAATACTGAACCTTAATACGTGCCAAAGTACGTAAATAAGTGATTCTATTTATTGCTATTTTAAAAACGGCTGCCATGTCTCGACAGCGCTTGCATCTCGTTCAACCGTCATCAAGGCTCACTCTAGTGGCACGCACCGAGGCGCACACATTGTTGCCAACATGTGAGATACAAAATCACTATTGATAAAAAGAACTGGGATACAAAATCACTGTTGATCAACAAAAATCATCGGGATGCGTTAGGCTGTAACCATTGCCAAAACTCATTTATCTGGGCGCGTTAGGCTGTAAGCATTGTCAAAAACCATTGGATTGGACAAATCGAAGGTTAGAATGATTGGGCCAACGGCCTAGCCGTGTTGAAACACCGGATCCCATGAGAACTCCGCAGGTAAGCAACATTGGGCGCAGTCAGAACATGGCACTGCGCGCTGTTGGCCAACATAAGGAGGAGCGGAAAGGCCCTGGCCACCCTACCGCAAGTAAACTCTGACTGGGGGTAGCCTCTTCGGAGGCTCGGACCTGCTTTCGGGCAGAATACCAATTAATTAATAGAATGGTTGGGTGTAGGTGCGGCCCTGGCCGCGCGCAGCTAGCAGAGCTCGGTTGACACAGTGAATCAGGCCCCCTCTGATTGGGTCTCATAAGCATAATAGGACCATTCTACTTATCAACAGAAATATATTCCGGACTCTCGCCCATCACCCTGAAATATGTTCCCCTAAATATCCTGCAAATGCAAAGGCCGATGCGTGTCAGATAAGAAATACATTCAACCACCATTTGCCACTACGAGTTGAGCTAAGCTGGTCAGTTACTACCTAGCTACAAAATATTACACCACAACGAAGCTCAAAACTAACTACAGGTTTTAGCTCAACTCCAACAGCACGAACTGTGACTGGCTTAGACAATGGCATCCTACGTGTTGAAAACTATTGTAAGTAACGTCTGGGAATAAAATACTAGCCTACCTACCTATAGGTACAGTATATCAACCATTAACTAACATTGGCATACAATAAATGAATTATATTTGTCTTGAATCTATTTCGCTGTTACAGAAAATCATCGACAGAACCTAACACTTATTACCAAGAGTATAAAATAAAAATTGGTAGATAAGGGTGGGGTTCTCGGGCGTTTGGTACCATGGTTTTATAGATGGGCTACGTCACGAGTTTCAAAGCAGAGAGAAATGGGTCACTAATGCAGTAACCTATTCTGAATTGCGAATCTCAAAAAAAAAAAAAACTATAAATGAAATAACTACAAGTAACTTACAGAATACAAGACTTAAGCCCTATTTTTGGGATGGACGAAGTGAATTAGAAAGGCAATACATAATACAAGGTTAAGAGTCCTTTAAAAGAAATTGTTTACTGTGATACTGGAAGAAACAATATATTATTATTCCGTTTTTTTTTTCAACGGTGTCGGGGATGAGATGCGATGGGAGACTTTGTGGTGGATGGTTTTTACCGCCGGATGCCCTTCCTGACGCCAACCTCATGAGAGGAGTTAACGAGATATGAAATGAATGATGGTGAATGAAACTGGGAAAGGATGTGGAAGGAAGCGGCCGTGGCCTATTAGAAGGTACCGTCCCAGCTTTTGCCTGGAGTTGAAAGTGGGAAACCACGGAAAACCATTTCAAAGACGGCCGACGGTGGGGCTCGAACCCACGCGTCTAACGAGTCAGCAGAGAGCTTAGCCCCAGGACGTACCTTGTGGCAATGGTGTAAGGCGGTCGGGTCAGTTTGTGCTCCGTGTAAATAGAGTTGTTTCTGGTGAATTTTTAAGTTGAACGACTTAAACATGTGTCTACGAGTGCAGTAAGTTACTCAGGAATATTTAATATATAATGTAAACCGGTAGATATTCACATAATTGCGAAATTGAGCAGTTTTTATAGTCGTTATGTGCATGTAAACACTAGAACACCAGTATTACCAACCTAATTCAACTGAAGTATAGGGGTATCCTCACTGTCACATCTTTGCCTTTCAAGTCGATACTGTATATCCAAAGAGTGTAGCGATGAGTACCTGCTTGGAATGTTCAAAGGCAGTGCCTAGACAAGACGTAACAGCCAAAATTCAGTGCAGTGAATGTAATAATTGGTTTCACAGTAAATGTGTGAATCTCAAAGAAGCGGATGTAGAGTATATGCTATCGCAGAGCCAATTATGGAGGTGTAAACAGTGCTATAGGAAGAGGCGTGAGAGTTTACATAGTGAAAACCAGCCAGCGTCCGTGGTGCCATCTGTTGGTGAAATATACAAACTATTACTATCTATGCAGGAGAAGTTGGACAGTGTAAACAAGTCTACTACAGACATTGAGAGGCAACTGGGGAAATCTATTGATGTCTGTCATGACAGATTGGATGAAAGTAGCAAACTTATCAGTAAACAGATGGCGCAGTGCGAGTGACACGTGAGTGAGTTCTCTCCAGGAATAACTGTATAATCGGAGGTGTTAAATACAGGTGATTGTGGCAATCTATTTTTAAAAGTTTTTATTAGTGGCTGGGAACTATTTGCAAAAAGAAACATTATCTTAAGTGCGACAGTTTCTCCTATAAATTGAATTTTCGCTATGGGCGGTTCGAGCAAGAAAAAGCAGCAAGGCGCGGAGCAGCCCAGCAGTCCCAGTAGTGCCAACTCAATTGAGGAGACCGTAAGGAAGGTACTTATGGAATCACTTCAGTCTAAGGAATTCATAAACCTAATTGCCAGCAATATTGTGGACAAAATCACGGAGTGTGTGATAAAAGAGCTGGAGCAGTCCGTGAAGTTCAATAATGAACTATGCCACGATCTAGAGAGGAAATTAGAATTAAGAAAGCGTGAACTTGACGAACTGAACCAGACTATGAATGACAGACTGGACGAAATAGAACAGTATGGACGTAGGCTCAATGTCAGACTATTTGGCATTAATGAGAATGATGCAGAGGACACGGACGACCTTGTTCTCCAAGTTGCAAGGAACATTAATGCAGACGTCAACAAGAATGACATTGATAGGAGCCACCGAGTGGGAATGAAGTCAACAAACATGCCGCGACCAATTATAGTGAGGTTTACCTCATATAGAGCTAGGAGTGAGTTCTTCAAGAAGAAAAGGCATCTCAAGGGAACGAGAACAACTATAAGGGAAGACCTCACCGCAAATCGACTTGCTGTTCTGAAGACTGCTGTGTCTCGATTTCAATTGAAGAACGTTTGGAGTCAAGATGGTGTCATTTTTGTAAGAAACACCGACGGAAGAAAGGTCCGAGTGACGAAAATGAAGGAGTTACCAGCCCAGTAGGAAACCAGATGAGTAATTGACACTTTTTAATTCCTGGAGTCCATCTCATTATAATAAAAACATTACATTTTTAATTTCCTTTTCAATTTAATTTTTAATTTAATTAAATTCACTAATTTAATACGCATTATATTTTATTAATTTTACTTCCTTCATTAATTTATTGCATGATTCATTCGAATCCTTCGAGTTAGTTTAGAGTATAGGTTAACATCAGCTGCTAAAGACTTTAAGACGTTTAAGTTGGTACGCACTTCAGCTTCCTTTGTCATTTGGAAACACCAGCTCACGCTAAGGTCACTAACCCCTCCCCTCCCACTTACTGCTCCCCTGTTACTGCCCCAAAGCGATCACCCCTACCTACTACCTCGCCCTTTCACTTCTGAGGAAACATCCAATACAGTAATTAGTATACCTTACTAACAGATCTCAACAGCTGACTAATTGTAAATATCCTCTTCCTGTCAAATATTTCTGTGTATGACTTTATTTAATGATGACTTTGTAAGATATCAAATTCATACAGAAGTAGGTAGAGGTATTGATCAATGTGTGTCTCAAATACTTAAATTTAAGAAGGTAAATAACTTAAGCATATTTCACACAAATATTAGAAGTCTATCTAAAAATAAAATAAATTTAGATGCCGAGTTAGAAGCATATAACCATATATTTGATGTCGTTATACTCACAGAAACTTGGAAATTAGGTAACTTTAATATATGCAAGCATTCCAACTATAAAACATACTATAACGAAGGATGCTTTAATAAATGTGATGGAGTTGTTTTTATGGTGAAGAATTCTATTGACCATGAGGTAGAAACTGTGACTTACAATGATTTCAAACTCCTTAGGCTCAAAATAAATTATGGGAACAATAGAATTGCATTGACACGCATATACCGTTCGTCAAAATACAATAAACAACTATTTATTACTAATCTCCATGATTATGTCCAGCAAAAATGTACACTAGAAACCGAGGTGATTCTAGGCGACACTAACATAGATCTATTTGATGAGTACGACTCTAATGAATATTTAAACTTACTGCATGAGCATAATTTTAGATCGTTGATATATGGCACCACTAGAGAAACTTCAACGAGCAAAACCTGTATTGATCATGCACTTATTCGTAGCGGTATTTCTAATGATAACATCTTACCCATTATATCACAGAGCAGAATTACAGATCACTATCCTATATTAGTTAGTATAAATCTTGAAAATGGCCGTGACTTAGAAGCAGCTCAGTGTAACATACGTGAACATAGATTTAAGTTAGATAGTGAGATACTTAAAAATAAATTGAGCAATATTAATTGGGACACAGTATTAGAGAACAACCACTTGGATTCTAAAGTAGATAAATTTATACAAACTATCCAAAATTGCATAAAAAATTCTTCAATACAATTAAATTCAAAGCAACGAAAGAGAAAGGAGTGGATCACGCACGCGCTAATTAAGTCCATTCACACCAGAGATAGGTTGTATCAGGAATATATAGCAAATAAAGAGAACAATGCCATGAAGGAGAAATATAAGCGGTATCGAAATAAATTAAACGAATTGCTTAATAAAGCTAAAACTGACCACTATAAACAATTAATAAATTCCAATTCTAATAATCCAAGAAAAGTATGGGGCATTGTCAATGAAATAACACAAAGAATAAGTCATAAAGAAAAAATAACAAAAATAAGATCTCAAAATCATGTTTACGATGATGATTTCACTATAGCTAATACATTCAATGATTATTTTATTAACAAAACTACTGATATGTCTAAAAATATTAAGAACAATCCAGATTTTTTCTTGAAAATCAACAGAAACACATATTCCTGTTTTTTTATTCCGATTACCGAAGCGGATTTACATAAGTACCTACACGAAATAAGCGACACTAAAGCAATGGGAATAGATAATATCTCAGCTCAAATTATTAAGCAGAATTTTAATTCTTTAAAGAGTCCTTTACTAACAATAATAAACGAGTCACTTTCAGTTGGATACTTCCCAAAGCAATTAAAAATTACAATTGTAAAACCGCTACATAAAGCAGGCAATCCTTCAGAACTGAAGAACTATCGACCGATATCGTTAACGACAGTCATATCAAAATTATTTGAAAAATGTATAAAAAATCATATTTATCAGTTTTTGAAGAAACACAATCTACTATCAACTAGACAATTTGGCTTTATAAAAAATGTCAGTACCACTGATGCTATTGGGGAATTAACTAGGCGAATTTATGAAAATATGAACAGTATGAAACCTACCCTGGGCATATTTCTCGACTTAGAGAAGGCTTTTGACGCCATACCTCACCATATTCTCCTTCAGAAGATGGAAAGATATGGCATCAGAGGCATAGCATGGAAATTGATAGAAAGCTATTTGACTGAAAGGATTCAATACGTTAGAATAAATGGAACTACAAGTCTACCTTTAAGAGTGAAAAGAGGAATACCACAAGGCACAGTGCTGGGTCCATTATTATTTTTGATTTTTATCAACGATATTGAATCATCTATACATGGAATTGAAAATGTTAATGTCATATCATACGCAGATGATACGGTAGTTTGTGTTGAAGGTAGAACATGGGTAAATGTAAAACAAATTGCAACTGCGGCATTGAAATTGTTAAAGGTATGGTTAGATGGTAACGAACTATTTTTAAATATAAATAAATCAAAGTTCGTAAGATTCAGTTTAAAAGCAGTTGAAGATAATTTTAATTAACTAAAAATACACACTTTGAACTATAATAAGAACTGTGACTGTCCTAAAATAGCTAAAGTGGATACAGTTAAATATCTGGGATTATTTATAGATAGTGACATGAAATGGAAAAGCCAATGCAAACACCTTACAAGTAAAATAAGAAGAACAATCTATATATTTCACAATTTAAAACATATTGTCAATTACAAATTAATAAGAGACATCTACCATGCTCTAGTCCAGTCAGTTCTTACATATGGTATTCTTGCCTGGGGAGGCGCCTATGAAAATGTACTAAAAAGTGTTCAGATAGTGCAGAATCTCATATTACGAATAATGTTGAAGAAAGATAGATTATATCCGACTATGAGACTGTATGCTGAGACAAGGGTCTTCAACATTAAACAATTGTATGCTTTTGAAATATATAAATACATTTTTAAAGATAGAAATAGAATTCAAGTTGTTAGCCACGGGTATGAAACCAGAAGTATTACAGAGAATCACTCTATTTTATATCAACCTAAGTTAGGTATAGCCAAACGTAACTTTCTGTATTTCTCACCAAAATTATATAATATTCTCCCAATTAAATTAAAAGAATTTAAAGGAAATCATGCAAACCTGAAGATGCAAATAAAACATTTTCTCAGAGAAAACAAAATTAAAATTGAAAATATAATTAGTTGAGCCTACAAGTTTATAAAACACAAATTCAATTTTCCTTCTTATTCATTATTTTTTGTGTATACATCATTTACATAGAACGTGTTATTCGGCTAAGCCATTATACAATTTTTAGAAATAGTAATCAACGATATGCATGCCACACACAAGGTTGCACCTTTTAGTGGCATATGTGATATCTCTTCCTGCTCTGTATGAATTTGATATCCTATTTCGACCTGTCTTTATCATATTGTAACAATATAATTTAATAATTGTAAATTTACAGGTTAAACTATGAGTAGGAAGTGTAAGGAAATTCATAAAATGTGTGCAGATATTATGAATTTTGTAAAATGTGTGTATTTGTAACGATTTAATAAATAATAATAATAATTATTATTATTATTATTATTATTGATAGGCAACAAACAATCATAGACAATTTAGTATCAGAAAACAGACGTCTGACGAATGTAGCAAATAATCTTGCATCGAGGTGTGATGACCTTGAGCAATATTCAAGGTCAAACACTGTGGAAATATTAGTTGTGACTATGATATAATTGTCCCCTAATGAAGATGTCGTACAGACTGTCATTAATATAGGCAAGGCTTTAGATTTAGATTTGAAGGAGGACATGATTGATGCCTGTCATCGTCTGAAAAAGGCTCACAATCATCCTACTTCAGGAATTATTGTTAAATTTGTTAGAAGGACCCACAAGGAGCAATTTCTTGCCAAACTAAAGGTTAAGCGGACCCTATCTACAACACACCTTGGTATGTCAACTTCCAACCCAATATATATTAATCAATCACTTGCCCCAGCTAGAAGAGTGTTATTTGCAAAGGCTAAGCAACTGCAGCGGGAAAAGAGCTATAAATACCTTTGGGTTAGTAGAAGTGGAAAGATCATGATTAGGAAATTAGAAGGGAGTCCAATTCATGTCATCAGTACTAACGAGGACCTGAGTAAGTTGTGATTTCGATGTACTGGCACAGAAATGTATTTAATTGTTCGTTGGCTCCTCTTAATACTTTGGCATGCATTATTGATTTATATTTAGTTATATCAGTTTTTTTATTCACTAGATTTTTTATTGTATACTAATGTCTGTAAATGAATTGTCCATTTATTATCAAAATGTTCGAGGCCTTAGGACAAAAACTGACGTGTTTCTTAAAAATCTACTTAGTTGTGACTATGATATAATTGTATTAACAGAGAGTTTCTTGGGTCAGGATATTATGGATAGTGAGTTATGCGATGATCGTTATGTAATGTTCAGAAATGATAGGGATATGTTTATATCTGGGAAGTCTAGAGGTGGAGGAGTAGCCGTAGCAGTCAAAAAGAGGTATAAATCCAAATTATGTTCTATCTATAATGAACAACAATGCGAATCCTTAACTCTTTACATTCAGGGTCATACTCGTAAATTATTCATAAATGTTGTTTACATTACCCCCTCCTCTAAACTCTCTGTATATGAAGGATACTTTAATTACATTGAAAACGTTGATAGTCTTATAACATCTGACTGCCTGATTGTGGGCGATTTCAACGTACCTGAAATTAGCAACGCCGGTTATAATTTTAATGAAGGGTCCATGGTCTGTCGTCGTTTATTCCAGTTCATCTCGTATCTTGGATTAACATCGCACAACAATATTCAAAATTCTAATTTCAAGACATTGGATTTGGTTTTAGGTAATATTCAAATTGATTTAAAGCACGAAGAATTCCCGTTGGTACCTGAAGACATACATCACCCTGCACTTTATTTAGCAATACCACCCATTAAAAAGGTTCCATTGCTTCCTAGAATTAATCGTGAATATTACAACTTCAAAAAGGCTGATTTTTTGAGACTCTATTGCAACATACGAGATTTAGACTGGAGTTTACTGTACACATTTAAGGATGTTGATCATGCTGTTGATTTCTTTTATTCTTCATTCTACAAATGTTTTGATAATTGCGTACCTAAGCAGAAATTCATTCGAAAATCCAAATATCCAGTATGGTTCTCACGAGATATTATCCAAACCATAAAAATTAAGAAAAAGTGTGCTGCAAAAAGACGTTTTTCGAAATATTATGATGAAAGATTTAGACAGCTTAGATCGGAACTAAAAACAAAATTACGAATGGCTTATGCTGTTTACATTCATAGCCTGGAAAATGGAGTTAAGAATAACATTAATCAGTTTTGGACGTATGTTTAAATCAAGCGGGAATCACGTACACGCGACTACACATTTATACTAAACGGAAATCATTATACAGCTGGAAGTATTGCAGATGGGTTTGCTGAGTATTTCTCTTCAGTATATATCAAAACGAGTTTTACTTATAACGCGGATCATTTGTCTTTGAATGAATTTCCTGTTTTGCCCAGGGTTGATATGCTGAACGTGACTCACATAACGGTGGATGAAGTAAGAACAACTATAAATAGAAAATTAAAGCCTAAGAAATCCTGTGGGCCTGATGGCATATCACCTTACATAATCAAGGGCTGTGTGGACTTATTGGTTTCTCAGTTGGCCTTCATCTTTAATCTTTCTTTAAAGACGTCAAGCTTTCCTGGAAAGTGGAAAATGTCTTGAATTATTCCAATCCTAAAGGGAGGCAACTCTGAAATGATATCGAACTACCGCCCTGTCTCAGTGATAAATGCTATAGCAAAAGTATATGAGCACATTTTATATTCTAAGATTTACAATCATATTAAGGTTGAGCTCTCACAATATCAGCATGGCTTTATGCCCGGCAGATCAGTTATTACAAATTTGCTGGGTTTTACTCAAAAGGTTTACAATGCATTAGATACCAATAGAAGAACTGACGTGATATACATGGATTTAGAAAAGGCCTTCGACAAAGAAGACCATAAAATTCTGGTGACAAAGCTGTACCAGTTTGGAGTTGCTAAACCATTACTTCAATTGTTATGCTCCTACTTGAAATTTAGACAGCAATTTGTTTGTTTCAGAAGTGAAATTTCAGGTAATTTTGTTAGTTCTTCTGGTGTCTCACAAAGATCTAATCTTGGGCCTCTTCTATTTCTAATTTTGGTTAATGATTTGCCTAATATTCTATGTTACTCTGACTGCTTATTGTTTGCTGACGATGTAAAGCTATATAAGACCATATACAACTTGAGAGACGAGAATGACCTTCAGAGGGATGTTAATAATATTGTAGCTTGGTGTGTTAGTAATAATTTAGTCCTTAATGTAAAAAATGTAAAGTCATGGTATTTACAAGGAAGAAGGAGTATATAAATCCTAAATATTGTATTGGAGAAACAGCACTCGAAATTGTACCGTCGATAAATGATTTAGGAATTATTTATGACAGCAAATTAACCTTTAATAACCATATTGCAAATATAATTAGTTCAGCCAACAAGATGCTTGGTTTTGTCATTAGAAACTCCAAATTATTTACTAAAACTGGAGTAATTGTTAAGTTGTATGAAAGTTTAGTTCGAAGCAAGTTAGAATATTCAGCAGTAATCTGGGATCCCTTTTATAAAGATCAAATTCATCACATTGAGATTGTGCAAAATAAATTTCTAAGATACATGTATTATAAGACGTTCAATGTATTTTGACCATTTGATACTTCGACTCAGTTTTTACGAAATTTGTTCAATTTCAAGTCCTTGAAAAGTAGAAGGTCGTTAAGTTCTTTGCAACTGCTGAGGAAAATTTTAACTGGAAAAGTTGACTGCCAAGAATTATTTCAATTCATCACTTTTCATGTACCACAAGTAAGATCTCGACAGCAAGCACTCTTTCACATCCCAAGATCTAAAAGTGTTCACCATTCTAATTCGCCTTTAGTTAAAATATTATCATTTTATAATTCAATTGATGTTCAAGTAGATTTATTCGTTGACGCTAACTTATTCAATAAACAAGTAAAAGCAGCTGTTCCTTGAATACTGGGTACTCTTTTCTCCTTTATTTTTGTATATTCTTTTTTTCTACTTTGTACAGTTTTGTTTTCATTTTATGGTTTATATTTTCACGATCTCCTTTGTAGTATATATGTTCTGTTCTTCATTTGTGTAATTTGTTTAATTTGTATAATCTGCTTTCTCTATTTTTCATTGATACATGTTGTTGTTTAATCAGATAATGTCAAGAAGGAATGTATTTGGGCTGGTGCCTGTGTTCCTTCATATTGATAAATAAATAAATAAATAAATTTCTAACGCTGCGCTTTAGCGAGCATAGCCACCACTGTCAGTAGGAAGAGACAATACAACACTGTGGGCAAATAGTTCTAGCCTGCAGCTAGCGAGCGATAACATTCTCTATAAGGGGCCGATTATATTCTTGGTAATTAGTGTCGATGATTTTCTGTAACAGCGAGATAGATACAAGACAAATATAATTGGTTTATTGTATGCCAATGTAATGGTTGATATAGGCTAGCTAGTATATTTATTCCCACATGTTACTTTACCTAGGTATTAATTCTGAATTAAAGTAGAATGCAGCTTATACAGTACACTTGCATCAGACATGAATGTGACTTTTACATACCTTGTCTCCTTGTTTCATCTTCTGGGCGATATTACGTAGTCCTATTGAAATTAGGAACCCTGGTCACTACTGCACATCATATATATGTGCTAAATTACAGGGTGCCAGGAAAAGTTCTCCGCAGTGGCTATGTGCAGAAGCGAGAGGTTGCGTCAGCAGTTTAGTTCGCTGCACGGTGTCCCTGATAAGGCGAAGGCCACATGCGTGGGCTGTGGGCTGTCGAAATCGTCAGTGCATATAGTTAGATTATTGGAAAATTGCAACAGTATGTTATGAATGGCTGGGTGAGTATAAAGTTTACCGTTTGTTATGATACAAGCGACAGCCGTGCTGCCAACGTAACTGGTGACGTAATCTCTCGCAGCAGCTTGTAGGCACTGCGGACAACATTCCCTGGCGCCCAGTATGTAAATATGTGTTTCTATATTTTGCTCGTTTAAAAACGGCTGCCATGTTCCGACAGCGCTTGCATCTCATTCAACAGTCAACAAGGTCCACTCTAGCGGCACACACTGAGGCGCACAAATTGTTGCCAACATGTGGGATACAAAATCACTGTTGATAAAAAAGTGGCATACAAAATCACTGTTGATAAAATAATCATTGATCTCGACGCGTTAGGCTGTAACCATTGTCAAAAACCATTGGATTGGACGAAACGAAGTTTAGAATGGTCAGGTGTTGGCGAGGTTGATAGAACTGTTTTAATGATAGTTGATGTGAACAATGGCAGCCACAGCTGTAATTTTGCCTATATAAGTCTTGATTCTTTTTGGGATGGCTGGATGGGTCACAGAGAGCGGTGCTGGCCAGCACGTGCGTACTACCATCCTCCCGCTCTTTTCCTCATGCTCATAATATCATTAGCACCGTTATTACATTTATTACATTCTTACTCAGATGGTTTTCAAAAATCTTAAACAAACCATGCTTAAATCTGTTCGGTGCAAACTGTAAAATAAAATATTAGCCCATCAAATTGACGAGAGGCCTAAATTTTGGTAATGAATAGCAATAACAATATTACGAATACTATCATAAAGCAAAATTGAACAAAGCGAAACGACAACAAATATTTCCTGTAGAATAAGTTTCAAGTCACAAGTAACACACAATTGTATTACAAAATATAGGCTCATTGTGTAGACTATTAAGTCACCCTTTAGAAGACAGTAGCTAATCTCAGTAGTCTTACTAATTACAAGAGCAGAGGCGGTAGCCTACGCTCCTGCGTGCGACTGAATGGAATTAATGGTTCGCCTGATGCTCGGAACTGACACTATCACTGCTACATACATAAATAACGGTCTCTAATGAATTATAAGTATAAAGTATAAATAAGTATAAATCCTACACGAAAAAGTAATTAACGAATTAAATCAAACAATTATAACTCATAAAAACAACAGATTATGAAACGCAGCAAGGTGAGTGTGCACTGGAGGCACCCGAACAAGCGACTGATCGGCAACAAGCATGTGGTGAAATAGCATAATTGAAATTGGCAGCGCTGTATAGTTTCCATGGCAACAAGCCATGCAAGCGATCTAGTCGTCAGCTGTTTTTGCCCAGTGGCGCTGAACTGTCAGATTCCAACTCTGGAAAATACACCTATAGGTAATGAGTTATTGTTCTTTCAAGGGGTGGAACTACGAGGTCATCTGCCCCTTATGGAGAATGTTATCACTCGTTCTACTTTCATTCAGTGCTACCATAATACCACCTTGTGGTGTGGTAGCTGCCACTCCTGAGGTCCTGGGCTAGTTTCCAAGTAATTTAATTCTAGTCTGAGGGTTGGAACGACTCACAATCAGCTTCGTGAGCCAGAACTGAGAAGAGGTAGGTTCAATTCTCACCTCGGCCATCCAAGAAGTGGTTTTCCGTGGTTTCCCCACTTCCACTCTAGGCTAACGCTGGGATAGATCCTAACTTAAGGCAATGGCTGCCTCCTTTCCACTCGTCATCTGAATTACAAAAAATAGGCTATACTGCTCGGGTCCATTTTCCATGTTCTATGAACTTGCGGGGTGAGGAGAAAGAGCAGGGAGGGGTCAGGCGAGAAGAGAAGGCTCTGTCAACAGCCCACCGTGATATCTGGTATTCCTTTCTATTCCAATAATGCTAACTAGGGCTGTTGCTCAAACCACTGTGGTGTTAGGAATGAGTGAGTGAGTCACCGACCAATGTATTTGGTTCTGTACTATGCACGGACCAAGGAACCTCATCACTCGTCAATACCACTGCGATGCACATTTCTCTCAGGTTCACGCAGCTTAGACCCGAGCAGTACACACTACTACAGTTACTACAATAACACAGATTATCATACAAATCCTACATACTTCCAAATACATGGGGCTAAATGAATTAATATCAACAACACAATGATTCTACAATAAGAGATTCTTTTAAAATGTAGTTAAAGTAGGTGCAACCATACACATATCAGCAAATTCAAGTTCTCCATTTGAAGCATTACATATTTCATTAAGTTTACTGTTTCAACATACAAACTTGCATGTGTTGTAGGAATTTGCTGTTCGTCAGTTTTAGCCATGGCATAAAGGAGGGAAGAGGTTTAATATCCTGTTATGCCTTGGCAAGAAAGAAGAAAGGAACATGCCTCAACATGTACTTTTAGGAGGACCAGAAATTGATTTCCGTATTTTTGCTAAGTGTGATCTTGGCTCTCGCTGTTATTTTTCTTCGTTGACAACTTTTTAAATAAAACATGATGATTTCTAGCAGTATTGAGTGTTTTTCTTGTTTTTCAATGAAAGTCCTATTTCTCCTTTCCCCTTCACAGGATGTCATAGAATTTACTTTATTAGTGTGCGATGATTTCTTTGATGTACTTACTGTATTTCACCCTGTACAAATTGGTGAACTGGATATATTTTAAAGGGAATATGAAATGAACTACTGTATAGAGATTTTGTATTATCCAATTATTTTTCTGAAATTTCAGTCTCCCAATGAATTTGGCACTAAGTGCACGAACAATTTTAGTGTGATCTGGTTACACCACCTGTTTACTTATCATTCTCTCTTAACATTTTACTGTTATTGCTAACAGCATCAAGCATTTTAAGATATGTATATTCTCCCTTCCCAGTACTTTTCCTTTGCAGTTTATTCTAATAACTAGTAGGTTATAGGCCTAATTAGGCCTAATGTGGTTAATTGGAAGGGACCTTTTTTTAAGGTGAGTAATAATATGCTGCAGGCCTTTTAGTAGCCTAATTCTTGTCACCAATGCAATATGCTCCAATTGCAACTGAAAGAAATGTAAACATGTAAATTATTGATGAGGTCATGTCCTAAAATAGGGGCAGATGACCTCGTAGTTCCACCTCTTAAAACAATAATAACTAACTAACATGTCCTAAATGCTGTGATTGTTCATTTCAGATTTCTGGAATTCACAATTTCCCACTTAGGTATTATTTAAAAGAAAAACTGTTATTGGTATTTTGAATGTGATTTATTTATTGTAGATCATATGATTATCTCCACACTTAAAAACGTGCTATAAGTATTGGGAAGATTGTGATTTTCGGAACATTGAAGTGGGCAGAGCATTTAGGACGAGAATATTTAGCGGAACGAGGGGAAGGGGTGGGGTAGGCTACCCGCATGGCCGTGCTACACGTCAACTAGTACCGCGGTCAAACACCAGACAGCGCTGAAGTCTTAGGTGCCAAACATTAGCATGGCTGTCGGCTATCTGTAGTAGTAGGTAATCTGTGTACAAGGCTGTAATTAGCTCATACATAGTTCAACTAATTCCTGTAAGATGTCACTCCGGTGGAGAATGTTGTTTTAATTAAATATATATTTTCCATTGCTAAATTCTAATATAATGCTTTATTTTATAACGTCTCAGTACTCAAGAAACAATAAATATAAGAAAATTCAAGCAATAAAATTCAACTCCAATAGGATTTGAACCACGGACAGCCTGATGAAAGACTAAAGCCCTAACCACTCACCCAATCGTGCACACAGCAAACGAGTGTTAGGAACCAATTTAGATATAACGTTTTAGCAAATAATGATTTGGACTAAACGATTTCTTCACTGGAGTGTATTTCAAACCGAGTTCATTTCATATTAAGTGCATATAATTTTTATCACTAGGCTATATTGCATGCAACATACTGAAATTAATAAAATATAGGTCAGAACGAGAGATCAGCTGACATCTTGTCAAATAACCAAGGCGACTCAGCTTTTTAATGACACTTCTAGACTATAATATTACAATATAAACTTTTAATTTCAAACGGGCCACGTCGTTTGGAAAAGATTAAACAATTCTTGGTTCGATAATCGGAACTGGTGGGTCCCATGTTATGGATCATACAGTTTGCATAATTCACACGGCCGCCATCATGACATGGTACGGTTGATGACGTTGTAGTTTGGGCACAAGACGCATCCCATATGAAGGTATCTTGTTGCCAAATTTGGTAAAGCTCTGATGATTAGTTCGGTCGTAACGCATTATTAAGTTTTGACCATTTGAGTGGCCGCCATTAAGTTTTGGTAAAGATGGCGACAATATAAAACATGACACTGAGGTGCCCTTTGCTAGTGCTACCCCTGTACCAAATTTCGTTCAATTCGGTTTCACCGTGTTCGAATTGATAGGGGGAGGGGGGGGGCAGACATTCAGAGTACACACACTCACACACACACAGACTCACACACATACACACACACAGAAAGACACACAATTTTTGGCCCTGTGTTGATCTCATAAGTCTACTTTCATTTTTTGCAAAAATCAAAAGTAGGCCAAAAATTAGATGGTGTGTGTCTGTCTTTCTGTCTGTCTGTGTGTTACTCAATAACGCAAGAACCACTGGTCCGATTTAAATGAAAATTTGCATGGATGTAGCTGATTTACCAGGTTTACATATAGGATACTTTTGATTTCGAAATTTTGCACTATTAAAAAATGGCGACCATTTTAGTGACGTCACTAGACCCTTTGGTTTCAAAATTTCATATTTCCATATCAAATAAATAGAGAACGGTAGGAAATAGCAAACTTTTGATGGCACATATGAGCTTTGAAATTTAATTTCCTATCCGAAAGGTCCTTATCACTCTTCGTATACCTCCAACAGTTAGCGAGTAAAACCGACATTTGTGACGTCACTACACCCTTTGGTTTCAAAATTTCCTATTACCTTTTCAAATAAAAAGAGAACGCTAAGAAATAGCAAACTTTTGATGGTATACATGAGCTTTAACATTTAATTTTCTATCTGAAAGGTCGTTATCACTTTTCGTATATCTCCAACGGTTAGCGAGTAAAACCAAAATCTGTGCAATAAAACACGGTCAACACCGAGCGGTGCAGTATATCTCTCCATATATAAAAAGGAAAATTTGTGTGTTTTTCTCTGAATTTCTACGGAAATTTGAGTTTTTACGCGTTTCAGACTGTTTTATGATGGATGCGCGCGAAAATAATGTTTTTGTCTGTCTGTCTGTCTGTTTGTTTGTTTGTTTGTTTGTCTGTGGACAAATTTGTTCCCTTATAACTCGAGAACGGCTGGGTGTATCAACGTAAAATTTGGTACAGATATCCATCAGAGGCACGACACTAATCATTGATGTAACTCTTCTCCGTACCTCTCATAAAAGGGGGCCTACCCCCTTAAAATACATGCTGAAATTGGTGTAGAAGGACGAGACAAAACTCATTTTCATCCCCTCAATGTGCGAGACAAAACTCGGGTCTCCGAAAACCACATTTTAAGGACCGAAGACCAACCGTTTTTGAGATATTCCCAGAAAACTAAATTAATTTAATAAACTAATGAACGAATGCAAGCCAGTAACCATGCCAACGGATTCTCAGAGGTCCATCTATTGCTGTAAGACGCAATGCAATTCCATTAATTACATTAGTGTGAAAGTTTGCAAACGGCTAGAAGGTTATCACGGAACCAAATTAAGCCGTAAAATTCATCAATACGTATAATGCGCTTGAGGGGATCAAGGGGTACTCTAGAATTTTTTCACGCGATTTACACCTGCGGGTGTGGTACGGCAGGTCTATTATATCCCTATCCCCATATTATTCATTCATTCATTCATTCATTCATTTCGTATAGGCCATCTATGGACCGCGTCATTCCAACCGTCTCCTACTGGCTTTGATGTTTGCCCTGTACGCCCGCATTCGTTCTCGGTGGACTTCCTTCCGTTCCTGGGTCCAAATCTTTCCCGTTTTCAGCTTCGGTTTTTCTTGGAAACCTTTACAAGCTTGAAGTTGCCTTTTGAGTGGGGCGCGCTCCTGAATGTCTGTTGGTGTAATCCCCACTTCTTTCAAATCTTTATCCAGTTCAATGAACCAGGCCCATTTTGTTTTCCTCTCCTGAAAGTAAGTTATGTTGCGGTTGTTCAGTCTCGCTGGGCTCATTCGTTTCACATGCCCAAAAAATGGTAACCTTCTCTTCCGGATGACATTGCTTATCTTCTCCTCATGAGTATATAGGTCATGGTTATGCCGTCTTCTGTATTCCCCATTGTCTTTGATGAAACCCAATATCTTTCTCAAAATTTTATTTCTTTGGCCTCCAGTTTCTCGACCAAGCCTTTTTTGTTCATCGTGAGGCATTCAGAAGCATGCAAGACCTCCGGACGGATGACACTGCAGTAATGTTTTAGTTTTGCGTTGAAGGATATTGACCTTTTCTTATAGATGTCCTTAGTTAAATGGTAGGCCATTTCCATTTTGCTCATGCGTGATGTGAATGCTTCTTTCTCTGATAATATCCCTTCCCTGACCCGTTCTGAAAAGAAAAGTACATGGCCATTGGCTGAATAAAAAAATTAACAAGTAGTTCCGTGAAGAACTATACAGCCTATTTTCATATATCCTGCTCATGTTAATTGTCTCTATCAAAATACAAAATTTCAGTTTAATTGCTGTAACAGATTCGTAGATATTGAGAACCGTCTAAATATTTCATGTAGTCGCCAGGATGGATTTTTATATTTGTACTATTACATTAAGATTATTGTGTACGTGTGGTATTCAAACTTCAATCGCATGATTAGAACACAAGAAGTAAAATAAAAACGAGATTTTAAAAGTACGCACACCAGCCATCTTGTGATTATGCAAACAATTGAAATAAATTACATGCCAGCGGATCAACATTTGTATAAGCATTTAACGTGCAACGTTTCGCGGCACTCGGATAGTTAATTCGCGAGAAACGTCCATTTAAATATTTATACTTCGCGTCGCCGCCATGTTGGATTTGTGCTCACCAGGTTACTGAAAGTCCTATAGGTGAACATATGTTCATAGTCTCTATGAACATTAAAAAAATCAGTTTGGTTGCTGTAAAAGATTCATAGATATTGAGAACCGTCTAAATATATCGGAAGCTCGCCATTTTGGATTGTTATATGTATAGGCCATTGAGTTATGTACCATTCAAGGACAATTATTGCCTAGCTTCATTATTCAAACTTTCACTTCGATCGCATGATTACGACACAAGAATAAAAACTTAATTTTAAAATTTCGCACAGCCGCCATCTTGAGGCTATGTAAACAATTGAATTAAATTTGCAGCGCATTACAATCTGCAAAATCATTTACTGTACCACATTTCACTGCGCTCAGAGAGTTAAATCACGAGAAAAGTCTATTAAAATATTTCAAATTCGCTTGGTCGCCATGTTCGTTTTGTACTCTACAGGTTTATGAAATATACATAGGTAATTTTGTATCAGTTCCCTTTATCACCGTACAAAATTGCATGATGATATCTGTAATAGTTTCGGAGATATAGAATGTCAGTGAAATATTTCGCACAGCCGCCATTTTGAGGTTGTGTAAACAATTGAACTAAATTAGATTCCAGTGCATTACAATGTTTATATACATTTGCTGTACCAAGTTTCATTACGTTTGGATAGATAAATCGCGAGAAATGTCTATTTAAAAGTCTCAATTTCGCTTGACCGCCATGTTGGTTTTGTAGTCACCAGGTTTTTGAAAGTCTCGTATGTGAACTTCTAGTACTGCCCTTTATCACCGTACATAATTTCAGGGCGATATCGGTAATAGTTTCGGAGATATTGAATGCTAGTGAAATATTTCGCACAGCCACCATGTTGGATTGGTGAGACGTAACAAAATTTGAAGGGCACGGTCGAGGTCGCCGGGAATATTGCTATGAACTTACCGAGTTTCATTGAAATCGCTCCAGCCGTTTAGATTTTATTAGGGGGGGGCGAACACACACACCTCACACACACACACGCACACACGCACACACACGGACAAAAGGTGATCTCATAAGCCTATTTTTTCAAAATTGAAAATAGGCTAAAAATAGGTGTTATAATTTCTCCCTATATTATATTATTATTAGTATTATATTATGGCGTACAACGACGAGACAAATCCCCTCGGTGCCAGCAACAAAACTCGGGGGCCCTAAAGGGTCCTCGAAAACTACATTATAAGGCTCTAAATCCAACAGTTTCTGAAATATTCCCAGAAAAACTAATTTAATTTAATTTAACAAACTAATGAAGGAATGCAAATCGGTAACCATGAGAACATTATCTCAAGGGGTGGCATACAACTTTGCTTCTATTTCTGTAAGAAGCAATGTCACTCCATTTATTACATTTCTGTGAAAGTTTGCAAATGGCTATACGGTTATCACGGAACTAACATAGACCGTATAATTCATCAATGCAATTAAGGGGGTGAAGGGGTAACCTCGAATATTTTCATGCAATTTTCAGGTACGACATATAGTACAGAAGGTCTATTATATCTCCAAACAGCAACATTATTTTCAAAAATTCCTGAATTGAACCAGCATTTTTTGCGGCTTTAAGGAATTTGGGCCATTTGAGGCTAAAGAACCTGAATTTTCATGCACCACAAGCCTTTATAATTTATGAAAGGGGTCTTCCTGTGTATGGGCACCTAGCACAACGTAGAGGGTCAGTTTTTATGTGACGTGTATTGCGTTTCGTCTACAAGGCTTTCAATTGTATTTCACGTCAGGAAGTACACGTTAGGTGAATTTAGTCTGAGAGCACTTTTTAATTAATTTTTATTTGTCGACATACGGGTTCATCGTAAGGATGATTTTATTCGATACTGTGTGGTAGATATACCCATATTTGGATATCTGGGTAATATGTTGTAGACAATAGAATTGTCTGTCTGTCTTTCTGTGTATCTTTATGTACGCCTGTACCTCGTGTTCGGATGCTTGGTGCGTCGTAAAATTAGGTATGGTAACCATGAGAGTCAATACACCAATCATTTATAAAACTCTTCACCGTACTTTTCATACTGTAGAAGGGTGGATATAGAGAAAAACTTCTCAATATATGCTAAAATAGGCGAAATATAAAAATTATCCTAGAAGGACGACCAAAGCATATGTTGCGCTTCTCAATGTAAGACACAAAATTCGGGAATCTATAAAGGGTCTCCGAAAACTACATTTTAAGGGCCTTAAATTAACAGTGTGTGTGATATTCCCAGTAAACTAACATCGTTCTGATAAACTTGAAGGAATGACAAACCGCTAACCATTGCAACAGTAGCTCAATTGATAATGTCTGGTGTTAACAACGAACACCGTTCGAAGAACAGGTACTTCTGCTAGTATAAAGATAAAGGAATGTCTGTGTGGTCGTCTTTTATGCGTTCATAAACCATTCATCCGATTGCGATCAAATTTTGGTGAGTTGTTGTACACAGTCCCGGAAAAGTAAAAGAGGTAGTAAATCAAATTTACAATAGATAGCGCGCGAGTAGCTTCATACAAAATGTCGTGCGTTTGTTTCAAGAAAGTCCCACATGTGTTCATATACCATTCATCCCATTGCATTGAAACTTGGGTGAGAGGTTGTGTACACTACAGGCAAAGTTTCTGGCTTAGTAAATCCATGTTATAATAGGTAGCGCAAGAGTAGATTCAACAAATGAGCGACGACGCGCGAAGAGTTTCAACAAAGTCCCATATGCGTTCATATACCATTCGTCTGATAGCGATGAAACTTGGGTGGGATGTTGTGTACACTACAGGCAAGGTTTCTGGCTTAGTATATCCAATTAATAATAGGTATCGCACAAGTAGAGTAAACAAATGAGCGACGACACGCGAAGTGTTTCAACATAGTCCCGTATGCGTTCATATACCATTCGTCCGATAGCGACTAAACTTTGGTGAGTTGTTGTGTACACTCCAGGGAATGTTTTAGGCTTAGTAATCCATTTTTCAATAGGTAGCGCACAAGTAGATTCAACAAATGAGCGAAGTCGCGCGTAGCGTTTCAAGAAAGTCCCGTATGCGTTCATATACCATTCGTCCGATAGCGATGAAATTTGGGTAATAATTGTGTACTCATCAGGGAAGGTTTCTGGCTTAGTAAATCCACTTTACAATAGGTATCGCACAAGTAGATTCAACAAATGAGCGACGGCACGCGAATCGTTTCAACCAAGTCCCGTATGCGTTCATATACCATTCATCCGATTGCTATGAAACTTTGGTGAGTTGTTGTGAACACTTCCGAAATCATGATAGGCATTATCAATCCAATTTACAAAGGACAGCGCGCGAGTATTTTTAACAAATGCGTGTTGGCGATGCGTTCATATTGCCTACAATTCATCCGATTGCGACCAAATTTTGGTAGGTTGTTTGGCACACTTCCGGGATGGTTATAGGCGTGGTTAATCCAATTAACAATAGATAGCGCACCAGTAGTTTAAACAAATGAATGTTGGTGATGCGTTCATATACAATTCATCCGATTGCAATCAAATTTCGGTGAGTTGTTGTGCATACGCCAGGAAAAGTTATAAGCATAGTAGATCCAATTAACAATAGATGGCGTGCGAGTAACTTCAACAAAATGGCGTGCGTTTGTTTCAACAAAGTCCCACATACGTTCATATACCATTCACCCCAATGCAATGAAACTTGGGTGAGATGTTGTATACACTCAGGGAAGGTTTCTGGCTTAGCAAATCCACTTAACAATAGGTAGCGCACGAGCAGATTCAAAAATTGAACGACGACGCGCGAATTGTTTCAACAAAGTCCCGTATGCGTTCATATACCATTTGTCCGATAGCGATGAAACGTGGGTGAGATGTTGTGTACACTTCAGGGAAGATTTCTAGCTTAGTAAATCCATGTTACAATAGGTAGCGCACGAATAGATTCAACAAATGAGCGACGACTCGCGAAGTGTTTCGACAAAGACCCGTATGCGGTCATATACAATCGTCCGATAGAGATGAAACTTTGTTGAGTTGTTGTGTACACTCCAGGGAAGGTTTTTGATTTAGTAAGTCCGTTTTACAAATGGTAGCAAACGGGTAGATTTAACTAATAAGCGACACCGCGTGAATCGTTTCAATAAAGTCCCGTATGCGATCATTCATCCGAGTGTGATAAAACTTTGGAGAGCTGAGTACAGTCCTGCGAAGGTTCATGAATTAGTAAGTCCGTTTTTCAATGGGTGGCGCACAAGAAGATTCAACAAACGAGTGACGGCGCGAATCGTATGAACAAAATCCTGTATGCGCTAATATGCCATTCATCCGATTGCGATGAAACTTTGATGAGTTGTTGTGTACACGCCAGGAAAGGTTTTCGAGTTAGTAAATCCATGCTCGGTGCAGAATTCCATCAGCCTGCTTCCTCGATCATTCCTTTCACCTAATCCGAAATCTCCTACTATCTTCCCTTCTTTTCCTTTTCCTACCACAGCGTTCCAATCTCCCATTACTATAACATTTTCATCACCCTTGATATACCTCAGAATTACATCTATTTCTTCGTAGACCTTTTCAACATCCTCATCATCAGCTTGACTGGTAGGCATATAGACTTGTACCACCGTGGTGCACGTAGGTTTAGTATTTATTTTTGCTACAATAATCCGTTCACTATATTGCTCATAATATTCCACCCGCTGTCCAAGTTTCCTACTCAATATGAGACCAACCCCTGCTTGGCCATTGTTTGATTTAGTGCTAATTACCCTATAGCCTCCTGACCAAAAGTCCTGTTCTTCCTGCCAGCGCATTTCACTAATCCCAACCAAATCCAACCTCAACCTATCCATTTCCCTTTCTAAGTTTTCTAACCTTCCACTTCCTAGCAGACTTCTAACATTCCACGCTCCGATCCGTAGAATATCAGATTTCCTCTTTGTCACTTCTGTGATGTTAACCCCCTCTCGAGTAGTCCCCACCCGGAGATCCGAACGAGGGACTAGTTTACCTCCGGATTGAAATTTTACAAGGGAGGAGGCCATCATCACATGTAATTATGCATAGAGAGGTGCATATCCTCGGGAATAGCATTACGGCTGTAGTTTCCCGTTGCTTTCAGCCGTGCAGCAGAACGCAGTGTAGCCATTAGTTGGCTTATATTATCAATATCTTAACCGTCTATAAGACTAGTAAAGAATTGATTTATTCTGAAAGTCTGTTACTCCCTTTCAGAATAAGTAAAGAGCAATTCTACTAACAAAGATTCTAACCTTCTACTACCAATTAAATACCAAAATTCTACTAAAGAAAACAATACTAAAGTTCCACCAACAACAAATACTACCACTAAAACATTCTGTCACCAGGCACACTCACATGCACCCTCACACATCACAGTCTAATGAAACAATGAACTATAACTAATAAACAATGCAACTGCTACCAGACACACTCACCTACCACAGTCTAATAGAACAATGACATATATCTAATAAACAAACTAACTACATACTTACAACTAAAACTAAACTACATACTTACTGTACTGTAATTTGAGTTGACAATATTTACAAAATGCAATTTAGTTAGAAGAAAATACTTACAAAACGTAATTTATAAATATATATATATAAATTACATATAAACTTTTGAACCGCTATCCTACACCTGAAAAAGTCTTAACTACAGTGACTAAATTTGCAGGCGTTAAACACACGATTTATTTACTTAAAATAATAATGACGTTAGGGGCTAATAAAATCGACGTGGAGCTCCCGTACAACAACAAAAAATAAACAACAAAATCCCGGCGCAGTCAGTTGCCACTTGAAGGTGTTTGAATGCGAGATTCACAGCTTCATTTTCATTAACTTACGAACAAAATTCCGTTTTGAGTGTAATTCTGGCATCCCGGCGTATGTAAAGCCCCCTCAGTTAAAAACGACGTTAAATCCACATTATCAACAACAACAGCATTCTGCGTTCAATGTGATCTCTTCTGCTTCTGTTTTTAAGACGAGCACTCACAGTCTTGTCGGGAGGGTTAGAAAGAGGTGCACTCATCGTCGCGAAGACAACTGCTCTAGCTAATAACGTACTGTATCCAAGGTTGCAAGATCAAATGCTGGCACCGTGTGTTGGGCATT
The DNA here is from genome assembly GCA_946902985.2 of Meconema thalassinum. NCBI lineage: Eukaryota > Metazoa > Arthropoda > Insecta > Orthoptera > Tettigoniidae > Meconema > Meconema thalassinum. The sequence continues at coordinate 138,442,452 of OX336398.1, read as the reverse complement.
TGCCTGCAGCTGAAAATGAGAAACTGAACACCATTTCAAGACAGTCGATGGTGGGGTTCGAAACAGTTGCCTACCAAGTTCGCAGATAGCTTGGCCCCTTGCCGAGCGCAGCTAACATTGTCATCATTATACGAGTATTGTTATACAGTAGTTGATGATGATGATGATAATTGTTGTTCTTACAATAGGGAATTTAGAACGAAAAGATTCATAAAAGGAATAGATTGAAAAATACGCACAAAGTGTAGGCTAGGTTCAAAATACGTACAAAATGCCATGCAGAGTCGAAATACTTACAAAATACAATTTAAATTCAAAATACTCCCTAGGCCTCGGATACCCTAATACCGTCGGGGTCGTAAAAGAACAAGAGTTGACCAAGGGAGGTCGACAGGAAAGAAGACGGAGAGGAGCCCGGCACAAGTAAGTGGAAGCAATGCCGGACTCAGCTGGGGTCCCGTGGTCGCCAACCCACGTCCCACAAGATGTAGCCCCTGGGGGAATGAATTATCTCACAAAATAGACGAATACCTGTCAGATGCGCAACATTCCTATTACAGTGTAAATACCCGTTTATTTACTGAATGTCCTAGAGCAGCGGTTCCCAAACTTTTTCCTTCCGTGACCCATTTTAGCCCATACGTTTTAGCCGCGACCCCCGTTTCAGCGCAGGTGTCTGTGAGGGGGGGGGGAACAAAGTGGAGGGATAAAATTACTTTGGAATTTAACTTAAGTGACCGGTAGGTTATTCGTTTAAATGTTATTTATTTACTTTGTTCAGATTTTAAAATTTTAATCTTATTCTGATGTTACTGACCTGTTTGATGTTTACTGAGAAACTTAAATGTAAAATAATATGACACAAAAAATAATATTTGGCGGTTCAATAGTATAATGATATTTAAATAAATGGTAGTAATTCTTTTTAGACTACCAGGGTATTATTTTAAAAACGAAAAGTAGTAGTGCCTATAACCTGCTATTGACTTTTATAAATGATTTTAAATAGTCACAAAGGAACCTAGTAGCTCGACTGTCTTGACTTGACTGTAGTTGTGACGTTAGTGACGTGTGGAGGGAGAAGGGCTCGTATGCGCATGCGTCAGCCGCGCTTCAAGCTGCCTGGCTTGTACTGTACGTCTCTTGAGTTTTGTTCGCTCGCGTATTGTTTGATTTTGTTCTAACTATGGATAAGTTTGTTAAGCGTGCAGGGCCTTCGACTTCTCATGATGATCATGAACAGAACAGGGTAAAGGTGGGAAAGTATAGTGACAGTTATATTAAGTATGGATTTACGGTGTTCGGAAATCGGCCACAGTGTGTTATTTGCAGCGAGTTGTTATCGGCCGAGAGTATGAAACCTTCCAAGATGATTCGCCATTTAGAAAGTAAACATCCCAGTTTTAAAGATAAGCCGGCAGATTTTTTTGAACGTAAGTTAACTGCTTTAGATTACCAGAAAAATGCAGTAGTTCAGTTAAGTGGAAATAATATGAGCAAAAGTGCTTTGCTAGCATCGTATCAAGTGGCTTTACGAATAGCAAAGAAAGGTAAACCACACACGATTGCTGAAGAGCTCATTCTACCTGCTGCTCAGGATATGGTTTCAACTATGATCAGCCCAGATGCAGCTAAGAAGCTTTCCACCATTCCTCTGTCGAACAACTCGGTGTGGAGGCGCTTTACCGAGATGGCTCAAAACATAAAGGATCAGTTGAAAACAAAGTTGCAGAAAAGTGAGTACTTTTCCATTCAAATTGACGAGTCGACGGACGTGTCGAGTTTGGCGCAGTTTATGTGCTTTGTTCGTTTTGAGGGTGACGGTAGTGTGGAAGAAGACATTTTATTTTTCAAACCTTTGCCTGGCCACGCAACAGGTGAGGAAATGTTTAAAATGTTCATGTCTGCAACCGATTCGCTTCAAATTGACTTTCAAAAGTGTATTTCAATCTGCAGTGATGGTGCCAAAGCAATGACTGGGAAAGACAGCGGTTTCGTGAGACGGATGAAAAATGTCATGCCTAATGCCACTTGGGTTCATTGTTTTCTGCATCGCCAGGCATTAGCTACCAAGGTCATGCCAACTGACCTAAAAACAGTGTTGACCGAAACTGTTAAGTTGGTTAATTTTGTAAAAAGCCGGCCATTACAGTGTCGACTGTTATCACAGTTATGCGAAGAAATGGAGGCACAGTACACTGCCTCTTGCTTCACACAGAGGCAAGGTGGCTGTCACGAGGAAAGGTGTTTTCTCGAGTGTTCGCTTTGCGCTCTGAGCTTAAGACATTTCTTCAAGTTGCAAACAAAGACCTTGCCGGTTTTTGAGTGACAATGAATGGCTGTTAAAACTTGCTTATTTAGCGGACATATTTCATCATCTGAACGATCTCAACGTTTCCTTGCAGGGAAGAGACAAAACCATACCTTTTGCACAAGACAAAGTCAATTCGTTTTTAAAGAAATTAGCCACCTGGTCAACCAGGGTTGAGAAGAATACATTTGAAAACTTTGAACTGACAAATGAGCTTATCACATCCCTTGATCGAAGCGATGAATATTATCCCGACATTGACAACCTGTCCAAACTGGTTACTACTCACTTGCAAGGTCTACAAGAGCAGATCCTTAGCTACATTCCCGAGGATCAACACACCGGTTGGAACTGGGTGCTTAACCCCTTCAACGAGCAGGCTGTGAACGAGGCAGACTTAAACCCACTGATTCATGACAAACTCATCGAGCTATCCTGTGACATGACTATGCAACTGTCCTTCAGCACCCAAAATGTTGACAAGTTCTGGCTACAAAGAAGAGCTGAGTATCCAAGCTTAACATCAGTGGCTCTGAGAATCATCATGCCCTTTGCAACATCCTACCTCTGCGAAATCGGATTTTCTACATTGGTCAACATTAAAACCAAGGCAAGAAATCGACTGGACGTAGAAGACGACCTTATTGTATGTGTATCTAAAACTAAGCCGAATTTTAAGAAACTTGTTGACAAAAAACAGGCCCATGTTTCTCATTAAAGAAGTCTTTTTTACTTAGAAATGTATTAACAATTACATATCAAAATTATTAAATGTTTCTGTTTTGTTTTGACAAAATCTGTAAAATATATTGATATTTGTAAATGTACAAAGTTATTTAATTTAAAACTCCCGATGGCCATCTAAGTTTAAGTACATAGTTCACCATTATTTGTATACATCTCGCGACCCCTTTCCGAACGGCCCGCGACCCAGTGTCTCGAAGTCTTTGAAGTACTTTAACAAAGGTCTGGTCACATGGATGCCTTCGATTTGGAAATTGCTGTCGATAAATGTGTGTGTGTGTAAAATATGAATGTTTTGATTTTGTCTTGTGTTATGCCTATGAACATCATTGTTTGTTTTAGGAAAAACATCCTTATTCATTAAATTCTTTTTACAAAACAGAGGGAGAATGTTTAAATCTTTAAACACACAAGAGTTTAGTGCTTTTCAGTCGGTCAACACGAATGAACCCAAAAGAGATGGGTTATGCCCTAATCCTGAAATAAATTACATGAGATTAATAAAACACTAGGATGACCAGTTTCGATCGTCAAGCGATCATCATCAGATCCATTACACTTAGGCTACAAAATCTATGTTTGAAATACAGGTGAAAATATTTACAATATGTACAATTATTTAGTTGCAGTATTGGTACTGCAACTGTCAGTGTATGCTAAATGCAGTATATATGTTAGGTGAAATGCTAAATGGTGATAGCTATCCGGAGATTGTACTTTAGAGAGATTATATGGTTGTAAACTATGGTTAAACTATACAATTTTAGGCTAACTACTTATCTGATTGTCTTCCGTACTACAGCTACTCGCAGTTTTCGTGCTCATTGGAACTCACTGTGCGGTCGACTGCGGTGGTTATCTTAACGGCTGGGTTTTCCCTGCCTTCTTCCCCCTGTCCCTACGTGCTGTGGGGAGTGATAGCGATGTGTTTATGTGAGGTGTTGCCAACCTAGATAAGATGTATGTTATTGAATGAGGTGGGTCTAAAATTATTAAAGACCGTGGATTAGCCCTCGCCACGCGTGGAGCATAACCCATTCGAACTAAGCGTTGACGGTCTTATGAGGACGTCCCGGCACCTTTAAGTCTGCCGCGAATATGGGCCTTGGTTTATTGCAGAAGAAAAGTACATCGTACACCTGATCCAGATAACATTTACCTATTTAAAACCCCCTAATTTCCCCCCTTTTTTATCTAGCTTGGCTGTGTCGCTAAATTGTGTTTTGTTTCCGACAGGGTGTGTTTTTTTTTGTAGCGTGAAGAGGGGTGAGCTCTCCATGGACGTGTGTTCATTTAGATTGTTGGGATTGTTTCGTTTGGCTAGGTGTATCTCGATTGCTTCCTTTATGTCAAGAGCTCTGCCTTTCGATTCGTGACGGATTATTTTAAGGTCCGACTCTATGTTGGTAAAGCTGTGCCCTGCGTCACACATATGTTCGCACACGGCTGAAAAGGGGGTAAATTAGGGGGTTTTTAATAGGTAAATGTTATCTGGATCAGGTATACGATGTACTTTTCTTCTGCAATAAACCAAGGCCCATATTCGCGGCAGTATTAAAGATACTGGGACGTCCTCATAAGACCGTCAACGCTTAGTTCGAATGGGTTATGCTCCACGCGTGGCGAGGGCTAATCCACGGTCTTTAATAGTTGTAGACCCACCTCATTCAATAACATACATCTTATCTAGGTTGGCAACACCTCACATAAACACATCGCTATCACTCCCCACAGCACGTAGGGACAGGGGAAGATGGCAGGGAAAACCCAGTCGTTAAGATAACCACCGCAGTCGACCGCACAGTGAGTTCCAATGAGCACGAAAACTGCGAGTAGCTGTAGTACGGAAGATAATCAGATAAGTAGTTAGCCTAAAATTTTATAGTTTAACCATAGTTTACAACCATATAATCTCTCTAAAGTACAATCTCCGGATAGCTATCACCATTTAGCATTTCACCTAACATATATACTGCATTTAGCATACACTGACAGTTGCAGTACCAATACTGCAACTAAATAATTGTACATATTGTAAATATTTTCACCTGTATTTCAAACATAGATTTTGTAGCCTATGTGTAATGGATCTGATGATGATCGCTTGACGATCGAAACTGGTCATCCTAGTGTTTTATTAATCTCATGTAATTTATTTCAGGATTAGGGCATAACCCATCTCTTTTGGGTTCATTCGTGTTGACCGACTGAAAAGCACTAAACTCTTCTTTACTAAGGCAACACTGAAAATATGGCTTCAAACACCAAAATGTCTTTAAACAGAGGTCTACATGATTCTCTAGTGTTTACATTTGCCATAATTCTAATCGCCCTCTTTTGTATCCTAAACGTGAGTAGGGGGGTAGTGCCGATTTAAACCCACCGGCGTTGCTCGGGCGGCGTCCATGTAAAATAATTAATATCTGGCGATCCCATGGTCGTAGATTCACGAATGAGGTGTCGTTGGACTCTAGCTGACGGGGGCTTTGCTATGGACCCCTCGTTATATATTGAAAATTTTTGAAAATTGTTTTTTTTGAAAGTAGGCGATAGTTTGAATACCAAACATGATAGAACGTTGTGCCTTGGTTCAAACGAATGGTCTTTATGTCCTTTATTTTTTATAATACAACGTTTTTATTTTTTATGTTTTTTGAAGACAGTCCAATTTTGAAATTCCTATATTTTGGAAACTAGGAACTTTACAAAATAATTGTTTGACATAAATGAATGGCCCTGACCCCCTCTACCCGAAAAATAAATTTCAAGCCTGTAGGACTAAAACTGTGCAGTAGTGTGGTAGGGACAGTTCTACTTCACCCCCTACTTTCATATAAACTTTGGGCGATATCTCTCGAACGCGTGGTCGGATTTTAACGAACGAGGTATTGTTGGCGTTGGGATGACGTCCTCTTTGCTGAGCATGTGTGTGGTATTTAAAAAATGAAAGTGTTTGTTTTTTGGATTGGCACTATTTTGGAAACGGTGAAATGGAAAAAAGTTTGTTTGACGTTAATGAAAGGTGGGTATGCCCTCTAGGCGGACAGCAAGTTTCAAGGGTGTAGGAGGAAAAAAATATAGCCTACTTTCTCGCGAACTTTGGTGATCATTGGCGAACGGATGGTCGGATTTTAACAAATGAGGTGTCGTTGGACTCGAGCTGACGTCCTCATTCCAATAGACCACTCGTTATTTTGTTCATTTTTTTAGAAAATTTTTGTTTTCATAAGTAGGCGATAGTTTGAAAACCAAACAGGATAGAATGTTATGCCACAGTTGAAACGAATGGTCTCTACGACCTTTATTTTGTATAATTTTTTATTTTTATTTTTTGAGATTTTTTGAAACCACTTAAATTTTGAATTTTTACTATTTTGGAAACTAACAAGTTGACAAATAAGTTTGTTTGACATAAATGAAAGGTCCCTACCCCCTCTACCATGAAAATAAACGCCAAGTCTCTAGAACAAGAACTATGCAATTTTCTTTAATAAAAGAGTGTTTGTAGACCGAGAGCCGGTAGCGCTTGACATATGTTCCAATGAGGCTATGACTGAGCATGGTGAATACTGGAAATGGTTATTTCGACGGGGGGGATGTATGGCAAAACGAGGGGTTGCTCTTTGATATTTTTTCCTATGACGAATGAATGAAGGCGAATATTTTGAAATGTGACAAGCATGCTAAGATTTTTTACCCCTGAAGGGGATCTTTAACGTTTTAGTTAACGGTGATCAGCGAGATCGCTCTCTGACACAACAGACGGTTGTAGGATATGACCATGTGATTCTTAGACGTTGGCGATCTCGGTGACCGTGCCCGGAAGAAATGAATAGCTATTTTGGTGGGATGGCGGGGGCAGCTTATGACGGTTGGTTTTGAGATGTTTCCTATGACGGATAGAGGCGAATATTTGAAAATGTGTTAAGTGTGCTAGGATTTTTTTACCCCTGAAGGGGATCTTTAGCATGCTAGTAAACGGTAATAAGCGAGACTGCTGTCTGGCACAGTAAATGGTTTTAGAATATTTATTTATTTATTTAATAATTATTAGATACAACCATGAATAGGTCATTTTGCACTAATATTTTAACAATTTTAAATAATATTAACAAAAACAACAACAACAATAACTGGTAACAAATGGCAGTGATGGCAGCAAGGGACAAAAACCTATAACATTTGCTCGACCAAGTCATGTGCATGTACGCAAAGAGCCAAAACGGTAAGGTCATTGGCCTGAAATGTTATAAACTAAATATTGAACTGGGTATAGTCATGTGTTTTAGGGTGAAAGTATGTGGTTATCATGATCATGTATTGAGGATGGCCACTTGCTAGTAATTGTTATTACAGTAAAATGTTTATTAATAATAATAATAATAATAAGACACACACGTTTTGAATGTTACAGAACTGTGTTGCTTGCTTGCACTCAATCCACGACCTGGCCAGGCCTTGTCAAAGCGTCTGCTGATAACTCAAGAATGTCTACGTGAGAAGGAAGTAATGGATCATGTTACGTAGCTGGTAGAGGCTAGCAGGTCTGTCGTTTAAACAGACCTGGTAGAGGCTAGGAGGTTTGGCGTTTAAACAGAGAGACCGCCATTTTGGATCCAAGACACCCGTACGACCGATGTATAAGAGGCAGCCATTTTGGTTCCTTATTAAAAACATGAAACTTTTATAAGGTACACGAATCTTATTCAGATTGAGGAATGTGAAGAGGCGTGGGAACACGTGTGAGAGAGACAACATTTCAAGGTCAAAACGCTGAGAAAATGCAACTCTCTCTGTTGCTAGGCTAACTGATAACGATTGCGTTAGTGATGCACTTGCCATTTTAGCACACGGACGTATACAGTAGAGCTCTGAACTGAACTTTGGATGAACAATCCTTTTATTTTTTGGTAAGTACCTATGAATGATTATTTTAATAATGTCATGCTAATGAACCTTAAATTTGTAGTTATTGATTAGGTAATTAATGATTTTTATTTATTTATTTGTTTGCAGATAACCGGTATACCTTACATGTCAGAGATACAAGAAACCATTGCGCATTTGGGCCCACTATAAAGAAACAGTAACAAGCCAGTGCAAGTGAAGGTGAGTTTTTTTTAAATTAACTTGTTTCATTTTTTTGTTTGATATTATTTTATGAAATGCATGTATTAACTTGAATTTAGGTATTTATAGCGGTTTATTTTATTTATTTTTAGAAACTTGGAAAGAAAAGCCTTACCACTGTAGCAGTTGCTGAAAACCCAAGACGCAGTAGAGTGAAACCATTGTTTCCAGGCAGTGAACTATTGAAAACTCAGGTAAGTCTAACTTAAAAATTCTATTCCATTTTACCACTAGGCAAAAAAATATTCATTACCTGTACATGACTGGTACAATGATTGCTTTCTTGAATAATGGCTATGTATTGACAAACGGTACAAGACTATATTGGTTGTTGACTGGGAAAAGTACAAGGCCATATTGGATTTTTTTAAACAAAATAAAAATAAATTTAATTTATGGACTCAACAAATATCCACTGGTTTGAACAAGATAATCTGAACAAACTGACATGACATTCATTTTTGTTTATATATTGGTTAAAGGGGGATGTAAATGACTAAAGCTTTATAAAAAGAAAATAAATGCTTGGGTTACTGTTACTGCCAACATACAGTTTATTTTAAATGGTGTTTTGATATATTAATGTCAATTAACGTTAAAGTTTAATTACAAGTATTGATTGAGTGATTGAGTGCTGGGTTATTTTGTTTGTTTTTAGGTGTGGTCATGCGCCATTAACGTAGTGAACAGAGAGTGAACAATCATACATTATACTTTAATGTACTCTGTGCTCTTGTGCAACGTTAGTAACTTACAATAATAAAAAGTTTTATTATAATACGTGGCGTTAGTACCAAGTACAACAAGTGAGCAAGTTGGTTCACCACGTGGGTTAAATTTAAAATCAGAACATGATCGTTGGTTAACATTTGAATCCTGGCCTGTAGGCTTTTTGTCGACACATAAACTTGCAAAAGCCGTTTTTTTTACTTGAACCGAGAAGATGTGGTGCGCTGTGTGTTTCGTCGTATTGAACTTTCACACTGAAATGAAGGGGATGATCCCTTTAGAGACCATTTGCGATGGTCTCCTTGTCCTTACATGCTTGGAAAACAAGTGGGTAACATACCCGTGTTTTCATTTTACCGAACCACAAGACCATTGGCCGCTACTTACGTTGCTGAATCACAAATAAATAATAATAATGATGATGTATTACCAGCCAACAACGGCAGTGTCGATATATGTGGTCCATATGCCATAGACAGTGTTGAATTGGCATGTGCTTTTGAAAAATTGGGAGTTTGCAAGACTAAAGCACTAGCACACCCAGAGTACAGCTCTGTTGAAAAACGTTTAGAATCTTATAAAAATGTTTGGCCATTAATATTAAAACACCTTACCAAACAGCTAAGTGAAGCTGGATTTTTTTATACTGGTGAAGGGGATAAAACAATATGTTTTTATTGTGGATTTGCTTTAAAGGATTGGCAAATGACTGATCCCCCTTTTTGTGCAGCACGCTCGTTGGTTACCTAACTGTAAATACATGGTGTTGCTTAAAGGTCAGGAATTTGTGAACACTATTCCTAAAGAAAACGTGACATAAAAGTGCCTTTAGAGTTAGAACATGCGGAGCAAACACATGAGGCTGAAAAAAAAGACTTGTCTCACGAACAGATACAAAAGTGTGACCAACATATATGTAAAATTTGTTATCAAGATGAACTAGGTGTTGTATTTTTGCCTTGTGGACACATGATAGCCTGTGTCAAGAGTGCATTAGAACTCAACACTTGTGCTATATGCAGAAAAGCAGTATCTGCTACAGTTAGGGCATTTCTTGCATAAATAGTAAAATTTAATAGCCATGCATAGTGCAAAATCCCTAATTGCACAATATTATTAAAGCTGTTTTAGAGTGTAATAGATATTCATTCATTCATTCATTCATTTATTTGCAAGGGGGGGTCCCCCGGTGGCAAATTGGATATACATACCAAATAAATAACTATACATAACAATTCAATAACAATTATTCAACAATTAAACTGGAGTATTTACACAAATAGTCAGTCTTTTCTTAAACACACCTATATGTTTGGGAAAAGGCTCTAAGACTGCGGCAGGTAGAGAGTTCCAGTTATCAATGGCACGGTTTACAAGAGAATATTTACCATAATTTGTTCGCTGTGATCGGCCCTTAACTTTGAAAGGATGATCGCTCCTACCCATGTAAGTGGGCTTTCCCAATCGTTTGCTAAGCTCACCCCATGCTGGTTGATTTGTATACGTGTTGTACATAGCCCAGAGTCTAGATTTCATCCTCCTGGCCTCCAGTGATTCCCACCCAAGTTTCTTTCACATACGGCTCACACTGCTCCTGGGATTAAAGTCACTGAGCACAAATCTAGCGGCCTTTCTTTGTACCATTTCCAACTCATTGATGAGCCCTACTTGATATGGATCCCAAACCGCCGAGGCATATTCCAGAATAGGTCTTACAAGTGACAAATAGCCTAATTCTTTAGCAGAGGTACTACTTCCTTTTAATACCCTCATTACAAAGTGCAGGGATTTGTAAGCTTTTGAAACTACACATCCTACATGACTACTCCATTTCATATCATTCCTTACGTGAACGCCCAAATATTTGCAAGAATCTTCTTCTACAAGTATTTCCGAGCCAATGTTATGTTGAAAATCCTGCCTTCGCACTTTCCCTATTTTTAAGAGACTATATTTTCTTGTGTTTATTTTCATTTTATTTTCAATCGCCCACTTATAGACCAGGTTCATGTCCTCTTGAAGCACTGCATTGTCTTGTGAGTCATGTATCTTTCGATATATTGCACAATCATCCGCAAACAATCGACAGTCCCTGCGAATCCCATTTGGTAAGTCATTTATAAACGCCAAAAATAACTAAGTTCCGATTACGCTGCCCTGAGGGATACCCGACGTTACGGTAATTTCATCCGAGAATATGCCTTCGACTTTCACTTTCTGTGAACGACCCGTCAAAAATTCTTGGATCCATAAAATTACTCTTCTATCAATCTTCGTCGAAGCTAATTTATGGAGTAGCATGTCATGCGGCACGACATCAAATGCCTTCGCAAATTCTATAACCACGGCGTCGACTGAAACTCCATGGTCTAACGATTCGCTAATGTCTTGAAAAAGTGATAGCATCTGACTCTCTCATGAGTAACCTTTCCGAAATCCATGTTGCCTATCATTAAACCATGATAATGTTTCCCACTGTTCCCTCAAGTAGTCGCAAATGAGATGCTCCATCTGTTTACAAACGATGGACGTAAGGCTAACCGGCCTGTAGCTGCCCAATTCAAGTCTGCTCCCTCCCTTAAATATTGGGACTACCGTAGCTCTTTTCCAGTCATCTGGGATTTGCGTATTGTTAATGGACACATTAAACATCACCTCCAAGTATCGTGCCACGGCCCTAGTTTAAGTACTTCACTAACAATATTATCAGGACCCTTTGATACATTGAAACGTAGTTTTTGTATTTGCTTTACAATTGCTGACTGGTTTATTTGGAACAGGGGAACCCCTGATTCGTCGTTAAGGCCAACACACTGCTATTGGATTTGAGTCGTCTAGTATCAAAACCGGCCAAGTCACAAAATTTACGAAAATGAGTTATGGTTATCAATTTGAAGTAGAAGTACAGCACTATCAGGCAAAACAAGAATATGCTTCAAAATCGTCCATGCCTTCATGTTACAGAGCACTGAATTCTTGGTCGTGCAACAAAATGGGCCAAGTCATGCAGGCAGTGCTTTCATAACCGGCCATGTCAAAGAACAAGTAGCAATCTTCATGTCGCAGCATTATTTTCTGGAATCTAGCGTTGTTAGATTACGCAAGAATGTGATATTAGTAGGCAACATTGTTCCTTATATTGTATACTCTTCGAAGTCATAATAATTTCTGTTCGTTTGCAACACTGACTTCCGTATCGCGGGCTTCTTACCGGATTGGCGCGAAAGCAATCGTATTTCCTGTGTGCTCGTATTTTGTCATTAATGTGTAGTGTAACGTGTATATTGTTCCTATTTTAATAATGATTCTATTAACATAAGTGACTCATTTTCTTTTACTGTGTTCAAGATCTAGTGAACTACTAACTTTTAATGATATACGGTAATACCTGTTTTGTATTCTCCTCAGCTGATGTTCATCTTCATATATTACTATCCAATTCAAGCAGAATGCTTTCGTTTTTATTGCAATAAAGACAGGTAATTAAAAAGTCAATTTATTTCAATTTAATTTAATTGCCTTTTTTCACTGGAGTTTGGAATTTTAAAAGAAAAGTTTTACAAAAAAACTAAAATTATAGTAAATTGCAACAAAAACGGCCAAGTCAAAATTAATATTAGCAAAAAAGATGGGTTCATTATGAATCAGATTTCTCAAAATAGCAGAACTTAAATACTAAACCATTACGGATATAACTATGCAATAAAATCTTTGGTGACCACCATTGCTTTGTCTCTAGAGGTTTTTCATCCTTACTGAAAAATATGCCTTCAGTGACTTGGCCGGTTTTGATACTAGACGACTCATTTATTGAACACACTACCGTAAAAGACATTTAATTCATTAGCAATGGCCTGTTTCTCAGTAATTAATTTACCGTCACCGGACATTATCATCGACAAATTATTTGAATTTCCCTTTCTTCTCCTAACATAACTGTAAAAAAAATTCCACCCATCACCTCCCGAACCAAGTAAACCTTGCATATAACTGTCACGAGCAGCCCTCTTTTTTAAGACGAGCTCTCTTGATAAGGACTTAAATTTCAACATATACTTGTCACTATCATGTCTTTTATTGTATAATTTCCTAATTTTCCATTTTAGACTCCTAATTTCTCGTGTGTAATACTCAGGATCTGGGTTTTGTTTCAGCAATTTAAATGGGACAAATTTATCAACAGCGCTATTTAAAATTTTCAAAAAGTTAGTCCACAGGATATTAATGTGATTTCCTTCCGATGCCCATCCTACAAATAGCTCATTCAAATACCCCTGAAACTTGCCCTGATCCGCCCTGCGATACTGGAATATGATCTTTTTTGCAACATCAAGGTCTTTTATATCTAATATTTAATATGCTTTTATTTTTTTATAGACTACTACAATGAATGTTTTGAATGCTGTGGTTCAAGCATGTGACTTAGAGATAAAGGAGCTCAGCGAATTGCCAATGCATATTCCATTCCGCATTATCAAGGTTCGGAAATTGAAAACAGCTGACAGTGATCGTGTACTTTGTGTATGTGAAAACTTTGAGACATTTCTGCCTACACGGTTTAATGATATGTCGGAGAGTGTTTTTGATGAAGTCAATAATGCTTTACAACTTGTATACTTAATTTAAGATGGTTATAAAAACAATAGGTGCATGGTTCGTTTTAATTAAATAAAAATAAAATGTCAAATAATAATGGAAGATATGTCATGACAATGGACTGAAAGAAAAATATGTGTATAGAATAATAATGTTTTAGTGTTTAGTATTGTCTCAAAAAATATTATCATGAAACAAAAAATGTATATAAAGTTTGTAAATAAATGAAAATAATGGTACAATGTTGTTTTATTTTCTACAGAAGTCAGAATATTTAACATTGCAGAGTATACATGATTATGACAATAAAAAGCACACTTAATACAAGTCTTTGCCTTTACGATAGGGTGTTATAATTTTAAAAGCAAAGCTTGTTGTAAATCTTTTTTCTTCCACGGTGAACAATAGGCATGAAAACGTTATTGTCTTGTTTCGGATCATTATCACTATCATAATCATAAGCAGCATGATCTATATCACTATTATTATAATCACCTTAATTATCCTCAACATTATCCTCAACTTTACTAAAACCAGTTAAATATTCCTGTTCCTCTTCCTCTTCTTCTACAGTGTCCTCATGTAGGGTCTGCCTGGCTTTTGATAATGTTAAGTGTTTTTTGGACATTGAATTATTTTCAATAGTAGTATTGTTTTGTAGCACTTGCTTTTTAGCATTTTAATGATTTTCTGTTGGCAGCAACAATGTTTCATGTAGTACACTATATTGATGATCACTGACACTTAAAACCTCACTATTTTTACTTTTTAGCTCACTGCGACATTGTTTTGAACGTTGTTTTGAACAACGCCAAATAACAGTTCCATTGTATCGGTTCGTTTCACAATATATGAATATCCTTTATAGAATGCATGAGGCTTACCATACCTAGTCACTGATACTTCCATGTCAACTGTCATGCCTAGACTAAGCTCTAGTAAAGACAACTTGACAATAAGAACAATAGTTTAATGTGGAGCATATATGGATGCAAATGTGGAAAGCAAAAAAAAAGTGGGAGCAAATGTGTGAGCAAAAAGTGGGAGCAAATGTGGGAGCACAAATAATAAACTTAGTTATAACATAACCTAACCTAACCTAACCTAACTTAACCTAACCTAACTTCACCTAACCTAACCTAACTTGAAAGTGGGGGCAAATGTGGGAGCACAAATAATAAACTTAGTTATAACCTAACCTAACTTCACCTAACCTAACCTAACTTCACCTAACCTATCTTAGCCTAACTTGAAAGTGAGAGCAAATGTGGAAGCAAAAAAGTGGGAGCAAATATGGGAGCAACAAGAGAGAGCAATTGTGGGAGCAAAAAAGTGGGAGCAAAAAGTAAGAGCAAAAAATTGGGAGCAAAAAGTGGGAGCAAATGAGGGAGCAAATGTGGGAGCAAAAAAGTGGGAGCAAAAAGTGGGAGCAAAAAGTGGGAGCTAATGTGGGAGCAAAAGTGTGAGCAACAAGAGGGAGAAAATATGGGAGCAAAAAAGTGGGGAGCAACATGTGGGAGCAAAAAAAGTGGGAGGAAATGTGGGAGCAACAAGAGGGAGCAATTGTGGGAGCAAAAAGTAGGAGAAAAAAATTGAGAGCAAAAAAGTGGGAGCTAAAAGTGGGAGCAAATGTGGGAGCAAAAAAAGGTGGGATCAAAAATTGGGGAACATAAAGTGGGAGCAGAAAGAGGGATCAAATGTGGGAGCAAATGTGTGAGCAACCAGAGGGAGCAAATGTGGGAGCAAAAAGTGGGGAGCAACATGTGGGAGCAAATGTGGGAGCAACAAGAAGGAGAAAATGTGGGAGCAAAAAAGAAGTGGGAGCAAAAATTGGGTGCAAATGTGAGAGCAAATATGTGGGAGCAAAAAAGTGGGAACAAATGTGGGAGCAAAAGAGGGAGCAAAAAGTGGGAGCAACCATGACTGGTTGTTAAGACTTTTATTTCAACCAATGTACATGAATTAAATTTTGGTAGAGTAATCTGAGTAATAATAATATTATTATTATTAATAATAAAAATAATAAAATTTAAAAAATAAATTGTAATTATATTTTTCAAGGTTGAAGTTTCAAAGTACTGTCAAGAATAATAACTACATGAAACAGATTCAGAGAATTCTAGAGTACTTTAAGTTTAATCATTTACTAGGAGTGATATAGAGCTAGCTAATCTAACTTAACCCCAGCTCACCTAATTTTACCTAACTTCACCTAAGCTAATGTTATACAAGTTGTGACTTGCTTAAGACTGGCTATGACGTCACAGATGAATGGTGGTGGGAGGCTGGACGTAACTTTTTATTTTAAAAAAATATTTACCTTATTTGCCGGCCTCCCACCACTATTCATCTGTGTGGCAAAGAGGTAAATATTTTTGTTTAATAAAAAGTTAAGTCCAGCCTCCCACCACCATTCATCTGTGACGTCATAGCCAGTCTTAATGCAAGTCACAACTTGTATAACATTAGCTTAGGTGAAGTTAGGTTAAATTAGGTGAACTGGGGTTAAGTTAGGTTAGCTAGCTCTATATCACTCCTAGCCAATGATTAAACTTAAAGTACTCTAGAATTCTCTGAATCTGTTTCATGTAGTTATTATTCTTGACAGTACTTTGAAAATTCAACATTGAAAAATATAATTACCATTTATTTTTTAAATTTTATTATTTTAATTATTATTAATAATAATATTATTATTACTCAGATTACTCTACCAAAATGTAATTCATGTGCATTGGTTGAAATAAAAGTCTTAACAACCGGTCATGGTTGCTCCCACTTTTTGCTCCCTCTTTTGTTCCCACTTTTTTGCTCCCACATATTTGCTCTCACATTTGCTCCCACTTTTTGCTGCCAGTTTTTTTTGCTCCCACATTTACTCCCTCATGTTGCTCCCACATTTGCTCCCACTTTTTGCTCCCCACTTTTTGCTCCCATTTTTTTTGCTCCCACATTTGCTCCCTCTTGTTGCTCACACATTTGCTCCCACATTTGCTCCCACTTTTTGATCCCCAATTTTTGATCCCATTTTTTTTTGCTCCCTCATTAGCTCCATCATTTGCTCCCACTTTTTGCTCCCACTTTTTTGCTCTCATTTTTTTGCTGCTACTTTTTGCTCCCACTTTTTTGCTCCAACAATTGCTCCCTCTTGTTGCTCCCACATTTCCTCCCATTTTTTTGCTCCCACATGTTGCTCCCCACTTTTTTTGCTCCCATATTTGCTCCCTCTTGTTGCTCACACATTTGCTCCCACTTTTTGCTTCCCAATTTTTGCTCCCACTTTTTTGCTCCGACATTTGCTCCCACTTTTTGCTCCCACTTTTTGCTCCCAATTTTTTGCTCCTACTTTTTGCTCCCACTTTTTTGCTCCCACAATTGCTCTCTCTTGTTGCTCCCATATTTGCTCCCACATTTTTTTCTTCCACATTTGCTCTCACTTTCAAGTTAGGCTAAGTTAGGTTAGGTTAGGTGAAGTTAGGTTAGGTTAGGTGAAGTTAGGTTAGGTTATATCTAAGTTTATTATTTGTGCTCCCACATTTGCCCCCACTTTCAAGTTAGGTTAGGTAAGGTTAGGTGAAGTTAGGTTAGGTTAGGTTAGGTTAAGTTAGGTTAGGTTAGGTTATGTTATAACTAAGTTTATTATTTGTGCTCCCACATTTGCTCCCTCTATTTGCTTCCACTTTTTGCTCACACATTTGCTCCCACTTTTTTTGCTTCCCACATTTGCATCCATATATGCTCCCACATTAAACTATTTTTCTTATCGCCAAGTTGTCTTTGCTAGAGCTTAGTCTATGCTTGAAAGTTGACATGGACGTATCAGTGACTAGGTATGGTAAGCCTCGTGCATTCTATAAAGGATATTCATATATTGTGATACGAACCAATAAAAATGAAACTGTTATTTGGCGTTGTTCAAGACAACGTTCAAAACAATGTCGCAATGAGCTAAAAAGTAAAAATAATGAGGTTTTATGTGTCAGTGATCATCAACGTTGTGTACTACATGAAACATTGTTGCTCTCAACAGAAAATCATAAAAATGCTAAAAAAGCAAGTGCTACAAAACAATACTACTATTGAAAATAATTCAATGTTCCAAAAACCCTTAACATTATCAAAAGCCAGGCAGACTCTACATGAGGACACTGTAGAGGAAGAGGAACAGGAATATTTAACTGGTTTTAGTAATGTTGAGGATAATGTTGAGGATAATTATGGTGATTATAATAATAGTGATATAAATCATGCTGCTTATGATTATGATAGTGATAATGATCCGAAACAAGACAATAACGATTTCATGCCTATTGTTCACCGTGGAAGAAAAAAGATCTGCAACAAGCTTTGTTTTTAAAACTATAACACCCTATCATAAAGGCAAAGACTTTTATTAAGTGTGCTTTTTATTGGCATAATCATGTATACCCTGCAATGTTAAATATTCTGACTTCTGTAGAAAATAAAACAACATTGTACCATTATTTTCATTTAATTGCAAACTTTATATACATTTTTTGGGTTTCATGATAATATTTTTAAGACAGTACTAAACACTAAAACATTATTATTCTATACACATATTTTTCTTTTAGTCCATTGTCATGACTTATATCTTCCATTATTATTTGACATTTTATTTTTATTTTTATTTAACTAAACCAACCATGCACCTATTGTTTTTAAATCCATCATAAATTAAGTGTACAGGTTGTACAGCATTATTGACTTCATCAAAAACACTCTCCGACATATCATTAAACCGTGTAGGCAGAAATGTCTCAAGTTTTCACATACACAAAGTACACGATCACCATATGCTGTTTTCAATTTCCGAATCTTGATAATGCGGAATGGAATATGCGTTGGCAATTCGCTGAGCTTCTTTGTCTCTAAGCCACATGCTTGACCCACAGCATTCAAAACATTCATTGTAGTAGAAAAGCATATCTATTACACTCCAAAACAGCTTTAATAATATTGTGCAATTAGGGATTTTGCACTATGCATGGCTATTAAATTTTACTACTTATGCAAGAAATGCCCTAACTGTGGAAGATACTGCTTTTCTGCATATAGCACAAGTGTTGAGTTCTAATGCACACTTGGCACAGGCTATCATGTGTCCACAAGGCAAAAATACAACACCTAGTTCATCTTGATAACAAATTTTGCATAATTGTTGGTCACACTTTTGTATCTGTTCGTGAGACAAGCCTTTTTTTCAGCCTCGTGTATTTTCTCCGCATGTTCTAACTCTAAAGGCACTTTTATGTCCTGTGCTGCAATCACGTTTTCTTTACGAATAGTGTTCACAAATTCCTGACCTTTAAGCAACACCATGTATTTACAGTTAGGTAACCAACGAGCGTGTTGCACAAAAGGGTCATCAGTCATTTGCCAATCCTTTAAAGCAAATCCACAATAAAAACATATTGTTTTATTCCCTTCACCAGTATTAAAAAATCCAGCTTCACGTAGCTGTTTGGTAAGGTGTTTTAATATTAATGGCCAAACATTTTTATAAGATACTAAACGTTTTTCAACAGAGCTGTACTCTGGGTGTGCTAGTGCTTTAGACTTGCAAACTCTCAATTTTTCAAACGCACATGCCAATTCAACATTGCCTATGGCATATGGACCACATATATCGACACTCCAGTTGTTGGCTGGTAAAACATCATTATTATTATTATTTGTGATTCAGCAACGTATGTAGCGGCCAATGGTCTTGTTGTTCGGTAAAATGAATACACGGGTATGTTACTCTCTTGTTTTCCAGGCATGTAAGGACAACAAGGAGACCATCGCAAATGGTCTCTAAAGGAATCATCCCCTTCTTCCCAGTGTGAAAGTTCAATACGACAAAACACACAGCGCACCACATCTTCTCGGTTCAAGTAAAAAAAAACGGCTTTTGCAAGTTTATGTGTCGACAAAAAGCCTACTGGCCAGGATTCAAATGTTAACCAACGATCATGTTCTGATTTAAAATTCAACCCACGTGGTAAACCAACTTGCTCACTTGTTGTATTTGGTACTAACGCCATGTATTAAAATAAAACTTTTTCTTATTGTAAGTTACTAACGTTGCACAAGAGCACAGAGTACATTAAAGCATAATGTATGCTTGTTCACTCTCTGTTCACTACGTTAATGGCGCATGACCACACCTAAAAACAAACACCACTCAATCAATCAATACTTGTAATTAAACTTTAACGTTAATTGACATGAATATATCAAAACACCATTAAAAATAAACTGTATATTGGCACTAACAGTAACCCAAGCACTTATTTTCTTTTTATAAAGCTTTAGTCATTTACATCCCCCTTTAACCAACATATAAACAAAAATGAATGTCATGTCAGTTTGTTCAGAATATCTTGTTCAAACCTGTGGATATTTGTTGAGTCCATAGGGAACCACCCATAAATTTAATTTATTTTTGTTTTGTTTTAAAAAATCCAATATGGCCTTGTACTTTTCCCAGTCAACAACCAATATAGTCTTGTACCGTTTGTCAATACATAGCCATTATTCAAGAAAGCAATCATTGTACCAGTCATGTACAGGTAATGAATATTTTTTTGCCTAGTGGTAAAATGGAATAGAATTTTTAAGTTAGACTTACCTGAGTTTTCAATAGTTCACTGCCTGGAAACAATGGTTTCACTCTACTGCGTCTTGGGTTTTCAGCAACTGCTACAGTGGTAAGGCTTTTCTTTCCAAGTTTCTAAAAATAAATAAAATAAACCGCTATATATACCTAAATTCAAGTTAATACATGCATTTCATAAAATAATATCAAACAAAGAAATGAAACAAGTTAGTTTAAAAAAATACTCTCACCTTCACTTGCACTGGCTTGTTACTGTTTCCTTCTAGTGGGTCCAAATGCGCAATGGTTTCTTGTATCTCTGACATGTAAGGTATACCGGCTATCTGCAAACAAATAAATAAATGAAAATCATTAATTACCTAATCAATAACTACACATTTAAGGTTCATTAGCATGACATTATTAAAATAATCATGCATAGGTACTTACCAAAAAAATAAAAGGATTGTTCTTCCAAAGTTCAGTTCAGAGCTCTACTGTATACATCCGTGTGCTAAAATGGCAAGTGCATCACTAACGCAATCGTTGTCAGTTAGCCTAGCAACAGAGAGAGTTGCATTTTCTCATCGTTTTGACCTTGAAATGTTGTCTCTCTCACGCGTGTTCCCACGCCTCTTCACATTCCTCAATCTGAATAAGATTCGTGTACCTTATACTAGTTTCATGTTTTTAATAAGGAACCAAAATCGCTGCCTCTTATACATCGGTAGTAAGAGCGTTAAAAATCCTTCAGTATGCCTTCCTTCGGAGGGGAAGTAAAGCCGGCGGTCCCATGTTAGAGATTTATGGCATGTAAAAGATCCTTTCACAGACTAAACTTGTGTAAAGCAAAATTTGTTAGGTTAGATTTCGTCAGAACGCTCTATCAAAGTTCCAACGTTCACCACTAGGTATCATTAATATCTGGTGGCGAAAGTTGGAACTACTTGAAATTGAACGGAACTTGTAGCCCACCCTCTAGGGTGTCCGCTGGAAGCAGCTACATACTCAGGAGAGCCGAACATGTCCTCGGACACTCCCGGACTTAAAAGCCATACGATAAATAATAAATAACGGCTGTCTAGTAACCAAAATGGCGGTCTCTCTGTTTAAACGCCAGACCTCCTATTCTCCACCAGGTCTGTTTAAACGACAGACCTGCTAGCCTCTACCAGACAAGTAACATGACCCTTTACTTCCTGCCCACGTAGACATTCTTGTGTTATCAGCAGTCGCTTTGACAAGGCCTGGCCAGGTCGTGGATTGAGTGCATGCAAGCAACACAGGTCTGTAACATTCAAAACGTGTGTGTCTTATGATTATTACTATTATTATTATTATTATTATTATTATTATTAAACATTTCACTGTAATTATAATTACTAGCAAGCGGCCATCCTCAATACATGATCATGTTAACCACATACTTTCACCCTAAAACACATGACTTTACCCAGTTCAATATTTAGTTTAATAACATTTCAGGCCAATTACCTTACCGTTTTGGCTCTTTGCGTACATGCACATAACTTGGTCAAGCAAATGTTATAGGTTTCCATATTCTAAAACCATTTACTGTGCCAGACAGCAGTCTCGCTTATTACCGTTTACTAGCATGCTAAAGATCCCCTTCGGGGGTAAAAAAATCCTAGCACACTTAACACATTTTCAAATATTCGCCTCTATCCGTCATAGGAAATATCATAAAACCAACCGTCATAAGCTGCCCCCGCCATCCCACCAAAATAGCTATTCATTTCTTCCGGGCACGGCCACCGAGATCGCCAACGTCTGAGAATCACTTGGTCATATCCTACAACCATCTGTTGTGTCAGAGAGCGATCTCGCTCATCACCGTTAACTAAAACGTTAAAGATCCCCTTCAGGGGTAAAAAATCTTAGCATGCTTGTCACATTTCAAAATATTCGCCTTCATTCATTCGTCATAGGAAAAAATATCTAAAAGCAACCCCTCGTTTTGCCATACATCGCCCCCGTCGAAATAACCATTTCCACTATTCACCATGCTCAGTCATAGCCTCATTGGAACATGTGTCAAGCGCTACCGGCTCTCTGTCTACAAACACCCTTTTATTTTAAAAATAATTAAAATGCATAGTTCTTGTTCTAGAGACTTGGTATTTATTTTCATGGTAGAGGGGGTAGGGACCTTTCATTTATGTCAAACAAACTTATTTGTCAACTTGTTAGTTTCCAAAATAGTAAAAAATCAAAATTTAAGTGTTTTCAAAAAATCTCAAAAAATAAAAATAAAAAAATAAAAAATAAAGGTTATAGAGACCATTCGTTTCAACTATGACATAACATTCTATCATGTTTGGTTTTCAAACTATCGCCTACTTTTAAAAACAAAAATTTTCATAAAAATGAAAAATAACGAGTGGTCTCTAGGAAAGAGGACGTCATCTCGAGTCCAACGACACCTCATTCGTGAATCTCCGACCATGGGTTCGCCAGATATTAATTATTTAACATGGACATCGCCCGAGCAACGCTGGGTGGGTTTAAATCGGCACCACCCCCCTACTAACGTGCTTAGTTCATCTGGCGACATACCCCAAAATATGACCCCATATCTTAAGTATGAATGGAAATAAGCAAAATAAGTATTTCTTAATGTGTGCATGCTAGTGCAGGTTTTCAAAATACGTAACGCAAAGCACATCGAGTTCAGTTTAGTATTCAGATATTGTATACGTTTATTCCATTTCAAGTCATGTTGTATCCATAGTCCTAAAAACTTTGTTTCTGATTTATTTTCTATTTGATGACCATTTAATGTTATATTGGGCTTCGCAGGATTCCTATTCTGTATAGTGTGGAAATTTAGACATACAGTTTTTTTATAGTTGATTATGAGGCGATTATCTTGTGACCATTTGGTTAACTCTCCTGTAACGGAGTCAGCAGACTGCTGTATGACCTGTTTAGTTTCACCTTTTATTACGAGTGTTGTATCATCCACAAACAAAATTTCCTTATGTAAATGAACGTTCTGTGTTATATCATTGATATATAGAAGGAAGAGTAATGGGCCCAAAACCGATCCCTGGGGTACTCCAAATTTAATAATTCCCTCATTGGAATTGTTTCATAAAGTAATTTGGTTCCATTATCCTTGTGTCTCAAGCTTACTCTTTGTTTACACCTTGTTAAGTAAGACTCGATCCATTTTATGGTCAACAACATCAAATGCTTTCGATAAATCCAAGAATAGGCCAGTTACATGTTCCTTATTGTCAATTAATTACAGTATACTATTAATACATTCATAAATTGCTGTCTGTGTAGATTTTTCCTTTCTGAATCCATGTTGTGAGTTTGATAATATTTTTTTCTATAAAACTTATCAGTCTCCTATACATGATTTTTCCACAATTTTTGCGATACCAGTTGGTAAGGTAATAGAAAGATAGTTATCTAATTCATCTTTTGAACCGTTTTTGTGCACTGGAATTACTTTTGATAACTTCAAAATATCCGGGTAAGTTCCTGAGAGAATTGAACTGTTTATTAAGTGTGTAAGTGGATTTATTATATTTTCTGCACATTTCTTTAAAATTGCATCTGGGATGCCATCAATGCCAGCACAAAATTTATTTTTAGCTCTTTTATAACTATTCTTACCTCTTCAATTGTGACATGATTTATAAATAAGGAATCACTACATATATTTATTTTATTATTAGAATTTAGTGTATTTACCTGTGATTTATTTATTATTTTTTGTGGAATTTCCAGAAAATAATCATTGAAAGTGTTTGGATTATTTATCACTTTATTATTCTGGTCAGTGTAATGTTCCTTTGTATTTTAGCAGATTTTCCAGTTTCTTTCTTTATCACGGACCACATAGCCCTGTTTTATTAGATGATTGGGAAATAAAATTATCATTATGCATTTTCTTTGCTAGTCTTATTACCTTATTTAATATGCTAGTGTATTTTTGTAGTATAAATTGTATTCAGGTGTTATGTGGTATTGTTTATACAATTTGTGTAGAAATTTCTTTCTTTGACATGAATTTATAATCCCTGTTGTTATCCAATTGTTAGTCTTGTTATTTTGAACAGTTCTTTGCCTAAAGGGGAATGCTGTTTCAAAATAGTGTTTTAGGGTACTGTTAAATGCATTAAATTTATCATTTACATTTTCAAGTTTACAAATTTCTGACCATGTTTCCTTATTTAATAAGTCATTGAAATATGTAACATTTGTTTCAGTGAATGACCTGCACTTTGATTTTACTCCATTATCATTATTATTGATTGTTTCGGGTATTTCAAAACTCAGTATTTGTCCATGGTGGTCACTAAAACTCAAATTCCTTTTTCTTCTTGATTACCAGCGGCAATAGCAGCCCCGACTCCTGTTTCAGCTTTAGTTCATTCTTCAACTTTGGTAACTGCAGGAATTTACAAAATTACTCATCTCAATATACAACCCCCTATAACTGCTATAACTATTAAACTTAATATACCTTTTAATATAATTCATCTTTCATCACTTAATGAATGATATGACGAAGAATTAAAATCCCCTCTTATTGCATAATAAACTAATCGTAAGGAATAACATACAGTTAATACTTACTTCTATTGAATGGTGATATTTATCTGTATTTTTAAAAAAATTATCAGGAGAGGTTTTACTAAATTTTGTTATTCTTGTTGGGGTATTTACTGTAGGTTTCAGTCCATAGGAAATTAGTAACTGTGTTAATAATTCACAATTTCTATTATTATATCGAAATTTACTTTGCTCATGTTATTTAATAACAATTCTAATTTATCTATAAATAATGGAAACTTTCCTGACGGAGAACGGTATATGCATAAAATTATTAACTTAAACTGCTCTATTTTCACGGCAGAGAATTCAAAATCCTGTTCCATAATTAGATAATCATAAGCTGTTAACTGTTCATGATCTAAATTATTTCTTAGGTAGATACAAGTACCCCCATGGCTAATATTAGCTCTAGAGTATTTACTAGCTTGTATAAACCCTGGGACTTGAATTAATTCGAGTTGTTCCTCTTTCAGCCAATGTTCTGAAATACATAGTGCTGAGATGTCTTTAAGTTCATTTTAAGCATTAGATTTATGTAATCAATTGAATTATAGAGAGACTGAACATTCTGGTGGTCAAGTTTAAATTTGTTACTTTTGCAAGCTTGTGTTGGTGATTTATTTACATTATTATTATTATCATAATTGTTATTATTATTGTTGTTAGACAAATCCGAAATACCATTGTTCCACTCAGTTAAATTTGACATCGAAAGATCTGAATGCCTAACCTCAAGTTTGGCTTCTTTTACAAGTTTCCCTGCTTCCACTCTAAAGATATTACTGTTGAACTATTCTTACCATTTGAATTTAAAATGTTGCAGATTTCATCACTAAGATACTCTTTTCCTAACCTATTTAAGTGTAGGCCATGTCGAGTGTGGAACTTCCTGTCTAACTTACTTACATCTATAATTTGGACATTTGGAAAACTCATACAAATTTTACGAATTTTACCATTTGTAGCCTCTATTTCTACATTTACACATGATTTGGGAATTAAATCATATCCCTGTGGAATGTTTACAATAATGACATTTGTGTTAAGCATGGATGGCAATGTACCCTTTAAATCTTTGATTACCTTTTTACTCTCATTTCTATAGATGTCGTTTGCTCCAGCGATGATTACTGCACAGTCCTTTGAAGTGAGGGTTGCACACTCTCCTATCATCTCGTTCGTGACCGCTGCAATGGGTGCTCCTGGCTTTACTGTCGAAGTGACCTCCATTTCTCCGCTTCTCTCCAATACGCTTGCTGCTACATCTCGCCCGTGACTGTCCGCAAATATCAGCATCTTCCAGTGGCGGCCGGTAATAAGGTTGCAGTGTTGCGCAACGACCAGATTAATTCATGGAAAACAATACCGTAATAATATTTTTAGTAATAAAAGCTGTATGTTTCCTTTTATATGTATAGGAATTCATAATTCTGTTCTTTAATAATTCATGAAATCTTACAGTGTGGTAAGTTACTGTGAACTGATTGAGAAAGCGAGGCGTGTCAACTCTCTAGGAGCGCTCGTCTGTTTGGTCGTTGCCAGCCCCAAGCACCGACCAGATCTCAATAGTGAAGTGTATGGCAGAGATGCT
Source organism: Meconema thalassinum (assembly GCA_946902985.2). Classification (NCBI taxonomy): domain Eukaryota; kingdom Metazoa; phylum Arthropoda; class Insecta; order Orthoptera; family Tettigoniidae; genus Meconema; species Meconema thalassinum. Next base: position 138,416,154 of record OX336398.1, on the reverse strand, counting down.
AGACCGGGTAAGCCCTATCCCAACAGTTAACACGGCTAGTCGTTGCCAGCTCATTGCAACCAGGAAGTAGAGGTGCGGACGGAGACATCCGACATGCTCCGAACTACCGAAACCATGTCTTGCAATGTTGCGCGTACTTGTGGCACTCGCAGTTCTGGCCCTCGTATATAACTTACGTTGTTTCGTTCTCGTGAAGGTTTTCATGTAGACTAACTTATATTCCATTCAATCCGATGACAATGTAATGTTCTCTGAACTGCGGCATTCGTTATGAATGAGGTACATCCGTTTAACCGCACAATTGAATACAGTTTTCTCCGACATCAATCAGTTTTTTACCCTATCACCTCATGGGCAGGATGGTGGGGAGTGGGGTGGAGGAGGGGGAGGGGGGGGGCGTGCCTGCCCCCCTGAAATCCCAAGAATATTTCGATTGTACATTGTCTCACCAGTTAATTTCATAAATTGCAGTTACTGATGGTTAACTGATTTACATGAAGGGATAATTCCACAGTTGTATTTAACTTTGGAATTTGGGATTATTTGAGAATATCTTAAGTTATTTAAAAAATCGGTGAACTGGATTAACATTACCATTTTAATGAACTGCTTGATTTTTATTTTTGTCGATAGACCTAGACGGTGATACAACCACTTTGTACCTGTTTTTTTAATGAACATTATGACGATGATTCACAAAGAAAAGCGAACTCCCATGGAAAAAACTCTGAACTTAAAAAAATCATCTCATTCATGCCGAAAAGATCATGCACCTAACGGTTTAAGAGCAGTCAAATAATATCACGAAGCAAGTAAGAAGCGAAACGAAAATTGCGGGGGGAGGGAGAGGTGTGTGTGTACGTCTTGTAACGTGTTTTTCGAGGGGTTTTTATGCCACTGGCATAAGTCAGTAGGAAGCCCTTCTATATTTATTTACGCGGCAAATTGTTCAGCCAAGAGAATTTTTCATGTTAATTTATTATTATTATTAATTTATTATAATTATTATTAAGGTATTTTCGGAGCATTTTATAAAAATTATTAGCATTCAGATAGGTTTTCTATGTCTTAGAAAACGCTATCATGCAAATTATTACGAACGACGATATCATAGAAAATTATCTGATTACGGAATTTTACGGAGTTTTTGTCAGTTAGGGTATTTGAGAGAGATGACTCACTGGGAATTCAAATACAAGCTGATTCCTGTCGAGAAGCATGACGCAATCTTGGGTCGCATCGTCAAGAAAAGGCGAATTGTTGGAACGGAATACGACTTCCCCTTACCGCCGAGTGTAATGAGGCAGAGGAGGGGAGTATAGCGCGTGGGGTGCAGCCAATCAGTGGAGACGACGTAAGCTGGAAGACGGCTCCGGAGTGGGGAGCCAACGTGTGCATATATCGTTCAGCGAGCCGTAAAACGGGGACTATCTGTGTAGAACTTGCCGAGTACGGTTGCAAGTGCGTGTCGCTCCGATGTTCAGTGGAGTTAGCGACTATCTTTGTGAAAGTTAACTAGTGTGGTTATACGAGTGTTTGGGTCCGAAGTACGGACCATAGAATTATCTAATCTACCAGAATATCATCAAATAACGAAGAAGATGGCGACGTCCAGGAGACTGTGGGAAGCACACAGCATCATCCAGTACGAGGGAAATGCTTTAGCAATTTCCAGTGGTAAGCGCAAATGACGCAGAAATACGCAATCTCTCATTTTCTTTGTTTTATATTTCATATTTCAGTAACTTCACAGCTTGGGAATAAGAGTAAAATCAAAGATTTATCAGACTCCGTTTTCACGTAATTTTCTATCGGTAATATTAAAATCGCAACGCTCCAATTTAAATTTTAAACTTATTATTATTATTAATTTTGCTATACTTGTTTTATATAATAAATTCATTTCTTTTACAATGCAATCTTTGCTTTCAGTAGGTAGCATTAGATATAGACCAATTCCTTCTCCTGATACAATTGTTTGTTGGGTTAATGATCAAATCATACCACGATCTGAGTGAATAGAGTCTTGAAGGTGTTCTCCCAGAGCTAGACGTTGTTAAATACAAATTTAGATTTCAACATTGCATTGAGGTCTTGGCGCCCATTAAAACAACATAGCTTAGGCAAAGGTAAACAGTTACATTTATCACCCAACAGTTAGGGGCAAGCAAAACGTTTCATTTGTCGCTACCAACATGGGGCACTAATTAACGTTACACTTGTCGCTCAAAGTGAGGGCTGTAGAAACCATTACAGTCTTAATAGCACCTAGTGACATGTAGGTAATGAAATGAAAAATATTGTTTGCATCCCCCCTAAAAAAAAAAATCCTGCGGATGCCCATGTATCATCTCCCCCCTCCCCCCTTTATAGGGCAAAAGACTGGGGGTAGAAAATATTTGTTTTGTTTTGCACATTTGTGATTGGGGGTGTTAGATGAGTAGGAATATGCAACAATTTTATGGGTGTGGATTCTATTTTATGAAATATGGGGTGGGAAATTATTATCCCACTGCCCACACCCGACAGTATGTTTTCTTAAATGATCAATGGCGTAATAATCTCCCACCTCCAAATTATGATGATACTGTGTTAATCACTCAAGAATGAGGTTTATTTAACAGGATATAATATACCCTAAAAACACCCATCACGCTCTATAATTTAAAAAAATGTAACTCCCACTCAAAACAAGGTCAGTGACCAATATAATCTTTGCCGAAAACTGCACAATAAATATAAAAGTGATTTTGGAATGTTAAAAGTTAGTACACACATCAAAAAACGTTTTGCATCACCTCGGTTCCAAGAGTTCCGGAACCGTTAAATACAAAGGGAATAGAGATCAACACAAACAACATTTCAGCTCGTTTTATTGCTCATGAGACCCACACATTGCATGTTGTACCATCATACAGCTAGACTTTCAGCATTTGTGGTCCAGATTGCAGTACACACCACTACCTCTAATACCCAGTAGCACGTCCTCTTGCATTGATGCATGCCTGTATTCGCCGTGGCATACTATCCACAAGTTCATCAAGACACTGTTGGTCCAAATTGTCCCACTCCTCAACGACAATTCGGCGTAAATCTCTCAGAGTGGTTGGTGGGTCAAGACGTCCATAAACAGCCCTTTTCAACATATCCCAGGCATGTTCGATAGGGTTCATGTCTGGCGAACATGCTGGCCACTGTAGTCGAGCGATGTCGTTATCTTGAAGGAACGCATTCACAAGATGTGCAGGATGAGGTCGAGAATTGTCGTCCATGAAGACAAATGCCTCTCCAATATTCTGCCGATATGGTTGCACTATGGGTCGGAGGATGTCATTCAGGTATCGTAAAGCCGTTTCGGAGCCTTCCATGACCACCAGTGGCGTACGTCGGCCCCACATAATGCCACCCCAAAACATCAGGGAACCACCACCTTGCTGCACTCGCTGGACAGTGTGTCTAAGACGTTCAGCCTGACCAGGGTGCCTCCAAACACGTCTCCGACGATTGTCTGGTTGAAGGCATATGCGACACTCATCGGTGAAGAGAACGTGATGCCAATTCCGTGGGGTCCATTCAGCATGTTGTTGGGCCCATCTGTACCGCGCTGCATGGTGTCGGGGTTGCAAAGCTGGACCTCGCCATGGACGTCGGGAGTGAAGTTGCGCATCATGCAGCCTATTGCGCACAGTTTGAGTTGAAACACGACGTCCTGTGGCTGAACGAAACGCATTATTCAACATGGTGGCATTGCTGTCAGGGTTCCTCCGAGCGGCAATCCATAAGTAGCGGTCATCCACTACAGTAGTAGCCCTTGGGCGGCCTGAGCGAGGCCTGTCATCGACAGTTCCTGTATCTCTGTACCTCCTCCATGTCCGAACAACATCGCTTTGGTTCACTATGAGACGCCTGGAAACTTCCCTTGTTGAGAGCCCTTCTTGACACAAAGTAACAATGCGGACGCGATCGAACTGCGGTATTGACCTTCTAGGCATGGTAGAACTACAGACAACATGAGCAGCGTACCTTCGTCCTGGTGGAATGACTGGAACTGATCGGCTGTCGTACCCCCTCCGTCTAATAGGCCCTGCTCATGCATGGTTGTTTACATCTTTGAGCAGTTTTAGTGACATCTATGAACAGTCAAAGGGACTGTATCTTGGATACAATATACACAGTCAACGTCTATATGCCGGAGATCTGGGAACCGAGGTGATGCAAAACTTTTTTTGATGTGTGAATATTCGAATATAATTCAATAATTTCAAAATAGTATTTACTAAAACCACAGAAAATTAATTTTAAAAATCATCTATTCTATGGCAAACGTCCTGAGCAGGATAATTATTTCCATTCTAGCTGAAATAGTGACCAAAACCATTAGTAACATTGTATTTCAGTTATATGCCAACGTTTACAAATCTCTTATCTTCAATAAAACACTTTCTTCTGTAAAACAATGCATTTCTTTCACTCAACACAACCGAACTGGCGAGCACGTGTACTGTGAAGACCACTGGGATATATGCGTCCCACCTTCGGTTTCTGATGACAGTATACATCAAATTAATGGGTTTTCAATATTTCTCTGCATCTAGCTTGTGGATGCATGTGGAACTGCTTGAAATGAAAAGCGGTGGGAGGATTCTCTCCCTAACACCGTTCTATAAATACATGGTGGGAAGATAGCATCCCTAGGACCTATAAAGGGTTAATGAAAATAGTCAACACCCAGAACAATTATCTGCCAGCCGCCACTGGCATCTTCCTGGATTTTCTCTTTATCACTTTCTTCTTTTCTTCTTGAAGAAAGCCATCATTTTCTTCGACGAGCGCTCCAAATGAATTTGAGACGGGAATTTCAGTTACATGTACCGGTACTCCATTTATAGGCCTAGGCATATTCAATCTTACCTTACCAGCAACCACTTTGGACCAAGTTTCCTTGCTTTCCTCCCTGTTTCCTTTTAATTTATTCAACGCTTCCATTAACTTAGTAATATCTTCCTTTAGCAGCTTTAAAATTTCATCTTTTTAGGACAGTTCGTTTCTCAGGTTATGACATTCGCATGACGGTACCGGTAGGCCTGCATTACGACAATGGTTTTCACTTCTCTCCTCACTCAATTTTACCTGAGATCTTGTGATGATTTTATTTGCATTTTTTACTTTTATTTTGCACGACGAGCATAAATCCGTAACTGTTACATTACCTGACGAGACACTAACACGGTTTACTACCGACATACTAGAGATCGAAGTTAGCCTTGATATTTACACCAAATTACACTAAATTAATGTTAATTATTACTACCTAAATGAATTAATCTAATTACCTACCAATAAAGAAGAATGTGAAATCGGTATATCTTCCAATCGGGTGAAAACTCGTAAAAGCACCACTGCTCTACTTGGTTCAAACAGTGATTGAAGAATTCACCGAATCTTTGGATACACGTTCCCACAACTTACCGTAGTTTAAGTTTATTAAATTATCAATAAGAATTTCTAAATACTATCAATATTCCATATTTCACTTGACCTAAGGAAAGTAACTTTATAAATTTTAAACCTCTGTTATAATATTTTACCACTTTTATCAAATATTTATACTAGCTGCTATTTCACTACACTCTCACTGTGACGCCATCTTGCCGCAGGTGTAGTCGCGCCAGGAGATGGCAGTTGGGTTTGAACTGCTGAGGTCTTCCCGCTCACTGCGTATCGCGCATTCCAAAAACATTCAGTTTGTCACTATTCGCTTCACTCACTCAGCACATTCCTTCTTTCACTGGCTGCGTGTCGTCTGCTGCAATAATAACCATTGTCATGCGGGTAGCCGATATATATATATGTTTGGAATAGGTGGACCGCGCATGCGTACTGCAAGACACCCCGCACCCCGTCACAACGTAGGCTATTCAACTGCCATCTCCTGCCGCGATGACAGTACATGTTCGATCCTTGCATGCAGTAGCAGTGAAGCCGGAGTGGGCAGTTAGGCCTACATCATCCTTGTGGACAACCGTCGCATTGAAACATTTGATTAATGACACATTCAGAGCATCTTGATGTCCGTCACACTGTACACGTGAGATATTAGGGCATGGTGTTCCGTTCCGATGATGCCTCAAATGCAATCCGTGTTGGTGGAACAAAGCTGTTTGGTAGTAGTTTATGAACATTATGTACCGGTAGCTTATAATTTGTTTATTTTGGTGTTTTCTTTTTTCTTGTTTCATACCAAACAATATTTTGGGTCGTATTCTTGTCGTTCTTAATCCACAAATTGGATGTGCACCGGAGTTAATTTCAATGTGTTGTACAGTGGCTTCCCCTTTGCTTCCTCCTGTTCACTGCATGACACATTGTTTTTCTAATCCGAATTCATTTTAAATCAATTCAATGTTGTTCTTTTTTGAGCCTCCGTAGCTTAGGCGGCAGCACGCTGGCCTCTCACCGCTGGGTCCGTGGTTCAAAACCCGGTCACTCCGTGTGAGATTTGTAGGCTACTGGACGAGCGGAGGCAGACAGGTTTTTCTCCGTGTACTCCGGTTTTCCCTATCGAAAATATCATTCCAGCATTACTCTCATCTCTCATTCTTTTAATCATTACCCCAAGGGAGTGCGACAGGCTTCAGGATGCGGCACAGTTCATATCCTCGCCGCTAGATGGGGGTTCATTCCTTCCATACCCTGACCCGGTTGGTCGACTGGGAGTTGGCTGTGGATTTTCATTTTCAATATTGTCTTATTTACGTTACACAATTGTGCGGGTATCCTGATATCTCTCCTACCAAAACTTCATCGTTTCATCGGCTGTGACCAGTGGACGAAATAATAATAACCTGCCGTGTTGGGTTTGATGTTGAAGTGGGCGTCTTGTTTAAAGCTGGGGTGGTTCGGTTTTGTAGTTGCTGAATCTATGGAACTACTAACATAACAGCTCTCATTTTGTACGTTACGTGAAGTTAACTTACTCGCAGCCTATATCAACCGTGTGGATAGGCTTGTGAAACACGACATTGTCAGGTAAGAACTGCGATAATCTGAATAATCTGCCTGTTCGCAATATCAAGGTTGTAGGATTGAATCCTGGTGCAGCCAGTTGGCATGGATGCGCCGATGTCAGTAGGTATAGCCAACTGGCACATTAAAGATCCTCTTTGGGGAAAACCCCGGCACCCCGGCGTCTCCTAAAGACACAGTAGATAAAAGGGAACTTAAACGAATAACATTACCGGTACTATTGAAACCTCAATATGATTGTTGAGTGGCGAGGTAATAGACGTAATAACTCGGTTCACAGATGTTAGCTGAAGACATGTGATCCCGTGAACGAACTCGACGCATTGATTCAACATTAAACAGTTACATTGCAAGAGCTTTCTTCAACAGTGAAAAGGTGTATACTAGGTAGGTGGGAAATATTTGTTATCGTGATATGATTATAACTTTTATATTCGACCCTGACTATTATGTGTCAGAAAACTGTATCATAATGATGGTCATTATAACACTATTTTTCATTATGAAACAGTTTCTCCCACCAATCACAGCTCATGAAACAGTTGTTTGACCAATTAGATAAGGTTAGCAGCGCACCTGCGTGGAGTTCCAAGGCCTTCTAAACTGCGTTGCCTAGTGTCATAGTGGGGTAATCGAGGTGGCCATGGTCAAATACAAGGCATTCTCTGCGTCTCATGCGCTCTGTTCAGTACATAAAACTGGCGAAATCTCGACAGATATTTATGAATATTTATCTTCGAACATGAAATGGTTATAATAATTATAGTCGAACATAAACAGTCGTATGCAACTCGCCTATAATGGTAATTAAGACACTCATATGGAAATTATTAACATACTCGTGTCTTAATTATTGCCATTATAGGCTCGTTGCATAATGTACTATTATGTTCGACGATGTCGAAATGTAATCATTATGTGTCGGAAAACTGTATCATAATGAGGCTCATTATAACACCCTTTTTCATTATGAAACAGTTTCTCCCACCAATCAGAACTCAAGAAACAGTTGTGTGGCCAATTAGATAAGAATACCTTCGCGCATGCGCTCAAAATCCAACATATTTCTGTGTTGTCAAGCGAAGTGAATGGTCTCTGCTTCCGGAGTGCCTTGACCACGCATGCGCTTTGTTCAGTCACAAAAGCCTTGTTCACTAATAACTGAATTAACTGAATCCCACAGATATTTATGAATATTTATGTTAAAACATATAATAAAGTTATAATTATCGTCGAACATAAACAGTCGTATGCAACTCGCCTATAATGGTAATTAAGACACTCGTATGAAAATTATAAAACTCGCATACGCTCGTTTTATAAACATACTCGTGTCTTAATTATAGCCATTATAGGCTCGTTGCATTATGCACTATAATAATAATGTGTCTGTAAATGAATATAAAGTACCGTACCTCAAATTACTATAGTTAATCTTGTTATTGGTGATTTGAAAGTGGTTTTTCGTTAAGATGGTTTTTACCTCAAACAGTGGTTGTCAGAGCAGCTTGTAGACCTTCCACAATTCATATAAGTCTCCATATCACATCTTTCAACACATATTAGTAACGCACACTTTTTTTTTCCATGTAGCAGATCTAGCTCTATACCATCATCTCAGCAGAGTACTCGTAGGTAATTCCTGCATATTAGTTTACAATTGCTTAAGGTTCGTTCAAAAATTAACGAGCCGGAGGCATAATTACAGAAACCAGTGCCTGTATGTTAGAAGTATTGGCCCAGGCTGTTGAGGCACTTGTCCCACTGTGACACGAGGCGGTGAATGGCTGTCTCATAAAATTCCCAGGGCTGCGATGTGAATCAGTTCCGCACGTACAGCTGGACGTCGGCGTCCGAGGTGAATCGTTGTCCCCGCAGAGCCCTTTTCAGGGGACCAAACATGGCGTAATCACAGGAAGAGAGGTCTGGACTGTGTCGAGGATGGCCGAGAACCTCCCATTTGAATTTCTGCAGGAGTGCTGCGACTGTGTTGGCCGTATGAGGTCGTGCATTGTCGTGGAGCGACCACGGTGGCTATGGCGTACCCTGTCACTCGGCGGTCCTGGGTAATGAGTGCATCAACCAGCTGAACGTTGTCATCGGTAATGCAGGGGGGTGCCCCAGACCGGGCATCATCGGCTAACGACACCCGTCCTTCCCTGAAGCGCTTGTGCCACGCCTTGACCCTTGCAAGGGACATGCAGTGTTCGCCGTACACTTGTGACATTCAGTGATGAATGTCCGTTCCCCCTACTCCTTCCGCTGTCAGAAACCGAACAACACCTCTTTGCTCTTCGGTTGACGCCTCCATGTCACTGTTTGCAATGCGACTGGCAGCGTTGGACGATTGATGCATGCCGCTGCTCACTTTGTATCGTCACATGACGTGCACGCGTGCCCTCTAGCGACGGGCTGTGACCTTCCACGCTCTGGTCAGAACCACACCTCGTTACACACGCCACGATTAGCCGATGTCGTCATAGGTTTGCGCATTCCAGCCTCCGGCTCGTTACATTTTGAACGCACCTTATAGTTTGGGGCTTAAGTGTATCAAAGCAATAAAATCTACACCTTCATAGATTAGGTGGTGGAAGGAGACAGGTTGTTGATGGGATTATCATTTCTCAGACTTATGAATTTATAGATATAAATATAATTTGGTGTTTCTTGTGATTAAAGCTTTTGTACCGGAATGTATCAGCAATAGTTGCCAGACATTGTCTGTTTTAGCCCTGCTTTTTATATATAGAGGGCATTGACCGCATGTGTCATTATGGGTTGGTAGTGTTTTTTAGAGTTATTTGTCAATAATATTTGGATTTGACGATGCTCGCTTGGTGAGTGAAACTTGTCATCATATTATTTTTCCTCTTTTCTAGTCCATGTATTTTTTTCAAGTTATTAGCTTACCTTTCACATTTTGCAAAAGTGAGGAAAATTTAGACTTATGGGATCGATCCTGGAAAAATGTCTGTCTGTCCTTTTGTCTGGTTGTCTGTGTGTGTATCCTCCCCTATCAACTCCTAAACGGCTGCAGCAATCGAAACCAAATTTGGTGGGAGTAAACATCTATACCGGAACATCTCAATGCCATACATGAAAATGATGTCAGTGCTACCAACTGCTGAAAAACCGCAAATGAAATTTGAGCTCCATGTTGGATATCTTGGAAGGTATACATGATAACTATTCCAAAATTGGCACACATATAGATAATAATTTTTCAGTTTACTTTCCAAGAGGCCATACATGACAGTGTTGCCGACAAGATGCTAAGCCTGCTGATAGGTCCAACATTTAAATGCATGTAACATCTATACTAACAAATGGATTTCAACCAACCTTCGTATGTACTATGTCTACAAAAACAGATATGACTGAGCGTATTCTTAAGAGCCACCAGGGCTGCCAACTATTAATAAATGCTCTCTGTATATTTTTTAAAACCAAATACCAATATATCAGAAAATATGCGAGCCAACAGCTTTAAACTTTGCACACGTATAGTAGCTAACATTCTAGATGTATTTGGAGTAACTTATGTACGTCAGTGCTACCAACATGATTCTAAACCTGCTGATAGGACCAATTTTTAAATACATGTAACTTCTATACTATCAATTGGATTTCAACCAAATTTCGCATGAGCTATGTGTACTATAACAGACATGACTATGTCTATTCTTAGAAGCGAACAGGGCAGCCAACTGTTAATAAATGCTGTCTCTATTTTTTACCCTAATATCAATATATCATAAAGTATGCAAGCCAACAGCCCTAAACTTTGCGCACGTATAGTACCTGCCATTCTAGATTAATTTAGAGTAACTAATATTCGTCAGTGCTGCCAACATGATTCTAAGCCTGCTGATAGGTCCAATTTTGAAATACCAGTAACTTCTATATTACACATGGATTTCATTCAAAATTGGCATAACAATAGATCATAATATTTCAGATTATTTCTGACCAACACACGCATGACATTGTTGTCAACATGATTTTACGCACGCTGATAGATCCAATGTCTAACTGCTCGTAACATCCATGCTATCCATTAGACTTCAACCTTATTTTGTATTCTGTACCTTAAGAGAAGGAACCAAGAATATATTCAGTCACCAGAGCTGCCAAATGTAGTGTTCTATTAGGCTACATTATGTCAGGTATATTTCGAACTAATTAGAAATTTCGATATTACCAACTTAATTTCGCATTATTCTAGATAGGGCCATATAGATTAATCATAGGCATGAATCTTAATTTTTTTTTGAAAAGTAGGTTCTTTAGTTTGTCACGGAACTTCTTGTTTTTTCTCATGTGCCAGTGATTAAGATTACATTCTGTTGATTGATTGAACGTTGCAACATCAAGTGCCCGTTGGTTAAGGCTAAGCTAATAATCATCCAAGTACTCTTGAATTAGAATACCGAGGATGGACGAACAGCAATTGGTGAAGGCTATATTAATCTTCATCTAAGCACTCACCAATAGAATAATACGGAGTAATGAACAGCCATTCGCAAAGGCTAGATTACTATTTATCCAAGCACTCACGAATAGAATACCAAAATTTGACCATAAACCGTTAGTAAATGCCAGGCCATCATCCAATTACCCACTAACAGTTTGTCAAGGTTTGACCGGCTATTATTCGTAAAGTCTCTGAGGCTAAATATCATCCAAGCACTCACTTATAGAACGCCTACGATTTACTGACAGTCATTGGTAATTGTGAGTAGGTACTCACTATTATAAAATCAAGAATTAATCAACAGCCGTAGGTAAAGGCTAGGCTAATCTGCATCCGAACACTCATTAATACAATATCATTTAATTAGTTCATTTTTATTTCTGTATTTTCTTGTTGATTTTACACAACAGGGCTCAGTGTGCACCTCAATATCTGTGCACCTACACAGTAACATAGAGTTCCAGGTGTTTCTACAATATTAAATAGTAATATCTAAGTATAAATCTTATCGCTAGTAAGGAAAAAACACATCAATAATGTGACTTAGTGAGGCTAGTCGAATTTAGGCTCCTGATATTTATATAGTTTATTTAGTTCCTTCACGTTTAATTTTTTGTTTTATGATTTATACGTTGATTTTGTGTGATTTACTGTTGGTATTTAGTGTTTTATGGTGTTGTGAGAGCTCTTATAGCGATATTTGATAAATTTGTTACGCGTGATCTTTGTTTACTCTGTTGCTTAGGAATAACTAGAACCAGGTAAGGTTATACATCTTCATGGTAATATTCCTTTGTATAGTTAAATTGAGACTTTGTGTTGTGTATTGATACGCCTTTAATCTATATACTGTCCAATTGTACATCTGTCCGACAAATTATTGTGAACCGTTGTTCTGATTCATACGGCACGCAGGTTAGGGTTATGTGAGAAGATATCAACTAAACGGGGTTGACGTTGCTCCACGTCCGTAGGAATAACCTTAAAGTGCCCTACACGTGACCCCTGGGTGGTGCAAAGAAAGCAACAACGTTGGCTGCTGGACGTAAAGCTACGCTTTCAGGATATCCCAGCAATTAGAAGATATAGTAATATGACTCATGGAAATGGCTATTTTCAGAGACCCATTGAAGATTTTCACCCCACACTAAGAATACTACTACTCAACATTGAAGGAGTAAGCCGATCAAAAAGCGATTACCTAACAAAAGTACTGACCAACCACAAGGTGGATGTTGTTCTACTGCAAGAGACCCACTGTGAAAACCAGGATCAGCTATATGCGAGATGTAAGATTCCAGGATATACCCTGCTCAACGCAACATTTCACAATAGTTATGGCACTGCAACGTATGCAAAGAGCAACATAGAGAAAATTGACATAATAAGCACAAATGTGGACAACAATATGTTTGTCTCCAAAATGGAAAATTGCATGTACTGAAATTATAAACATCTATAAGCCTCCCTGTCAACCTTGGATCTTGAGTGAGACCATCCAGAACATTCACCACCCAGCTGTAATCCTCGGAGATTTTAACAGCAAGAATACTAACTGGGGTTAAAATTATACCAACAAAGAGGGCCAAGGTTTGTCGGAATGGGCTGACGCAGAATACCTTTTTCTAATGCGTGATGCCAAAGAAAAGGGCTCCTTCCACTCTGCCAGATGGAATAAGGACTATAACCCTGATCTGTGCTTTGTCTCAAAGGACTCGTATGGTAAACCCCTCAAGTGCAGCAGGAATATTCTAGACAACTTCCCCCGAAGTCAGCACAGACCAGCACTTGTCAAAGTTGGCCTAGAAATGCCTGTCGTCAGATCAGTTCCACTGCCACGTTGGAATTTCACCAAAGCCAACTGGTCAAAATTCACCAGCGAATTGAAACATAATATACAGTGGATCCCACCTAAAATAGGTAATTACGAGCGCTTCGCTGGACTAATTTGTGCTATTGCAAGGAAACATATACCAAGAGGATACAGAAGGACCTATATTCCTGGTTGGAGTCCAAAATGCAATGAACTATATGAGGAGTATAAACTCGCCAGTGATCCTGAAGTTGCCAACGAACTACTACTGTCTTTAGACTCAGCTAGAAGAGAAAATGGACCAACCTAATGGAAAATACGAATTTTCAACACTCCAGTCGAAAAGCATGGTCTCTTTTAAGGAAACTTGGTAGCAGCACTCCAAAATTCAGTTCCAAGTGCACCAAGATAAAGCCAGATGCGATAGCAAGCAGCTTAGTTAGTCTGACAAGAAAACCTGCCGATACTGACAAGAAATAGGCAAAAAGAATTCAGTTAGAACTAAAATCTAAGATGTTCCATGCAGAAACAACATCCCAGTTTACAGCTGATATCACGGCTGCTGAAGTTTCAACTGCGCTAAAAGAAGTAAAATCAGGAAAAGCAGCTGGGTTAGATGGTCTTTACCCAGAATTCGTACAACGTTGTGGTCCTCGAACAATTGAATGGCTTGCTAAATTTTATAGCAACATCTTATGCGATGGTCAACTTCCACCAGCACTCAAAAGAACTGAAGTAGTTGCTGTACTCAAACCTGGGAAAATTGGAGATAGTGCAGAAAATTACAGGCCTATTGCCCTCCTGAGCGTCTGTTACAAGCTGCTGGAAAGAATAATATATAATAGAATCTCAATTACAGTTCTTGAGCATATACCAAATGAGCAAGCTGGCTTCAGACCAAAGCGCATTTGTACCGACCAGGTGTTGGCCCTAACCACTCACATAGAGAGGGGATTTCAAGATCGAAAGAAGACCGTATCTGTGTTTGTGGAACTCATGGCAGCATACGATACAGTTTGGCGAAAAGGAATTATCCTCAAATTCCTGAAAATAATCCCTTGTAAGAAACTTGCCATCCTACTGAATAATATGCTGGTCAACAGAGTGATTGAAGTTCACCTAAATGGCAACGTAAGCAGATCTCACAAACTAAATGATGGATTACCACAAGGATCGGTCCTTGCCCCATTGCTGTTCAATATTTACACCGCAGACTTACCTCAAAAACACAATGGTGGAGGCTGCAGTAGCAGTATGTGGAAGAACAAGCAACAGAAAGCGGTGTAAAGAGACATCATGGTGGAATGAGAGAGTAAAAGAAGCTGTGGGAAGGAAGAACAAGGCTTTCAGAGTGTGGATCCAGGAAAGAACTGATCTGGCAAGGGAAGATTATAAGATAAAGAAGAAAGAAGCAAACAAGTTTGTCGCAGAGGAGAGGAAGAAGTGGATGGTAAAGTGGACAGAGATGATGGAGGAAGACAGCAGAGGAAATAAGAAAGTACTTTATGGGATGGTCAAAAGTAAGAGAAGAGGTCTGCGAGAGGATGTGGTAATGATGGACAAAAACGGAAATGAGGTACACAACAAAGAGACACTCAAGACAGTGTGGAAAGAGTACTTTGAGGATTTGCTGAATCCAAATGGTCATAGGGAGGAAGACAATGCATTGGAAGATGGAGAAGACAACACAGGAATGGAAAAGGACCTGACTTGGAGGGAACTGGAGATGGCTATAGACAAGATGAAAGGAGGAAGGGCACCAGGTGTGGATGAAGTGAGTGTTGAAATGGTGAAGGCAGCAGGGGAGGTTGGGAAACAGTGGCTGTACCGTGTGATGAGGGTGATATGGAAGGAGAAAAAGACCCCATAAGATTGGAAGAAAGGATTAATTGTCCCAATATTTAAGAAAGGAAGCAGAAAGAAGTGCAGAAATTACAGGGGAGTCACACTCATACCTCACTGTGCCAAGATATATGAAAAGATATTAGAAAGTAGAATACAAGCCAAAGTGGAGAGAAAATTGAGAGAGGAGCAGTATGGATTCAGACCTGGGAGATCAACAGTGGATCTCATATTTTCAGTGAGACAGCTCCAGGAACACCACTACGAATTTGGAGAGGATCTGTTGATGGCCTTCCTGGACATCGAAAAGGCCTATGATAGTGTGTGTAGGGAGAAGGTTTGGAAAGCAATGGAAAACATGGGAGTGGAAAAAGGGACTGTAGGCAGAGTGAAGGAGATGTATTGTGGAAGTGTGAGTTGTGTGAAAGTTGGAGGGGAAAGTACAGACTGGTTCAGACAAATGAGTGGCCTGAAACAAGGTAGTGCGCTGTCACCCCTTCTCTTTATTGTGGTTATGGACGAGGTAATGACACGGATAGCATGAAAGATAGGAGAAGATAAGATGAAAGCAATGGTGTTTGCAGATGATCTCATGGTCTGGGGGAACAAGGAGGAGGAAATTCAGGAGTAACTGAAGGCTTGGGAAGAAACAGTGGGAGAGTACGGACGGAAGTTCATCATCAGTAAATGTGAGATCCTGTTAACGACCAGGAAAAAGGACAGACCAATGAGTGGGATAACACTTGGAGGTGGACAGCTGAAGAAGGTGGAAAGTCTCAAGTACTTGGGAAGTATAGTGGAGGAAAATGGGAGAAATGACAAAGAGATTACGGAACGTGGCAGACAGGCAGATGCATTTCTGAGAAGCATTAGGAGCTTAGTGTGGAATAAAGATGTCCCACAAAAAAGCAAGGAAGTGTTATACAGAAGCTACTATATCCCGATACTGACCTATGCTTCAGAAACGGGGACAATGAGGAAAAGAGACATAAGCAGAATACAGGCAGGTGAAATGAAGTTCCTGCGAAGTAGGATCGGAGTAACAAGAAGAGACAGGTTGAGGAATGAAAAGGTCAGGGAAATGGTGAAAGAGGAGCCCTTGCAAGGTAGGATTGAGACATCAAGACTGAGGTGGTATGGACACTTAAAGAGAATGGATGAGAAGAGGATTCCCAAGAGGATGCATGAGATGCAGATGCAGAAGAAACGACCAAGGGGAAGACCAAGAGATAGATGGCTGTAAGGAGTGGAGGAATGTGTCAAGAAGAGAGGCGAGGACTGGACCAGAGTGACAGCGGAGAGGTGGTGGGAAGAAAGGACTAAGTTGCGAGGCTTATGTTCCAAACAGACCCAGCCTGGGGCTGGAAACTGTACAAGATGATGATGATGATGATGATGATGACTTACCTCCTACTAGTGCTAGAAAGTTCGTATACGCTGACGATCTTGCATTGACAGCTCAGTCCAACGACTTTGCAACAGCAGAAACCGTACTTACGGAAGATCTCTGCAGACTCGACAAGTTCTTCAAAACCTGGAGACTAAAACCAAATATAGCAAAAACAGAGGCCAGCTGCTTTCATCTGAGCAACAAACAAGCCAACTACATTCCTAGGGTTCAATACCAGGGTCATCTACTGAAATTCAATCCTCATCCTAAATATTTAGGCGTCATCTTGGATCGATCCTTGACTTACAGTGAACTTCTAGGCAAAACATCTGCTAAGATCAAAACCCGCAACAACATCCTGCACAAACTCACAGGAACGGGCTGGGACCCAACAGCATCCACCCTCATAACTTCAGCACTTGCCCTAGTGTATCCAGTAGCAGAATATTGCTGCCCAGTATGGCTTAACAGCGCCCATGCAAAGAAGATAGACGTACAGCTGAACGACACAATGAGGACTGTATCAGGAACCATCCAATCTACACCTTTAGAATGGTGACGAGTAGTCTCCAACATCCCGCCTCCTCATCTTCGAAGACAAATGGCACAGAAGAGAGAATGGCTTAAATGTTGTGACAACCCTCTTCTGCCAATTCATCTAGACTGCTCACATAAAGATCTCAGGCTGAAATCCCGGAATCCTTCTTGGAGACAAGGAAGGAAGTTGGTCCAAGAGCAGTTTCAAGTGAATGAAGCTTGGCGCAATGAGTGGCTGACTTCAAATCCAGACAGATTAGGTCTTATCTCGGATCCAGTTGAGCAGCCCCCTGGTTTCGACCTTCCCAGGAAATCTGGACGTCGCTGAACCGTATAAGAACTCAACATGGTAGGTGTCAGTTCTGGAAGCGCAAATGGAAAATTGCCGAGAATCCTTTCTGCAACTGTGCAGATGTGCCTCAGACCATCAGTCACATCGCTATGGATTGCCCACTCCGAAGGTTCAATGGTCCAATGAAGGAGATTCATCAAGCTAGTGATGAAACATTAGAATGGTTAGAGAAATTAGATATCCAGCTCTAACAAAACTGAAGCTACTTGCAGATCAAGGTCTCAATTTGTATATATTTGTACTGTAAATACTGTAGAATGTAAATAATTTTATATTGCATCTTCATGCCATCCGAAATATATATATATCGCTAGTAATTTCGCACAGATTTGTAAATGTACCGTAGTAAGAAGCTAAATCTAAAAATAATGTAAAAGATGAATCTTAATTTGATTAATGTCATAAATGAACACATGAATACATAGAAAACTAAAAATACCTGTGTAGCTTTAATAACTAGGGAACAGTTAAACACATATACGGTATACATTGTTGGTCCGGTTTGGTGTGATAGATAATTTTATTTCAAATATGAACTCAGCGACTGGATTATAATTTCCATAAAGCGGTCTAATTGGGAAAGAGAGATCTAGTACCCAGTTCACACGAACTTCATCTTTTAAATACTGCAAAGTATACCGGTGAATTATTAAGTGATATAAGTTTTGTTATATCATTTTTGAATGTTAGGGAAGATCTTGTAGTTAGGATATAGATAGGGATATAGAAATTTAGGAGTGCTAGAATGAGTTATCAATTTGCCTGTTTACAACTTCATAACAACGTTTTTATTTACTTGCCTGCCAGACTCCAAACTAGTCATGCCGAAATGCAATAAACGTTCACCGTAGGGCGACACGTGTGGTAATTGCCTTTTATTTTGAAGTCTAAATAGCTGAGGAATTTCTTTTCAAATTGCTCACTGGATTTAATGCAGGTTTTCTTCAAGAGACTCCATACTTGACTGGCATACTCGAGCTTGAATGTTTAATGCAAGTATTGGTGCTAGTGACTGGCTAAGTGTTTTATATTATAAAAATTAACATGCGGTAAGCATCTCAGACTGTATTTTGTACATGACAAGTAAACAGGATCAAACAGGATTTCTAAATCATCTTCTCGTGTACTGCGTGTGATGACTGAGGTTCGATTCCATAAACAAATATGGTTGGGATCTTCATACAAGCATTTAGTAATAGAATTGACCGACAGGCTTTGCTAAAGGCTAGACTAGTCATCATCCAAGTACTCACTAATAGATACCAAAGATTGACCAACAGCCATTGGTAATGGCTCAGCCAATCAGCATCTCTACACTCTCTAATGAAATACCAATTATTGATTAACATCCATTGGTAAAATCTAGGAAAATCATCACTCATGCACTTACTATTGGAATACCAAGGACTGAGTAGGAGCCATCTCCTAAATACTTCCTTTGTAGCAATTGAAAATTATATCCATGCTATTAAAAGCTTTTATCGTAAAATAACGTACAAAAATATGATAGGATCCTTCAGTATGCCTTCCTTTGGAGGGGAAGTAATGCCCGTGGGTTCATGTCATAGATCTTCGGCACGTAAGACAACCTACCACTACAATTGGTAGTGTATAGCAAAATTTGTGGGTTATATTTCGATTGTTAAGAACGCTCTATCAAGTTCCAACTTTTGCTGCTAGGTATTAATGACAGTAGCATATGGTAGCCACAGTTGGAACTACTTGAAATTGAACTTGTTGGGAGCCCTCGGGCGTTCACTCAAATATGCCCAGCTTTGGCATTGGCTGTGATTCCTCTATAATAATAATAATAAAAATATAAATATCACGTGAGTCAATGTCCTTCTCAGAATAGGGTATTGTCTTGGTAAAAAAAAACAGCCACGGACTTTACTGAGCAAAAATAAAATACTGCTTTCGTAAAGTATAGGTCATATCTGGGAGTATCTAATAGAATTGGTCTTCAGATGCCCGGAATAGGTCGAGCAATGCTTCTGAAATATACCCTCAGTGTGTCCAATTGCTCACTTTCCATACCTGTGTACGTACTGACCAAAGGGAGCTCCGTTTGAACAGACAGCTGAGATTTATATCCCATTAGAGAGAACACCATCAGAATGATAAAAGTATTAAGAATTTCCTCCGAAATTAAACTCTACTGGCCTTATGGTTAATCAGAATTGGACTAAGTCATACAACATACGAGTGGCCCTATTATGGCTATCAATCCACGGATTCCAGCATAAGATGTGCACAGAAGCCACGAGCGGCTAGCAATAGAGCTGATCCGTGTAGAATTGGCAGAATGTTACAGGTTTCTTATTGGTTGTTGGTAGATTGAGAGTATATTCATCGGGTTTTAGGCTGTTTACTTTAATTCCTTGAATGTTGCAAATTCCATGTTTTGAATTGAGGGACGGACCAGAAACCAAAAAACTATTATTCATAGCATGTTTTTTATGAACCTGTTTGCAGGAGACTAAAATTTAAATCTTGGTGCTGGGGCCGTCACTTTTCTCCAAAGTCTTATATGAATTTTCGCTTCGAAAAGCAATTTTGAATTTCAGTTTTGTGTATTATCTGTGCAATGTACGGTTTGAGGGTATATCTGTGTAAATTAATGTAATAGCTAAAATGTGTAGTCAAATATTTGACTAACGTGCACAGTTGCAGGCTGATACCTTCAAGTGTGGTTTTTCTCTCTCTTTTCTTTAGGATGTTTTCATCGCACATTGGATAAAATATCAAAGTTTTCTCTTTATTTTAATTCGACATCGTACCATTCACAACAAACCTTATTGGTGTAATATTTCTTATAAATGCTTTACAATGCGTTTAATTTCACCCTTCAACAACTAAATAAGCATTTCTCATGTACACGTAGGTATAGTGTTTGTACACCAATGCAGATACCTTAAGTAAAAAATATATACAGAAAATCATTATTGGCGCTGTCACTGTATAATGTATTATTGCACGTGTTGTATTGATAGGGTTGTTCTTTACCTACAGCAGAGATAAAACTAATTATTATAACACATTGTCCTATTCAGGAAGTATAATTAAATGTTGGTTGTAGTAGCGTGTTGAATAACAACGTGCCATTGTTATACTAGAATGTTCAGAAGAAATAAAAGTGTGTTGAATGATAAGCATTTGCAATTATCTATTGTACATTTTTGGAACATTAATACAGGTTGAACCTGTGGCAAAAGTACGAAAACATCTATAAAACCTTTGAACAAGATAAAACATGAATTACGAATATAACTCTTTGTAAATGCATTGCCTCATAGCCTTAACCTGAATTCCCATGAGAGACGACCCTGGATATCAGCAAACTTAGTGTAAGTAAAATATAATGGCTTGAAGTTCTAACAAGCAAATCCATAGAGAGCTTGCTTAGCAATTAAAATATGAAGAATTCGACAAATGAAGGGATAATAATGTGTTTGTAATCGCGAGTAATTGAGATGGAAAAACATTACAGGCCATGTAGTGCCAGAAGTTGTTTGATTCCACTGTCTCTTCTACTCCTGGATGGATTGACCTTACGTTTATGTCGAGTAGCTGATTCTTTAATATACCTTGTCTGTTGTATATTTGTGAACAATCGGCTCCCTGAATCCCCATTTACAGAAACCGTCACTGTTCCCACGTTTAAATATACAAACACTTTTCACTGTGATATATCCGCAATATTAAAATTTCTAGTGGTATGGTTTCTGGCTCAAGAATGGGCTAGCATTTTAAATCAGCTTGTGTACCAAACATTTAGGCCATTTGGAAAGGTTTTCACCACCATTACTCTGAAAGACAGTAGACATTTTACACTGTATCTTAAAGGTAGATAAATGATCTACACTTAATTTCTTTAATATGTCTTTATTGAATTCCCTGTCTTCTACAGTAGATTCCACAACATCATGGAGGGACAACTGAGCATCAAATCAGAACCAGCGGAATTCTTAAATAATGTAAGTTGTAGTTTAATTCCATGTATAACGTAACATCGCTAGATTACTGATTGAAACTGGAAGTTCACCACTCAATATTAACTAGGACTTGTAAACATTTGGTTTTTTGTTGTTGTTAATAATGATTTTCATCTATATGTTTTCAATTGATATCTTCTTAGGTGTCGAGTGATCAGCTCACCTCTGATTGGCTGGAAGGATTCAAGGTAGAGGAAACTAATGATGTGTTTGAAGATACTAAAGCCACAGATAAAAATGTGGTCGTTAAAGAAGAACTTCAATTCCAGGTGACTATAGATACTATTTCCTATCCTGAAATATTTTACATAAGGTTGTGAAATGTAGAATTTTTTGGATGGTGCGATCTTTTTGTTTGGCTTTGAATGGATTAAACCTAATATATTTTTGGTGTGTAATCGTAAAACCGGGAATACCTTCTTGTAGCAATAGCTCCCTCTGTAGCTTAAGAAACAAAATACCAATCGGGAATTGTAATATCTTATACTTGTAGTGATTTTATCAATTAATGCATATTTACTTTGTTTGGAATTAATCTTACACATAGCTCCGAACCTTAAAGAAGGTTACCAAGCTAACGTAAGCCAAAATATCCCACTGAGAATTAAAATGGCATTCATAATGCAGATTTAGTTGTCTAGGTTAAGACTGCAATATACGTTTATATTTCATTTTGTTGAGACTAGATTATAGATTAATTATTGTTACTTCTTGTGCGAACACTTCGCAGCTGTGAAGGCAATTGCCCTCACTTCTGATTTCTTCAATGTTTCGAATGCCAGACAAGCTTGTGTACTAAGCCCATTTAAGTACAACAGCTCTGCTTAATATGTCACCGTGTCAGTTGACCTTACGGCATTTCAATACGGGGAAGAACGTTTAATAACATCTGATTTGACAATGACACTATGAACGTAGCCAGAAGATAATTAGAACATGCTGACCTACTGACAAAAGTGAAGTGTGTTAGCGTATCGAATGGAAGTCCAAATTCATGATATTCGAGGAGCACATATCCTATTCGGAGGTCTATTAAAAGAATTGGAGTTTGTGCTTTCCCTCGTCTATCTTGAGTGAAGCATCTGTGATAAGATAAATTTTGAAGATGCGACTTGAAGACGGATTACGTTTGGACATACGAAAATATGCAAACTCACCAGGATATGGCAGAACAGTGCGATAACAATTAATGCAAACATCCACCTTGCTGAAACACTCGTGTTTCCCGGCTTCTCAAATGATTTGGAAACATGGACACTCTACGCCAGAGAGATGTAGCGTATTGATGAATTTGAGCTCTGGTGCTAGCGCAGAATGCTGTGCGTAAAATGGGCTCAAAAGAGAACTAAAATGTCCATTATTTAAGAGCTTAACATGTCTGTTCTTCTATTGTCAAGGTAAAATAAATTCAGTTCTTTGAATATACCGTATTATGAGAAGAGAAGGAAGGGAAGATCGAGGGCACGAGGTCTAGAGGGAGAGCAGTGAGCAGGTGGATATACTAAGTTAAGATCTCTAGCTTTCGTCTTCAGAATTTATGAAAAATTCGGGATAGCGATTGTCAGTTCATGGAGTCTCGACGTTCAGCAATGACTGAAACGGCTTGTAATTTTCATTGTACTTAATGAAATATTCTTCGAATACTCTTAAGGATCTCCTGCATTTGTAAAGTTAAGTTGAGCAGTTAGAAATGTGAAGTACCATCTATTGGTTCTGGGTAGAAAGGGAAGTGTATGGTAAGTGAAACCAGGACATCATAGAGTGACTTATTATTTCCTCTCTCTGCAACATGACCTGATTCTCTATGAAGAAATATTGGTAACAATTTATGTTATTAATGAAAGTTTTTTTTAGTATGGAAAGGGATTTACGCATAAATTGTTTTCCCTTTCAAACTCGTCATGTTTCATAAAACCGTTGTGTTGTTGAATTTGTAACACTGCAGGTAAAACGAATGAGATTGTGTGTTTTCACGTGAATTGCGATCCGATAGCTACTTGACCTTTATGTGTAAACAAGTGGTAATCTTTTGTGTTTCTGCCGTGTGTGATAAGCTTGGAAAGTTTAAGTCAGAAATATATAGCCTATTATTCTTTTTATGTAATGGGATCATACAGTACTTGACGTTGTGATATTTGAGTTTCTGAACAACCATTCCTAGCTTCTTATGACTAAGTTAAAGAATGCTTTTCTCATACACAGGATAGTTATCCCCCATGGATACATTTGTGCTATTTATATTTAATTGGCCTTTTGGAATATATGTTAACAAGATGTATCTTCTGTTGTTTCTCTATAGGGAGCTTACCCGAAGGGAGATGCTGAAGATAAAAATGATATAACAATAGATGAAAGCACCGTATCAGAGCTTGTTCCGTGCATTAAAAAGGAAACGCAACTTTCATCACGAGACGGAAATGTGAGAGATGTAAGTACCTTAATATCTTAGCTTCAGAGCTGATTTTTGGGTTGTTAGTCTGTGTTACATTCATTTGTGCCCCTTTTTTTTCACGAGCAAGAACTGCAATCGGTTTCAAAGATACGTAGTTTGTGATTTAATTTCTGTAGGCTGTTGAATGATTTGGATATATGGAAACATGTAAAAATTATATCATAATTTCCCTTACGGGTGGCAAATTTATTGTCTTATGTGATTTCATTACTGTATTGGACGCCCCAAACCGTGATTATGCACAGAGGGACTAGTTTATGTGTCAGGTCTGCTTTCCAGAAATTTTGTATTGTGGCGGCGGTTTTACTGGCCTTCAAAATCTATTCAGGTTGGAGTTCTCTTTTTCATTTCCTTATGTGGATGAATTTAAATTGCGTATCTGCGTATTCTGGCATGGTAGTCTTAGTATTGAGAAAGTGTATAATTACACGACCATGATTCAAAGATCTTCGTAGACACTGCACACTCCAAAAAGAAAAACAATCTGCTGTCGCATAACATGCCTGGAAATGAGATGTATTTCGATCATAAGACACAAAAGTGCTTTCTACATCATTGAACTTGTGCAGGAGACTTCATAGGGAAGCAATCGAAATGTATAACGATCTCAATAACTAATGAATGAAACCGGGAATCTACCAGTAAACCATACCCAGAAGTTACAGTATCTGACTGAGGAATATTGCGTATATATCTATGGCGAACTTGGTTACAATATGTGTTAATATATGCGTTGGTTTCTATGGAAGGGGTCTTGGAAAATAATGCATTAACTTATTAGATATATACACAAAATTGCACAGCCACAGACCACCAGCTTCACTCATATCATATATAAAAATTTTCAATTAAGCAAGGAATAAATATAATAAATTTCCAAACCATGCTGTCCTCAGCTAAGAGCCTTATTTCATCTTATGAAAAACCATCCCAAGATATTTTTTAAAGTTTTCAAATCTATTTATAAAATATTTACCAATATTTTAGTTATACATATTACTCAGAAAATTACTTTCTTGAAAGGATTCGCGCGCGGTCACCCAGTTGTCGAGCCCTACCTATTGTAATATGTATTTACTAAGTCAGGAACCTTAGCGGGAGTGTACACAACAACTCATCAATGTTTCATTACAATCATATGAATGTTTATGACTACATACGGGACATAGTTGAAACGATTCGCGCGTTCTCATTTGTTGAATCCATTCGTGCGCTACCTATTGTAAAATGGATTTACTAAGTAAGTAATCTTCGTAGAAGTATACACAACTCACCAAAGTTTTATCGGAATCGGTTGAATGGTATATGAACGCATACGGGATTTTGTTTCAACGATTCGCGCGCCGTCACTCATTTGTTGAATCTACTCGTGCGCTACCTATTGTGAAATGGATTTACTAAGTTAGGAACCTTCGCGTGAGTGTAAACAACAATTAACCAACATTTCATCGCTTTTGGATGAATGGTATATGAACGCATTCGGGGCATTGTTGAAACGAATCGCGCGCAAACACTCATTTGTTGAAACTACTCCCACGCTTGTTATTGTAAATTGGATTTACTATGCCTATAACCATCCCGGATGTGCACAACAACTCTCCATATTTTGATCGTAATCGGATGAACTGTATATGAATGCATAAAAGACAAACAAACGGAGAAACATTCATTTTTATACTGTTGCGTAAACATTCTCGACCAATGGCATACATAAAATAGCTTTAGGGCTATTAGGTCGGGTGAAACTTAAAATAACCGACCTTTCGACACAAGTGCTTGCCCCTAATCTAGGTTTGTCTCTGGAGGTCAAGGAGTAGCTATTTGTTTCTACATGTCTCCCTATCTTGTACCAGTTATCTATGGAGGCTATATGCCATTGTTTACTCATTCCTTCTTCCTTTCATTCTTGGAAAATCTTGATAAAGGGACAAGCAGATACATATAACATGGCCTAAAGATCTGAAAAACCTCCACTCGCAAAATTTTACACTGCACATGAAAGCCTAAATAATGTATTGTCCTACATAGTTGTAAACCTGGGACTATTCTCTCTTGAAACCAGACATCATATGGGGTAATGTTCGTACCCAGTGATCAGGAATAGGTATTTAATGTGGGAAGAATCAGAATGGTCCAGGATTGGCAATGTAAGCTTTCGTCCATACGGTGCTGATTGTGAATCTTGGCTCTCCCAAGGGTCGAGAATCTGCAATGTTATGAAGAATAGGAAGCATTAATGAGAACTTGCTATTGATAATTTGCAGTTCTCCTTGGAGAAACCCGACTTTGTGTCAAGTGGATTGAATGAATCTGGTCTGGGCTGAAGCCCTAGATCAAATCCCCCACTAAGCATTAGATCAAATCCTCCGTTAAGCCTTAGATCAAATCCTCCAATAACAGATATTATAAAGTTATATCTGCTGACTATCAGGGGATATATTCTGCCTTGTGTGCGGTCTTTTCTCGAGGGTCCAACTCTGTTCATTGTGTTTGGCGGGAGTTGGATCTTTGATTGTTAAAGAAACCTTGGGGCTATGCCAATTCACTGCTCAAGAAGCATTATTAGCCTATTTTCAATTTTGAAAAAAAATAGGCTTATAAGATCATCTTTTGTCCGTGTGTGTGTGCGCGCGTGTGTGTGTGTGTATGTGAGAGAGGTGTTTGTGTGTGTGTGTGTGTGTGTGTGTGTCCTAATAACTTCTAAACGGCTGGAGCGATTTCAATGAAACATGGTAAGTTCATAGCATTATTCCGGACGACCCCGACCGTGCCTTTCAAATTTTGTTACGTCTCACCAATCCAACATGGTGGCTGTGCGAAATATTTCACAAGCATTCAATATCTCAGAAACTATTCCCGATATCACCCTGGATTTTTTCACGGCGATAAAGGGAGCTACTAGAATTTCACCTATGTGACTTTTGAAAAACTGGTAACTACAAAACCAACATGGCGGCCACGCGAATTTGCGACTTTTAAATAGACGTTTCTCGCGATTTAACCAACCAAACGCAATAAAACTTTGTACAGTATGTGTTTATACACACTGTAATGCACCGACATCTAACTTTCGTTCAATTGCTTACATAACCACAAGATGGCGGCTGTGCGAAATATTTCACCGGCATTCTATATCACTGAAACTATTAGAGATATCACCCTGAAATTTTGTACGGAGATAAAGGGCACTACTGGAAGTTCATCAATAAGACTTTCAAAAACCGGTTAACTACAAAACGAACATGGCGGCCAAGCGAATTAGAAAATTTTAAATAGACGTCTCTCGCGATTTAATATTCCAAACGCAATGAAATCAGGTACAGGAAATGTTTATACACATTGTAATGCACTGGTATCTAATTTAGTTCAGTTGTTTACATAACCTCAAGATGGTGGCTGTGCGAATTTTAAAATTAAGTACTTATTTCTTGTGTCATAATCATGCGATCGAAGTGAAAGTTTGAATAATGAACCTACGCAATAATTTTCCTTCAATGGTACATGACTATATGGCCTATACATCTAACAATCCAACATGGCGACCATCCGAAATATTTAGACGGCTCTGAATATCTACGAATCTATTATAGCAATCAAACTGAACTTTTATGTTCATAGGGGCTATGAACTTAAATTCACTTTATATAACCTGGTGATCACAAATCCAACATGGCGGTGACGTGAAGTATAAATATTCACATGGACGTTTCTCGCAATTTAACCATCCGAGTGCAGTGACACTTGGTACAGTAAATCCTTATACAAATGTTAATCCACTGGCATCTAATTTATTTCAATTGTTTCCTTAACCACAAGATGGCAGCTGTGCGAAATTTTAAATAAACCTTGTTACTTCTTGAGTCCTAATCGTGCGATTGAAGTTTGAATGCTACACGTACACAATAACCTTCATTTAACAGTTCATACCTCTAGGACCTACAGATATAAAATCCAACATAGTGACAATCCAAAATATTTAGTCAGTTCTCGATATCTACGAATCTATTACAGCAATCAGACTGACATTTTGAATGTTGATAGTGGCAGTTAACATAAGTAGGATGTATGAAAATAGGCTGTATAGTTCTTAACGGAACTACTTGTTATTGAATGCATTAATCTTTGACTAGCCAAACTGTATTACATCTAACTTTGGGCAGTATGCTGATGATTAAGTTATATACAGAAACGTTCAATGTCCGGATGATAGTTTAAATTTACTTTTGGACTTGAACACTCGGTGTACATTTACCTCAAAGGACTAAACATGAATGTAGGAAAATGTAAACATATTGGAGTACAGGCCGGACGTTTGTTTTAGACGAGTGAAAAATCTTAATGGAAGCCTGGAGGCGAGTTACTACAGTACCTGTGTTGTTATCAGCTGCCCCAAGCGATCCGATAATTGACAAAGCTTTTTCACACTACAGCTAGGAGTACAGTCATTGGCAAATATAATGACGTACTGTTCGTAACTACGTAACGTGTAATTCCGCGTCACACAATACTTCGATGTGGACTGTACTGTCTGCTCAAGTCTGGAATTCCATTATATCAGATCGGTGGTGACAAGTGTGAAGTGATAGGGTGAGAGAGTGAGTGTGTGTAGGCTCACCTGCAGGCTTCAAGGTCAAGGGCAATCGTCTAAAACAAATGTCCGGCCTGTAAGTAGGTCTGATATTCCCATAAAATCTCTAATTAGACCAATATTGTTCCATGTTCTTCTGACTTTCACCCCATATTGTTGCTAACCTCTATGAATACCCGTCCAACGTCATGCAAATCGACCTAAAATAAAAAACAGCTCTCCTCCATGTAGTCGGCTCCTTGTGTAAACAAATATATGTCAAAACTCAACCCTTTTTGTAGGTTTTTGCCGTATCTTATGTTGTGTTTGTCCTAGGACACCAAGCTGGCTCATCAGTGGGCTCTAGGTGTCCCAGCCCGGATCCTCACAGGAGTGGCAACTTCGCGCTACTTTCCATTTTTTGAACGGCACCTGTGCCTCTTTACTGCGAGAACTAAGAGCTCTAGGTGGTTATTTTTCAGTGCACATCTGGCTTTGTCTGTTAAGTAAAGAATGGATTTGATGGGCATTTGGGAGGTACTGGAGAATATTGACTTGTGTAACAATAAGGTGTGAAAGTAGTAGGAAGAATTTTCTTGAATTGGGGTTCCTTCAATAATGTCTGTATTTATTTATTGTGTAAAGGTGTAAGGTGATTGTAATGAGCTCAATTCTTTTCTTAGGTAGTACAAGATGGAACCAGGGATAAAGAAGGAGACGCAAATGGACGTAATTTGAATGAGTAAGTGGTTGACCTGCCCTTTTATATGTGAATAATGGAAAATGTTTTACTCTAATGCTTGTTAATTGCTGAGATGTAAATGTTCTTAATTCATCACAGATCGGTATAATCTTTTGACAGGGAATTCTTTATCCTGGATTTCAAACGTCCCTCCTGTATATTGGCACCTGAGGCCATACGATATTATTATTATAGCCCATTAGATGGAGATAAAGGCTTATGAAAGAAACTTTGGATCATGCGTGCCAGCTTGTACCTTATTATTTACTGTATTTGAATGAAACATTTTAGGGTCAAAGATAACTTTATCTCTATTATTCCGTTCGACGCTGACTGTCCAACATACGCCGTGTTCTGTTTGGTTATGATTGCGACTCGTACACTCTTGTCGTGGGATTATTTTCACCTTGTTGTGAGGGGCGTGGTGGCGCAGCGGTCAAGCTGTATGCCTCTCACCAAGGCGGACCGTGTTCGATTCCCGGTCAATGCAAGTGAGATTTTCGATGTGAAATGCCATGTCTTGTGGTTCGGATTCCACGTAAAACGGAGGTCCCGTGGCTTATGATCGCGAGATTAACGGTCACGTTAAACTACAAGCTTCCTTCCTTCCTTCCTTCCTTCCTTCACCTTGTTGTTGTACAGTGTCAATAAGATTTTGCACTTTGGATGGAGCACAAATGCTGAGAGCGATTCTGCGATTTTTTGCGCATTCATTTAGACTGTAATTTGTTTCAGAATGCTGATACTAAGTATATGTGCAACAGACTGTCCTGACAAGCATTCTTATTAGGTTAACTAAAGAAGTGTGTTGGTAAGAACCAGCTGATATCTGTATACTGTGGTTATCCACTTACATGTTCTGTATGTGATAATGCTTTGGGGAATACACGATGTTTTACCATAGCATATATAGAAAGAATTCTCTGAAGTTCACAAAGTGAATAACAGTAAGTCTATCCTTCCTGAGCTGGGATTTAAACTCTTGTCTCAATGCACTTATATCTTTGTTATACATAATTAACGGACATCTTCTCAATTATACAAAAATGAATAGGGTGCATGAATAAAATACAAACGAGAGAAATACCTTGGTGTGGTTAGGTTAAGGAAAACTCTAACTTGTTCTAATTAAACAGAGATTTAATTATTTGACAGTCACTCTATAAATTTAAGGGAAAAGCCATTCAAATTAAAAACTTAAAACCTGGCCCATAGTGAACATCATGTACAATATATCAGAATTGGAATGTCACAGCTCCTCATATGATGCATGTGTGAATGTTCTTCTTTTCACCTGGTGTTCATGTATTATTTTTTGATGTAGGTGAATGATGATTTTTTAGCAACACATTCTCTACAAGTACGGTATATGAATGATTGCTTCATTTGCACGATGTACCTGTGGAAATTAATCTGTCCAGTACAACTGTAGGTTTGACAGGAAGAAATAATTGTATTTCTACTAACTACTAGCTTTTAAACAAGGGCAAATTGAACACAATTCAACCAATTGTAATGCCTCATGCCTTTGGAACCTCTATGAAGTCATAAATGTTTTGGAGCACCAAAACTAGTTGGACGCTATCCTTTTGCTTACATTAATTTTAACTCATCTCTTGTGTCTCTATTTTTGCATTAAAAAAATGTGCAATATTCAATATTTAGTTTTATAACAGTTAACATAGTTAATGTGCACCCAAAAGATTGTCATTTATTATTTTAACCAATGTTGAATATCTTGGAAATAATTATAAAAATATAAATTGTAGTCAGGTCGAGTGCCATGAAGGAAGTCCTCCTGTGTGCTGTTCGGTAAGGTAACAGTGTATTGAGGATGTTGAATTTAAACACCATTTCTAAATCATATTCAACTAATCATATTGAATCATTGAAGGATGTAACTGCATTTCAATTCAAATATTGGAGACGGTGACCAAGTAAAATTTTTGAATGTTAAAAATTATTCGCGTGATGTAATGTGAGTCTGTTCACTAATATGTTGAGTTCTGTCTAAGCATGTCTCCCCATTATTTATTTCTAAACAGCTCCAATTATTGAAGTCAAATTCGGCATTATAAGAGTTCCATACCAGTCCATCTTGAAGCCATCAATTTGATGTCATTGCAGCCCGTGGCTGAAAACCTGCAAAACACTTTAACCAAACGATGGCCTTCTCTGAACCTAAGCAAGGACACACTCTCTAATTTGACATATATATTATAAAGAGGGTTATAATATGAAAAATACATTTCGACCAACCGGTATATGTTATTTTCCTATCATAATTATATGTATTCTTACAGGTCCAATGTTTAGCCGGGTAGAACTTGTTTATAAATAAGTGAATTTGAACCATATTAATTTAAGATATGTATGCTTACCAGAGCTGCCAACTGTCTACCAATACTATAAAGATTTTTGCAGGAAAGACACAATAGCTCAGATTCTGTTCATGAAACCAATTTCAACCTGGGCACACTGTTATGTCAAGAGCATTTAGACCTATTCAGGTCAAATATTCAAAGTCATAGTAAACATAATTTTATGCAAGCCTAAAGTTCCGTGTTTAACTGCATGTACAGTAATTCCTGTAAAGGATTTCAGCCAAATTTTGCATACTCAATATATGCTCAAAAGTAAACATTCAAAGTAATCAGGGCTGCCAACTGTTCAGTAATGTTCTGCTTGCATTAAACCCTTAGTTGCAACATCATTTAGTCTATGTAGGTAAAATTTTAATGATGGTACATTATTAGGCCGTAATACTTCATATGCATTATGGTTTTTGTGAATAAATAACTAATATCAGTGTTATAAACATAATTCTGTGTATAAATGAAATATTCGAAGGTGAATTGGTGGTACTGAACATTCTATTTAAAAAGAATGTGTCTTTATTTCTTCAGGGAACTTCTTCATAGAAATAATTTCTCAGCTCAAAGAATTGGTCAATCTGCTTGCCTCCTGCCAAGGCGGATAAGGATTTGTTTCCGATAAATACAAGTGGGATTTTCAAGGTGGTACAGATACCGCCTAAGAAGGAGGTCACGTGCCATATGATCGCAGGATTGTTAGTATTGTAAAACGACAAGATTCTTTCCTTAAAACTCAGACATACTGATCCTGTAAGGATTTGACTTAAATATTCCAGCATAAATGTAGATGGAATGTTCATGGAAGAACAAAAGTAAGGCTGTAACCTGGTAGGTAATCAATCGATCCCATTGAAACGTAGTAAGATGCGAGCCTACTGCATAATATGTATTTTATGCCTGTTGGACATTTGTTAGGAACCGTAAAAACGCAGTTCCAATAATTCAATGTGCTTGGGCAATATTGGTTGCCTACAGCATTAGCATAGACACTGGATCGTTATCACCTGTACGTCAAATATGTTGTCGAATATACATATCGTATAAGGTTGCAGTCTTGCCCGCTTTCTGTACAGTAGTGCAACAACAAAAGTTGAAATTCCTTTGTTGTAGAAAGTCCTATCTTTAGATTGAGAATATACGTAGAGTAGAGCTGAAGTAAGCTTGTCGCCCCGGTTACGGCTGTTCCTTGTTAAGATGGATCTCTATACCTAGGCTTTAAGGGACCGTGTCTTTGTTCTCGAAGATCATGGGTGCTTTTACGTTAGTAGGGCTGTAGCCAGATGTTGCGTTCAACCCTGCTGCATTCAGAAGTGAGAAAATATGTGTCGAGAAAGAGGAAAAACTTAGTCGGTGTTGAGGAACTTCTAACTCATAAACACATACCTTATGGTAACGCAGTACCATTCACAGTACCTGTGCCAGGTAAGGAAGGATATTTGAACTTCGTGGTCATATGATCATGGAAATTTGATTCTTCCGTCGTGATGCCACGCCGTAAAAATCTATATGCTGAATTATTTCGTAAATAACCGGGTGAGTTAGCCGAGGTCGTTGCGGCATGACTGTTGGCAGTCGCTCACATCCGGGAGGCGAGGAGGTTCGAATTCCCCCGCCGGCAACCTTGAAGATGGTCTTCTGTGGTTTCCCATCTTCCTTCCAGGCAAATGCCGGGGTTGGTCCTTAACTATAGGCCACAGCCGCTACCTTCCAACTCCTCGACCCTCCCTTCCAACTTTCCTCCCCAACGGTACTTGTAGCTCACCCATTGGGTGTCTGTCTCGAAGCAGCTACAAAACTGGCGAGCCGAACATGTCCTCGGACACTTCCGGCACTAAAAGCCATACGCTAAAAAAAAAATCGTAAATGCATCGTAGTTTACTTTTTCTTCAGGATCAACTTAGCAAACATAACTAATTTATGAATCGGTAACATTTCTTATGTGTTTCTATATACCTGCTCATGCCCGGGACTAATTTTCCTAGGCGGATATGAAATCGGTGAAAAGTCAAGATATTTTCTGTAACTTTTTCATATGGAATTAGTTAAACCACATTTCATTTCATGCATTTATACTAACACCTTCATCATATATAGCTCTCTCTACAGGGCATGTTTGGTAAGACACGTTTTATATCACCATAGTTTTTTTGTTGTTGCCAGTAGCGAATTCCAGATCATACTTTTGCCGTCATATAGTGTTTTGGGTGGCGTAGTCGGTAGCATGCTGAACTGTTGTGCCCATGTTGCGGGTTCAAACCCGCCGTAGTCGTTGGATTTTCTTTATGAGCGTTGAAATCCTTCAATATGCCTTCTTTCTGAGGGGAAGTAAAGCAGGTCATAGATTTATGGCATATTTATCGCATCGCAATTGGTGGTATGAGGCATTGTGGGAGAAGACCATATCTGGCGTACCACCAGAATTGGAAAAGGAAAGAACCTCGACCCAACAAAATTATATTGGAGAACAAATCCTTGCAGGGGTCAAGGATATCTGAAGACATTTAAGAGAAAATACAAAAAATTGTCAGCCCGGGTAACGTAACAAACCAATACCAGGAACGAACGACATAAATCTAGAAAATGAAATGCCGATAACAAATTCACTCTTGTATTCTGTAGCCATTCAAGTCACGTACAAAGCTGGACAAGTAACTTTACTACCCGCTTCTATGATCGAAGTCAGAGGAAAAATTCCACATCAGTCTGTGAAATGCAAACTACAACTGTTGATTACATTCACAATTGCTGGTAAATGTTTTGAGCCCATTGTCATTGCAGTAAAGATATGAGATTCGATTCGAGATGAATTTGGGTGAAGCTTTTGTGACCGAATGTGGACAAATAATAGATATTCAAGGGCAAATAATGTATAAACAGTATAATGATAATAAGATCGAGTAGAAGAACATATGGAATCGTCAAATTGGGACCCACTGGGCAACGTGAGAAACGAACCTAAATGAGATAGAGTTCAATACGCTGATAGAGACAACCCTTATCCAATTACACCAGAGAAATTTGATGCTTGAATAGAGGAAAAGGTATATGTTTTGACAGCGAACCAGGTATATTCAAAATGTTGAGTATGAGATTTAAGTTATAAATGAGGATCCATACAAGAAGGAACTATATCCTATTCCGGAGGTGATCACATGCGAGGAAACACGAGAACAGTGTGAGCACGAGGTTTGGATCTCAGGGCGTCGTGCTAATAATTGTACACTGTCATCATGTTCTACGGAAGGGGTTGAGGATAGCATGCATATGACAACACAGGAAAAACAAGTAGAAAATCATCATTAAAAAGAAAATTAATTCACATTTATTAATTGAATAAGGAAAAGGTAATATCACACGCACTTCCTGCGATGAATAATGCTTGCTAGCTGCAAGATATTCATATATTAATTTCATAGAAGATTCTCTAATCCTGTGGAATCAGTGCATCGTCAAACAAAAGAAAAGCAAAGTCTTTGGAATCTTCTTAGAGTCTTTGTTTGTTTGGACTATGTTGAATTGTCACAGTTAACGCATTTTACCCTATAGAAGTGGGATGCACTGTCATCAAAAATAATTTACTGCATTCGATTGATTCGATTTACACTACTTTACAGGTCAGGATTTTCTTTCAAACTAGCGTCGTCTTCATCATTTCAAGTTGTTTTTTTAGTCCAATTCAAAAATATTTTTAATAAAAATAAAATAAAAATCATTTAAATAAACACTGTAGCTTTGACCAAGTCATTTAACAAACTCGCTATAAGATTTGACGTTACGTCATTTTCCAATGTATGAAATAGTTGTTTCAGATTATCAAAATACTATTTGAGGTGGTGGTCTATCAATATGAGTGTACCTAAATTTTCACGTATTTGAATCTTTATCGACATTATTTACAGAATTGCAACAATTGCGACCTGCTCATATAAGTGGGTTCACCACTGGATCATCTGAGTTCAACTCTCAGGCAATGCACAGTAACTCAGAGAATATGGTCAACACTAGATCCCTTTTTCTAACATTTACTTTCTAATATAAATTAGAATATTAAGCTTCATACCCTACACTCCCACAAATAGGTTAAGGATTGCATCCAATCCCTCACTCCCAAATAAATAAGTTATCAACAATCATCATGCCTATTGAACAAATCAGTGTTGTAACTTTCAAATATTTCAGTGTTTTTAAAATCCAGAATTGTTATTATTATTATTATTATTCATGAGGAAAAATAGATACATTCGACAGCGTATTAAAGTGTTAACCTGTGATCGAGGAATGTCATAAAATTCTGCTGCCTTGTAAAATAGAGAAAAATTAATTCTATTTAATTACTTCTATTAAAGACGTAAATATCGAAATATGAGGATCCACCTCAGCTTCTAGTTGAGATAAGAACTCTAGTATGCGTTGATGACGACATATCGAACTACTCATCGAAGTGCGGAAAGAGTTGGAAAAATACGGATTTAGGAAATTCATGGTTACTATTTCGAACTACTTAATAATAACTTTATTAAACGCAAATTGTGCACTTTAACAAATGAGTTATCCCTTTGCGCAATCATTAATAATGCAGCATGGTCGCTGTGTGCACTTTTGAACATGGTACCGTTCACAATGCTGATCACACAGCTGGCAAACACAATCAGCTGAAGGCTCATGACAGGACTTAAGCTTCGAACTATATGATGATAGCCATGCACGGCCTTGGAGTTAACGAAGTGTCGAAGGTCCTGGTTCGCATCAGTCAGTCGAGTAGAACTGTAAATCCACATTACAATAGATGACTCGCAAATTTCTACAAATGAGTGTTGACGTGGGAATGATTTCAACATATAGTGTATTTCATACAGCTTAGTGGCAATAGTAATAGTCACAGTCCATTTGCAATGACCAACAACAACGCACGGGCACAATCTATACAAGTGTGTAGGCTAAATTAGGACATGGATAACTGTAACTTGGATGCTCACGCGTCGGATAACCTAATATTTTCATTACGCACCCAGCGGAAAAAAACAAATATTGTGCATCCAAAGCTTTACTACTAAAAACAAAATTCAGCCAGCGACAGTTTTCATTTTTGATTGGTATTCCAACGCATGCTGAGTATCGCTGGTAAATAATATGAAATATCCCGACTCTCAACGAGAATCTCTACTTAGAATTCCATTATTTACCCGGAAGGTAACCTGCTTAGGGGATCATGTTCGAGATGTTTTGACGTGTTTATTGCTCCGACTCGTCAGGTGGAATCATAAGGTGTGTACCTACTCCACTACACTTGCAAGTACTAGACTGATTCCCTGATTACTCCATTTCGATGACAAGCCTAGTAGACCTCAGGACAACTTTTTATAACACCTCCTGACATGGAACTGGTTCAGGAAATGCGTGTACAAATTTCTCAAGAAAGACTTAGACTGCCGGGAGGATAGTGAATTAAGAGGACTGAAAGGAAACGCTATAATAAACCTTTGGTATGTCCTCAAAAGGTATAAGGAAAAGTCTCCAATTCTTTATTGGTCCATTTAAAACTGAACAAGTATATGACAATAATAGCAACAGAGCTGTTAACATTATAACTGAGGAATTAAATGGGAAGTAAAATGCCGCTAGTTTATTAAGTTACTATCAAACGACGGTAACAGATTGCGAAGATCGTGCACACGATCGACGAGAAAATAAGCATGTATGACTAATAAGCCTAATGCTTTGTTTTTTATAATTTGTGCCATGAAGTAGATGTACTTTGCATCGCCGTAGAGTAGAAGAATGCTAATGGCCCTGTACCCGATGATCACACCTCAGAATAGGATGGCCCGACTCAACACCGCAATCCTCGGCTTAACATCGGTACAATACGAAAAAGAAACCCTGAACGATCGAAATAATTTTAGAAAAAAAGAACACCGGCAGGACGAGATTCAAATAATCCCAGGGCGTTAACAGGAATTCGGTTGAACTGGGTATATTCTGAAACCATTTCGATAATCGTTCAGGTCAAGTGACCACAAAAAATATTTAACTCAGCTTGGCTAAGATAAAAAACATCCATTATTTATTGAAAAAACACACACACAAAATACAAACAATAGAAGATATGAATGGCTACGCCAGCTTGGAGATTCATTGACCTTTCTGCTTGAAGTGCAAAAAGAAACTAATTTAAAATTGTTCAACAAAAATGTAATTTAATTGGGTCAAAAATCTCCTCGCACCCTATTCTGGGATATAAATCAACTGACGGAGATCCTCAAATAATCTTTAAACCTGTCGTTAAACCATTGCACATATTTAATCACCTCCCTGCGGAAAAGAATGTTCATGCGAGAGGGGGTGTCAGGTTATAAAAATCTCCAAAACCAAAACGAAATTAAGATTTTTGATCTCCTTCTAATTAAATTGAACTCAAATAAAATGGATGTTATTGATGTCCATTTCTTCCTTCACCAATCTGTTCTACATTAATTTTGTTACAATTTACACTCTACTCCTTCTAATCATGTTCATACTGCCTGTCACTTAGATGTCTAATCATAAATGTTTGCTATTAACCCAATAGGCAATCTCATCTGCCTCATATTTGCGTTAAATTTGTTTAAATCATGGAATCAGTTACTTGATTTAAATTAAAATCACATCAATTCCTAGTTACAACTTGACAATATATATCAATGACTTCATCTGGAACATTTGCATAAATAAATACATTTCCATAGTGAACTTACTTATGCTCCACCCTATAGTGAAACCATTCCATACTGAACTGACGTGTGTTGTGGATCTCTAATCCGTGATTATACTAGATTACATCTTAAAAATCACCTTCACATGCTTACTGGACAGAAATGCAGACAACTGTAGCACACAAAATAAGTATTTTGTCTGGATATAACTTGCGTGCCTCCATTCAGTTACACACCTGTACTTATTAATCAAGTCCTGAAAGTATTCCATTTTTTGTCCATTACTCTACTATCAGCCTCACTTCACTAAAATATCACATCTTATTTTACGATGTTAATCACCTTATTAATTCAAATAATGTCTCCTTAGAGTTTCACCAAGTCTTTTTGTGGATAACCTCACGAGTAAACTCTACCTCACTTTAAGTTATATTGACATCAACTTTCATTGCTAACGACATTCATTTCACGTATTCTCATGTATTTTTTTGCAAACCCCGATTAATTTCAACATTGCTAATATCAGCATTTTATACAACAATTATTCCATTTCTTTACAATAAATTTTTATAATTAACTAGCTGAACCCGGCATGCGTTGCAACGCCATTCAAAGAAAGTGTTGGCGTTGTAATTTTGAATCTTGAAATGCTTTTGAATACACAATTCTTTTTTTCATCTTCCGCCAACTGCCTACAAACTATCGTAAAAACATTAGAAACATTCTTGGGAACGTCCACAACAATTCACCAAAGTTTCATTGCAATCGGATGAATGGCATATGAATACATACGAAATTTCGTTTGTACCATTCGTGTGCTGTCACTCATTTGTTGAATCAACTCGTTCGCTACCTACTGTGAAGTGGATTTACTAAGTTAGAAACCTACACGTAAGGGCACACAACAACTCATCAAAGTTTTATCACAATCGATGAATGGTATATGAACGCATACATGATTTTGTTGAAACGCTTCAAGCGTCATCACTCATTTGTTGCATCTACTCGTGCGCTAAGTATTGTAAAATGGATTTACTAAGTCAAAAACCTTCCCTGGCGTGTATACAATAACTCATCAAAGTTTCATCACAATCGGATGAATTGCATACGAAAGCATACGTGATTTTGTTTAAACAATTCGCATGCCTTCACTCATTTGTTGAATCTACTCGTACGCTACCTATTGTAAAATGGTTTTACTAAGCCTGAAACCTTCCCTGGAGTGTACTCACCGATCCACCAAAGATTCATCGCAGTCGGATGAATGGTATATGAACGCATACGGGACTTTGTGGAACGTTTCGCCTGCTGTCCACATTTGTTGAATCTACTCGTGCGCTACCTATTGTAAAGTGCATGTACTGAGCCAGAAACCCTTCCTGGGGTATACACAACAATTTTTCAAAGTTTCATCGAAATCGAACGAATGTTATATGAACGCATACGGGACTTTGTTGAAACGATTCGCGTGCCGTCGCCCATTAGATGAATCTACTCGTGTGCTACCTGTTGTAAAATGCAAGTGCTAAGCCAGAAACCTTCCCTGGAGTGTACACAACATCTCACCCAACTTTCATCGCTATCGGACGAATGGCATATGAACGCATACGGGACGTTGTTGAAACGCTTCGCGCGTCGTCACTCATTTGTTGAATCTACACGTGCGCTACCTATTGTAAAATGGATTTACTGAGCCTGAAACCTTCCCTGGAGTGTACATAATATCTCATCCAAGTTTCATCGCTATCGGACGATTGGTATATGAACGCATATGGTACTTTGTTGAAACGCTTCGCGCGTTGTCTCCCATTTGGTGTATCTACTCGTGCCCTACCTATCGTAAAGTGGATTTACTAAGCCAGAAACCTTCCAATAAGTGTACACAACATATCACCGAAGTTTAATCGCTATCGGATGAATGGTATATGAACGCATACGGGTCTTTGTTGAAACGCTTCGCGCGTCGTCACTTATTTGTTGAATCTACTCGTGCGCTATTTATTGTAAAATGGATTTACTAAGTCTGAAACCTTCCCTGGCGTGTACATAATTTCTCATCCAAGTTTTATCGGTATCGGACGAATGGTATATGAACGCATACGGGACTTTGTTGAAACGATTCA
This sequence comes from Meconema thalassinum, assembly GCA_946902985.2. Taxonomy (NCBI): domain Eukaryota; kingdom Metazoa; phylum Arthropoda; class Insecta; order Orthoptera; family Tettigoniidae; genus Meconema; species Meconema thalassinum. Next base: position 138,375,774 of record OX336398.1, on the reverse strand, counting down.
CGTGCCGTCGCCCATTAGATGAATCTACTCGTGTGCTACCTGTTGTAAAATGCAAGTACTAAGCCAGAAACCTTCCCCGGAGTGTACACAACATCTCACCCAAGTTTCATCGCTATCGGACGAATGGCATATGAACGAATACGGGACGTTGTTGAAACGCTTCGCGCGTCGTCACTCATTTGTTGAATCTACACGTGCACTACCTATTGTAAAATGGATGTTCTGAGCCAGAAACCTTCCATGTAGTGTACACAATATCTCACCCAAGTTTCATTGCAATCGGACGAATGGTACTTGAAAGGATACGGGACTTTTTTGAAACGCTTCGCCCGTCGTTGCCCATTAGTTGAATCTACTCGTGCGCTACCTATTGTAAAATGGATTTACTGAGCTAGAAACCTTTCCTGGAGTGTACAAAACATTTCACCCAAGTTTCATCGCTTCGAACGAATGATATATGAACGCATATGGGACGTTGTTGAAACGCTTCGCGCGTCATCGCTCATTTGTTGAATTGACTCGTGCGCTACCTATAGTAAATTTGATTTACAAAGCCAGATACCTTCCCTGAAGTGTACACTACATCTCACCGAAGTTTCATCGCAATGGGATGAATGATATATTAATGTATGTGGGACTTTTTTTAAACGAATCGCACGCCATTTTGTTGACGCTCCTCGCGCGCCATCTATTGTAAATTGGATTTACTACGCCTATCATTTTCTCGGGAGTATGCACTACAACTCACGAAAATTTGATCGCAATCGGATGAATAGTATATGAACGCATCGCCATCACTCTTTTGTTTAAAATAGTCGCGCGCTATCTATTGTTAAATGGATTAACTATGCCTATGATCATCCCGAAAGTGTTTTCAACAACTCACCTAAATTTGATTGCAATCGGATGAATGGTTTATGAACGCGTAAATGATGAACAGACAGACGTTCCTTTTTATATATATACTAGCTGAAGTACCCGTGCTTCGCTACGCGTCGTAAATAAATTAAAATGTGAATGTGATAGTTAAAACAGGGGATAGGCGAGGTGCCGCGCAGAAGGAGATTAAGGATGGAACATTTTGTCCAACTACACCGCTCTGCGTTGACCGTGTTTTATAGCACACATTTAGGTTTTACTCGCTAACGGTTAGAGATTCCTTTCGGATAGAAAATGCAAGTTTTAACCTCGTATATGCCATCAAAAGTTTGCTATTTCTTAGCGTTCTTTTTTTATTTGAAATGGAAATATGAAAGTTTGAAACCAAAGGGTGTAGTGACGTCACTAAAATTGTCGCCATCTTTAAATAGTGCAAAGTATTGAAATCAAAAGTAACCTATATGTTAAACAGGTAAATCTGCTACTTCCATGTAAAATTCATGTAAATCGGACCAGTGGTACTTGCGTGATTGAGTAATACACAGACACACACCATCTCATTTTTAGCATCGCTTCGCTCGCGTCATAGTCGTGTTATATTGTTATTCAATAAAATGCAGGTTTAACCCCGCTAACACCCCTATAGATCCTGAATATCCAAAAATCCCTCCTTAGTAGACGTTTTCGACACACAACAAACATATCCCCAAAATATCATTCTGCTAACTTTAATAGTTTTGGTTGGTCGATGAGAGTGAACATCCAAAAATCCTTCCTTAGTGGACGTTTTTCTTCCAGAATTTCACCCCTCCCCATAGGCCCCTTAAATTGGATTAATGAAAAAACGGTCGAACACCTATTTTATTTATTTATTTATTTATTTATTTTTAAGCTGATTGATTTCCTCCGAGTTTCAAACTCCTCGCCTATGTCGTTTGAGAGATACACGCTCCGTTAGGAATCTTTCAACCCCCACTTTTCATCCCTTTCACCTCATAATATACACTACATCGAAAAACCATTAGACATGTGTCAGCTTATTTTTACTGATTAGTATATATGCCAAGTATCACATCCCCAAATGAAACCACTCGTGAGATATTGTTATTCAATGAAATGCACGTTTACCCCCCTTAACACCTATTTAGAACCTGAATATTCAAAACTCTTTCCTTAGTGGACGTTTTCGACATAAAACGAACATATCCCCAAAATGTCATGTTTCCAACTTCAATAATTTTGGCAGGGCGATGATGAGTGAGTGAGTCAGTCAGGACATTTTCTTTCATTTATATTTGATAATTTCACCCCTCCCCATGAACCCCTTAAATTGGATTTATGAAACAAACGGTCGAACACCTATTTACTTATTTAAAGCTGTTTTCCCCCTGAGTTTGATGAGTGAGTAAGTGAGTCAATCAGTTAGGACACTTTCTTTCCTGTTTCTTCCCCCCAGAATTTCATCTCTCTCCAAGGGCCCCTTAAATTGGATTGATGAAACAACGGTCGAACACATATTTACTTGTATTTAAGCTGTTTTTCACCGCTGAATTTCAAACTTCTCGCCTATGTCGTTTAAGAGATACTCGCTCCGTTAAGAATCCCTCAACCCCCAATTTTCACCCCCTTTCACCTCATCATATACACCACATCGATAAACCTTTAGACATATGTCTGATTATTTTTAATGATTAGTTTATATACCGAATATCACATCCCCAAAGAAACAACTCATGAGATATCGTTATTCAACGAAATGCACGTTTACCCCCTTAACATCTCTTTAAAACCCGAATAAACAAAAATCATTCCTTAGTTGACGTTTTGACATACAGCGAACATATTCCCAAAATTTCATTTTTCCAACTTTAATAGTTTTCGCTGGGCGTGATGAGTGAGTGAGTCAGACAGGACATTTTCTTTCAATTATTTTTACCAGAAATTCACCCCTCCCCATGGGCCCCTTAAATTGGATTGATGAAAAAACGCTTGAACACCTATTAACTTATTTTTTAAGCCGTCTTTTTCCCCTGAGTGTGATGAGTGAGTGAGTTAGTCAGTCAGTTAGGACACTTTCTCTCCTTTTTCCCCCCAGAATTTCACCCAACCCCATAGGCCCCTTAAATTAATTTATGAAAAAACGGTCGAACACCGATTTACTTAATTTTTAGCTGATTTTTTTCGCTGAGTTTCAAATTTCTCGCCTATGTCGTTTACGAGATAGGCCTACATGCTCCGTTAGGTATCCTTCAACCCCCACTTTTCACCCCTTTCACCTCATAATAATACACCACATCGAAAAACCCTTAGACACATGTCTGCTTATTTTTAATGATTAGTTTATATGCTGAGTATCACATCCACAAATGAAACCACTCGTGAGATATTGTTATGCAATGAAATGCAGGTTTTACCCCCTTAAGACCCCTTTAGAGCCTGAATATCAAAAAATCCTCCCTTAGTGTACGGTTTTGACATACAACGAACATATCCCCAAAATGCCATGTTTCCAACTTCAATATTTTTGGCTGGGCGATGATGAGTGAGTGAATGAGTCAGGACATTTTCTTTCATTTTTTTCCTTCAGAATTTCATCCCTCCCTATGAACCCCTTCAATTTGATTGATCAAAAAAACTGTCGAACAGCTATTAACTTACTTTAAAGCAGTCCCCCCCCCCTGAGTTTGATGAGTGAGTCAATCAGTTAGGACACTTTCTTTCCTGTCCCCCCCCCCCAGAATTTCACCCCTCCCCATGGGCCCCTTAAATTGGATTTATGAAAAAACGGTCAAACACATATTTACTTATTTTTTAAGCTGATTTTTTCCGCTGAGTTTCAAACTCCTCGCCTATGTCGTTTAAGAGATACACGCTCCGTTAGGAATCTTTCAATTCCTACTTTTCCCCCCTTTCACCTCATAATATACACCACATCGAAAAACCCTCAGACACGTGTCTTCTTACTTTTTAATGATGAGTTTATATGCCGTGTATCATATCCCCCAATGAAACCAATCGGGAGATATTGTTATTCAATGGAATTCAGGTTTAACCCCCTTAAGAACCCCTCAGAACCTGAATATCCGAAAATCCTCCCTTAGTAGACGGTTTTGACATACAATGAACATATCCCTAAACTGTCATGTTTCTAACTTCAATAATTTTGTCTGGGCGACGATGAGTGAGTGAGTGAGTGAGCGAGTGAGTGAGTGAGTGAGTGAGTCAGGTCATTTTCTTTCAATTTTCTTTTTTCAGAATTTCACCCCTCACCATGAACCCCTTAAATTTGATTTAAGAAAAAAACTGTCGAACAGCTATTTACTTACTTTAAAGCAGTTTTTCCCCTCAGTTTGATGAGTGAGTCAGTCAGTCAATCAGTTAGGACACTTTCTTTCCTGCCCCCCCCCCCACCTCGAATTTCACCCCTCCCCATGGGCCCCTCAATTTGGATTTATGAATAAACGGTCAAACACATATTTACTTATTTTTTATGTTGATTTTTTTCCGCTGAGTTTCAAACTCCTCACCTATGTCGTTTAAGAGATACACGCTCCGTTAGGAATCTTTCAATCCCCACTTTTACCCCCTTTCACCTCATAATATACTACACATCGAAATACCCTCAGACTCATGTCTTCTTATTTTTAATGATGAGTTTATGTGCCGAGTATCACATCCCCCAATGAAACCAATCGGGAGATATTGCTATTCAATGAAATGCAGGTCTACCCCCTTAACACCCCCTTTAGAACCTGAATATCCAAAAATCCTCTCTTAGTGGGCATTTGTGGCCCTTTGGGAAGCTGCATACCAAATTTCATTCCAATCCGTCGGTGGTTTCTGAGATTTCGTGATGAATGAATGAGTGAGTGAGTGGTATTTGACAAATATATAGTAGAAGATAATGTCAAGTCTTTGTTATGCTAAACTCGGTTGACAGTGCTGTGTGAGTAGTTGAGTAACTAACGGGATTTCAAGTAAAGATCCTCATTTTCTATACCGGTAGTGCAGAGCGCAACTGGCATCCAGTTGGCTGTGTCTCGACTTTAGCTATGTTGCCATGGAAACTATCTGCCTTGCCATTCCTTCATGAGTATATTTTATGATTTGATTAGCCTGTGCTTGAGTGCAAAAGGGCCGAAACAGAAGAATATGAAAGACTATCGAAAATGCATGTAGCCAGCGGTTCCTTCTGGGTCCTAAACTATGTGTATGCAAAATTTGGTTGAGATTGGTGGAACATACATACATACATACATACATACATACAGACTTTCACTTTTATATATAATATAAGATAAGATATAAGATTATCCACACAATTTCCATGAATGATACTGTAAGTTAATTTTACCATGTCTTCCTCACCAAATCAAGTGTTGTGTAGTGAGCAATAATTTATGGTAATGTAATTTGTAATCTGAGAAATTGTTACTGGTTTCAATTCTGTCATCCAACCCAATCGTGTACTGAAATTCCTATCAAAATTCTACAGAAAATTATGGCCTACCATAGCACCTATCAAATGCTCGACGTCATCTCAATCCTCCTGTTCCAATCAAATTCGTATTTACATCGGTGTCCTGAACATCCATACAATTTCAACTAATAAACTACCGACAGTAGTGGCTATGCGGGCTAAAGCGCTGCGTTAGGTCAAGGGGCCAAGCTCTCTGGTGACTCGGTAGACGCGTGGGTTCGAGCCCCACCGTCGGCTGTCCTTGAAATGGTTTACCTTCTGACAGGCCACGGCCGCTTCCTTCCACATCCTTGCTCAGTTTCATTCATCTTCATCCATTCCATCTCTCATCCCGACGCGCAGGTCGCCCACGGGCGTCGACTAGAAAGACCTGCACTCGGCCTCTCAGGAGGCTACACGACAAAAAAAACAACTAATTAACTCGCAATACAACCTAATTTTACTTTCTACTTGCCAAACAATCCGCATCGCCATAACCCACTATAATTAGAGAAATATATCGTTATCCATTCTTGATATTCATTTGACTGATTAGAAAACCTTCGATATTGTAGTCTCCTCCAAGAATAGTCCCATGTTTCCAAGAGGAAATTTCCTCTTCGGCCTCCTACTCATCTCCAGTCCCCATGGTCGCCTTCCTCGTCTCATGACGTCACCTGGCGTCGCACTCTTCGTCACGTAGCTGTTACGGCTCCCATCGCCTACAATTTATCCTGACATCGCGTCGCCTCGATTGTTCATGTCGTAATAATCACACGTCTTGTCACATATGACCGTATTGTCCGCAAAACACATTTTTATACTGTTCATATTATGCGCTTTACTTTTAGAATAAATAATGCATGTGCAGGATTGCACTAGATTTTCCCATGTTCATATTACGTTTCCGCTGCTTGGCGTGAAAGTTTCCGTAATATTTTACGTACAATCGGTTGACCTTGACACACACGCAACCCTTTAGCTGCTGTCACAACATAATATGTTCTGGCTAGGTCGTTCACCTGCTAGCCTTCACTTATCCGTCTCAGAACAAAAGCACATCGCTCATTTGATTCTCCAGAAATAGCTGAAGCGTCGACAATATTACGTTCGTTCAGCGTGCGATGTTTTGACTCCCTTTCAACTTTCACTGTTATACCGGTGCGTCTTCTATACAGAAATACATCGTAACTTGAATAATGTTAGAGTCATATATGCTTCGCCTCAATCTGAATTCACACTAGACATCACGGCTACAAGTTCGTACTGCGTAAATGTTCAGGATCACTCGCGGCGTTTCGTATTTTATACAACTTCCCCGGTGTACTGAGTTCGATATAATTCTCGCGTACAAGACCGTACTGAGTTCCTCATGTACTGTAGTATGCAGTCACGTTCTGAGTATGGTATTGCACTTACTCGCTCTGCGAATTTAGCTAGAACTGTCTCTTACAGACGACGGTGCCGAACTGTCCCGTCACAATGTCGCACCGGACAAACTGCCCCGCGGACGGCCTTGACCTTAAGTGTCTCGTGGACTGCCATGAACTAGACTGTTCTCGAATATTCACAGGTCGGGCTGGCCCGGTACTGACAGTGCCCTGTATCATTTCAGACATAGCTGAACTATTTCCTTAGTCAATAGAGCGACTATTCTCATGTTTAATCAAGCCAAATTCTATATATAATTTCCTCTCTCTTCTTCGCTCTCCTCATAATTAACATTAATAAACAAATAGCTGGAATTCATCCCTAAGAAGGATATGTGCCTCAAAGATGTTATACGTAGTATTATTCATAATTCCATCACATTTACATCCCTTAATAGCTGTAAATCCTCCTGCTTTCCTTACATATAGTTTTGCTGAGGTGCCATGTCACCTGTCGGCTGGCAATATCGATGACAGTACTGACCCCGAATTTTGAAAATGTTGAGATTGATATTGAAAGATTTCTATAGTTTATACTGTATGTTAATTTTAACATGTATAAATCGTGTGCTGGAACTTTGCAAGAAACATGTTTGTGAAGCCAGTGAGTCACATGACAGAGCTGCGAAGTGAAGCTACTCCGCCGAGTAAAGGATGCCAGCGACCCGGTTGACAAAGGGAGGTTCCGATAGTGGAAGGAGAGATGTTCCGCCATTTTCAGACCACGTGCCGAAGTCCGCGCTAACTCACCCAGTGACACGCGCCTAATAGTGGGAGAGATTAATCACGTGGGTCGACATAGCCAATCAGAAGAAGGACATCTCAGGCTGTAATAGTTTTAGTAAAATAATATAATTAAAATAATGAGCTGATACTGTTGTACATCAGAAATTGTAGTTTTAAAATAGCAACGTATACGTATTTTCAATTTCGTAATTGAATGCGTGGTACGACGAGCGTAATGGATTTTTAATGGCCCGCCAAGAATTTCCCGTGGATTGCAAAATGACGCTTTGTTTGAAGCCCAGCAGGGAAAAATACGTCATGAGTCGAGGCTTCTTCTATCGTTGACCGTCGTAGGTGAAAGACGTTTGTCAGTTCGAGACAACAGTAGGGTCTTCGAAACTCAATATTTTAACCGAGAACGTGACTGTCGTGTCGGTCAAAGTGTTTTCGTTCGTTCGTGCGTAGTTATGTTATAAACATTATTGGAAAAGTGACTAGTAAACAATAATCGAACTCTTATATTTGGAAGAAATTATTACAACACGCAGTCAATATATAACTCTGAGCACTATAATAAATATTACTCAAACATTGAAGGCATTTATATCGAAAATTATGCTATGCCATTTATCTACGTAAAGGAAAATCTACAAAGGTTACTCAAAAACAAAGTCGATACGTGAAAATTTATAAAACTACGATATTTGACGACTTTCGATTATTTAAGAATATCACGCAAGATTAATAAGCAACGTGAATTGTCAACAAATATAATATTCTCTACAAGGAAAGTTATTGCAGTGAAATATTTTGTCAAAATTATTTTCACTATGTCAAATCTTACGAAGTCGAGAGGAAGGATTACTGACTACATCAACTAGGTTGTAAGGAAGGTGTAAATATGCAGAAGAAACACAACATATGAACTGGAGAGAATGCTTGGAGTAACGAATAATAATTGTCAAAATTAGGAAGAGTCTGAGGCAAAACCACGCAGATATGATGATGAATTTTAAGAAGAGAAGTAGAGAATTTCCAGAACGGCGCTAAGAAGAAGATGACGGAAATGCAGTATTCAAGTTCGAGAGCTGAGACCAGAGCCAGAGTGCAGTTCAGACCCGAGAGGCAGTTCGAATGGCAGGAAGAGTATCGAAGGAGTAAACTCATCTGGAAGGAGAATGCTGTACGTATATATATCCTGGTATTTGTAATACCAAAAATCATCTAGATTCGGCGAAAGATAGAGAAAAATAATAATTATATTTAGTTTTGTAGTTGGAAATTATTTTGGAGTAAACCATTTCACCATGTTTATTACTTAAATTCGTTATTAGGTACTTCGATTGGATTTTGAATTTTCGTAAACCGTAATTTAAGATTTTGAACTAGAATTTGTGTGTTTTTGAGGAGAGTTTTTCGAATTTTAGATTTTTGAATCAAAGAATTATATCTTTAAAAAAATTAGATTATTTCGATTTGAAATACTTGCTATGGGAACTTTACGTTAAGAAGAAATTTCGTTAGGAAGAAGATTTTTTCGAGAAGCCCTATGTAGTCTGTTTTTGTAAAGACCCTAACTGTGTAATAACGTGTGAAAATGAGATTGATGGTCGAATCACTTATTGGGGTCCCGCTTTCGGAGTACTTGACGATTCTAATGTTAACTGGGGGAGTTGAAGGTTCCTAACGGTTACTTGCTAGGCCGTACTGGGTACCTAAGTAAGAGTAGTGGCTAGTGAACTTGAGAATTAAGGCCGGCGCTGCAGACCAGTTCTGAGAAATGCTGATTAGTCGACTTTGCCCGTGCGCCTGAGGAGAGCCCTGTTTGCAAGGTCGTGTTGGCCAGAGGCCGATAGACAGATCAGATCTAAGCAGAATCAGACTGCTAATTAACGACCGGTGGATTGAGGTAGGTTTTTAATAAAATGTTCGGAAAGCAAGTTGTGATTAAATGTGAAAGGTTTAATTAATAAGAGTAGCAATGTTAACAGACTTCACTGGTGATGTTCAGTGCAGTCATAATTTACAGTAAGTGGCGCGGGTGATTACAATGTTTTAAAGTTGTGATAGGTGACAGGAAGTAATGGAAGTACCCTTCGTACACACTCACCCGGTGCAGATGCGTAGTAGTCGGTGTGGATGTTGGCAGCGTCGCAGGTAGACAGACAGAACCCCCATGTGTGGGTTAAGGTCAAATTTATAATAAAGCTTAACGCTGAATCAGCTAGTTGGCACACTGGTGTCCCAGTTAACACCTGCTGCCAGTGTTTATGAAGTGTTGTAAGGATGTCGTAAGGGTAGCTACATACTAGCAGCCTAACTTACTAGAATTGTGGTCAGATGGTTAGTGCTGTTGATTCCTTTCTTGGTGTGGGTTTAGAAAATATAGAAGCGGGGGTGAGAAGTGGTGAGATGGGGCTGATGTGGGGTGGGTGTACCCTGGGCTGTCTCAGGGTACACCAATATTGAGCAGAACATCGATATCATGATTTTATTTACGTGATATTTTCGACTATCTATGGTGTGGAAGAATATTTGCGATGTCAGAACATTTGAGTTGTTGTTAGTACAGGTATAGACAGGATTGGAAGAATATTTATTTTTACTTAAATTTAATCTATTGAAAGTTACAGGATAGGCTTTGATTTTCAAGACTAGTCGAGTTTTTGTCTAGTCATACAATTAGAGGAATAGACACTACAATTCTATCAGATTAGAAGAATTTCTAGAATTCTAACTAAATCCTCATATGTTGAACACCGAGATTACTGTCTGTTAGGTAGTCAGCCCGAAGGCTGGTTGGATCCTCAAAAATCACCGCCGTTACGTTATGTGAGTAGATACCCATAAAAACCCAAGGCAGCGCTATATTGAGGCGTTCTAGGCAAGAAGAGGAGTGAGGTAGTTTGCCATTGCTTTCCTCACTGAGTCAGAACAGTAGTCCTAACCCTATGAGTAGAACCTTTCACAGCATTCACAGGCACTGACTGTGCCCTGAATGCCATTACTAAGCACCACCCATACCTCAGTAGCTTCCATATAATCACAGCCATGAGTGAGACTGAGACATCGGTGAAAAGCCACCTTTACTATTTGTACAATATTGCAATACATGCAAATGTTGTTGACATTTTAATAATGGTTTTTAACAATAAGGAACGATCAGTCAGTAAGATATAAATATTATTATTATTATTATTATTTTATGTTAATTAATAGTGTTATACCTATAGTAGCTACGAAAGTAAACCAACGGAGATCATGCATTAATGTACATAGTCAATATAGGAAAAGTATTTGAAGCACAAGGAAACTGAGGGGAATGCTTTATGTATTATTATGAAGTTTTATGAAGTGGAAAGGTAAGAGAACGTTATTGAAACGAATTTATGATGATATACAAGTATTTTATGTAACAAGGAAGGTAATACCGTGCAAAGTTGTATTTAAGAGAGAGTCAGCGATGATATTAAGACCAAATTACATAAAGTAGAAGTATTATGCTATTTGGAGCAGGCCATGTAATCTTGACGTGAAGTTTATGAAGTGGAACAGTTATGAATGACTTTGAAGCATGTTAAAGAGGTTATTTGCGAGGTGAATGTAATTCTTATTTGGTAATCCAATGAACCAATTATCACGATTTATGTCGATTTTTGGTATGAGCATGGCTTTATTGCATGGCCATATTTGCCTGAATTTGTAAAGAAGGCCCTAGAATGTTTTTGACGACGGTAAATGATGTTTAAATGATAGATACATAATATTTAAATATTTTATGAAAGTGATATTAAATAGTAAATGATGTTAAATCATTTTGCGCAATGATAATACGAAGAGAAGAGTTCGGAAAGGACTTAACGAAGTGAAATTTAAGAGAAAAGAGGAATAAGCTTATGTATATATGTGGATATTGTATATTGTTTTACCCTTGTTGTGGGGGGTAGAAACAGGGGGTGAGTAGGTGTTGGGGGTGATATGTGATCGGGGACTTTGACGGGTGTAAGAGACCGTCAAAGGAGTGTGGGAAGGTGTGGTGGCCGAAAGGATAAAGGTCTGCGGATGAGGGACCACATGCAAGGATTGCTCCCTAAGGGTGAAAATACTGTCTTGTAAACCAAGGTAGGAGCGAGCGAGCTATGGCTCGGCTGCTGACGCCGCGTTACGAGCAACGTGCTTTGAAGGACAAGGCCGCTTGGCGGAGTGGTGAGTGATTGGGCTAATAGTGCTGTTCCAAGTACCTTGGTGTATGACTAAGTGGCGTGCGGGGAATCCGGCCAAATGGGCTTCGATAATAATAAAAGTGTATTAGCTTCTAAGAGCTATAGTGTGATTGCAGATGCTTCCCTGTTATTAGGGATAGCTTTAAATAAGTACAAGTACAGTGAAAATGGGGTGGGGTAGTGTGGAAGGATGTACAAGCAAGTATTAGATAAATCCTGAGAAGTACACACTTACTGGAGGTATCGGAGACGTCACTCGGCGCTCGGGCAGCAATTCGGGAGAATACAGATCCCCCCTCCTGGTGGGATGTCTTTTTATACTGCTGAGTGTTGCAGGATTGGCGAACTACTGCTCTTGTAAACATTTCCTGTATATTTGTTTGTGTGTGACGCAAGCGCTTGGCTAATAGCTGTGGCTAGCTCTGCCGGCTTGGTGTGGAAAGAAATGTGTTGCTGTTGCTTCCATCCTAAGGGTATTTCCGGGGTGAAAATGGTGTAGAGTATTGGACAGATGTGTAGATAGTAGGGGTGTGTTTGGGGATGATTATAGATGTGTAGATGTAGTACTCAGCTGTAGATTATCTGTAGATAGATGTCCGGCGTGTAGTAGCCATATGTCTCTTAAGGGTGCTATGCGCCCTTAAAGACATAACAATATATTTATCGTTAACGTCAGTAAACAGCTGATCGGCGGTGATTGTGAATAAGTAGGTGTATATTAAAGATAGGAGTAGTTATTTAATGGAGTTCATGTGTATAGAGTAACATATATCATTGTAAAGCTAATGATAAACCGTATTTCGGTTATTTTAAATTATTTTATTATTATATCTCTTAATTTTGAAACTCTGACACAGGAGGTAGTGCTGGTATTAAATTTTTGTAGTTTGACGAGTGTCAATTTTTAATATTAATTTTAATTTTCTACGATAGCTGAGTTATTTATGGCTATATTTTAATTATTTTGCAGGAGTGTCTATTTTATTTTATTTGCATTTCGTTTTAGATTAATAAATAAATTTTGTTCATTTATATAGAAAGAAATCGTCGTGATTTATACTAGTTATAGTAAGATTGTGTTATGGAAACTGGTTTCAGGTCTAAGTCTACCCCTTTTTCTATCCCGTTACGCCACAAGAACCGTACGTTTCTCACTCTCCCTAGTAGTTTTATTGTTTTCTCCAGTAGAGTAGCCCATAACACAGCCGAAAAGAGGATATTCCCATCATGTAGTACTTATCGGTAGGATTTACAGGATTTTCTTGCCGGGGAGCTTGAAGTTCTACGATCCAGTTGATTTTCGAATTCGTCAAGTACATCTTCATGATAATTTCGGGCACATTACGTTATTGTTAAGGAACGAGGCAAACGTAAAAAATCATTAATTAGTATACTGTAAATTTGTTTCTCTAATTTTCTCCGTATGAGGTCTCTTGACTTCAATATATTCATTTATCGTTTATTATGAAGGATTCTCGTTAATATCGATTATAATTATTTTCAGGGACACGAGCATCAAGCCATCGAGAGCTGGTATTCACAAAATTCGCAGTACTGGGCACAGGGCACATACTTGTGAAATATGCAGGAAAGATTTTCCATCCGAGAGTAGATTAAGGCATCATTCTATAATTCATAGTGGCCGTAAGGATTACTCGTGTGATGTATGTGGAAGGGCTTTTGCTGACCGAAGTACGTTGAGAACTCACATTTTAATTCACAGCAACACGAAACCACACGTTTGCAAAATATGTGGTCGGGGTTTTAGACAGAAAGGTAGTTTAAACTACCATAATGCTACACACAGCGGTGCCAGGAACTACAGTTGTAAATCGTGCGGAAAATCTTTTTCCTTAATAAATGCTCTGAATGTACATTTAGTAATTCACAGTACTGAGGAAGCTTACTCTTGTGCTACATGTGGAAAGAAATTTAAGCTCAAATATTATTTGAAGTCCCATTTCGTAACGCATAGTAAGAACAAAAACACACTAATGTAAAATATGCTGAAAGGTATATGCAGTGAAATGTCATTTCATGTATTTGTACCAGGCAAAGGGATGCTTGTAAGAAGGATCTCACTTTAAAACTTAAGCAATGTACTACATCATAATAACTTGTGTCCTCACTTATTTTATATAATTTTTACTTAGATCACACGCGTTTAATGAATTCGTGAAAGCCGATCCTGGGAGATATTAAAAGGGCTCGATGCATAAGTAGTATTTTTTTAAACATGTAAATAATTTAAGGCCCGTTGTTTTGGTGGACAGAAAATATCACCATCCTGTCGTTCTGCTCACATTTTCACATAGCTCGTGGCTTGCACAAGGATGCAATTACAATACACCATCAGGCATGACGCCCAAAGGTCAATTGAAAACCATGGCTGTAAGCGGATTTCATCAACTATATTGATCGGTATATTTATATTTGGCTGCTGTGAGCCACTTTTCCAGATAATTCAAATATTTTGTTGATACCTCGTTAACACAGTGCCATTAGTTATTTGGTTCAATGAGGCTTCCCTTTTTTTACTATCACAAGTCCCTTGCAACCATTCTGCATTGTTAGTACTCCCATGCCTCTAACGAAAATGCTCAAATAGTTTGTAATGTGTAGAAATTACTACCTCACGACAGACTTCTACAAGCATTCTTAAATCTAAAAACAACACTACGCAACAAAACGTCGAACTCTTGATTTCCAATGTATTTTCCCTGAATAAAATGTCAGTTTGCCATTGCTAAGGAGATTGTAATAGAAAACAGCTCGCGAAAAAACTGTATACAGTTAATGTCAATTATCTTCTCTGTTCTGAAAACTGACCAAGATTTTTTACCATGTATTGTACTTACTCGGAATATTCGTTTTGAATGTTAATAAACTTAGCAGAAAGTAGTGGTGGCATGTGAACTAACATGCAGGATTTGAGACTTTGTAGTGATTTATTCCTGTATTGTGTGGACTCTTTCAAATAATCTTTGGCATTTTAGTGGCTCTATAAATGAACGTATAATTGGAGCTAAGATGAGAGTAGGAGGCGGTATTCGCCCTTTTTATGTGAGATGCCAGTTTTTGAACGGAAAAGGTGGGACACCAAGCTACCTGTTCTCAGTTCTTTCTCACGAGTTTCAGTGCACTCCATTCCAGCCTTCAGATCAGAATTAAATTTCTTCACAGAACAAGGAATCAAACCCAGTCCTTTGAAGTGACGACCTACAAATGTTAGCCACGTCGCCATGTGGGGACTACTGGTGGGTAGGAAAGATTGAGGAAATTATGTTTCATTCATACCTGTCATTACGGAAGAATATTAAATTGAGAATTATCAGTACTTCATGGGTAATTTCTGTATTTCGAAATTTACAAAGAAATTTCCAAGATTATGGGGTATCTACTTAACAAGCTTAAAGGACTACTAATTTATAAAACAACTAGCAGTACCTGGCATGCGTTGCAATGCCAATCAAAGAAAGTGTTGGCGCAGTAATTTTGTTTGTGGAAGTGTTTTTGTATTGTGCCCTTGTAGACTTAAGTCCAACGACCACATATGCATTTTACCGAAAATCAACTAGCACGAGATTCAAAATATCTCAGGGCGCCATCTGGGTGAATTTACAAAGCAAAACAAAACTGATCTAACTTGCTCTACTGATTTTCGGCTCGATGCAACAATAAGGATAGAAGGGAGATATGAAAATACTACAATTTCTAAAAAATCTCATTTTATTTACAATTTAAAAAGTTAATTTAAAATGCAAATTGCATGGCAAGAATTCCCACACAAGTCACATATAAATCAGAATTATCAACACTTTGAAAAAGAACACTATGAAGTTGATCGAATGCTTAAACTTAATAGTCCATTGCCATCGACCAAAATTTACCATTATATCTATAATAGTAGGCTATTCAAGGCAAAATTAATCGTCCAACGTGATGCCAATTTCAATATTAAAACTCAATGAATATTTACATGATTATCCCTTTTCACTTTTAAACTCGTTGGATTCTTTCACTTCTTAAACAAATCATAAATTTGGCTGGCATCGTCGGTGCGTTAGATTTATACTTCATTTGAATCGTAGCAAAGTAATATCAATAGGACATGAGAGCATCAACAATAAATGTTTATAAATATAACATCTGAGCTTTGAACTGTTTTTCTTCCACCTGTAGTCTTCCCCTTTTTTCCTTCCTTCGGCGTGTCAATTATCGGAATTGTTCTCTTTTCATATTAATTATTACTGGCCAGTATAGCCGAGCAGATCAGTGGACATTTCTATAATTGCTGATCAAGGTTCGTTATTGTGATTTCTTGCTATGCCGAATCGTGATTAGTGACACTTCTTCCCTTTTATCTTCTTTTTCCGTCACCTGTGACAACCCTTTGTTACTCTCCTGGCGGTCTTCTGTTTTTTTTTACCCTGGTAGGACTTTTTTTTGTGCTTCCGTTCTCGTATTCGAGATGCCTCTCTTTATTTCGGTTTTCTCCCCTTTTTCTGGTAATTTATATAAAACTGCGCGTAGGGACGTCTATGTAGTTTATTTTCGTACTATGTCGGATAAGCAGAATCCATCAAGGTAAGTCACGGCTTAATATCCCTTGTATGTGGGTGTGGATATGTGGCTTGCGTATGGAATACGAAAGCATTTAGCCTTATCTAGTATGTCCATTGTGTGCCTGTATCTTTTCTTTACCTTTTATCTCGATATCGTCGTTCCTTTTATGTTGGTATTTGGTTCGGTTTACTGGATGGTGCGTACATCACAGTAAGACCAGCACCATACCTCTTATCTTTGTCCGTCTACCTTATCTTAGGATTGCGTCTGCATATGCAAGTCCTTGAGATTGACTTTATCCCTTATGCGGAACTTATCTTGATGGATATCTTTTGTAATGTGTAACGTTATCTTTCCTTTAAATATTTCATGTCCGTTTCTTGCCCCTCATTTTAATGTTTATTTTGTTCACGTTATGTCTACGTGCGCTTTTATTAATTCTCCGACCTTTCTTGTAATCCATCACCTCTTGCTTTCTTCTGGGCTATCAGAGTTGCCGATCACTCCTTTGACGGCACACTCACGTTTCCTGACTTCTTTGTCTAGCCCTTTTTATATGTATCTTTTCACGATGTAATATCACTCATTATGAGTATTCCTTCCCCTTTTACGTTCTTACCTTTACCGCATATTCCCCCCATAACCTTAATGTTACGGTTCCTCGTACGGTTAGGTTACCTCTTGTCTTATGTTAGACAATCATATTACCTTACCTTACCATGTAACGCTTCCTCGTCATCTCTCAGGATCATTTCCTTTGTGAATATACATTATCGTTCCTCTATTTAAGCGTGGCGTTTTTGTACCTTATTTACTACTTTGTTTAGATCTATATTTCTTAAGCAATTAAGCTAAGCTAGGCCCATGGTTCTCAATGTTTAGCGCATTCGAATTGAACTTGCATTCACAGCGACATGGATGTACGTTCAAACCGCCGCCTCTGATACTTCCATAACCTTAGTCCGGTTTCATGGGCCCAGCGCCAGGCTAATTGGTACACTCTTCCAGTGCGACAACATCTGCGAAAAGCCAGACGGCACAAAATGGTAGGGAGAGCTTGGTCTCTATTCGAATGTATCGCTCTACATGTAACTACACCTAGTTTCATTCCCCAAAATGGCATAAGAGAACCGCTTAGCCCGCAAATACGTCGACCTGTATGTGTAAGTTGGCAATAAGGTACTATATCGTTTGTTGTTTTCATGTCTCCAAAATGAAAGATGGCTGCAAGTTGTTATTGTAAAAAGATACAAAAAACTAATGTTGGATTTTTCTTCCTGTCTCTCGACTTGACTATTCTAACTGGAAAATATTCGTTGTAGTCTGTTGCCAACTAGGCCATTATATATCATAGCTAATAAAAACAATTGGATACCCCGTCCCTTTACCGTACTGTTGAAGCAGTATTTTATAAGAATAATGGAGTAACATTTCTCTACATCTTTATGACTGCCTTTCAAGGTATTGTAACTTTCCATTTATTTGTGTGTTGGTAGAGGAACTTACGGGTATTTGTGTTTGTGTATAAGTGTCTTCATTTCTTACGTCATGGATTGTAACGCAAACACAAGTATGAAACTGGAAACATGTATTACACCCAAGAAGGTTAGTTTGTTCCCTGTCACCCCGTCTGTGCCTTGTAATCCGTGTGAAATTCCTACGATGCCATTAAATTATGTTTTATCGATGTTTGACCCTTTTAGTTGCAAGTACAATTCCCTGTCTGCACGTAATTAGTCCAGTAATCACGATAACGTAGCCAGTATTGTCAGTAAGTGGGACGTGAAGTTTTCTGGTGAAAATGTTACTTCGTCTGTTTTCGAATTTATTGTCAGGGTTGAAGAATTATGCCAATGTCACCAGTTAACGCCGGACAGTATTATCCACTGTTTACCCCTACTCCTAACCGGTAATGCCCTTATATGGCACCGTCTGGTAGAATTCCCGTTCTGCTGTTGGTCTGCATTTACTCGTTCAATTAAAGAGCGCTTTACCCCTCGTGATTTTGACTTCTCCTTGAAATGAGAGATTTATGTTCTTACTCAGGGTCCGAATGAATGTGCGGATGATTATGTCACGGCTATTCGAATTTTAATGTCTCGCCTTCCCATTCCTTTAACTGGTCAAGAAACTATAGATATTATATATCGTAACCTACATCCAGAATATAAGTTCTATGTACGTAGATCTTCTGCATTCGTTATTGATGACATCCATTACTTGGGAAGGGGATTCGAAGGTAATAATCGCCTGTGTAAGGAGTATGTTCCACCACCTCCTCCCTCTGATACAATGTTTCCTAAACCAGCTTTTAATAGCATTGAAGTATACGATTCTTTCACTCCAAATGGTGTTTCGCATACTGTCCATAATGCTAGACATTATTGTCTCCTACCACAGCCGTTAATTACTCATTCCACTGCTGGTGGGCCTGTGAAGTTCAATCGCGCCATCTATCCGCAAGTGAACAGAACTCGGCCCTCATATGTTAATCATGTCCAATCCAATGTTGCAACAGATGCCACCCCTATTAATATACGTCCTTGTCGTGATTATTTTCGTACTGCTGAGGATTACGCGATGTAATTAGAACTGTGTGTCCACGATGTAACCCCCGCCAGGAAAACTAATGAGGCTATGAAGAATTATTTTGGGCAAAGACTATGTTTCGGCGATAACTGATTTTCCTCCCATCACAAATAGGTTCAACGTAGGAAGGTATGTCATTGCTTTTCAGGTAAACGACTAGGTATTGGAGAGCTCCTCTCTGTGAGCATTGCAGGGGCGTACCATGGCACTTGTAAGTGACGATAATCTGCATCAAGTAACTACCGCACATATTACCCAACTGAAGGGTTTTGTAAATTAAATCCATCTATCTTTGTCACATTTCTTCTCTTTCTCTTAAATGTTTATTTGTTCTTGTGACATGTTTTCCAGCTCTATTTGCTTCGAGTTTACGTGCGATGGCGTTGCTATCAATTATAATTAGCTACTTCTTTTTCAGGTTATTCCTTCGAATAATATTTAAATAGTTGACGTCTAGTCATTATTCCTCGTCCCTAATTAATCTTTATCGGAGTACCGTGGTGGTCACCACTCAACTTTATCCCATTGTTAGAATACATTAATTAATCGTTCTTTCTGGTTTTAGTTAATTATCGCTATCTGCTCTCTGACATCCTACCTTGGGAGATTATGGAAGACAGCTTTTGATATACTTATATTTATTATATATTGTAACTTTGTAACTTTTGTTTAATATCTTGGCACGGAAGCTAGGGTTGTTATTTTCTTATATTATTTGACTGATTAACTTATTCTCTTATTGTGAAATTTTTGTTCTGTGATTTTTATATTTTTCTTCAATGAAGTACAATTCTTTTGAGTCCTCCCATCTTCTTCCCTCTTCTAGGCTCCTTCCCATCACATTTTCGTGACGCACCCTGTATCCTCCCTTCTCCCTTCCTTGTGTTTGTTTAATTAAAATTTATGTTCGTCTATTTTGTTGGACGCAACAAAAGTTTTGGTGGAGTGTGAGGGAATCTGAACTGTTTTTCTTCCACCTGTAATCTTCCCCTTTTTTTTCTTTCCTTTGGCGTGTCAATTATCGGAATTGTTCTCTTTTCTTCTTGATTATTACTGGCCAGAATAGCCGAGCAGATCAGTGGACATTTCTATAGTTGCTGATCAACTTTCGTTATAGTGATTTCTTGCATTGCCGAATCGTGATTAGTGACACTTCTTCCCTTTTATCTTCTTTTACCGTCACCTGTGACAATCCTTTGTTACTCTCCTGGCAGTATTCTGTTTTTTTTTTTAATCCTGGTAGGACTTTTTTGTGCTTCCGCTCTCGTATTCGAGATGCCTGTCTTTAGTTCGGTTTTCTCCCCTTTTTCTGGTAATTTATATAAAAGTGAGCGTAGGGACGTCTATTTAGTTTATTTTCGCACTATTTCGTGATGTCGGATAAGCAGAATCCATCAAGGTAAGTCACGGCTTAATATCCCTTGTATGTGGGTGTGGATATGTGGCTTGCGTATGTAATACTAGGGCATTTAGCCTTATCTGGTATGTCCATTGTGTGCCTGTATCTTTTCTTTACCTTTTATCTCGTTATCCTCGTTCCTTTTATGTTGGTATTTGGTTCGGTTTACTGGATGGTGCGTACATCACAGTAAGACCAGCACCGTACCTCTTATCTTTGTCCGTCTACCTTATCTTAGGATTGCGTCTGCATACGCAAGTCCATGGGATTGACTTTATCCCTTATGCGGAACTTATCTTGATGGATATCTTTTGTAATGTGTAACGGTATCTTTCTTTTAAATATTTCATGTCGGTTTCTTGCCCCTCATTTTAATGTTTCTTTTCTTCACGTCATTTCTACGCGCGCTTTTATTAATTCTCCGACCTTTCTTATAATCCCTCACCTCCTGCTTTCTTCTGGGCTATCAGAGTTGTCGATCACTCCTTTGACGGCAGACTCACGTTTCCTGACTTCTTTGCCTAGCCCTTTTAATATGTATCTTTTCACGATGTAATTTCACTCATTATGAGTATACCTTCTCCTTTTACGTTCCCTTCCTTACCTTTACCGCATATTGCCCCCATTACCTTAATGTTACGGTTCCTCGTACGGTTAGGTTACCTCTTGTCTTATGTTAGACGATCATATTACCTTACCTTACCATGTAACGATTCCTCGTCATCTCTCAGGACCATTTCCTTTGAGAATATACATTATCGTTCCTCTATTTAAGCGTGGCGTTTGTGTATCTTATTTTCTACTTTGTTTAGATCTTTATTTCTTAAGCAATGAGGCTAAGCCAAGCTAGGCCCATGGTTCTCAATGTTTAGCGCATTCGAATTGAACTTGCATTCACAGCGATGTGGATGTACGTTCAATCCGCCGCCTCTGATACTTCCATAACCTTAGTCCAGTTTCATGGACCCAGCGCCAGGCTAATTGGTACACTCTTCCACTGCGACATCTGCGAAAGGACAGACGGCACAGCTTGAAATCGAAGAACTTTGATCGTGGAAATTTTATTTGATCATCTTCTCGATTCTAGAACAACAAATATGATCCTTCATAAATTCAAAAAGAAATGTTTATCAAATTATCTCAATATTTAAACAATTAATTGAATCATCATTAATCACTTGACATTTAAGTCATGGATTTAAATATTTGATTTTGTCTTGATTTTCACATAACTATACAAAATCAATCTGCTTGTTCTCATTCAATAACATTAGCAACAAATTAGAAATAACTGATTATCATTATCAACAAATTATTAATACTTATATGCATTCAAAATATTTATTTGTACAAATTTTATTTATTTATTTCCGTAGTGGAACTCACACAAAATTTTAAATCATCCATTTATTATTATTATTCAGTCTGGTCATTACTTAATTATGACAATATTTATTTTTTAGCACTTGCGCTTTTATATTGGTGCGTTCGACTGCTTCTGGATTACCATTATTTATGACGGAACAGTAAGGCATCGTAAAATCTAAGAACTTGTTAATCACAAAATTGGTTTGACAAATTCAAAGGTAATTTCGGTGCGACACGAGAAAATCTTAACCGACATTTTAACTGTGATGATTTAATTTCATAACCAATGGGTATTTTCCTTCAACAAGATTGTAATTATTGGTAATTTTACCTTTTTTCCTTCAACACAATTTTTTATACATAAGCTGTCTAACCAACCCCGTGGTTGATGCTGCATATAAAATCATTATTCATTCGCGTGATCATATTTTCACTACTGAATGACCCAAAATTCACTCTTAACTCCACATAATATTTTTCAATTATTATTATTATTACCATCGCTTGTTTTTGACAAGCCGCAGCTTGTTTTCAAACAGGAAGCTCTAGTGCTCCTCCAATACACTTTATAATAAATTCACCCTCACAGTAATGTGCATTATTCCTAAAACGTGTCTACCCTGTTCACAAAGCGTCAAAATGTGACGTCACCATCTAACAATTTATATATTCTCAAATGAACCCTATTTTATACAGGTTACTGTAATCCTCTGATGGCGTTCCGCGTCTCAAAATATATCCATCCCTTCAATTGATTGATAAATCATGATATATTAGTGTATCATGTGGGCGTGCATAAAATCACTAACCAATTGATAAACAAATACCAATGTAAGTTTGGCTGTGTCAAACTTCCTGAATTAACATCCCAACTGTTACAAAACTTTATTCTAACTGTGTGCAAGATATTATTAATATCAATCAATCCACAAAAAATTATTATGTTTATTCTCATGACAAATAGTAGGGGAA
Source organism: Meconema thalassinum (assembly GCA_946902985.2). NCBI lineage: Eukaryota > Metazoa > Arthropoda > Insecta > Orthoptera > Tettigoniidae > Meconema > Meconema thalassinum. Next base: position 138,353,163 of record OX336398.1, on the reverse strand, counting down.
TGATGGTACTTTAAACCCACCCGGCGTTGCTCGGGCGGAGTTCATGTTAAATAATTAATATTTGGCGAACCCATAGTCGTATTTTAACAAATGAGGTGTCGTTGGACTCGAGCTGACGTGGGATTTGCTATCGACCACATATTATATTTTTCAATTCTTTTAGAAAATTTTTGTTTTTGAAAGTAGTCGATAGTTTGAAAACAGAACATGATCGAACGTTGAGCCATGGTTCTAACGAATGGCGTTTATATCCTTTATTGTTTATACTAAAACTGTTTTATTTTTTGACATTTATGAAAAAAGTCCAATTTTGAAATACCTATATTTTGTAAACTAGAAATTTTACAAAACAGTTTGTTTGACATCAATGAAAGATCCCTACCCCTCTACCCGAAAAATAACTTTTTCAAGTCTCTGGTAGTGTAGGTTCTGCTTATCCCCCTACGTTCATATAAACTTTGGCGATATTTCTCGAACGCATGTTCGTATTTTAACGAACGAGGTGTTGTTGGCGTTGGGATGACGTCCTCTTTGCTGAGAATGAGTGTTGGTAGTTTGAATTATTTTTTTTGAAAATTTTTGATTTTGAAATTGGCACTATTTTGGAAACGGTGAAGATGAGGAAGGAAGGAAGGAAGCTTGTAGTTTAACGTGACCGTTAATCTCGAGATCATGAGCCACGGGACCTCCTTTTTACGTGGAATCCGAACCACAGGACATGGCATTTCACATCGAAAATCTCACATGCATTGACCGGGAATCGAACCCGGTCCGCCTTGGTGAGAGGCATTCAGCTAGACCGCTGAGCCACCACGCCCCCCCGGTGAAGATGAGAAAAAAGTTTGTTTGACATGAATGAAAGGTGGCTTTGCCCTCTAGGAGGACAGCAAGTTTCAAGAGTGTAGGAGGGAAAAAATGATAGCCTACTTTCTCGCGAACATTGGCGATAATTGTCGAACGGATGGTCGGATTTTAACGAATGAGGTGTTGTTGACGTTGGGGTAACGTCCTCTTTGCTAAAAATGTGTGTTGGTATTTTTAATTTTTTTTTTTTTTTTTTAATTCTTGATTTTGACATTGGCGCTATTTTGGAAACGGTGAATTTCGGAAAAAGGTTTGTTTGACGTTAATGAAAGGTGGCTATACCCTCTAGGGGGACAGCAAGTTTGAAGTGTGTAGGAGGGAAAAAGTGATAGTCTACCTTCTGGCGAACATTGGTGATAATTGGCGAACGGATGGACGGATTTTAACGAACGAGGTATTGTTGGCGTTGGGGGTGACGTGCTGTTAGCTAGGAATGTGTGATGGTATTTAAAACAAATGAAAATATTTGTTTTTGACATTGGCGCTATTTTGGAAAGCAAACATGATAGAACGTTGTGCTATGGTTGAAACCAATGGCGTTTATGTCCTTTATTCTGTGTAATGAAACTTATTATTATTTGAGATTTTTTGAAAACACTGAAATTTTGATTTTCTTATAATTTGGAAACTAGGAATTTTACTAAAGATTTTGTTTGACATAAAACAAAGGACCCTACTCCCTCTACCATGAAAATTAATGTCAAGTCTCTAGGACAAAAACTATGCATTTTGAAACTTTTTACCTGTTTTTTATTTTTTTAAATAAAGAGTGTTTGTAGACAGAGAGAGACGATACCGTTGGGCATGTGTTACAACGAGGCTATGACTGGCAATGGTGAATACAGGAAATGGCTATTTCGACGGGGCGACAAAACGATAGAACGAGGGGTCGCTTTCTGAAATTTTGTTTGACGAACGAATGAAGGCGAATATTTCAAAAATCCCTCATGGCGATCTTTAAAACATGTTAGTAAACGGGTCGTGGGTAACATGACAAATGATAATAATTGTATGAGTTGAATAAAAGCGGGAAACGTTTGACAGTTGTCAACAACTTGAAAAACTTGCTTTGTATGTATGTCTGACTGGCAGTCAAGAATGAAAAAATCTACTCGAGCCATGGCTGGCCGGCTGAGAGATGGCTAGCAGAATGTATTCTCTTATCACGTTTGAGGAATGTGAGCCAGAGCTAACAACAGGCCGATGGAAAATTACAGTGACGCAGAGGTGACTTGAGGGTCGAACAATATCGCAACTACGTAAGAGAAATAATGCAGTAAGCGAGTATAACTCCTCCCCCTACCATTGCCATGGCCAATTGCAGGGCAAGAGTGATGTTAACAGCTGTGGTAAGAGGGACACAGGGCGAGGGGCTGGAGAGAAGGGCAGGGGGTATTTGAGTGTTGATCATGTTATGACACACAGTCAGTCATTACTGTTTTACACTTTGCAGTGTAAACATAGGCTGTGTCTTATGTGTATAAAACGAATTGCATTCGTGTGCTCAACACCCAATTAGTGACCCTATTGGATACATTATATATCTGAGGTAAGTGTTGGATTAACACTGTTTAGTATATTTTAATGCTAATGAATGTTTAAATTATCATTGGTTTACCATTTCATTGATGAATTGTTTTTATTTTATTTTTTTATATAATCTGCATACCTGTTGTGAGAGACAGAAACCCAATTCCACTTGAACCTACAAAAAAGGCAAACGCAGGGCTTTTTACGAAGCTAGGTAAGATTTTTTATTTAAATTATATATATAAAAAACCTGTTTGATATTATATTTTAGGTTGTACAAAGGTGCTATTTGGAATGGATATACTCATGGTTGTTTTTTTTAGAGTGTGTGCCTGACAACTGCTGTTGAGAACGTGTGTGTTTGGGACCATTGCTGGAAAGTCTACGGCTGAAAACTTGGGTGACTGCTTTTTTTAATAAAAAATATGTCTTTTTAAGCAACCGATACATTAACTTGGGAGCCCCTTGAGTCCTGTTTTAAAAAGCGTGTCTGCTCAGGCCGCGTGGAGAATGTTAGAGAGAGTTTATTTCCAAAAGACTTTGTCGAATCGTGTTTCGAAATTTTTAAAGAACAAATTTGTACAGCGCAAAGGTTGCATACGGCTTTAAAGGACAATACACAACTCTTGTGCGATTTCATATATAAAAACAAGGACGGTGAGCATAAAAAAACATTTTATATTGGCAGTAAAATGCGAGAGATTTTGATAGCTGATAATCTAAAAGATTGGTATCAATCCAACGTGATGAATGCCTTGCTATCAAAATTTGATAAACTGCAACAAGGACCCAGTGGTTTAGCGTTAAAGAAAATCCATAACCTGCAAATTAACATTTGTCATTTCAACACGTTGAATGCTGTGTCTAGCTTTATTAATACACCACCAGCGATTGCCTGCCGGAGGGCTGTGGTGAATATAAAGAACCATGACAATGATTGCTTCCTGTGGTCTATGGCCGCGTATTTGCAGCCACCACAACGTCACTGTGAGAGACCTGGAATTTACAAGGTCAAGTTTGTTGAATTAAAACAAACTTTAAATTTAACTCGAGTGTCGTTCCCTATGGACTTAACCGAGATCCATAGGTTTGAACAAGATAACCAAGACTTTTCGTTCATGGTGTATGGCCTTGGTGGTGATGAGATTGTGGGTTCTCTTTATGCTACAAAAGAACTGAAACAACACCACATTCATTATATCTGTTTGTTGGAGAAGTGAATCACTATTGCCTGATTAAAAGCCTGAGTAGATTGCTAAGCAGTCAAATGCCTAACATCAACCGAAGGAACATTTATGTGACCGTAGCTTGCAATATTTTGGAAATCCTACGCTTTTGGAACGTCATAGGATAGATTGTCTATCTCAGGAAGCGGAGATACTGATATTGCCACAAGGGGACAAAGCTATGTTAAAGTTTAAGGACATTCATAAGCGTGACACTGTCCCCTATGTTTTGTACGCAGATTTTGAAGCTCTCACCACACCCATGGCAGGATGTGAACCAGATCTCACCATCAGCTCAACCACACCCGTTCAAAAACATGAACCCTTTGCCTTAGGATTTAATGTGGTGTGTGTCTATGACCCCATACAATCCGTTTACAAATACCGTGAGGAGCCAGATTGTGCCAGATGTTTTTTGGATGAACTTGTAAAGTTGGCTCATGATGTAAAGGAATTACTGGACCACCCAGTACCCATGAGCCTATCTCCCGAACAGCAGCAGCAGTATGAGCATACCACGACATGCCATATTTGCGAAAAGCCTATTTTAGGCGGAGAGGAAAAAGTCAGAGACCACTCGCACTTTACGGGAGAGTTTCGTGGGGCTGCGCATAGTAAATGCAATTTGAACTTTCCAGCTCCTCGTTTTATCAGTGTCTTTTTCCACAATCTGGCGAATTATGACATTCAGTTTTTGATTTGTGAATTGGGTCATGTCAACAAGGGCTCGTTTACCATTATTCCCCAAAACCATGAGCGTTTTACAGCCCTGACATGGAGGTTGGGCGGCTTTAGCATTCGATTTTTGGATTCCTTTAAGTTTATGGCATCCTCGCTAGACAGCCTTGTGAATGGCTTGAATGAGGAGGAATTAAAAATACCAGAATGCATTTTAATGATCCTGAGCAATTTCATTCGTGCATTCGGAAAGGTATATTCCCGTATGATTTCTGCAACAGCTGGGACGTGTTGAAGCAAAAAGAACTCCCATCACAAGACAAATTTTACTCGAAATTAACACGCAGTACCGTTTCTGATGAAGACTATACACATGCATTTCAAGTTTGGCGAGTATTTGAAATTAAGTCGCTAAGTGAATATGCTCTGCATTGCATAAAACTGGATGTATTGCTGCTCACCGATGTGTTTCAAAAATTCCGTGAGTTGTGTCAACACATTTATGGTCTTGACCCGGCTCACTATTATACAAGTCCTGGGCACTCGTTTGATGCCGCTTTGAAATACACTCAAGTGGAATTTTATTTACTCACTGATGTAGACATGGTTCTATTTTTTGAAAAGAGCATTCGCGGTGGCTTTGTGTCGCTTAACCAGCGTCATTCCGAAGCGAATAATATCTACATGCCTGATTATTCACCAGACAAACCAGAATCTTACTTAATGTACTATGAAGTAAATAATTTGTATGGCTACGCCATAAGTCAGCCTTTGCGCTATGGGCAGTTTGCTTGGCTGACAGAGAAACAAGTGTCAGAATTTGATGTGAACATGGCTAGCCAAGAAACGTTCCGTGGATATGTACTAGAAGTGGATATTGAATATCCCTCATCCTTGTATGATCATCATGCCGATTTCCCATTCTGCCTAGAGCAAATGGTTCCCCCTGACAGTAAAGTGAAAATTGAAAAACTCATGGGCACACTTTACAACAAAAATCGGTATGTGCTACATATCCAAATGTTGGTGCAATGCCTTGCCCAAGGCTTGGTGTTGAAGAAAATCCACATGGGTATTTATTTTGCTCAAAAAGCATGGCTTGAGCCATACATGCGACTCAACACAGAGCACCGACAAATGGCAACACAGCAGTTTGAAATTAATTTTTTAAATTAATGAACAACTGCATCTATGGCAAGTCCATGGAGAATGTTCTCAAATACCGTGACATTAAATTGGTGAATGTCTGGGAGGGGCAGTGGGGTGCCCGGCGGTCCATTGCCAAGCCAAATATTAAATCGATCAAAATTATCGATTAGGATTTGGCCACTATTGAAATGAGTAGGACCAATGTGACCATGGATAGGCCCATTTACTTGGGCCAAGTCATTTTAGAATTTTCCAAATCGGTCTTGTATCGATTCCACTATGAGTTTGCCAAACGCCATTTTGAGGATGTCTCTCTTTTGTATATTGATACGGACTCATTCATTTACCACATTCGCCACTGCAACCCCTATGACGTCATGAGGCAGCATAGTGACTGGTTCGACACCTCTTCCTATAGCGCTGACAACGTGTTTTAGCTACCCATAAAACAAGAAGGAAATGGGTGTTTTATCAGATGATTGCGGAGATTCTGTCATGACAGAATTTGTATGTTTGGCCTCGAAAATGTATGCTATCACACACTAGACTGTAAGGAAGCCAGAAAAGCAAAAGGTGTATGAGGGGCAGTGGTAAAATCGCTAGGTTATGACCACCTGGCGGTTTTACGCACTGGAAAAGCTATGTCCCACACACAGTACAGGATACAATCCAGCAACCATCATTTGTATATTGTAGAACAGAGAAAACGCACCCTTGCCTACATGGATAACAAACGTGTGTTGGCTGATGACCTGCTCGCCTACCCTGGGGTTATGACCACAAGGAGGAGGAGGTGTGAATTTTCTGTTTAATCGTTTAGGGACATGGCTTTTTGTAACTCGTAGATTTAGTATTTTGTACATATTGGTTTTTGACATTGTAAATAGGAGATTTTCTAAATAGTGGCAATTCACTTGGACCTTTTGCTCTTTAAAAAGCCCAGTGCAACCCTAGTTTATTTTTATTTTAATTTGAACTTTAACAGAGTTGGGAATTGGAAAATGGTAAATAGATTTTGAATTTTTTAAGCTGTACAAAAGTGTTATTTTTTGTGTAAATATTTAATGAGTGATAATATTTTTTTAGTAACTTTAATTATTTTTGTAATGGTAAAATGATAAATTTATAATGGAAAGTTATTTTGGGATATGTGTGCATGTCGAGAATGTGCTTTTGGGAATAAATAAAGTGGTTGTGTTTGTTCCCAAAGGCAGGTATGCTTGTGTGTGAATGTATGAGTACAGAGAAAACTGGTGTGTATGTGTCACCAGAGCAAACACGGAGAGGTAGGGTGGGTGGGGAGGGGGAAATTGTCACTTATATGTATCAAATGGTCAATAGTCATTTTGATTTGTGAAAAGTTTTGTTTTCATTCAAATTTAGCCGTTAATAAACATTATTTTTGTAAAAAACAGTCTTACCTGCAGTAGTCGTAGACCTCTACGTTTCTCCAAACACCCATAAACACACTGCATTATCATTACGGTCGAGCACTCACATAAACATAATTGACAAATCTCAACTTTCGACATACACCAAATGGAAGAAATGTGAAAACAGCAAAATGGAAAAATCCATGTTTCGATATCAACAAAATTCAAAAACGCAGAACGAACATTTTTAAAAGCTGGAAATGGCCATGTGTGAAATATTAAAATTCAGAAAACTTCAAACGAACATTTTAAAAAAGTGTAATCAAAAAATGGAAAAATCTATATAAACAAAAAAACGCAAAACTTGAAACGAACATTTTTAAAAACTGTCAAGTGGAAAATGGTAAATGGCAATGTGTGAATTGATCTTGTGTGAAATTTGAAAAATGAAAAATCAGCCCATGAACATCATATTTTTTTAAATAAAAAAACATCGTGCTATGGTAAACCTTTATTTTTATTTCATAACCATAGGGATTGAGAAAAGAAAATAGAATACAATCACATCCCAATTCCTCACTTCCCATTTCCTCAATGTTTATGTCCACGCATCATCGACTTTTCTTTCATTGCACTAATCACAATCAGGGCTGCCATCCTCTCACCCACTGAGGCATCACAGGACGTGAAGCGATGTTTAGCTTTTTCCAATAATAATTTATAAGCCACATGCCTTAAACCAGGATGACTATGGCGATAAGAATGGTCATGTTCTTTGCATGCTTGATCCAAAAGATTAATGGGTACATCACCAGGCTGCAAACGTTTCTCAAGATGAGTTCCAGGGCCACAAAAACGATAACCTGGAAGATGGATTTCGAAAGGTAAGTATTGAATCACTTTGTCAATGACGCCATTGCCAGTATAGGTCTGGCATAGCCTTTTCCACCGATGGTGAAATGTTTGGTCTTCCTCGTCCTCTGTGGACGATGTTTGTGTTTGTTGATGTTTTTCCTCGCCATGACCCCCGTGGAATGATTCAACAAAGTCTTTTCATGGACTTTTATGACCGTGATACAGTTTCACTAGCTGACAAGTCGCGCACTGACGCATAGAGGGTATGTTTGCCCTGGCCACTTGCTTATGGTGATCGTAATCCGTGCAGGGTTGCAATTCACTCAACACAGGGTCTTGAGTCCATGATTTTGGTACATGTTGCCAGATTTCTTTCACCGCGTTGGCGGCCAAATAATATATGAACGACTTGGGCTGCGTCAATAGTTCCTCTTTGGTAAAACTGTCTAGTTACTTTTTGCATACAAAGAACTTGCCGATGGCTTTGTCCGTAGATTTGCTTTTCTCCATGGTATCACGTTCTGTAGATGTTTACACGTTGCTTGTAGAAATCTCACTGGCGTCATTCACAGGTAAATCTCGAGTTTTAATTTTGTTCAACAACTCCCAGCGGGCATGAGTGGTTAACCAATGAAAGAGATGTGACGCAAGTGCTAGGGCTGTATGGGTAATGTTGCCACAGGGACAAGTATTCATCAGCGTTTGCAGGGATGGGCAGCCCAAGTCCATGAGGTCGATACATTGACAGTAAGACGGTTGCAACCATTCACGTTTTTCATTACCTTTCACAAATACCACATTGGCCGAGGACAAGTGTGCTTTCATGACCACGTCCAAATATTTATAAGAAATGGTTCCTTCATTCCAGTCTAATTGCCTATGATTTTCAATCCTCTGGGTTTGTTTACGGTCTTTTTCACACAACAAATCAAAACATGGGGCGGTTTAAATAGCAAATGCGTAGCTTGCGATATCCAAAAAGTGGTACAATCAATAGTGGCCACTTGTTTAAATACAAATTTGTTGTGTCCAATTTCAAACCCTTGGCAATCCACAATGAGTGTGCGCAACATGGTGCCGAATTCCTGGACCAAGTTCAACTGACGACTGATTGACGATCAATGACTAAGGTGTGACCATAACATGGTCCTAACTGCCATGCTAGTTTGAAAATAAAATTAGGTTTAGGGTAGGACGGGGGACATGAGAAATAATATTAACAACCACAATTTTTTTATTACAACATTTTATTTTCATAACACGTCTTACAGGCTTTTGTCATTTTGGGATTAGGACGATACCAACCGATACAACAATACAGCCTTTTGTGTTTATAACGTCCATAACACCGATGATGTCCCAATGTCTCTAAACTTGGCGTTTTTGATGGTGAGTTGCTCACCGAAGCACCATGGACACCATGCAGTCCACACGTATCGTAACTTTTTTTTCATCACTCAGAGGCACGAGTGAGGGATAGCTTGAATGGCAGGGTATATTTCCCACCTCCATTCTGGACAGGTAGGGGCAGGCGGGTGACCAGCGCTGATGATCCTGCATGGGTTCATCACTCTCTTGCCATTGGTCTATGGTGATGGGACAAAAGGCACATTTCACTTCATCTCTTGTTTTTAAATAGTAGAATCCAGCGGCCACCAAGGCTTGAGGGTTTATGAAAGGCACCGGCCACGTTGCAAAGGTCTTGAAACGTTGTTCCTCAGAGTTTAAAATCATGGATGTGACGTCTCTTGATGTTTTAAAGCAAGACATGACTGAGCGGCTTGACGTGGGTTGCCCTGTTATTTATACACTCGTCACTTGGATGGACAGTGGATAATAGTTGACTTGTTTGTGATGAATAATCAAACAGTAGGCCGTCGTATTGGCTGGTACATTGTCATGCGTTTCATAATCTAGTCGGATGTCAATATTGGATAGCTTGACAGACTCTTCCAGGTAAGAACAGTCAAAGACAATCAGTGGTGCCCTTGCCTTAAACGCTTGGGGTAGCAGCATAGGGCTGTTCTCTTTTTGATAATACGTCCATCGAAATTTAGAAAACAAGTCATACAGGGGGCCAAACTTATTTTTTGAAAAGTCCAAATCCAGTCCTTCATAGAGAAACACAGCTCCATTGAGGAAAAGACGTGCATTTCTCAATTTAGGTGATCAAATTGCGTGGCATCTTTGGTTTGTTGATACTTGCGATTCGTTTGAAAACCCACAATCATGTATAGCGGGCAGTTTTTACAGACCAACTGTGTGTGTTGGTAGTGGGCAATAGCGGATACTCATGGAGTGCCCAGCTTCTAAAGTCCATGGGTAGAGGCATATCTCATTTTACCATTTTGAGTATGTCCAGTTTTTTGCTATCGTCAAGGGTTACCTGAGGCACTTACCATTGCAAGCGTTGTAGTTGAATTTTTGAATCTATGGGGGCATTGTCGGCTCCCTTGAGTACATTATTATCACTCCTCACTCTCGCCAGATAAAGCACTTGCCTTGCGTTGACCACAATGCGCTGTTGATCTTCGGCAAAGCCTAAAATCAGTTTAAGAGGTAAATATCCAGTAAAGGTCCCATCGGTGTGTACCATCCAGTCATTGGTCGAGTCAGGACACCAACCCGCCATGCAAAGTGTTTTACCTTCTTCCTCAATGCAAGAGGGGTATAGTTTCATGACACTGGAAATACCTACATTTCGAGTGCTATCCACCACGATATCGTTAATGACATACCGCACTTCAGAAATCAGAAAGGCAAAAGCATGGTTGGCCAACTTGGATATGGTGGGTGTAGAGCCATCGGCTTTCGTGAGCCGGCCTTCAATCTGAATAACACTTTCATGCGGTAGGGTGTAAATATCTTGGTTGTTGATAACAAATTGAATTTCATCATTGTTATTGAGTCCAGGTGTTTGAGCTTGATAGGAATGGAGATCAATTCTTACCACTCCTGGTTGCTCCTCGATGTGGTTCGCTACATCCAGGATAGAATTCATCATGGGGCTTGGCGTGGTATCCCAAATGCTATAAAATCTGCTTGTCTTGAGATGTTGACGTGTATTCACGTGGCAAACAACTAACACCCTTCCTAGACGGTTTTGTTGCTTTATACACAAACTTCATAGTGGCTTTAGCACCAACTTGTAAGTCACTGGTGTGGTAGAATCTAGTTGAATCCGTTGTTGCTCTCTATTGATCAGTCTTAATATTATATTACTAATATCATCGTCAGCCACAGAATGAAAAACACAACTGGAGGGTTTTCACGAATAATATAGCCATTGGGCGATGTCACAATTAAGTCATAAAGCGAATGCGATGGTTCTTCATTAGTGTACACTTGGCTAATAATATTACACGTCACCGACACTTGATGTTCCTCATTGAATTTCCCTTCATGGTCTGATTCATGTTTTCTTGGGCTCCAACACGCGTGGTTTTAATCCTAGTAATGGACAAATGGAATCGGGGCGTGTTTTAAAGTCAATTTTGAATGTGGAGAACATACTGCAGCGATGAGTGTTGGTATTTCCCACAAGTTCACACTTGCGCGTTCCATCGAGTGTTAACCATATTCATTGATCAACACCACATAAATGTGTTCATAAATATCATCGATCGTATATCCACCAGAGTTCAGGGTGAGCACACAATCATCATAGATAAACTTGTTGTTCACATTTTCACGTATGTTGTATATTCAATTATACGTTTCAAGAGAAACAAGTCCCAAACCAGAACGTCTTTCTCTATTCTATGGGCGGGTAAAAGTCCAGGCTGACTTCGGGTCCACGTCCATGCAGTGTAAGCGTTTTACTTTCTGCCGACATACTGTTGGCGTTTTTGCTAATGCTGCGTCTTATATATAAAAATAAACACAAACGTCCACACTGTTGGCTGTTAAACGTTTGCTCACGTTTTACATTATAATAGATCTTGATCCTGTTTCCAAAATAGGTCACTAGTTCCATGGGCAGGGGCAAATTCCCAAAACTGTCAAAGTACCATACGGTGGATCTCTATTTGACATAAGCTACATAATGCGTTCCTGATCCTCGGTGATCATCCAAATTGAAAATAGCACATTCCTGCTTCCAGGAACGTGGGGGTAATTGGTTACACATAAACACACCTCGAAAATGAGAAAGTTTTAGTTGCTTAGCATAGCTTTTCACTTGTTGATGCGTCAGTGCATGTCTTGCTATGGCTGAGTTTTTTTTTTATATTTCGATAAGGTGGAATCCAAAATCCTTGTTGATAAAAGGCTGGCTTGAATTTGGCATTTCTAGCCCCCATAGCAAAGGCTTCCATCGTTTCATTGTGTCACTGACTTTCTTTTAGTTGTTGCTTGCCGTGCTGCGCGGCTTTAATGGTTTTCGCCACCGCACTGGCACCGCCCAAAAGTGAACCCAGAGCAGCCAAACCAGCATATAAAGCGGTTAAAATCCTGCTCGTTTGTGGAGGGGAATCACTCGCCCTTGTTTTGAAGCCTGGCGCTGATGATTTGGAATAACACGTCTCTGTGCTGCTCGAAGGGCTGTCCTTAAGGTCAATATATATTTTTTTTTTCGCAAGGGCTTCTCCACGAATGCCTCAAGCCCAGGCGTTTTCAAGGACAGAGTTTTATTTTTAGTATTTTTAGTCTTTCTCACCACATATCTTTGTTTCACCATTACGATGACCAACAACCTTTCAAAAAACGTTTAAGTCACAACTAACGTCAGGTTGTTATTTCATGGCTGTACTGTATATTCCAATTCCACATAAAATGGGAAATCGTTTATTGTTTTTCCCGCTTGCTTTTCATCCCATGTCAACATGAGATGAAAGGATATTTCGTCACCTGCATTGACCATTTCATGGTTATGAATCAACATCCTATGACCATTTATCTCTATTTGTAAATGGTTCTCATCAGGCATGGCATATTTCATGTGAATGGTTCCATCATAGTGTAATCGATAGTGGCTTAAACCCGAAGCAAGCACATAGGTCAGGTGTTGGTCATGGACTAGCGGTATTTGTTTCTGTCATTCACAGGTTTTTCATTTGTCAGATACACTAAAAATACAGATGGGATTAATTTATAAAGCCTTTTCATTTCATAGAGCACGTAACGCTTGGTAGAGACATCATCTTCATCTTGTGGGTCTTCCACGTGAATAATCCGATGGTGATTAGCGGTATAGCCATTCACTGTAAGCTGAGGCACTTTGTCATAAAATTCATACTCTTTGTTATCCGCATACTTTTTTGTAGTAACGTCTGTAGACACTTGAGGATGTTTTACGTGGGTTTTCCCTTAAAGTCATAATCTTCCTGTTTTGTCTGTGGCACTACTGACCTATCCAAATAGTGTTTATTAGCGGGATCTGTTTCTTGTTTAGGATCATGTATGGGAACAGACCTAGCTTTGGCCATCAACGCACGTCCAAAGACATTCATCGTCAACCTGTAGTATGGATCTATTGTTTCTATGACAAAACTCGGTGCCATGTATATAGACAACCTGCTAGCCTGTCTAAGCCTTAGTTGAAATGAAGATTATTAAGCAGCAACAGGCATTCCCCGTGGGGGACATGATTTCCCATCTCTGTCCCACATCACGTGAACAACGCCATGGTTCACTGTTTCCATCTTCCATTCGCTGCATCATTGTGGGACCTTCCGGCTGTGGAATGACCAATCTTTTGCTAACGCTCATCACAGCGCCCAATGGTCTGCGTTTTCAAAATATTTATATTTTTGCAAAATCTCTCTACCAACCCCTCTACGTGTTTCTGGAACAAGTCATATCTGGATTACAAAAAGAGAATATGGGTTATTTTACATTTTCCAAGCAAGAAAATGTTATTTCACCGGATGAGGTAAAGCCCAATTCACTCATGATTTTCGATGATGTATCCACTGAACGTCAAGGCATTATTCAAAGCTATTTCAGCATGGGTCGACACAAACATATCGATTGCTTTTATCTTGGACAAACGTATTCTAAAATGTCCAAACAGTTGATTCGTGACAATGCCGATGTCATTGTTTTATTTCGCCAGGACGAGAGGAACAGTCGTCACTTTTATAATGAACATGTGAATCAGGATATGACCTTTCAAATGTTTACTGAATTGTGTGGCACGTGCTGGAACACTCAACGTCATACCTGTTTGGTCATTGACAAACAAAGTGAAGTCAACCAAGGACGGTATCGCTTAGGGTTTGATAATTTTATTGCTACTTAAGGCACTGACTCATTCCCTCTCAAGTCATTTGTCAAGACACCATGGCGTTAGCAGAGAGTCAATTGAAAAAGCATATTATTAAAGCAAAAAATACTATTCGCCAAAGGTTTCGTCAATTGAAACGATCACGTGCGGATCATGCTTTGTTTATTCAACAACATTTAGCACCTCCGTTAAAAGCCATGTTGAAACCCTCTTTCAAGCCATCTGAAACGCTACCCACCGTTTCACAAGCCACTCACACGCACCACGAGGACCCTGAGGAAGAGGAACAGGAACAGGAAGATTTGACAAGTGTTAGCGAAGTTCAGGATGACGAGGAACAAGTGTTTACGCCTCAAAAAGTCCTCACTCCTTGCAGAGTTTTAAGAAAAAATAAATCCTTGGTCATGGTCGAAACACCTTGCCCTTCCAGATCGTCTCCGTTTTCACAACTCTTGGCCACCCCTCAACATAAAGCTCTACTGAAAAACATTTTAATAAAATATTATGGATCAACACTGGAACCCTATTTCACCGATCTATTTATTGGAAACACAGATACCACGTATGGTGTTCGCTATGAGGATGATAGTTTTAAAATTGGTGATTCATCGATTAAATTTGCTCGTACTAAAGCTGTCATTAAAAACATAAATTATAAATGAACGCCAGTACTGTTAAAGCTGCTCTTTTCTCGAACACCCTCTTTCCATGATTATACGTCAGAGGACCTTGGCAAATATAAATCCATTTTAATGGACACCCATGCCCACAAAAGACAGTATGATCCAGCTCAACAAGTGAATGCCAATATATCTAAAAAAAATAGAAAACAATCATTGCAAAAATGTTTCCCACCAGTCAAAGTACTCGTCGTAAAGTGTCCGCTTCGGGAGTGACATTTAAACCATTAAAACCCCTTGTGGATGTTACCTACTGGCACAATCCCAATAAGCTCGTCCAGCGACTACAGCTGTTGCATGCTTCACGTCAAGCCGGCCGTACCGGTCACGATTGGGAAATTCAAGAAATTGAACAAGAAATTCGAAATGCCAAAATTTTTGTTTAAGCCCTCGCCCATTAAGATGGGTATTGCTCACGAGTTGTCTGACGCAGCGAGGTGTCACTACCCGCGACTCAAGGTGATTTCACGAGGTGTGGATGAACTTTGGCAAGCAGACTTGGTTGAAATGACACCCTATGATAGTGTTAACAACGGTGTACGCTATATGTTGGCCGTCATTGATGTGTATTCCAAAATTGCCTTTGTTGAACCTGTGCGTCGCAAGTCTGGTCCACTAGTCACCAAGGCCTTTGAACATATTATTCAACAATCCAAACGTCAACCTCAGTTGTCACAAACCGACCAGGGAAAAGCACTTTTCAACAAGGATTTCTCCAGTTTTCTCAAATCTAAGGATATTCACCATTAAACCACGTACAGCAATCTCAAAGCCAGCGTGGTTGAGCGGTTCAACCGAACATTAGAAACGCATATGTGGAAAGCATTTACTGCTCAAGGCACGAATCGCTGGTTGGACATGTTACCAGAGCTAGTGTCACGTTACAATGACACCAAATATAGAATGATTGGAACCAAGCCACGACTTGTGACCAAAAATATTCCGCGACTGGGTAAACTGTTTAACCCCATAAAAACAGCAGACCCTAAACGTCACCGACTGAAAATTGGGGATTTTGTTCGTGTGAGCAAATTTAAGTCTGCCTTCAATAAGGGCTACACGCCAAATTGGGGGACTGAACTATTTCGAATTCGTCAAGTCAACCTGGACAGCCCCACCTATTTAGTCGAGGACCTCAACCATCAACCTATAAAATGTAGATTTTATCTCCATGAACTTCAGAAAACAGCGTTTCCTAAACATTTTCTTGTGGAAAAAGTGTTGAAACAAGAAGGAAATAAACTGTATGTAAAATGGTTAGGATTTAACTCTACCTTTAATTCGTGGATCAATAAAGTTAATGTTGTGTGTAATTGTGTACTTTTTATTTATTTATTTATGTATTTATTTATTTATTGAATTATGTTGTACAAGAGCCCTGTGACAGCGCTCCGCGCTTCGTGCATGTCCATACATGTTTTTCTTTCTCTCTCCACACCTGTGGCTCACTCCTTCACTCCATGTTGACATACAACTCGTTCAGATATCGGTTGTCACGTGTTCTCCACTCCTCCCCTCACCTCTCCCTGGCCCTCTTGCGCCCCCCCCCCCCCCCCCGTCCCTCACTGCTTCGCAGTAGTCACGTGATTTCCTGTTGTGTAGAGGTTTCCTTCCTCTCCCCTCTCACCCACTTCTGGTTGGAGCCTGGCTGACAGGATGTGAAATATCATCTCTGTTACAGAGTTGTCAAATGGTTCCAACCTGTTATCGCTTCCCAGCAGTGTTGTCAGCTTGATTGGCATTCCATTCTCTTAGCTCGCCAACTTGAGCCGGCCAGACCCCAAGCGGATTTTTTCTTTCTTGGCTGGTCATTCTAACATACAAATTATGTTCTTCAAGTTGTTGACAACTTCGCTTCATACCATTATTATTATTAGTAGTATTATCAATTTGTCATGTTACGCATTACCTGTTTAGTAACATGTTTAAAGATCGCCAAGAGGGATTTTTTGAAATATTCGCCTTCATTCGTCATAGGAAAATATCGAAAAGCGACCCCTCGTTCTATCGTTTTGTCGCCCCGTCGAAATAGCCGTTTCCTGTATTCACCATGGCCAGTCATAGCCTCGTTGTAACACATGCCCTACGGTATCATCTCTATCTGCCTACAAACTCTTTATTTTAAGGGGGGTACCTACACCTTTAAGGATCAAAATTTGTAATTTTTCAATTTATTTTTTTCTACTTTTATTGATCCTTCCTCTTCAAATCACTGCAACAATTTCTTTGACATGCGAAATACTTTTGAAGTTATGACCAAAACGTGCAGGGTAGTTTCAGATATTTTCCTACACATTGGTAACTTTGTTGCTTGTTTTCCGTAACTATGTATTTTCAAATCCTTTCCTTACTAACTGCCAGAGTTTTCAAGATAATGAAGTGAAATTTAGTATACATGTGAATCATATAGGGGAGAACAACATGATCTAGAACTGTTGCTGTACATTTCAAGTTTCGTTTTTTGTTGTTGTTAAATATTCAGTGAAAAAAACTTGCAAACAAGTTACACTTTAATATAAGCTTTAAAAATATGTTTTCTTTATAGATTCCAATGATTCTAGGTCAATCTCTAGCTACTGCATTAGTAAATACAATGAAAAAATAATTTTTGAAAAACAATGATATTCGTGTAAAATATTAGGGAAACGATGGAACAGTGCACAATATGCAGCCGCCATTTTAAATGCCTAATTTCCTGAAATGCATTCGCCATATAACTTGTAAATACACGAACATATTGGCAAAGCATAATGTGATTGGCAGACCAAATTACAATTCTTTACTACTTTCTCTTGCTGAGGAATAAAGAAGTGAAATTACATGGTTTTTGTATCCTCAAAGTTGTAGGTCCCCCCTTAAAAAAATAATAAACAGGTAAAAAATTTCAAAATGCATAGTTTTTTGTCCTAGAGACTTGACATTAATTTTCGTGGTAGAGGGGGTAGGGACATTTCATTTATGTCAGACAAACATTTTTGTAAAGTTCCTAGTTTCCAAAATATAAAAATACAAAATTTCAGTGTTTTCAAAAAATCTAAAAAATAAAGAGTTTTATTATAAAAAATAAAGGACATAAACGCCATTGGTTTCAACCATAGCACAACGTTCTATCATGTTTGATTTCCAAAATATGCGCCAATGTCAAAAACAAATATTTTCAATTTCTTTTTTAAATACCAACACACATTCTTAGCAAACAGCACGTCACCCCAAATCCAACAATACCTCGTTCGTTAAGATCCGACCATCCGTTCATCAATTATCACCAATGTTCGCCAGAAAGTAGGCTATCATTTTTTTCCTTCTACACACTTCAAGCTTGCGCTCCACCTAGAGGGTATAGCCACCTTTCTTTAACGTCAAACAAACTTTTTTTTTCCAAAATTCACCGTTTCCAAAATAGCACCAATGTCAAAATCAAGAATTTTCAAAATAAAAATATTAAAAATACCAACACACATTCTTAGCAAAGAGGACGTCATCACAACGTCAACAATACCTCATTCGTTAAAATCCGACCATCCGTTCGACAATTATCGCCAATGTTCGCGAGAATGTAGTGTACCCTAGGACATTGGGCTGACTGGTATCGAACCTGGGACACTGGGAAATTGAGGAAAGACTGAATACGCCAGCGAGAGACGAACCCAGGGTCTTTTAGGGAGTTTTAGCTAGAGGAACCCCTAAAGACAGGTCATAATAAATCACTGAGGTGATATGATTTAAAATCTGGCATCATTTATTACCAGAATGCCGATATTAATGGAAAGAATACACAGTATTTGGCTGTAGAATGCTGCAGTTCTGAATCTAGCACGGAAAGTTGGAGCCCTTGACATTTAGACTAATCGGTTTGGAAAGTAGGCGTGTTTTCAAGGCATCACCTCAGTCACTCGGACCTATTTACGCCGTCTAGAAGAGGGTGAGGGTGGCAGATGTGTTACGGTAAACCCCCTTCCCACAAGAGAGGAGACAATTGGAGTGAGATACCGCATAGAGAAATTATTGATTACTCGCAAATGGTGAATGTTAGAGACATGAGACTTGCACCAACGTAAATCAAATGCAAGCGGGCTAATTATCAAGCCATCAAACGTCAGAATTGATGCAGATTTAATGAAGAGCGGATGAACACAGCTTGAATGAATGCCGCGAAGGAATTTAGAGCAGGCATTAGGGGAATCACCCCAGGACGCGTCTAGACGCGCTGGAAGAGGCAATTAATTCTAATTAATTGGCCGAACGAATCGCAAGCACGCGGGCAGATCTGGAATCAGCGATGCCTGATGAACGATGAAAACACCATTTCAAGCCAGGATAGGCACGTGATAAGGAGATGACACTCCAGGTGATTTGGGGACCTACTTTTCGTCTGAAATGGGATATAAGGTCGCCCAAGGCAGTAGTGGACAACAGTTTTGAGTCAGACCGTACGCGGGACGTATGATGCCCGAGGTCAGGAAGGGACGCCAAGAACGCGCCCATAGTTCAAGAAGTTTATACTTTAACTTGTAAATAAGTTATTCATGTGTTAATCATTCAGTGAATGTACTGTTTTATAAAATAGTTTGAATCAGACTGGACTCGGGACGTATGTTGCCCGAGGACAGAAAGGAACGCCGCTTAGCGCCCCAAGAAGTTATACTTTAACTTGTAAATAAGTTATTAATACAGTAATTGTGCATTGTAATGTACAAGTCAGGACTGAATTATAGGTCAGTAGAATTTTACAGTGAAGGGACGATGTACAGTGGTACAGACGTAAATGTATTTTTGTAAATATTTGAAAGTGTTAAATTAACGCAGGGACAATGGACTGTTCTACATGTGCGTGTGATTGTACCGAGGAAGTAGGAGCATACCGCTCATGAACGTAATAGTCAAATCTGTAGGACAGTTACGTGGAAACAGTACCGATATTATGTACGCAGAACTAGTGCAGGAAAGGATATGTTCAGTAGACAGGTTTCTACGTTCAGAAGTGCGCGTACATAATTATTTAGTCCACATGGGTGAAGCTTTTTCACAGTATAACACTTTGCTCTGAGATTAGAACATTTCGATGGTACTTTTAGGTACTTACTTTGTGATAGCAGTCGACAGACTTTGGGGATCACAGGGAGTTCAGAAAGCAGGCGATACACTAGCGAAGCAGGCAGATGTCACGAAACTCTCATCCGGGATGCAGGATTAACCTCGTAGGGAAAAATCTACGTTACCTGTACATCTGAGATGATGCGGAGAAGTGTCGCCAAGAGCGAAGATTGTATATAAATTACGTGTGTTCTTAAGTGTTTTATCCATGATCAATAATGTGTGATCTGAAAAATAGAAGCAATCGCTTCCATATGATAAGTGAAAGTACAGTGTATTTTTCGATGGAAAACCCATGTTATAAGTGTGTGTATAGTGTTAACGTGGCCTGCTAAAATATGCAAATGGCGGGTGATGTGGATATCATATTGGGCGAATCTGCCAGAAGATAACGTGAATAAATACACCATGATTTTGTTGTAAGAATGTAATCCACTATATGTCCGTAATAGATAAAAGTTGTTATAGATATGCCAATGAAATTGAAGTTGGAAGGTAGAACCTTCAGTCAGTATTTTTGTGAAGATTATTCAGTCAAGTAAGATGGTTATTTGACACCGAGTTGTGTGTAAATATCGTTAAATGTAACGAAGAGATTGCATTTGAGTTAAATGAGATTAATTAACGTAATGAATACGGATATTCAATTGTTGATGTGATAACTACCGTTGCGTTGAGTCGAGATAGGGGAAAATAGGTCAGTAAAATAATAATAATAATAATAAGTAAACATCAGGGGAATTGTGTTTAAAAATATATCAGTTTGTGTAATTGTGAAATTAAGCTGTGTTATTGTAAATAAATGGATCGCTCTAAAGGTAATTGTAAACAAAATGTTATGTCGCCAGTAATGAAATATAATATTGTACGGAAATATGCAGAGAATAACGGAAATGGAAATGTTTAATAGAAAATTGAACTACAGCTCGTTGGAGATCTTATAAGATTAGTTTGTAGAGATTGTCTTATTAATTATGGATGAATTCGTCTTCACAAATGGCCAGGAAAGTCAGGTAGCTCAAGCGACGTATGATATATAATGCATCCGAGCGTATTTAGTGTAGGACCCTAGCTCGTGGACTGGAATTGGAGCGGCCCGGACTTGAATCACTTTGGGCGTATGGAAGGAGAACTAGTAAACCTTACCATGACGCGTGATATCAACCGTGGACCAGCTAATTGTATGAATAGATTCATCTCTGTGAGAGTGAATCAGGTACGGAGGGGATGGACCCTGCCGGTATCTTTGTGGAAATAGCACCGACTGTTCTGTACGGCTATGTATTCGATGAATCTCGGTCCCGCTTATAATTGTAAATGGACCTATTGAGGCCAGATAATGAACCCCAATGATAGGAGTAAATACTTAAACAATTCCATGTTCCGTAATGTATTCTATAAGGAAATAGGTCACTCGTACTCAGAATCAAAGCAAAGCCTTCACGTGCTGTGTGAAAATGGCGAGAACGACTGAGGGTGAAACGGAGAGGGGCAGTGTGGCCATTAAAAACCTCGCTGTGAGAGGATCCATTGTACTTTGACAAAGAGGAGGGAGAAACCCCATGTTCTGTATGCAGGCACTAGGATGTCTGAAGTGAATTGTATTAGACCCTGATTAATTTATAATGATGTTTGTATTGTTGAATAATGGATCTATGTGTATTGAGACACACTGCTAATTAAGAATCGTTCCGATAGGTTAATATTTAGCCAAGATAGTAAATGTTTAAAGTTGCATTTTTATACTGACAGTAACGACTAGTTCTGAGGTTGGATACTTGTCGCTACGCCTAATCGGAAGGATAGCGATAAAATCCCACTTGACACAACGGTAACAGGTGAATTATTGGAAAAATAAATGTATACGGCATATAGTGGATTGACAATTAAAGATTGTGTGTTGCATGGTAGACTCATAGCTATTTTGGTGGGGAGTAAAGTGACAAAACATGATTGTACGCATATGACACATATTGTATAGCTGAAAGTGTACTGAAGAATTAATGAATAATTGTAAGAGTAATGTTTGTTTATGTAAATGTTACCTGTGCATTTGCGCACTTGGAATTTTATGGTGATTTTAAAGGTAATTAAAACATTTATTACGTGGATTGGTGCATGATAAAGTGTGAATATTAATTTGAGGCTTGGAATTTATTTGCTTTTGTGTTTTATGTAACGTAAGGGTTGTTTGTTTTTGTGAAGCCATGATATTTAACTCTTATTAAAGTCTTTAGAATAGAGTGTGTGTTGTTATTGTAGAGTTGATACCTCTTAGTTTCAAATCCAAAAATATGCGACTGCTCGGTGGGTTGAATGGTACACGCCTGAGAGCTGCAACTGGCTGGATGCAAGAGCATATTTTCCATGGGAAGATCTTCCCAAGGGTACAGTAGGCTATCATTTTTCCCTCCTACACACTTGAAACTTGCTGTCAACCTAGAGGGCATAGCCACCTTTCATAAATGTCAAACAAACTTTTTTCTCATCTTCACCGTTTCCAAATAAGCGCCAATTTCAAAATCAACAATTTTCAACAACAAAAACTAAAATACCAACACTCATTCTCAGCAAAGAGGACGTCATCCCAACACCACCAACACCTCGTTCGTTAAAATCCGACCATGCGTTCGAGAGATATCGCCAAAGTTTATATGGAAGTAGGGGGATAAGCAGAACCTACACTACCACACTACTACACATTTTGCATTTTTATCCTAGAGACTTGAAAAGTTTATTTTTCGGGTAGAGGGGGGGGGGGTAGGGATCTTTCATTTATGTTAAACGAACTGTTTTGTAAAATTTCTAGTTTCCAAAATATAGGAATTTCAAAATTGGACTTTTTCCAAAAATGTCAAAAATAAAACAAGTTTTATTATTAAAAAATAAAGGACATAAACGCCATTCGTTTGAACCATGGCACAACGTTGTATCATGTTCTGTTTTCAAGCTATCGCCTACTTTCATAAACAAAAATTTTCTTTTTTTTTTGAAAAATATAATATGTGGTCCATAGCAAAGCCCCCGTCAGCTCGAGTCCAACGACACCTCATTTGTTAAAATGCGACCATGGGTTCGCCAAATATTAATTATTTTACATGAACGCCGCCCGAGCAACGCCGGGTGGGTCTAAAGTACCCTCATCCCCCTACTAAAAGCTATAATTTATAATTATTTAGGTCATTTTCCAAACTGGAATTATGGACAAAACTACTTGAAAACATTCAAGCTCGTATACTCTGATAAAAATATCCATTCTTCGAGATAAATTCTTGAAATCTGAAGCGTCATCGGCTGATGACCGTGATCAAAAATAGAAAAATTAAATAAAGTGCTCATGATGCTGTCCATCGACTCATATTGCGAAATTAGTGTTTCTGAACACTGAAAACATTCTAACAATATCCTAGATTGCTCGAATTGCCTCTGCATATCGAAAATAAATGTGTTTTGATATGTCTTGAAAATGAAAAGTTCTAAATATCATACCTATAAGAAATATTCCAAATGTAGCCTACATTGACGAAGTTCTAGTAGACGTTGATCTTCTTGTCGGCTCCATTATATTTCCTTTTCCCAGAATGTCCTCCATTCTTCAGTCCTATTGGATTCGTCAGTAAATCTTTGTATCGGCCTCCATTGCTACCCGCAGTTAGTTTAACAGCTCATGACTGTCATTTCTGAAGCTGGCGTGACATGCACTCGTCGAACTAGACTGTTCATATTCAAAGTTCTGATAGCTGGTGCTATACGATGAATAGGAATATGATCCATGGGATCCATGACATTAAGTCAGTTGTAGTTGCGATGCAGCTGCTACTCATACAATCATGTTTCGATACTCTTACAATCTTATACGCAGATGGTTCAGATTCCGAAGTTCCTATTATAAATATCCACCTCCCAGATTGCGTTAGACACAACTGGTCCCTCGTAGGCTATATTATCTGACCATTGCAAAGTCTGGTATGTTACTAACATTGTAATGTAGTCTGGACTGATACTTCTAACTACCGAGAATAAGTATCTCGTTACTGATATTTGGAAACACAAATTGTTCCATAAAAATGAACAGTGGATTTGTAGACAAAATCTACCATATGTTCAATGACTAAGTGTCAACTGCACCTTAACCTGAGGTTGCTTCAAAATATTCAAATTACACACTTCGTCAAAATAAACTATCACTTGTAAATATCACCATAACTTTGGTCCGGTGATTATAAGAGTTTGGAAGTTTCACTATATTAACGAAGATCGTAACATTGCGTAGACTGACCATGCACTGTAGCGTAGCGTATAACGTGAAGTGATCGGGACCTCGCCCGAGTGTGAAGTGACTTCTTACAGCGATTGGGCCTCAATTTAAACTCGCTCAGCGCTTCCAGAAAGAACTATTGACGTCACAGCGATACAAAATATCAATCAAAAACTCACCGATATCTCGGTTTCCGGTGGACCATTTCCTTGCAATATAGTGCAATCTTCTTCTATTTCTTGCGCCAGAAATATGGTATAACTCCCAAGTTCGAAAAACATCGGAAAGTAATTAATCGAAAATGTACTCCCAGAATGACGTAGCATGCGTCACCAGATCTGCCGTAACCTTCTATCGGCTTCTCGAAGGAAGTCCGCGCGGGATTCAAATATTACCTGCGCTTTAAACATGTTCCTTGGACCCTAAATATGGACTATTGGAGAACGGGCACAGTATACACATTTTTTATTTTACAGTTAACTGCCTCTAATCAATTGTAAAATGGATTTGCTAATTCAGAAACATTCGTGAATGAGTCCACAACCACTCGCCATAGGTTCATCGCAATCGGATGAGTGCTATATGCACCCATAAGGGATTTTGTTGAAACGATTCACGCGCTGTCGCTCATTTGTTGAATCTACTCGGCGCTAACAACTGTAAATGGATTTACTAAGTCAGAATCCTTCACGGGAGTGTGCGATGAAGGATAACTGGTTAGTAGGGGGGTATTGAGAGAGCTGACGCATAGCCTACTTTCCCGGTAACGTCACAAGATGGCGGCGGTGAGGTCACAACCATAGCCTACTTTCCTGGTGACGTCACAACGAGGTGTGATCAAAAATTTCCAAAATATTGCTCCATAGCTTACTTTCCTGGTAACGTCACAACGAGGTGTGATCAAAAAGTTCCAAAATGTTGACTCATAGCCTACTTTCCTGGTGACGTCACATACTAACCCGTCATACATTCAGGGGCAAAGTTGATATCTCCCGAACGCATGGTCGGATTTGGATGAATAAGGTATCGTTGAACTCGGGCCGACACCCTCTTTCCAATGAATAGCCTATTCCCCCCCCCCCCCAAAAATAAAACCTACATTCAGCCGATTACCGCTATGATTTAACATTTTATTTTTTTACGCATGCACATTTGTTCTTTGTAAGAGGGCGGGTGATGAATCGCAGAGGCTTATGCGGAGGCCATAATTGCCAATGCATTCATCGCTATTCGATGAATCATGGATCGCAGAGGCTTATGTAGTGGTTCGTTTAAGGGTGTGTGTAGGCTTGTTTTTAATATAACAAGTAAACAGTGTTGAGTAACATGACAAATGAGAATTCCATGATCATATGAAGCGGCTTTATATGAGATAAACAGAACTTGGTTACATGTTGGTTGAAGCGAGTGGAGAAAACAAACTTGGTGGGGTGGAGACTAGCAGGTTGATGATGTTATTGAGCTTATTGCAATGCGCTGACCTGACCTGACTTGATAACAGGGCAATGGAAAACAATCTGACTACCATGGTTTGGGGAGTGAAATGCATGTGAACATGTGTGAAACAACATGTAAGCTAACAGGTCACATCCTGTTTGATTCGTACGTAACAAAATGCAAGTAGATGTGTCACATGAACTTACGCAGGTGTTGATCTTGAATGTTAGCTGTACACGTGCACGATGATAGAATGCTCAAGAGTGTAAATCGCTGAGTCTTAAGAGTATCATGCACGTTTAGGAATGTTGTAACCTGCAGTATAGGCTGGTTAAGAGGGGTTGAGTGGGGGATTTCGGAAGAAATAGAGAGAGAAAGAAAGAGAGATGTGTTGCTCATAACACTTTACTCTTAGTTACAAGTCTCTAACCATTTGGAACTTGTATGTGGACCTAAGGACTGTACACACAGGGCTATAGGTTAAGTACAACATGAGTGAATAAATAAATAAATAAATAAAAGTCACATGGATTCACACAACATGTAATTTATTTATCCAAGAATTAAAGGCTGAGCTAAATCCTAGCCATTTTACATAGAGTTTATTTCCTTTTTGTTTTAACATTTTTTCCACAAGGTAACGTTTTGGAAACACTGACTTGGAAAGATCTTGGAGATAAAACCTGCCTTTTATAGGTTGATGGTGTAGGTCCTCGAGTAAATAGGTGACTGGGCTGTCCAGGTTGACTTGACGATTTAGAAATAGTTCAGTCCCCCAATTTGGTGTGTAGCCCTTATCAAAGACAGACTTAAATTTGTTCACACGAACAAAATCCCCAATTTTGAGGCAGTGACGTCTAGGGTCTGCTGTTTTTATGGGGTTAAACAGTTTACCCAGTCGCGGAATATTTTTGGTCACAAGTCGTGGCTTGGTTCCAGTGGTTCTGTGTATCGTGTCATTGTAACGTGACACTAGCTCAGGTAACAAGTCCAACCAGCGATATGAGCCTTGAGCGGTAAAGGCTTTCAACATATGAGTTTTCAATGTTCGGTTAAACCGCTTGACTACACTGGCTTTGAGATTGCTGTACGTGGTGAAATGGTGAATATCCAAAGATTTGAGAAAACTAGAGAATTCCTTGTTGAAAAATTATTTTCCCTGGTCGGTTTGTAACTATTGGGGTTGACGTTTGGATTGTTGAATAATATGTTTAAAAGCTTTGGTGACTAGCGGGCCAGACTTGCGAGGCACCGGTTCAACAAAGGCCATTTTGGAATATACATCAATGACTGTCAACATATAGCGTACACCATGGTTAACGCTAGCATAGGGAATCATTTCCACCAAATCGTCTTGCCAAAGTTCATCCACACCCTGTGAAATCACATTGCGTCACTGATAGCGACGTCTAGCTGGGTGATGCAACTCGTGAGCAATGCCCACTTTGAGGGGTGAAGGCTTAGACAATAATTTTGGCATTTCAAAGTTCTTCTTCAATTTCTTGAAGACTTGTACTCTGTATCCCTGTCTTGTGTGTATCCTGTACAATGTTTAATTATCGTGTGGTGTAGGATTAACGCTTCTGTTCAAGTGTGTTTTACAATGGATGAGTTCCCTAATGCTTAAAGTAATAAAGGAGCATCCTCTGAAATAATTAGTAATTGGGCGAAGTTTTAAACCAAGTTCAACCTGACACGAGAAGCAAAGGAAATAGGAGAGTGAAAGAGGCTTGAGCTGTTTAAAGTTGTATTCCTGGCGGCAAGCCAACACGTAGTAGGTAATTCGTTATCTTACAGATTCATATACAATAGTAATTCAATAAGTACGAAAACACTATTAGTTCAGATAAAGAAAATGAGTTACTTTTCGTTTTATCGTTTATGTGGTTCTGCTGATCCTTTTGTCGAGGGTAATTCGCGTTTGGGTGTTTTAATGTATTATTTACTATTCTTTGCTTCCACTCGTATGAAAAGATAGAAAATATACTCGTATTAATAAATTAACTGCAGTCTCAGCAGTCCATAAAGTAGTTAACGAAAAGTAGAAATTAGATAATGCATTGGAAGAATTTATTGCTACCTACAAGGTATCACTTAACAGTAAAATTTCTTGATAATGATTCCTGTCTGTTTTCAAATTGAGCGTCGTGGTACCTGTTATGTTGATAATTAACATATTCACACATGCAATTCAGTGCACGCTGGTGGAAAACTTTCATTCTGCGGAATTCAGTTAGTTATTGTTTTAATGGGCAGAGCAGCGAGGTCATCTGCCACATTGTATACAATTTAAAATGAGACTCGTGTGCTCCTATCACGTTACTATGTGCTGCAGTTCATAATTCACACTCATCCACCCACTTGTTGCCATTGGTTAGGTGATGACAGAGTCTTGCCAAATGTCGTCGCTCTTCTGCTGGGGCACTGTGAACAATTGGTGGTTGCTAAGACAGTATGATCATGGACGCCAGCAGGCCCCCACCCTGGAATCTTAAAAAGTAAAACTGTATGTAAATCAGAATTTATAATTTTTTTTACAAAAGAGCTTACTGTATTCTAATTAATTTTATGCTAAACATCCGTCGGGCGCAACATTAAATATAGTGGCAGTGGGCGCATTAAGCCTGCCTGGCACTCCTCAGAAATGTGAACTTTAAAAAATTACAATGTTTGCTGAAGAACAGTTTGGCTACGATAGCAAATACACTCAATCATTCTCTACATATTACGTAATTGTGTACGATGATGCGCAATCTGCCTGGCAGATCACGTTTGCAACAACAGCACATGTGTAAGAAGGTCATTGACAAACTGGCCGATATGGACTTGAATGTCACGTGGATCTAGGTAACTACTGAAAGGTGGAAGTAGCTTCGACCCCGCGAATGACAAATATGAGGTGTGAATTAACTCGCGTACCTGTCAGATCAGTTGCACCCACCAGAAAATTAAAATCATCCTATCTCAATTTTTCAATAGTGCTTGTGTGCTCTCACTTTATATTAGACACTTGAGTAATAACACAAAAAGCATATTGTAATGTATATCCGCGTACATTTCATTCGCGTGCATTGTGTTAAATATGAACGGTCGCCTCGACTGTGTCTCTGTGCTTATAGTTTTATGTTTATTTATTTCGTGTGTATGGTCTAGGATTGGATTTATATTTCATTTAAATTTAAGTAATAAAGTCTTTTCTTACTATATTTAATCCAAAAACGGGGTACTCACCCATTAATCGTCACATATTTGTAACCACACGGGCTAGGAAACTGAAATTTAGCATATTGATTACTCTGTTTGTAAGTGCTCACTAAGAAATTTTCTTAGAATATTCGAGTTTAAGTTGGTCTGTTCGGCCATTTCGCACTCATGCATAGGATAATATAGGCAAAATGGAAATTGTACAAAGACTGGAAATATCATATTTTACACCCCTCGGCTTGGCGCGTGAGACAATACTTGTTAAATCCCTGAGGGACCCCGAAACATTTTATGGCCCGAAAACCAGCCCTTTTCGTGCCAGGTCTATTTCCAAATTACTATATTCGCTCTGGGAAACAGATTAACAAATGGCCAAACGAAACCATGGCAATAGTTAATCAACTTTCTATTTCTGTGTGTAAAAGGAGAGAAGCGTCAGCTGACAACATTCGATAATTCTGCTGCTTCCCTCTTCGGCTCGGGTCGTCGTTCCAGCTAACATACTGATTACCAACAGCAGCTGTGTGTTTTCTGTTCGCCCAGTCTCGACAAATCTAGATCGACTCGTTGATTGAATCTTTTGCTAAGTTTCTCTTCTAACTCTCGGCTCGGATAAATTCAATTCGTTTTTTGCGACTGTTAGCGATTGACTTTCAAGATGGTTAGTGGTAAAGTTGCTCACTCAATGTATTCTATGTGTGGTAAATTAGCACGTGCCAACATAAGAAATTGTGTTGTTTAAGTGTATTTTGTAAGTTCTAGGTTTAAAGTGGATTTTCCAGATGATATACAACATTAAATGACTATTAGTCCTAACTACCTTCCGTAGTTAGATACAGTGTCCACTGAACACCTGACAATGGATCCTTGTTGGACACTCAATGTAGGCTACATAACATGGTCCGATAGCTGAAAGCCTCATGGACCATCAAATCAAAACGTTGCCTCAGAAATATCTGCACACTGTTGGACACCGCGGACTACTACTCAAATCCATCATTATCCATGGCCTCGTTGCGTAGTGGCTAGCATTCCTGGCTCTGGCAAGAAATGGAATTCTGGTCTCAGGTCTGGATCGGGGTATTCTCATCCTCGTGAGGCAAATCTGATAAGAGGCCGGTTCAATTCCCACCTCAGCCATCCCTGAAGTGGTTTTATGTGGTTCCCCAATTCTACTCCAGGTAAATGCCGGGATGGTTCCTTACTTACGACCATGGTCCCTTCCTCCCAATCCTCGTCTGAATTACAAATGAAATTAAAATCCACAGCCTGCTTCCAGTCCCCGACCGGGTCAGGAATGGCATGAATGAAGCTCCCATCTAGCGGCGAGGATATGACCTGTGCCGGCTGCCGAGGCCTGACGCACTCCTCTGGGGCAATGATTAAATGAATGACAGATGAAATGAAATGATAGTGGAGAGTGTTGCTGGAATGAAATTTTGACCGGGAAAACCGGAGCACCCAGAGAAAACCTGTCTGCCTCCGTTCTGTCCAGCACAGATCTCACATGGAGTGACCGGGATTTGAACCACGGACACAGCGGTAAGAGGCCGGGGTGCTGCCGCCTAAGCCATGGAGGCTTGACTGAATTACAAATACGCACGCTAATACAGCCAGGTAATCCGACAAATTCCAAAAAACCAAGTACACGGTGAGACATGACCAAGATGTAGCAAAGCTCCTAAAGAATAAACAACAAAAACAAATAACTCCTTAACAATGGTTAACTGACTTCGTTAAAAAGCTGTACGGATTCAGAATAAAAGGGGACTGGATCTGGCACATGAGGTTTGGGTAGTGTCAGCATTCTAAAATCTGCCAACGTATTGTGTTTATTTTGAATTGAGGAGAGATATGCATATGAAATCGTTATTATTGAAAAATCTTTTTTCATAATTTCAGTTGAATG
This sequence comes from Meconema thalassinum, assembly GCA_946902985.2. Lineage (NCBI taxonomy): Eukaryota > Metazoa > Arthropoda > Insecta > Orthoptera > Tettigoniidae > Meconema > Meconema thalassinum. Next base: position 138,322,680 of record OX336398.1, on the reverse strand, counting down.
TAAAATAACCTACAAATTCTACTTAACCACAATATTAGAAACATTTCTATTGGATGAATTTATCCATTTTTAATTCACAATTTAAGTACACTTCTGAGATGTACACATGGCCAAAGAGATCGTGTGTCTGCCTGTGTGTGGGATTCGGTAATCTGCCCCCCCCCCCCCCCTATCAATTCAAACACGGTGAAACCGAACTGAACGAAATGTGGTACCGAGGTAGCACTAGCAAAGCGCACTTCAGTGTCATGTTTTATATCGCCGCCATCTTCACGGAAACAGAATGGTGGCCACCCAAATGTTCAAAGCTTAAATCAAATAACGACTAACCTAATCATCTGATCTCTACCAAATTTTGCAACAATATAATTAGTGGTTTAGTAAGAGTTCTGGCACCTCCTCCTCCTCCCCTCCTCACAAGATGGCGGCAGAAGGTTAACTTAACCTAGCCTAACCTAACAATATGGCGGCCGTAGCTTAACTTAACCTAGCCTAACCTAACAAGATGGCGGCCATAGCTTAACTTAACCTAAGCTAATATACGAGGTATGATCAAACAGTTTTAAAGAAATTCAAAATGGCTGTCATAGATGGTCCGATTTGGACCCATGAGGTATCAAATTACTCGGGGTGAAGTCCCCTTTCCAATGGACAACATATTTCCACCAGAAAATAAAACCTACCCCTACTAGGGGGTGAAATTGTAACTTTTTAGAAAATCTCGCGTTTTATGTGCAACATGTGGGAGTTTCTATGCTAATATGAAATTAAACGTTGTTCCACACAAGAGACATGTGTACGGTGGAAAGCCAATATGAATTAACAAGCTTGTTTTTTGTTCTTACGCATGCCCTCTCATGGCGTTTGTAAGAGGGCGGGCTTTCTAAAGATGGCGACTGTAGTGTAGCCTAACCTAACCCAACCCAACCCACGAGGGGTGATCAAAAAGTATTCCAAGCGGCGCTTGTCGGTAGGCAAACCAATAATCAAAGAGGGGCATGTCAGGCATTGAGGCGATAGCCCCTTTTGAGTGATCCCTGTTGATTGGTCCCTTTTGATTGATCTCTGTTGATTTGTCCCATTGGATTGCTCCCTGTTGACTACCCCCTTTGGACGAGTCCTTTTTGAAGGGAGTCATTTTTGACGGATCCTTTTTTGACAGGTCTTTTTTGACGGGTCCCTGTTGACGGGTCATTGTTGACGGGTCATTGTGGACGGGTCCTTGTTGACGAGTCCCTGTGGTCGGGTCCTTGTTGACGGGTCCCTGTGGACGGCTCCTTTTTGACGGGTCCTTTTGACTGATCCCTTTGGACCGGTCCGTTTTGGACTGGTCCCTATGGACTGACCCATGAATTTATCCAAATTATGTCAAAGAACCTAACGACATTTTGTGTGTAAAGCAGTGTGTTGAACTGACGTTGTTTACCAGTCCTCACTACTACAATCTGTTAACGATATGAAAGGAAAGTGACGAAATACACGTGAACACGTGCGAGATGATATTATTACCGACCCCCTTGTGAAAACCACATGTAAGCTAACAAGTCACATCCGGTTTGGTTTGTATAAGTGTAAAACCTGATGGATAGAGGACATGCCAAGGGGCTAAGTGTAAAACTTGGTGGATGAATATGTTCTAGTGCTAGGGTTAATGAACACACCGTAGTACACGGGGCGCATGTAATTTGAGGACAGGCCAAGGGACCTAACTTGGTGGATGGATGTGTCATTTGTAATTGAAAGAGAATAATGGGTGGTATTAAGATGTTAAAACTGAGGAGATGGTACGTGCAGTAAGCCGTCTTGTTATTTCCGGTGTCATGTTGCTGACATGGCAGAGAGCACACAGTTCTGTTGCTATGACTGACGCTGCAGTAATTTAAAACCGCAGGTCATTGGATATTACACAGGTGTTCATGGTGCTAATGCACACACAAGTACATGAACCACACGCAAATAAGCTATACTGTTTTTATGGGTTGACTGTTAAAACTCGGTTCCTCAGTTTAGGGGCTGTGACAACGCGGTCATGTAGCTGTTAAAATATGCTCAGTGGTTACTGGGACAAGATGGTCGCTACACACAACAAGCTTTAAATACTTGAGGCTAATAATCTATACACACACACTTGCTTGTTCTAAACTAAACTGTCTTGCTGACAGTGCTCACACAGTAGGTAGATGACAGAATTGCTTGGCTAACAGAAATACAATCATTTCCGGTTGTCTAATGTTACCAGCTAACCATTTTGTGCTGCAGTGGTGAGCACGCGTGCCTCTTGCACTAAAGATTTTAACTCGATTTTCAGCTCGAGACCTAGAACGAACCAAACTAAGAAAGAAGGGCATGGTGGCGCAGTGGTTAAGCTGTTAGCCTTTCACTAAGGTGGGCTAGGGTTTGATTTCAGGTTAATACGCATGTCATAAACATATAAAAAAGGCAGAAATAATGTTTTAAACTGATCACACTTGTCTCTTTTCAAATTATTACTTGAATTACAAATGCAAAGGTGGACTGGGTTTGATATGCAGTTAATGCTGCCTATCGCACACTAAACTGTAAGGACGCCATATGTAGAGCTATATGTAGAGAACTACCTGGCGATTTTATGAACTGGCAAAGCTATGCCGCATAAACGGTGCAGGATACAATCTAGCAACCATAATTCGTATCTTGTGGAACAGAGAAAATGCACTTTTGCCTTGATGGAAAACAAATGTGTGCAGACGAATGACCCACGCATTAGCCTATCATGGGGTTATAACCACGAGGAGGAGGTGTGATTTCTATATTTTATTGTTTAGAGACATGGTTTTTGTACCCAATAGATTTAGTATTCTGTAAATATTCATTTTTGTAATTGTAAATAGTTAATTTTTTATAAATAGTGGAAACCATTTTCTTTTTGTAATGGTAAATCTTAAATGTATAACTAAAAGTTCTTTGGGATGAGTGTGCATGTCAATGATGCTTTTGGAGATAAATAGAGTGGTTAACAATGGCATTAATAGTGGAACATGGGGATAGAAATTAAGAAAACCAGACAATACCCATACACTATTTTTGTTTATTTAATGTAAGAACTTGTACAATAGTTATATAGAAAATACAACTTTCTTTTGACCATTACTAACTAGTCCTTTTTGATCCACTTGCATATCAAGGGCATATGACTTTGTAGTTCAGCCCCTTAAAACGACAACAACAACACTACCTCTTGCATAGTCTGTGATGTTGATGACTCTTGAGACGTGGAAGATGGATTAAACATAACTTTTACAACAGGGGTTAAACGTTGCTCAATAAACAATGCACTATTTTGAGTAGCAACATTTTTTCTTGTACTAGCTTTTTTAGCATTGTCATGATAAATTGTTGACACTAACAGTGTTTCATCTGGTACACCACATTGATGATCACTCACACTTAAAACCTTACCATTTCTCCTTTTTTAGATTGCCTCGACATCTTTTTGACCTCTCTTTTGAGCATCGCCAAAACATTATTCCTTAAACATTTTGTCGTCTATAGTTATAAGAGTAGCCTTTATAGAGTACGCGTTGTTTACCTTGGTTAGTTATAGTAAGTTCCATAGTAGCAACTAACCTGTTAGTATGATTTGCTCTCTACAAAGGTTATAACTGTTCTGATAATTAAATCATTTAGCGTTGGCTTTTATATTTAATATGTACAGTTTAAAGTGGTAGAAAAGTGGTAGAAAAGTGGTAGCAAAGTAGCAAAGTGGTAGAAAAGTGGTAGCAAAGTAGAAATGTGGTAGCAAAGGGGTAGAAAATATTACATGTATTGTTAAGAAATAGTTTAGCTGTTACATGGATTCATTACACAATAATATCGATATGACGAAGCTCATTTTCTATATCCAATAGTTCTTCCTCATATTCAGTCTGACCAGCCCCTTTTACAGGCATGCAAGTACTGAAGCCGCTGGATTAGCGTACTGGGATTGTTCCAGTAAACAAATTTAACAAATGATTTTTTGGGTGTAAACAGAGCAAAACCATTATCATCATCTTCATAATCATCATCATCAATATGATTATCATTTATATAATCATCATCTTTATCATCATCACTATAACTATCTAAAAAAAATTCGTTGTCCCTTATCCGCGGTAGTCTGTTGTTGTTGTTTATGTTGTTGATTCTTTAGGGGTTTTGCGGCATCACGGTCTTGTAGCCCCGTCAACTAGGGTGTGTGTAGAAGTTGTCTGATAACCCTTGTCACTGTGATGTGTGTTCGCTTACTAGTGTGCGTACTTTTATACGAGGAAGGATTTGGGTAGGAAGCTGCAGTTGTTTCATTTGAGATGCATGGACAACATTGTCATTTATCCCCGTATACTTGGGCGAGTTTTGAATTTTATCTGATAACCTGTGTTATTGTGATGGCTGTATTAGTGTGTGCATATATAATTCAGGTGAGGATTCACTCAGTCAAAGTATAATATCCGTATTGCACGTTATATTTCAAGAAACTACTACAACCAACATTCAATTATACTCCTTGAAAACGACAAAGAGATATAAATATACCCATGCATCTACGAGAAAGTAGCCTATATGTTCTTTACTGAACATCCTGTTACTTTTGTCGATGTATCCTGATACAACTAGTCTTTACCCGTTTCCAAGAAATGAGCATTATGAGGTTGATTTACAAAGAAAAGCGAATATCTTTGGACAAAAACCATTCCTCCCATTATTTTATTTATTTATTTATCGTATACCTTAAGATAATGTATCCAACGGTTTCAGAGCAGCGAGATGAAATAACGTGTAGATCGAGAGGCTCAGAGTCCCTTGTTAGGAATAAAGCTTTAACTTTATCTATATTACATCGATTGTTGATGACCATGCGGTCTTCGGTAAAATTCAGGTCGTAATGTGCATGTTTCTGCGATATCCGCGATAGCCAGGCTAAAACATCGTATGATATCACAGAAAGGGTAAATCGAACCTTTCACAAATGAATTGTCCTGATATTTTTCTGCAAAAATAATCAATAAGCTCGCGTGAAATAAAATAAATTATTTGGGGGCGTTATCTGGAATGGGTTTGTTGGTTCCTTAGATAAATGTCCCAAACGAAACACGCACATTTGGACCAAATCGTTCTACAGGAATCATATATGCAAATAAAAATCCATTATTTCTTACAAATTTTAATATTCAATCCATGAAGGATAAAAACAAGAAGTTCCGTGACGAACTAAAGAGCCTACTTTTCATGCCAATGATTAATCTACAGTATATGAACCTATCTAGAATAATGACGAAATTAAGTTGGTAATATCGAAATGTCTAATTAGTCCGAAATATACCTGGTATAATGTAGCCTAATAGAGCATTACAGTTGGCAGCCCTGGTGACTGAATATATTCTTAGTTCCATTTCTTAAGGTACAGAATTAAAAAATTTGGTTGAAGTCCAATGGACGTTACATGCAGTTAAACATTGGATCTATCAGCACGCGAAAAAGCATGTTGGCAACAATGTCATGCGTGTGCTGGTCAGAAATAGCCTAAACTGAAATATTATGATATCTTGTTGTGCCAATTGTGGACGAAATCCATTTGTTAGTTTAGAAGTCACATATATTTTAAAATTGGACCTATCAGCAGGCATAGATTCATGTTGGCAACACTGACTTATATTAATTATTCCAAATTAATCTAGAATGTCAGGTGCTATACGTGTGCATAGTATAGGGCTGTTGACTTGCATACTTCCTTATATTTTGATATTAGGTTAAAATAAAAAATATAGACAGCATGTATTAACAGTTGGCAGCCCTGGTTGCTCTTAAGAATACTTATAGTCATATCTGTTATGTTACACATAGCACATACGAAATTCGGTTGAAATCCAACTGATAGTATAGAAGTTACATTTATTTAAAAAATGGCCCTATCAGCAGGCTTAGAATCATGTTGATAGAACTGAAGTATATAAGTTACCCCAAAATTAATCTAAAATAGGTACTATACGTGTGCATAATTTAAAGCTGTCGGCTTGCATACTTTCTGATATAGGTTATTGATATTTGGATAAGAGAATAGAGAGATCAATTATTAACAGTTGGCAGCCCTGGTGGCTCTTAAGAATATGCTCAGTCATATCTGTTTATGTACACATATTACATACAAAATTTGGTTGAAATCCAATTGATAGTGTAGAAGTTATAGGCATTTAAAAATTGGACCTATCAGATGGCTTAAAATTATTTTGGCAACACTGTCATGTATGGCCTCCTGGAAATTAAACTGAAATAGTGTTATCTACATGTGTGCTAATTTTGGAATATCTCCCATGCATACCTTCTAAGATATCCAACATGGAGCTCAAATTTCTAGTGCGTTTTTTCAGCAGTTGGTAGCATTGACATCATTTTCAAATATGGTCGTGAGATATTCCGATATACATCTTTACTCATAATAAATTTGGTTTCGATTTCTGCAGCCGTTTAGGAGTTGATAGGGGGGCCACACACACAGCCAGACAGACGGACAGACAAACAGACAGACACACATTTTCCCGGATCGATCTCATAAGACTACTCTTTCCCCATTTTTGCAAAGTGTGAAAAGTAGGCTAATAATATAATAATAATATCCCCAAATATAATGGGCTGAGTTAGGTTGGGATTGTTATTTTCCGTAATTGCCCATAAAAGGTTTCCATCGGATCGCCCTAATTTAGCCTCAAATGATATTTAAGGATTGAAGAATCTAAAATAATAACATCGATCAATTTTCAAAGATGTTCAGTGTAATCAAATACATATTACTTCACTGAGCAATGCTTTCTACGATTGTCAGGGCATAAATTTATGCAACGTTCCCCGTTGGAGAAGAAATAGATATGTTGGAATGCGAACTATTTTTAGCCTACTTTCCACATTTTGCAAAAATGAGGAAAAAGTAGACTTATGGGATCGATCCGGGCAATTTTGTGTCTGTCTGTCTGGCTGTGTGAGCATACTATCAACTCCTGAACGGCTGCAGCAATCGAATCCAAATTTGGTATGAGTAAAGATCTATACCTGAATATCTTCAAGCCCATATTTGAAAATTATGTCAGTGCTACCAGCTGCTGAAAAACCGCAATTGAAATTTGAGCTTCATGTTGAATATCTTGGAAGGTATCCATGGGAGCTATTCCAAAATTGGCACACATATAGATAATAATATTTCAGTTTAATTTCCAGAAGACCATGCATGGCAGTGTCTCCAAAATGATTCTAAGCCTGCTGATAAGTCCAATTTTTAAATGCATATAACCTCTACACTATCAATTCGATTTCAACCAAATTTCGTATGTACTATGTGCACATAAACAGATATGACCGAACGTATCCATAAAAGCCACCAGGGCTACCAACTGTTAATAAATGCTCTCTCATTGTTTTCTTATCCAAATATCAATATATCAGAAAGTATGCAAGCCGACAGCTTTAAACTATGCACACTTATAGTACCTTACATTCTAGATTAATTTGGAGTACGTCAGTGCTACCAACATTATTCTAAGTCTGCTGATAGGACCAAATTTTAAATATGTGTAACTTCTATACTATCAAGTGGATTTCAACCAAATTTTGCATGTGCTATGTGCACCTTAACAGACATGACCAAGCTTATTCTTAAGAGCAACCAGGGCTGCCAACTGTTAATAAATGCTGTCTCTATTTTTTTACCCTAATATTAATATACCAGAAATTATGTACAGTAAGCCAAAAGCTTTAAAATTTGCACACGTATAGTACCTGACATTCTAGATTAATTTGGAGAAACGAATATACGTCAGTGCTGCCAACATGACTCTAAGCCTGCTGATAGGTCCAATTTTAAAATGCATGTAACTTCTTTACCCTGGGGGTATGTGAAAAATGATGATAATGGTGACAATTTATTTGAATGGATGGATGTAAATAATCTCACACTGATATATGATGCTAAAGATCGAGGAACCTTCCATTCTGCTCGATGGAACCAGGATTACTCTCCTGATCTATGTTTTGTCTCCAATAGCCTAATGATACCAACACCACGAATACAAAGGCACGTTCTGAATGACTTTCCGCGTAGTCAGCATAGACCAATAATGTATAACATTGGTATTAATATCCCTGTTATTAGATCTACACCCCACCCTCGATGGAACTTCCAGAAAGCTGACTGGGATTTGTTCGCCAGTTACACTGATGCCAACATTAGATGGGCGCAACTAGTCCCTGAGAAATATGACCGGTTTGTTGGATTAATCAAATCTGCTGCTAAACGAAGCATTCCTAGAGGCTTCCGTAAAGATTATGTCCCTGGATGGAATGAAGAAACAACGCGCTTATGTAATGATTTTGAACGGAACAGTAGTCTTGAGAAAGCTGTTGAATTACTAACATCCTTGGGCAATGATAGAAGAGAGAAATGGTACAAGACTGTTGAAAACTTGAATTTCACCCACTCAAGCAGGAAAGCATGGTCACTAATACGAAAACTGGATTCAACATCCTTACCCACAAGAAAGCATTCCGCTTTCAACGTAGAATCCATAGCTGACCACCTTATTTCTACATCCAGGACAGAGAGAGACAAGAGGTTTAGCAGACAGGTCCGATTGGAATTCAACAAGTTAAAACGTGTGAAGTCCAACCTAAATTGTTTTATTCACGACCATTCTCATTAGAAGAGATACAACATGGTTTGGATGCCCTCCAGACTGGAAAAGCAGCGGGATTTGATGGTGTGTATCCGGAGTTTCTCAAGAAATGTGGTCCAGCTACCAAACGATGGCTTGCAAATTTTCTCAGTTCCATTCTACAATCAGGACGTCTTCTACCGTCTTTCAAGAAGACCAAAATAATTGCAGTACTGAAGCCAGGAAAAGATCCAAAGCCACCCCTAAGTTACAGGCCAATTGCCTTACTCAGTGTCACCTACAAATTACTTGAAAGACTGTTACTGAATAGAATTGCTCCTTCAATTGAGCAAGAGATTCCTGTTGAGCAAGCTGGATTCCGCCCAAAACGAGACTCCTCTGATCAAGTCCTCGCCTTAACTACATATCTAGAAATTGGCTTTGAGAAGAAACTTAAAAGTGTTTCTGCCTTTCTGGACCTCTCTGCGGCGTACGATACTGTCTGGAGAAAAGGACTTCTGCTCAAACTCATAAAGTCAGTCCCGTGTCTTAAAACAGTGACTCTCATCAGCAACATGTTAAGTAATAGGCTATTCCAAGTTCACAATGAAAGTGCCAGAAGCAGGTTCCATACACTCAATAATGGTCTACCTCAGGGTTTAGTTTTATCCCCTATGCTATTTAACTTATACATTCATGATCTGTCAGAAACGGTATCCCGTAAATTCATCTATGCGGACGATATAAATCTTACGGTCCAGTGCACCACTTTTGATGAAGCAGAGGATTTACTGAGTGAAGACCTTAAGAAGATGAATGTTTATTTCAAAAAGTGGCGGCTTCAACCAAGTCCTTCTAAATCTGAGGTAACCACATTTCACCTTAACAACCTACAGGCAAACTACCAACCTAGAGTGAAGTTCGGGAACCAATATCTGAAGTACAACAGCTCCCCTAAGTATTTTGGAGTGATATTGGACAGGGCATTAACTTTCAGACAGCATATTGCAAAAACAGCAGCAAAATTAAAAAGCCGTAATAACTTACTAAGTAGGTTAGCTGGAACATCATGGGGCGCTGATGCCAACACACTCAGGACTACTGCTTTGGCTGTCGTTTACTCTCCAGCTGAATACTGTGCAGGTGTATGGTTGAACAGCTCCCATTGCCAACTGGTTGATATTCAACTCCGGCAGACAATGCGGATTATCTCTGGCACTCTACATTGCACTCCCTCACAGTGGCTACCTGTACTGTGTAATATTGTTCCTCCTCACATCAAGAGACAGCAAGTTCTTTTCCGCCTGTGGCGCAGAATTATGAATAGTGAAGTTCTCCCAATCCACCAAGACGTCAATCAACCTTCCACATCCAGGTTGAAATCACAGAAACCAGCCTACAAGACGGCTATGGAACTTACTTCAGCTCCATTCAACCCCCGAAATACATGGAAAGTTGAATGGTCTATCTCTCCACCTCGTGGCCTAATTGAAGTACTTGATCCTACCATCCAACTACCTGGATTCCATCTCCCTCGAGCAGTCTGGTTCCGTCTGAACAGAATTCGATGTGGCACTGCTCGAACTAGAGCAGCCTTACATCAGTAGGGTTGGATAGACTCACCTCTTTGTGATTGTGGATATGAAGTGCAAACCATCAAGCATGTCGTGCAGGAATGCCCTCTATATATGTACTCTGGGATCTTAGAAGAGCTCCATGCAGCCACACCACAAGCTCTTGAATGGATTCAAGACCTGGCAGCCCATATATGAAGGGTCCTAAAGCTGTAAATTGTTTATTTGAAAATTTATATTTATTAATTATAGTACTGTCTTGTAAGCATCATACGCTAAATAAATAAATAATACTAACAAATGAATTTCATCCAAAATTGGCACAACAAGAGATCATAATATTTCAGATTATTTCTGACTAACACATGCATGACATTGTTACCAACATGATTTTACGCGCGCTGATAGATCCAATGTCTAACTGCATGCAACGTCCATGCTATCCATTGGACTTCAACCAAATTTTGTATTCTGTACGTTAAGAGATGGAACTAAGAATATATTCAGTCACCAGGGCTGCCAACTGTAGTGCTCTATTAGGCTACATTATGCCAGGTATACAGTATTTCGAACTAATAGAAATTTCGATATTACCAACTTAATTTCGTCATTATTCTTGATAGGTCTGTATAGATTGGCATGAATCTTAAATTTTAAGAAAAGTAGGGTCTTTAGTTCGTCACAGAACTTCTTGTTATCCATAAATTAAAGTTACGTTTCTCTTTTTTCATAATCCTTAAAGTCTACTGCATTATTATGTTGTACATATAAGTATTCATGTCGACCGACTGAAGAGCTACAAATGACAATCCCATGGTTTCCTACTTCTACTCCAAGCAATGGCGAGTTTTGTTCCTAACGTATGACCACCGTCACCTCTTCCAAATAATAGTCTCAGTTCCAAATACACACACTATTACAGTCATCACAATGTTGCAAGCTATCCAACATATTCCACACACACTCATGTATTCTACATGACCACTATGTTGGAAAGTTCCCAAACGTGAATGAACATCAACAGTAAAGGGTGTAATAAAATGTATTGACCAGAAAAACGGGAAAAGGGAGATAGTACAGTTAATACAAAAGGTGACAACAGACATTAACGTAGGAAAACTCACGACAAACATGGAAAGACGTAACAATGATTCACGTATTAATGTCTTATAAGCCACTGGACTATGCAGCACAACACAGAGTTTGTGGTATTTTTCTTACCATTCCGGTACGTGAATTCATGACATATGTTTTGCTACTTACCTTTCAACATACCTTGGGAACTGGAACATGGTACCGGTACATCCGACCTACATAGCTACTCTCAAAGTAGAGAGCAGTGCACGTTTTCCTGGCTGGCATGGGGAATCTAGAAGAAACAACCACAAGATAATGCACATGACAGAGAATCAAGAGAAGGCTAATATCACCAGGAATTTGCGTTTTCATACATTCAATAATAAATTGTTGGAAATGAAAAGAAAATGTAACCTGTCATGAGAAACCTGCTTACTCATTAATACGAAATTGTCCACACTTGCAACTAACCTGCACCTCACAACAAACTTGCAGGCAAACAAAACCAATTCACGTTAGTTTCACGAGCAGATTATGTAGAACTTCACATGTCATTCATGAATAAGAAGAATGATTACAAGGATTTGTAATATTACCAACATGAAGGTAAATCCAATATTTTATACAATACCAAAGTTAAACGCATTAATCCTAATACCTCTAGCCTATACAAGACATAGGCTAGATATTACAATTCAACGTGAACAAACCCAAATACAAATGCATTCACTCCAAATACGTATATGTCAATATACATTCACCTATGACGATAACATTCGCACGTGTCTCTATTTCATCCACAGAACACCCAATTCCTACTCTTAAACGTGCCGTTTGCAAAGCGTTTTGTCACTACCGGTACTTCTCCTTTTAGTAAGGGATTCAACATAATAGCGATGTGGTCCCTAAAATTGGATTATACGGCAACAGTTGTCGCAAACCGAGCCCAAACAGTAAACAAAAGCACGTGGTTGTCTTTGTTTTGGTTCAAAACAGTTCATAAGTGTTTCCAACGCCTGACAGTACTAACCTCGTTGGATTCGTACGTGCTTGAGGTTTGGAGCGTCTTCCGCGTTACACACCGGCGGGGCTAAAAACGGCAAAGCTTAGAGAGCGAGGTGATGGCAATGTTTAATTCAATTCGTCATGGTTGTGCGATGGACATCGAACAAAACTCTCGTAGCAAAATGAGACAGTCCGGTCTTCATCTTCATTAAAAATATCAACCTACGATTTTCATGACATACTTAACTCGTAAGTTTTTTACGAGATATACTTTTAAAGAACAAGTTAACAATTTGAAATGACACTCCTGATTAATCTCGCTTTTGTTTTTATCCCGAACACAAGAATATACTCTCCTGCGTTTATGCCCTGCTATGCATGCTCCCGCCTCGTCCACAGATTACCTTACTACAGATGGCCGACAGCCATGCTAATTCTTGGCACCTAAGACTTCAGCGCTGTCTGGTGTTTGACCGCGGTACTAGTTGACGTATAGCACCGCCGTGCGGGTAGCCTACCCCACCCTTCCCCTCGTTCCGCTAAATATTCTCGTCCTAAATGTTCTGCCCACTTCAATGTTCCGAAAATCACAATCTTCCCAATACTTATAGCACGTTTTTAAGTGTGGAGATAAACATATGATCTACAAGAAATAAATCACATTCAAAATACCAATAACAGTTTTTTTAATCATACCAAAGTGGGAAATTGTGAATTCCAGAATTCTGAAATGAACAATCAAGCATAGTTAGTTATTGTTGTTTTAAGGGTGGAACTACGAGGTCATCTGACCCTATTTTAGGACATGACTTCGTCAATAATTTACATGTTTACATTTCTTTCAGTTGCAATTGAAGCATATTGCATTGGTGACAAGAATTAGGCTACTAAAAGGCCTGCAGCATATTATTACTCACCTTAAAAAAATGGTCCCTCCAATTAACCACAGTAGGCCCAATTAGGCCTATAACCAATTAGTTATTAGAATAAACTGCAAAGGAAAAGTACTGGGAAGGGAGAATATTCATATCTTAAAATGCTTGATGCTGTTGGCAATAACAGTAAAATGTTAAGAAAGAATGCTAAGGAAACAGGTGGTGTAACCGGATCATCACACTAAAATTGTTAGTGTACAGTAATTAGTGCCAAATTCATTAGGAGACTGAAATTTCAGAAATATAATTGGATATTACAAAATTTCTATACAGTAGTTCACTTCATATTCCCTTTAAAATATATCCAGCTCACCAATTTAGCAGGGTGAAATACAGTAAGTACATAACAAAAAATCATCGCACACTAATACAGTAAATTCTATGACATGCTGTGAAGGGGAAAGGAGAAATAGGACATTCAATGAAAAACAAGAAAAACACTCAATACTGATAGAAATCATCATGTTTTATTTAAAAAGTTGTCAACGAAGAAAAAATAACAGCGAGAGCCAAGATCACACTTAGCAAACATACAGTAATCAAATCTGGTTCTCCTAAAAGTACGTGTTGAGGCATGTTCCTTTCTTCTTTCTTGCCAAGGCATAACAGTAGGCTATAGCAGAGGATAATTAACCTCTTCCCTCCTTGATGCCATGGTTAACACTGATGAACAGCAACGGTTACAGCCTAACGCGTCTCGATTAATGATTATTTTATCAACAGTGATTTTGTATGCCACTCTTCTATCAACAGTGATTTTGTATCCCTCATGTTGGCAACAATTTGTACGCCTCAGTGTGTGCCGTTAGAGTGCATCTTGTTGACAGTTGAATGAGATGCAAGCGCTGTCGGAACATGGCAGCCGTTTTTGAAAGAGCATAATATAGAAACACATATTTACATATAGGGCGCCAGGGAATGTTGTCCGCAGTGCCTACAAGCTGCTGCGAGAGATAACGTCACCAGTTACGTTGGCAGCACGGCTGTCGCTTGTATCATAACAAACAGTAAACTTTATACTCACCACAGCCATTCATAACATACTGTTGCACTCTTCCAATAATCTAACTGTACGCACTGACGATTTCCACAGCCCACACATGTGGCCTTCATCCTATCAGGGACACCGTGCTGCCAACTAAACTGATGACCGAACCCCTCGCATCTGCACGTCACCACTGCGGAGAACATTTCCTGGTGCCCTGTACTTTAGCACATATATGATGTGCAGTAGTGACCAGGGTTCCTAATTTCAATAGGCCTACGTAATATCGCCCAGAAGATGAAAGAAGGAGACAAGGTACCGTATGTAAAAGTCACATTCATGTCTGTTGCAAGTGTATAAGCCGCGTTCTACTTTCATTCAGAATGAATAACTTGGTAAAGTAACTCGTGGGAATAAATGCACTAGCTATATCAACCATTCCATTGGCATGCCGGTAGACTACAATAATCATTTATTTTTGTCTTGTATCTACCTCGCTGTTACAGAAAATCATCGACACTTATTATACCAAGAATATAATCGGCCCCTTATAGAGAATGTTATCGCTCGTTCTACTTTCATTCAGCGCTACCTTAATTCTGAATGTAAGTGGAACGCGGATTATACACTTTCAGCAGACATGAATGTAACTTTTACATACCTTGTGTCCTTGTTTCATCTTCTGGGCGATATTACATATTGAAATTAGGAACTCTGGTCACTACTGAACCTCAATATGTGCTAAAGAACGTAAATATGTTTTTCTATTTATTGATATTTTAAAAACGGCTGCCATGTTTCGACAGCGCTTGCATCTCGTTCAACTGTCATCATAGCTCACTCTAGCGGCACGCACCAAGGCGCACACATTGCTGCCAACATGTGAGATACAAAATCACTGTTGATAAAAAGAACTGGGATACAAAATCACTGTTGATCAAAAAAAGAAGTTCATCGGGATGCGTTAGGCTGTAACCATTATCAAAACTAAAGTTGTACGAAAAAATCATACATATTTATTACAGCGGAGCGATATACTGCATAATAATTACAGAGCATATAACAAAAATAACTCATTTCAGCCGTGGGGAAAAAAATCATTACAGAGAAATATTGCACACACTAGCCTAATTAAGAGCAGTGAACTGAGTGCTGCGCACTAGATACTAAACTTGGCACTTCTTTGTTTGGCAGTACTGTTATGGTACTGTTTTGAAGATGATTGATTTGAACAATGGCACCCACAGCTGTAATTTACCCTAGCCTATAGCCTATATGCTGTGATCCTATTTGGGATGGCTGGGGGGTCACAGACGGCGGAGGAGGAAACATCTATTAAAACATCGCTCCCTGATTTATTTCTCATCGATTCATGAGGTATTTTGGCTAATTCATCTATTATAGAGAATGTTATCACTCGTTCTATGTTCATTTAGCGCTACCTTTATTTTAGTAAAACACAGAAGCTAATTATTAATGTAATGGACATCCATGATTGATCCAACCCATAGGACAGCCTCCCTCACCTTTCAATAAATAACTAAAATTGTAATCCTGTGATTAATGTAACTAATCCACATGTGAGTCTACATGGGTCACTAATACCCAAAATTCCTCCAGCTTGATATTTGGGGAGTGAGTGTAGGTGGGAGGTATATCTCACCCCACACAAAAAAGAAAATTGAACCACATATTAGGCCTACACACATCATCCAATAAAAATAACTAGTTTCATTGTCAAGGTTTTGGATCAAGAGATCTTACTAAAAAAAATACTTAAAACATGGCAGGTGTCAGATTGGCCGAGTGAGTAGGCCTAATTAGACAGTAATTACAAGTCTCGAACACTTCAAGTCGCTTACAAATTGATTAGGTTATGTTTGTCGCATCGTGGTCATTGTAGGCCTACATGTTACAGCCCACATGCTGTACGATTAATTCAAGTGTACAAAATTAATGAATGAATTAATAAAACAGTGCATTCTACTCCGGGCGGTGAAGGTCACACCTCACCCATCTAGGGCTGAGATGTAGAACTACAGTAGTTACTAGTACTGCCTGTGACAGCGAGACAGAGGTTATCGAGAGGGCGCGCAAGGTAGTCCCAAAGACTATTTTACAAAACAATTAATTTTCTTTTTAAACAGTTACAGCTGATAGCTGACTGTAGGATGATCACAGCATTGCTGACTGTTTCTGAACACACAATAGCGGTATAGTGCTCAGAGCGAGGGGCAGAACAAGATGCGTCACATTATCAAGCTTTAGCACGCTTCCTTTTCAAGATCGAATTGTTTGTGGAGTTTTCGTGTGGACACTGCCGTGAGTATAGAAATGTGGGAACTCTAAACCAAGATGTAAACTGGGAGCATAGCGCCCCGAGTGGGGGGCTGCAGCAACTCTGGAGGTTGGAGATTTGATTCCCCGCAGTGACAGAAGCTGTCCTGTGCGTTGTTTTTCCATACTCCCTCCCAGTGGCGATTACTCCATGTAGTATGTGAGGATCATCACTTTAAATTTAATTTAAGAAGTGCCATCAAAGTAACCTGACTAAATAATTACAGAATAGCCTAATTATTGATACATACCCTTGAGTCATCAACTGAGAAGCGATGAAAGGAGCGTATCTCCAACCTCTACTTTTGCAGCCAAGAACACAAGATTCTGAGTGATGTTTTCCCATAACCTACATACAAAATATACAGAATGAGGTACAGAAACCATGAAATACAAAATCTAACAAAATATAATTAAATTAAAGTCATTAAATCTAGCTTTCTACGACTACGGAAGTCCACAAATAATAATGCATGGCACTCATAAGAATCCTATCGATAATATCAGCACTCTCTTAAGAAATCAATTGAATAATACATAATGCATTATCGGTAGGCCTACTTACCACAGAAATGGAAATACCGATACTGGTTTACAGGTTACATCCAATTGAAAGCGCCAAGATTACGGCACTTCTTTTTCACAGAACATCAAGAAACACGTGTATCTAAGGCGATTGATATTGATAATTGTTGCTGTAAGGGGCCTAACATCTAGGTTATCGACCCCTATTTAAGGCGAAATCAATCGAAAACTCTGGGGAAGAAATATTGCTGTAATGTACAGAAAATGTAAATACACCGCCATGTTTGAACAGAAGTAGTGCGCAGGAAGGCAATGCCGCCAACCGACAAAAATAATGTTTATTTAATGATAAGTGCCGTAATTATCGTCGGTGAGCAAAATAATTGCAAGGAAATGTCAATTAGGAATTATGTGTATATTTATTGACTAAATATAGGGATATGTTTGCAATTTAATTACAACGTGTATCATGCATATGTTGGCAAGACGATATACAGCTCTCCATACGACTGGCCGCGCTACTACACCAATGGTGCCGAATAATCCCTATCTGCACCCTGATTCTGTAAGAAATGGTTAAGCTATAACAAGTCTTTAGGACCCGTAAAGACTGGTTAGCAGTCGAATTGGTATTCTGTAACGCCAAATCGCATCCATGTTGTGACGTAGGTCTTACCGCTGAACCATCCACCGTAAAGGCATGTTCCGAGGACTTGTTAGCCGTTTTCTAGACAATGGTTAGCATATTTGCAACGAAAAATCAAAGATGGAAGCGAACAGCTGATATGTATGTTATCACTTAATGGCTTGAATATTAAGTTATTCATTAAAGATGGCCTAAGGTAGGTGCAAAACAATATATTTTTGATTCTTCAAGTTGTGCAAATATCTTTCTTTGACGATTATGGTAAATAGCATACCGGTACTTATTATGAATAATGTCCCGTGTAATGTTATTTAACTTACACTTTTATTTTTGTTTTCAGATGCAGTAAGCGATCTAAAACGATTATTTGATGGAGAAGAAACTGAAGCGCTATTTTACTACTTTGGAAATAATTAGCTTTCATTTTAATTGCAGAATTCGAATCATACTTGCGGAAGCTTGTAGTCAGTAGTCCTCCAAGCTTGTTTCTAGGTTATGGAAATAATTGCTGTCCGGAGTTTAAAGACACCTACCTAATGTACGGCAACTGTGCTTTTAATTATTTAAATTAAGGATGCAAATGTTACATTTCTTCTCGGCCTTGGCCTATGCCATTGGTAAATTATAATTAACTTAATTGTGGTGAAGAGACATGACAATATAATTATCATAATGGACTTTCACAAACTGAAATTGACTCATTTACCTAAGAGAATGAGAGGAAATGTTATCTCCATCGTCAGAACTGGTAGTATCAAAGCTTTCAATCCTGATCCAGTAAGTATTTAAACAATATGCTATCATTTAAAACCTTGGCAAATAGCCTTAGTAGGCAGGCTGGAACATAAAGAGTACCAGTATTTTACTATGCTTTCATATTGAACTAATGAGGGAAGTTAATGTTACATACATGTAATGCATGCAGTCTATTAACAGTGTAGGGGAGAAATAAGAAGTAATATCAGACCCCAAATGAACTAAAGTTTTTGGTCAGTCTGCTTGGCAAGTTGTCATTGCGAAGGGAGGACTTTCATGTAAAAGATTACATTGCATGCTACTGCTGGAAACTAAAACCTTAGCACTGGCTACACGTAGTTGCTCTAAATGTGTCACCTGAGCCCAGTATGTGATACTAGGATCTGTATTCCATTTGGCCTGAAGCAGCATCTGCTGAGAATTGCAATACAAGGACTATGTTTTTTTTATAGATTCTCTAAATTACTCATGTGAATTGTTTCTGTAGACACTCATATGGTGTATTACCAGTAGGCAATTAAAATGTGATAAATCTTATTGCTGTTATAGGTGATTCTGGCCACTTGGTTGAGTCTGTTATTTATTCCAAATTTAAATCCTGCTAGATTGTTCTTACGAGGAATAAACATCACAAATGTTCCAAATAGTTCTCACAGTTTTAATAACCTGGTATGACACAGCTCGGTCATCTAAATGGATCACATGAGAAAGAAAATTCACAACATGGTGCTTTGGGAGTTTGTCTAACATCAAGGTACATTAATTTTCTTCATTTCATTGTGTTATCATTTGAGAACTAACCTACATGCAACAAGGTGTAAAGCTTTCCAAGAGTGGAGTTTACCTGAACCGAAGTAAAAAATTCTTAAACTACTGAAATTAGTCAAAATACCTGCAGTAATGGTATCTGGAGACGATATAGTAATAGATGTTTACTCCTTCGCTGT
Organism: Meconema thalassinum; assembly: GCA_946902985.2. NCBI lineage: Eukaryota > Metazoa > Arthropoda > Insecta > Orthoptera > Tettigoniidae > Meconema > Meconema thalassinum. The sequence goes on along the minus strand of OX336398.1, from coordinate 138,303,236 downwards.
CTGTAACCCACCCAGCCATTCCAAATAGGATCACGACTTATGTAGATGAAATTCCGTCTGACTTTGCCATTTTTAGCACCATGTACAGTACTGCCAACCACACGTATTCGATACTATATCGCATCCGGCAGACCAATGGTTTACGCCTAGACCAATAATTGTTAGGTAGCGTTAGCTAATATAAACACCCCTGGTTTTTGTCACGCACAGTGGGGGTAGTCACGCGTCAGTAATCTTTATCCAGGCCAATGGTTTAGCCAATTATCTTTTTTCACATAATTACAAAGGGGCGGAACTACGAGGTCATCTACCCCCTATGATTTATTATTAATGTAGTTATTGTTGTTTTAAGGGGCAGAACTACGAGGTCATCTGCCCCTATTATGAATGTAAGTGGAACGCAGATTGTACACTTGCAGCAGACATGAATGCGGCTTTTTACATATCTTGTGTCCTTGTTTCATCTTCTGGGCAATTACGTATTGAAATTACGAACCCTGGTCACTACTGCACCTCATATATGTGCGAAAGTTCGTAAATATATGTTTTTATTTATTGCTATTTTTAAAACGACAGCCATGTTTCGACAGCGCTTGTATCTCGTTCAACTGTCAACAAGGTGCACTTCAGCGGCACACACCGAGGCGCACACATTGTTGCGAACATGTGAGATACAAAATCACCGTTGATAAAAAGAAGTGAGATACAAAATCACTGTTGATCAAAAAAATATATTCATCTGGAGGCGTTAGGTTGTAACCATTGTCAAAACTCACTGGTCTGAGCGTGTTAGGCTGTAACTATTGTCAAAAACCATTGGATTGGACAAAACAAAGGTTAAAATGGCTGGATGTTGGTGTGGCATAGTACCGCAAGGGCGAGGTTGGCAGAACTGTTTTGATTATGATTGATGTGAACAGTGGCGGCCACAGCTGAAATTTTGCCTGGATAGTTCTTGATCCTATTTGGGATGGTTGGGTGGGTCACAGACAGCGGAGGAGGAAACATCTATTAAAACATCATTCCCCGATTTATTTCTCATCGTTTGATAAGGTACTATACAGAATGTTATCGCTCGTTCTATTTTCATTCAGTGCTACCAAACATTTGCCATGCTGAGCGTGTCTTGTGTCTGAAATTAGCTAAAATACCTTTTCTCTCCTACCGCTGAGCTCTCAAGGTGAAATGTACAGCTAAACGCCGGAATCTGTATGGTGCGTTTTACAATAGTATTTTTTTTTAAATGCATGCCAATGGCTTCTGCCTGGGCCAATAATTATTAGGTGGAGGGCTGCGTTAGCCATGTGCACGAATACACCCCTGGTTTTTGTCTCGCAAAGTAATGTAATTGATACTCAGAATGTAATTGATGTTTTTTGTGAGAGTGAAATTTCTTAAATCCAATCCAATGGGCTTTGCCTATACCAATAATTGCTACATAGCCGTTAGCCATACGCCTGGTTTCTGTCATGCACAGTGGGGCAATCGTGCATCAATAATCTTTATCCAGACCAGACCTGTGTGGTGTATTTTGTATCCCACATGTTGGCAACTGTGGTGATAGTTTAAAATTTGAAATACACTTATCTTCCGTCTAGTCAATACTTTTTTGTGTGTTTATTTACGCCCTAGGACATTAACTAGACGGAACATGTATTTCAAATTTTAAACTATCATTCGTCAATACGGACCAATCGTGAACAATGTTAACCCCAACCTGTGGTGATGTCAATGTGTGGGTCTTATAAATAGTTGAAGAGACCTCGTTGCACTGTCGAACATGGCTGCCATCGTGGAATGAGCAATAAATATTAATACATATTTCTCGTGCAGTAGTGACCTAGGTTAGTAATATCAGTTGGCGATATCCCCCAGAAGACGAAACAAGGCATGAAAATCTTCCATTTGTACTTACATCTTAGGAATTTTAAACATCATATTTGTCCCACCATGGTCTCTGCACAGCTGAAGAAATCAAGCGAATCCACCTCACTTCATGATCTGGGCCGGAATGATACAAACGCATCTGTTTGAACCATTTTTTATCGTTCTAATGACTGGCTCATCCCGCATCTGCAAAATGTGGGAATTTTAAACAGTGTAGGTTTCAACACGATGGGGTGCCGACTCACTTCGCAGTGGCCGTTCGACAACGTCTTTGGGAATCGCTGTTTCATATCACATGCAACACATCATTCTGTGACTAAGCACTTGGTAATGCATTCTTAACGAGAGCTGTTCGCTTATGTCATCGAGTTGATAACTCTGACTCTCAAACTCCGGTCTATCATGCGAAATACGAGGTTCATTTGGAGGCTTTTATATGCTGGTCTACCAAATTAATGTACACTTGTATTATTTGCTGGGTAACTTTATTGTATTTTTAGTGGTGATCGAAATGACAGATTACATCAAGGTCATCTGCCTGACTGAGTAATAAATGAGATTATTAATCTGTAAACTGAAGATGGTTCATACTTTGCATGACATGAGGTTAGGCGTTCCTTAGTGTGTTGTCCATTTGTGACGATTGAGTCTGATAAGTGATTGCGTTTATTGGTCTTGCTCAGTAGTATAGGAAGGGCAGTTTTCTCATTTCTTGAGAGTATTTCCAGACACTTCCCAGCATGGAAATTTAGCAAAATACTACACAAGACTGCTCCTCAAAAAAGAAGAGAAAAAACATTACCGGTATTATTATTTAAAATAATTATTCTTGTTTTCGCATAAGTATGTAGCCGGATTAAATTGTTTTGTTACACTATAATGGCTAACTTGAGTTTAAGAATGTAGTGTATAGGCTACACAAGCACATCTCCAGGTCATGATACAAAAATAAATCTGGAAATTTGTTTATAGATTTTTGTCACAGTACTGGTAACAATATCAGGGATTGATTTTCAATTTTCCAGGATTCTCTGCCAAAAATTCTGTGAAACACCTTCCAGTGCCCTGGTCTGAATGAGACGACGAAGAAACAAACTGAATTTGATTGCTCTGTAAACTGCTGTATTTTCAAATGTTTAATTTTATGTTATAAATTAAGTGTTCTATTTGAATAATAATTTGTTAAAGAAACCATTGTGTATGATTTGAGCCTTGCTTCCTGAACTGCTGCAATCCTGACACCAACTGTTCCTACCAGAACCAGTAGGCATTCCTCCTAATTCACGAGGTTTCTGTTTTCCTTCTTTATGTCCTTATGAAGGTTCTGCAATTAGAAAGTAGACTGTTTCATACTACTGTATGTGATAAGATTGTCAAGAATTCAGGTGAGAGTTATGTTATCCACATAATATTTCAATTTAGTTAGTCTTATCTCATTCCCAGTAGTAGTAGTATTTAGGGACAAGGTGTTGCCTTTGGGGACACGCTAGGGATGGATCAACCCCTGCCCCCTACTCCCCAGAGATTTTTAATCTGCATGGTGCTGATACAAACCTCTATTTTCTCTCTCCCCCCTTTCCTTCATGTAATAATACATTGAGTGTGAGGATCAAAGGTCATACTGTTAGTTGAGTGCCTCCTCCCTTCTGTGTAGAATCTTGGAGCATTGAGTTAAAGTATTGTGATTGCTATGCCCTAGGGCCATATAGAGACGAAAGGATTAGGCTAGGTAGAATATATTGAATTTAAAAGAAGGCTAATAAATAACTTCATCTGAAGAAAACTGGAATAAATTCCATTAAGTGGTAAATATTGCTAAAATGTAGAATGTAGTTTTATTCTGGGATAAGGAGTTAGAAGCACATCAATGGCCTACTGATACTTGCTTTCTACTAATTTGCAAACTTGTAACTTAACATGTAGACCTATCGTACGCAAAAGTCCTAGACTTATAAATTGACGGGCGTAAGGGATTCTGTGAGTAGTTCCAGTGGCATGAGCTTTTCATCATTCCAGGTGTGACAGATCAACATAATGCACCCATACCCCACTCCTTTCTGCTCACAGTTCTTAAAGTGAGAAGTACCTTTAAGGAGAATAATACTAAACTGCAGTCTAAATGATCCTGATCTTGGCTTCCTACAATTTCCACGGACCTCTTGCCACCTCAGTTTTATTATTGAAGGCTTGTATTACGATGGATCATTAAATCACTCTTTGACTTTCTTGGCTGCAGCCAGAGGAGCAATGTGGTGTTCTGACTAGAACAGACTATAACACTACATTAGGCCTACCGTGAAGAAAAACTGGCATACCATTAACTTCTATTGTCTTACTGCCCAAAGAGTTGATACCTCATTCTTGGAGATTTTTGAGCATTATTCTAAATGTATACACCTATTCTTAACAGTATTGTTGTTCATGTGTTAAACTGCTCTCAGTAGTCTATTAGGCCTACAGGTAAGTTGCCCAATAGCTTACTGGCCACGTAAAACATTTATCTTAAGTTTCTGTTACAGTTCATGTTGTAATCAACCAGAAAACACGCTATTTGATTCCTACTAAACTAAAATGAATATTTATGTGGACAGGCAATGTAATTTCTCTTCAAAAGAGAGTTGGGTGTATAAGGTTGACATGTTCCGCTGGAATACAGTATCCGTTGAATACTATAAATAAGATACCCCTAAATAAAATAAGGTATTAATTAAGGCAATAGCTAAAGAAAATCCTAACTGAAATAGATATTCATGTGAACAGACAGCGTAAATGTTTTCGCAAATGGGGTTAGGTGTACCGTATCTTATCAAGTTGAAGTAATCCGTATGAATGGTCAATGCATACGATAAATAAAACACCATAATAGGCGAAAGTATGGGTTAAGGCAATATGGAACATAGGAAATAGTTAAAAATAAAATGATACAAACTAATTGCGATATTGAGTGGTTTGAAATACGTTGAAATAACGCACCAATCGATTTACCCGTCATCTAGTGGAAGGCTTTCGTACTAAGAAGATGGCTATGAAATCCTGATCCTGAACTCGTAACAAGCGTCATAACAAGGTGCCTTACAGAATACCACTTTGAGCCTCGCTAGCCATTTGTTGTTATGCCTAAGGTTATGATTCCGTCGTAACCATTTTGGTGGGTTGTTAAGGAGTGAAGTTACAGAATCGGGGTGCTGGTTGACACCCCCAGGTTGACACCCCGTGGCCTCGTCTCACCATTACTTTAGTTCCCCTGTACGCCGCTAGAATGCATTGCACGATACGCCGCACGAAGGACGCATCTAAATACGTTACATGATCGAACCTCGCATGCAGCAGCAGTGAAGCTGGTGTGGGCAGTTACTGCTCGAGTCCAAGCTCTATGAACTTGCGGGGTGCGGAGAAAGGGCAGGGAAAGGTCGGGCGTGAAGAGAAGGGTCTGTCAACAGCCCGCCGTGATATATGGTATTCCTTTCTATTCCAATACTGCTAACATTTGGCCGTTTCTCAAACCACTTCGGTGTTAGGAATGACTGAGTGAGTCACCGACCAATGTATTTGGTTCTGTACTATGCACGGACCGAGAAACCTCATCACTCGTCAACACCATTACTGATAGTCCACGATGCACATTCCTCTCAGGTTCACGCAGCTTAGCATCGAGCAGTACATCATCCTTGTGGGCAACCGTCGCATTGAAACATTTCGTTAGTGTTATGACTCACTCAGAGCATCTTGATGTCCGTCACACTGTACACGTGAGATATTGGGGCATTGTGTGTTCCGTAATTCAAAAAACGGAATGCCTCAACTGCAATCCGTGTTGGTGGAACAAAGTTGATTGGTAGTAGTTTATGAACATTATGTACCGGTAGCTTATTATTTGTTTATTTTGGTGTTTTCTAATTTCTTGTTTCATACCAAACAATCATTTGGGTAGTATTGTTGTCGTTGTTAATCAACAAATCGGATGTGCACCGGAGTTAATTTCAATGTTTTGTACAGTTGGCTTCCCCTGTGCTTCCTCCAGTTCTCCGCATGATACTTTCTTTCTCCCATCCGGTTTCATTTTAAATCCATTCAATATTGTTCTATTTTAAGCCTCCGTGACTTAGGCGGCAGCACTCCGGCCTCTCACCGCAAAGTCCGTGGTTCAAAACCCGGTCACTCCATGTGAGAATGGTACTGGACAAGCGGGGCAGACAAGTTTTTCTCCGGGTACTCCGGTTTTCCATGTCAAAAATTTCATTCCAGCATTACCAGTGCCGGATTAAGGTAAAATGAGGCCCAAGTCCCTCAGATTTTGGGGTCCCTTTATTCTTTTTCAAATATATATATATATATTGCACCTGTACATTTAATAAAGTATATACCGGTACCGTAAAAGAGTTTTGATTTGATGAACAATTTAACAAATTGAGGCCCCCAAATAATTGTGGGCCCTAGGCCTGGGCCTAGTGGGGCCTAATGGGTAATCCAGCACTGAGCATTACCTTCATCTGTCATTCATTTAATCATTGCCCCTGTGGAGTGCGACAGGCTTTGGGAGCCGGCACAGTTCATATCCTCGTCGCTAGATAGGAGCTTCATTCCTTCCATTCCTTGACCCGATCGATCGACTGGAAGCAGTCTGAAGATTTTCATTTTCAATATTGTTCTATTTACGCTAAACAATAGTGCGAATATCCTTTGATATCTCTCCTGCGAAAACTTCATCGTCTCTTCGGCTGTAAGCAGTGAAGGAATAATATCCTACCGTATTGAGTTTGATGTTGAAGTGAGCGTCTTGTTTAAAGCTGAATGTGAACTGAATAAAACACAACTACTCACATGTTGTACGCGAAGTTAACCTGCTCGCAGCTTAGGCCTATATCAGCCGTGTGGAGAGACTTTTGAAACACGATATTGTCAGCTAAGACCTGTGATAATAAGAATAAATTGCATGTTCTCAATATCAAGGTTGTAGGATCGAATCCTGGCGCAGCCAGTTGGCATTTAAGGGTACGCCAATGTGAGGGACCTCTGTCAGCAAATTTACTGATACATTAAAGATCCTCTACGGGGCGAAATTCCGGCACCCCGGCGTTTCTAAAAGCCTCAGTAGTTAAAAGGGACGATAAACGAAGAACATTATTATTATATTCTCAATATTATTGCTGAGTGGCGAGGTAATGGAGGGAATAACTCGGTTCTCAGATGTTAGCTGATGACATGTCATTCCGGGAAAGAACTCGACGCTTGATTCAACATTAAACAGTTACATTGCAAGAGCTTTCTTCAACAGTGAAAAGGTGTATACTAGGTAGGTGAGAAAAGAAATTTTATTGTAATATGATTATAACTTTAATAATAATGTGTCTGTAAATGAATTGATAAATTATCTCAAATTAACTTACTATTGGTACAGTAATCTTGTTATTGGTGATTTGAAAGTGGTTTCTCATTAAGTTAAGATGGTTTTTACCTCAAACAGTGGTTGTCAGAGCAGCTTGTAGATATTCCACAATTCAGATAAGTCTCCATATCACATCTTTCAACACATATTAGTAAACGAACACTGTTTTTCTATGTAGCAGTTCTAGCTCTATACCATCATCTCAGCAGAGTACTCGTAGGTGATTTCTGTATATAAGTTTACAAATGTAGATTGGGGCTTAAGTGTATCAAAGCAATAAAAACTACACCTTCATAGATTAGGTGGTGGAAGGAGACAGTTTGTTGATGGGATTATCATTTCTCAGACTTGTGAATTTATAGATATAGAAATAAATTGTTGTTTCATGTTTTAAAAGCTTTTGTACTGGAATTTATCAGTAATAGTTGCCATACTTTGTGTGTTTTAGCCGTGCTTTTTATATTTAGAGGCCATTGATCACTTGTAGGTGTCATTATGGGTTGGTAGTGCTTTGTAGGGCTATTTGTCATTAATAAATGGATCTGACGATGCTCGCTTTGTGAGCGAAACATATCAAATGGATTTTTCCTCTTTTCTAGTCCATGTATTTTTTTAAAGTTATTTTTCTCATGTGCCAGTGATTAAGATTACATTCTGTTGACTGATTGAAAGTTGCAACATCAATTGGCCATTGCTTAAGGCTAAGCTAATCATCATCCAAGAACTCTTATTTAGAATACCAAGGATGGACGAACAGCCATTGGTAAATGCTACAATAATCTTCGACCAAGCACTCACCAATAGAATAATAGGGATTAATGAACAGCCATTGGTAAAGGCTAGATTACTCTTCATCCAAGCACTCACCAAGATTTGACCAACAACCACTAGTAAATGCCAGGTCATCATCCAATTACTCACTAACAGATTGTCAAGGTTTGACCAGCAATTATTCGTAAAGGCTAGGCTAAAAGTCATCCAAGCACTCACTTATAGAATACCAAGGATTTACTGACAGTCATTGGTAAAGGCTACATTAATCTTCAACCAAGCACTCACCAATAGAATACCGTAATAAGGATTAATGAACAGCCATTTGTAAAGGCTAGATTAATCTTTATCCAAGCACTCAACAATAGAATAATAAAGATTTATAAACAGCCATTGGTAAAGGCTAGATTACTCCTCATCCAAGCACTCACGAATAGAATACCAAGATTTGACCAACAACCATTAGTAAATTCCAGCTCATCATCCAATTTCTCACTAACAGTTTCTCAAGGATTGACAAACAATTATTCGTAAAGGCTAGGCTAAAAACCATCCAAGCACTCACTTATAGAATACCAAGGATTTACTGACAGTCATTGGTAATTGTTGGGCTGAACACCATCTAAGTAGGTACTCACTATTATACTACCAAGAATTAATCAACATACCGTAGGTAAAGGCTAGGCTAATCTACATCCAAACACCCATTAATATAATGTCATTTATTTAGTTCATTTTTAGCCTATTTTCATTTATGAAAAAATAGGATTACGAGATCACCTTTTGTCCGTGTGTCTGTGTGTGCGTGTGTGTGTGATGGTGTGTATCCCCCCTAATAACTTCTAAATGGCTGGAGCGATTTCAATGAAACCCGGTAAGTTCATAGCACTATTCCGGACGACCACGACCATGCCCTTCAAATTTTGTTAAGTCTCACAAATCCAACATTACGGCTGTGCGAAATATTTCACCAGCATTCAATATCTCCGAAACTATTATCTATATCACCCTGGAATATTTTACGGTGATATTTATTTATTTATTTATTTTATTAATAGGTACTGTTACAGTTAGGCAAAACCTGGTGGTAACAATATATTTACATGTTGCTTGTAACTCAATTTCTCTCCATAATGTCTCTGGGTTCCCTGAATGCAACATTTAATTTCTCCTTGAAAGCTTTTAAACTGTTAGGAAAAGGTTCTAAGACTTCTTCGGGTAACTCATTCCATGTTTGAATACCCCTGTTTATAAAATAATACTTAGCTAAGTTTGTTTTTTGAATGATGGGCCTAATTTTGTATTCGTGATATCTCCTACCCATATAATCTGGATCATGCATTCTGTTTCGCAACTCATTCCAGGCCGGCTCCCCTGTGTATGCTTTGTACATCTCCTGGAGTCTTCTTTTATGCCTTCTGCTGTGTAGGGATTCCCAACCCAATGATTTTAACATGTCAGAGACACTATCAGTTTGGGAGAATTTGCCAAGTTCGAATTTTGCAGTTTCCTTTGCACCATCTCCAATTTGTTCGTTAGAGTTGATTGGTAGGGCTCCCACACACTCGTGGCGTATTCCAAAATTGGTCTCACTAGACATTTGTAAGCCAGTTCTTTGGCCTGAATACTGCTACCCTTCATGTTTCTCATAACAAAGTATAATGACTTTTGTGCCTTATTAGCAACGCTCTTAACGTGCTGACCCCAGTGTAACCTTTTATTTATGGCAATCCCGAGATAGCTGCATGACTCCACTCGAGGAATAATTTTGTTTCCTAATTTATAATCAGCTATTGTCCCTTTTCTGCTGTTAGTAAAAGACAGGCATTTACTTTTTTCTGCACTTATCCTCATGTTATTTCGGATAACCCAGCATTCTATACGTTCCAAGTCTTGCTGGAGGAGCGCAGTGTCAACTTGATTTTCGATTTTTCTATATATTACACAGTCGTCAGCGAACAGTCTGACGTCCGATTTAACATATTCTGCCAGGTCGTTTATATATAGAAGAAACAACAATGGCCCAACTACACTTCCTTGTGGAATTCCAGAGGTGACTTTTGTCTCTTTCGAAAATACTCCCCCAACTTTGACTGTTTGGGTTCTGTTTTGGAGAAAGTCCCGGATCCAGAATACCACTCTTTCATCAAGACCCAAATTTGCAAGCTTATGTAACAGGAGGTCATGTGGAACCATGTCAAAAGCCTTAGCTAAGTCAATGATTACACTGTCCACCTGGCCTCCTGTGTCCATGACTTCTGCTATATCTTGACAAAAACCCACCACCTGTGATTCACATGAATATCCTTTCCTGAATCCGTGTTGTCGATATCATACAACCAGTTATTTTTCTCCCAAAATTCCCTTATATAATCTGCAATTATTTTTTCCATTTGTTTACAAACTACTGCTGTCAGACTCACTGGTCTATAGTTACCCGGCATAGTTCTGTCCCCCTCCTTTATAAATTGGAACTACAATAGCTTTCTTCCAGTCGGACGGGACAGACCTATTGTTCAAAGAGACTGTGAACAATACCCTAAGGAAGGGAATTATTTGTTCTCCGCCTATCTTGAGAATGTCGCCAGACACCTCATCGAATCCTACTGACTTGAATTTTTTTATTTTCTTCAGGTTTTTTCTAACCTCCCTGTTATGAATAGTGAATGGTTTAAATGTATTTTCCTTTAATTTTGAAGGAACGGACATGCTAGCTTTCGCAGTAAAAACGCTACAATACCACTCATTAAGCACTTCAGCTTTTTGTGGGTTTCCTACTACTAGAAGTTCACCTATGTGACTTTTGAAAACCTGGTAACTACAAAACCAACATGGCGGCCAAGCGAAGTTGCTACTTTTAAATAGACGTTTCTCGCGATTTAGCCAACCAAACGCAATAAAACTTGGTACAGTATATGTTTATACACATTGTAATGGACCGACATCTAACTTCGTCGAATTGTTTACATAACCTCAAGATGGCGGCTGTGCGAAATATTGCACCGGCATTCTATATCTCTGAAACTATTAGCGGTATCACCCTAAAATTTTGTACGGAGATAAAGGGCACTATTGGAAGTTCATCTATAAGACTTTCAAAAACCGGTTAACTACAAAACGAATAAGCCGGCCAAACGAATTTGAAAATTTTAAATACACCTTTCTCGCGATGTAATGATCCAAACGTAATGAAACTTGGCACTTGATATGTTTATGCACATTGTATTGCACTGGTATCTCATTTAGTTCAATTGTGTACATAACCTCAAGATGGCGGCTGTGCGAATTTTAAAATTAAGTTTCTTTTTCTTGTGTCGTGATCATGCGATCGAAGTGAAAGTTTGAATAATGAACCTACGCAATAATTTTCCTTTAATGGTAGATAACTGTATGGGCTATACATATTACAATCCAACATGGCGACCATCCGAAATATTTAGATGGATCTCAATATCTACGAATCTATTACAACAATCAAACTAAATTATTTAATGTTAATAGGGGCTATTAACATAAGTTCACCTATAGGACCTTCAATAACCTGGTCATCACAAATCCAACATGGTGGCGACGCGAAGTATAAATATTCACATGGTCGTTTCTCGCAATGTAACTATCGGAGTGCAGTGACACTTGGTACAGTAAATCCTTATACATATGTTAATCCACTGGCATCTATTTATTTTCAATTGTTCCCATAACTACAAGATGGCAGTTTTGCGAAATTTTAAAATCTCGTATTTACTTCTTGTGTCCTAAGCATGTGACTGAAGTTTGAATACTACACGTACACAATATTCTTCATGTAACAGTGCATAACTCTTCAGACCTACATATATAAAAATACAACTTGGCGACCATCCGCAATATTTAGTCGGTTCTCAATATCTACGAATCTATTACTGCTATCAATCTGGCAATGTGTATGTTGATAGAGGCAGTTAACATAAGTATGATATATGAAAATAGGCTGTATAGTTCTTCACAGAACTACTTGTTATTTATGTATTTACTTGTTCATTTTACACAACAGGGCTCAGAGTGCACCTCAATAACAGTGCACCTGCACAGTAAAATAGAGTTCCACGTGTTTCTACATTATTAAATAGTAGTATCTATGTATAAATCTTATCGTTAGTACGTTCACAAAGATTTCTAAATGCATCGTAGTAAGAACACAGGTTTCAAAATGAATACATAGAAAACTAAAAATACCTGTGTAACTTTAATAACTAGGGAACAGTTTATCTACACATACTGTATACATTGTGGGTTCGGTTTGGTGTGATAGATAATTGTATTTCAAATATGAACTCAGCGACTGGATTATAATTTCCAAAAACCGGGCTAATTAGGAAACAGAGATCTTGTACCCAGTTCACACGAACTTCATCGTTTTAAATACTGCAAAGCCTCCATACCAGTGAATTATTTTGTGGTATACAGGTAGTTTTTGTTATATCATTTTTGAATGTTAGGGATGATCTTGTAGTTAGGATATAGATAGGGATATAGAAATTTAGGAGTGGTAGAAAGAATGAGTTATCAATTTGCCTGTTGACAACTTTATAACAGCCTTTTCGTTTACTTGCCTGCCATGCACCAAACTAGTCATGCCGAAATGCATTAAAAGTTCACCGTAGGGCGACACGTGTGGTCATTACCCTGTATTTTAAAGTTTAAATACCCGAGGAATTTCTTTCGAAATTGAATAGATTTAATGCAAGTTTGCTTCAAGGGACTCCATACTTGACTGGTATACTCGTGCTTGAATTTCAGCATGACAATATAATGTTTAATGCAGGTATTGGTGCTAGTGACTGGCTTAGTGTTTTACATTATACAAATTTTACATGCGGTAAGCATCTCAGACTGTATTTTGTACATGACAAGTAAATGCAAGCTTTCGCTCAAACAGGATTTCTAGATCTTTCTTCTCGCTTACTGTGTGTGACGACTGAGGTTCAATCCCATAGACAAATATGGTTGGCTTCTTCATACAAGCCCTTAGTAATAGAATGCCAAGAATTGACCTACAGGCTTTGGTACAGGCTAGACTAGTCATCATCCAAGTACTCACTAATACATACCAATGATTGAACAATAGCCATTGCTAATGGCTAAGCCAATCAGCTTCTAAAACATTCACTAATTAAATACCAATTATTGACTAACATCCATTGGTAAAAGGTAGCAGAATCTTCATTCAAGCACTTACTATTGGAATACCAAGTATTGAACAGCAGCCATTTGCTAAATACTTCCTTTGTAGCAATTGAAAATTATATCCATGCTATTAAAAGCTTTTATCGTAAAATAAAGTACAAAAATATGATAGGATCCTTCAGTATGCCTTCCTTCGGAGGGGAAGTAAAGGCAGTGGGTCCATGTCATAGATCTTTGGCACGTAAGGGAACCTAGCACTGCAATTGCTAGTGTGTAGCAAAATTTGTAGGTTATATTTCGCTAGTTAAGAACGCTCTATCAAGTTCCAACGTTCGCCGCTAGGTATTAATGACAGTGGCATCTAGTAGCTAAAGTTGAAATTGAACTTGTTTGGAGCCCTTGGGCGTTCATTCAAATATGCCCAGCTATGGCCCTTGGCTGCGATTCTTCTATAAAAATAATACAAATAAAATATCACGTGAGTGAATGTCCTTCTCAGAGTAGGGTATTGTCTTGGTAGAAAACAGCCATGAGACTTTCCCGAGCAAAAATAAAATGCTGCTTTCGTCAAGTGTAGGTCTTATCTGGGAGTTTCTAGGAGTATTGGTCTTCAGATGCCCGGAATAGGTCGAGCATTGTTTCTGAAATATACCCTTAGTGTGTCCAATTGCTCACTTTCCATACCTGTGTACATGCTGACAAAGGAGACCTCCGTTTGTACAGACAGCTGAGATTTATATCCTACTAGCTGAACCCGGCATGCGTTGCAACGTCAATCAAAGAAAGTGTTGGCGTTGTAATTTTGTTTCTTGAAGTGCTTGTGAACACACAGTTATTTTTTCATCTTCCGCTAATTGCCTCCGAACTATCGTAAAATGGATTAATTAATTTAGAAACATTCGTGGGAACGTCCACAACAACTCACCAAAGTTTCATTACAATCGGATGAATGGCATATGAATACATACGAAATTTCATTTATACGAATCGTGTGCTGTCACTCATTTGTTGAATGAACTCGTTCGCTACCTACTGTGAAGTGGATTTACTAAGTTAGATACCTACACGTAAGTGCACACAACAACTCATCAAAGTTTTATCGCAATCGATGAATGGTATATGAACGCCTACAGAATTTTGTTGAAACGCTTCAAGCGTCGTCACTCATTTGTTGCATCTACTCGTGCGCTAAGTATTGTAAAATGGATTTACTAAGTCGAAACCCTTCCCTGTCGTGTACACAATAACTCATCGCAATCGGATGAATTGCATATGAACGCATACGGGATTTTGTTTAAACAATTTGCATGCCGTCACTCATTTGTTGAATCTACTCGTACGCTACCTATTGTAAAATGGATTTACTAAGCCTGAAACCTTCCTTGGAGTGTACTCGCCGATCCACCAGAGTTTCATCGCAGTCGGATGAATGGTATATGAATGCATACGGGCCTTCTTTGAAACGATTCGCATGCTGTCCTCATTTGTTGAATCTAATCGCGCTACCTATTGTAAAATGCATGTACTAAGCCAGAAACCCTTCCTGGTGTGTACACAACAATTCTTCAAAGTTTCATCGAAATCGGTGGAAAGTTATATGAACGCATACGGGACTTTGTTGAAACGATTCGCATGCCGTCGTCCATTAGATGAATATACTCGTGCTCTACCAATATTGTAAAATCGATTTACTACGTTGAAGACCATCCCTGGCGTGTAGACAACAACAAATCAAAGTTTCATCGCAATGAGATGAATGGCATATAAACGCATACGCGATTTTGTTCAAACGATTCGCGTGCCGTCACTCATTTGCTGAATCTACTCAAGCCCTACCTATTTTAAAACAGATTTACTAAGCCTGAAACCTTTCCCGGAGTGTACTCAACTATTCACCAAAGTTTCATCGCAATCGAATGAAAGGTATATGAACGCGTGTGAGAATTTTTTGAAACGAATCGCACGAATGGTATATGAACGCATTCGGGACTATGTTGAAACACTTCGCGCGTCGTCGCTCATTTCTTCAATCTACTGGTGCGATACCTTTTGTAAAGTGGATTTACTAACCCAGAAACCTTCCCTGAAATGTACACGACATCTCACCCAATTTTCATCACTGTCAGACGAATAGCATATGAACGCATACGGGACTTTGTTGAAACGCTACGCGCGTCGTAGCTCATTTGTTGAATCTACTCGTACGCTACATATTTTAACATGGATTTACTACGCCAGAAATCTTGTCTGTAGTGTACACAACCTCTCTCCCAAGTTTCCTCGCTATCGGACGAATGGTATGTGAATGCATACAGGACTTTTTTGAAACGCTTCGCCCGTCGTCACTCATTTGTTGAATCTACTCGTGCGCTGCCTATTGTTAAGTGGATTTACAAAGCCAGAAACCTTCCCTGAAGTGTACACAACATCTCACCCAGGTTTCATCGCTATCAGACGAATAGTATATGAACGCATACGGGACTTTGTTGAAACGCTTCGCGCATCGTCGCTCGTTTGTTGAATCTACTCGTGCGCTGTCTATTATAACATGGATTTACTAAACCAGAAACCTTGCCTGTAGTATACACAACCTCTCACCCAAGTTTTATCGCTATGGACGAATGGTATGTGAATGCATACAGGACTTTGTTGAAACGCTTCGCCCGTCGTCACTCATTTGTTGAATCTACTCGTGCGCTACCTATTGTTAAGTGGATTTACTAAGCCAGAAACCTTCCCTGAAGTGTACACAACATCTCACCCAAGTTTCTTCGCTATCAGATGAATAGTATATGATCGCATACGGGACTTTGTTGAAACGCTTCGCGCATCGTCGCTCATTTGTTGAATCTACTCGTGCGCTGTCAATTATAACATGGATTTACTAAGCCAGAAACCTTGCCTGTAGTGTACACAACCTCTCACCCAAGTTTCATCGCTATGGACGAATGGTATGTGAACGCATACAGGACTTTGTTGAAACGCTTCGCCCGTCGTCTCTCATTTGTTGAATCTACTCGTGCGCTACCTATTGTTAAGTGGATTTACTAAGCCAGAAACCTTCCCTGAAGTGTACACAACATCTCACCCAAGTTTCTTCGCTATCAGATGAATAGTATATGATCGCATACGGGACTTTTTTGAAACGCTTCGCCCGTCGTCACTCATTTGTTGAATCTACTCGTGCGCTACCTATTGTTAAGTGGATTTACAAAGCCAGAAACCTTCCCTGAAGTGTACACAGCATCTCACCCAAGTTTTATAGCTATCAGACGAATAGTTTATGAACGCATACGGGACTTTGTTGAAACGCTTCGCGCATCGTCGCACATTTGTTGAATCTACTCGTGCGCTGTCCATTATAACATGGATTTACTAAGCCAGAAACCTTGCCTGTAGTGTACACAACCTCTCACCCAAGTTTCATCGCTATGGACGAATGGTATGTGAACGCATACAGGACTTTGTTCAAACGCTTCGCCCGTCGTCACTCATTGGCTGAATCTACTCGTGCGCTACCTATTGTTAAGTGGATTTACTAAGCCAGAAACCTTCCCTGAAGTGTACACAACATCTCACCCAAGTTTCATCGCTATCAGACGAATAGTATATGAACGCATACGGGACTTTGTTGAAACGCTTCGCGCATCGTCGCTCATTTGTTGAATCTACTCGTGCGCTGTCTATTATAACATGAATTTATTAAGCCAGAAACCTTAACTAAAGTATACAAAACATTTCACCCAAGTTTCATCGCAACGGGATAAGTGGTATATTAACGCATGTGGACTTTTCTTGAAACAAACGCACGTCATTTTGTTGAAGCTACTCGCGCGCCATCTATTGTGAATTGGATATACTACGCCAATAACTTTTCCGGGACTGTGCACAACAACTCACCAAAATTTGATCGCAATCGGATGAATTGTATATGAACGCATCGCCATTACGCATTTGTTTAAACTACTCGCGTGCCATCTATTCTGAAATGGATTAACTATGCCTATGAACATCCCGAAAATGTGTACAACAGCTCACCAAAATTTGATCGCAATCGAATTAATAGTTTATGAATGCATAAAAGACGAACGGACAGACATTACTTTATATAAGATAAGAATATAAGATTAGAGAGAACACCATCAGAATGAGAAAATAATTGAGAAATTCCTCCGTAATTAGACTCTACTGGCCCTATGGTTAATCAGAATTGGACTGAGTTATAAAACGTACGTGTGTACGGGTATCATTCCACGGATTCCAGCATAAGATGTGCACAGAAGCTATGAGCGGCTAACAATAGAGCTGATCCGTGTAGAATTGGCAGAATGTTACAGGTTTCTTATTGGTTCTTGGTAGATTGAGAGTATACTCATCGGGTTTTAAGCTGTTTACTTTCATTCCTTGAATGTTGCAAATTCCATGTTTTGAATTGCGCGATAGATCAGAAACCAAAAAATATTATTCATAGCATGCTTTTTATGAACCTGTTTGCAGGTCACTAAAATTTATATCATGGTGCTGGGGCCGTCACTTTTCTCCAAGGTCTTATATGAATTTCAGCTTTGTGTGTTCTGTGTGCAATGTACGGTACGAGTGTATAGGCGTGTAATTTAGTGTAATAGCTAAAATCTGCAGTCAAATACTTGACTTACGTGCACAGTTGCAGGCTGATACCTTATCGTGTGTTTCCTTTTTTTAACAAGGATGAATTCATCGCACATTAGTTAAAGTATCAAAGTTTTCTCCTTATTTTATTTCATTTCGACATCATACCATTCACAACAAACCTCATTGGTGTAATATTTCTTATAAATGCCTTACAATGCGTTTATTTTAAACATTCAACAACTAAATAAGCAGTTCTCGTGTACTCGTAGGTATAGTGTTTGTACAACAATGCAGATACCTTAAAGTAATAAAAGAAATGCAGAAAAGCATTATTGGCGCTATCACTGTACAATGTATTACTGCACGTGTCGTATTGATAGGGTTGTTCTTTACTTACATCTTATATATAAAAGTGAAAGTCTGTATGTATGTGGGTGGGTGGGTTGGTTCCCTTTACAAATCCACACCGTTCCACCAATCTCAACCAAACTTTGCATACACATAGTTTAAGACCCAGAAGGAACGGCTGCATACATGAATTTTCGATAGTCTTTCTCATTCTTCTGATTTCGGCCCTTTTGCACTCAAGCAAAGGCTAATAAATTCATAAAATATACTCATGAAGGAATGGCAAGGCAGATAGTTTCCATGGCAATATAGCTCAAGTCGAGACACGGCCGACTGGATGCCAGTTGCGCTCTGCACTACCGGTATAGAAAGTGAGGAGCTTTACTTGAAATCCCGTTAGTTACTCAACTGCTCACACAGCACTGTCAACCGAGTATAGCATAACAAAGGCTTGACACTATCTACTAGATATTTGTAATATACCACTCACTCACTCACTCACTCACTCACACATTCATCACGAAATCTCAGAAACCACCTAATGGATTGGAATGAAATTTGGTATGCAGCTTCCTCAAGGGCCACAAACGCCCACCAACAAAGGGGTTTTGGATATTCAGGTTCTAAAGGGGTGTTAAGGGGGTAGACCTGCATTTCACTGAATAGCAATATCTCCCGATTGGTTTCATTGGGGGATGTGATACTCGGCACATAAGCACATCATTAAAAACAAGATGTTCAGTAAAGAACATATAGCCTACTTTCTCCTAAATGCATGGGTATTGTTACATCTCTTTGTCCTTTTCAAGGAGTATAATTGAATGTTGGTTGTAGTAGCTTGTTGAAATACAACGTGCTATAGGGATATTAAACATGAATATGAGGTGCCCTTTGCTAGAGCTACCTCTGTAAAAAAATTCATTCAATTCGGTTTCACCGTGTTTGAATTCATATGGGGAATGGATTTGCAGACATACATGGCCGCTATTTGCAAACTATTGGGCTGATGACCTTGTAGTCAGTCATAAGATGCTTTCCACAAAAAGGCATGTTGTTGCAAAATCTGGTAGAGATCAAATTATTAGGATGGGCGTAATTTGATTTAAGCTTTTAACATTTGGGTGGCCGTCATTCCGTTTCCGTCAAGATGGTGGTGATATAAAACATGACACTGAGGTGCCCGTTGCTAGTGCTACCTCTGTACCAAATTTTGTTCAATTTGGTTTCACCGTGTTTGAATTGATAGGGGGAATCTATTTCCACACATAGATGTCCACCATCTGCAAACTATTGGGCTGATGATCTTGCAGTTTGGTCAGAATATGCTTCCCACATAAAGATATGTTGTTGCAAAATTTGGTAGAGACTAGGTTATTAGGTTGGTCGTAATTACATTTTAGCTTTTAACATTTGGGTGGCCGCGATTACGTTTCCGTCAAGATGGCGGTGATATAAAACATGACACTGAGGTGCCCTTTGCTGGTGCTACCTCTGTACCAAATTTCGTTCCATTCGGTTTCACCGTGTTCGAATTGATAGGGAGAATCGATTTTCACACAAAGATGGCCGCCATCCGCAAAATATTAGGCTAATGACCTATTAGTTTGGTCAAAGGATGCTCCCTCCATAAAGGTATGTTGTTGCAAAATTTGGTAGAGATCGGATGATTATGTTAGTCGTAATTTGATTTAAGCTTTGAACATTTGTGTGGCCGCCATTACGTTTCTGTCAAGATGGTGGCAATATAAAACATGACACTGAGGTGCCCTTTGCTAGTGCTACCTCTGTACCAAATTTCGTTTAATTCGCGTTCACAGTGTTCGAATTGATAGGGGGGGGGCACAGACATTCAGAGTACACACACTCACACACACACAGACACACTTTTTTTTCGCCCTGTGTTGATCTCATAAGTACTTGCATTTTTTGCAAAAATCGAAAGTAGGCTAATAAGAAGACACGTGTCTGAGGGTTTTTCGATGTGGTGCATATTATGTGGTGAAAGGGGTGAAAAGTGCGGGTTGAAAGATTCTTAACGGAGCCTGTATCTCTTAAACGACATAGGCGAGGAGCTTGAAACTCAGCGGAAAAAATCAACATAAAAAATAAGTAAATAGGTATTTGACCGTTTTTTCATTAATCCAATTGAAGGGGTCCATGGGGGGGGGTGAATTCTGGGGGGAAAAAAGCAGGAAAGAAAGTGTCCTAACCGATTGACTCACTCGCTCTTCAAACTCAGGGGGAAAAACTGCTTAAAAATAAGTAAATATGTGTTCGACAGTTTTATTGATAAATCAAATTTAAGGTGTTCATCGGGAGGGGTGAAATTCTGAAGAAGAAAGAATTGAAAAAAATTGTACTGATTCACTCACTCATCATCGCCCAGCCAAAAATATTGAAGTTGGAAACATGGAATTTTCGGGATATGTTCGTTGTATGTCAAAACCATACACTAAGGGAGGATTTTTGAATATTCAGTTTCTAAAGGGGTCTTAAGGGGGTTAAACCTGCATTTCATTGAATAACAATATCTCACGAGTGGTTTCATTTGTGGATGTGATACTCGGCATATAAACTAATCATTAAAAATAAGCAGACATGTGTCTAAGGGTTTTTCGATGTGGTGTATGTTATAAGGTGAAAGGGGTGAAAAGTGGGGGTTGAAGGATTCCTAAAGGAGCGTGTATCTCATAAACGACATAGGCGAGAAGTTCGAAACTCAGCGGAAAAAATCAGCTTAAAAATAAGTAAATCGGTGTTCGACCGTTTCTTCATAAATTCAATTTAAGGGGCCAATGGGGCGGGGTGAAATTCTGGAAAAAAAAAGGAGAGAAAGTGTCCTAACTGACTGACTACTCACTCATTCATCAAACTCAGGGGAAAAAGACAGTTTAAAAAATAATTTAATTGGTGTTCAAGCGTTTTTTCATCAATCCAATTTAAGGGGCCCATGAGGAGGGGTAAAATTCTGGTAAAAATAATTGAAAGAAAATGTCCTGTCTGACTCACTCACTCATCACGCCCAGCGAAAACTATTAAAGTTAGAAACATGACATTTTGGGAATGTGTTCGCTGTATGTCGAAAACGTCAACTAAGGAATGATTTTTGTTTATTCGGGTCTTAAAGAGGTGTTAAGGGGGTAAACGTGCATTTCATTGTATAACGATATCTCATGAGTTGTTTCTTTGGGGATGTGATATTCGGTATATAAACTAATCATTAAAATAATCAGACATATGTCTAAGGGTTTATCGATGTGGTGTATATTATGAGGTGAAAGGGATGAAAATTGGGGGTTGAGGGATTCTTAACGGAGAGTGTATCTCTTAAACGACATAGGCGAGAAGTTTGAAATTCGGCGAGAAAATACAGCTTAAAATATAAGTAAATAGGTGTTCGACCGTTTTTTCATAAACCCAATTTAAGGGGCCCTTGGAGAAGGGTGAAATTCTGGGGGGAAAACAGGAAAGAAAGTGTCCTAACTCACTCATCAAACTCAGGGAGGAAGAACAGCTCAAAAATAAGTAAATAGGTGTTCGACCGTTTTTATCATAAATCCAATTTAAGGGGTTCATGAGAGGGGTGAAATTCTGAAAAATAATTGGAAGAAAATGTCCTGACTTACTCACTCATCATCGCCCAGCCAAAATTATTGAAGTTAGAAACATGACATTTTGGGGCTATGTTCGCTCTTTGTCGAAAACGTGCACTAAGGAAGGAATTTTGGATATTCAGGTTCTAAAGGGGTGTTAAGGGGGTAGACTTGCATTTAATTGATAAACAATATCTCCCGATTGGTTTCCTTTGGGATGTGATACTCGGCATATAAACTCATCATTAAGAATAAGAAGACACATGTCTGAGGGCTTTTCGATGTGGTGTGTATTATGAGGTGTATGTGTGAAAAGTGAGAGTTGAAGGATTCTTAACGGAGCAAGTATCTCTTAAAAGATAGAGGCAAAAAGTATGAATCTCAGGGGGGAAAATCAGCTTGAAAAAGTAGTAAATAGGTGTTCGATCGTTTTTTCATAAATCCAATTTAAGGGGTTCATGGAGAGGGGTGAAATTCTGGGGAAAGATGTCCACTAGGGAAGGATTTTTGGGTATTCACTCATCATCCCCCTCCAAACCTATTGTAGTTAGAAACTTGGAATTTTGGGGATATGTTCGTTGTATGTCGAAAAAGTCCACTAAGGATGGATTTTTGGATATACATGTTGTGAGGGGGTGTTAAGGGGGTTAAACTTGCATTTCATTGAATAACAATATCTCACGAGTTGTTTCATTCGGGATGTGATATTCGGCATATAAACTAATCATTCAAAATAAGCAGACATATGTCTAAGGGTTTATCGATATGGTGTATATTATGAGGTGAAAGGGGAGAAAATTGGGGGTCGAAGGATTCTTAACGGAGCATGTACTGTATCTCTTATTCAACATAGGCGATAAGTTTGAAATTCAGCGGAAAAAGCAGCTTAGAAAATAAGTAAATAGGTGTTCGACCATTTCTTCATAAATCCAATTTAAGGGGCCCATGGGGAGGGGTGAAATTCTGGGGGGAAAAAAGCAGGAAAGAAAGTGTCCTAACCGATTGACTCACTCGCTCTTCAAACTCAGGGGGAAAAACTGCTTAAAAATAAGTAAATATGTGTTCGACAGTTTTATTGATAAATCAAATTTAAGGTGTTCATCGAGAGGGATGAAATTCTGAAGAAGAAAAAATTGAAAGAAATTGTCCTGACTCACTCACTCATCATCGCCCAGCCAAAAATATTGATGTTGAAAACATGGAATTTTCGGGATATGTTCGTTGTATGTCAAAACCATACACTAAGGGAGGATTTTTGAATATTCAGGTTCTAAAGGGGTCTTAAGGGAGTTAAAACCTGCATTTCATTGAATAACAATATCTCACGAGTGGTTTCATTTGTGGATGTGATACTCGGCATATAAACTAATCATTAAAAACAAGAAGTTCCGTGACGAACTAAAGAGCCTACTTTTCTTGAAATTTAAGATGCATGCCAATGATTAATCTATATGGATCTATCTAGAATAATGACGAAATTAAGTTGGTAATATCGAAATTTCTAATAAGTTCGAAATACTTTATACCTGGCATAATGTAGCCTAATAGAGAACTACAGTTGGCAGCCCTGGTGACTGAATATATTCTTAGTTCCATCTCTTAAGGTACAGAATTCAAAATTTGGTTGAAGTCCAATGGATAGCATGGACGTTACATGCAGTTAAACATTGGAAGACAGCACGCGTAAAATCATGTTGGCAACAATGACATACATGTATTGGCCAGAAATAATCTGAAATAATATGATCTATTGTTGTGTCAATTTTGAATTAAATCCATTAGTTAGTATAGAAGTTACATGCATTTTAAAATTGGACCTATCAGCAGCTTAGAATCATGTTGGTAGCACTGACGTAAATAAGTTACTCCAAATTAATATAGAATGTCAGGTACTATACGTGTGCATAGTTTAAAGCTGTCGGCTTGTATACTTACTGATATATAGATATTTGGATTAATAAAAATTGAGAGCATTTATTAACAGTTGGCAGCCCTGGTGCTCTTAAGAATACGCTCAGTCATATCTGTTTATGTACACATACCACATACGAAATTTGGTTGAAATCCAATTGATAGTGTAGAAGTTATATGCATTTAAAATTTGGACCTATCAGCAGGCTTATAATCATTTTGGCAACACTGCCATGTATGGCCTCCTGGAAATTAAACTGCAATATTATTATCTATACGTGTGCCAATTTTGAAATAGCTCCCATTCATACCTTCCAAAATATCCAACATGGAGCTCAAATTTCAATTGCGATTTTTCAGCAGTTGGTAGCACTGACATTATTTTCAAATATGGCCGTGAGATAATCAGGTATAGATCTTTACTCCTACCAAATTTTGTTTCGATTGCTGCAGCAGTTTAGGAGTTGATAGGGGGGGACACACACACAGCCAGACAGACAGACAGAAGGACAGACAGACACACGCACATTTGCCCGATCTCATAAGTCTACTTTTTCCTCATTTTTGCAAAATGTGAAAAGTAGGCTAATAAGCAGACATGTGTCTAAGGGTTTTTCGATGTGGTGTATATTATAAGGTGAAAGGGGTGAAAAGTGGGGGTTGAAGGATTCCTAACGGAGCGTGTATCTCATAAACGACATAGGCGAGAAGTTTGAAACTCAGCGGGAAAGAATCAGCTTAAAAAATAAGTAAATCGGTGTTCGACCGTTTCTTCATAAATTCAATTTAAGGTGCCAATGGGGTGGGGTGAAATTCTGGGGGAAAAAAGGAGAGAAAGTGTCCTAACTGACTGACTAACTCACTCATTCATCAAACTCAGGGGAAAATACAGCTTAAAAAATAAGTTAATAGGTGTTCAAGCGTTTTTTCATCAATCCAATTTAAGGGGCCCATGGGGAGGGATGAAATTCTGGTAAAAATAATTGAAAGAAAATGTTCTGTCTGACTCACTCACTCATCACGCCCAGCGAAAACTATTAAAGTTAGAAACATGAAATTTTGAGAATGTGTTCGCTGTATGTCGAAAACGTCAACTAAGGGATGATTTTTGTTTATTCGGGTCTTAAAGAGGTGTTAAGGGGGTAAACGTGCATTTCATTGTATAACGATATCTCATGAGTTGTTTCTTTGGGGATGTGATATTCGGTATATAAACTAATCATTAAAATAATCAGACATATGTCTAAGGGTTTATCGATATGGTGTATATTATGAGGTGAAAGGGGAGAAAATTGGGGGTCGAAGGATTCTTAACGGAGCATGTACTGTATCTCTTATTCAACATAGGCGATAAGTTTGAAATTCAGCGGAAAAAGCAGCTTAAAAAATAAGTAAATAGGTGTTCGACTATTGCTTCATAAATCCAATTTAAGGGGCCCATGGGGAGGGGGTGAAATTCGGGGGGGGGGGACAGGAAAGAAAGTGTAATAACTGATTGACTCACTTACTCATCAAACTCAGGGGGAAAAACAGCTTTAAATAAGTAAATAGGTGTTCGACCGTTTTTGTCATAAATCCAATTTAAGGGGTTCATGGGGAGGGGTGAAATTCTCAAAAATAAATGAAAGAAAATGTCCTGACTCACTCACTCACTCATCATCGTCCAGCCAAAAATATTGAAGTTAGAAACATGAAATTTTGGGGATATGTTCGTTGTATGTCGAAAACGTCCACTAAGGAAAGAGTTTTGGATATTCAGGTTCTAAAGAGGTTTTAAGGGGGTAAACGTTCATTTCATTGAATAACAATATCTCACGAGTGGTTTCATTTGGGGATGTGATACTTGGCATATATACTAATCATTAAAAATATCTGACACATGTCTAACGGTTTTTCGATGTGGTGTATATTATGAGGTGAAAGGGATGAAAAGTGGGGGTTGAAAGATTCCTAACGGAGCGTGTATCTCTTAAACGACATAGGCGAGGAGTTTGATTTTCTCCGAGTTTCAATCAGCTTCAAAATAAATAAATAAATGAATACATAATTAAAATAAGTAGGTGTTCGACCGTTTTTTTCAAAAATCCAATTTAAGGGGCCTATGGGGAGTGGTGAAATTCTGGAAGAAAAACGTCCACTAAGGAAAGATTTTGGATGTTCACTCTCATCGACCAGCCAAAACTATTTAAGTTAGAAGAAGGGGATATGTTTGTTGTGTGTCGAAAAAGTCTACTAAGGGGGGATTTTTGGATATTCAGGTTCTAAAGGGGTGTTAACGGGGTTAAACCTGCATTTCATTGAATGACAATATGACACGACTATGACTCGAGCGAAGCGAGGCTAAAAATGAGATGGTGTGTGTCTGTGTATTACTCAATCTCGCATGAACCACTGGTCCGATTTACATGAATTTTACATGGAAGTAGCTGATTTACCTGGCTAACATATAGGCTACTTTTGATTTCAATATGTTGCACTATTTAAAGATGGCGACCATTTTAGTGACGTCACTACACCCTTTGGTTTCAATCTTTCATATTTCCATTTCAAATAAAAAGTGAACGCTAAGAAATAGCAAACTTTTGATGGCATATACGAGGTTTAAAATTACATTTTCTATCCGAAAGGTATCTCCAACGGATAGCGAGTAAAGCCTAAATTCGTGCTATAAAACACGGTCAACGCCGAACGGTGTAGTTGGACAAAATGTTCCATCCTTAATCTCCCTCTGCGCAGCACCTCGCCTATCCCCTATTTTAACTGTCACCTACACATTTTAATTTATTTATGACGCATAGCGAAGCACGGGTACTTCAGCTAGTCAGATATAAAACTAATTATTATTGTTATACTAGAAAGTTCAGAAGAAATTAAGGTGCGTATTTTGATAAGCGTTTGCAATTATATTTTGTACATTTTTAGAACATTAATACAGGTTGAACCAGTAGCAAAAATACGAAAACATCTGTGAAACCTTTGAACAAGATAAAATATGAATTATGAATATAAGACTTTGTAAATGCATTGCCTCATGGCCTTAACCTGAATTCACATGAGAGTCGATCCTAGATATCGGCAAACTTAGTATAAGTAAAATAAAATGGCTTGAGTTTCTAATAAGCAAAAATAGAAAGCTTTCTTAGCAAATAAAATATGACGAATACTATAAATGAAGGGATAATAATGTGTTTGTGTTCGCGTGTTATTGAGGTAGAGAAATATTACAGGCTGAGCAGTGCCAGAGGTTGTTTGATTCCATTGTCTCTTCTACTCCTGGATGGATTGACATAACGTTTATGTCAATTAGCTGTTTTTTTTGACCTAAGCAAGTAATACATTCATCTTCCACAAACAAATAAATAACCATAATACTAAGAGCAGGTTTATATAACAATAATTGTCAGTGTACGTTTTAGAAGAGACTATTACCGGTACCAGTTTGTGATTTGCAATATTGCGTACCTGAACTGGTTTTATCTATTTAGGAATGTTAATTATGTTTTATCATTAATCTCACGCACAATTTTGAACTTTAAAAGAGGTTATTGGGCAGGAGTGGAAAGACCTAGGGAGACTCGCATGCAGTGACCAATAAAACAATGCATCAACTAGAAAGACAACGTCAGTGGGCATGCAGCAAAGCGGTACATATCTCTGGTGTGCAATAAAGGCTTCTCACAGAGCGGTGACCTCAAGAAGCACACTGTTGTTCATACTGGAGTGAAGTAATACACTTGTAGCACATGTGAGAAGTCATTTGCATGGCGGACAGAACTAATGGAACATTGTCGCACTCTAATTTGAGGAAACATCATCGTGTTCACTAGGGATTATAACCTTACTGCATCACAAGGAATTCAAAAGGTTCAACTATCTTGCGAAACACTTGTTAATTCGTTCCGGGACCACATGTGCACAACATAGTGAATGATTTGTGGGATGTTAAAGAACGTGTATAGATATCTGCATCCAAACTAGATGTTAAAACTCCACCGGTAAGGTTTTGTATTGCATTTTAAAAAGACCTATTTGAAACGGTTCAATATACGTAGATTTTACTGAAGAGTGAAGACTTGGCAGTTTCTGTCATTGTTCAAGTGCTTAGACAGGGTAAGCTTTGTGCTTAGTGGCAATGGGAAGCTCCCAGATATTGGTTGATGGCTATTATGATTTCCGTAATACTAATGGATATTTGAGGCCTTGATATCGCCAGACTCAGAAATGAAGATTGTTGTAGCGAATGTTATGCCATCGTAATATAATTTACTTAATCTTTAATCAGCTGCACATCTATATAGAAGGCCCAATCAGAAAGAATAACCCCGAATGCTCCTCAGGACTTGCTCACCTGATGAGTTAAAACTGAGCAATTCCCTGCAAAGCAGGAGGCCATAGCCCTTATGGGATTTGTAAGGCTATTTATTTATTTATTTATTTATTGGGCAGTTATACATAAGACATAAATATCCCAACTAGAACCGAATTTGGCTGTTAAGCATCTCAACGTTTTGGAACATGCGCCTACCGATTGCTAGTTTCTTATCTAGTGAGGTGTTATCAATTGCCCATTTTACATATTACTACCAGTACCTAATGTAATATGTGTATAATTGGTTAATAACATGCGATATGTTTGTGAACCTCTTGTAGCTGCGACTCGTCCAAATGCGGTTGGGGGTCAGCGTGCCTGTCTTATGATGTTTCTCTTGATTTCCTAGCAATGTGGTACAGCAATATACCTTGCCCGTTGAGTATATTTGTGAACGATCTTCTCCTTGAATCCCCATTTACAGAAACCGCCACTGTTCCCACGTTTAAATATACAAACACTTTTCACTGTGAAATTTCAGCAATATTAAAATTTCTAGTGGAATGATTTCTTGCTCTAGAAGGGGCTAGCATTTTATATCAGCTTTTGACCAAATATTTAGACCATTTAGAAAGGCTTTCACCAACATTAGCCTGAAAGAGAAAATATATTTAACAGTGTATCTTAGAGGTAGATCAATGATCTACACTGAATTTCTTTAATATAAGTATCTTTATTGAACTACCCTATTTCTTTAATATAAGTGTCTTTATTGAACTACCCTATCTTCCACAGCAGATTCCACAACATCATGGAGGGACAACCGAGCATCAAATCAGAACCAGCGGAATTCTTAAATAATGTAAGTTGCATTTTAGTTCCATGTATAACGTAACATCGCAAGATTAGTGATTGAAACTGGCAATTCGCCACTCAATATTAACTAGGACTTGTAATTTTTCTGTTTTTGATAATTATTTTTTCTCTGTGTTTTAAATTGATATCTTCATAGGTTTCGAGCGATCAGCTACCCTCTGATTGGCTGGAAGGGTTCAAGGCAGAGGAACCTAATGATGTGTTTGAAGATACTACAACCATAGATAAAGATGTGGTTGTTAAAGAAGAACTTGAATTCCAGGTGACTATTGACACTATTTCCTATCCTGGAATATTTTACAAAAAGTTGTGAAATGTATAATCTTTTGCATGGTGCGATTTCTTTGTTTGGCATTGAACGGATGAAAACTAATATGTTTTTAGTGTGTTATCTAAAACCTTCTATAGCAGTAACTCCCTGTGTAGCTTAAGAAACAAAATACCAATCGGGATTGTAATATCTTACTCTTGTAGTGAGTTTATAAATTAATGCATATTAGTTTTGTTTAAAATTAATCTTGCACATTGCTCCGAAGCTTAAAGAAGGTTACCAAGCAGTTTGATGTAATCCAAAATATCCCACTGAGAATTGACGTGGCATTCATAATGCAGATTTAGTTGTCTAGATAAAGACTGTGCAATACACGTTTATATTTTATTTTGTCGAGACTCGATTATAAACTAATTATGGTTATTTCTTGTGCGAACACATCGCTGCTGTGAAGACAAGTGCCCGCTCCTATGATTTCTTCAATGTTTCAAACGATGTCAGACAAGGTCGTGTCCTATGCCCTTTAAAGTACAGCAGCTCTGCATAATATGTCATCGTGTCGGTTGAACTTACGGCATTTATATTTTCTTTCAATTTCGTCATCTATATACATAAAATTCAATGTTACGTGATAGTTTGTCTATGGGCGGGTGGGTATGTGTGTATGTCTCATATACGTTCACATACCATTCATTCGATTACGATGAAACTTGGGTGAGATATTGAGTACCTTCCAAGGAAGGTTTCTGACTTAGGAAATTATCTTTTCAATAGGTGTAGATTCAACAAATGAGCTAAGCGTTTCAATAAAGTCCGTTATTCATCCGATTGCGATGAAACGTGGGCGAGATGTTGAGTACACTCCAGGGAAGGTTTCTGGCTTAGTAAATAGGTAGCACGAGTAGATTCAACAAATGAGCGACGACGCGCGAAGCGTTTCAATGAAGTCCCATATGCGATCATATACCGTTCTTCCAATAGCGATGAAACTTGAGTGAGATGTTGTGTATATTCCAGGAAAGGTTTCTGGCGTATTAAATCCATTTTACAATAGGTAGCAGACGAGTAGAATCGGCAAATGAGCGACGACGCGCGAAGCGTTTCAACAAAGTCCCGTATGCATTCATAAACTATTAGTCCGATAGCGATGAAACTTGGGTGAGTTGTAGTGTACTCTCCAGGGAAGGTGTCTGGCTTAGTAAATCCATTTTTCAATATGTAGCGCACGAGTAGATTCAACAAATGAGCAACGGCGCGTGAAGCTTTTCAACAAGGTCCAGTATAAGGTCACATGCCATTCGTCCGATAGTGATGATACTTGGGTGAGATGTTGTGTACACTCAAGGGAAGGTTTTTGGCTTAGTAAATCTATTTTACAATCGGTACCGCACTAGTAGATTCAACAAATGATCGATGACGCGCGAAGCGTTTCAACAAAGT
This sequence comes from Meconema thalassinum, assembly GCA_946902985.2. Taxonomy (NCBI): domain Eukaryota; kingdom Metazoa; phylum Arthropoda; class Insecta; order Orthoptera; family Tettigoniidae; genus Meconema; species Meconema thalassinum. The sequence continues at coordinate 138,272,667 of OX336398.1, read as the reverse complement.
CCCCTATGTCTTCATATACCATTCGTCCGATAGCGATGAAACTTGGGTGGGATATTGTGGACACTCCAAGGACGGTCTCTGGCTTAGTAAATACATTTCACAGTAGGTAGCGCACGAGTAGATTCAACAAATGATCGATGACGCGCGAAGCGTTTCAACAAAGTCCCCTATGTCTTCATATACCTTTCGTCTGATAGCTATGGGACTTGGGTGAGATGTTGTGTTCACTTCAAGGAAGGTTTCTGGCTTAGTAAATCTACTATACAATAGGCAGCGCACGAGTAGATTCAAAAAATGAGGGACGACGCGCGAAGCGTTTCAACAAAGTCCCGTATGCGTTCATATACCATTCGTCCGATAGTGTTGTCACTTTTGTGAATTGTTGCGTACACTCCAGGAAAGTTTTATGGCTTAGTAAATCCATTTTACAATAAGTAGCGCATGAGCAGATTTAACAAATGAGCGATGGCACGCGAATTGTTTTAACAAAGTCCCGTATGCGTTCATATACCATTCGTCCGATAGTGTTGACACTTTGGTGAATTGTTGTGTACACTCCAGGAAAGTTTTATGGCTTAGTAAATCCATTTTACAATAAGTAGCGCACGAGTAGATTCAACAAATGTGTGACGCCGCGCAAATCGTTTAAACAAAATCCCGTATGCGCTCACATGCCTTTCATCGATTGCGATGAAACATTGATGAGTTATTGCGTATACGCCAGGGAAGGTCTTCGACTTAGTAAATCCATTTCACAATAGGTAGCGCACGAGTAGATTCAACCAATGAGTGACAGCAGACGAATCGTTTGAACAAAATCCCGTATGCGTTCATATGCCATTCATCCAATTGCGGTGGAACTTCGGTGAGTTGCTGTGCACGCTCCCACGAATGTTTCTCAAGTAGGAAATCCATTTTACGATAGCTTAGAGGCAGTTAACGGAAATTGAAAAACATATTGTGTATCCAAAAGCACTTCAAGAAACAACATTTCAACGCCAACACTTTCTTTGATTGGCATTGCAACGCATGCCGGGTACAGCTTGTGTTTCATAAAACCGTTGTGTGGTTGAATTTGTAACACTGCAGATGGAATGAATGAGATTGTGTTTTTTTTTCATGTGAATTGCGATGTGATAGCTACTTGACCTTCATGTGTAAACAAGTGGTAATCATTTGTGTCTCTGCCGTGTGTGAAACGCTTGGTCGGGAAATTTTAAGTCAGAAATATGTGGCCAATTATTCTTGTTATCTAATGGGAACATTCTGTAATTGGCGTTGTGATATTTGAGCTTCAGACTAATGTAATGACTGCTTTAATCATACACACGATAATTATCCCGCATGGATAAATTTCTCCTGTTTATATTTCTTTGTCATTTCGGAATATATATGTTAGCAAAGTGTATCTTCTGTTCTTTCTTTGTAGGGAGCTTACGTGAAGGGAGATGCTGAAGAAAAAAAGAATATAACAAGAGATAAGAGCACCGTATCAGAGCTTGTTCCGTGCATTAAAAAGGAAACACAACTTTCATCACGAGACGGAGAAGTGAGAAATGTAAGTACCTTAATGTCTTAGCTTCAGAGCTGCTTTTTGGGTTGTTTGTGTTTCATTCTTTTGTACACCGTATTTTTCACGAGCAAGAACTGCTGTCAGTTTCTAAGATGCGTTGTTTGTGATTTAATTTCTGTAGGCTGTGGAATGATTTGGAAATAACAAAAAATATAAAATGGAAATCAACAATCTATGTCGACCGTCTCATAATTTCCCTTATGGGTGCCAAAGTTATTGTCTGATGTGACTTCTTTACTGTATAGGACGCCCCAAACAGTGATTATACACAGAGAGACTAGTTTATGTGACAGGTTTGCTTTCCAGAAATTTCGTGTTGTGGCTGCGGTTTTATTGGATTTTAAAATCTATTAACGTTGGAGTTCTCTTTTTCATTTCCTTATGTTGATGAATTTAAATTGCTTTTCTGCTTATACTGGCATTGTAGTCTTAATATTTAGAAAGTGTATATTGACACGACCATGAATCAAAGATCTTCTTAGACACTGCACACTCCTAAAAATCAAAATACAGTCTGCTGTCGCATAACATACTTGGGAATAAGATGTATTTCGATTATAAGACACTAAATTACTTTCTACAACATTGAACTAGTGCATGAGACTTCATAGAGAATCAATCGAAATGTATAACGATCTCAATAACTCATGAAAGAAAATTGGAATCTACCAGTAAACCATACAGTTACAGTATCTGACTAAGGAATATTGCGTATATTGCTATGGTGAACTTGATAACAATGTGCGTTGATGTATGCGTTGGTTTTTATGGAAAGGGGTCATTGAAAATAATGCATTATTAGATATATATGCAATATTGTTCAGCCAAAGACCATCAGCTTCATACATATCATATATAAAGTTTTCAATTAAGCAAGGAATACATTTCCAAATCATGCTATCCTCAGCAATGAGCCTCATTTCATCTTATAAAAACCCATCCCAAGATATTTTTTTAAAATTTTCAAATCTATTTATAAAATAATATTTACCATCGCCAGATATTTTAGCCATACATATTTTTCAGAAGATAATTTTATATTAATATCAATTTAAAGCACACATTGTTACAGATCTGTAGAAGACAATACTGAAGAGGGCCACAATATGGCCAAAACTGGTATAATATATTCTATTTTTAGTATTTACAAGCTGTTCCCGGCCTGCGTTGCAATGCTAATCAAACAAAGTTTTGGAGTTGTAACTTTGTTTGATGAAGTGCTTTTTGATACACAATATATATTTTACTTTTCCTGTTGTGATTCTCTACTTTTGTAAAATGGACCTACTAATTCAAAAATAATCGTGGGAGCATGCTTAACAACTCACCAATGTTTCATCGCAATAGGATGGATGGTAATATGATCACATACGGGACTTTGTTGAAACGATTAGCGCGCCGTCACCCATTATTTTAATCTACTCGTGCCCTACCCATTTTAATATGTATTTTCTAAGTTAGAAACCTTCGCGGGAGTGTACACAACAACTCATCAATGTATCATCTCGTATGAATGGTTTATGAACGCATACGGGACTTTGTTGAAACAATTCACCTGCCGTCACTTATTTGATGAAACTTCTCTTGCGCTACCTATTGTAATGTGGATATACTAAGTCAAAAACCTTCGCAGGAGTGTACACAACAACTCACCAAAGCTTCATAGCAATCGCATGAATGTTTATGACCGAATACGGGACTTTGTTGAAAAGATACGCGTGCCGTCATTTGTTTAATCTACCCGTGCGCTACCTATTGTAAAATGGATTTACTAAGTAAGAAATCATTGTAGGAGTATACCCAACTGACCCATGTTTTATCGAAATCAGATGAGTGGTATATGAACGCATACTGGATTTTGTTGAAAGGATTCGTGCGCCGTCACTCAATTATTGAATGTAGACGTGCGCTACCAATTGTGAAATGGATTTACTCTTCCAGAAACCTTCACGGGTGTGGGTACAACAACTGATCAAAATATCATCGCAATCGGATGAATGGTATATGAACGCATACAGGATTTTGTTTAAACGATTTGCGCGCCTTCACTTATTTGTTGAATCTACTCGTGCGCTACCAATTGTAAAATGGATTTACTAAGTTAGAATCCTTCGTGGGAGTGGGAATAACAATTCACCAAAATTTAATCGCATTGGGATAAATGGTATATGAACGCATGTGGGACTTTGTTGAAATGAATCGCGAGCCAACACTCATTTGTTGAAACTACACGCACGCTATTTATTGTAAATTGGATCTACTATGCCAATAACCTTCCCGGAAGTGTGCACAACAACTCAGCAAGATTTGTTTGCAATCTGATGAATGTTATATGAATGCATACAAGACAAACAAACAAACAGACAAACATTAACTTTTATACTGTTGCATAAACTTTCACGACCAACGAAAAGTTGTGAAAATAGTAGGAAGAATTTTCTTGAATTGGGGAGCCTTCGATATTTTGTTTGTATTTATTTATTGTGTAAAAGTGTAAGGTGATTGTAAAGAGCTCAATTCTTTTCTTAGGTAGTACAAGATGGAACCAAGGATAAAGAAGGAGATGCAAAAGGACGTAATTTGAATGAGTAAGTGGTTGACCTGCTCTTTTTATACGTGAATAATGGAAAATGTTTTACTCTAATGCATGTTAATTGCTGAGATGTAAATGTTCTTAATTCATCACAGGTATAATCTTTTGACAGGGAATCCTTATCCTGGATTTCAAACGTCCCTCCTGTATATTGGCACCCGAGGCCACACGATATTATTATTATAGCCCATTAGATGGAGATAAAGGCTTATGAAAGAAACTTTTGTTCATGCGTGGCAGCTTGTACCTTATTATTTACTGTATTTGAATGAAACATTTTAGAGTCAACGATAACTTATCACTATAACTCCGTCCGACGTTGACTGTGCACCATACGCCGTTGTCTGTTCGGTTATGATAGCAACTCGTCCACTTTTATCGCGGGAATCTTTTCACCTTGTTGCTGTACAGTACCAATAAGATTTTTCAATTTGGATGGAGCAAGAATCATGCTACTGAGCACAAATGCTGAGAGTGATTCTGCAAATATTTGCTCATTCATTTGGACTGTAAATTGAACTACGATGCTGATACTCCGTATAATTATGTGTAACAGACTGTCCTGATAATGTTAACTAAAGAATTGTGTTGGTAATAACCAGCTGATACCTGTATACTGTGCTTATCCTATTACATGTTCTGTATGTGATAATACTATGGGGAATACACAATGTTTTCAAATAGCATACATAAAAAGCATTCTCTGAAGTACACAAAGGGAATAACAGTAAGTCTATCCTCTCTGAGCTGGAATTAGGACTCTTGTCTCAATGCACTTATATCTTTGTTTAATCATAATTAACGAACATCTTTGTAATTATACAAAAATGAAGAGGGTGCATGAATAAAATACTAGAGAGAGAAATAAAATATACCTTCATCGGGTTAGGTTAAGGTAAGCTCTAACTTGTTCTAATTAAACAGAGATTTAATTATTTGACAGTCACTCTATAAATTTAAGGGAAAAGGCATTCAAATTAAAAACTTAAAACCTGGCCTACAGTGAACAGCATGTACAATATATCAGAATTTGAATATAATTTGTCACAACTCCTCATTCCGTACTTGCGTGAATGTTCTTCTTTTCACCTAGTGGTCATGTTTTTTTCTTATCGATGTAGGTAAATGATTGTTTAGCAACACATTCTCTACAAGTATATGAATGATTGCAACATTTGCACAATGTACCTGTGGAAATTGCCCAGTGCAACTGTAGGTGGGTTAATGACAGGAAGAAATTATTGTGTTTCTACTAACTACTAGCTTTTAAACCAGGGCAAATTGAACACAATTCAACTATTTGTAATACCACATGACATTGGAATCTCTATTAAGTCATAAATGATTTGGAGCACCACTGACGTCACCGAAAATTGTTGGATGCTATCTTGTTGCTTACCTTAATTTTAACTCATCCCTTGTGTCTATTCTTGCATAAAAATATTGTGCAGTATTTAAGATTTAGTTTTATAACAGTTAACATTGTTAATGTGGACCCAAAAGATTTATTAGTTAAATTTCTTGGAAATATTTATAAAAATGGAAATTGTAGTAAGGTCGAGTGCCATGAAGGAAGTCCTCCTGTGTGCTGTTCGGAAAAGTAGCATGGAGGTATATGGAGGACGTTGAATTTAAACACCATTTCTATATCATATTCAACTAATCATATTGAATAATAGTAGGATGGGACTCCATTTCAATTCAAATACATAAATTTTTGAATGTCAGAAATAATTTGCGTGATAATAGGTGAGTCTGTTCACTAATCTGTTGAGTTCTGTCTCTGCATGTCTCCCCATGATCTATTTCTAAACAGCTGCAATAATCGAAGTCGAAATCGGCATTGTTAAAGTTCCATACCAGTCAATCTTGAAGCCCTTAATTTGATGTCAATTCAGCCAGTTGCTGAAAACCTGAATTGAAATTTTAACCAAAGAATGGACTTCTCTGAATCTAAGCAAGGAAACACTCTCTATGTTAACATATTATATACAGTAGGTTATAATATGAAAAGTTAATTTCGACCAACCAGCATATGTCGTATTTCCTATCATAAATATATGTATGCTTACAGGTCCAATGTTTAGCCGGGTTGAACTTGTTTATAAATAAGTGAATTTGAACATTATTAATTTAAGATATGTATGCCTCAAAATATTAAAACGTTTGAATATTCTAGCTTACCACAGCTGCCATCTGACTACCAATATTATAAAGACTTTTGTAGAAAGGCACAATAGCTCATATTCTGTTCATGAAACCAATTTCAACCTGGGCACACTATTATGTCAAGATGATTTAGACCTATTCGGGGCAAAGAGTCAAAGTCATAGTAAACAACATAATTTCATGCAAGCTTAAAGTTCCGTGTTTAACTGCACATACAGAGATTCCTGTTAAGGATTTATGCCAAATTTTGAATACTCAATATATGCTTAAAATTATATAATTGGGTAAACATTCAAAGTAATGAGGGCTGCCAGGTGTCCATTCAAGTTCTGCTTGCATTAAATCCTTAGGCGCAACATCTTACAATCTATGTAGGTACAATTTTAATGATGGTACATTATTAGGTCTTAATACTTCCGGTGTATTTCGATTTCTGTTGAATAAATCATTAATATCAGTGTTATCAATATAATTTGGTGTATAAATGAAATATTTGTAGGTAAATTGGTGCTACTGAACATTCTATTGGAAAAGAATATGTATTTAGCTCTTCAGCGAACTCCTTCATACAAATAATTTCTCAGCTCAAAAAATGGTCAATCTGCTTGCCTCCTGCCAAGGCGAATACAAGTGGTATTTTCAAGGTGGTACAGATACAGCCTAAGAAGGAGGTCACGTGCCATATGATCGCAGGATTGTTAGAAATGTAAAACGACAAGATTCATTCCTTAGAACTCAGATATACTGATCCTGTACGGATTTGACTTAAATATTCCAGCATATGTTGATGGAATGTTCATGAAGGAACAAGAAATAAGGCTGTAACCTCGTAGGTAATCAATCGCTCCCATTGAAACATAGTAAAATTAGAATCTTCTGCATAATATGAGATTAATGCCTGTTGGACATTTGTTAGGAATCGTGGAGACATAGTTCCAATAATACAATGTGTTTGGGCACACTTGGTTGCATACAGGCATTAGCATAGACACTGGATCATTATCTCCAGTACGTCAAATATTTTGTTGAATATACATATCGTATAAGGTTGCAGTCTTGCCCGCTTTCTGTACAGTAGTGCAACAACAAAATTTGAAATTCCTTTGTTGTAGAATTTCCTGTCTTTAGAGTAGAGTAGAGCTGAAGTAAGCTTGTCGCCCCGGTTACGGCTATTCCTTTTTAAGATCGATCTCTATACCTAGACTGTAAGGGACCGTGTCTTTGTTCTCAATGATCATGGGTGCTTCAACGTTAGTAGAGCTGTAGTCAGACGTTGCGTTCAACCCTGCTGCATTCAGAAGTGGGAAAATATGTGTGGAGATAGAGGAAAAACTTAGTCGGTGTTAAGGAACTTCTATCTCATAATCGAGTACCTTATGGTAACGCAATGCCATTCACAGTACCTGTGTCAGGTAAGGATTTGATCATGGACAATGTATTGATTCATATCCCGCACACTAATCGCGCTATAATTGAGTACATTTCTTGGTTTGCTTCTCCCGTCGTAATGTCACGCTGCAAAAGGAAAGAGATGCTAAATTAGTTCGTTAGTACATGGTAGTTAACTTTTCTTCAGGAATATGGTAGCAAATATATCTAATTTATGAATCGATAACATATCTTATCTGTTTCTATATACCTGCTCATGCCCGGGAATAATTTTCGCATGCGGATCTGAAGTCAGTGACAAGTCAATATATGTTCTGTAACTTTTTCATATGGAATTAGTTAAACCACATTTCATGCATTTATACTCACACCTTCTTCATATACAGCTCTCTTAACAGGGCATTTTTGGTTAAACACGTTTTATATCACTGAATGCCAGGTCCATTACCCGCTATATAGCGTAGACTGTAGCATGCTGAACGATTGTGCCCTAGATCGCACGTTCAAACCCGGCCGAAGTCGTCGGACTTTTTAAGAGCGTTGAAATCCTTCAGAAGTAAAGCAGGCAGGCCCATGTCATAAATTGATGGCATGTAAAAGAACCTACCGTCGCTATTGGTGCAGAAAAATGTGTAGGTTATATTTGACTCTATTCAAGTTCCATTTTTCAGTGTCTGTTGGCAATTGATATTATAACTTACTTGCACTTAATTTGATTATAATATATCAAGCAATTGCGATATGATAACAGCACTGTAACTGTTGTATCCACAAGACACACTGTTTTCCCCCTCAACCATGTCAAAAGGATCTCTCGGGCAGAACATTACAACTCCTCGTCCTTTCCTGATCAGCACCTATAACAGAATAATGGGAGGAACGGACCTTACGGTTGAATCGTGAACAAATGTATTGTGTCAATAAAACTCATGTTGGGTCATATTTTCTTGTCTTCTTGGCGCGAGTCTACAAAACCCATGGTACCTCAGCACTTGGTTACGTAGAGCGTTCAATAAGTAAGTTACACAAGTCGACCGGCGCCAGGTCCATTGCGCAACATGAGATGCGCATTGTCCGAAGAGAGGATATGTGTAGTGCTTCCCGCAGCGACAGTTCTGCTACGGCACTGGTAAGTGGTGCATCGCACTGAGCGAGTGAAATGCCGCTAAGTGAAACCATACCGCGAAGTGGATGTACGTGTTACCGTAAGATTCATGTGGGCAAACGACTGAATTGCACAGGGATTCACCGTGAAATTGTGGCGGTTTATGGACCAAATGCAATGTCGCGGCCAGCAATGTGGAATGATGCCAACAATTTGAGCACGGCCGGATAGATGTGTATGATGCCGTTCGAGAAGGAAGGCATCAACATCTACCATAGAAGACAATACAATACACCAACACAAATTAGTGTCTTGTTGTAGACCCGATATCGGAATGTAGAAAATTGGGATTTGCAACGTCGCGAAAAAGTCCCAGATCTGAATTTCAAAATAGAAACAATATGAACAGGTGTGGACAAAACCGTGGAATGTCGTACAATTGAAGAACGTATTCACGAAACATAAAATATCTGCAATATTATTCAAAGAGATACCAAGGAATGAAATCAAAGGATGAATTACTTGGCATTGTGGGAGAAAACCATATCTGGCGTACGTCCAGAATTGGAAAAGAGAGGAACCTCGACCCAACAAAATTGTATTGGAGAACAAATTGTTGGAGAGTCAAGCAAATCTTATGACATGTACGAGAAAATACAGAAAATCGTCAGCCCAGGGAACGTAACAAACCAATACCAGGAACGAACGACATAAATCTAGAAAATGAAACTCCGATAACCTAATCACTCTTGTATTCTGTAGACATTCAAGCCATATACAAAGCTGGACAATTATTTTTAGTACCCGCTTCTATGATCAAAGTCAGAGGATGCAGATCGGTCTGTGAAATGCAAACTGCAAGTGTTGATTAAATTCACAATTGCTGGTAAATGTTTTGAGCCCATTTTCATTGCAGTAAAGATATGAGATTCGATTCGAGATGCTTTTGGGTGAAGCTTTTCTGACTGAATGTGGGTAAATAATCGACATTCAAGGGCAAATAATGTAATTGAAACAGTATAATGATAATAAGACCGAGTAGGTGAATGAATGGGACCGTGAAATTGGGACACAATGGACATCGTGAGAAACGAACCTAAAAGAGACAGAGTTCAATACGGAAGTAGAGACAAATTTTATCCAATTACTCGGGAGGAATTTGATGCTTAGAAGAGGAATACGCAGATATTTTGACAGCAAACCAGGTCTATTCCAACATTTGAGTATGAGGTTTAAGTTATAAATGAGGATCCATACAAGAAGGAATGATATCCTATTCCGGAGAAACAACGTTAGGTGATCACATGCGACGCAACACGAGAACAGTGTGAGCACGAGGTTCAGATCTCAGGGCGTCCTGGGTTATGCTGGCCATAATTACACACTGTCCTCATGTTCCACGTAAAGGGAATAACAACTAGAAAATCCCCACTAAAAAGACAATTATTTCCCATCAATTTATTTAGAAAAAATAAATATCACACGCACTTCCTGCGTAGAATAATGCTTGCTAGCTGCAAGGTATTCATAAATTAATTTCTTAGAAGATTTACTAATCCTGAGGGATCAGTGCATCGTCAAATATAAAAGGCGTAGTCTTTGGAATCGTCTTAGAGTCTTTAATTGTTTGGACTACGTTGAATTATCACAATTAACACATTTTACCCTACGCAAGTGGGATGCGCTGTCATCTAAATAATTATTGAAAAAATAATAACACTGCATTCGATTTATCTATTCGTTGATGATTTTACATGCCACGATTTTGTTTCAAACTAGCATCATCTTTATTATTTCAAGTCGTTTTTAAAGTTCAATTCCAAAATAGTTTTAGTAAAGATCTTCTTGAAAGATTGTCCAAAAATGAACGACTATGAAAGACTTTCTCAATATTGAATTATCATAGGCCATAGAAAATTAGTGTAAACGAGGCTTTCCAAAAATCATTAAATTGATATAAACAATGGGAATTATTAACACATTCATATTGTTCGTTCGCTGAATCAATATCTCATTCTCAACTCTGTGATCTTTAGCTAAGTCATTTAAATAAACACTGTGACTTTTACCAAGTTATTTAACTAACTCGCTATAAAGTTTGACGTTACGCCATTTTCCTTGTATGAAATACCGGTAGTTGTTTCAGAATAACAAAATATTGTTTGACGTGGTAGTCGATCAACATGAAGGGACCTAAATTTTCACATATTTGAAGCTTTATCGACATTACTAACAGAATTGCCACAATTGCAACCTGCTCATATAAGTGGGTTCACCACTGGATCAACTCTAATGCAACAAACAATATCTTAGATAATAGGGTCAACACTAGAACCCTCTTTCTAACATTTGCTTTCCTATCTAAATTAGAATATTAAGGTTCATTAAGATTCATACTCCTCTCACAAATAGCATAAGTATTGCATACTATCCCTCAGTCCCTAATAAATAAGTTATAAACAATTATCATAATCATGTCTACTGAACAAATCAGTGTTGTTACTTTCGAATACATATTTCATTGTTCTTAAAATCCAGAATTGTTATTATTCATGATGAAAAACAAATAACCGTTACAAAGTTATTTAAGTGTTAACCTGTGATCTAAGAGCGTCATAAAATTCTGCTACCTCGTAAAATAGGGATGAACTTGATATTTAATTACTTTCATTCAAGACGTAAATATCGAAATATGAGGATCCACCTCATCTTCTATTTTTAAACCTCATGTATGCGATGATAACGACATATCGAACTACTCATCGAAGTGCGAACATAATGTAAAAATGGGGTTTTAGGAAATTCATGGCTACTATTTCAAACTACTTAAGAATAACCTTTACAAGGCTCTACCCTCTCGATGTCCATGAATGTTGAATGTGGTTAGGCGCCACGACTCCTCTTGGAAGTCCGTCTTCAGAAAGGTCTTTTCCAAACATTCCCTTGGTCTTAAGGCAACAGGCATGGCGGTGTGCCTGTGATAGTGTCGTTACCATGATTAAATCAACATCTGGTAATTCGTCCGTCTTTAGCCCATCATCATCGTCATCATGAAGTTGGTTAACGTCATAGTGTTCCATTTTACGGGTCCCATTATGGTCAAGTATTTTTATGTCCGCTTGGCAATGGTAATGTTCAGGGTGTGAATGGTTAATCTTAATCTTAATGGTTCATAATTTCCACTAGAATTTGTTTTGAGTTCACAACTATTCAATTCAGTCAGTTAAAATGTGCCTATTTGCCTTCAAGTCCATAATATTCAAGTATTGTCAATCTAAACCAACTGACCTATTCTCACGTCCACAACATTGAAATATGGCCACATTAAATATCTCTGATTTAATTTCGAGTCCACGATCTCTGAATATATTCAGATTACACTTCACGATGTTCACTCGATTGGTTTCAAGTATCACAAATAACTAGTTTCTGCGTCCTTTGACGTCTCATGATAATCACCAGGGTGATTTTATAACGTACCTTTTCACTTGAAGAATATTGCAGTCAACTTAGCAAAGTTGGAATATGATCCATAATTATGTTCGGCGTATAAACACTCGAAGAACCATAGTAAGGTGGACTGTCACAATTAGATATCGCGGCGCTTTCGTAGACCAGAATCACGTCGCACAGTTCTACGAGCTCCAAGAGCTGTCAAACTGCAAGATACAAGCTGACAAGTCCGTTCGCTGTTCAATTTATATAGTCCCTCAGGGTCGATACTTGGCATTACGTAAGGGCATTGCATCATCGCAGGTTGGATATATCATTGGCATTCACCTTCTAAAATCAATAGCTATATTCTGGTATTATCAATATTTTCCAAAAGTTCTGTAGAGCTGCTCGTTTAAGTTGACCTCCTCCATTTACCATAATTTCCAATGCTTAGAGTTTAATTTCCCACATTACATTTGTATAATGCGCGTGTTGGCATTGGCTCTTAGTCCGCGCACTCAGTTCAAATTCACACGACAAGCGGTGTGCCTCCTCGCGCCGTGTTCAAAATTTACTTGAGCCAGGTCTCATAAGGGCATTATACTGATGATGATCAAGGCTGGTATACTATGGGTTCAAAAAGAAAAGGCTGTGCAATACCTAAATCTATTAGGCACGGGTTAAAAACCTGATATAAAACACATGATGTGCTTGGATGCGCGTGGTTTAAAGAAAAGGATGTTACCGGGATAAAATTGCCCACTTATATAAATGGAATTGTGAAGGACATTCTGGGGGAAAGATATCTTCTCTAACGTTGAGTTAACAGAATATTACTATTAAAGAAGAAACCAAAAGTATACTGGTTTTTACTCAAAGAAAAGACCTGCCTTTTAAACGGACTTCCCTTCAGGATTAATAATAGTGTACCGGTAACGGTAAGAGCGCTCGATTGTAATCCTACAGACGTAAAGGAGCACGTATTATGCTACATTGATGATTTATTCATTGCATCCAATACATCGGATGAGAACTTGAGACATCTACGAATGTTGCTGAAAAACCTGCCTGAAGAAAAGTTCGAAGTCAATCGAAACAAATGCCATTTCTGTTATAATCAAATATTATTCACAGGACTGTTTTAGATCGGGTGGGAGATAGACCAAATCTGAAAACGATTAGAGCCCGTTAATGTAATGTTAATGTAAAAGGATCAGGAAAGCAAAGGAGATGCTTATCTCTATATAGAAAACTGATTGTTTCTTGATTGTTTGTTTGTCCCATATGCGTTCAAATTACGATGAAACATTGGTGAATTGTTGTGCACACTTCCGGGATGCATTCTGAATTAGTAAATCAATTTTAGAATAGGTGGCAAACGAGTTATTTCGACAAATTAATTTTTGTGAGTTGTTGCGCTTACGCCCGCAAATTTTCCTGAATTAGTAAAGTCATATTACAATAGGTGGCTCGCTAATCATTTCAACAAATGAGTGTTGGCGTGAGAATGATTTCAACATATAGTGTATTTCAAACTGCTTAGTGGCAATAGCAATAGTCGCTGTGAATTTGCAATGACCAAACACGCACGGGGACAATATCTACAAGTATGTAGGCTAAATTAGGAAGATCCAAACCTCGCACATGGACAGCTGCTCACGCGTCGGAAAACCTTCTCATTTATTCATTACGCACCCAAAGGAAATATAAAAAATATTGTGAATCCAAAGCTTAGTTATAAAAACAAAATTAAGCCAGAGACTGTTTTCTTTTTCTATTGGCATTCCATCGCATGCTGAGTACTGCTGGTAAATAATAGAAAATTGGAATATACCGACTTTCAACGAGGTTCTGCCTAGAATCTCTACTTAGAATCCCCTTCGATACCCTGAAAGTAAACCTGCTGAGGGGATCATGGTCGAGGTAGGGAAGTTTTGCCGTATTTATTACTCCAACTCGTCAGGTGGAATCATTGAGATGTGTATCTACTGTACTCCAGTACACTTGCCAGTACGAGACTGATTCCCTGATTACTCCATGCTGATGAAAATCCTAGTAGACCGCAGGACAACATTTTATAACTCCAACTGACATGGAACTGACTTAGGAAATGGGTGTACAAATTGTAGAAGTAAGACTTAGACTGCAGGGGACAAAGTGAATTAAAAGGAAATGCGATGATAAACCTTTGGTTGTAAGAGATTATGTCCTTAAAAGGTATATGGAAAATTCTCGAAATTCTTTATTGGTCCATTTAAAAATTCGATCAGTATATGACAATAATAGCAACAGGGTTGTTAACACTGTAACTGAGGGATTAACTGGAAAATGCAATGCCGCCAGTTAATAAAGTTACTATCAAACGACGTAACAGAATGCGAAGATCCTGTACATGAATGATGAGAAAATGAGCATGTATCACTAATAAGCCTAATGCCTTGTTTATTATTTGTGCCATAAAGAAGATGAAATTTTCATGCTAATGGTATGTTATAGTTAAGGAACGAGGCAAACGTAGAAATTCATTAATTAGTCTACTATTAGTGTTTTGACTTCAATATAATCGGTTAGCGTTTATTATGTAGGCTTCTCGTTAATATCGATGATAATTATTTTCAGGGACACTTGCACCAAGACATCGGAAACCGGTATTCACAAAATTCGCAGTACTGGGCACAGGGCACATACTTGTGAGATATGCATGAAGGTATTTCCATCCGAGAGCAGATTAAGGAAGCATTCTATAATTCATAGTGGCCGTAAGGAGCATTCATGTGTAGTGTGTGGAAGGGCTTTCGGTCAACCAAATACATTGAAAAATCATATTTTAATTCACAGCAACACGAAACCACACGTTTGCAAAATATGCGGTCGGGGTTTTAGACAGATAGGTAGTTTAAACTCTCATCATACTACACATAACAGAACAAGGAATTACTGTTGTAACTCATGCGGAAAGTATTTTTCTACAAAAGATAGTCTGAAGTCACATCTAGTAATGCACAGTAGTGAGAGACCTTACGTGTGCCAAGCATGCGGCATTGATTATCAGCGGCAACAAAGTTTAAGTCTTCACATGTTTACTCATGGCACTGAAAGGCCGTATACTTGTGCTACCTGTGGAAAGGGATTCGTGTATAAATATAAACTCGTTTTTCATAATCGAATTCATAGCGGTATAAGGCCATATTCGTGTACAACATGCGGAAGGGACTTTGTGCGGAAGTGTGATGTAGATGCCCATAAATACGTTCATAGCAGTGCAAGGCCATACACTTGTGCTACATGCGGAAAGAAATTTAAGACCAAAGATCATTTGAAGAAACATTTCTTAATTCATAATAAGAAAGCAGCGCACTAATGTGAAATATGCTGAAAGAATTATGCAGTGAAATGTCATTGCATGTATTCATACCAGGCAATGTAATGCGTGTAAGAAGGATCTTCTTTAAAACATTATACTACAAAATAATAACTTGTGACCATACTTATTTTATCTAATGTTGTTCTTAGTTCACATGCTTTTCATCAATTCGGGAAAAGCGATCCTGGGAGATATTTAAAGGCCTAGATGCATAAGTATTATTTTTTTAAATATGAAATGGCTTATGGTTCCCTTTCTTGGTGAAGGGATAATACCTTCCAATCGTGCTGATCACATTTTCATAGTGCATCCTTGCACAAGCCATGAGCTATTGCAATACACCCTCAGGGATGAGTCCCAAAAGTTAATTGAAAACCATGGCTGTAATCGGAAGTCCTCGACTATTTTGATCCTGATATTTATATTTGGGTGCTGTGAGCCACTTTTCCAGAAAGTTCAAATATTTTGTTGATATCTCATTGGTTATGACAGAGAAATGGATATGATTGGTACTAACACAATCTTGGCATTTGCTGATGATGTGGTAATTATGGGAGAATCATTAGATCAGATAAAATCCGACACCACAAAGTTCATGAAAGAAGCCAGCAAAATGGGATTACTTGTCAATGATCAGAAAACTAAATGTATGATCATTTTACGCCGACAGAATTTTGATGCCACTGTTAGTATTGACGCACATACGTTTGAACGAGTGAAGAAATTTGAATACTTGGGCTCGATTTTATCTAGTAAAATTGAGATTGAAAATGAAATCCAACAGAGGACTATTAGTGCCAATAGTACCTTTTTTGGTCTCAATAACTTATTTTAGTCACGGTTAATTTCACAAAACAGCAAAGTTAACTTATACATGACACTAGTGAAACCAGTTCTGTTATATGGATGCAAGTCGTGGGCGACCTCACAAACACTGGAAGAGCGCATTTGTGCATTTGAGAGGAAAGTGCTCAGAAAGATATATGGACTTATTTACAATAGTGAAGAAGGAAGATGGGAAAGGAGGGAAAAAGAGGACTTATACCGACGTTTTGGAAAGCTGATGTGGGTAGGATCATCAGAGGAAAACTGCTCCAGTGGATGGGACACATCGTAAGAGCTGTGGAATCTATTCCTAACAGAGTGTTCAATGCTCAGCTGTTTGGGAAAGGTCAAAAAGGCCGTCCGAGGACGAGATGGAAGGATAGGGTGATGAGAACGATGCAGCAGGTGGAACCAACATCAGTACTGGACGATGCATTGGATAGAGAAAAATGGAACGGCATTTGTAACAAATGCTTGAGATTGTGATCGGGATAATGCCTCCTGTGTGATTGATTAGGATAGTGTTTTGTAATATTGTATATTTGATGTATTTGTTATGTCTCTTTGTTTTCTGTCATGGGCCTTAATGGCCTGATATGTACAATAAATCATGATGATGATGATATCTCATTAACACCGCGCCATTAGTTATTTGGTGCAATAAGGTTCACATGCTTCCCTTTTTTGCTATCAAAAATCCCTTGCAAAAATTATGCATTGTTATTGGTACTCCCATGCCTCTAACGGAAATGCTCAAGTTGTTTCCAATGTTTAGAAATTTCTACCTTACGACAGACTTCTACAAGTATTCTTAAATCTAAAAACATTTCGCAACAAAACCTGGAACTCTCGATTTTCATAGTATTTTCCCAGAATAAAATGTCAGCTTGAAAAAGCTAAGGAAGATTGCAATAAAAAAGAGCCCACAAATCAACTGTATATTTTTAATTTTAATTATTTGCTCTGTTATCCTGAAACTGTCCAAGAATTTTTACCATGTATTGCGCTTATTGGGAACATTCGCTCTGAAAGGTAATTAACTTCGCAAGAAGTAGTGGTGACATATTGTGAACTAACATGGAAGATTTGAGGCATTGTAGTGATTTATTCGTATATATATGGGTATATTGTGTGGACTCTTTCTAATAATCTGTGGCATTTTGTATTTTCAATTGAATTTTATAAGTATTTTGAACCTCAATTGCATTTTGTATGTATTTTGAATTTCAAATGCATTTAGTAAGTATTTTGGATTTCAATTGTGTTTTGTAAGTATTTCGGATCTACATTGATTTTTGTAAGTATTTTGAATCTTTGGGGGACCAACACCTTCGACAGCAACAAAATAGTGAATTTTTAACATTTATTTTTCTTTGCGCTGATAAACTGTTTGGAGTTGTCACTTACCACAGTCTACATACAATACAATTTTAACACAGACCAACTATTAAATATCTAGAAAATTGCATCATCATGGATATGTATGCACACAAAATGGCGGCTGTATTTTATACACAAGAATGGGGTTTCCTTAGAAACTCTCGAAAATATTGTTACATTTGAATTAATGTTTTTTTAATGTGGTCATAGATGTCATGGCAACAAATTGTACGAGAATGATTGAAATATTTCAAGAAGAAATATTATTTTGAGATTTTTAAATAATGGGTCTAAACATCTAGAAAATTTTCATAGTAAATAATTCATTTTTAATAAACTATAATAGTTAGGACAACCATTCCAGTACATTTTGTTGATAACTATCGTATAAATGTGACTACAAAACTTCAAAGAAATATCATTGTAAGTTCATGAGTTATTAGGGAATCGGAATGAAAACTATGAACTTACGGGAAATGAGCGAGGAAAGTTTCACATGGTCGGGATGTTCTAAAATTCCCCTGCCGCATAAACTGGTCCTTCCTCACCGGATTTCTCAGCGTTTTCCTACAGTCATAGTCTCTTATTTCTTTTAAAACTAGTTTTCTTTGCTTATGCTAAAGAAGAGAAGAGATAGGTTGGTAGGACACCCAGGAATAGCAAATTTCGTTATGGAAGGAAGGGTCGACGATAAGAACTGTAGGGGTAAACCAGTTTAGAATATGTTAAACAGATTGCCTCGGATGTAGGGTGTGGCAGCTATGTACAGATGAACCGATTAGCTCAGGACAGGGAGGGCTGCATTAAACCAGTCAAAAGACTGAAGACTCAAACAACAACAACAACTATTAGACCAAAATATTCCAGCTATATTTTGTGAAAATTTTATAATGCCAGTGCTATCAACATAATTCGATAGATAAAGTGAATATTCTAAAAGGGTCAATTTTGAGGAATGGAGATTGCTTATTAAAATGGGCGTTGACAGGAAATTTAATTTTCACTGGGAGATGTCAGTCATATCGTACTTTTACTATATCTTCCGTTCTATTCGAGATATTAAACCAATTCTTTCACTGAATGAAAGAGAAATTGTTGTTCTATTCGAATATATTTTTGAAAAAATGAAATTTTTTTAGCTGAAAGTGTTGGTCCCGCCTTGAGTATTTTCAATCTACCTTGGTTTTCGTTATGGTTTCCATTTCGTTGTCCTTCTTGCCATCACCCAGAAAATTAGGGGCCGATAACCTAGATGTTAGTCCCATTAAAACATTAATTATCATCATATTATCGATATGGTTGTGATCAGTGTATATGGTGAAATGATGAGCTTCTAGGGAATGTCTGAAGTGTTGGGTGGTCTCATAAATAGCAAGTAGCTCACGATGGTGTGTCGGCCACTCTCTCTGTTTAAGAGAGAGTTTCTTGGAGAAGAACGCTAAGGGTTGCCACGCACCATTTACGTATTTCCGCAGACCAGCGCTATTGCCGTTCTCGATACGTTAGTGAACAGTCCTAGTTGGGCGTCAGGATCAGGGTGCACCAACTGTGGTGTCCAGGGAGCTCGTTGGGGTTTGCGAAGAGTGACTATTGCCGCGTGGAGAGGAGCCTGGTATTCTGATGCTGAGGATAGGAAGTGACGGTAGAAGTTCACCAACTCGTAAGAAGCACCTCAGTTCGCGAGCTGTCTCTGGGAGTAGAATAGTCCACTAGGCGGTGATGCGGTCTAGGAGCGGTCGAGTTTCTGTAGCGGAGACTTCATAACCCAAGACGATGATTGATGGAGAGGCTAAGACACACTTGCTAGCTTTGATGACAATGCCATACTCCGATAACCGTTTGAAAAGGTATCTCAGCTGGTGCTCATGTTATTCTGGGTTCTTGGAGAACACGGGTATGTCATCAATATGGTGAAAGTAAAGTCCAGGCCAGACAATGCTTTGTCGATGAAGAACTGGCCGACGTTTCGCAATCCGAACGTCATGAATAAAAAATTTGAAAAGTCTGAATTGTAATATGATTGCCGTCTTCGGGATATCTTCTGAATTCACAGGTATCTGTGTACGCCTTCACTAGCTCGATCACTGAAAATGTTAGTGGCTGAAGTGGAGGTCGTGAGGTGTGTACTTGTCCGCAATAATCCTCGATTTTAGAGCACGATAATGCCCGTTAGGTTGCCAGCCTTCATCCATTTTTGGTACCATGTGTAGTGGTGAGGCCCAAGGACCTTCAGATCGTCGCGCGGTGCCCTCTTGGAGCATGGCTTCGAACTCTTTCTTTGCCGCCTCGAGACGGTGAGGAGCATGGCGGCGAGCACGACATGAGACCGATGGCCCAGGTGTCCTTCGAATGAAATGTTGAGTGGAGTGCTTTTTTTCACGTGGCGTTCCAGACGGTCGCGTGAGATCGGGAAACTCTTGCAGGATCTTGTGAGATGAGACACGAGGTCGAGTGATTTTACGCCTAGTTGCTCGAGGTCCGCTGGCTAGATAGGAGAAGATAGTCGTGTGAAGCCGTCGTTTATTCGCTTGTTTCGACAGTCTGCATGGAGGTGATAGTAGGTGAGGAAATCTGAGCTTCGTGACGTTAGCCTGGCGACTCGCATTTCCTGGCATGATCGTGGAACCGATGGTGAGAAGAGCAAGCACCTGGATAGGCTCTTCACGGTGATGGGTCTCGGGTGGTTTTGTGATGACCTACTGAAAAGCTGCGAAAGACAACTTCTTTAGGCAACACTAAAAAAGAATGGCTTCAAATTTCCACATTCGTAATGGCAAACCGTGAAGCCAAAAGATTCAAATCACCAAGAAGAAAAATCATGAACTTAGACAAAACAATATGGTTTAACAAAATATGTTTAGAAGTAAACTTAACACCGAATTACGTTCCAATTAAGACTATCCAGAAAACTCAATCAGCGCAATATCCAATAAACAAACAAGTTTAATAACCTAACCTAACCCCGTGGCACTACAGCCCTTGAAGGGCCTAGGCCTACCAAGCGACCACTGCCCAGCCATTTGGCCTGCAGATTTTGGGGTGACGCGTGGTCAGCGCGTCGGGTCCCCTCGGCCGTTAATCTGGGTTTTCGTGACCGGGGCACTGTCTCACTGTCAGAGAGCTACTCAATTGTCCTCACGAGGCTGAGTGCACCCCGTTCCAACCCTCACGTCAGTTTAATATGGATAATAAATTAAATAAAATCGTCGTAAATTAGGTTACAAGCGAACCTAGCGGCAAAATGCGGAACGAGTTTGAACCAACGCTCGCAATGTTGTTTGGCGCCTCATTTCCAGGCCTTGTCTTATAACGTAGGCCACGACTATGGTGATGATTTCACATGTATTTTTTGTTGTTTGAGTCTTCAATCTTTTGACTGGTTTGATGTAGCTGTCCATGCCTCCCTGTGCTGTGCTAATAATCATTCATAGGAGGCAGTCTTTTTAACATATTCTAACCTTGGTCTACCCCTTGTAATGGGCGGGGTGCAAGGAGAGGCCATGCCCCTCCCGGCCGCCCCCTCCCCCGCCCTGGAATCACGAGAATATTTCTATTCTTCATTGTCACACCAGTTTATTTCATAAATTAAAGTTGCTGATAACTGATTTAGATGTAAGGATAATTCCTCAGTTTTATTTACTGGTAACTTAGTAATTTGAAAATTACTCTGTTTGAATTTGAAAATATCTCCAGTTATTTAGAAAATTGGCGATCTGGATTAACATTACCATTTTAATGAACCGCTTGATTTTTATGTCGTTACAGAGTGATACAACTACTCTTTACCCGTTTTTAAGAAATGAACATTATGACGGTGATTCACAAAGAAAAGCAAACTGCTATGGACAAAAACTCTTCCCCCCATTCATGCCATAAATATAATGTGTCCAACGTTTTCAGAGCAGCGAAATGAAATAACGCGTACTTAGAGAGGCTCAGAGTCCCTTGTTAGAAATAAAGCTTTGACTTTCTCTATTTTACATAGATTGTTGATGGCCATGCGGTCTCCGGTAAAATTCAGATCGTACTGTGCCTGTTTCAGAGATATCCCCAAAAGCCAGGCTATAACATTGTATAACATCACAGAAGGAGTAAATCGAATCTTTCAAAAATAAATTATCCTGTTTTTTTTTTTTTTTTGCCAAAATAATCAAATTAGCTCGTGTGGCATAAGATAAATTATCTCGGGGCGTTATCTGGAATAGGTTTGATGGATCCTTAGATAAATGTCCTAAACAAAACACGCAAATGTGGACCAAATCATTCTACAGGAACCCTATCTGCAAATAAAAATCTGAGACTTCTTCAACATTTTTATATTTATTCCACAAAGGACAAAAATTACATAATAATAATATCTTAAATTCTGATGGGCTGAGGTAGGTTGGGATTGCTATTTTTCGTAATTGCCCGTAAAAGATTTCCATCGGATTGACCAAATTTAGCCTCAAATGATATTTAAAGGTTGAAGCTTCAAAAATAATTTCATCGATCAAAAATTTTCAAAAATGTCCGCTGAAATCTTCATATTGCTTCACTCAGCAATGCTTTCTACGATTTTCTGGGAATAAATTTATGCAAAGTTCCCCGGTAGAGAATAGATAGATATTTTCGAATGTGAATTATTTTTAGCCAACTTTTCACATTTTGCAAAAATGAGGAAAAGGGAGACTTATGAGATCGATCCAGGAAAATGTGTGCTGCCCCTCTGTCTGTGTGTCCCCTTCCCCCTAACAACTCCTAAACGGCTGGAGCTATCCAAACCAAATTTGGTAAGAGTTAACGTCTATACCTGAATATCTCACGGTCAATTTGAATTTAACATCAGTGCTACCAACTGTTGTAAATCGCAATTGAAATGTGAGCTCTATGTTGGATATCTCAGAAGTTATGCAAGCGAACTATTTCAAAATTCCCACACAATTAGATAATAACAATCCAGATGAAATTTTAGAAGTACATACATGCCAATGTTGCCAGCATGATTCTAAGCCTACCGATAGGTCCTTTTTCTAAATGCATGTTGCTTCTATACTATCGATTGGATTCCAACCAAATTTCATATGTACTATGTGTACTACAACAGATATGACTGTGCGTATTCTAAAGAGCCACCAGGGCTGCCAACTGTTAATAAATTCTCTCTTATATTTTAACTCTAATATCAATATTTCAAAAAGTATGCAAGCCAACAGCTCTAAGCTTTGCACACGTATAGTACCTTAGTTTGGTGTACTTAATATACATCAGTGCTGCCAACCCGATTCTAAGTCTGCTGATTGGTCCAATATTTAAATGCGTATAACGTCTATACTAACAAATGGATTTCAACTAAATTTCGAATGTGTTTAGTGTACCATAACAGTTATGAATATGCGTATTCGTAAGAACCAGCAGGGCTGCCAACTGTACATAAATGCTCTGTTTATTTGTTTAATCCTAATATCAATATATCAGAAAGTATGCAAGCCATCAGCTCTAAACTTTGCACACGTACAGTACCTGACATTCTTGATTAATTTGGAATAACTAATATACCTCAGTGCTGCCAACATGATTCTGAGCTTTCTGATAGTTTCAATTTTTATTTAGATGTAACTTCTAAACTAACAAATGGAGGTTATCCTAATTGGCAATATAATAGGTCGTAATATTTCAGATTAATTCTGAGCATCACATAAATGACATTGTTCCCAATATGATTTTACGCGCACTGATTAATCCAATATCAAACAACATGTAACGCCCATACTATCCATTATAGTTCAACCAAATTTTGTATGTTCATTCTATGCCTTAAGAGATGCAACTAAGAATATATTCAGAGTCACCAGGGCTGCCAATTTGTAGTACGTTACTCTATTAGGCTACACTATTTCAAACATTTTACAGAAAATTTTACCGTGAGCAACAGGCATTACACTCATAGTATATAGTTATGTTTAACAGTTTGCCCAGCGTGAGCTTAAAAATCGCACGGACGCTAGTTTTTTTCGACCTTTTCACTGAAATGCTTAGAGCTTGACTTCCTTTGGTCATAAATAAATTATTTTCTACAGAAACCTTCCTCGAGATATCCTTTACAGAATGGTGAAAACCGCATCATAATCCATTCAGTGGTTCTCAAGATTACCCGTGACATCCAAGAATCGGGGACTTTGTTTTATACTAAGTAGAGATTATACACCAATCGGTGTAATTTAATATAATTAAACCCCTTCCGTCCAAACTTAAATTGACTGTGAATTTTTTCGGAACGAAAAGTTCACAGGCGAAATGAGAGTTGCACTTCCAGGGAATGGCGAGGTGAATGAAACTCAAAGCCCCCTTCCGTCCAATCTTAACTTGACTGTGTTTCACAGGCGAAATGAAGAAAACCCGAGTTGCACTTCCAGGGGAACTCCAAACACAACCACCCTTCTCAGAAGTCTTAACTCAACACGAATCAACGGTTTGCTGCTGGATGTATCTGGGGCAATAGGTTCGCCCGCTAGTAGTCTGTAACAGGGATGATAGCCTCGAACTTAGCTAGCTCGTAAACTGTCGCCTCAGTAGTTGAATGGACACGGTTGGAAGAAATTAAAACGTAAAAACACTTATAGTGGGCGATGTATTGAAGTTAGACATATGCTCTCGGGGACTTTTTTGTAGAAATTTTCATGCTGAACAATTTTTACACTCATACTATACAGATATTTTTAACTGTTTGCACAGCGTGAGTTTAAAAAGCGAACGGACGCCAGGTTATTTTTCGACTTTAACACTGAAATCGTTACTGCTCGGCTTCCTTTGATCATAAGTAAATTATTTTCTACAGAAATCATCCTCGTGATATCCTTTACAGAATGGTGAAAACCGCATCAAAATCCATCCAGTGGTTCTCGAGTTTACCCGTAACATCCAAGAATCGGGGACTTTAATTTATACTAAGTAGAGATTTCGTGTGGCTTTACAAGTATACAGAAGTATCATTCAAATGGAAATGTCCAAACTTGGCAATCAGTCCAGAGCATTTGGAGTCACTTGGTGTAGGGTCCTCAAATCACCGATGTTCAAAGGGGACACTCCTTAACAACATGGTCCATCGTCTGGTCTTCCGCTATCATAAACCTTTGCTTGAAAGAGATAATGTCCTCAAAAAGATATATATATATATATATATATATATATATATATATATATTATTGGTCCATTCAAAATTGAACCAGTATATGACAATAATAGCAACAGAGTTGTTAAAATTATAACTGTGGAATTAAATGGAAAGTAAAATGCCGCCAGTTTATAAAGTTACTATCAAACGACGTAACAGAATGCGAAGAAGATCGTGCACATGATGGATGAGAAAATAAGCATGTTTTATTATTTGTGCCATGAAGGAGATGTACTTTGCAGCGCATCGTCGTAGAGTAGAAGAATGCTAATGGTACTGACCCCGAAATTTTAGATTGGTATTGAAAGTTTTTATTTTTTGTACTAATAATAATAATATCGTATGGCCTCGGGTGCCTGGTGCAAGCTTTGTTAATTGACACCCAGAGGGTAGCTTGCATGCCGAATTTCGTCGTTCCTATGAACGCTATGAAAGTCAAGGCGGTTAGATATCTAAACTCCTTGACATTACAGCGCTTTCAAGTAGAGAAGGGAGGAACTTTGTACTGAATGTTAATTTTAACATTTATAAAACTCGAGCTGGAGCTTTGCTAGAAACCTATTTGGCAACGAATTTGTGAAGCCAGTGAGTCACGTTACAGAGCGGAGAAATGGAGCTACCCCCACCGAGGCAAGGAAGCAAGCGAGCTGGTTGACATAGTAAAGTTCCGATATTGGAAGAGGAAGATGTTCCGCCATTGTCAGGCCACGTGTTGAAGTCACGCGCTAACTCACCTAGTGACACCCGCCTAATAGTGTAAGAGCTTAATCACGTGGGTCGACATAGCCAATCAGAAATGGGACGTCTCAGGGTGTAATTGTTTTTGTAAAATAATTGCGGTTAGAATAATGAGCTGATACTGTTGTACATCAGAAATTGCAGTTTTTTAATAGGAACATATACGTATTTTCAATTTCATAATTGAAAACGAGGTACGACGAGCGTAATGGATTTTGTATTGGCCCGCCAAGAAATTCCCGCGCATGGTTTGGAGCCCAGGAGGGAAAAGAACGATATGAGTTGAGGCTTTTTCTATTGCTGAACGTCGAAGGTGAAAGACGTGTGTCAGTTCGAGACCTGAGTGGGGTCTTCGGAACTCGATATTTTAACTAAGAACGCGACTGTAGTGTCGGTCAAAGTGTTTTCGTTCGTTCGGACTCCTGTGAAATTAACATACTGCGGAGTTTTGTTGTAAACATTTTTGGAAAAGTGACTATTAATCAATAATGGAACTGATATATTTTGTAAGAAAATCATACAACACGCAGTATATATAGAACTCTGAGAGTGATAAATATTACTCAAACATTGAAGGCATTTAAATCGAACATTATTCTATGCCATTTATCTACGCAAAGGAAAATCTACGAAGGTTATTCGAAAACAAATTGATCAAACTACGATATTTGACGAGTTACAGTTATTTAAGAATATCACGCAAGATTAATAAGCAACGTGATTAGTAAACAAATATAATATTGTCTACATGGAAAGTTATTGCAGTGAAATATTTTGTCAAACTTATTTTCACTATGTCAAATCTTAGGATGTTGTGAGGAAGGAATACCGACTACATCAACGAGGTTGTAATGAAGGTGTAAATATGCAGAGGGGGACAACATATGAAGTGGAAAGAATGCTTCGAGTAACCGATAATAATAGTCAAAATTATGGAGAGACTGAGGGATAACCACGCAGATATGATGAATTTTAAGAACAGAAGTAGAGAACTTCTAGAACCGCGCTAAGAAGAAGATGACGGAAAAGCAGTATTCCAGTATGAGAGCAAATCCAACCCAAGACCAGAGCCAGAATGCAGTTCGAGACCTCAGGAGTCAATTCCAATGGCGGGGCGAGTATTGAAGGAGATAACTCATCTGGAAGGAGAATGCTGTCTGTATATCCTGGTATTCGTAATACCAAAAATCATCTAGAATCGGCGAAAGGTAGAATAAAATTTAATTATATGTAGTTTTGTAGTTTGAAATTATTTTGTAGTAAACCATTTCGCCATGTACAGTATATTAATTTAATTCGTTATGAGGGATTTCGATTATAGTTTGAATTTTCGTAAACTGTAATTTAGGTACCAGTCATTTTGGATTTTGAACTAGGATTTGTGTGCTTTTGAGGAAAGTTTTTCGAATTTTAATTTTTTTATCTGAGAGTTATTTCTTAAACAATGTTAGATTATTTCGATATGAAATACTTGCGATGAGAATTTTACGTTAAGAAGAAATTTAGTTAAGAAGAAGATTTTAGCGAGAAGACCAAGA
This sequence comes from Meconema thalassinum, assembly GCA_946902985.2. Taxonomy (NCBI): domain Eukaryota; kingdom Metazoa; phylum Arthropoda; class Insecta; order Orthoptera; family Tettigoniidae; genus Meconema; species Meconema thalassinum. The sequence continues at coordinate 138,245,405 of OX336398.1, read as the reverse complement.
AGATATTGAGTAGAACATTGATATTATGAAATTTTCGACGATCTATGGAAGAATATTTGCGATGTTAGAACATTTGAGTTGTTGTCAATACAGGTAAGGATTGGAAGAATATTTATTTTTACTTACATTCAATCTATTGAAAGTTACACTAGTCAAGTTTTAGCTTAGTCATTCATTTAGAGGAATAGGCGTTACAATTCTGTCAGATTTGAAGAATTTCTAGAAATCTTACTAAATCTTCATATGTTGAACACCGAGATTACTATTTAAACAATATTGCAACAGATGTGAATGTTGTTGACATTTAGGTATTGTTTTATGACAATAAGAAACGATCAGTAAGATGAAAAATTATTATTATTATTAATACATATTGATTAATAGTGTTATAACTATAGTAGCTAGGAAGGTAAACCAACAGAGATCATGCATTAATGTACATAATCAATATTGGAAAAGTAGTTGAAGCAAGAGGAAACTGAGGTTAATGCTTTATGAATTTTTGTGAAGTGGAGTGGTAAAAGAAGGTTGTGTTGTTGTTTGAGTCTTCAGTCTTTTGACTGGTTTGATGCAGCTCTCCACGCCTCCCTGTCCTGAGCTAATCGTTTCATCTCTACATAGCTACCATACCCTACATCCGAAGCAATCTGTTTAACATATTCTAACCTTGGCCTACCCCTACAGTTCTTGTCCTCAACCCTTCCTTCCATAACTAAGCTTGCTATTCCTGGGTGTCTTAGTATGTGTCCTACTAACCTATCTCTTCTCTTCATTAGCAGTCGCCAGAAACATCTCTCCTCTCCCACTCGTCTTAATACCTCTTCGTTTGTCACCCTATCTACCCATCTGATCTTTATCATTCTCCTGTAACACCACATTTCAAATGCTTCAATTCTCTTCTTTTCTGCTGCTGCATCAATAATCCAAGTTTCACTTCCATAGAGCGCCACGCTCCAAACAAAGGCTTTCAATGACTTCCTAATACCTAAATCTATGTTCGATGTCAACAGGTTCCATTTTTGTAGAAAGGCTTTCCTTGCCTGAGCCAACCTACTTTTTATATCCTCTTTGCTTCGTCCATCACTGGTTATTTTGCTTCCTAAGTAACAGAAGTCTCCTACTTCCTTCAGATTTTCACCTGCCAATTTGATGTCCATGGAGGTTTCTGATTTATTTCGGCTGGTTTCCAGTATTTTTGTTTTATATTTATTAATTTTCATCATGTATTCATTCCGTAAGACGGAGTCCATACCATTCAAAAACTCATTCAAATCCTCAGGCGTTTCGGCCAAGATGACGATGTCATCGGCAAATCTCAGAGTTGAAATTATTTCTCCTTGAATCTTCACTCTCACTTTAAATTTTTCACCAATTTCCTTCATTGCTTGTTCAATGTAAAGATTGAAAAGTATGGGTGATAAGTTGCAGCCTTGCCTTACACCTTTATTGATACTTATTTATGATGATATAAGTATTTTATGTTACACGGAAGTTAATACCGTGCAATGTTGTGCTTAATAAAGAGTCAGCGACTAAATTCTGACTCAATTATGCGAAGTAGAAGTATTTTTGAGAAGTATTATGCTACGGAGCAGTCTATATATTATTTACGTGTAGTTTATGAAGTGGAACAGTTATGAATGAATATTTGAAGCATGTAAAAGAGGGTGAGGCGGACGAAGTTAGCGAGATGAATGTGATTCTTATTTGTTAATCCTATTAACTAATTATCACGATTTATGTACATTTTACTTATGAGCTTGGCTTTATTGCATGGCCATATTATTTGTCTGGATTTGTAAAGAAAGCCCTAGAATGATATACAAGTATACTTATGAGAAGTATTATGCTACGGAGCAGTCTATGTATTATTCACGTGTAGTTTATGAAGTGGAACAGTTATGAATGAATATTTGAAGCATGTAAAAGAGGGTGAGGCGGTCGAAGTTAGCGAGATGAATGTGATTCTTATTTGTTAATCCTATTAACTAATTATCACGATTTATGTACATTCTACCTATGAGCTTGGATTTATTGCATGGCCATATTATTTGTCTGAATTTGTAAAGAAAGCCCTAGAATGTTATTGACGACGGTAAATGATGTTTAAATGATAGATAAAGAATGTTTGAATATTTTATGAAAGTGATATGATGTTATGATGTTAAATCATTTTGCGCAATGATAATACGACGAGAACGGTTTGTAAAGCACCTAACGAAGTGAAATTGAAGAGGAAAGAGAAATAAGCAAATGTAAATATGTGGATATGGTACATATTTATCGTTAACGTTAGTAAACAGCACATCGGCGGCGATAGTGAATAAGTAGGTATATATTGATGGTAGGAGTAGTTATTTAATGGAGTTCATGTACTTATAATAACAGATATCATTGTAAAGCTAATGATAAACCGTATTTAGGATATTTTAAATTATTTTATTATTATATCTCTTAATTTTCAAACTCTGACACTGCAGGTAGTGCTCGTATAAAATTTTTGCAGTTTCACGAGTGTCATGTCTTGATATTATTTCTAATTTTCTACGATAGCTGAGTTATTTATGGCTATATTTTAATTATATGGCAGGAGTGTTTATTTTATTTTATTTGTAATCCGTCGTAGATTAATAAATCTATTTTCGTTTATTTATATAGAAAGAAATCGTCGTGATTTATACTAGTTATAGTAAGATTGTGTGATGGAAACAGGTGTCACGTCTAAGGCTACCCCCTTTTCTACCCCGTTACGCCACAAAAAACCCACGTTTCTCACTCTCCATAGTGGGTTGATTGTTTTTCCCAGTGGAGTAGACCATAACACACTCGCAAATAGGATGTTCCATCATGTAGTACTTATCGGTAGGATTTACAGGATTTTCTAGCCCGGGACCTTGAAGATTCTACGATCCAGCTGTTTTCGGATTCGTCAAGTGCATTATCATGATAATTTCGAGCACATTGCGTTATCGTTAAGGAACGAGGCGAACGTAATGATTCATTAATTAGTCTATTGTAAAATCGTCTCTCTAATTTTCTCCGTATGTGGTCTCGTGACTTCAATATATTCAGTTATCGTTTATTATGAAGGCTTCTCGTTAATATTGATTATAAATATTTTCAGGGACAAGTGCACCAAGACATCCAAACCTGGTATTTACAAACTTCGCAGTACTGGGCACAGGGCACATTCTTGTGAAATATGCCTGAAGGATTTTCCAAACGAGAGTAGATTAAGGCAGCATTCAATAATTCATTGCAGCCGTAGGGAATACTCGTGTGAAGTGTGTGGAA